>OU452280.1:17358459-19758459 GCA_911728535.1 Pammene fasciana
AAAATATACAGTAGGTATAAACCTACTCTGGCGCTCGCCACCCGGAGGTTTTATGCTGTGTTATCTCAGTTACCAGCGTTATTTAAGATTTCTCCCGCGTCCCGCCACGCCTGCGTGCATCCGAATAATATGATTTACTCTGCTTACACGAATGTCGAGTCTAAAACCGGATTAAGCTATTTGTTGTCTTGGAATTAACTCGTTTACATCAGGAAATGTGAGAATTTCAGCCGTTTATATTATACAGGTGTCCCAGAAATCGACGTCAAGCCGTGAATGGATGATAGACCAAGTTATAACAGTTATCAGAAAAATACAAAAAAAAAATCTATCACATGTTCTTCAAAAATTATGGTCACTTTAAAAATTTACTAGAAGTTAAGAGACCAGGAGTTCGATTTTTGAATCTCACCGGTGACTTTTTTGTATGCAGCTGATGACTATTTAGTATGAAATAAGTCACCCTGGAGTTCGATTTTTGAATCTCACCGGGTGACTTATTTCGTACTAAATAGTCATCGGCTGCATACAAAAAAGTCACCGGTGAGATTCAAAAATCGAACTCCAGGAATTGAATATTCTAGTAAATTTTTAAAGTGACAATATTTTTTGAAGAACATGTCTATCATTCATTCACGGCTTGACGTCGATTTCTGGGACACCCTGTATAATAAAAAAATGTGAAAACAATATTAACGCAAAATTAATATCGATTAATTGGCAGGTTTAATTTTTCATTAGATTCATAATTTTTTTGAATTTTATATTTAAAATAATTATATTGTATGACACGGAGATATCAGAAGTTTGTAAACCACTTATTTATTTATTCATAATTCAGAGGACGCAATCCTACAACACTGAAAAATGAAACAGCTAGAAATAAATAAGTTTTTGCTATTTACAACCGAGTGAATTACTTCGCATGGAGCCTGCAAAGTTCGTTGCTAAAATCAAAGAAGTCAACTTGGCTAACGTATGTGTTTAAAACTATACCTTTAAATTTGTTAAAAATAAATAAGGGAAAAAGGTAATGGTTATATTTACTAGGACACTTATTTAGATTAAAAGTAGTGCTTGGTTAAAATAACCAAGAAAGTTTAGCAAAAATTTGCTTGTTTGTCATTAAGAAAGCTTCATTCCGTGTTTTAAATATGTCTTGGTTGTATGCAACTAAAAATATCTTAACCGAGTCAAATTGGTACTTTGCTAACATTTTTTTTTTTCCGTGAACCGCGTCCTTAAAAAATACTTTTAACATACAGTATCTCACACTGTATGTATCCTATCCTTCAAAAGAGTTTGTAAAAGCTTTGTATCATTTTGTCACATAATACAGCTTCTCTCTCCAGACGTATTAAGGGGTCAGTAACACTGGAAACTGCAGACAGATATCCATTAGCTCTCGTGTGTAACTCGAAATGTCCATTCCAATCCCGAATCGTTCCGGAAAAAAGGGTCGGCACGGACTCGATTCAAAATCTGCGAAGCATAAATCAAAATTACAAGGGAAACATCTCAGAGCTCTTTATGTCCCTCAGTTATATGTACGAACAATGGCAGAGGGCCTAAAGAAACAAAGTGGAGTTCAACGGGAGGGATTTTATCATAGATTAGTTTGTAGCTTCAAAGTCGCAGTCTGGCGTGAGATAAAACGGTCTAATTCACGGCCTTCACGGGAGCTATTTTTAATCAAGAGTTCAAACTGTCGTCTTGGACAAAGTTATTTAAGATGGTTATGGACTTTTGTTTTTATATAAGCTGCAATTTCAAAGGACTGCCTGACATAAATAAAATTGTGCAATATTTTTATTCAGTAGTATTTGCTCGATCGTTGGGCAAAACTGTCCACAGACTGGATCCCGCAGGACGGACGTCGGGGCAGAGGTAGACCAAGACGGGACCACCTGGACACATATCTTGAAGAATGGCGGGAGGGTGCATTAGATAGAGCTAAATGGCGGGAAGGAGGGGAGGCCTTTGCCCAGCAGTGGGACACCTTAACAGGCTAATAAAAAAAATAAAAAAAAGTATTAGCTGGTAAGATTGTGTTACACATATTTAATTAATGGTAAGACCAAGTTTGTGTGATATATTATGTAACATTTTTTAAACCTCAAAGTACCTCATGGTCGTAATATAAGTATAAGTATGGTCGAGATAATTCAGTCCATCCTGTCCATCTTTAGAAATTACACATGATTATTATTCAGTACTAATTCACACGCACGATAATTATGCTAATGATGTCGTTATTAGCATAAGATTCATAAATGTAAATATGTTCGAGGTCTTATACGGGTCTTATTCATACATACCTTTATAGCTTTTAGATAACTTTTGGAAGTTGGTGATAGACAAATTAATATGTAAATGTTGTAATTGTATTACTATCGCAGAAATTCATTCAACTAGAATCAAAAAATGCTCATAAATACGATTTTTTTGTTAGTATAACTGACACATTGTCAATGTACCTTACCTACTTATAGTTGATTATAATGTGTACCTATATATTTGTGAGAACGTTTAATTTATTTTAAATCTCGCGTCACGTGTAGTCAACTACTGCTCGATATCCACTATACAAAAATAGGGTTACTTTAAAAGGAACCTAAGTAAAGTACACTTTAAAAAAGTACCTAGGAAAATAAAACGTGAATTTCAACAACGTAGTCAAAGCAAACAGATAAGTTTTTCTTTTCATTTCAATGTATATTCATGAATGAAAACTTAAATTTAATTATGTACCTAATTAGTTTCTTCGCGAGAGCATGCGCTGGAGTTCTTTGAAAGGAGGGAGATATAAAAAGAAGTGACGTACGAATTCAAGCAGAAAACTTGCAATAGCGGCGCTAAAGAAGACAAATTAAAGGCTAAATTTTTAAATGTGAAGGCTGCTGCGGGTCCGCAACTCATTTCTCTAATCTCCCCTGGCTTGGCAGAGAATTTCGTGGCTATTTCACAGAATAAACCGCCGTCTGTCTGTTTATTGTTCGCCTGGTCTTTATTCTTGAATGCGTATTTGATGTATCAAAATTATATCAGAACAGTATTGGTTTGAACGTTTGCTTACTTTAAAAATCGGATACTTGGTAAAGGTCAAGGATTCATCATGTATTATTATTAAATAGCTAACAACGAATATTTGAAACCGTAGATAGTAGGTTAAAAAAAAAAACAAAAAAAAATAATCTGATTATTTCATAAATCAATCAAGTACATAATTACATTTTCTTAACTGCTAATCCTTGATAATGTTCGAGACCCGATTGCTAGCAAGTATTTTCTAAAATAATTGTATGTGTGTGTAAAGTTAGATAAAGTTAATATAGCTAATTCCGTCATAGGGACTATTCCGTCCATTAGCGTTTTTCTGGAACAACGAACAAAATTGTTAATTCCATCGACAAAGCAGCAATTGCTTTATTTCAGCAATAAAAAAAAATTTTTTCTACGATAGAAAATCACACTCGTAGACGGAGTAGTCCCTATGACGAAATTAGCCACATTGGCCTCGTAGTAAAATGCGTAGGTAATAATGTTAGTATTTTTTGAAGATATTCGAATCTTAATAGAGATTTTTTCTTACAATTCGGACATCTTAAAAAATCTTACTAAGTATAGTTAATAATGACAATGATGATGATGAGTATTTTGAGGATCGACTTTCGTTTCTGAATACAGCCTTTGATATTGTTGCTCTGTGCTGGCAGAGACTATAGAGATATAGACGACCACAACATAAGAACTTTTTGAAGCTCATGTCGATTGCGCCATCTATGTCAAAGCCACCTAAAGATACCGAATATGTAAGAGAAATGTCACCTGCACTGCTACTCTTTACGTTTCTGATGATAGCACTGTTCTAACCCAACGCAGTCGCAGTTCTAATCTAACATAACCCAAACGCAGAAGTACATTTGTGTTGAGGTCACAGTTCTAACCTAACCCACTTTTTCGTAGCAGTTTTTTTTGTTGAGGTCGCAGTTCTAACCTAACCCAAACACAAAAGTGCATTCCCGCTGAGATCACCGTTTTAACCTGACCTTACCCACTTTTTTCGCAGCGTTTTGGTTGCTTCGGTGTACGTTAAAAAACTTTCGTATAGTGAAAATTATGCCAAATACAATTATGCTTATCAAGTTTATGCGTAATAACATTCGGCTACAACAGTGGTATGCTAAATCATTTGCGGACAAAAAGATATTCGCAATGTTGTGAATTATACGAAATAAGGTTTCTGCTACATTATCATTCGTCTAAAACCGATTATGCCAGGTCTGTTATGCGAAAAGCGTTTCGGACAAATAAAAGTATGCCAAATAGAGGGAACCCGGTCGTATATATCTCTATAGTCTCTGGTGCTGGCTTTGCTGTCTATCCAAGACCTGCCTTTTATTCACCCATTAACTTCGCGAAGACTGGTGAAATAGCAAACCGCCCAACAAAAGGTTTATGAGAGTAGTTTAGAAAGCTTGCAGTTTCAAAAGAATTCTTTTAAATATTCATCTTATAACAAAAGTTTCTGTCACTTAATTAGGTGAAACTGTTTTTGGTATCATGACCTACAAGCTGTCATTACAATGGAATGGAATATTCAATATTCAAGGTTATAAAAGCCACGTCCTGAAATTACTTATATGTAATTGAATGGAATATTCAATATTCAAGGTTATAAAAGCCACGTCCTAAAATTACTTATAATTGAATGGAATATTCAAGATTCAAGGTTATAAAAGCCACGTCCTAAAATTACTTGTAATTGAATGGAATATTCAAGATTCAAGGTTATAAAAGTTACGTCCAAAAATTACTTTTTCTACTCGCCGACTATAATGCTTGATTTGAGACTTTGTACAGAGAACTACTAGCGCATACATTTCGATGGTCGCATATTCGCCGCGTGGCCGGGAGGCGCTCGACACCTATTTTAGTTTTGTCGACAAAACTAAAATGGATTTTCATATAGTACGTTTTATTTAAGGTGTCGAAATTGTAGGTAGAAATCCCTAGTAATATTCCGACATCTTAAATAATTACTACTTTACAATATTATAGTTCTCTCAGGTGTCGAGCGCCGCCCGACCGCGACAGCATGGCCGGGCGGCGCACGACACAATATAGAGGCAGCAGATTGTTACGCATTTATTGAACTCTATTCTAACCGACTTGCCTAATTTGAGTGCTCGTAGAAAAAGTATTGTATACAATAGTGACATAATTGAGCTTTTCAATCTCGTACCTTACTTAGGCCACTCAGCAAGCTTCGTGGCCTAAACACGGTACTCGATTGTAAAGCTCTTTATTATGTCACGATTGTATAAAATACTATATCAGCATCATTGTCACAAATAGAAACATTGATATCTTTACAGACTATTAGCACAGTATAAGGAAGGTGGTCTCTTAAACCAGTAACCCATCTACGAACCAATAAAAAATCACGTTCGCACTTCAAAGTCCGGACGCAGGGCTGTATGGCTCTACCAAGCATGTTTCGCACAACGGTAGCACCGCAGTGGCACACCCCGTATTTACAACCCACTTCAATATTTCGAAGGAGGAGGTTCTCAATTCGTCAGGATGTTTGCTTGTTTTTTTTTTGCAAATTTTTTATGTATAGATGGCTAGACCGATTTGGAAAATTCTTTTTTTGTTTGAAAGAGTATACTTCGCAGTTGGTCCCATTGTCATCAGGTCCGGCTCTGATGATGGGATCCTGGAGAAATCGAGGGAACTCTTCAACTATTATAGGCACACCTATAGTTATTTCAGTATTTTTTACAGCAACTCTGGCATTTCCATTTGGAAAAGCGGATCCTAAGTGAAGTCGGTCTTTTTTGTTTAAAATTATATCATGTCTATTTTGGTCGCATAACTCGCGTCGTCAGTTGTTTTTTTGCCTGCGGCCCTCTTAGTTTTTTGTTCGTAATAATTGGACTACTTGTTGTGTACTCTGCTATTAATGTTCTTACTTATGCACCAACAACAATGTAAACTCTGTAAACTGCTGTATACCTACAGCGCTACAAATTACAATATAACAGTTGAAAAATCGATAAAAATATTCCTTTTTTGACATTTTAATTCCAGTCCAAATTAGTTGCACTTAAACAAAGCGATATCTATAAAGTGAACGTATCGGAACCGCTATCATTCCAGCGATCCTATTGAATATTCATGCCCGCAGTTCGGTGGCAACGTATTTATTTTATTAATTACTAACTGTTTTGTTTTCGTAGAGCGTTTTGCCTTTCATTAGTATCTGTAATAATTTAATATGGCTAACGCTGACTGTACCGTACATTCGACCAAGAAAGTTGGTCTACCAGTTTTGACAAAAGTTTCTGCGAGATCTAACGATCGCTAAGGAGTTTAAAACGCAGGGCCTGTTGTCTCATGACGTTCAAACGAACCTCAACCGTACATTTTTTTAGCTCCATCACCAGAACCTGGACAAAGTACTTGTCAAGAAGAATCAAACGAGGCCGATCGACAGGGTAGCGTTTCATTATAGAGCTCATATTGGCCATTCCAACTCCATCATCAGATCAGCTCCATGTCATCATAATATTGCATTGTCACGCGATATACATGTGAGTGCAAAACTTCAGCTGAAACTGAAACCAGAAATTGGGTGAAATTTAACTTGGGCAGGTGAAAGTAAATAAAAGCTTGTAATAAAATAATAAAAGTAATCAAACTTATTGAAAAATCTAACGCAACAATGAGGGTTTCCTGAAATCCAGGTGGCGGCACTGTGACGAGAGGTCTTTTTGACAGCAGCTGTCAAAATCCACCAATAAAAAAATGTCATTAAACATGATTGGTGAATTATTGACAGCGGGACCTTTCGCCACGGTGCTGCCATGGTAAAAAAATCGATCCAGGAAACCCTCATTGCAGTTTTGTAAGCTGTGCTAATGACAAATGAATAGCCAGTAGTCGCATGATTGACGACACGACTGGTGTCCGTCCCCAAATGGTGGCGACAGGGGGCGACGTGCCGACAACCTCGTCAATCATTTTAGTGCAATAAGGTTTCCAATTATAATGGGACGCAAATCTTAGAAATAGTACATACAATTATTCCGTCATGGATTATGAAAAATTATTAAACACGTTTTTGACGTGATAACGTCTTATAAATCGATGAACAACCGATGGCATGCACGAAGAAATGTAGCGTTCCGTTGGGGTCACGTGATAAATATTTTTGTGTATGAAGGGGACCAGGGGCTCAGAAATCATTAGTAGTAATAGAGGTAGATGAACTTTGACAAACTTGACCAGAAACATTACTAAACATTTTATCGTTGGACTAGGGTACCATGGTGTATGAGAGGTTAATTTTGAGTCGGACACAAATGAATATACACTAAAGATAATTAAAAGAATACATACAATAGTTTTACGGTTTGTTTACAATCATTTGACAATAAATAAAGAACTGCCAACTGATTGACTATTGATTGACGTGTCAACTTTCAATTTACTTTTTTACTTTAACAAAGTTGATATACAAACTCTTTCTCGCGTATTATATGTGGCCATATTTCACATGATGGCGGGTTACTCCGAACTTTGAAATTTTAAGTCGATCTCTCACTCTCCTGTCAGAATACATGCTATTTTAACGAAAGAGAAGACACCGAAGTTCGAAACTGGAATTTCGGAATAGGCCGTTACTTAGAGTTTTAAACCAAGAAGAGTGGCCATTGACAGACGTTCCCCTCTGCCGAAAATGTATGACCAGTGGTCATACTCATTGTATGGACTGACGTTTATTTGACGTGGCTATTTTGACGTTTCGCATACATTTGACGTTCCCCTCCCCCGCAAAAAACGGCAGACTGTTTCCGATAGAAATGAGAGCGCGTGTCGCATCCGGTTGGTTCAATAATCAAAGGGCCGTTAGCAAGCCGTCACCTAGAGTTTGTTCGGAAAGAGGAGTGTTGTGGTTTATATGGGAGCTTATACATTCTACGAGTTCTACGACACTTCTCTTTCCGGACAGACTCTACTAATTATTTTCAATCGATTACAAAAAAGGAGGAGGTTATACGTTGGGGGGTAGCTATTTACAGTCGTCTACACAAAAAACTGCTAACACAATAGGTTAGGTTAGGTTAGAGCTGCGACCCCTACATTAAACAAACTGCAACCAGAGTAGGTTAGGTTAGGTTAGAGCTGCGAACTTCTACACAAAAAACTGCTACCAGAATAGGTTAGGAAAAATTGGCTGTTATAGGGACTGCCGATGGAAGTGAAAACATCAATGTTTTCTTATTACGTTATCACGCAAAATTATAGTCCGTAAACAGCCTTTACAGACAACCATTTTTTTTTCAGACTTACTATGAATACACTTTTCACAACGTCTTGAAGTCACGAGTCTCACTCCCAAAAAGAAAAAAACGTATACTTTTACATAGAGTAACAGGAGATGACATCCCTACGAAATTTTTTGTCCCTAAAGTTGTAGTGAAAATCATTACTTACAAGTCTTCATATACCTACTACTCTGAGATTCAGTCATAGCTGTCAACCACCAAACATGGCGCACAAAATTAATGTAACTGACAATTTAGTTACAACCAAAGATCTCTTCAAATGGTTACAAAACTGAAGCGCTATTCGCCACTACTGCAGACAGAAGCGCCACAGTAACTTCGTAGTTCGTTCTAATCATCGTCTGTCCGGCACGGTATGCAAAACGCCTTGCAGAGGGTTACTCTGGTAAATAGGATGCCGGGCCGCGCGTGTATTGACTAGGCTGTTCATTCCTACTGGACACTGAGGGTGGGCAAGTCGAACACTCTGGCAAACCAATGTAGCTTTGAGCTCCGTCAGAACAAGCATCAATATCATCGTAGCTCAGAAACTTCCTACTGTACATTGCGAAGTGTTCCGTTGAGTTAATTGTATTTTATTAATGTTTGCATATTAGGTAATACCAGCGTTGTTGATTTTTCAAGGAAGCAGCGTACGCTAAAGCCACTCCCATTCCTTTTAATTTGTTTGACATCACACTTGAGCGGCCACTTTAAAGCTTGACTTTTGTGGGTCGCGGCCGATGCGACTGACTGCCTATAGTATACTGTGTCGCTACTTGGTGTTATTAATGAGTATTATGTATAGGTATCATTGGGCCGTGAGAGGCGAGCCCCGGACAAGCGTTGTGAGCCTGTTAGATCCGATTATTAACTGCGACGCGTGATTGACTCCCGGCCAATAAGTCCGTTCAATCTCTTTGACGTTACACATTTTGTGCACGTTTCATTAATTTCAGACTATTTTATAGTAGGGTATGTGTTCGGCCATCGGCCACTTTAATTAAATTTACATATTGTGTTCACGCGACGTGTTTGTTATCGTCGATGTGTTGGTGTTACAATAGTTATTTGTTATACAAGGGGTGAAAGTTGTATTTTACGTGCGAGTGTTATTTGAAACACGAGCTAGCGAAAGGATTCTATTATTGACCACGAGCGAAGCGAGTGGTTCAAAAATAGAATCCTGAGCGTAGCGAGTGCTTTAATACACGAGACGTAAAATAACTTTCACCCGTGTATAACACAAAACTTTTCACCTCACTACAGCGAGGAAAATAAGAAAAAGGGTGCATTTTGCTCGGTTTCCCGTAATTCCTCAGGTGATTAATACTTCTTCATCACTCGAATCACTAATTTTTAACAAAACAACCTAGAAAAACATGCGAATATTTAACGTTGATATGATGGATGAATTGAAATGAAAAGTTTTGACGTAAAAGGTTTTATTAAATGTCAGATGCGTTTTGTTCGTACGTAGACTTATTCGGCTGTCAGAACAATTTATCCGTTTTTACAAAAAGAATGAAGATTAATGTTGAATGCTCATATTTATGAATTAAAATAAAGTTGTAAGACTGTATTAAGTGTTTTTACTCGATGCAATTCATTAATTGCGATGTTAAAAATTCTGCACTTTTAACGTTTTACGTTTTGTTAGCTGTCAAATGTCACTTAAGCCACTTGTCACTTATGTCAAAACTCTTTCACCACATGTGGATAAAAAGCGATTTTCACAATAGATATTAAACAAACAAAAAGGGCTTTCCGAGCTAGTGAGGTGAAAAATATTTAGTACATTATAGTTTATTTGAACTATACACACTTAAATACTTATATGATTTTGCAAAGCTAGGTTATGACGTAGGTACCTTATTAAGTAAGAAACTTTGACTTTCTTAAAAGTAATTGAAAACTTTCAACCCCATCATCACCATTTTAGAGGTTGTTTTTAAGAATTATATCTTGCTCAATAACATTCCAAGAATACTTATATGTCCCAAATTTCGAGATTCTATCTTCAACTGTTCAGGCTGTGTCCAAGAAACATGACTGTTTTATATAAGTATTTATATTAAGGGCAGATTGCACCAAGCTTAATTAACGCATTCACTGCCAGGGAACAAACTTGTATGACGCTGGACGCACATGTGCGTCGGGGGCAGTGAATGTGTTAAGAAACTGATCAACGGTAAATATGGTGACGGAGTTTTTATCCCATATAAAACTGTAGAACTGCCAAACAATGTAACCGGCCCTTAGGGGACCCACCGACTATCAGTCCGCCTGACGATTTCGGCCTGTCAGTTTAAACAAAAATTTGACAGCTCCGAACAACTGACAGGCCAATATCGTCAGACCGATTGATAGTGGGTGGGCCCATTAGACTTGTTTTGGGACTAACTGTTAACTTCTTTTACTTTATGTTGGTACTTGAAGAGTTACTAACGCAATATGTCATATACATGCAATTATCATATGTATACCTATAGGTGCCTAAAACTAAGTCGAATTTCTAATAGTAGGTATATAAAACGAAACTAGGTCAAACCGTATCAAGCTTAAAATAAAGCCCCATTTAGACGGGGCCCAAACTTGTATGTTTCACTTACATTTCTGCATTTGATCGATCGGTTAGAAATGGTGTATTTCCGAATGCAGCAATGTGTATATAAAATTGATTAAAAGTACTGGTACACCGTCTAAATCCGATCCACCTGTTATACCACGAGAATATTTTGTTTATTTATTATTCTACGTTTTTTCCATATCTCGGGACCATGGGGTCTCGGACCTTTGGAAGGCATGCGTGGAGCCGAAGCCAACGCATAGGCCCTTTAAAACGATAGAATCTAAAAGTGAAGGATACACATGGCGGATACCATCTCCAAACGCACAACATGATACATTCGGAGGATGGTCCCCGCCAGGTACAAATACTATTCAGTGCAGCACTTTTGTGCTGCGATGGGAACTAAGGTCATACATAAGGCTATGGATTTGAAAGTTGGATGGACTGGATATCGGGCAATGGGAGGTGACTATCGGACACCTGCCGTGACAATCAGTCTCAAAATTGTAAAAGACAGGTGGTGACTCGCCAACTCATTCAGTGGGCTCCGCAATGGCCGCACGCACAGTGCGACAACAGAGCAACACTTGAGAGTGGCTGTGAGGTTGTCGAGAGGTGCGTTTGCGGTAGCCAGATCCCATTATTATTATTTTCAGATAAACCACAGAAGGATCAGACACGCGCCGATTCGGAGCGGCATTCTAACTTTGGACATTCGATCTGTTATTGATTTGTCTTTACTTGCATTTTCGCTTGATACAATAACCACGAATGTGTCGTTATGTAAACGTCAGGCGAAATAATAAAAATAAGTAAGTATACACGTTCAGACATGTTTTTATTAAAATGTTAAATGATGAGTGAAAAATGAGTGAATGTTTTGAATCAGTAGAGATCAAAGTTCGAAAGCCGTATTTGCTCCTTTGCTATCATGCCACGTCAGCATTTCAGTGATTTTGTGCTGATATGATACTAGCATAGATATAGGTAGGTATTTAGACATGAAGAAAGAAAGAAGGATTACGAATGAAAATTGGTAAGTATTGTTTTCTTTCGCTTTCATTCACCGATTACTGGAAAAAAATATGGTTTATCAGTGAATGGATGTAGTTACATATCCTTATTTTATAGATACGCACGTTATTTAAGGTATGTATAGTTATACTAGTTAGTATTGGTACAGTCACCATCAAATATAGGTGTCGGAGCGGCCAGGGTACTGAAAAATATCTGAACATGAACTATATCGCCTTAACAATTGAGTCGTTTTTCAGATATTTGTGACCACCTTGGCCGCTCCGATACATCTGATGGCGACTGTACGATGTGTTGATTTACAAATAAAAAGCTGGCGTGACATTTGATCCGAGCTTAACATTTTCATAGACATTCGGTGTCAGCTTTTGTGAATTTACATAATATATAACTATCCAAGTTGGTATGATCCATAATATTGTGAGACTACTAAGCCAATTTTAAGAGTCCGGTAACGATTTGGAAACGAAAATCGCTAATAATGACATTATGCACATGAATTGCATTTTGTAAGACAGCTTGATGTCTTGTTATTTCAAAAAAGTACTTTAGATCGATATATATTAATACTTATTTAATACCTTAAAACTCATTACTCAAAGAGCTTGTTTAGTGAGGTCGTTGATTCATGCAATTTTTTCGTATGATTTTTAATTATTATTTGTTATGGACTCTAATATGTTTTGTACTATCTGAATAAAGCATGAAGTGAAATTTATTTTTGTATTTTTATATTTGTAAAATACTATAATATCTTCCCAAAAATATCACCTAAACTTCGGCAATTTTTAGCAAAATTGCTCTAGCAAAACATACTGTCCCTTAAAAAATATAAATGAAAATGAAAAAAAAAACTTTTACATTTATTCCTCAGGCGACTTATTTTTCAATGTATTTATATATTATACGTACTTGTATAACTTAATTTTAATCAATAAAAACCTTACTCTTTTCACCTCTCCAAGCAAAAATCGCGAAACAGAGACACCTAACAAGATTAGGGTGAATTATTTATAAATGAAGCATAAAATGAAAAAATCTTTGTATTTATTCCATAAAAAAAACGATCTTTCATAATAGGTATACAAAATTATAGAGGTTATGTTAGTTACTTCAAAATAGCATCAAAAAGTTGAGCGAAATCGAAAAAAAAGTTTACCGGACTCTCAATGCATGACTTGGCAAACGGATTTGATATCATATTTATATCATACTTCAACAACGGACGACATTTTAAGTAAATCAAACATTAAGCTAACCTCAAAAAAAAACTCAAATGCACTACTTCCACATTTTATAACAAAAGTACTTACTTAGGTACTTAAATAATAATAATAATAATATGTTAGCCTCTATACGTCCCACTGCTGGGCACAGGCCTCCTCTCATGCACGAGAGGGATCAGGCTATAGTCCCCACGCTGGCCCAAAGCGGGTTGGGAACTTCACATACACCTTTGAATTTCTCCGCGGATGTATGCAGGTTTCCTCACGATGTTTTCCTTCACCGTATAGCGATTGGTAAAATATCAAATTATATTTCGTACATAAGTTCCGAAAAACTCATTGGTACGAGCCGGGGTTTGAACCCGGGACCTTCGGATTGAAAGTCAGACGTCATTACCGTCAGGCTACCAACGCTTACAATAATTACTTACTTAGGTACTTACAATAATTTATTATCAATTTAAACTTTGAATTGTGACTATTTCACATAAAGTGAATTACTACTTGTAACGATGAGGTAGGGTAGGAAAGAAATAGGTCACTAATCTTACCAAACGAGGCCAAACATAATGGCAGCAAATGTAGCCACAACAATGTATCGTTCTATCTAACGGGGGATCGGATTATATTAGGCTAAGAGCCCACTGCAAATATTTCAACTTATCTAATCTCTTCGCTGTAGTGTAGTTGGTTGGATAGACACTAAAGATAACCGATGTCACCCATCACCATTAATCATAACATTTAATACATATTTATAAATATTTAAAACATAGGTTATTGGCTCACAGGTGAATACGAGTTTCAATAAGCCTTTTGTAACATAATTGAAATGAAAAATAGTTTATTGGTCACAATAATTGTGTTTACAAATTGAGAAATCGTTGGAACCTCCTAGTAAGTATATGAATACTTGTGTCAGGAGACCCCACTCTTTCAGAAACAAGTTAAGTCTAAACGTATAAACAATTCACTACACAAAAAAAAACAATAAATGTCAACTTAAACTAACTAAACAAACTACTTAATAATACTACTAGAAGAACTTAAACTACATCCCACTCCGACCCAGTCCAAACGATAACCGTTTAGATAACTACTTTGAAAGATACAAACGATAGACATGAAAGTTAAATAGTTAATTAGTACATTATTTTAACATTTTGCCCAGGAATTATGTCAGTTCGTTGCTCTTGCTAACTAATAATCATACATCGTAAACTGCGAGCGCAATCCATTGAAATGACGTATGACAACCAGTAACAACCCTAGTACTTCAATGAATTTTGCTCGCAGTTTACGATGAATGCTAATAATGCTTGTACATAACATTGCGAATGTTATAAATATCCGTAAGGTGAGATGAGGTACAAATACTCCCATCGAACCTTAAGTGTTTTATTGGAAACCCATCTCTCTTAACGGTGCTAAACTTACTAATTGCGACTTAATTTTTCTTAGTAACCTTGAAGGATAGGGCGGTTTTATGACTTACGTCTTCAACTGAACTCTAATGGAAAGATGTGATAGTAACAGAAGTTGGCGGTCGTATCTCAGCCTACAGCAACGCCCGAACCGAAACTCCGTAATGGAAATGGAAAAGTTTGCTCCGATTTGTTAGACGAACATAAATTATAACTCGAGGGTTATTTACATATGAAGGTTACCTGCCTCGTTTATCTTGTGTTCCTGTGACTGACAACTTTTTTCAACTCATGTTTACTTAAGCAGTACCTATCCGTATCCAGTGCCTATAATTATGTACGTAAAGCTAGTTTAAGATAATTTTGAAGGAAGCAAAAACGCGTCTCAAGCGGGAAAGTACTGTTCCTTAGAGCTTTAAACCAAGCGGAGTAGCCATTGACAGGCATTCCCCTCTGCCGAATGAGTATGACCAGTGGTTTATTTGACGTGGCTATTTTGACGTTTCGCATACATTTGACGTTCCCCTCCACCGCAACGGCAGACTTTTTCCGATAGAAATGAGAGCGCGTGTCGCATCCGGTTGGTTTAATAATCAAACTACTGTTCTGTCGGACCTCAAGTTGCAAAGACTTAAATATGAAAAAAACCGGCCAAGAGTATGTCGGGCCATGCTCACTATGCTCAATGTAGGATTCCGTAGTCGCCGGCCCATTACAATACATCCATCGAAAAGGTCGTTTATTAAGGGATATTTGACGACGCTTACGTCATTTTACTTCGCGACACTTACGTCCTTTAACTATGCTATTTTCAGTGATAATGATAACTCAAAAATGGCTCAATCTATTTTATTCAATATAGTTTTCATTGAAGGTACTTATTCTATAGAATTGTATTTGTGATGAATGTTGAATGTGTATTTTGTGACTCTGGAGTGTTAATTACCAATTCCCTGACGTATCTTTCATCGAAATCCGCTTAATAGTTTAGGCACCAGACAAAAAAAAAGATCTCATCTTGGGTGCCCCCTCACGGCCGCCATTTTTTTTTGTAATAAAGAAAAGATAGGCTGATTGTGCAAATTAAAAGGAATCTAATGATATCTCAATTGTGAAAATCCGCTTAGTATCCGGGGCTACAGGATGTGTTTAATTTTTAATTTTTAAACCATCACCCTACTTTTTGTTTGCGGCGTAGTCGGGTAAGATGTTGATGTTTGTATAGCTCAAGTACAATTCTATAAACTAAGGTCAAATTCGTAATTTTGAAAATTCCATATCAATGAAATATGCCATGGGAAGGTATTGACCAAACATATCACTTGTACGAGGATTTTCTCTGAGAAAATGCAATTTGTTCGCAAACACATACGAGTATATGACTGTATTGGGCAGAATTTAATAAGCTTTATCGTTGCCCTAGGACATATTTCCGAAGAATACGAGGTTTAAGGGTTAAAGGCGAAATTCTTCGGGATGGACGACATTTTCCAAGGTGCTGGCGATTCCTCGAGGTCCTGGAACATTAAATGGTCTGGACATGAAAATGGGACCTCTAATTAATATACATACCAAATTTCAGGACTGTCCGAAAGATTTTTGGATTTGTCGTATTTTAACCGTATTATTAAGTGTGTTGCTGTTTGTACTTTTGCTGATAACTGTTCTTTCTGTCTTGCTTTTAGTAACGTTTATTGACCGTACCAAAAACGAAGGTGTCCCCGTTTCAGCTCGGGTAAAACTGCTTTCGTATTTTGTTGGGCGCGGCGTCTGTCCGACTGTTCTCCTCTACCGAACAACCGATTCCTGCATCGCATTTCTCAACGGATTACCGTGAAAGTTTGTGAGTAATTATAGTTACGCTTTTTTCCTTTCGTTTTTTGGAAAAGCACGCACTGATGGAAATTAGCTCAAAAAGTACTTAAGCGCCAAATGGTCTATGGCGTTTTAGACTATTGTTAGTTCACTAAGATATTGAACATATACCAAAACGGCGGAGGCACACCTTTATTCAATTTAAGCTGAGCTCAATGAAAGCCCGAATTAATTAGGTGAGTTAATCAATCAGATGATCTATGAGGACGGTCGACGTCAAAAATATGTAAACGCTTTTGAGCCTTACTCCTTTGTAATAAGGTCCAAAAGTATAAACATATTGTTCACGTCGACTGTACAAGTTGGTTTGACAGGACGGCAGACAATGATACATTACAATTATTAATTTTATTTAGCCAACACCTTTTGTGTTTTTTTGCTTAATTTATTATGTTTGGTCGTCAATACCTATATACTTAATTCATTATTTTTTGCTCCGTAAAAATGGCATTAATGTGCTAAACTGAGCTAAAAGTATTCGTATTCACAAAACAACCGCAATAAAAAATTCTCAGACAAATAAGCGTTTACGAGCGTTACATACAGTTTTATAAACGTTAAATAAGGCGCCGAGAATAGCCCGTTTTATTTCTTTCGAATTACGCTTTAATAGCCGCAACGGCCGTTATTACTGAATATCTTTTCACAAAATTATTCAATTCTCTCGTTCTTTTTACCCACACCCGACCCCGAACTTCCGACCGCGGTTTATTGTTTGAATCCGAAATTACTATTGCGACTGCCCATTTTATTAGGGAATTGGAATTTAAGGAAAATTGATTTAAATTCGGCGTCGGTAAATCAAAAACAATCGCGGAAGTTTTATTCAGAGTAAATAATGAAAGGATCCTCCAGAGGTACGCACTTAGTGGCATGGAAATAGGAATTTCCAGGCTCATTACCATAATAAATATCATTGTGCCTCGCTTTCTTTGCTGCCATTCTTGTGGGCCGATGCCGGCTTGTAAGTATTTTACTTTGCCGAGTTTTTGCACGGCTCTTGTATACTGATAGGTTGAGTTGATGTTGGAAAACTTCTACGAGTTTTCATGTTTAGTTTGTTTTGAATTGTGTAAAGGAATAGTTATATATTTACAAAGGGATATAGTTGTTGTTTACCTCTCTTGCTGAGTAAGGACGCGAAAGATTCAGAAATTGAACCACGAACGTAACTTGTGGTTAGAAAAGTGGAATTTTGAGCGTTACGAGGTACTAAAAGGCAGGAAAGTCGAACAAACTTTGCGAAGAAATGAAGATCTACCAAACAATAAAAATGTACGTGGATTCAAAATACTTAAATAAATAAAAAAATCACGACTTTAAAACTCATGCTAAAATCGTGAACAAATAAGTCAAAACTTGTATATAATTACTAGAGGAGAACCTCTAATAGACAAAATGCGATTTTCCCCATTGCTTTCAAAGGATAAGAGTACCAGCACCCTTGCGAGTAGATGTGATTACGAATATAATTTCTAACGGCTGGTGTTTACTTAGTAAGTAGCCAAGTTACCTAAAGTACATATAAATGAAGTCAGTTACATAAATAAATGTATTATTTATCTTACACTCCTGACTGATGACTTATATTATAACCAAGCCGAGTCTATAATTGAGTCTGGACCATCAACTCGACTCAAAAGGTTGTCATTTTCTTAGATCTTACTTTTGAAACTAAACATTAAATATCACTGCAACTTCCCTCTTTCTTGAGCACCATCTAAGCACGCAATAGTGCTCCTACACGCAATTTCTCCGTTTACTGCTTAGCGCCTTAGGCTAAGGCGGAAATGAGCTCTTGCTAGTGCAGTCACACAGGTGATTGCTAGGGTCCTGTTCAAATACCGTGTTTGTTACTTATTCCTTGTGGAGTATTCTGGCAAAAAATAACTCTACACGAATGATATGTGACACCTTTAGAGTTGCATGCAACTTTGGTTACGGCAGCTACTTTATCATCTGGCGGCCAATTAATCCGTACCCAAAATGTATGAAATTATCCGGATTTAGATCCGGATCTACGGATCTTCCATACATATTAGATGCATATGCTTGTTGCCATAGTTGAAGTATTAAAAAAGGCGCAGTTTAAGAATCGATTGGTCATAATCGGACCTCCAATCACACGGAAAGAAAAAACGTCTACCAGAACGATAAAAAAAATTGATTTCTGTAACCGATAGATACTACAATCTTGTAAGGAATACTGAGGGCCGATTTTTGACAGCCGGACGCTCGAATTCAAAAAATTCAAGCTCAAATAAAAATAATCGCACACAAAAGTTGACGCCAATTTTTTCGCATGGAATTAATAGTTTAAATAATCATTATTTTAAATTTCTATCGCTTTTATTTTTAACACATAATTTCATCGTTTTATTCAGAGTTTTAAATGTCACTTTCGAGTGCTCGAATCTCAAAAATCACCCCCCTGCTCTATTTTTACGATTAGTCATCGTGAATTCAATAGAACTACTTATTCAAACATTAATATGCACATTGGCTCAGTTATTGAACTATGTAAACAATTTTTCCAGAATTTACTAGGTTTTCTCGTTCAGATTCGTACGGGCGGGGACTGTAAGATTTGCTACGTTATGTGATACAAAGATAAGCCCCATAGCACATCTTTATAAAAGTGATGCTGAATTCCAAAACAATAGTTAAAAAAAAATTGGCCGAAAGCACCAAAAAGTACCACTTCCGGTTTAAAAAATGGATGGCATTGGTAATTGGATTACGTTTACTTTAAGATCAGAGACTTGCCGTAGCATATTCGTTTTATAATATTTATACATTGTAAATTGGTGACAATTTTATTTTCCTTTATCGCTGTATTAGTATGTTCCGATTGCAACTATTATCATACCGAGTAGTGTGAAACTAATAACACGAACCCAACTTGAAATGGCATGAATGGAAGTTTTCCATGTTAGCAAATGTGCAGCATAAATAATTACACATAGTTGCGGCAGCGAGCCGGCGCGGCCGCCTCTACTAACTTTCGACAAAGCCGCGAAATGTCCGCCCTTTCCCACTCCCGCTATACAGGGTATAATCCTGAACCTCTTTTTCTGAATGTCTAACTGATCACCATATATTAGTATTTTTAAGTGAAAACTTCATTAGCCGCGTTGGACATTTTTTGGTAGGGGAAAATCTTATGGGTTCGCGGTACCGACATGCTGACGTAACGTCACGAAAAAGAAAAACATGCGATTGAGAAACATGTAAAATGAAATGTATAGTGTAAATGTAAAATAAAGTGAAGTGAAGTGAAGTGAGGTGAGGTGAGAAAGTGAAAATTTAAATCATTTACTTAGTAACTGACCCCATAGCTTAATTGGTAAAGCGATCGAGCCCCGGCAAGGCGTATCGATGTAGGGTTCGAGTCCCACTGGGTTGATTATTTTTTCAATGTTTTCAAAGTTTGTATTTGATTTAATAACAAACTATTAAATCATATATTTCCTAAAATGAAAAGTTCTAAGTTTTCACTTTTATCGGCAGGCCCTATAACTGCCAATTATTTTTAGTAAAACTTAATTTAAGCTTATTAAATTTATGGTCACCCCATTCGTTTTACATAGGTACCTACGCTATACGAAAAATGACAATATGTCACATTGTATGGTGACCAAATTGAATGCCAAAATTATTTTTCTACTTATCATCTGAAAAATAATTATCATTATTGGTGACAATAAAATTGTGATCAACACCGTTTAGTTATTTTTCAATTCTGTATCACGCCTTGATCGCTTGTACACAACCCCGATATCATCCCGTATGTTTTCAATCATTATTGTGACAAAAACGTGACTCAATCGCGTACACTTACTTCTATTATTTCCGTGACGTTGTACTGTCGTTTGACGTCAAAAATATAATTCTTCCTAATTTCAACTAAGAATTGCTTTTAACGAGGAAACTTGTTAAAGACGTAAAGTCGTATTTTGTAAACATTCGTAAAATCTTTTTCATATTCCTTTTAAAAGAATTTCCCGCTTTCTTTTTATCCTCGGCAGAGAAGTCCATCGATAAAAAATTTAAAAGCGGAAAAGTCGCGAAAGAATTTTAATTTCAGTGTAGTTCCATTTCGGTTTTCTTCGAGTTTTTCACGCTTCGCCATGATTTTTTGTTTTTGTTTTTTTCAATTATTTTTCTAGACAATTTCTTGTTACGATATTAAAGTTTATTTTAATGAAATTATATAAGTGATTTAATCAAAGTGTTCATAAACTGAAAATTGATTAATTGATTATTTAAGTGCATTAAAAATTGCATTTAGTGCATATAAATCGCTGTAATTGACGGTCTTAAACTATGATATCTTTCTAAACATGTTATAAATATAATTACTGATTTCCACTCTAATACATTAATTTTGTATCGTGTTTTGCATTTATTTAGTTGTAAATGAATCAGGTTAAAACCTGATTAAAACAAACCAAAGTATTTTTTTGTATTTTTTAGGAATGTTCTCAATTACATATTATTGAGGTATCCCTCACAATCTCAACACTTTCTCTTTGAACTGAGAATTTTACATTTATAATAGTGAGACAGTTCTCAGCAGCGTGAAGCAATTTTATCTAACTTAAAAGCGATCCTTAAAACGGTCCTTAAAAGCGAAAATCTCCTATGAATGTGGCAGTCGTGCGCAAGGCCGCACACTCAAATTGACAAAAACGAGTAGAGAGCCCTCGAGATCTGTCCTACGAGATTACGTTCAGTTTATTGCTGATACTTTACTACGGGTTCTCATCTAACTTAACTATTTTTTCAGCCCAGACGAGATCTCCCGATTCGCATAACTTTCAATAGTAAAAGTAATTGGATACTAAGAGATACTCTGATTTTTAAAACTTTTGGCTTGCTTGCGGACAACTAAACTACAAGTATCGAAAGACTAACCCGCTCATTCATAAACGTGTTTCAAACCTCATTAGACTAAATAATCTTTTGTCCTTGTCTGTCTCTTTGATAGTAGGTAGTGTTTGTTAGAAAGAGACAAAACATATTTTAATTAAATGAGGTTTATGAATAAGCGAGTAACTTTCTAAAATCAACCAATATTGTATAATTATGACCCAGATAACTCACAGTTCTCGGGCAGTATAATTTACTGTCCTAACAATATTCTTTGGTATAAAAATCGTAAGGACTTGCCGGTAATTGCAATTTTGTAAGTCACCTTTTACACTTGTAGTAAGTCGTAAAATAATAGGCAAATTCTATTGAAGTTTATCTACTCCACTTAACTCATATCTCAATAAATACAATCAAGAATGATGTAATTGGCCTACCTTGTGTAGAGATTTTTAGACGAAGTGATCGGTTTTCATTGGAGCATAATTGGTATCGTATTCTAATTATGAAAAACTAAAAAAAAAATTCTTACGAGAAATAAAATTGCTTTTGTATGGAGGGATGGCCGGCTGGGACCAAGTGTTCCGTACAAAAAGATTTTTAATTGTTGGCGTCCCAAAATATTTACTCTTCTACTTTTTCTTAGTCACGAATCACCAGTATTTTTATTACTAGTACAACCTATATTTGAGATAACCCTGTGTATACAGTGTATACACAAGGGTTATCTCACAAGAATAGAACATAACATGTTACGAAGATCGTGTTATAGATCTGACAATTCTGACATAATAAATATCAGAGTAAAGGCATATTTCGTCATTCCTTAAACGGCTTGAGCAATAAAACGGAGGAGACAACATAATATTAACGCCACAACAAAAAAGAAATATTGCCGCCATCGTGAGTTTAACGGAATGAAATGAGTTTGAGGGAAATCCGCTGTAGAGTAAGATGGCGCAGTCATCGCCCAAATGCGCCGTCATGGCCCTTTGTTGCCGCTCATTGAGGGATTACTACGGGAAGACGATCGTTAAGGATGTATTCAATCATGTCGTCACTATAGGAACTACTAAGAAATGCGTTATGAATATGTTAGTCGAAGTAGTAGAACATAAGGCATTTAAGTGGATAGGAAAAGAATTAATGTTGGGTTAACTTGCTAACAAAAGCAAAGCTTAAGTGGATTTGCTTGCTTATATGCACGACGATATAACACATAAGATCATTGCTTAACTATTCGAATTTATTATCATAAATAGTATTGACGATATATAAAATAATTGCTTAACTAATCGAATTTATGAGATAATATCTTGTCAGTGCAATTCCCTTCAATCTTTCCTTTTTAATTCAAGTGTTTTCACCTCCTGATACGACTCTATCTTCTTCTTTATTTGGCCCATACAGGTGTCCCAGAAATCGACCGTGAATGGATGATAGACCAAGTTGTAACAGTTATCAGAAAAATACAAGAAAAAATCTATCACATGTTCTTCAAAAATTATGGTCACTTTAAAAATTTACTAGAAGTTAAGAGACCAGGGCGTGAATATTCTAGTAAATTTTTAAAGTGACCATAATTTTTGAAGAACATGTGATAGATTTTTTTTTTCTGATAACTGTTATAACTTGGTCTTTCATCCATTCACGGCTTGACGTCGATTTCTGGGACACCCTGTATTACTTTGCCTTGGCTTTCCTTTTTCTCGACGTTTTTCTATTCTAGTGAGTTCATCGTGTCATATCGAGTGACCTATCATATTTCCTCTTCTCGATTCTATTGCTTTCAACAGGGTTTGCTTCTCTTTTACTCTGTTCTTCTTTGGAATGTTTTTTGCAGGTTCACGACAATCCAGATGTAATATGTTTGTCTGAGCATTGGATGAAGGATTATGAGCTGTGTCAAATAAATATATTTAATTACTATTTGGCTGCAAATGTATGTAGAATAAACCATGACAATGGAGGAGTTTGCATTTTCTTGTCAAATAACTTAAAAAGTAAAGAGTTGCATTTTGTGTCTGAAATGTCAAATGAAATGGACATTGAAATATGTGGGGTTGATTTGTATGAAAGCAAGACTGTAGTAATTTGTTTGTATACGTCTGATTTTAGTAGGTTTAAGAAGTGTGTAAACGGGCTTGAGTTGTTGTTATATGAACTATTCCAAAAATTTCCTGTTGATTACTCGATAGTAATAATGGGTGACTTTAATGTGGATCTGCTTGGAAATACATGGCAAAAACGATATTTATTGGACTTAATGCGTCAATACAACCTGCAGCCTATGCATATGTCACCTACTAGAGTGACTGAACTGTCTGCAACGTGTATTGATCATGTTTACTCGAATCTCCGTAAAGATACCTGGGACATACAGCTTATAAGAAGTCACCTTAGTGATCATGGCGCTCAATTGTTCAGGATTAATACCTCTTGTAAAATTAGTAGTAAACCACCGGTGATAAGGAGGAACATATCAGCACCCAAGACTCATAACTTTATAGAGGATTTGTCTAACCGCTCTTTTTATAGTTTATTGAATTCTGACATGACACCTTTTGAAAAAATGGACAATCTAATTTCAATAATTAAGAATACTTTTGACATTCATTTTCCTTTAAGAAAGTACCCGCAAAATCAGAGTAGGAAGGTCATGTGGGTTGATGATGAAATTATGCTTAAAATGCAATTTTATGATGATATTAAGAGCTTAGTTGAACGGTTTCCGACGGATCAGGATTTATTAGATTTTGTTACTAGGTATAAGGGTATGATTGACAAGATGAAGAATGAAAAGCGATGTTTATATATTAATAAGAAGGTTGAAAATTCAGGGAATAATGTTAGTAAAATTTTGTGGCGTATCATAAATATTGAAACGTGTAGAAAATGTAGTAGACCTGATCCAATTGAAATTTTGCTTCTGTCGAACACTGGATCCAGTCGTGGGCAAAAAGAACTGGCGAATCAAATGAATGATTATTATATAAATATAAATAAATCGGAAAGTAGGCAAACGGACGTGGAGAAGGCAGTAAACTTTTTGAATATAGCTACTAAGTCAGTGAGTTCTAAGACTGATACTTTTCTATTTACTTCTCTGGAAATAAAGCAATTGTTAAAAGCAATAAAATCGAAGCTTTCCACGGATTTTTATGACATTTCAGCAGACCTTATAAAGAAAATACCTGATAACGTGATAGATATTTTTTGTGCCCTTCTTAATCAGTGTGCAATAATTGGAGAATATCCTAACTCTTTAAAAATAGTCAAAGTAAGTCCAGTATACAAGGGTAAGGGTTCTAAAGAAGAGATAAAAAGTTTTCGTCCAATATCATTAGTACCAGCGTTATCGAAAGTTGCAGAGTTGGGTCTTTGTAACAGGTTAATGGAATATTTTGAAACTAATAAGTTACTACATGATCGACAATATGCGTACCGCCACGGTAGGTCGACGGTGGATGCTGCACGTGCGGTTCACCAGCGTGTCCTTCAGTATATGGACAAGAAGAAAATGGCTGCTGCTGTTTTCTGTGACCTGTCCCGTGCGTTTGATTTAGTGGACCATGAATTACTTTTGATTAAGCTATGTAGATATGGTGTACAAGGAAGTCTTTTAGATTTCATTAAATCCTTTTTAAAAAACAGGGAACAGATTGTGTCGGTCGATGGAGGGGCCACAAAGTCTGAGATGAGGACCCTTGATGACTGTTCTGTCCCTCAGGGTTCAGCGGTTGGAAATTTCCTCTTTTTAGTGATGGTAAATGACCTAATAAGTTTGTTCCAAGATGGTGATTTTATAATGTTTGCTGATGATGGGTGCGCGATTATTAGCGGTGATACTTTTGATGATCTTAAAGGGAACGTTTTTGATGTAGTATTTAAATTGACATCTTGGTTTAAAGCAAATGGTTTTATTGTTAACCTTGATAAGACATTAATAATGCATTTTTGGCTAAGAGGACTTTATCCAACTCCCCTTGACATTACAATAAATAATATAACACTTCCACAGGTTCAGAGCACGAGGTTTCTTGGTTTTGAATTTGATTGTGGCTTAAAATGGGATAAGCATATTGATGCTCTTACTAGTAGGCTTGCCAAAGCATCATTTGCACTGTCTAGGCTTGCTCCTGCACTTTCAAGTGAGAATCTCCGTATGGCATATTATGCGTATGTTAACTCTATACTTTTATATGGTATTGACCTTTGGGGGCTGGCAGCTGGTAGGGATAGGGTTTTTATACTACAGAAAAGGGCTGTAAGAATGTTGTCTGGGGTGCCGCCATTCACTCCTACTAAGGAGTATTTTCGTAGTTTAAAGATTCTTACCGTGCCCTGTTTATACATCCTTGAAATTGCTAAGTATATGTGGGAGCACAAAAATGAATTTAAAAAGCGCCGTCCTGATCAAAGAAAAACGTATCGTGACATGCATTCGGTCCGTGCCCGGCTAGCGAAGTCGTCAAATTCTTTGAGGGTAGTTGGTATAAAAATCTATAACAGTTTGAGCGACGATATCAAAGAGGCTGCTTCTTATGAGCTGTTTGTCAAAAAGTTAAAGGTATATTTGATGGATAAAGCATTTTTTACAGTGAGGGAGTTTTACAGTAGATTTAATGTTAAATAATATAAATATTTAGGTATTGTAGTTAAAATGATATTATTTTGTGAATTACTGTTATTTTTGATTATGTTTACATTGTACTACTGTTTTATCATTATAATGTATTATTATTATTATTATTTTTGACATCTGTATATATAGCATAAGATAGATTAAGTTTTGACATGTGTTGTTTTTTGACATTAAAGATTTTGATTTGATTTGATTTGATTTGATTTGATTTGTTGAGGACTTCTTCGTTAGTAACCCATTCTGTCCAACTAATCTCCTCCATTCTACGCCAACATGACATCTCAAATGCCTTTAGTCTCTCTCGGTCTCTCTGTTTCCCTACCTGCTCCAAAATAGTTTTCCACTCAATCTTATAACAAATCGATAGGTAGCGAAGCAGTGAACGACTCAAGTCTACACGACAGTGATCAGTGATCACACAATAAGATCTTGCTGTGTCTGATTGTCCGAATTTAAGGTCTGTGGTCGCCAGTCCTAGGTAGGTATGGATGTTTAAATTTGTAATACCGTCTGTTTGTTGAGAGCCTTTTAGGCCGGGAAATCTGGCGGTGCGTAGTATGGGGACCTCGCATTAATTCCTCAGTCGATGATTCTTTTGCTGGGATATAGTATAGATCATAACAAATACCAAACATAATTTTTCCAAAAAAAAAACATTTGCCAATTTTGGTATTTTCACCAAAATGTACAAAAAGCTTAATAATTTGTACTGGAATATTTCTCAGGCTATATTTTTTTCACCACACGATTTTTTTTGATCATTGCCAGATACTAGGAAAAGTTCCAAAAAAATGTCAATAAAAAGTATAAAAACTGTCATCTTTATTTAAAAATATCTGTTGACACTCGTCATTTTGTTTGGAAAATTTCTCAGTCAAGTTTGTAACAGTGGTTGTTATGTTAATCATATTTTAACATAATATTTACGAATTTCCAAAAAAAAAATATTAAAAGAAATAACTTATTGCAGTAAAAATAATACGGATATTTTTTTTTTGGAAAAACATTGATACACCATCTACTCATGACACTTTATCATACTGTAAAGGTTTTTTTGTCTGAGGAATTAATGCGAGGTCAACCTCCTTATTGCCTGGTCTATTTGCCGCACCAACGCCGCCTACCGCGAGCTGCTACGCCGCAGTCTTGTTGCTTTCTATAACCAAAACTATACTTCCATAGATATATTTCACCTGCCCACCGCTAAATATAGAAAAGCCTCATTAGAATGTTTAAAATACATAACTGTACTGTACCATTGTAAGCCAAATTGTAAAATCAACCGAAATATTATTGTTTCACAGCTTATAATACCGTGTTTAGCCAGAGATATCTAGTATCTACCCACATTTTAACCATTACGAAGCAGAAGATAAGTAACTTGTGGATAATGCTGTTGACTACACAACACACTGATTTAGACTTTCACGGTTTTTACTCATAATTATTTGTAATAAACGGGACTTAACCGCGTATATAATTTTTAAATTACCTTCGACGTTTCGAGGACGACATTGTCCCCGTGGTCGCGAAGAAAGACTGGCTCCAGTTGACATCAACATCTTCTAGCCGCGCGAGTTTTCCGAACTACCCGCACTGGGTCTTGATTATCAACTTGAACGTTTTGCATACTAGGGATGTCACTCGGTCGACACACAAAACTCACAATGTCCGGCTTTCGAACCGGCGGTATTCGTTGACGCCTACATTTACTAATGACAGTATTCCATGTAGATGAAATCCTAATACCATCGTCCCGATTGAAATTACAGTGTTTTTTTATTTCAATGGCTTCACGAACTTTTCTACTATAAAACCGAAGGTAATTTAAAAATTATATACGCGGTTAAGTCCCGTTTATTACAAATAATAATGCTGTTGACTGTACATAAAACTATACCTATATGTAACACAAACTGTAATATGCTTTGTATGGTTGTTTGTTATCCCTAAAATAAGTAAAATAAAATAAAATAAAAATAATTACTGCGAGTCAAGATTATGTGCGATTAGTTATTGAGATGTTTTACAAAAGGCTTAATATAATGTCTTCGTTAGTTCCGTTCCAATAGATTACTTTCTTTTTACATACATTTTTTTAGTTTATACAGTTATACACAGAAGCGATTCATCACTCGCTAGGTATCATGTTAGGGGAGTTGTTTGCGTCGGCATCAAGTAGAAAGAAAGAGTTCCTGTTTTCCTCGTTGGCCCGTCCCGTGCCCCGTGCCTCGCTACTATCAGAAATTGTAAGAGAAATGTCACCTGCTCTGCTACTCCACCTAGTAGCTACTAGTGTACTACTAGTATGCTATTTGTTACTAGGTGGAGTAGCAGTGCAGGTGACATTTCTCTTACATATTCGGTATCTTTAGGCGGCTTTGACATAGATGGCGCAATTAACATGAGCTTCAAAAAGTTCTTAGGCTGTGGTCGTCTATATCTCTATAGTCTCTGCTACTATGTTTTCATGAATGAAATTCACGTAACCAGGCCATAAAATCCCAAAAAAAATTAATGAAATTCAATGTGTCATCTTTCAAACGTTTTGCCTTTCTCAAGTTAACTGATAGCGTGAAGGTATGAACCCATTTTTTTTACTTTTTTCGTTTGACACATACTTATGAACTTAGTACACTTACACAAACTTGTTCGTGATTTGAAATCTCAGTTAGCTATAAAATTACAAAAACATCAGAGTCTGGCTACCCTATCGTGGCCCTGAAAAAGGCGGCAAATTTAAAAAAATCTCCGTATTGCAACACCGTTTAAAAGGCGAAAAACAATAATGATACTTGAACAATTAATACATTTTCTTACGACAAAGCTACACATACATATCAGGTATGCGAAAATAACTCTTACCTGCTGCAATTTCATTGTTTTAAACATAACATACCAATTTTAGGCTTTCTTAAAGCTTTTAAATTTTTTCCATCGCATTCTCACGGTTATCTAAAATTTTCACAGTGCGCTTTATTCATCTTTTTCCTTTAAAAGTGTAGCTAGCGGTTAGTGCATTGATCTGTCAGCATGGGCGCGTGACAAGCCCATTTCACGCCAGTGCACGCTGCGCTTTTGAGCACTTGCCAACGTATAGCCCGTCAAAAACCACAAGCTATAATAATTAAAACAAAAAAGGTAAGTACCTATTGTTACAGTTTTTCGTAACTTTATTCTCATCTTTATCATCACCAGCAGCATTTTTACGGGATTAGCAAATAGTAACACCGCTTTAATCTTTTGTTTTTATTCCACTTTTCTTCAGACACTTTTAAAAATTAGAAATTAAACTTGCTTGCTAGTTGGAACGCCATATGTTGAATGATTGAATAACAATCGCTGAATGAATGAATGGCAAGAGATTTTGATTGGTTCACTCAACGTTTCCGTTCTTCCAATCTTAAAGGTGATTTACATCCTATTTACAATTATATCTCTCGTTGTAACGAGAGTCTCGTTACATGGAACGGGTCCGCTTAAGACTCCCTATAAATTACGGGTACTATCTAACTAACTACTAGCTACTACAAGCTTAATACGGCTTGGGTATTTCACACATGTCTGCATAGATGTATTTCTTTACTATGTTTCGTCATGGTGAACTTCACCAAACAACTACCTACTGAAAAAATTTAAAGAAAATTGCCAGCGAATGATACCTACATTGAAAAAGAACGGAAAAGTTATTGGAATCAAGATTGCAGTGAACAAAAAACATAGCTATTTTAAAATAACTACTACGTAACTAAATATCATAAAATTAAACACAACCTGAAATATCATATCCCAGGCACGTTTCAACCGCTAAGCCAATATACCCAATGTCGAGAATACCAGCCTTTAGCGAAATTCTTCGAGCTGCCCTGCTTTCTTCTAAAATAAACTTTTGAATGCCGTCTTTGAGACGAGACGCCACCAATCTTCACTAGCAAACAGTAAAATTTATTTCTTTCGTATTCAGCATGAATTAATGTACCGAGAAATGGCTCATTACATCCCGATGCAATGAAAACTTGGCATCTGAATTTCATATTATTCGACACACTTGGCATCGATACTTCCAGTCTGGAATGAACGGATTGATCAAGACTGGTTTTATTTTCCTTTTTGTACTCTAATTGGACAGAATCGTTTACACTTTTGTTCCAAAAAGGTTCATCATTGGTCCTTCCGAGTCGCCTCGTTTTAGTAGGTATGGGTATTTAAAATTCGTATGTGTATTTTCCACTAGGAACTCGAGTATCTATCCTATTTTATTTAGACGATTATAGTAAAAAAAAGTTGATTCTGAAACAAAAATGCATGCCGTCATCATCAATAGTATTTTTTTCTACTCAAGTACATAGGTTAAATACAGAGAATGATGATGATGCCAAATTTAAAGATGAACCTAACAGTTTACGAGTAGGTATACTAATATACAATTATTTTTCAGGTGATAGCTAAGTAGAGAAATACATTTTCACCTCAGCAGTTCGAACAAGCTTACTTTCCTCACTCCCTGGAGTGACGAAAGTGCGACTTTCATCACTCCAGGGAGTGAGGAAAGTTGCGACTATCTTCACTCCAGGGAGTGAAATTTTGTTTCTATAAGCTTTCGTCATAATGATGATGCCTTTCATTCAGGAATGTAAATAAAAGTGTTTTTTAACTTTAATATGTTCTCACTACTGAGGTGAAAAGTTGTATGTGTCACACGAGAGAAAAGTTTTTTTACATCTCGTGTTCTTGAGATCTCGCTACGGTCAAGATTCAAACTTAGAATCACTCGCTTCTCTCGTGATTCAATTATAGAATCTTTCGCTTACTCGGGACTCAAAATCAACACTCGCAAGAAAAACCTACTTTCCTCTCTTGTTGCACAAATAACTATTTTGCATACGATCTCGTCAGCGTATACCCAATGTGTGTTAGCATTCCCTTTATACAGGGTGTAACAAAAATAACGCGCGGCAGGCGGCAGCCACTCATGATCCGGTCAAGTTATTTTTCAATGTATGGGTTAAACAAACAAACTAATAAAGTTATGAAACTATTATAGCATCATGCCTTTAGGTATATGTAGTGTTTAACACACATTACCGACCGCCCCCCTCCCCCTGACGCACGAAATATGTCCCGGTTTACCGTTTTCTTAATTTTTTGAGAAGAATATTAATCGTCGGGAAAAAATGTCTATAAAAAATAATCTTATTTTATTCTAAACAAAAAACTCAAAAAAGATTCTATGCATTTTTTCCATAGGCTTTACCGTATTCACGTAATAGCTAAGTGAAGTTTAAGAAAACTCAGTCGATGAACGACTGAATCAACTCGTTATTTTTATGTTATTTTCTAAATTACCGTAGATACTAAGATAAAGTAATACATAAAATAAAGTTTGTTATTTTATCTACAAAAAAAACTGGTCAGGTGAAAGTCTCGCGCTCCGAGGGTTTCTTACATATTCTTTTTCATATTACGAATAATGGCCGTGGGGTGCCCGGCCAAAGAATTTTCCCCCACCATATCGTCCCGTGGTTGCAATAGGAGTCTGCTAATGCCGGGAGATGGGCAGCAGCATCTTCCGAAAGCCTAAACAACAATAACCAAAAAAAAACTGCGCGTGTCAACCCGACTCCCAAGGGTGGCGCGTATGGCAAACCCCCCCTTTTAAAGGGGAGGCCTATGTTCAGCAGTAGACGTCTTATGGCTGAGATGATGATGATGACACGCCCAACGCTGACCAGTTAACATTTAGACTGGTTCGCTTTATCGCTTGCGCTCGTCAAGTTGTTACAACAGTATCATCATCAGCGGGCCTACCGCGAAGTTCGAAAATCGACATTTCGTTATCTCCGTTTCTATCGCTCTTGCATATTCGAAAGAGAGTGATGCAAATACACGATTCGACGTACGAAGCGTTTCCCGGTTATAGTCCTGAACTGTTATCTGGCCATTCTGACTATTCCTGACCCGTATTGCAACGAGATAAGGACTACCTTCGGCCAGTTATTTCCTATTAGTGGGTCTTGAGCACTCCCTAGTGTCAAGCCCGGCCTGTCCCTGAAGATTACATTTAGCAATAAATAACATTTATTCTATATCCGAATCGGGATGCTGCGGGACGTGCCTGTTTTACTTGATCTAAATATGTGCCATGAATATGCAAATTGCTTAACTCAGATTGAAGCCTTTATATATAGTTTAAATAGAACTAATTATGGATGTACTCACATATTTAGTTAGGATATTTCTAAAATAGATACCTATAGAAACGACAGGAGAAAGAGAACTGCCTTTACTACAACTAGAAAAGTTTCTACATTAGTGATTTTTAAATTTAATTACCGTTACACCATATGTATTATTAATTTAACATCTGCTTGCTATTTTAGTGTATATACTCATACTCGTACTCATAGTCAGTGTAAATGAATTTTATTTTATAATTGCATTTGATTCCACGGCCCACATTTCAATTATTTATTCTCAAAAAAAGTAGGTACTTACCGTAAAATTATGTGACTTTCACAGGGCGAGGATAGTCATTTTAATTTTTGAGTATTTATCACTAAGCCAAAAGCGGCTGAACACGTCAAAACCACATTTTTGTGTTGACAACACTGACAGCTACGAAAAGCTGAAAATTTAGCCCGAAATTCACCGTGGACAAATTTCAGCCTTCCAGTTGATTTCCGGTTCAATTTCAGATTAAATATTTGATAGTAATACATTTTCTTCGCCGAAACCGAAATTATGGGCCAATTTTTAAGTTTTATTTAATCAGTGAAAAAAAAAACAAGTTAGGTAATTCATCACAAAATATATTGTTTATATATTTTGATTCAAAATGACGAAAATAAGATCCGTAAACAACTTTAAATTACAAAATTATTAGATACATTTAGTACTTATCTAATAATAATACCGTAAAACGAGGTTTTAATAAGTTTTCGTCAAATGGTATATTATACGCGGTACTCAAAACATTTATTTACATAATTAAATATACAGAGGTACTGCAGTACAAATACTAAACTAAATTAATAAGTAGCTCAAATCTAAACTAGGCCCTTGCGGCATTGTACCAAGGATGCTGGCGGCATTTCCTCGTTGTATCGCAATGCTGATACGCTGTGCGAGGAAACCGCCAGCTCTTCGGTCACCAGTTACATCAACCAGACGCTTTGCGATTTCTGCAAAAAACTTGTGTGCGCTGGGACCCCATGGACGTAGAGTTTCAACTCTAAAAGGTACAATATGGTACTCTCTACCGAGACTTTTATATTTGTTACGTTTTGAAATTTCGGCGCTTTCCGCCGCTGCGCCCGCTTTTACGTTAGTCCGTTGGAGGTGGGACGGTGCCAGTGTGTCTACGCAGGTAGCATCCCACACTAACATCCGTCACAGGCTCCAAGGAACCAAAGACACCCCATCAGGCCTCTTGCCATCATCCCTGATAATGCCAGTCGGCTCAAGAAGAGCAGGCACATTAATGGTGGCAAAGAGACCGACGGATTATGTCGTTAAGCGACGCATGTCTTGAAAAACGGCCCGCACTTTTTTGACAAGATAGTCCATGGTGTCCTAGTCGGTCCACGTCTGTGCCACAAGAGCATATGTGTGGCGTACACACCGAAACCCCGAGTCGCAGACCAGTCGCCAGTCTAAGGGAGGTCGGATCCAAGAAAGTACCAGTATTAGGAGAAGGATGGGCATGTAGCCAGTGACCAGCTTCCCGGGCTCCGACCGCCAAAAGCCTCGCGCGATCTGGACCTGTACAGTTGTTTAGAAGAGTATTGTAGCTTAAATCACAATAGACATTATCCCAACTCCTTTGTGATTTTGGGTTGTCAGGGAATGTTTTGCCCGGGCAAGCAATTTTAAAAGCATTTTTAGCATCCTCAAAGCCCGCAATCTCATAGTTTGTGGGCAAAGCCCTTAAGATATTTCCTATGAGACCAGACGTGCTATGGGTGGATGCCAAAAAGGCTGGGCAAGCCACACTGGAAATTTTGCGGATTCCTAAACCCCCGAACCGAATAGGGAGGGACGCCTGAGACCAGGAAGGCTCACTTAGCTGAATATTTAGAATCGTCTCTAAACTAATTTTGATCAAATCATCTATAGGTGACGCGGTACTTATTTATTCAAATGTAACATTTACAGTAAACTCCAGCTAATTGAACCAACACAGAAACGACAAATCAGCTTGCCACATGTTACTTTAAAAAGTGGTCTTAACAGACAGACAGACGGACAACAAAGTGATCCTATAAGGGTTCCGTTTTTTTCTTTTGAGGTACGGAACCCTAACAAACACACACGTGCGCAATCGCTGTTTGTTTTTTTGGCCGAATTTTAGACAAAGGATGAACAAATAGGTCAAAAATCAGCGAAACAATGGAAACTCGTTCAAAGGGGATGCGTGAATGAATTGTAAAACATACCTATCAAAGGATTTAAATAAGTATTCAGAATCACGCGTTTGGAATGTTCACTTTTCAGTTCACTTATGTGCTTTTAAATGTTGGAATTTTTGATTAGCATGGTTACATTTCTGTTCTTATATATGGTATTTTGGTGAAGGGAAACTACACAGAAAGAAAAAAATGATAACTATACTACCAGAACGGTTAGTAAAATAGACGTATTGTAATCGATACTACAATCTTGTAAGGCAAACTACTCTATTTTTAAGTTTACTATATCTTGAATTCAATACAATACAAGGAAAAAATAATAAAAATACTGGTCATCCTTTTAAGGGCATAATTGGTATCGTATTTTAATTATGAAAAAGTAAGAAGAAAAAAATTCTCACAAAAAATTTTTTTGGTTTTGTACGGAAAGTTGGTCAGCTGTGACGACGTGTCCTATACAAAAAGACTTTATTCGCGTCCAAAAAATTATGCCCTTCGGATCAGCAGTACTTTTGTTACACCTGTATGCACATTGGTTTAGTGATTAATACTATGTTAAAAATTCTCCCAGAATTTACTACATTTTGTCATTCAGATTACAGTATTTAATTTTAGTATCATGGACGAGACTTTTTTCTCCGTGTAGGCAAATAGACATCATCCTATCGCGAAAGTCGAAGATCACTTGATGCAAATAAAGATTCACAATAAAAGTTAGGAATATCGAAATTATCATTAAAACATTTAATTGCAACGAAGTACTTATAAGAAACGCTACGTACGCTATTATATACTTAAATAATGATATCATATCATTATCAAAATAAATATTACGATATTGTAAACTTCAAAATGTCTCAAGTTAAGCTTGGGCTTCAAACAAGCAGAAATGCCTGCATACCTGCAAAAGATTTACATTTCCTCTTTTCCAATTAAAAAGTGGGAGATCAATGTTACTCTGCGTCCGTAGGAAATACCTTAGACAACCCTACACGTGATCCCTGGGTGGTGCTAAAAGAGTAACAAACTTGGCAGCTGCACTATCCCATCTGGACGTCGCAGCACTCACCGGATTTTCTTCATCATCTATTTTTCCACTACTACTACGAGAATAGAAATAAATTAAAAAGTAGCTCAGTGACTATACTACAGGTACATTGAATAATAAGTTTATTATAATAAAGTTGTTAATATCGTATATCAGACGAATATACTCATAATATATACGTACATTATTAATTTAGGGATTACGATGTGGATAAAAGGCTCGTGTGAAGTCATTGTTCAACAAAATCGGCGTCAGCAACAAAGGGTAACCTCAAATTTAATCGTCCCCAATATTCAAATCCCCAGTTAAACTTGCTGACACATAAGCGAGGTTGTAGATATGTGCCTTATTCCTTTGCTTTAAGACTTTAATTCCAACGAAAAGCATATACTTGAGCGGATTTCTTGGAAGGCATCGCACATTTTATGTAAATTTGGACAGCAAACTCCAAATCGTAGCCTTCGGTGATACTTTGTTTTAAAGTTCCTCTCGTTGTATTTAAATGGAGCCCGGAATCCCATTGACTAATATTTCGAGTTAGCGGAGGCACTATACAGAGTGAAATATTAATCACCGTTTGTAGTGAGCGAGGTGATTAGTTTGCCATACTGAACAACTTTCAGTATGGGACCAAATCGCAAATTTTTTTGACTTCCCCATAGAAAACGACAACATCAGATCGGCTGAAATGTATGAAACAGCTGTAAAAAAATTCGTGATTTCGGAGCTGTCGGTCCCATAGTAAAAGATGTTCAGTATGGCTTACCTAATCACCAAGCTCAATATGAACGGTGGTTAATATCTCACCCTGTATTTCTGGCCTTGTTTGGATTCACTCCGTTAAGGTTAGGATTCAGTTCTAATACAGTGTGTGGCCCAAAACACGAGCGAAAAATTCAAACGTAGATTGTACTCCTCAAACAATAAAAATAATGTTCAACAACTTTAAAAAAATATGTAGTTTTTAAATTGTCTCTTTTTCATACAAACTAAATATTATTTTCAATGTACGTTAAAATCCGTCTAATTGACATTACTTGTCAGTCTTGTCACCCTACAGACATAATCAATTTCGCAATACATTGCGTGTTCAGGTAAACTTTAAAATGAACTAAAAATCAAACCGTAAGTTATTTTTAAAAGTCACTGAACAAACGTTGTTCTGTATGAGGAGTAGAATATACGTTTCAATCCTTCGCCCGTGTTATGGGTCACACACTGTATAAATGGAACTATTTAAAATCCGACAGGGCATGAAATAAAAGGTTTAGGGTACGGTGATATATAATGCAAAAATGTCAGAAGAAATAAAATGGGTTCGTTCAATGCGGGAATCGTTTTATTTTAAGTTTTGACCCGTCTACAGTGTTAAAAATCTTATCGAACTCGCGGAGCGTAAGTGAAGCGATTTCTTACAAACAACTCCAAACCGAACTGTCACCTGACTACTGGGACGTCTCGGCATTTGGATGGCTTTTTGATTTCGATAGTTTGTCTGACGATAGCTTTAGTAACGTTTTTCTGATCTTTATGAAATTTCTTGGGGCTGTAGCAGAGATACATAAAATTTGTAAGTTCGTATATGAGCAGGATCGATCAAGTGGTTATGGAGCTAAAAGGAGAAAAAAAATCTTCCTTGGGGTCTTGTTATATTAGTCAACTCGTTTGCAAGTAAATCGCGAGTTCTCAGTTCGAGGCGGACTACTAGTAATAATTCCAATTAGGTATTCGCCCGTTTATTTAAAAAGCTTTAATTATTTTCCTTCATAACATATCGTTTGGGGAATACCAAAACAATAAGCTCATGAGTTTTGGTATGTCACATCAGTATACAGGGTGGAAAAAAGTATGGGCCCTGGAGGGAAACTACCTTAAAACGTTGAGATAGCTATTCCCCGAAAGGAGACATTCTTTTATTTTTCCTAAAAAGTAAAACTGCATCACAGATTTTTTTTTATTTGCCATTTTTCCATAGTAACATAAAAAAAAAAAACATTATTATGGCTTCTCTAATGCCATAAATTTGGTTGCTATTAAGAAGTTTTTATCCTTGTTGGAAATAAGATCGATTGCCATCAATTGTCATAAAAATAGTTTTTGGCAACAATATAAGTAGTTTATTTTTTATCTGTACATTTTACCGAAAATTTGTACAGGCCTTTTTAAAAATAAAATAAGTTTCCTTTCGGTGAATTGAGCTATCTCAACGTTTTAAGGCAGTTTCCCTCCAGGGCCCATTAAAGTTTTCCACTCTGTATAAGTAGGATTGCAGGCTATAAGTACGAAGTTTATATAATTGACGATCTAATGTTAATAGCCTCTTAAATTAACATTTATGGGCGTTAAAAACTTTCAACTCTATTAGTAAGTAGTGTGTCAGAGTTAAAAAAATTTTTTTTTATTCTTACGGTAATTAAAGGTTAACACCCACCTCTGTTTTATAAATAGTAACTTACAAATACAAAATCTTCTAAATCTACTTATAGCAAACAGTAGTGATAGAAAATGCACTACTTAAAATTAACCGTTAAATGTAAAAACAATGTTCAAAAAAACATTTCTGATGGAGGCTTTAGTTTCTCCGGAAAGACGTTATATATAAGTTACACCTTGTATAAACTACGACACTTCTGTCGTAGTTTATACAAGGTGTAACAAAAATACTGGTGATCCTTTTAAGGGTATAATTGGAAGGAATCTTATTCTAATTACGAAAAACTAAGAAAAAAACTTTTTCACGCAAAAATAATTTTTGATTTTGTATGGAGGGGTAGCTGGTTTGGACGACGTATCCCATACAAAAATATTTTTTCTTTCACATCAAACATTTTTTTCTCCTGATTTTTGTTACTCTTAATACAATACTTGTCAAATCGTTAAACCCGATTGACAGCGCCATCTATGCGTTTTCCTCCATATTAACTCGAAACCTGGATGGCTATGTCTGTTACCTATAGGTTTTCGTTGTTCCCTGATCGATGAGAGGTGTATTTAGTTCTTTCTGTCACCGATAGGTGGCATTATAATTAATGTTAAGTAAATCTTGTATTATATATAGCTAGGTAGCGAATAAGTCCGTCACTTTTCAAATATACACCATATGAAGCACACGCTGGTTTCTCTCTCCCAACCTGGACCCCGCTCAACCACATCGACCTCCAGCCACGAGTTTACAATACTAATTAATAATTATGCCCTTAAAGGGATCACCAGTCTACGTCACTTCTCTTATACTCTAGTATAAAATGTAATTTAATTTTCTTACTCCGAATAAACTTTGAATCGTTTTACAAACAGCTATCAACAGAAGTATTCCACAGGAGCCGACTATCCCGCGGACGGATTCATTCTAAAAGTTCGTTCATTAAGAGGCTCCTTTGTGACGTCAGTCACGCCGAGCGCGCGGAGATTGTGTAAGAATATAATGAAGGCATTGTAGTTTTGTGTCCGCGTCAATATTAAACTGAAGTCTTTTAACTGAAGTAAATTACCCAGTTTTTACCAGACTGCCGAAAGAGGGTTAGGGTCGCTGCAACATTAAAAAAAAATAATTAAAACAAAATGGTGGATTCACGCAACTATTCTATATCTATTAACAATCGCAGTTGTTTTTTTTGAAGTGAAAACTTCTTCAGCCGCTTTGAGCACTTTTTGGTAGGGAGAAATCTTATGAGTTCGCGTCACCGACACCGTCACGAAAACAAAAACGCATCACAACAGAAGCCAAACATGTAAAATGAATATTGTTGTTGTTGGCATTCGGAGCAATTTACTAGGAAATAGGTTGCCGTAGGTTGCCTTAGTTTTCACTTCTATCGGCAGTCGCTATACTTAACTGCCATTTTTTTATTATTAGACTAGTTGTTTAGTAAAAAGCACTGTTAGACTAGCGCTGAGTGAGTTTTCGAAAATTTTGGGCGAGAATTTTTGTTTTGTTTGAGACACGTCGTCATAGCTGGCCAACCCTCCATACAAAACCATTTTTTTTATCGCGAGTTTTTTTTTTTCAAAGGATCACCAGTATTTTTGTAACACATTGCTAGCCTGGGCCCACAAGCCGTGAAGATATGATGGCTAAACTTAAGACATTAAAAAACAATGAATGTTCAAGTAGGTAATTTGATTTAATGTGTAGGGTACGTGAGTGGAAATCGGGACAGCGCTAAAATTACGATGGATGGACGAGGATGGCGCAAAAAGTTTGGGTCACGTACTGGGATTATGTGCGCCCCTAGTGGTGCTCGCTTATTGAGATTACACATTAGATCCACGGACACATAGACACATTCATAATAGGTATACATATACCTAAACCCTAAACCCTAAACTAAACTCTGATTCGTTATTAAATTCCATAAATATAACCGCACTTTTTCATCGTTTTCGTGTATTTATACGTTCTTTTTTTAAAGAAATGCCACTGATATAATGTAATAATGGTCATTTTAATCCCCTGATGTAAAAAAGTAATTTCAGTTGCCCTTATTCTGTGAAATAAAAGCAAAAATGAAGCGAGTGAGATTATTTTTGATATCTAATTATGAATCATAGTATAAATGTATCCAATGATATAAAAAATCTACATTATACTGACGAGTAAAGGATGATGCACGGTTTTCCGTACCGTGTCCGACACGACACATCTGACACTTCATTTTGTATACAGAACATCACGTGGCCCCGGGGGATCACGTGAAGCTTCATTAAGAAATGAAGTGTCGGAAGTGTCGTATAGGACACGGTACGGAACAGTGCATCATCTTTTAAGTGTGTGTGTTATACCAATACAGTAGTTATATGAGTTTTGATTGAGAATCTAGTCGTCGATATACAGTCAGCAGCAGATGTAGCTAAAGTAGCTGTTACACCTTCCTAAATCAGGTCCTAACGACAAGGACGCTGCAATACGTTAGACATGTTTGGAGATATTGCTTAACGTGTCTAACTTATTGCGGCGTCCTTGTCGTTAGGACCCGATTTAGGAAGGAGTAACAGCTACTTAAGCGGGTAGGGTGTTCAAAATCACCTACACATACACACGCTCTTATTCTATTAACAAATAAAGTCGTGTCAAGCTCATTTTGAACACCCTACCCGTTTAGCTACCTACTTCTGCCGCTGACTGTACTGAAACAGAAGTAGGTGCTTTGGGTGAAGTCCGATAACATAAACATCCTAAACCAATATTAGTTCGGTGTCATTCGCGGCGGGAGAGTGCGGCAGTGGCGCTAGTTGGCTTGTCGCGGAGTTTATGATATACAGGGTGGACGAGAATAATGGTGAGATAGAATAAACGAGGTTTGTAAATACAGTAATAAAAGAGAGGTATGGGTACCGCGTATGTCATCTCGCTATGTGTGGTAAGGCACAGCACAGCGAATGTCATCTCGTTCAAAGCTGGAGCAGAGCCCGACTGGGGAAGTACCTACCTCCACCTTACAGAAAACCACAGCCAAATAGCACTAGACCCTACTCATAGTGTAGTGTTCCTGCTGGTGAGTAGGGTTTCCAAAGAGCTCAAAGAGGACCCAATGTGTTGACGACGAGAGACCTCTCTTGTTCCTTTAGCCGTCAACAATCCTCCTGTTTTTAAAATGTCGGCAACGCGTATGTGACACCTCTGGAGTTGCAGGCGTCCATAGGTTACGGTAGCTGCTTATCAGGTGGGCCGTATTCTTGTTTACCACCGTCGTTGTATAAAAAAAAATGATTGTTTTTTCTATCTCCATTACTTACCAACAATAAATTCATAATTTATGTCATGGAAACACACAAAAACCTAGAGTAAAAACTCCACTCAACTCTAGTAACAAGCACCGAATAAAATGTCACACGCCAATTAAAGTAAAAATTAAAAGTTACGTAATTTTTTGACATTCGAACGCTCGAATTAAAAAAAATTAAGCTCGAAAATAATTGCACACAAAAGTTTGTCGACAATTTTATGCAATTAGACTTTAAATAATTTTTATTTTAAATCTCCATCGCTGTTATTTTGAAAACATATTTTCATCGCTTTATTCAGAGATTTAAATGTCACTTTCGAGTTTCAAGTGCTCGAATCCCATAAATTACCCCCCGTTCGACCTTCATCATCTCAGTCATAAGACGTCCGCTGTTGAACATAGGCCTCCCCTTTATAAAGGGGGGGGGGGTTTGCCATACGCGCCACGCTTGGCAGGCGGGTTGGCGCGCGTAGTTTTTTTTTTGTTAATTGTTGTTCCCTCTCGTGCATGAGAGGAGGCCTGTGCCCAGCAGTGGGACGTATAGGCTAACATATTATTATATTACATATTATAATTGTTGTTTAGGCTTTCGGAAGATGCTGCCCATCTCCCGGTATATTCCCTTAGCAGACTCCTACTGCAACCACGGGACGATATGGTGGGGGACAATTCTAAGGCCGTGCACCCCACGGCACTACGTTCGACCTTAATTCGACTCATCTCTGACATTTTAGTCGCGAAAGTATTTAAACATGGCCGACATTTTCTAAAACGGAACCGGGGCGAGGCCTTTCTTAAAATGGTCTGAAGTATTCTCGACGAATGCATGTATCAAAACATTTCATTGAACACGAATGTTACGAGAAGGGTACTTAGAGGTAAGTGGGTTCTAGATGATGTATAAAAGCAGAGACTATAGAGATATAGACGACCACAGCCTAAGAACTTTTTGAAGCTCATGTCGATTGCGCCATCTATGTCAAAGCCACCTAAAGATACCGAATATGTAAGAGAAATGTCAGCTGCACTGCTACTCTACCTAGTAGCTACTAGTGTACTACTAGTACGCTATTTGTTACTAGGTGGAGTAGCAGTGCAGGTGACATTTCTCTTACATATTCGGTATCTAAGCACGGTTCGCTTGGTTTGCCGCGGTAAACCACACCGTCACCCAGACCTGCCGTTGCAGTCCCTTACGGACTACGGTGTTCGCCAAGTGTTTTAGATAGATAGAAATGTCACCTGCACTGCTACTCCACCTAGTAACAAATAGCGTACTAGGAGTACACTAGTAGCTACTAGGTGGAGTAGCAGTGCAGCCTGTGCAGCTGACATTTCTCTTACATATTCGGTATCTTTAGGTGGCTTTGACATAGATGGCGCAATCGACATGAGCTTCAAAAAGTTCTTAAGCTGTGGTCGTCTATATCTCTATAGTCTCTGATAAAATTTGCATTGCGTATTATAGAGTCTGTTCAGAAAGAGAAGTGTCGTAGAATGTATGAGCTCCCATGTAAACCATGACACTTATCTTTTCGGACAAACTATATCCATTTAAGCTTGAGTATGCTTTTAAGTCGACAAGTAAGTATGTATAGAAATACATTTGCAGTGAAATATGATAATGTAATGTGCTCATTTAAATACTGAAAGCACAATATATTTTTCACCTCAGCAGTTCGAACAAGCCTGCTTTCCTCACTCCCTGGAGTGACGAAAGTGCGACTTTCATCACTCCAGGGAGTGACGAAAGTTGCTACTTTCGTCACTCCAGGGAGTGAAATTTTGTGTCTAGAAGGTTTTCTTTCGGGAATCTAAATAAATGTGTTTTTTAACTTTAATATGTTCTCACTACTGAGGTGAAAAGTTGTATGTGTCACACGAGAGGATTTTTTTTACATCTCGTGTTCTTGAGATCCGCTTCGCTCGTGATTCAATTATAGAATCTTTCGCTTACTCGGGACTCAAAATCAATACTCGCAAGAAAAACCAACTTTCCTCTCTTGTTGCAAATAACTATTCATCTTTTGGGTAATATGGTTACATAATTTATGAAAATGGAGTGTGTTGTTGAAAGTTACAGATATACTTTAGTATAAGTAGTCATAATATTTATTGGTATGGAAACTTTCATTAGGGCCCTATTATACCATAAGGTTCCATCTTTCATAGTTTAGGCTGTGCACTGTCTATCACACGACTGTTTTTTATTTCAAATATTTAGATGAACCAATATACCTGGTATAGGACCTATTTTACCTCTACGAGAATCAATCCATTATGAACCCATAGTTTTTTGTGTGGTCATATAGTAGGTACTGTGGTGGGTTGGTGTAGCTCAGGAAAACACAGGGGTAAAGCTTGAGGTCTTCAATAGGATAGATGAAATATTAACCTTAGAATAGTTTTCAATATTTTATTTCAATTTTATAATTGAAAGGAAAAACAATTAATATTTTATTTTCTCATTAGTTTCGATTCGAAGCCTGTATGTAGGTACTGGTCTTTTTGTAGGCTTTTGTATAGCGCAATCTGATGTACATATAGTTATTAAGTGCACAATAGTAAGTAAGGACTACCTAGGTTTAAGTCAAAATGTTTGCATGCTACTCTGTAGTTAATCATGTGATACTAACCAAAATGTAAGAACCATTGTACCATGTTTAATGCAAATAAACATCATTCATTCATTCATTCATGTATTTATTTAGATATTTATTGGAACGAGCGCGCGTGACATCAAGGCCGGTGCCTTGGATATCAACTGATTTGGATTTATGATTGTTTATTTACATTGACTTTTTGTTTGAATGGAGAATATTTATAGAATATTTTGATATAAAACGACCAGTAATGTAGAGGTGTCTAACCAACCTCTACAGTACTTTCTGCCTATTAAATAAAGTGGATTAAAAAAAGCACTCGCTAGTTTATGTAAGTAAACTGCCGGCATGCAAGGTAGTAAGGCACACGCGATTATATTAACAAATTGAACGCATGATTAATCGCATTTAGACGCATGGCATTGAAAGGGACACGCAAAAAATGGTTTACTATTTCACTATTCAGTATTTTACACCGAGAAGCGACGAACTATCACGTCGGACCCTAATTCCATTTTAGAGGACAGGTCGACAACCTTTTATTCGTTTAAAACAAAGTCTGCCGTCCATTCGCACTAGCTACGACGTAAATATTTGTGTACTTACTGCTCTAGTGTGAGTCTACTTAATAGTGAGGTGATGCGGGAATGCTCCCGAATATTACTCAAGTACCTACCTATAATGAATATGGTATGGAATGCAACATATTTTTATACGTACCCACTTACCCTTCTTGCTTTTAACATTAGAGTTACGTCCACCATAGCAGTCTTTAGTGACCCTGCCTACGAAACTGGAGGTCCCGGGGTCGATTCTAGGTAAGTTCATTTTTTTATGTGTTTATCACAAATATTTTCCTGAGTTATTTTTTTGTATGTATGTAAATAAACATGCATTTATTTATCAAAGAACCTATACCTACACATATCATCGCCTAGTACCTATAGTACAAGCTCTGTTTAGTTTGGGGTTAGGTTGATTTGTGTGAGATTTTCCCCAACTATTTATTTATTTAATGGATTATTTTGATATGTGCATGCGTCGACAATACTTCAAACTATTTCCTGTAACCTAATGACCCTATAGATAGAAGGAGCCTATAGATAAAATTCAGCCGGTAATTGGATTTTCCGCCTTCCGGATCATTATTGTGTTTTTGTTTGTCATAGCTGAATTCCGCGGCTGAATTTCGTTCTCGCATCTAAAATATCGAAATCTTGCTAGGCTAGAGTATATGCAATCCTACGATCAAATTTGACTTGCAAATGAAACTTTTATTTGCTCCAACTTTAATGGAATCTAAAGTTCGAAACTAAATTGGAAATTCTCGCATTTAGTTTAATCGCTTTTGTATGACTATTCAACGAAAATGTACCATCATTAGTACTGACTAGGGTATACAGAACCGGTACTTTTGTATAGCAGAAAACAGATCCATTAAAAAAATACTGGTGATGCATGCCTAAGCATTGACGGATTAAAGTACCTACGCCGCGCTATCACGCTTAAATTATTTTACTCTCAAGCAGAACTGAATGATACCAACCAATAAAATTATAATTTAATTCCAGTACATCAGGCCGATCCTGATATTCCTGATAAAATGATGAAAGGTAAATACCTTTCATCATTTTATCAGGAATATCAGGATCGGCCTGATGTACTGGATGTAACGTTAAAATTAACGTTACCATAATTTGATATCAAAACGATATTCTGGTTTCTTCAAAACTTAGAGGATTATACTACCCGAAGTCGCCATGTCTGTCATTTTCTATACAAAAATCGTCACGAATGTCAAATGTACAAAAAATATGACCAATGGTACAGTACGTGAGCTCTCAAAAGAACCTTCGGGCTTTAGAAAGAGACGTCGGTTGTCAATCAACAGCGACACATGAAAAAGCAGAACAGCAATATTACCTTCGTGTGTCATCGCCGATTCCCGATGGTCCTTCTTAAAGCTCACGGACTGTATATATTTTCGGCAGAGGGGAATGCATATCAATCAAAATGACATCAAATAAATTGTGATTTTGACAGCCAACTACAAATATCTTGTTATCTATTTGAAGCAATCACATTGATAGTAAGATAATCATGTCAATAATAAACAATTTCCAGTCTCGCACAACTAAACTGTGGAACGACTTTTCTCCTGCGGTATTTGCGGTATTTTCGTTACGACCTTCAAACCTTCAAGAAAAGAGCGTACTCCCACCTAAAATGCCGGCAACACACTTGTGACTCCTCTGGTGTTGCAGGTATGGCAATCCCTTTCCATCAGACGATGCGTGTGCTCCTTGATATCCCTTTGACATAAAAAACTAAGCATCAATTTTGACAAGTCCAGTCCTGTTCAATATCGAATTAAAATCAAATTAATGACAAATTACATTCTTTGAATAGGCCTCCCGGATAGAGTTGTGTCATTGATTATCATTATCACATTGTATTGATACGAACCGGTAATTACATTTGCTGTAATCTGTTCCCGGTTAACCGGTTTACAATTCCTTGAATCACATGTAATACAGGATACAGGTTTTGCCGTTAGCCTGATAAGTTCTTGATTCAATTGTGATGAAATATATCAGTTTATGGCATTATTAAAAAAAATACTAATTTACATTAGTAAAACTTTATTAGTCATAGGTACTGTAGCTAAAAAGTTTTGAGCGTAGCAAAAAATAGCGCACCGCAGAACCAACAATTAAAAAGTACGATCAGAATGAATGGCTCCTCCACATGATGGGCCATTAGAGACACAGATATGCGTTAGAGGGAGCTAAAGATATTGCAATCTCGTTCTGTTGTATAGCTGCGTCCCTATGATGGCCCATCATGTAGAGGCAGCCTAAGAAAGAAAGACTTGTCCTTTTTCCTTGGATTACCTACTCGTATAGACCACACTCATAGGCGTCTTTCACACTACTGCGGTTTCCGCATGCGGCGCCGGTGCGCGAGCAAAACAGCGCTCTGCGTATGTACATATATAGCGCTGTCACGCTTGCACACCGTAGCCGCATGCGGTTGCGGTGCCAGTGTGATATTCGCTAGACTGCTAACCCAGATCACAGGTGGCAGTGAACGTGTTAATACGGATTGCGTGCTCGGCATTATCCCGGCGGTATCAGGAATACATTAATTCCCCCAATTGCCTTCGAGTTTGTCTAATTTAGGCAATAATTCCAATTTGCGAGCAATGTGCTTATTGAAACGTTTGGAGTCAGCTTAATGAAGCGGTGACTTAAAATGGAGTGATAATTAGCTCTTAATTAGAGTCAATTTAAGGGACAAATTGGGGCACTTCTACTATAAATGTTTTTATATTTTGACATTGACATTGAGTGGATTAGGCAGCAAAGAAGTATGTAAGATCTGCCAAATCCGTACAGATTATTATGGTTAATGGTTGAAGGTAGAGTTTAAAAATTTCGAATTTATACAATACTCTTTCTACCAGTGTTTTATGGAACCTTAAATGTTCTGAAATAAATATATTTTTTATAATAAAGGACTTTTGTAAATACCAGTATCCTGCCCTTTCGCCGAAAATGTTATTGCCGAATTGCACTTGCCAACCAACTTTTCGTAGAAGTTTCATTTGGCCGAATATGGCAATACAATTTTCGGCGAACATGCAGAGAACCATATTATATGTAGTTTTAAGTTTAGTTATTACATAGCCACCAAGTGGGTGGCTATGTAATAACCACCCACTTGGTGGCTAGGCTAATAATAAGGGCGGAGATGGCGTGATGGTCTAGATACCTTCCTCAAAATCGGGATATATGGAGATCCAGGGGAGAGGCCTTTACCCAGCAGTGGGACACTCAAATAGGCTAGTATAAAGTTTAGTTATTATTGCCCAAATATAAAAGTGAGCACTCTGCGTTGACTTATCTCTCTATGCCCTCGGTCAGTGATAAATCAGGAAGCATAACATCAACCTCACTGCATGCATTATTCATACCACATTTATTGTCTCGCGATACAACCACGTCATTGGAGGGATTATGATTATAGCCAATCAGGATGATACCAGAACTAGTGTGCAATTTTTGTTACTTATATTGCTGCATTTGAAAGATCGATTATATTATCCTGTATACAGGCTGACCAAAAAAGAACTAAATTACTGTTGGCTGCAATATTTAAGGAGAGGAGACAAAACCATCTAAGGAGGATTGGTAGCGTCCCGAAACCGACCAAACGTAACCAAACGGGAATTTAGTTCTTTTTTGGTCACCTGTATACAGGATAATATAAGTCAAGATTTGCAATGTATATGTATAAAAGTCCCAAAACCGACCAAACGTAACCAAACGGGAATTTAGTTCTTTTTTGGTCACCTGTATACAGGATAATATAAGTCAAGATTTGCAATGTATATGTATAAAAGTCCCAAAACCGACCAAACGTAACCAAACGGGAATTTAGTTCTTTTTTGGTCACCTGTATACAGGATAATATAAGTCAAGATTTGCAATGTATATGTATAAAATTGCATTCAAGTTCTTGCACGCCATCTAATTTGGGCTTATATTTATAGATGATAATTGTGTATACAAATGATTCCGTCACCATTTGCACAAAACAGTTTGTTTTTCAAAATCATAATAAGTCAAAAATTGTGAAAATGATTTATAATTTGTATGCTTCATATTCATACATTGCGGTCAATGAGATATCGATGTTTTATTTATTGTCTTACATTTTATGCTACAAAGTTATTTGCGTAAGATAAATCTCTACCAGTCAACTTTGCTTGCATGTCATGTTTTCTATGCAAATAAAATTTCTGTATTCTAATTCTGTTAAAGTTGTTTTAACCAGTTAATCATCTCACAAAATCGGCCTAAGGGTTGAAATACTCTGTGGGGATCTAACTTTGTAGAATGTCTGTAGGATGCCGCAGCATTGATTTTCATGACATCTAGCGGCGTCTTTTGTAACATGGATGACTGTCGTAAGAGAAAGTTCTTAGCAAACATGCACCCCCAACCCTCGTAATAGTACCGCTACTTTCTTCAAAGGTGACGTTAGCGTCTTCGTATAGTCAGAGGCTTTAGACATATAGACGACCACAGCCTAAGAACTTTTTGAAGCTCAAGTCGATTGCGCCCTCTGTCCGAAAGCCGCCTAATAATACCGAATTTGTAAGAAGAAATGTCACCTACACTGCTACTCCGCCTAGTAGCTACTAGTGTACTACTAGTACGCTATTTGTTACTAGGTGGAGTAGCAGTGCAGGTGACATTTCTCTTACATATTCGGTATCTTTAGGTGGCTTTGACATAGATGGCGCAATCGACATGAGCTTCAAAAAGTTCTTAGGCTGTGGTCGTCTATATCTCTATAGTTTCTGGTATAGTCATAGTCATGGACTTTCGTTGTTGAGCCTTAATGAGCCATTTAGCATGATATGAGGTTTTTCATAGAATAACTAGTAAACAAAAAAAAACTAGAATCGTCAATGATCAATATCATCGTCTTTTGTTCAACCAATGTGTTCCTATTCGCTGTGTGCGAAGTGCATGGTGGGGGTAACGAGAACGATTGCAGTGCTCAATGTGACAAGAAATGAAACTGCAAATCCCCTGTCTGCTGTCATTATAGTGAATCAGCCAGTTACATTTCATATAAGCAAGGAATACAACCTATTTATAAAAAAAGAAAAAAGAGATTGACCACCTGCCCAAGAGATGGCGCCACAATCATGCACACAGCGAATAGTTTGAAACATCGTAATCATCGTATTCATGCTAAGCTCAAAGCAAGTATTAACTAGAGCCCGCACACGTGTACCCCCGTATGGGATAGATATATAGATGCCCATAATCACTTCCACAGCATAAAACAGAACAATTTACCAATCTTTTCCTTAGCCGACACAACTTTCTAGGAAAACTAACAGCTTTTCTCGTAGCAATCACATAAATTCTTGAAGAAATCGCGCATTATATCTGTTTGTTACCCTCCACTGCTAGAAGTAACGCGTGGAGGGTAATAGAAACTATGACAAGGACCAACGATAATAGCACCTCTCTGCCGTATCTATTGAAAGTGTAATAAGACCATCCCGTTCTATCTTGGTATTATTAGTTCCGTGTCAGATCTATGGGTGGTATATCTATGATGCTAAGCAATCTCATTTTGATAAAATATATATTTGACATTATTTGGAAAACAAATTCATGGCAAGAAAATTAATAACGTTGCATTCATGATACACATGTAATTTATTCTTTTTTTTGTCCCGTACAAGATTTTGATTCTGGGTAGAAAAGGGATTGAATGGCATCAAAAAAAAGTTTGTCAAAAATGACCTTTTTCTCGCACCCTGTATATTTTTTCCAAAAACTGTAAACGAGAATCTTCATTAATTTTAAATCAATCATCAATCAGTCTTCTAAGACCATTTTCGCGTAACAGCACGGGATCTGGTAACTACCCTCACCGACCTAAAAAGAAAATCCAACCTGTATATATATGTGTCACATTCGCTTAGTCCCGTTCTAATCGTGGTTTGATAATAACTATGTACCTAATTATTCATACTAAAATTCTATTCAGTAATACACCAGAAATGTAATTTAACTGAGTCAAAACTAATTTGTAACATTTCAAACGGTCTAGATACGAGTAGTAGAGGGTTAAAGCAATTAAAAGCTTATAATCAGTAAATAAACCCTTATGGTAATAACATACACTCGAAATTATAGATACAATTATACACTTTACTCCTTAGAAATAAGGTATAAAAGTGTAAACACGTATTTGACGTCGTTTGTACATAGAATATAACCGATAAGAGATAAAATAATTTCAACTTTTTTACGGTTCGCTCATCCGGTATCGTTGTGTATGCTATAAAATAAATAAGGCCTCTACCGTAAAGTTTTTTTACGAGAATACATTAATAGATCAAGAGTAAGTCGTAGGCAACCTTAATCTCATCGAGTAGCAGAATTCGACTTATGTACGGCGATGCACGATAAAATGTTAGGTAAGTATGTTCGCCTAATAAGAACCGGTTCCTAATAAGAGCCACTAGTTCAAAAATCCCGTTCCCGATACTAAATTGAAATCATGTCTCGCGCCGACGCTCCTCATTAAGGGGCTACTTTGAAATATTATAGGTTTTTTCAAATGCTCTAGTGACTAAACGAGAAAAGGGATTGAATTTATTTTCGAATATATATTATAAGACTATATACTCTTGTTTTTGGCACAAGCCGAAACACGTTTGCTGAAAGTTGCCTCGATAGAAAAAAAAAATCGAAGTTAGGTCCTTTTTTCCCTTATTTTGCTTAGATTATGTAAACTATAGGAAATTAAGGAATATAACTAAGTAAAACATATGGTATTCTGGTTTATCTGAAAAGTCACAGAAGCAAAATTAGCCATAACTTTATAGATTCGCTTATTTATCGTAGTTTGGTCAAAAATTCTGATCCTTAAGAGCGCTGCATCTCTTTCTTTCGTGCATGGGAGCCATAAACGTGTCTCTAACGGATGGGCGTGGCTTGTCAGAATCGAGGAATGGCCTTAACCAATCATTGAAGTGCATTGGCATTACTTGGGTTTTACGCCGCCATTCTGTCAATATGCCTATGGATGCAGTCCACGTCACGGCGCGTGGGTCGTTTTATGTAATTTGTTGATGTTATTCGATTCATTCAAATAATCCTGTTTCATTTTCGCAAGAAATTAACACATGAAAAGGAATAAGTAACATTAAGGCGTGGATTGTGAAGATAAGGTTATTGAAAGAACAATTTTTTTGTCAATTTACATTGGTTTACTCCGGGATGGCGAAGTGCCTAACAAGGACCACCTCCTTGTCACCAAATAAGGACCGGATCTTATTCATATCATTTCTAAAGACTTAATAAGGTCCAAGGGCTAATGACTGAAAATGTTTCAAATTATGTTGTTTTATGCTTAAAATAGTTTAACTTAGTAAATATCAATACAATACAAAACTGCGTTTTATTAAAATACATAAATCAAATCTATTATTCTGCGTTTAAGTTTCTGTAGACTTTTTAAGGACCAGCACTACAATTCATATAATTTTTTGGATTAATCAATCGGGAACGACAAAAACAATTGTAACAATTAACAAAAAATATTAAATTAAAAAAAAATATTCTGTAGTTTCGGAATTATGTACGGAACAGAAATGAGCCTTATTGAGAACACCCATTCCTAATAAGGTCCAAATACAAGCTTTTTAAAAACAGTTATTGTCCTTAATCTACTTTCGATACATGATTTTTACTTAATGTTTTTACTTCAAATATAGACAATTTATACATTTCATATATTTATATTTAATTTAAAATACTTCTTAAATCAGATTTATAAAGATTTACAAAAACCTGGACCTTATTAGGCGAACTTACTTATGTATTTTAATACCTATGGGCATAGCAATATAATTGGCGAAATCAAAGCCACACAACTCCGCTGGCTTGGATACCTGGAGAGGATGGGAGAGGATCGAGCTGTGAGAAGAGCGTATGTGGGGCACCCGAGTGGAAAGCGTCCGTCTGGACGCCCCAGATACCGCTGGAGCGACGAAGCCCTGAAAAGCTATAGCCGCCCTCGGAGTATCGGACTAGCGTGCAGTGGCACAGAATAGGGCAGAGTGGCGTTCTGAGTGAGAGGCCAAGATCCGTTCTGGGTCACTGAGCCAGTCAAGTAAGTAAGTAAGTATTTTAATACCTAGTAGCCTGGTAGCTGCATCCATGTAGGGCTACGTAAACCAAATTCTGCTACTCGAAGAGGTATTGCCTACGGCCTACTCTTCTATCTATCTAAGATAAAACATAGTGTAACAAATGATTTCATATGTAACTATGTTATTTATGTAACACTTGCCTAATAATAAATTTAAAAATAAACATTTTTCATAACTATAATGAAAAATGAATGAAATGAAAAAATGAAAATGAAAAACGTTTATTTTCAGGCAACTAGTGGCCCATAGACAAATACCTTAAAGACTAGTATACATATTACATTTTAAACTAAAACTATTATTTTGGCGACACGACGGTTTTCTGTTGTGCCACCCTACGCAGATAAATTTGCTAGCAGAAAGTGCAGAAACTAATCAAAAATAAAGTTTTAATCATCATAGTTCAGTGTGAAATATATCTATTTAAAATAACCCCGGAGCCCCCAGAGGTTTCAACCCGTGGTCATTAAACAGCACGGGAGACAATTTCCAGGGTGCTATTTAGGATTAAGCTGAAGACCTCATTAGCAATAACCTGACTGTTTATTCCAAAAGTTCGCATAGAGACGGTGGCAACTCTAACTTGACCTCTAAATTACATTACCTTTTTAAAGTTTCAGTTATTCACCTTATTCTGAAAACATTGCGGTTAAAATTATTTTTTTAGGCCGTTAATTTTGGAAATCGTAAATTACTGTTACCGTGCTTTACTAATACACCTACATTCATATTTTACGTAAATTCCTCAAAATTTTCTTAAAAACTCATTAAACTAAAATGACAAAAATTTAATTTAAAAGCACGAAATTTGTCAGCGTGATGAAATGCTATTTGAAAGAACCTTTTTTGGTAAAAATAATCCGGATTTTTGTTAATAAAGTGTCGATACTTTTCTAATTACGCTGTTGTAGAACGAATTTAGTTTTACAAGTGGCATAATAGTACATTGTTGTAGAGGCTGGAAAGTAAGCTATAGGTGGATCGAGTTAGTTCGAGGGCCGACCCGCCAGGGGAGGCCCTCGAAGATACGAGTCCACCTATAGCGCTTTCGGCCGAGACATTACATAGTGCTTTTCACGGCTACTGTGAGGAAATAAAATAAAAAATTAATTGGCATATACAAACACTTTAATAGATACTATTTATAGGTATATTGACGGTTCATATGCTTTTCACAAGCACGATAAAGTAAACGAGCATGTAACTTTCTGCAAATAAATGCTTCTTTTCGCCATCCTTCCATAATATGAATTGTTCGTCGGATATTATATTGTATTCAAAATATCACTGTTCATGGGCCTTCTTATTTAGGACGCGATTTCACTGGTAACAAATTTCTACGCCTGTGCAGTTTCTTGAATTTCGGTGGGCGCCAGCGTATTAATAACATTTTCTACACTTATTGAACTCATTTTTACTGCATAAATACAACTTTCTTGTTTTTCAGTCAAACATTTTCCAATTCAATATGTATTTTTCTCGCTCCACCTTTATTACTTTTTTTTTCACTTTTAAGAAGCGTTTTACGATGTTTGCTTCAATCCGACTCAAACGGCTATTAGACATTGCAACCTGCAGGGCCCAATCTGTCAGGTTGGTAGGTATAATTAAAGGTAGGGCCCGTAGGGAGCTGAAGGAGGGAGAGGGAGAGGCAGGGTACACAACAGATTGGGCCCTGCAAGTTGCCATGTCTAATAGCCGGTTCACTCCTTACCCACTTTTTGATAGAAAACCACAAACGGTTAAAAAGGTAAAAACGCCTTAAGGGTGATCAGAATGATTTTGACGTTTCTTTTTTTTAAACAAGTAAATTGGTTCGATAAACAACCTTATTTTATTTTAGAATGAAAAAGTGGTGCCAAAAAAAGACCTTTTTAATGTTAAATGATTCTCATTGGCGGGTCCAATGCAATGACATTTGGATTTTACTTTTCTACTATGACATTTCATTGCTGCAAAATAGCAATTCTTGTAGTGGTTGTTCAGATGCTACAGCAATTGCTTACTTTCCAGCTTGGATTTTGATCTTCTTTTGCCACATTTCCGAGCAGGTGGCGTGAAAAAGATATTTCTGCTTAGGACAAAATTAAAATTATATTTTTTTAAATATCGATTCAGTTTTTTGGCCCCTTTAAAATTCACCTTCATTCTAACTATCTACCTAATGCATGAATGGTAAGATTGGTAAGTGCATATGGTTACGTGTTGGTTTGGGTAACCGCAGCATAACTCGCTTGTGCCTGATGACGAGACATGGCAATGCCACGCCAGCCTCTGCACCCTGCACCCTATTAGCTAATAAGCAATTACAGAAACTAGGAAGTCCGGAGCGCAAAAAATCCTTAACGACGTGTTATTATTATTATTTATTTATTTATTATTTATTATTAATCAAACAACAAAGATTACATCTTACTCATAATCCCCGCAAAACTGTTTGACAGTTTGTCTGCAGGAAAATTTAAAAACAAATACGACTCTATGTTCCAAGAATCTGCGCTCATAATTATTTATACAGTCGGTAACGCAAGTAGTTAAGCGAGCGAATAAACGATGTAAACATAATTTTATTGTTGTGAGAATGTTCGTTTCGCTACTTCTGTTGCTGTAGCGACTAGATATTCGTCTTAGCACCTTGCCTCGCTTGAATATCCAATATTACGTAGGGCATAATTTTAATAAAAGTACCTACGCATTATGAAATGTATTTATGGGAACATCTTTGTGGCCTTTAGATAGAATAGAAAAGCAAGTAGGTACTTAACCCCTAAAACTTTTTTGGTACACAGTTTTATTGCTGACTGTACCTAGTAGCATTGTCATATAAACTACGAAAGTATGTATACCAAATTTTAGCTCAATCAGACACCGGGAAGTGTTTTTAAACTAAACTTACAAAATTTGATGCACACAAATAAATAAACAAACAAAGAAATATACGGGGTAAAGCTAAATAAAATTGTGTAAAAATAGAAAAATATTTCGCTATTCAGTTAGAACAGAACAAATACCTGTGTCAAGAGGCACCACTCTTCCGTTATTGGTAACTGAAAGGTAGCATTTTACTTTTAAAGATTTTTAGAGACATTGAATGGGGCAAAACTTCTGCCTGCCAAATACAATAAAAATATTAAGATAAAATATTTATCGTAACTTCACCGTTTGAGATCCGCCATTTCTGATTTACTGAAAGACAGTGAATGCGGAAAAGTGACACAAATTGTAACGAAATTCCAAATATCGATATTGAATAGCTTTGATGTTCATTTTCTTCCCCTTGAAGCGAGATACTAAAATGTCATGACTTACGATAAAAGTCCTGGCGTTTCAGAACGGAGTCGAAATTGAAAAGACAAATTTTATTTTATTTTTATTAAAATATGAGTAGTATAAAATGATAATATAGGTTAATAATATTTTAAATCTATATTAATCACGGCCAATCTACACAAGTTTATAGTGACTGCTGTGATACCTACTACCTAGTTATTAAAAAAATATACGGGGTCAAGCTAAATAAAACTGTGTTAAAACATTCTCATTTTTTAATTTAGTTGGAATTATATGATGTAGGTGAATGTACTTCAATATAACGCACTCAATTTTGCTACTATACCCAAAGACAATTTGCACATGTCCTTGCCCGCGTCGACTTTCCCGTTCTTGTTTATATTGCACGTAAATAAACCAAAAGGATCGCATAAGTTGCCGGCTTTTGTTCCGGACTCCGGAGGCGAATTCCGGAGCTTAACCGTCCAGTTTCTCATCCTTATTGGTCTGCTTTACAACTTATTGAGTGTTATTAAATTCTTCATCCGGAATGAATTATACGAAAATATGTTGTGAGAGAGCTAACGTTATAATGGGAGTTTTATGTGCGCCATATTTATTGTTATGGGCTTGGCTGATTGGTTAGTATTGGGCTAATTAAACCTTTTATTTGTGTGTTTAATTGCTTACGTTTTGATGTTACGATGGTAAAAACTGCTGATATAAAGGGTGTCCCAAAAAGGACGCAAGATTTCAATTTGCCGCCATTTTTGTATTTTACTGCTGGCAACCCTAAAAAAACTATTAGACAGCTGAATATTTAGCGTTTGTAAAAATGGCGGGTTATATGAAAGATGAACGAGTTTTTTATTATTGAACAATTGGCGGGTACGGTTCGAAAATTCCTAGTCGTGTAATCTCTCGATTCGGTGATCAGAATTGGCCCCCTAGATCTTGAGATTCAACGCACTTCTTTTGGGGTAATTTAAAGTCTAAAGTCTATGCCAATAAGCCCACGACTCATGCTTTAAAAGAGGAAATTCGATGCTGCGTTGGAGAAATTCATCCGCATCTATGCAAAATGGTCATAGAAATTTTTGACAAAAGAGTGCGTATGTGCCATCAAAGCTTAGGAGGACATTTGCCTGACGTATTATTCCACAAATAACCCTATTTTATGTATTTCAAGACTTTATTTACAAATATATATTATAACGAAAAAAAAAGTGTTTTTCATCAATTTCAAATTTTGCGTCCTTTTTGAGACAGCCTTTATGTATAAAGCGCTGACACAGACCGTAAGCTAGGAACAAATTTCGTTGGTCATCACGTCCCAGGCGATAAATTGTGAAGTGGTTAAGGGTGATCTATAAATGAAGCCTCGTGAAGGTCAGCTGCCTCTCCGTTGGTGGGTTAAGGATCTTAGCGGTAGTCGATTTCAATCGGTGTCTCTGTTTCGATTCTCGAATCCCAATAAGGCTGAATTTCCCGTCCGGTTTAAAAGGTCAGATGCAGTCGATTTCATAAAAACCAGTGTTTACGCCAATTCATGGGATTAAGTTGCCAAGCGGACCCCAGGCTCAATATTAGTCCTGGCAAAAAGCTAGGACAAACGCTAGTAGTATGGTATAAACTAAGTAGGTATTAGGAAACAAATCTTATCATAACATGAGGCACTCCGTTCCAAATACTAGTAGATCCAAGTGTCTTCTAGCGTAAGTACGTAGCCTGCGGTTGACGCCATGTGCTGCGTACTGTAATAGACAAACTGACACTATTGAAATGTTATATTTGAGTACAATATGACGCTCTAAGTGAGGTAACGTATGGCTCAGCGAATGTCATCTCGCTCAAATCTGGAGCAGAGCCCAGTGGGGAGGTACCTCTAACATACTTCTGTATGTTAGAGGTACAGGTTTTCTAACCACAGCCAAATATTATAACTAAATTAGTGGATATGGCGTAGTGGATAAAACATGTTCTGCAACTTTGGTGAGTCTAAAACCTGGCCCTGCAAACTGTAAGGAAGCCAGTGGCACATCCACTAAGTTAGTTATAATTACCTGTGAGTGCTATACCTGATGTTCTTATACCATGAGTCATGACTGTGTCAAAGTACTAAGTAACCTCACAACTCACAAGTGACTACCAGTTATCTAATTGGCTCCAGATGTTGCCGCTATGAAATATCTTGATGATTGAATTATTCGTAAAATAATTAATATCTGAAAACATAGTACCGAAGTAATTTTAAGTTATAAATAATTGAGTACAGTAATTTAATAAATGTAATATTCCTGGTAAACTGAATTTCAATAAATTATACAGGCTGTATTTTCCTAATGGCTCAGAGAGCCAAGATTTAGTTGAAAACATGATTTTGTAAACATACAAATTTCTCGCTTAATCATTTATATCCAAGTTAGGAAAGGTTTCCTACGACAATATTTTCACAGTTGCTTAACTGCCCTCATTGACCTATTTAAAAGACCCATCCTGTAAAATAAGTACCTACTCGTAAACTTTAGGTAAGTCTGATTATGCCTAATAAAGCAGATAATTTTATGTAATTAGGTAAATTTCAATGAAGTAACTCAATATATAAAATTCAGTCTTGAGGTGGATTAAAGTTCAAATAGGTATTTGTTTACAGATTCAAGTTAGTTAACGTAGTTACTCTTAAAATTTATTTTATTCACTATAAAATCTATGCATGTTGTTTACCTAACCCGTGTACACGATGTCAGCACAGTAGATAATAAAAAAGTCGTAATTTTTTTCAACAAAACAAAAAAGCAAGCTCGCTTCATTCTTAATTGTCAGGGGCTTATAATTTCCGGGTCGTTACAACCTCGGCCATGGCCCGCAAATTCCCGTGGCAACATACCCGATGGCAGCCATCTCGCGGGATACACGCGGCTCAAATTGTCCTACAGGATTATTACAGCTGTCATTAACGAGTGAATGGGTTATGGGGTTAGTTGAAACATCCCACTGTGTTATGGATCGCAAAAGTGTGATAAGTGATTATAAATAATGGAAAAATGCGGAAAAAGACGCAAGGCACAAAAGAATATCTTCAGCCAAGAATACCAATGCAAGAATATTATTGTTTAAATATAAGTAAATATTGTCTTGGACTAATTATACATCTTTAGCCCAAGATACATATATTTTACTTGAATAAAAACATTTTATTTGAATCAAGACCATTTTCCAGGCAAATTGTTTCCACCTATATACGAAATAATATTGTCTTGACCAAGAGGATTTGTCTTCAATGAAGATTTTTTTTCGATTTTTCTGTCCATGTGTTTGCGTGACCCGAAAATCCAAGTTTTATTTCAAAAGTCTGGCAGCAAGATAAGCAGTAAAGCTCACCGTTTGCGATGAAACTCGGGCCATATTTCAGATACTTTTACCGCGATATCGTGTCACATAATGTGATGGGTCCTTAAAGAAACTCTCATCTAATGAGGAGCAAGCATGCAGCCGCGTTTCTGATATAAAAATGTTATATCGCTCCCATAACTGGAGTTATGGTTTGTTTTCTTCTGGAAAGTTGTCGTCTACCTGCATTGTTAAAAAATTGCATAAATCTCTAGCTGTTTTTTCTAGACAAAAAATCTACTTAGTACACCCGATTATAGAGAGCAATGCTCAAACGTTAACTGAAAGAAATTCCTTACAGAGATTTTCGCTTTTGTATGAATTTTTACGTCTCTTTTTGTGCTTTTATTTGTACTTATTGTGTTTTTTTCCTGAATTTAGGGGCTTAAGTAGGTGTACCCAATTAAAGGATGGCTCAAGCTATAACGTTTCGCTTCCTACAACATACTTTCGACACTTCATTTTGTATACAGAACATCGCGTGACCTCCGAGGATCACGTGACGCTGTCTTTACAAAATGAAGTGTCGGAATTAAGTTTCGTTTACGACGCGGAACGTTACAGCCTGAACCATCCTTAAAATAGAAGAAAAATTAAAACTTACCATTTCATCTGTAGATTTTAAGAGTACTCAATTAAAAAAAATATATTAAAATAAATACTTTGCATTTCACCGTGAGGTTTTTATGAACGAGCAAGCGACACAAGCGAAGCGTCTTCATTTGATCTTGGGAAAAAATGTTTTGCGTGTTAGTCTGGCGGATGTCTGTCCGACTGTTCTCTTCTACAGGGTAATTTTTGCACTCACTCCGTCAATAACTGCTAAATTGCTATAACTATACGTACTAGCGCCACTCGGAGAGATTCGGAACTATTATTTACAGTTGCACACTTTTTCGGTTGTTCTCCTATAAGAGATACTTATCCCCGTTATAGCATCCATACTTATTTTGTTCACAATGACGGAATCACAAAGGAAATGTGATACGAGTAGGTTTCCACATAATATTTATATAATAATATGTATCACGCGAACCTCACAGAGCCGGTATTAAAGGAAAACTTTCCACACCACATGATAAGGCTTCTTCTCTAACTCGGCTTGTGTTGTGGCAATCTGTTCCATACAGGCATCCTATCTAGATATATATTATAATTATATTGATACATATACTGGGTGATTCAGGAGTCGTGAGCAGGAACAACCCTAAACACTTAGTTAACGATAATGAATCTACGCCATCATGTTTGAGTGAAACAATAACGCCTTGCAATTTTTTTTTATTTTCGTTAAGTAAAAATTTTATTCTCTGTAATCATGGTCACATTTCATAAATAGGTAAATCAATAAAGATTAAACCTCTTCAATAAACCGAATGCAAAACCTCCTTTTTCTATGGAATTTAAGTCGGTTAAAAATTATAACAGCACTTTGCTGATGAAATAATGTCAAATTAAGTGAGATACGATGTTTTCAAAGTAACTAGATATCAATTTCACACATATCACAGAATAACAAGAGAGTAAGTATCAGTACTCGACGGAGCGGAGTATTCTAATTGTAGAGTGACCATGCGTATTGTAAATAATTTAAAACTTTTTAGTTTTTACTTAATTTTTTGCGCTAATCACACTAATACAGGTATCAAACAATAGCTTGTTATTACCTAAAACCGTAGTGTTAATCCTGTTTACGTTTACTGAATGAGCCTGTATATGTTTATAATACATTAATTAACACCACTGAGGCGTATAGTACATACATCATATGCCCATTAATTAGTAAACAGCTATATCCGTAGTGCACGGACGTTCACCGTAGTATCACGGGCCAGCGTTAATGTATGCAAATCTGTTATCTACATCCCCATTCCACTTGGATGACTTTATTCAGATCAAGTTTCACCAGAAGCGCCGTTCATTTGTTTATTCGTCAGCTTCGAAATTGTCTGTACTTATTATGTATTTTTATGAAAACAAACACGGAGTTTTTTTTTACTAGAAACAAATAAAAAATAGTAATTCCCAGGACAAGTAAACGTTTACTAAAAACAAGAAAACGTTTACTAAAAACAAGTACAACTTTACTAAAAACAAGTAAACTTTACTAAAAACAAGTAAACTTTACTAAAAACAAGGAAAGGGATTACTTGTTTTTAGGAAACGTTTACTTGTCCTGGGAATTACTATTTTTTACTTGTTTCTAGTAAAAAAAATCTCCGTGAATGAATAAAATGATTAATAGTACCACTGTATCAACTAAAACGCAACTCAGAAATCATTGTTTTTGTGGCGATAGTTTATTTAGCTTCACTCCATTTATTTGTTAATTTCATTTTTCTAGATTTACGTTGAAAACCTTACTTACAAGACACTTGATTGATTTTATATGATTGGGCTAAGGAATTCTTCCGCAATTTACATGACATTGTGGATGATGCAATGCTACCACACCGAGTTACAGGGCGCTGAAAGTAACATCTAGACGGTTGCTAACATGGCTGCCAACGGTCCAAGGTCACCCTGACCTTGGTTGGTGGTTCATACAATTTTGTTGGCAACAACTGTCTACACGGTCCGTCCCGACCAAGGTCGCTCTGTCGGAGGCGCTTGTTGTGTGCCGTCTGGCACGCGTAGAAAGGTTTCGAGCGGGCTGCCCCCTGGGGGTATACAAACTTGACAGACGAGCAAAGAACTGGCATTCATATAATAAGTGTGTACGAAAACATTTTTTTACAGTAACTTCTTTAAATGGGAGACCAACATTTTTATTCTTTATTGTGAATCAACTTTCGTAATTATACCCTCACATTTAGAACTTAAAAAAACTTGGGCCCTTTGTTCATTTAGTCCTTGTTTTAAAGTTTACTTTCCCGACCACGGAACAATGGTGTTCCGGACCTTTGGGAGGCGTATGCGGTGCCGAAACCAGCGCAGATGCCCTTTCGACAATTTAATGAAAAGTGAGGGGTACAAAGTTTACTTATTATTAGGTCATGAATACATTTATAAATTGTCTATGCAATTTTGAATCTAACTATACGTCATCACAACCAACTCCAACCAATAAGTATTTCGTAATACGATCCGTCTCATCCGTTCTATTTGCGTACGAGTGGGTACTGCGTTGCTAACGTGATTAGAATTGACTGATGTGGCTGATATGAATACGGGAAAGGGGCGCTACCGCGAATATCTAAATACTAAAATTGACAGTTTGCTTACTCTATCGCTCCAACAGCGAGACGAATATATGGACGAACGAAGTGATTCACGTTAGGTACTAGACCTTTTTACCTAGTTAAGTCACCTTAAGACACAGATAACCTCAACCACTAGATAGATCATAAGTACAACTCGACATCACCACTAATTTTGTATGAGAGCGCGACCGCTTATTTCAGTTGAGTTAACGTTTTTGATCATTACTCATGTGAATTTAAAATATCCACATAAATCAAGTTACAGGGGTTAACTTGGATTGTTATACTACAAATTGATGTAGAATACTATTAAGATGTGCTGTTCGAATCGTAGAAAATGAATAAAGTTGCGCTTTTGTGTGGTGACCTCGTGCTCCCTGTAAAAGTTTAATGATGAGGTGTCTGTGTAGTCTGTGGCTTAAGAACTTAGTCCCGCGATAGGTAAAGTTCGCACGTGCCTTGAATATGGACCGCATATCGATGTTCTATGGTCGAAGGTTGCCTTTACTTACCTGTTATATTAGTTACCTGTACAATAAATAAGCTGGCTATTTTCGTCCTCACATATCTACTACTATTATTATAGTACTTCTTGTTTGATCGGACCTACGTAGGAGATATCTAGTTCTGGTGACGGGGCTAGTGAAAATGTCAACATAAAATTAGATAAGTAGATAAGTTTTATAGATAGTTTTATATGTGACATGAAAAAGTAGCACTCTGAAATGACCATAGGTGAATTTTATTTCTATCTTTACAATAATCACGAATTGTGAGTTAACGGTGTGGGCGATGTTTTATTCGAAGATTATATTTCTCTTGACGGACACAACAGCATGAGTTCCAAAATCAAGTTAAACCCGTTATCTCTACTTAACGTATTTATTAAGCAAAGAACATTGCAAAGTCATCCAAACTGCGTAGTAAAAATACTAAACTGCTTTTCATAATTAAATTCCATCAAATCTACCACTGTGTTGCCAGTAAAATGAATCGTTTTATTATTAGTAAGTATATCATCGGAGGAAGAATGCACATAAATAAATAATTTACTACTAATTTTAAACACAATATTGAAATGCTTATTTTAAATAATGAGTCTTATAAAAAAAGCAGTCCCATTAATTAATATTGAATTATAACTATTTTGAGGTAGAAAAGTTCGTATTGAAATGGTATTACTTCAGGTCTAAACAACATTTGGTTCCGTTTTAATACAATAACATTATCCTCTTTAAGTGGCATAATGTGTCAATTAGACTATTTAGTTGATGATGTTGTAGAGCCATTTATTATAAATACTAATGATGATGAATTGAGTGGATCTGAACTTGAAGATTAAATAAATCTATTGTAAGCAACAATATGTTACATGTTTGAAAGAATTCCTACCATGCCATTTCTGTCACAATTACACTTAGGTCCACTTGCACCATCCTACTAACCCGAGGTTAAGCGATTAAACCATTTAGGGGCTACTTTGAAAAATTATAGGTTTTTTCAAACGCTCTATTGACTAAACGGGAAAAGGGACTGAATTTACTTTCGAATATATATTATTAGACTATGTACTCTTGGCACAAGCCGAAACACGATTGCTGAAAGTTGCCTCGATAGAAGAAAATCCGAAGTTGGGTCCTTTTCCCCTTATAAACTATAAGAGATTATGCAATATAACTATGTAAAAAATATGGTATTCTGGTTTATCTAAAAAGTCACAGAAGCAAATCTAGACAAAACTCCATAGATTCGCTTATTTATTACCCCAGGTTAGTTGAATAGTGCAAGTGGCGCTGACCTAAAGTATTTTTCAAACAGAAAGGGTAATCTAACAAATGTCATCTCACCTCAATGCAATTTATTGTGCATTTTAAGATTATTTATTGTATGGAGATGACGCTTGTCACGGTACCCCGCATGTCTAAAATACTAGCCTGTCTAAAATACTCTAGAGCCCAACAGCAAGGTTTGTGCCTGCTGTATAAATTTGTGCTTAAAGACGATACCTTTGAAAGTAATTGTGAATAAATATTTACTACATACTTATATAAAAAAAACTCGTAAGAGTCGAAATATAGGCGAGACGTTTAACGAAAGCCCTGCATTTATGTCGGTGGCTGCGTTTCATTAAAGGTATAATAACTGGAGTCTATATTTTGACGTAACTCCATATTCCATACAAAAACAGATTTTATTAAGTACGTTCTTTGCCTTCAGTTAGATAATTATAATTTATGTTATCACAAAAAGGTTGGTGACATCTGATCCGTCATACTAACGTTGACAGATATCATTGTGACAGTGACATTTCTTGGTAGATTTGATGGAACTTAATTATGAAAAGGACTTGCGGCCATCTTTTCGAGCAAGGTGGTTTGGTTTCGGGAAAAACTTCTTATTTTATGTTCATTTTCGTGATTCAATGTGTAATATATAGCTTATTCTGCAGTGATTTAACGAACTAGTGAGCAACTAATGAAGAATTAGTCTCGAAGCATGTGTAACCCTTGTTTGAGTTAGATATCCGTTAGTCCACGTGCTGTTTGTAGGGAGCAGCTATCTCCTTATAAAAAGCCTAACCTCACCGTACAACGTCCAGCTCTTGGAGCGAAATTTTAATTAATTAACCGTACACTTGGCATATCTACTTAGACATTGGCAAAATTGTCCCAATATTGTGGACAGAATGCCATATTTTAAAAATTGAATTGAATTATGAAAAGCATTTTACCTATTAGGATATTGACGAAGTAGGTAGCTACTGCATAATTTAGTCAAGAATGATTTAAGTAAGTAGATTGAAACCAATTGCATAAAGTACCTATATGCGATCAATCAATCAACCTAATAAATGGGTTTATTAGCAATTGATGTACGGATTTTGTTCAAAGCCGGCCAATTTAATCCACTTAAGTATAGCATCAAAACTGTCCCTAGAGAATCGGTCTGCAATCGTTTTTGTTTCAAGCCAGTCTTGCCCGCACACTGTCCATAAAAGATTTTCCGAACCCACACAAAGCAGACGTCTATCGCGAACAATCAAAATGAAACTAATTTACATATTTAAATTCGTCCTCGTGATCGTTTTTTGCAACGGATACCTAGAGAATCAGTTTCCGGGTAAAACGGATTTAAATGATCCGTTTTCCCTTCGAACCGTTTGTTTATTGCGCGGTTTTCGCGCAGTCGGAATGCAATTAAACCGACATAGGCGTGACGTAAATAAAACAGTGGAGGTGGAAAGACGCGTAGCTGAAAAGGATATGAACAATAATGGTTCTGATGACGCAAGTGAGCGTCACGCAGTGCTTATAACTAACTTTTCCCGAATGTGGCCTGTGGCGCGCTGGCGGGCGAGTGGTTACTTCACTGATGACTATCTCGATTTGATTAATGAGCATTGGCTGCAGTTCGCACCGCCCCCTGATTGGCTTCAGAAGACGCTCGGAGGCATCTACCTTCTGTTTTCCACTGCGGGTTGCTGGGGAAATGTCATCGTTCTCTTTATGTACTTCAGGTAAACGTTGTACATTTAAAAGCAAAAACCACATCGGCTGCGTGTGCGCGCACTTGACTTGAGCTTCAAAAAGTTCTTAGGCTGTGCTACTCGACTGTATAAGTTACTCTATGTTATTATAAAGCTACCCTCCATGGGCTCTTTGTAACCCGACCTTGCAGTATGTTATTTTAGATTTATCAGTGATGAAGTGTTAATTATCGAGTTCATTTTCACACTTGATGTTAGAGCAATGATAGTTATTATAAATTCATTTCATTGAACCATTTTAATTACAGCGGCTTCATTCAGACGTATGTATATCAGCAAATAGATCTAGTAAATTGCCATTTAAAATATAATAATATAGTCTGGCTAACGAAAGTAGACACTGAGCTATACATATTTAAAACTTTTTTAATGGCAACAAAAATATACGTGTCATATGTGTAAATACGTCACTTATTACACTTCTACTCCACAAACTTGTAAACATTTGTTCAGCGACTTTGATAAATAACTTGTGTTTTGATTTATAGTACAATTTAAAGTTCGAACACGCAATTTATTGAGAAAGTGATTATGTGTGTAACCCTACAGGCAAAGCTGACAAGAAATGACAATTAGAACGATTTTAAAGTACACATGTACCAGTAAAAAAAACCGCGGACGATATTTTTACTTTATTTCCCTAACCACAGTTGAATCTTATTACCGAGCAAAACAGTCGTTCATAGGCGACTATAAAAAACTGTCTGTGTCTCACACGCACTCGTTACAAAATTGACATACCTACAATATCATTTTGACTTGTTGTCATGTTAGCATTATTGTATGGTGACGTCATTACTTCCTTAATCAAAACGAGACGCAGTTCTCTCTATTTAGGCTTCACTTTGTGGCCGAAGAGTATACTCCAGCTTAAAATTATAACCAGGGTACGGACAGGTGGTGGCATTATGGAGCAGTGACGGCACTGAAGTCGCCTAAGTCACATTTTATGAATGAATGACTAATGATTATTTTTTGTCTAAAACATACATTTCTTATTCGAGTAGGGTCAATATTTTTGGATCAAATTATTGAATAATTATTTCTCAGACAGACCAAAAGTTGGAAACATCAGCCAAAAGTCTAGCGTAAAAAAACAAAGGGGGATTCAATAATTCAATCCAAAAATATTGCCACTATTTGAATAAGAAAAGTAAAAAATATTTAATCATTAGTCATTTAATCATAAAATGTAATTTAAATGACTCCAGTGGCTCTATAATGCCACCACCTTTATAACTTCATGAACGTACAGTGAAAATACTGTAATTGTTCCAGCATACTCTGTCTTTTTATCAACATTCGTCAGCCATACTACCCCTAATGTGGTTCATGCTTGTAAGATGAATACTGCTCCATGAGCAGACTAATCATAAATTTCTTACGATATGAAAGTCACTTTCATTTGAACTTGTTTACTGTAAGGAGAAAGAAGATCGTAGGTACGTGAGTTACGAGGGTCGTTCCAATTATTCTTAGAATGACTTGAGCCATCGAAGCTATGATAAATTATTATTTATTGTCTATGGGCCAACCGTTATTAAGGAAAAATTCATAGAAACCGAAATTTTATTTTCTACGATATTAATATTTAAAAACAACCTTGGTTTTTACACAAAGTCAAACTTGAGACTAAAGTTAGACCTTTGTAGCAGTTCTAATTCGCAGTATGAGTAAAATTAAAATCATGTTATGATGTTAATAAGCTTTTGTGAGACATATTAATACAATTATGACTTCATGCGGCTGTACTCACTTGTGTTTAGTCACTACGCGCGACATGTTTCGGAAAGGTTAGGTCTCCGTCTTCAAGCACTAAGAGTGCTAAGCGAACCGATCCGCGACCCGTCGTTGCGGGGCCGCGGCATCGAAACATATCGCGCGTAACTAAATACAAGTGAACCCAGCCGAATGAGGTGATTAACATGTTTTGATAGTTGGTAAATATTATATAAATGAAAGTTGTAGGTACTTTGACGTTTTATCATGGTGCTTAATTTTTTTATGGTGTTCTTTAAAGGAATCATCCAAGTATCAGGCGGCTTAGCATGACATGCGTTGTCACGCGCGACTCCATACTTCGAGCCGCGCCTGAAGTATGGAGAGTCGCGCCGCAACGTAAGTCATGCTAGACGTACACCGTATTCTAATTATGAAATACTTAAACATACTTACATTAAAAAACAATCCATCTCAAACATAACTCCAACACACAACAAATAATCAACCAAGAAGTTGTATTGGAGTTGCATTGGAATAATTTTCAAACAAATACTGATATTTCTGATTCAGGCGTTTAGGCGCTAAATACCTGTATTGCGTTGTTAATATGTTAATGCATTGGAGTTGTATTGAAGTTGGATCGTTTCTAAATGTGTTTTAAAGTTAGAATACGGCCCCAGGTGCGTAAAATGTATAAACAATACATTAACAACACAATCTGTCTTAAACATAACTCCAACACTCAACCAATAATCAATCAATATTGAAGTCGTATTGTAGTTGCATCTCAGTAATTTTCAAGCAAATTCCGTTATTTTTGATTCAGACGTGTACTGACGTGTAGGCGTTAGCTGTGTTGTGTTGTTATTGCATTGGATTTGCATTGAAGTTGGATCGTGTCTGTGCGTGTTTTAAAGTTAGAATACGGCCCCAGCTATTCACAGTTGTAGGGCATAAACTGGTATGATATAAATCGTAAAGGCGTCGATAGAAAAATAATATTAGTTTATGTAACTGTTAATAGGGGTCCTTAACCAGGAGTGTGGTTTTATGAAACGAACGAAGTGAGTTTCATAATAAGATCACATCATCATCATCATCATGAACTTAAGAGCTGAGCTCTTGTCGGTGAAGCAATCTCCATGTACTCCTTTCTCCAGCTTTTTCCTTGACAGCCTGATACGACACGACGTTCACTTTCTCTTTCACTTGATCCATGTATGCCCTTCTTGGCTTCCCTCTCTTCCTTCTTCCTTCCACTTTCCCTTCTATGATTGTCTTGATGAATTCATCGTGTCGTAACAAGTGTCCCAACATGTTCCCTCTTCTATTTTCAATGGTTCTTAGTAGGCATCTTTTTTCTCTAATTCTATTTAAAACCTCGTTGTTTGTTACTCTTTCCGTAGCTTATTCTTTCCATACGCCGCCAGCACCACATTTCAAACGCTTCAAGACGCTTTCTGTCCTGTAGAAGCATTGTCCACGTTTCGCAACCGTATAAGGCTATGCTCCAAATGTACCCTTTTATCAGCTTTTTCTTAACAAGACCAGATATTCTAGCTTTGAATAGATATTTCTTTTCGTTGAACGCTTTCTTGGCCATGGCTATCCTTGCGATGATATCCGGTGTACACTTGGAGTTGTTGGTTATTATACTGCCAAGGTATTTAAATTTCGAAACCTGCTCTATTGTTTTGTTATTCAATACTATTGGTCTAGAATTTAAAGTGGGTATTTTTGAGGTAACTAGTGTTTTGGTTTTGTTCACGTTTATTTTTAGTCCAAAGTTGTTGAACGTGGTATCCATATCTGTTACTAGTTCCTGTAGTTGTGTTGATGAGTGTGCCAATGCTGCTACATCGTCCGCGAAACGGATAAACTGGATCTTCTCCCCATTAAATTTAACCCCCCCTTTCCCGGACTCTATTAGATTTTTGATAGCACACTCTATAAAAATATTGAAGATAAGCGGCGATAGTGGACAACCCTGTCTAACCCCTTGTTGAATTTGAGCCTTGTTTGATTCTTCTCCTATTTCAATTACGGTTTCTTGATTTTTATATAGTTGATAAATAAGATCACACGAGTGTTTTAAGGCCTAATTACGTACAGTTGCATACACTGCTTTATCTAATATTATAAACCTGAAATGATGATTGAATGACTGTCATTGCACGGATTGCACCGCTATCGCCATGGCCAACTCGATTGTGCCGGTGGTCGGGAGGCGCGTGCCGGCGGGCGGGGCCCACCCGAATTTTCATAATGATATCGAATTTTTGCTTATTATTTGATAATAATAACATCGTTACAGATAAGACATTTGTTCTAACTACTAACGAAACAATCTATTTTTATGGTGGTTATAACGTGTGGTTTTTGAACGCATCATGGAGGGTTTATGATATGGGTGTAGATAAAATAAACAAATATGGCTGCATTTCTAGGCACACATTTGACACGTAATATTATTAAAGATCTTCATTTTTATTGAAATATGTACTTACTCATAGTCATAACATAATAACGAAAAAAAATTTAATTAAAAAAATATTATTTTTGTACTCACTGACAAAACATTGGTTGTTTTTATAAAGTGCTTAGAGGATTAAAATTAATTTTAATTTTATTATTTTACGCCTGAACAAGAAATATTTTTCAAGCTGCAGTTTACTGGCTCTCATTCAAATAGTAGGTATCTACAGTAGATTACAAATGTCAGTTTCTAAAGCAAAATTGGTTACAAATATTCTCGAACTGAACACATGTCGAGAGAAGTTGCCACATGAATAATATATTTCGCCAACACCCACCCTCGCGTTTAGGAATAGCAATTTTGCTGTATATTTGCATTTCAGTCGATTATTTACCTAAATGTATATAGTGCAAGAATAATAGCATATTTTGGAGGCAAAATATACACATTAACTTTATATTGGCACTAGGAATGAGGATCTGCTGAGTCCTATCAAACTCTAGTGGTCCTACTCCCAAACTAGGCGAGCGATATGTATTTTTGCGCTGAATCGAATGGAACCATACCCATACTTATAGGATCAATATTTTGCGAGATGTTAAGGATTGTCAATTTTTTTTTACCAAGTATCAAAATGTCTCGAATCAACAGGTTTTTTAAACTAATATTGAGGTTACTGAAATAATTTTTTGATCAAGGAAATAGTTTCAGATATATTCACTTCTGAAGTCTAAAAAATATATGGGCGAACATTTTTTTTAGACTATTGAACCATAAGTCAAAACAATATGAAAAAAATCAAGAAGTTGCGCCTTAACAGTGGCTTTCTATGAAAGTTGTGACTAATATTGATTCAGCTATTTATAAGTTTTTGAGCCATCTACCTCTATCTAACTTTTCAATTCCGTAGCTTATTTAGGCTACTCAGCAAATTGGTTTTGTTATAAAACAATTGGCTAAGTCGATAAAAAAAATCTTAGAATAGGTATTATTAAAAACCAAAAAATATCGGCAACTAATAAACGAATAAGAGTCAATAAAAAAAATAAAAAATATATTTGGGGACACTCTTACACAATACACAAATCAACAATCAATAGTTTTATCTTTGTTTATCTTTACAAACAACGTTATAATAGTTGTGTAGTCCTACCGAAATGTAAGCCCGTCATTAACATATTAATTTACCAAATTCATTTTCAAGATAAACTAATGATCGGCATTGTTTTCTGATACCTACTCATTTGTTAATGTTAACTGCTGCATAAGCAGCAGTAGGAGACACGGAAAAAATGAGTGTTAGCAAAGTCCCAATTTGGCTCGGTTAAGATATTTACGTCACACTGGGCAGTAAGTGAGATTTGCCGCCCACGGGCGCAGCAACAAATCTCACTTCACACCCAGGAGAAGACGTAAAATCGTGAAGGCACCACGGGCGGTAATAAAGACAGCCTCGGAACGCTTGTTTATATATCCGCGATCTGAGCCGTTCTTTCCTTTACCGCCCTAGGTACGTAATGTACTATTTTAGTTGCCAAGCAGACATATTTAAAACACGGAATAAAGTTTTGTTAATGACAAACAAGCAATTGTTGCTAAACGTTCTTGGTTATTTTAACCAAGCATTTGAATCTAAATAAGTGTCCTAGTATATATAACCCTAACCGGATTCCCTTATATCTTTATCAAATTTAATGGTTTAGTTTTACATACATACGTTAGCCAAGTTGACTTCTTTAATTTTAGCTACGCAGTGGAAGCGTGCTGGGCCCATAACCATAACGATAGCCGTTGCAACAAGACTAATTTATTTTTAATACCACAGAGTATATCACATGGTTACACAGTTTACACTCAGCATTCAACAGACGGCGCTAGTAGTACTAATATTAGTACATTACTTCAGAGGCCGTGAGGTAAGGGATTTAAGGACGAGATTGCGGTAGATAATAGCTGGATAAAGCGAGTCCTGCAATCCCTCTTCCGGCCAAGGATTGTATAGTGCTTTTCTCAAACATTGTAAGAAAATATTATAATTAAAATAACTATTAAGTTATTATTAAGTTTAGTAATCAAGTAAAATGTTAACATTGCGCCTTTTTTATTTTTAAAACTTGACATTTGAAAAAGCTATTCGAGCACCATGTTTAACCGCTTATATAAATATAGTTATTTTTTAATTTTAATGTCGCAAGTATGTTTTCATAGAGAGTGGTCGTTGGCTGTATGTGATATTTCCTTTGTCAGTGTAATCTTAGTAAGCAATTTAAAAAGTTAGAGCAGCGGACAATAATGTACGCGTCATACTAACTCCATACATTACTTCTTGGCCTAAGGCCAAGAATTAATGTAAGGATCCTTAAATGAGCAACTTCATGTCTTCATTTCGTGACATTAACGCATACATTTCGGAGTATGTTTGAGAAAAGATTATTTAGACACATATTTCAACACTTTGCAGGCTCCATGCGAAGCGAGTCACTCGGTTGTAAATAGCGAAAACTTATTTATTTCTAGCTATTTAATTTTGTCAGGTGAAGCGGGCGTCGCGACATAAATATTCGTAGATCTTGAGCTAATTTGACTTTCAAATGTTAAAAAGGTTGTTACAAATAAATGCGCAAAGCAATGTGCATTAACCAATGGTTCCCCGCGGCTTTAACCCTTTGAGTATTCAATCAACCCACAACACAATCAACCGGACCGGCCATGTCTCTCCGGGGGAGGCGAACGTCAAATGTATGCGAAACGTCAAAATATCCACGTCAGATAACCGTCAGTCCATACAATATATTTTCGGTATAGAGGAACGCCTGTCAATGGCCACTCGGGTTGGTTTAATTTAATTTGTATAACTTATCAAGGATAACAAACAAATTGAATGAAATAAAAAGAAGTCGGTAGACTTGTATATGGTTCCGAAACAAAAGGCCGAACCAAATAAACTTCTGGCTAATGACCAGCTGTATGGAATGAAAACTCTAAGCGGAACAATGTACCTACGTCTGTAAACATTCTTTAAGCCTAGTTAATTATTTTTTTTTCTTTACTCTTTTCATTCAAACGTTCATCACTTGAAGGAAGATGAGAAACGTTTTTGATTACAATTTAGTCATGGATGCGGAAAAGTCGACAGACCAAGTGTTTGTTAAGGGTCGTGTCACGTACGTTACGTCATTCCAAGGGTCTAAATAAATCCCTTTGATCCCGTGAAAATACTGACGACATCAGAGGGCCTACCGCGAAATTCGAAAATCGACAAAACGATGGTCCCGTCTCTATCGCTCTTGCATATACGAAAGAGAGTGATGCAAATAGACGATTCGATGAACGAAGTGCTTCGCGGTTATAGGCCTGTACCGCCATCCACCCATTAAAAATGTGCCGACCGTCCAGTGGCGCCTTCATTTGGCGCATTGTATTTCCTAATAAACAAATCAATTTCTGTATAATCCCTCATGTTACGTTGTAACTACGTATACTACCTACTAATTCCGCAACTTTTGGTCCTTATCACAAAGTTTCATTTTGCGTATCTAGAAAATACTTTTTCTCAAACATGCACGGAAATGTTGTCGTTACGTTCGTGAAAATAGACTCGGAAGTATCACGTTTCGGGCGCCGTAATAACACTTGATATGAAAAGGAATTTCATACTACTTTGCAGGCCTAGGCCTGCAAAGTAACCGGCGCCCGCCACGCGCTCGCGGGGCGCGGGCGAGCCGGGCGCCGCCGGTCAATGTCGCGCGGGCGCCGGCCACGAGTGCGATAGACTTTTATTAGGCTTTAAGTATTACTTTTATTAGGGTTTAAGGTCTTATTTCCACGCATTTTATATACTTACTTAGCCGGAAATCCTTGTTTTTCCAGCCTCTGCTGTAATGTACTATTTCTCAAACATGCGCGAAAATGTCGTCGTTACGTTCGTGAAAATAGACTCGGAAGTATCACGTTTCGGGCGCCGTAGTGACACTTGATATTAAAAGGATTTTCATACTACTTTGCAGGCCTAGGCCTGCCTGCCTAATAGGGGCCCGCCACGCGCTCGCCCCCGCGGGCGGGCCGGGCGCCGCCGGTCACTGTCACGCGGGCGCCGGCCACGAGTGCGATAGACTTTTAGTCTTTAAGTATTAGGTTTTAGGTCTTATTTCCACGCATTTTTTTGAGACAAGCACTATGTATACTGTACATGCCTCGGCGTGAAAACGGATCCCCGGCCTAGTATCTCTATCCGGCCTCGCTACTCCCGTATATACCTACTTGGCCGGAAATCCCTGTTTTCCCAGCCTCTGCTGTAATGTACTATTACCATCAACACTCTTATAAAATATTTCAAACGAGAGAGACATTAATGACTGCCGCAGGCCGGAGGGAATTGATGACTCGAGTTCGCAATATTCTTATTCTTATATTCTACAGATTATGTCTTCTGAAGAACTACGCATTGTTATCTATTTATTAAGGTTTAATGTACTTAATTATTGTCTTGATAAAATGAGTCTCGCCGAGTTTCTTGCCGGTATTAATAGTTCTTGGCTCAGAGGTGTAGGGTTATCCTATGGTAGATTTTTCTCTCTCCTTGAGGTCCATGAGTTCATTACCTACGTCCTACATTTAAGAATAAGTATCTTTTATCTTTTAATCAAGTTGGTCTCTCCTGTGAGAAGCAGGCTGTAGTAGTATACCTACAAACGCCGAGATATTGAAATGATCTTCACAAGACTCACGACAGTCGAGCCCCTTTTATAACACGCCAGTTTAGTCATTATTTTGACAAAAACGTGACTTAATCGCGTTCACATACTTTTTCACGCCACTGCTCGGAAATATGGCCAAAGATGGATTGGAATGAGAGTAGAAAGTAGTTCTTAGTAGTACAATTCAAAAACAGTCAAACAATGTAGATTTGCAAAGTAAAATGTAGTGTTTAGCGGCCTTTTTTACTTTCTACTCTGGTATTGGTCAATTCTTTTTGACATTAGTAACTCGTTCAGAAAATAACAAAATTATTAGAGCAACATTACATTTGTGCGTTTAATTAAAAAATTAAAACGTCAAATTCGCTCAATGAATGTGTACTTTTGCGATTTTAAGCGTTTTTTATTTAAGTTTGTGAAAAACGCCTTTGCATGCTTAAAAAAAGTATAAAAAAAAAATTAAAAGGCGGCAAGGAAAATTTCTTCTGTCTGTTCTTTAGATCGGAAACAAACATTCAGATAATTGTGTATAATTCTGTACGATTTGAAATAAAAATAAATAACAATGAGTGACACGAGTACGGACATGGATCTTAAGAACACCGCCGGAAATTCAAAACACTGCAAAGTCAGTGATTCGAAATTTATTGCCCATTAAATCCCGAAATAAATATAAGAAAGTGTATGAAAATTTCAAGACATGGCAAATAAATATTTCCTTACATTAGGCGTGAAAAGCACATAGTAATGCCTCGGTAGAAAGTGCAATAGATGGACTCGCAACTCGTCCATCTATTGCTTACTTTCTATACCTGGGCAACAATGTACTATTCCTATCTTTAGTCCCGTTTTTGTCAAATTAATCAGTGAAAATCGAGTGAGTTTAAATCAGTACGCCAGTTTGACTTCATCAGCTGCTGACTGTACGTATTCAAGCTAGCCAGTATTAAAACGGGCTTCGTAAAATGTGCTGCAGTTTGATTAAAGAGGTTTTCAACACATTTGCCCATAAATCCTTCGCTGGCGTACAATGAGTAATGGATACTTTTAACTATGTTATTAAATCGAGCGAATTAAGGAGAATACGTTACACTGTTTCAATCTTATTCCTTTTTAATAAGGTGTCACACTGTAAAAATATTATTTTTGCCTGTACCTACTTACTGTAAAAATAAAATGTTTTCTATAAATAATGTATTGTTGGTTATAGAAAACCAATTTGAGCAATATAACAACCGTCTGTAATACACTCAAGGACAATGAACACTTTTGTATGCAAATTTCTTTACGAAGTGACCCGTTTCTAAATAAAATATTAGTCAACAACCTATAGCTGGTATTTTTCAATCATAGCTACGAGTACACAAATGGCATGAATGTGTATAAGTGGCATATTGCTGCCCGTCAATAATTAACAAAATGGCGAACCGACTTGAATCCTACAATAGCGAATAGACAAGAACTAAGTACAGTTGCCATCAGATATATCGGAGCGGCCAAGGTGGTCACAAATATCTGAACAACGCCTCTATTTTAAAGGTGATAAAGTGCATGTTCAGATATTTTTGAGTACCCTAGCCGCTCCGATATATTTGATGGCGACTGTACATAAACTAAATTGTGCACGTAGCGACCGCTAATGGATGGCGTACCCAATGCATTATCGTTTGTTTCAATTATTGTCACTTCTAGAGGGACATCGAGTGACAGATTTTGACTTTCGAACGCCCGAAATTAAACACATAATGATCAATAATTTATAGGACCGATGGTCGTTGGGGAAAGATGGTTCTTGAGTGGAGACCGTATGACAGCACACGCAGTGCTTGGCGTCCTGCAGCAAGGTGGGGCGTTGGTATTCGTAAGGTGGCAGGTACAGATTGGGAGGAGGAGAGTTGAAAGATCGAGCTCAGAGGCGTGCCATGGGAGAGGCCTATGTCCAGCAGTGGACTGATACAGGCTGATGGTGATGAATTTATAGGAGACAAAGTTTTATCAATTATCACCAATGTTTACGGCTAAAATAATAGTCCTTGTACTTCAGAAATAGTAGGTAAACAAACAACAAAAAAATGCATATTATAGACCTTTACGAAGAAATTGAGTTTAAAAAACAATGAATTTCGTAGAAAATCTCTTCAAAATATCCTGCAAATGGCACGTATCATAAACTAGAAAGTAATTTCATGTTACAATATACCTACTCGTATCATCTCGTGAACAAGTTTTACCTTATTCTTATTTAACATCAAAAACAAAAGTGATAGAACCAAGTACGTGTAATAACAGTTTCTTTGTAGGATTTCGTCTGTTCATTTCAAAATTCTGATGCGGCTTCAATATGCCGAGAAACAGTCCTACCTACATAATTCCATTCTTTCAATTTCAGGACCAAATGAATCGCTGAAAAAGAAGTAGAAAAACAATTTGAAACGAGGACACTAAAGACTATCATAGATTTTCATACATTAAATTTTCAACCTTATCTTTATTCAATTCAATTCAATATTTATTTATTACGAAACACAAGGTTAGGGTTTTAAAAAATGAACATTATAATCATTAATTATATATGAAATTTAGAAACCAAACATGATTTAAATTGAAGGAACCCATTGAGTAATTCAAATACCTACTTACTTTCGAAATATGTTTGTGCCTAGCCTATTATTGTAACTAATGTAAAAATGTCAACTGCTTACCTATAATTAGATCCATTCGATCCTCTCGGCAAATATCTACCCTATTATTTTTTTTTTAATACCAGAATCTCATATCTAACCGATGGATTTATCAGAGTTTGAAGTTAAGAGACTCAATTTATCATATTTATAACTGTAGTCTGTTTTTGAGTCATAGAACCTTATCTAAAAATACAAAAATGAACGCTAAAAACATAAAACGTATTATTTAATAATTGGAAATGGAATGTCAACTTTTATAATTTTTATTTTGACCTATCTGAATCTCCGCGTTTGATTTGACCCAGCATCTGACTGAGGATCTTGTAATACTTGTAACTCATGAACAAAACAGTGGAAATTCTTATTTATCCGCCTGTTCATAAAAACTACTCCCGAATTTCACGAAAACCGTACCTACTGAGAAAATTGTCACTTGCTAATAAAACAAAGCCTGGCCAACAGCCTGCGAATGAATCACTAGTGTACCGTAAGTGGCCTGTTACTGGCACCCGTCCCGTCCCGACCACAACTTGTGGCCCACAAGGCGAACACGGCTGGACAGCACTTCTTACTTTATATTACAGGTCTTATAGCTACTCGTGTCTAACAAACTACGACTTAAGGAAAACTGATCAAGTAATCACAGCACTGAAAAATTATTACGATTTTTGGGTGAGCCATAAAAATGTTAGCCTTGTTATTAAATATTACGCCTCAAGGTTTATATCCGTAGTACCCTCCTTATTTAAATTTGTATGTTTAAGTTTATACTAAAAAGGAATATTTTAACTTGCCAAAGCGGCCAAGCATTTTCATTCTATACAAGAAACTTATTTAATTGAATTAGTATGTGCCCTCCATTCGCTGTTTGTAGTTAGGTACTGCTACTAAACTGAGGGCCACTTTTTCTTTCTTTTTTTATTACGCATTATAATTTGGAATGTCCATGCTAACATTTGGCTAGTAGAGTTGAATAATTAAGTTATAATTAGTTACTTTCTTTGTAGCGCCTATTACGGTAGGTAACTATTGCCTTCATTATTGTTCACATGAACTGCTTTTTAAGTTTTATCATAAGAATTCTGACATTTGCAGAATCCTATGAATATTATATTATCCCGCACCCTTCAAACTACATATTTGGGATATTTTCGTCGTGACTTTTGTTTCTTGGGGCCTTGGGGTAGGGAGTAATATTTATTTCAGAAGATACTTAGGTTCACATGGTTAGTGTGCTTTCAATACGAACTGACATTTACGTACTTTGTACATGATGTAACCTGCTTACGAGTAGGCAAACAATTTCACGGGATCGGTTGGGAAATGCGACATACAGCGTGATTGTTGTTGTTTTATAAACATACTTTCATATATTTTCTTAAAATTTATCGTCATTTTTTTCCTACAAAATATTTCAGCAAATCAGCACTTAATTTATCGCCACCTACACGATTAATTTGACTATAAAACGAAGTACGTTCCTGCCTGAAAAAAAAAATTTGGTGTTAATTAACAGCTAACTAAATATTTATTGCGATATCGATTTAAAACTTTTGTGATCTGACTTTCAAAAAAAAATAGAAAGACAAAGTAACGATTCTCATATAAAATAAAAACTCTCATTTAAAAATAAGGTAATGATACAGTACTCGTATCTCCTCTGTTTAAGGTAATAAAACCTAGTAGTAAGTTAAGTAACCGTTCATTATGATTTATATTCAATTAGCTCCAAATGTGTTAGAAATACAAACCAAGTTAAATACATAAATGGTTTAAAACCCATTAGGTATATCAATATGTCTGAAAAATATACTTGTTTACTCTCATTTAAAAATATGTTAATGATATAGTATCTGCTATTGTTTAAAGTAATAAAATCTAGTAAGTTAACTAACCGTTAATTATTATTTATATTCTATTAATTATGACCTACCGGGAGGCTAGGCTATAAAGTGAGGGAGTCCGACGAAGCGGCGGGCCTCAGTCGGAGCGCCGCCGTCGGCACTGACGTATCTCCCACCTCACGGGAGCACTTTCTCCGCGAATCTCGCACACCCGCGCTCCCAATGCCTCCCAAACAATGTCAAAAGCAATAAACATAGAATTTATCATAATCTTAATTACCACGCAATGCGTCAATCTAAACACCCTCCCCGATTCTAAAGAGAAAAAACTTCAAACAAGTCAACAAAGTGAAAATTCGAGTGTAATTATCGAATTTGAAAAGTTCAAACAGTGCAGTTACTTTGGTGATTTTTTCCTTTGTTCGTTAGACCATTTGAAACAGTGGAAAAAGCGCAGAAGATGGTGTTATGTTATTAAGTTAAATAAGGATTTGTATGTGAGAAGTAAAAGAAGTTCGGAACCAAGAAATCCTTTCATGCGTCTTGGGCAATCGTTCTCAACTGTTACTGATGCTACTCTAATAGAGGATTTTAAAGATAAGTGGCCTGTCGAGTTGTGGCGGAACTACTTATTCACGGATGACTATCTGCTGCTTATCAACAGCCACTGGTTGCGCTTCGCGCCGCCAGACCCGTCATCAAACTATATCCTCGGTGGCCTTTATATTGTGATGATGCTGCTGGGAACTTCTGGGAATGCTCTCGTGCTCCTCATGTATTTTAGGTCAGTATTAACAAGCTATGACTTTTGTCATGTGCGGTATTTATAACTGTCTGTGGCGTCGCTATTTTCGCGACTTCCAATTTGGTGTCGAGTTAATTTATTACTAATGCAGCTCGTAAAACTTGTTCCTAAGTATTCACACGGGTATCATTAACCTGAATCATGAAGGACTATATTTGATACCAGTTTATGGTTACATAAATTTGCACGTGCGATTGTCAACACTATCTCATAAAATTATAATCTTATTAATAAACCCACGCGACAACTGCATTTATTCACAGTACTTAAACATAAATGTATCCTGGAAGATACTAATATACCTATTGGGAAAATGGTATTAGGAAAGCTTGTCATATAATTGGAGGATAAACATCGTTATGCGGTATGTACCTATAACTGTATATGTACCGGGTCAACTCAATTTACCATTGCGTGGCTTTAGCGTGTCTCTACTACTAGAACTAATTGTAAAAATGGTTTGCATAATAATGAGTATTATTGGAACTTTTGTCATGATATACGTAATTAATATACCACTTAGAAACTAGTATACCACCATGAGTTATAATCGAAAAATGGACCTAAAAACATGAGATCATTTCCATAGAATTCGCTTCTGAATCGTAGTAATCAATCGTACATCTCATATTGACATGCCACTAATCAATGTGCCACATCACTATTAGCTCCTTTGTACTGCATTTTTGAGTAATTCTGAATATTATTCAACTAAAATTACAACTCCGTATTTTCTTTAATAATTGCACCAATTTATGGTACAAAATGGGGGAACCCATTTTGTGATAATGTTAACTCCGCAAATCTCAAATTGACACTGGCGCTAATGAGGCGAAAAGCGCAAGAGTGATACAAGGTTCTTGGGTCAAACATCATATCTAGTCCTAGCGATCGCACATGCGCATTGCTGGTCTGTGCAAATTACCGACCAAATAATTCTAAATTGGGGACTAGATTTTTTTTGTTGAATATTGTAAATAACTTATTTAAAAATTTGCCATGTGGAATTTCAAGTTCGAGATTGAGTTGGTTTTGTCCAAATGTACCTATAAATGTATGTTGTATTAGGTACCCGAGGTACCCGTATTATTTCATCTTCACAAATGAAATCGTCTGAGATACATCCGCCACGTTCTGTTTATCCAATCGAGCAAGTTGGCGGAGAAAACAAACAAGTTAATCTTATTCGAAAGAAATCGTGACAAATGAGTTCAACGTATCTGTTTACGCTGTGAAACATCTAAGAGTGTCGGCGAATAGTCGAATACTAACACAAACAAACAAGTTACTAATACAAGTGAGTCAAATACTTACCTATATAAAAAAAAGCGGCCAAGTGCGAGTTGGACTCGCGCACCGAGGGTTCCGTACAAACCTATAACAAGCAAGAGTTGTAGTATGTTTATTACTAAATGAAAATGAAATCCGTAACATAAAAGTTTCGTTTTGCTACAGTTGAAAGGTATTATAGCCCTGAGTATTTGATATGAATTTCAATTTAATACCTCTACGCGTTTACGAGGAAAAAGATAGTAAGTTGAAAATATAAAAAAATATTTTTTGTATGATTCTATCAAAAATGTCTACTTTTTGAAATTTTTCCTTGGTCTGTGCTATATGAAGTTTCTTTGTGCCAAGTTTCAAGTTTCTGAGTTTACGGGAAGTACCCTTTAGGTTTTGAGTTTCTCGCGAGTACACAGTTTCAAAATATGCAACTTAAATTGCTATTTCTTCTGATTGCGTTGACATGAAGATTTGGTTTTTCTACATCTGAAATGTAATATAGCCTGGAGTATTTGACATAAATTTCAATTTATTAACTTCACGCGTTTACGATGAAAAAGGTAGTAAGTTAAAAATTTAAAATATGCATTTTTGTATGATCTTACTAAAAATATCTACTTTTTGTAATTTTTCCTTTGTCTGTGCTATATGAAGTTTGTTCGTGCCAAGTTTCAAGTTTCTGAGTTCATGGGAAGTACCCCGTAGGTTTTGCGAGTGCCGAAAACTCTAAAATTTGCAGCATAAATGACTGTATCTTTTGATTGCGTTGGCTTTTAAGTTTGATTTTTTCACAGCTTCAAGGGACAATAGACCTAAGTATTTGGTATAAATTTCAGCTTGATACCTCCACGCGTTCCTGAGAAAAATGGTCTTGACAGACAGACAGACAGACAGACAGACAGACAGACAGACAGACAGACAGACAGACAGACAGACAGACAGACAGACAGACGGACAACAAAGTGATCCTATAAGGGTTCCGTTTTTTTCCTTTTGAGGTACGGAACCCTAAAAATGGCAGTTATAGGGACTGCCGATAGAAGTGAAAACTTAGAACTTTTTATTTTAAGAAAAAATGATTTAAATTTTGACTTTTGACCTCACCTCACCTCAGCTCACCTCACCTCACTTGTTTCACTTCACTTTATTTTTCACTAGCGACCCGCCCCGGCTTTGCACGGGTGCAATAATTATACATATAAACCTTCCTCTTGAATCACAGTATCTATTAAAAAAAAATCGTATCAAAATCCGTTGCATAGTTTTAAAGATCTAAGCATACATAGGGACAGACAGCGGGAAGCGACTTTGTTTTATACTATGTAGTGATTTACACTTTACATTTCATTCTACATGTTTCTCAATCGTATGGCTTGTGATGCGTTTTTGTTTTCGTGACGGTGTCGGTGACGTGAACCTATAAGATTTACCCCTACCAAAAAGTGCCCAACGCCGCAAAAGAAGTTTTCACTTCAAAAAAAATGCAATGTTAATTTGAAAGCAGCTAATAAGTGCTTTCAAATAAATCCTCAAGGCCATAAAGGAATATTAAAATGAAAATAAAATAAATATTATTAGACAATCTTACACAAATCAACCTAGTCCCGCAGTAAGCTCAATAAGGCTTGTGTTGTAGGTACTAGGCTATGATATATATATATAATAAATAGATAAATACTTAAATACTTACAAAGAAAAAACATTCATAAGTCAGGAACAAACATCCGTCATAAACACACAAATAAATGCCCTGACCAGGATTCGAACCCAGGACCTCCTGCTACATAGGCAGTAGGCAGGGTCACAACCGACTAGGCTAGGCGGCCGTTAAATGTTATTTACACTAAGTAAGTACTATGTACCTAAAGTAAATGTAAGTTAGATCCGTCTACGAATATATATAGTCCTCCTCATCGATTTTGATGACGGCGACCCTAATGCAAACCTTATGGAGGTTGACTATTGTGAGCCCTGATATGGCTGGCTAGGCAGAACTTATGAACTACGAATATATGTAAGTCACAAATATATCTTGGTATAATAAAAATGATATCATATGGTGAATATAAAGAGAGAGTAATAAAAACTCCATAAATCGAAGACGGTAAATAAAAACATAATTGCGACATATACCCATGTTCACTCGAGTCCGATGTACATCGATATATAGATTAGATTCCTTAATTTCCGCTTTATCCCCGTAGCTATATCTGGATCGTGCACAAAAATGTTTCCGAATCATTTCAAATTTAATTATGTTTGGTTCTGTCTGACACTTTTCGATGCCACACTTTGGCTACACTCTGTTTTTCTCTAGGTTGCAATTTACAGATTTTGTTGCATTTGATTTTCGACATTGTGTCATTAAATATTCCAATTTCATCCTAATGTTATTTGTGGTGGACTTTAGTGTAAGGGACCACTTTGTCGATTTACAACGGCACTTTTTTCTCCCAGTAATAGATAGTACATATTGCGTAGTTTTATTAGAAAGTACTAGTTACTCCATATCGACAAAGTGATCCCTTTGTCCGTACACTGACACATTTATGTTTTACGTTTTTAACGCTAACTACGGAGAGGTACATCCGTAGCGGAAAGTTAATGCCAACGATATATCCGTCATAAGAGACCATGTACCATCGGGTACATAATTGCATGCCCAATTTATCAATTAATTCATTTATAAATTGGGTATGCAATTATGAAACCGATGGTACGTTTTCTACTCTAAATTCATGATTAATTTAGCGTATGAATGTGTGCTTTGACATTTTGTTATAGCATCGAAGGTTATACTATAAAAAATAAAGTAAAAACCAGCATCTTAATCTCAAACTCAAGATTACATTGTGTCATTATTGCCCTCATAAGCTTATGTTTAGAGTAAACCCTTTCACGGAAACTAAATAAATCATGTTTAGGACAGCACAAGACAAGTAATCCGACAAGGAACCTTTGTAAGACCCGCAGAAGCATCCATCTCAGTTTATCATACAAGCTTTGTTTGTTTGTAGTATTTTGTGTTTTGAAATAAAATTTCACCCTTTGTAAAAGTTATTGTAGAACGCTTAGAGAGTAGTAGGTACATTACTCTTTGTAAAAGTTATTGTAGAAAGCTTAGAGAGTAGTAGGTACATTACTCTTTGTAAAAGTTATTGTAGAAAGCTTAGAGGTAGTAGGTACATTACTCTTTGTAAAAGTTATTGTAGAAAGCTTAGAGAGTAATAGTTATATTACAGTATTACGTTTTATGGTTATGTGAATTGTTAACAGTTAATTAAGGTAATTAAATAATTATCAAATTCGCAATATAAATCAACTTTAAATTAGGTACAATAAGGTCCAACTTAAACTAACTTACTAAATCAAACAGGGAATAGATGTCAAAGATAAAACTAAGCTACAAACATACCTATTCAAAGTTATTAACCCCTAGTCAACTATCCAACCCGCGTCATTCCAGGCGCAAAGGTGCCCAACACGCTCGCCGCGATTCCACGTTGAACCGCGATGGGCCTTTGCAACAAGAATAAAAAAAGTGGAGTGAAGTGGAGGGTGGTGGTTTATTGATAAAAGTGGAACATTTATTTGCAGGTTTTGATGTTGAGTGAGAGCCGTTTGTTCGACTGTCTGTAATCGATTATAACGATCGTTACGGAGAAATTGGTATCATAGTTTACTCTTGATGTAGGTAGGTTAATTAGTCCATCGGCTGTGATTGATCCTTAGTACCGCATAGCTATTCTAATTGCATTAATTACGTCCGTATTCGATTATTCGTATCATAACTAGATTAAGTAGATTATGATTCTATCATTATCATGCAAGGTTTACTATGAAGCTATTTTTAGGATCTTCATTAGATGTGGCATTATCACGCGTGGAGTTGCCAAGAAAATCATTAGGTAGTCATAATCCTTTGAGATGCTGATCGTCGTCATAATTAGGTTTAATTGAAACATTAAAATTAACCGCTCATTAGTTAACGACTAAAGTGAAGGTTTTTACTCCATACTCACTTCGAAATTAAATAAAAGTAATTCGAAATGAATTATTCAACGTGAGTAGTTGAGTACCACAGCTAATATTTAAAATGCGGGGGACTTTAAACCCATAAGATAATAAACACTGCGGAACAAAACCGATGAAATCAATGTACTGATTTAATCTACTCACACGATTTTCACTCATTATTTTGACAAACACAGGATTTAATCGCTTACACTTACTTTTAATCCTGCTTTCACTTACTTTTAATTTTGTCTTTTGAGTCTGCCTGCGACCACGAGCGTTATGATACGCTCGAAACGTCAGGAAAATTAAAAGTAAGTGTACGCGATTAAGTCCCGTGTTTGTCAAAATAATCGATGAAATCAAGTCATGGGAATCATTAATTTGAACTCGTTTCCAAACGTCAGCACATTCAACCGATATTGGGAATATCTTTCTATGATATTACCTACCAACTTCTGGGCGGCAGAGGTGGCCGAGGCTCTTAAAAGGCGGAAATACAGGGGGTCCCGACGCCAATTACAACTTTTGCCTTTGGCGTCGAGACTCTCGGTCCGTGGGGTCCAGCAGCTCAAAAGCTTCGCTAAACGTCTAGTCAAAGTCACAGGGGACAAACGAGCTGGCAGCTTCCTCGCTCAAGGAATAAGTATTGCAGTTCAGCGAGAAAATGCTGCCAGCGTCCTCTGCACGATGCCCCAGGGGCCCATTTTAGAGATAGATTTTTTTTTTTTAAGTTAGTTAATTTTAGGTTATTTACAAAGTTTATTTAAGTTCTTTCATGTACCTATTTTGTACCAAATAAAAGTAACACCCTACTTTACTGGTACGTCATAATCAAACTTTAACTGACAGAATTGGCAATTTCATTTTTGGTACCGTCATTGAAGGACCAGAGCTATTAATATATAAATATTTTAATACTTTTGAAAATGCTAGGAATTTGTTTTTTCAGCTGATGACATTTCGTATGTAGGTATTTAGTCTATGCAGTAGTTAATGTATTTTATCGAGAAGCTACTAACTATTACGACTAGATACTAAATTACACATTTAAATGGAACATCCACTGCAGAATAAAGTTATCGTTGAAAGCCCGTGGGTGCAGTAGATAAATTATTTACTAAAAGTTTCCCAGACCATTTCTCGCAAAATTCACTAACATTTGAGTTACCGTTTTAAACTTCATTTCTATGTAAAATAGGTTACTTTTTGATTGCTTTTGCGATTGAACATTGTGGTATAAGCGTTGTTGTGTTTGATTAAATAGATTTTATTTTGTTTAAATTGCGTTGTGCCGAGCATACTACCTACTACAAAGTACTTACAGTGTACAGACACTGTTTCTTTCTCCTCATACAAGTTGTAACAAAAATACTGGTGATCCTTTCAAGGGCATAACTGGTATCGCATTCTTATTATGAAAAACTACAAAATATATTTGTTCTACTTTTTCTTACTCGCAATAAGATACCAATAATGCCCTTAAACGGATCACCAGTATTTTTGTTACACCCTGTATACAAGGTGTAAGAAAAATACTGGTGATCCTTTTAAGGGTATAATTGGTATCGTATTCTTATTGTGAAAAACTAAGAAAAAAAATTTTCTCGCGAAAAAATTTTGTTTTGTATGGAGGGTTAGCCAGCTGGGACGACTCGCCCCATACAAAAAAAAACACGTATATATACAGGCTGTAACAAAAAAAACTGGTGATCCGTTTAAGGGCATAATTGGCATCGTATTGCGACTAAGAAACGGTAGGAGAAAAAAAAATAATGCGAAAAAAAAAATTGTATGGGACAGGACAGGGGATCCCAGCCGGCCAACTTTCCATACAAAACCAATTTTTATTTTCGTGGATATTTTTTTTATTCCCTAACTTTTTCACAAATAGAATACGACACCAATAAAAGTAATCACTAGCATTTATGTTACACCTTATTTCACATTATAATTCAATTGCAGGAATATACAATTAAAGACACTGTAAATTATATTTATATACTTATAACATGTTACTTAATTTTTGTATAAAATCCATTACCGCTCCTGTCAGTCGGTAACGTAAAACACTTAACCCACAATTATGAACTCGTGTGACAAAAATGGAAAACTTTAATCAAACTGCATCTCTTTTTATGAAGCCCATTTTACTGACTGGCTTATTTAAACGTTACGCAATTTAGAGGTGAATGGCACGAATGATGAATAAATGTTACAACTCACACGCTGCTGGTACAAATGGAAATAGGATCGTAAATTCAATATGGCGATGACAGTTTCATGTCTATACCCTTTTGATCATTGTTCAGGAATAAACAATCTCTTTGAATAGAATATTTTATTTTAGACTTTAGTTTCAAACTAATCACAGACTAACACTAAGGCATAGATCACACTAAAACCGCTATTACACTTTCCTATTTAAATCGAGTCCTAACGAGAAGGACGCTGCAATACGTTAGACACGTTTGGAGATATATCTTAACGTGTCTAACGTATTGCGCCGTCCTTGTCATTAGGACCCGATTTAGGAAGGTGTAATAGCGGCATTAGCGGAATACAGCTATCGTAGACAATAAATTCACCGGAAGTTAGAAATTAATCTATGTTGGCACAATTTTTTATGGAGTCTATAGACAAACTTCCGCCTTCCGGCTGATTTTTAGAGTGTGAGTGGCACTTTAAACCGAGCACTTCATACTATACCTACTATAGTGAAATTAAATAATTTTACTCACACTTAAAGTTTAAACTTTCAATATTACATAACCCAATAACTACCTGGGTAAAGTTACTTTAAAAACACTGGCCACCCTAAACTAGCCCAGTGACATTGACAGTTGGATGGCAGACACCCGATGGCAAAAAAAAACGCATACGCGATGAGGGACAGAACATCTATCATACTTTCTCATTTACACGCGTACGATTGCGTATGTATGCGCACATCTCTTTTATTAGTGTATGTGTGCGTAATGTTACCCCCCTGCACGAGACTTTAATTTGTCAGAAAGTAGACACCCTAACAACACGCCGAAAGTTTTTCATTGTTTTGTGTTACATTAATTTTGTCACTGAGTGCTAAGTGGTTATTGTCAACAAGCTAAACGCTAAAAGGGGCATTCGTCTTCGTTTCAATTTGGAAGCATTCTATATTGTTTCATGGCTGTTTGTCAAAACTCGAGCCGGAATTCGACAATAGGAACAGACGCTTCCCTTTGGGATTTGAAACGCGAAATTTAAAGATAAGTATTTATAGACATCTGAAGCTCAGGGGGGCGATTTTTGAAATTCGAACGCTCGAATTCAAGGATATTAAGCTGAAAAATAAACGCACACAAAAGTTTGTCGCCATTATTTTCGCGTGAAATTAATAGTTTAATTAATCATGATTTTAAATTTCAATCTTTGATATTTATATAAGACCATTTCATCGTTTTAGAGAAAGTTTTTAATCTCGGATCTCAAAAATCGCCCCTCAGGTGTGTTCTATGCACATTATGATTTATGAGTCATTTTCAGTGATCGGATTTTAGGGTGCAACACGACGAAAAACACACTTATTTTGCGAATACAGTCGTTTACGTTAAAATGTTATTGAAATGTATTTATTGTAACTGAAATAAACAACGTGTGTCCTAACATCCCGAAGATTATCCATTTTAACATAATTTTTGATGTAAAAAATAACCGTGTTGCATCCTAAAATCCTATTAAATACTGTTTATCATGCAAACTGAGAAAGAATAACAGATAACCTCTTCTAAAAGTCTAACAAAAAATTTCAAGTCAAGCAGAGCAGTCTGGAGATAATTAATTTTTACTCTGACGGAGTACGGATCTAAGAAATTATTCAAATTTTTTCTTTTTTTATAAAGAACCCCTTTATAGGTACATACTTTCAGTACAAACTGAAGTTATTTCGAAATATTCAGTATGTGCTTTGCAATGTGGTCCCAGGTTCGCATCCAGCTCTAAGCTGTATAATGTATAACATATTTTTAGGAAACTTCAGTTTCATTTATACTTAAACTAACACACTAAAAATAATTTGTAGTAAAATAATTTCGCCTTTCTAAAGTTATACAAATTAGTTTTGTTTTTGTTTATGCATACCGGGTGTTTTCTGTAATCGGAGCAATAAATTAAAACGTAGATTCTACTCCTCAAACCAGACTGCGTTTGTTCGGCAACTTTTAAAAATAACTTATGGTTTGATTTTTAGGGCACTTCAAAGTTTATTCGAACACGCAATGTATTCCGATTTTATTTATTTTATTAATGGCTTTCTCCCTTTGCACAGAGCAGTGGGAATTCTGCCAATGTCAAGTTTAACTAACGTTAATCACAATTTTATTTATATATAAATAAAGGCAACGTTGTTCAGTGAAGGCCTTGGTGATTGTAAAGTGATAGCCTCCTTACCAACACGTGGGCGGCCGAGACCCCGGATAACCGTTCGTTCGACTAAAGGGTGGTTACGCGCGTTTTGAGACTAATTCTTCATTAGCTGCCACTTGTTCGTTAGATCACCGCACAATAAGATATTATTATTACACACTGAACTACGTAAATGAGTAAAAAACAAAGAACTACTCTACAGGCGTCATCGCCATCTTGAGCTCAAATGATATAAACGATCATACGATCCCAAATTGATTGTTTGTAATGTGACAAGACTGACAAGAAATGTCAATTAGACGGATTTTAACGTACATTGAAAATACTATTTAATTTGTATGAAAAAGAGACAATCTACAAAATATATATGCTTTAAAAGTTGTTGAACAATAATTTTATTGTTGGAGGAGTAGGGTCTACGTTTGAATTTATTGCTCTTATTACAGGAAACACCCTGTGTATGTATTATACACCTACCTATCTGAACAATACAAAAAGCATTCCATTGACGATCTATTCTTATAACACGAACGTAAATTCCTCATTCGTAAGCAGCTTTTTTCTCTCCAATATAAAATAAAAATTAATAAAAACAAAAATAATTTATTTCAGATCACATGATCCATAATATGTTAGTAGGTACTTATACTCTAGACTTAATAACTATGTTACATACAAGAAAAAAGAAAAAGAAAACAAAAAACAAAAAACGTCACCTACTGCCTATTTGGCCCTTCCGATGGCGACTTCGACCCAGTATTTTGATAAAGGGCAGTCTAGGCTTTCCGACAATATCCTGAGGAGGCTAAACGTTCTCTCAAAATCTAAGGTTTCATCTCATATTCACAGAACATGAAATCGTGGAGCAGTCACGTTAATGAAAGCAATTAAACTTAGCGAAACTTCTGAGCAATCTGGTCTTATGAGTAATGCGGTAGATGGTTAATAACTTATGGCTCGTTGAGATGGCTAATGAGATACAAGCTCTCGACCATATTTCTACAAACTTTTGAAATTAGTTGGTACAACAATCTAAAGTAAAATAGTACATTACACAACTAGGGTGGTAAAACAAAGAAAGACCGAGATCGCAGAAGTTTGCGGTCCGAGCTGCAAGCGAGGGACGTAAATATGCGATCGAGGGCTTTCTTTATTACCTCCCGTGTTGTGTACATCATTTTATGTCTACACTTGGCCAGGAAGCGTCTTTTTCCGTACGCGCAGCGTGCGGAAGAAGCCACTTTATGGCCAGGTATATATTGAATATATATACTATATATATTGAATATGTTCACATAATTGTAATTTTTATTTAAGAACAGGAATAAAGCCATACGAATAATAATAATAATGGCCAGGTGTGGCATAATAAATATTTACGTACCTAGAGGTTCAGAGAACGTTGTTTGTTTACTTGTTAAGAATTTAAAATAAGTGCTTGTTCTAAATATTGATTTTTTTATACAAGGTATAACAAAAATACTGGTGATTTTTTTAAGGGCATAGTTGGTATCGTATTGTGAAAAACTTTGAAGAAAAAATTCTCGCGAAATATTTTTTTTGTTTTGTATTGAGGGTTGGCCGGCTGAGACAAAGTGCCCCATACAAAAAAAAACCTTTTTTTTCGCTTCCAAAAAATGTTTCTCCTGCCTTTTCTTACTCGCAATAGATACGAGAACAATAAAATTATGCCTTTAAACGGATCACCAGTATGTTTACTACACCTTGTACAAAGAATTATTTCTTCAAAGTTTTTCACAATACGATACCAACTATGCCCTTAAAAAAATCACCAGTATGTTTGAATTCCATCGTCTTAAATTAGGCGTAAAGAGAGATGCCATGTAGATTATTTTAAAAAGATTAGTTACGTAAAAATGTCTAATATACGCTAGTACCAAAATATCTCAGATATGACCAATAATAAAACGTTCTCGTGATGTCAGGGGGGTTTCACTATTTCTCTCTCCATTGTACCTGTTTTTAATTTCGCGCCCCGTGCCGGCGGCTTAATGAGGGCAGGGTTGGCACATCGCTTATTATCTTATGGGTGCGTACGAGAATAATAGTTTATAATGTACTAAAATAATAATTAGATTGGGCAAATAAGGTAATAAATCTGATATTTATCTAGTTTTGTATTAAATTTAATGATAGATTAGGTAGATTGAGGCAGATTGACTAGACGTTTACATCTGTAGACCCCTTGATTTATATGAAATACATCGGCTGCGTTCACATATCAAACTTCTTTTTATCTGTAGATACCACGTGCGCGGAATGAAGACCGTTGACAACCCTATTTTATTTTTTGCACAGATAACATTTTCATCTCTGTAGCTAAATGTCAAATTCAGGACGGAGAACCTTCTGTACCTGTACTATTCATTATTCTGTGGTGATATCGTATAATATTGTTCTAGGTATGTATGTGCTGATATCGCTCTACTAATTGTTAGCGTAGAATGAAAGCCCGCATAAAAGTGTTACCCAGCTGAGCGTAATCTACAAAACTCTCTCGCGCGGCTATTTGTGCGATTAAAATCAGAGTTTAGCCTTTGTTTGTTCAAGTCTCCCGTTCACTCTGTTCGCATACGGTTATTATTCATTCGTCAGTTCAGTATTTTAAAAGTTTGATTTTTTTACGATCTTTGTTTTCATATTTCTGTATTGGCTGTGTGCATGAGTGTGGCGCTATCTCTTGAGCAGGGGGTGAAAGGGTTTTTTTCTTTTTTATTAATCGCATATACTCCTTGCTTATATGAAATGTCACTGGCTGATTCACTATTTTGACAGTTGACCCTATGGGTGATGTCAAATATTTTGAAATGTAATATTGACAAGAGCCCAATTTCTTGTTACCTTGTGCGCTGCGATCGTTCACGTTACCCCCACCATGCACTTCGCACATAGCCAATACTCACACAGTTTTAATTATTTGGAGAGTAACAGTTTAGCATTCAGTTAGTTATTAATTATTAAATAAGGAATGTGTATTGTAAATAAAAAGATATAAAAATTACCAAATGACATTAAAATATTTGCTAAGTTTGTATTTGCATTGTTCGTAAATTAGCCGTGTAATGAATGAATGACCGATGTCGACCGCTGTCAGCTGACAGCTAACATTGTTCATTCATTATACGGCTAAAATCAGAACAATGGCAAGTGGCTCTACAATCCCCATTCATAATGGTACATTTTATATACCTTCACGACAGAACCTTGAAGTTTGGAACACGATTCTTCAAATATCATGTCAACTCCACTAAAAAGGTTTTTTTTATAAATTCATTCTATAGCTATATAACAAGGTTGAAAGTTTTTATGAATTTTATTCATACGAATTCAGGGGCGGTGGTTAGGGTACTATAAATACATAGAATACATGACACGGAAAATAATATTGTATAAATTTATACTTTATTAGGATTTACCTTGTTTAATACTACTGGGGGAGGAAAAGATATAACAAAGACTCAGCTCTTGTGTAGATACCTTATTTGTAGGCCTTTTGTTTTTGTATATCTCATTCAAGGTTTTGTTTCGTGTTTTAGGGTTCTCTAGGCGAACAGCCCATTTATTGCACAAAAGTACTTTTGGTCTATAGGTGTATATTCATATTTAATACTCGAAAACTCAATTCTTACAGAGCTTGTTTAGTGAGGACGTTGATTCCTGCAATATTGTTGCTTGATTTTTTATAATTATTTTGATGGTCCCTATTATTATTTTATATTATGTGACTAAAACATGAAATGAAGTTTATTTCTGTATATTTATTTTTGTGAAATACTTTAATACCTTCCCAAAAATATCACCTAAACTTCGGTAATTTTTTAATAAAATAAAATTGCTTTAGCTAAACATATTTGAATATATATATAGGAAAATAAAAAAAACTGTTCAATTTATTCCTCAGACGGCTCATTTTCCAACGTATTTATATATTTTCCTTACTAGTATATTTTTTTTTAAACAATAAAAACCTTTTCACCTCTTCAAGCAAAAACATCGAAATATGTAGGTGTTAGATGTTTTTATTTTATTTATTCACATTCTTACAGCATCGGTTACAAATTAGGAAAAAGGTGTTAGATTAGGGTGAATTATTTATAAATGAAATATAAAATAAAAAAAGTGTTCAATTTATGCAATTAGAAAAGAAACTTATTATCAAAATATGTTACCAACTAATAGAAGTTGTGTTGGTTACTAAAATAGTATCAAAAAGTTGAACGAAATCGAAAAAAGATATTAGACTCTTGAAGACCGCCTTACCGTACCATATGGGTACTTGAGTATAACACAACTAAAACTCGCAGCAACATGAACTATTCCGTGATAATGGTACATATTCTGAAAAAACGAAACAGCTAGAAATAAATATTTTTTGGCTATTTACAACCGAGTGACTCGCTTCGCATGGAAAATGCAAATTTCGTTGCTAAAATCGAAGAAGTCAACTTGGCTAACGTATGTATGTAAAACTATACAATTCAGTTTGTTAAAAATAAATAAGGTAAGGGTGATATTTACTAGGACACTTACTTGCATTCAAATGAAATGAAATGAAAATGAAAATGAAATGAAAATGTTTATTGGTTACAATATTGTGTACAACAAATAAGGGTTGGAATCTCCCAGTAAGTAAATTTATACTTGTGGCAGGAGATCCCGCTCTTCTTAACAAAGTTATATTCATAGTAACCGAAAATATACATAAATGACAACATATCATTAAACTAAATTTAAATTTACATTGTTTAAGAATATATTAAACTAAGGTGTGCGTGCGTGTGTGTGTGTGTGTGTGTGTGTGTGTGTGTGTGTGTGTGTGTGTGTGTGTGTATGTGTGTGTGTTTGTTTGTTTTTGTGGGTGTATATATACATATAGTACATACCTTTGTATTTAAATTTTTATTTTCTATTTTTGTAAAAGTGCTTCTGTTTCCTCATAGTCTATTTTTGTTATCCATTTAACTATTTCTTTCTTACAACTATAAAATTCCAAAGGATATATAGAAATAATTTTATCTATGTTATTATATAGGTAAGCAGACTGGCTTGCAAATTGTCTTTTTGCATAAACAGATTTAGTGAGTGGGCTTTCAACTACATTTGGTTTCCTCCTTCGTGTTTCTGTGAGGGGTTTAAAAATTATTGTTTTGTGTAGCTTTATTAATGAATTTACAATGTATAGTTTCCTCATAGTAAGTAACTCACAATCCTTGTACAGTTCAGTGGTAGGATATCTATAGGGTTTAGAGTATATAACTTTAAGAAGGCATCTTTGGCCCCTTTCCGCATCAATAAATTTGGTCTTGTTTGCACCGCCCCATACAGGAATACAATAGGTCATAACCGACTGTGCTAAAGTTAAATATAGTTGTTTAAGTAATGCTTTAGACGCGACATGCTTTAGTATTTTAAATATCCAAACTAACTTTCGAATCCGACCAGATATAAACTCTATATGTGGATGCCACGAGAGCCTCTGATCTAACATTACTCCAAGATACTTTGTGGAGTAATGTCAAATTAGTGCTTAGTTAAAACAACCAAGAACGTTTAGAAATAATTGCTTGTTTTACATTAACAAAGCTTTATTCCGTGTTTATTCTTGGTTGTATGCAACTAAAATAGTAGATTGTACAACAAGTGCATAAAACGCACCATTTTACGCGAGGCGTTTATCCATACGAGCGAGCTTGCGAGCGAGGATGGATATAAAGTACGAGCGTAAAATGGGTTTTATGGACGAGTTATACACTCTACTTTTTACTTCGATTGTGAGGAAATAAAAAGAATAGGAATTTCTTTCATAAGTGTTTTCACTTTATGCTGGGTATAGGCGGACTAAAACTCAATTTTATGCACGAGTGCATAAAAAATTGACTTCTTCTAAGGCTATTTTGACAATGGCAATTTTTTATGCACTTGTGCATAAAATTGAGTTTTAGTCCGCCTATACCCAGCATAAAGTGAAACTTTACGAGCATGAGAAGTAAAAATATCTTTACCGAGCCAAATTGGTACTTTGCTGAAGCAATTTTTTTCCGTGGATGACTGTAAAATATCGGAAATCTTAAAACCCGTTTACAGTTTCTTCATGCTCGTTTTCCATAGTAGGTACTTATAATAATAATGTGACAGGGCGGAACCCTCCTATCTGAGCTGAACTCGCACTTTCTCACAATTTCTACTAAAGCGTCACTATTTGAGATAGAATTTCCCTCGGGGTTAAGTGTTTGTATGAAAACGACAGCTGTTTCTTTGCAAATGGGAACTATAATTAAAACTGCTTTCCTTGGTGAGATTTATAAAATAAAAAGTTTTCTGGATTTTCCTACAGAAAAAAGTGAAATAAGTATTTCTCTAGTAATTATTTTTACACCTGTTATCAGAAGTATGCGATTTGCACGTTTAGTCACTTATTATAAATTCAGAAAACGAAATATATAGAATAGAGTCGCACTAACTACTACTACCTTATTGTACCTATGAAAGCAATAAATAACTGATACCTACTAGAAATATATAGTTGCACAACTTCAAATCTGTAAAAATATAACCTCACTGATCGTAAACGGCGTTAAGTTAGCCACAATTGATGCGAGAATATTGCCATGTTTAACATACACTTTCTATTTAGTAGTTTTGCGTTGAACCTGCCCTAAAAACTAGGCGGGAATTTCAACTTTTATGAAAATAGGCGATGATAGGTATCCCAGGCGAAGAGACGGGGTTTTACGGTACGTTATTCGTTACTAGGTGGCGCTGATTTTATCTCATGCATATTGGCTCTGTTTAGGTGGCTCTGAACTAGATGGCGCTAAATATTTGAAACCTCAAAAAGTTCTTAGACTATGGCCGTCTACTCTTATACTGAAAACTTCATTGTTTTATATTTCTCAGACGACGCAGTGTTTCTCTTTCACTCGCTCTAAAAAAGATAGGGATGAAATTTAGCTGTTGCCATCCCCTTAAGCTAAACATATTATATTTGAAGCACTGCCGTATGTTCACACACGGATGAATAAATTGCCCGTGTCACCTGCACCAGGCTACGGGTGTCTCGCAGTATGGTATATTATATAGTTTTCCAGTTTTATTGGATTTTAGCGTTTAAGCCACCACATCTACTATGTTTTTTTAAGTGGTGCGTTCTACCCAAACTAAAGTTTGTTATTAAATAAATACTTTGAAAACATTGAAAAAATAAATTAATTGGTAAAGCCATCGAGCCTCGGCAAGGCGTGTCGATGCAGATTTAAGTCCTGCTGGGTAGATTATTTTTCAAATGTTTACAAAATTTGTATTTATTTAATAACAAACTATAGTATATATTAAATTTAACAAACCGGCACAGTCTAAGAACTCTTTGAAGCTCCAAGTCTATAGCGCCATCTGAACGAGAGCAACCCAAAGTTACTGTAGTAATATCGTAATAATAGTAACGGCATCAATTATTAGATGGCGCTGAGGGGCAGAGACTTAGAGCCTCTAAAAGTTTTTAGACTGTGCCTGTCTATATTATTTATATTCTTATTCCTGAAAATGAACCATATGTGGTATTTCAGGTTTTATCCAGAGGTCAAAAAATATATGGCTGCACAATGTTCATTGACACAGAAACTGAGCAAAGTAATGTAACACAGTTCCACAGACATATCTACGTATTCTACGTAGATCTCACATTAATAATCATACACATATTATGGAGAATATTTTATAATTTTCGCTGTTGAATGCTTCACTAATATTTTGATGATTTCCAAGTAGGTAATTTAGCTACGAAAGGTATCGATTTTTTAAATGAAATTTCGTTTAAAAAATCGATAATCGGAATTGCCTTTCTAGCATGACCCACACAATCTTGTATTAGGAATACCCTAACAACAAATGCATAGTCACGATATAATACCTAGTAGTCATAATCCATAAAAGTGCAATTGAAAATAATTTTAAAAGTGGTAAAATAATACGCCGTAATAATTTATAAAATTAAATGAAATATTTATATTTCGACATGAAGTCCATATATTTAGGGTTAGGTAATAGGTAGGTACAATAACTTACATGTGGAGAGTTAGTATTATAGTTAATCAGATAAAAAAAAAAACACAACCAAATATTTATAACTTTCCGTGGCGGTACAGCCATAGGTAAGTGCAGATGCACATACTGCTTGACGGGCCTTAGCATGACATGCGTTGTCGCGCGCGACTCCATACCTCGAGTCGCGCCTGAAGTGTGGAGAGTCGCGCCGCAACGTAAGTCATGCTAGACGTATAGGGGACGATTTATGGAATCAAAGTCAAATGTCAGAATGGATATTTTACGAAAAATATATTTGGAAACTAATTTTGAATGCAAATTCTGAGAAAAAAATATTTTAAATTGAAAAGTGAATCACTTTCCTACCGCTATCGATAAACAATTATACTCACTATCAGAGCATGAGAAAACAACAAACCATACTTAGAATGCTAATTTAATTAGATTTTTTTTAAACATAGCTCTTTCATCATTTCTAAAAATTCATAATATCAACCTTTAAAATAAGATAGGCACAAGAGCACTACGGCATCTAATTATACAATATGTCTATGTCGCCAATGGCACCCCACAAAGAAGAGATTTGAAACCCATTGGGACGGAAGGGGTCTCCAACTTTTGATGGCGACCCGCGACATTCATGTGTAGTGGTTTCCGACTCCGGGGTAATGGCTGTTGTTATTGTTAACATTGTTATAAATTTCGAAATAATTCAAAACCAAACAAGAGAGCTGAAATTTAATGCATTTCTTTGTAATGTTTGTTTATAATTCATGGCCATTACTAAAAGCTAAAGCTGTAACAACTAAGCTAAGAACTTGGAACGATGTTAATATTTTTGAATTACATAAGTTAAAAAAAAACTACCTAAGTGATTAGCTACCTATTCATAAATAGATATATCAAGTTCATAAATACATAGATATAAACGAAATGCATAGGTATTAAAAACTATGTAAGCATTATTATACGCTTAAATAACTAAATCTACTTAGCTAAACATTTGATATTTAGCTCCAACATTGTTTTAGTTTATTTGTTTTATTGACATATTGTTAATATATTTTTAATCATGACGACAAATCGTAGGTATATAGTAGCTACACTATTATTCCGTAACAATAATCCTTCATCTAAATATGTACATTTAATTAAAGTCATTTCCAAATGACGGATAATCTAAGACGAGATTATTATTCCCAAAACCAAGTTACAATTAATTAAGACGGGCCAAAGAGCTAAGTAATTATTAAATGTCCATCAATAAGGCTGAATATTAACGTTCCTTGAACATGATTACTGACAATATGACAAGAATCGATATTGAGATAAATAAATAAATAAATATTTGGGGACAATCTTACACAAATCAACCTAACCCTAAACTAAGCAAAGCTTGTACTATGGGTGCTAGACGACGATATACATACTTACTTATATACATAGAACACATCCATAACTCAGGAACAAATATTTGAGATTTGCACACAAATAAATGCCCTTACCAGGATTCGAACCCGGGACCTCCAGCTTCGTAGGCAGGGTCACTACCAACTAGGCTATGGAGGCCGTGGAGGGCGTTAAGATGAAATGATAAAAAGGTAAAAAGGAAATTTCTGGACAAAATTCTTGATAAGAAGCTCCCAGCTTAACAATAGTCAAGCGCGGGACACGGGCAGGAAGTTAACTTTATTGTTTTTAAAGTCTTTTCAATTTGAAAAATGCTAAAAATGTAAATTGTTATTAAATCGACAATCTGTAATACATATATTATATACTATTAACACTATGTATTACAGACTGACGATTTAATAACAATTTAAATTTTCATATGAACAGATGTTCATCAGATTTGACTTGCAGCGAATGAAGTCGCCAATTGATGGCGATAATTAGACACAGGCTTATCCGTCTGACGGATCCGATAGACAGACCCATAACACAATATTCCTGGCTACATATTACCTACTAATTTATACTAATCATCAATCTATGTATTTCGGACGTGTAGTGTGAGGCATAGGTTGGGGTTATAGTATTTGACATTTTCGGGTAGAAACAAATTTCGTTACGTAGTCCGTATTATACAACGGGATAGCGGTAGGTAAAAGAAGAGTCCGTATTATACAAGTAATTATGAATTATTTAAATGAAAATCCGTAAATTCAAGTCAATTAGCCAACGTATGTATCTGCATAAAGCTTGTTCATTCATCAGATGTACAATTTTTATTTGAAATGGCGTCCTTGGTAAACTCCTTAATCCACTCCTCAAGGCTGCTGTGAACCTTGGAATTCATAGTCTGCCGCTGGAAGACGTCAGGCGGCGCGTCAGGGAACGCAATCTTACTGAGCTCCAGCCGAAAACTCTTGATCTTCGATGCTACCATGCATTGTATGAATCCCAAAAGCCCGCCATCAGCACAATCTTTACTTTTGAACTCCTCTTGTGTTCCTAAACGGAAGAATTCCAGTTAGATTCACACATAAAATATGACTATTAAACATAGTGCAACGGGTATTGACAAAGGTTTTTTACTCGAAAATTGTTTAATACTTTTTGCTACATAACGAGGAGAATAGCACACGAAGAAACATCTCGTTATCGAGCGAAATATCTCAAGCAAAGTTATCCGTTTCAATTTCTAAGAAATTTATTTTATTTAAATAACACAAACAAAACGCGTGGGATTGACTTTCAAGTGTTGGGGCTTGCTTGTGTAATTCTGTTCTTGAGGCTCATAAAATTGAATGTCAAATATCTATTTCACAAACAAAAGTGTCCCCTAACGAGGCGTCCCACCTTGAAGCTTGTTAAACGGGAACTTCTACCACTGAATTGTTACAACTTTGAACGTTTCGTAGTTGTCAATATATGCCGTCATGAAAATTGAATCCTTATTTTAAACCTGATTTTAATGGGATTTACAGCTTCAAAAGCGTTTACAGGATATGAATACAGGACTTTATGACGACATGCTAGGATGTCTAAATCACTGAGAAAATATAGATCCGGGACCGAAAACGGGAATAATACAATTAAGTTTAACCGCTACTTGATACGAAACCAAACACGATAACTTTATCAAACAGGGCCTTCGAATTTCGAACAGACTGACACAAGAATTATAGTTGAATTATCGAGAGCGTGGAATTGCATATGTAGTGGTTGTACCGTGTTGTGCCTCTTTGTGTGCGGATTCAAATATAGAATGCCTGTACACAAACAATACTACTACATATGCAATTCCACGCTCTCGATAATTCATCTATACCATGGTACAAAAAGAAAAAGTATATATGTCATCGCTCAATTATCGAACTCGCGGAGCGTAAGCGAAGTGAGTTCTTACAAACAACTCCAGACCGAACTGTCACCTGGCTACTGGGACGTCTCGGCATTTGGATGGCTTTTTGATTTCGATAGTTTGTCCGACGATAGCTTTAGTAACGTTTTTCTGATCTTTATGAAATTTCTTGGGGCTGTAGCAGAGATACATAAAATTTGTAAGTTCGTATATGAGCAGGATCGATCAAGTGGTTATGGAGCTAATAGGAAAAAAAAAATCCTCCTTGGGCTCTTGTTATATTGGTCAACTCGTTTGCAAGTAAATCGCGAGTTCTCAGTTCGAGGCGGACTACTAGTTATTTACAATTATGTTAGTTATCTATAGGATTTTAAAAAAAGTATTTTTCTGCATTTAATCGATACCTATACTATTTCTTAACTTATGAATCTAATCATAAAGTATCATAAAGACACTGAATATGACGTCATATACGACGTATCATAAAGACACTGAACAGACTGATTAATACCTAAATTCCATATAATACAAGGTGACCAAAAGTCACTGGTGGATAAATTACACATTGACATCGTCATCTCTGGTTATATTATTGATTGTAAAACTGAAACGGAAGGGGTGCTAAATATAAAGAAGATATAAAGAATAAGTACCTGTACTATTAGAACCGCTTAACAACATGTTTTCCATTACATTTTCCGCTACCTCTTTCGTTGCTCCAACAAACACTTCCGATACATTAAATATATCGCCAGGAATTTCTATACTTAACACTTTTGCACCAAAAATGGTTAAAAATACAAACAAATTGCACTTCAACATCATTAGTCTAGAGATAAATGACAGATATTAATGAAACTTTGTAGTTTGTTACTTTGAATGGCCAACTGTGTAAATAAAATGGCTAAGCTGAAGTAAATTACCTACGCAATAGTTATAGGTATATTCATATTACACGTTGTTTTTAATGTCTAGGCGATCAATATTGATACGTTAAAGAAATTTTAAGATCTAGGGCGGTTTTATGCAACTTTGAGCGCTTAGGTAAAGTTATGTCATAACATTTCTTTAAATTTATACCATTGTATGTATAACTAAGCGTATTAAAGTGCATGTACTATAAATAAATATGTACCTTACCAATAATAAAATATATTACTTATTCAAAAGATATAGACTTAAGGTTTGCTAGCGGGCGATGGAGCGAAGTATATTAGGTGTTCGCAGGACTGATATAATCAGAAACACGGAACTGCGCTCCAGAACTCGCATTATAGATGTTGGTGTCAGGACCGCCAAGCTAAAATGGGACGGGCAAGACACGTTTGTTGTATTATGCATCCGGAAAGATGGGCCAAACTTGCTACCGAGTAACTCCCGGGCAGAGACAAACTAAAAGAGATGGCGGGATCATTGATTTATTATGTAGGTAGAACCTACTAGATGTGACATCTAGAACAAATTTTGTGCTGCATGTTTGGCCGTTGACAGCTGTCAGTTGCTTAGCATCATGTCAGTGTTTCAAGAGCGAATGTATGGACTTTAAGTGCCGATCACTTAAACTCATGGCTGAAAAATTTTGTTAGGGATGTCATCTCCTGTTACTCAATGGGCGGGATGACTTGAACGTATTCTGTAAAGAGTGGTCGAAAATGTCAACTAACAGGGTCGAATGGGGAAAAAGAGGGGAGGCCTTGACCCAGCAGTGGGAAACTAAATAGACTAACGAAAAATCAAAAAAATACACATTACATTTGTATGTACTGGTGCCAAAACTAATCTCAGATACCGAAATATCGGAATGTTTTCAACTTATTCATCTCGCTTAATATTGTTGATTCGCGAAAAATTCCCTCGAGAATCCTTTAGTAAATTTATTCTGCCATATTTATCATAGCGATACTTTTTCATTACATTTACTTGTGAATGGTGTAAACGTAGACAGAGAGTAACAATGATAAATTACGCTCTTGGCAGTAAACGTTTTATGGTTTAAATTTTTCTTGCAATCAATACCCACGTCAAACTAGCTACATAATGGTTTTAAACAAATGATCGTTTTGTAAACATACTTGTTTACTTTGTACTTTTTACTTTGTGTTAACTGCTGATGCCCTGAAAATTAACCTAATTTTAAACGGTTTTTACAAGAATTTATGTGCAGAAAAAATCCAAATGTTAATAAAAAATATTTACTATTTATTAACTCTGCGAAGACCGTCAGGCGGCGAAGACCGGATAGCAAGCAATTACAACAAATTCTGCATAGCTTTTATTACGAAATGGTAAAACTGTTGGAAAATGGAAACAGTCACGCACTAATCGCTTCACTCTGCATCCGAAGGCCATCCATGGTTGTCATTTTATCACCTATCACGTCATGCTTCAGTTTTGTACTTACTTGTTAGAACGTGGTAGTATGGTGACAGGCGATAAAAATAAAACCCGTCATTTAAAAATACAGGGCCTAAATTTAACTGTCGTTAGCCTTTATCTATATTAATAATCTCGAGGGCCTCTACGGAAAAGTCGAACGAGACTATGCTCAAACGAAAGAGCGTAAAGAATAAAGAGTTTTTGAATTGGACACTTATATCGGCAAAATTCGGATTGTCGCGTATTTTACGTTGAAAAGTGTTAATTTCACTACATAACGCCGGCCATTTTTGTTGGTTGTCAGTGACGGGTGCGTTCGGAAATTGTGAACAATGTTTGCATTCGGCGCACACGCAATGCACGTCGGACCAAAGATTGTGGTCAAACAAAAGGAGGTAAAAAGTAAATAAATGTTGAGAATAAATGTAATAAAATAATACATAGCTGATTTACAAAATTTTTTTTTTAAGAAAGTAGAATTACTTTCCACGAAAATATAATAATTATGGATAGGCTTTTAAATTGCTTTTAAAGGAATAATGTGAAGATGTTTGCAAGTATTCGAACACTACACATTTTTTCATTGTCATTTTAATTCCAAACGTCACTTCATGCAAAATAATTGTGTTTTGTTATTTCTAAAATGAATACAAATTTAATCATAGTTTAATGAAATAGGCTGTGGTTAAGGGATGCTCATTTTTTATCGTAGGTATTCACATACATGCTTATAAACATGAATTGTATGACCAAATGCTGTCATAAGTATTAAATAGTGTGTGCAATTGGAATTCTGAAGACAAAAGCTGAAGGCCTTAAAATAAACACCTAACAAATGTAACGTACAGTGCTGGACAATATGGATCATACACCAACATTAAACTTATCTTGCTTATCTCGGAGAAACATTTTACATTTTAAACAGTTAAAAACTGAAGGTATTTATCTATCCCAAGTTTTTTCTGTGTGTCGAATGGGTATCATTTGGAATAACATTTGATATTTTATTTATTTTTACAAATACTTCCATAAATTCTTACTCAGATTGACTACGGGTGACTATGTTAGACATTAAATCTATTTAAGCCTATTAATCACAACAAACGCATGAGATATACATACTGTTCTGTTGGTCATCTATATTCATCATTTCATATATATTCAGACGGGCGATGACTGAAAGAAAAGACCAGAATGTATATCTCAAGTGTTCAATTCATATTTTATACCTGTGTAATTTAAATTTAAATACTTAGGTAGCATCATAACTAGCGACTCCAGATGTACTGCGGATATCATCGCACATATAGCAATGGCCAAAAAAGCTTTCAACTCCAAGAAACACATATTTCGTTCAAAGATATCACGTAACATAAGAAAGCGATTTATTAAGACCTACGTCTGGAGTATAGCGTTATACGGAAGCGAGACATGGACATTAACCCAGCGTGATAGGAATAGATTAAACGCATTTGAAATGTGGACATGGAGAAGAATGGAAGGAATAAGCTGGAGAGAGAGAAGAACGAACGAAGAAGTGCTGAATGTGGTAGGGGAGAACAGATGCCTACTCAAAACAATTGAAAACAGAAGGGGAAATATGTTAGGGCACCTGATACGTCATGATGATTACATAAAAACGATTATTGAAGGGAGAATACCAAATAGAAGAGGCCGAGGAAGACCAAGACGTGCATTTCTAGACCAAGCCAAAGAAAAAGCCAACATTATGTCGTATCAAGAGCTAAAAACATTAGCGGAGAACAGGACTGAATGGCGATTACTCCACCGACAAGAGCAAGGCTCTTAAGATGATGATGATGATGACCTGTGTAAAAAATAATTGTACGATCATTGATATGTTATTGTCTGTAAGTTATATGCCTTGAAATAAGCTAAAAGTTTTCTAATATATCTGTGATGCTAAGTTCAAATGTAAAGAAGTTATGATAGAAAGTTTATTTTTTATGTCGGTGTATGATCCATTTTGTCCAGCACTGCATCTACCTCAGGTACTTTACCCCGGCCACTATGGCTTTACTAAGAAAAATTTCATGCGTTGCCACTGAGAATTAATGAAATTGTAGAGATGAATGTGTTGTTATGCTGCAGTTTATGGCCCTGCTCATACACAGCGGAAACGGGGCAGTTATTCTAATGGCACAATGCGCGGATATGTATGGAAAGTTGTTCCGCGCGGTTTTCACTGATGGTGATGTCTGATCCAGGCCTAAAACAGCGTGAGCAGTGTCCTGTTTTTGTGGCTTCCAAGCTGTTCAACCGACTTCAAGATTTTGAAGGAGAAGGTTATCAATTCGTCAGGATATTTGTAATTTTTATTTTCTTTTTTTATGTATGTTCACCGATTATTTGAAGACGGCTGAACCGATTTGGTAAATTCTATTTTTGTTTGAAAGAGTATACTTCACAGTTGGTCCCATTGTCACCAGGTCCAGATCTGATGATGGGATCCTGGAGAAATCGAGGGAACTCTTCAACTATTATAGGCACACCTATAGTGATTTCACTATTTTTTACAGCAACTCAGCCACTGCCTCTTGGAATAGCGGATCCTAAGTGAAGTTGGTTCTTTTTTTGTTAAAATTATATTCACCTATCAATTATCACAACAACCACCTTCAATTCGAAGTGAAATTGAATGGCTACTGTAATTAACTTTAACTACATTGAGCCGGAGTTAATTATTGGATGTTATGATCACCCGACTGCTAAAAATTTTTTTGTCTCTCTGACGTTCATAAGTGCATTGTAATGTGCCTAAATTTAATAATAAATATTTTTAATATTTTTCTTCTTTTCTCTTTTTGGGGTTTCGTAGTCAACTAGAAACCCTTATAGTTTCGTCATGTCCGTCCGTCCGTCCATCCGTCCACGGTCCAGCTCATTGCCCGTTAGCACTAGAAAGCTGAAATTTGGTTTGAATATGGGCATTAACCAAGCCGACAAAATGATAGAATAAAAACTTGAAAAATATATTTTTTTAGGGTACCTCCCCGTACACGTGAAGTGGGGGGGCGAATATTTTTTTCGTTCCAACCCAGTTGTGTGGGGTATCGTTGAATAGGTTTTTTAAAAAGAATTAGGGTCTTTTAAAACAGTTTTTGGACAAAGCTAATATTTTCGTAAATAATAGCTCTGAAAGTTTAAAACTGGGCGTCCTCCCCATCTAACATTTGAACCGTGGGTCCAAAAATTTTGGAAAAATTCATGAAAGTGAGGATTAATAAGTACCTTCAATAAAAACTATATTGAATTAAATCGGTTGAGCCGTTTTTGAGTAATCACTCAAAAATTCATAGTGAAAGGACGTAAGTGAAATGACGTAAGCGCCACCAAATTTCCCGTAAGAAACGACCTTTTGAATTAATGAATTGTAACAGGCCGGCAACTACGGAACCCTACACTGAGCATGGCCTGACATGCTCTTGGCCGGTTTTTTTATTACATGCTACCTAATACCTAAAAGGAGGGCCACGTTTTTTCGAAAGTATATAGAGGTATTACCCGAGCGAGGTAGGACGGACCGAATCCCGGGACTTTCAAAAGGATTTCAGGATCCCGGGATATTCGGAACTTTAAAAATCCAGGATTCCGGAAATGCTTCAAAGGGCTTTCGAGATTTTAGACAGCGGGGGTCTTGAAATGTGGGACAACCGAATTTTAGGGTCCTGGGAGTCCGCAACTTAAGAATACCAGGATATTGGAACTTTAAAAAACCGGGATTATGTAACTGCACGAAGCCGAAAAACCAGGGATTTCGAGAATGCGAGAAACCGAGATATAAGGATCCTGGGAGGCCGGGACTTTAGGTAACCCTTTCCTGGATGAAAAAGCCAAGTTCCTGATATTCCAGGAGTGCGACGTTCTGGGATTTTAGGATTTCGGTATTCAGAGTTTTAGAAACCCATGCGGGAAACCAAGATATTTGAATTCCGGTGTTACGAGTCGTTAGAAAGCCGGGAGTCCGGAGTTTTGATATTCTGGATTAGGAGACTTAAAATGCGGGATTTCGGGAATGTGGGAAACCGCGATTTTATGCTGGGAGTCCCGGTATAAGAGATTCCGAGATTTAGAGACATAAGTTATTTAATTAATAAATAAATTCTGAATTCCAAAAAATCTGTATGGGTTTCGTGACATTAGAAAGCCGGGATTCGTATAATGCCGGACGCCGAATTTATAAAAATCTGGAGCTTTAGGGATGCAGGATTCCGAGATTTTTAAAAGCCTAGATTTCGAAAATGCGGCGCTCAAAAAATTTTGAGTTCCTGTCCCAGGAGTCCAGGAATTTATAAATCTGGGAATCGCTAAACCCCGAATTATGGAAATAGCGATTTTAGGTTGCTGTGCACCCGGACATAGGGGGATCTGGAATTCCGGAACTTTAGGAGGCCGGGATTCTGAAAATGCGGCTTGCTGAATTCCAGCGGTCCTGAATTCCGAAACTTAATAACATCGTTATTTCGGAACTGCGCGAGGCCGTGATTCTAAGATATTATAAACCAGGGTTTCCGGAAATTGAATCAATCGGGATTTTAGGGTCATGGGTGTGACAGGACTTAGAAGTACAGTATTACGGGACTTAAGAAATCCTAGGAACCCTGGATTGCGGGAAACCAGGTTTTCTTTTTTTACATATAATATTTTTACATTTTTTTTTTCATCCATAACATTTATTTTACCCGAGCGAAGCCGGGTTTTCATCTAGTTTGTAATATTTTAAACATCAAGTACCTATATGATAAGCATTGGATATGCAGTAAATATTTCGAGGCTAGATCAATAAGTGGACACGCGCAACATGCGATTAGAGAATACAAAAAGGGTATTTTTTGAAAACAACCGTTTAATTTCATTTAAAAAATAACCAGTTTGCATTTCCTAATCGCAATCCAAAGCAGATTATGCATTCGTTATCATTTACTCCAGATTTACTCCTACAAACATGTTATTATTAAACATTAAGACAAATACATATAATAAGGAATTCATTGTTAAACTCTTCAGGTTACCTAATACCACGATGTATTATTAAAAAAAATGTTTTGCACTAAGTAGTATCAGTAGGAAAATACATCTAGATACTGCTTTTTTTCAACGAAAAGATATAAAAGTTAAATATACACAATATTTAACTCTAACTGGTTTCAGAAATATCCTAAAAATATATCAATTTATTTCCACGTCGAAAAAAAAAAGATAAAAGATATTTATTCTTCAATTTAGGCACATTACAATGCACTTATGAACGTCATAGAGAAAAGAAACTACCACCGGAAATGCCTCACAGGGGAATGTAATACCGTAAAGTGGCTGTTATTCCACCATAACAACGGTTAAGGCGCTTATCGACCTTATCTTTGGTCACGAAACATGTTCTGTTATGTAAAGGCAGAGACTATAGAGATATAGACGACCACAGCCTAAGAACTTTTTGAAGCTTATGTAAATTGCGCCATCTATGTCAAAGCCATCTAATGATACCGAAAATGTAAGAGAAATGTCACCTGCACAGCTATTCCACCTATTAACAAATAGCGTACTAGTAGTACCTACACTAGTAGCTACTAGGTGGAGTAGCAGTGCAGGTGACATTTCTCTTACCTACATTTTCGGTATCATTAGGTGGCTTTGACATAGATGGCGCACTTTACATAAGCTTCAGCAAGTTCTTAGGCTCTGGTCGTCTATATCTCTATAGTCTCTGGTAAAAGTTAACTATTTTAATCAACTTAAGAATGGAACACAGGTAACCAAATAAAGCTCTTTTCTATTTCAGCTTTAGAAATAATAGATCAAGAGTAGGTGGCAGGCAACCCTACTTCATCGAGTAACAGAATTAGGCTTATGTAGGGCTCTTGATCTATAATCACAGGGCATTATGAATTATAATAAATACCTACATTAGAAAAAAGAGATGTTTATATTTATAATAAATCTCGTTGAGCAGTCAGTGATACGAGTTGTATGATCAGAATATTTTTGATGCGCCGTTACTAATCTGATCTATACCTCCTACTTTGTTTAGTCAAATCATGGTTTCTTACATGAGCAAAATTTTTGTAAATATGTCTAAAAATGTACACGTTTCAGGTGCCGCACGCTACGAACGCCGGGCAACATCCTCGTTGCCAACCTTGCACTCAGCGACTTCTTCATGTTAGCCAAGACGCCGGTCTTCATATTCAACTCGTTCAACCTAGGGCCGGCTTTGGGGAAAACCGGTAAGTGTTAACAATCCTGCACATTTTAGACGCACGCTACGGACGCCAGGCAACATCCTCGTTGCCAACCTGGCACTCAGCGACTTCTTCATGTTAGCCAAGACGCCGGTCTTCATATTCAACTCGTTCAACCTAGGGCCGGCTTTGGGGAAAACCGGTAAGTGTTAACAATCCTGCACATTTTAGACGCACGCTACGGACGCCAGGCAACATCCTCGTTGCCAACCTGGCGCTCAGCGAGTTCTTCATGTTAGCCAAGACGCCGGTCTTCATATTCAACTCGTTCAACCTAGAGCCGGCTTTGGGGAAAACCGGTAAGTGTTACCTAATTCTGCACATTTTATACGCACGCTACGGACGCCAGGCAACATCCTCGTTGCCAACCTGGCGCTCAGCGACTTCTTCATGTTAGCCAAGACGCCGGTCTTCATATTCAACTCGTTCAACCTAGGGCCGGCTTTAGGGGAAACCGGTAAGTGTCCTCCAAACGTGCATATTTTAGAAGCACGCTACGGACACTAAAGTAAAATCTTCGTTGCCAACCTGGCGCTCAGCAAGTTCTTCATGTAGCCAAGACGTGTCTTCATATTCAACTCGTTAAACCTAGGGCCGGCTTCGGGGTCGGTTAGCCTGTTCAAAATGGTTTATGATTGTAGAAAACTGAGGTCTTAGAAAAAAACGTGCCTAGAGGCTGAAAGATGAAGGAGCTGTACGATGCAATGTATTGTTATTATTAATGGATCGTCAGTTTTTAGTGCCATCTATGACTAATTTGTAGAGGGATTTTTCTTAGACTTTACAAGGCTACTTACTACAATTTATTTTGGCGTTCTCCTACTGACTGCGCCAATTTTTTATATGAAGTTACCGAACTCCATAGCAGACTTGTATTTTCACTATCTATATAGATAGGGGCTCTTAGAATTTTTTTTTTTTTCATAAGTTTCACCTATTTTCTAAGGAAGATTTATTTGTCAGTTTTGTGAAAACGCATCACAAAACCAGAGACTATAGAGATAGCTACTAGTAGGTCCGCTATTTGTTACTAGGTGGAGTAGCAGTGTAGGTAACATTTCTCTTACATTTTCGGTATCTTTAGGTGGCTTTGACATAGATGGCGCAATCGACATGAGCTTCAAAAAGTTCTTAGGCTATGGTCGTCTATATCTCTATAGTCTCTGACAAAACTAACAAAAACTTTGGGTTACCCTTTTATTATTTAAGGTGCTCGTCGTCATTATTCTGAGAAAAACAATCCCCTTTTTTAGGTTTTTCAAGAAAAGTAAATAGTACACTTTTTCCTGAATATTTCATAACGAACACGATAACACTGTCGGACGAAGAGATGCACGCAGCCTTGTCTAAAAAGTATTTTGGGCTCCTTAAAGGCATTAGAAGCATAAACCAATTTTAGATTTAAATCATTTCCATCTCAATCTTCTTCAATCTTCATTGTACTAATCTAATCTTTTCATATAAACCTAAATCATTAGAATATCAAAGAAAAACCTTTTTATCGATAATGGAAGTCAATGTTATCTTAATTAAGCTCGGCTAAGAACTAGCTCAGTGAAACTAATTATTTGAAGTTTCTGCTCATGTAGTAAAGTCCATCTGATCTGACCTGTTTCTGACCTAACTACGATAATAGAGTCTTACGAAATACATAAATAATCCTCACTTAAGAGCGAGGAGGTATTTGGGTGAGGAATTAAGACATATTGTTATCCAGACAAGTGTGAAACGGCAGGAATTTCGTAGATGTTTTGCCGAACTGTGAGAATTATCCACTGTACATATTGCGCGATTGTTTGTTTCACGATAAACATTTCGACTGAAAGGAAAACAAGTACCAACCATCACAGACGAATGTAACGAATTGGGCATTTATAGGAAATGGTACATTTATTTTACGATTCAGACATGTCCCGTATAAAATATTCATAAGCGTGTTCGGTAGAGAGCTATAAGCTTTCTTCACGTCACCCACCTCGATACAATTACAATGTTTACTTAATAGGTATGAAACTTTAGGTAGGCACGAGAAGGTACCGATCGCAAATAATAAGACATAACGTACCAAATTTTCAATTTAGATACATAAATCCACAGGTACAAAATTACATACCTGCGTAAAATAACGTTATTTAAAGAAAATGTCTCTGCACAGGATGTGTGATCTACGGGTTCGTCGGCGGCCTGACGGGCACCACGTCGATCGCCACTCTAGCCGCCATCGCGCTAGACCGCTACTGGGCCGTGGTCCGCCCACTCGAGCCGCTGCGCGCGCTCACCGCCGTGCGCGCGCGCCTGCTCGCCGTCGGCGCCTGGATCTACGCCGCCGTCTTCGCCTCGATCCCAGCCCTAGACATCGGCTACGGACGCTACGTCCCCGAGGGCTACCTCACCAGCTGCAGCTTCGACTACTTGACAGAGGAACTCCCACCTCGCTACTTCATTTTCACATTCTTCTGCGCCGCCTGGGTCGCACCATTCTTCACCATTACATTCTGTTACCTTAATATACTCCGCGTGGTCGTCTGTAATAGAAACGTGCAAACCAAAAATCAAGAACAACGATTATCTTCTCGGCATGTTAAGGAACAAGTTAAACGTAAAGCCGAAATCAAACTAGCGGCTCTAGTCATAGTTGTAATTGCATTATTCTTCGTATCATGGACTCCTTATGCTATTGTAGCGCTTATGGGGATATTCGGTAAGAAGGATTTAATTACGCCCATAGTTTCTATGATACCAGCATTGTTCTGCAAGACCGCCGCCTGTATAAATCCTTTCATTTACATAATAACTCACCCGAAGTTTCGAAAGGAATTTAGGAAGTTCCTATTCAGAGAGAAATCGAGGCGTATGAGTACTTACACAAAGACGATCGGTTATACAGAAGCCGAAACTACGAAGGTGAAGCGAGCGAGTAAAGATCTAAGTGACACGGACGTGGAAGTAATCCAGATGAAGGATATAATCCCTTATGATACAGAGGAAAATGTTAAGCCGCCTCCCAGTACTGTGAAAACGGTTTCGTCCAGGGTCTCGGAGAGGGAAGGGTCTCAGAGAAGCGTAAGTATGAAGAGTTTTGAAGACAGTGTCGTAAGCCCACCGTCTTGGTACGCTAAGCCGAAATTTGGGAAAAAGAAGAGCTTCCACCGCCGATCCACACGTAGTATTGTATCTATGAATACAGAACCTATAGTATTGTAACTAGATTTATATTTCTGCATTCGAATATGCCGCGCTTACCTACGCCCTATGCCTACCTTTTTACTATTTACATTTCGATGTTCTATAAAAATCTAACACAATGTAACTCTGTGTACGAAATATAATTAGCAAAACTAAAGCTGGTGAATCTTACTAAATGCTTACCCGTATTTGATTTTCTGTAGGCGAATTATTATTTTTGATTCGATTTTAGAAACATATGTTAGACCGTGTCCGATAGTATTACAAATAAGCACTATATCAATGTTATGTAAGCTAACTTGAAGTGTCATCTTTAGAGGTATTTGAGAAAGTAGCATGTTAAGATTGAAAAATGTGATATAAGTAAGTCAACTTTGAATGAGCAAGAATGCACCTTTTGACTGTAAAGTTATTTTATTTAAGTATAAAGTAGGCATATGTCCTATTATTATTATGTCGCAAAAATTTGTGTACTTATCTAAAAAAAAGTACTGATATAATCTTTCACTGTTTGCACACATATCTATTTGTAAAAACGGGACTTACACGCGTATATAATTTTATGATTACCTTCGTCGTTTCAAGGACGACATTGTCCCCGTGGTCCCTAAAATGACTCAAAAATAATATTACTATTTTAAAATTATATAAGTTTAGTCCCGTTTTTTGATTTTTACAAATGTCTACATAAAGTAGGTATACTCATACTCTTTAAACGTAAAATTAAGTGTGGTGATATTTGTTAATATTTAACATGTGTGATGTAAGTAATCGAATGGCACAATTGTATTGGATCGGACGGGTCGGAAAGGGTTTTACCCGCCGTCAATCCCACAATTCAAATGTTCACATCAAATAAGTAGACAGTGTGTTCAATCTATATTCATACGTTCTATACCTACCCAATTTATTATAGGTAAATAAATAAATATTATGGCACAATCTTACACAAATCAACCTAGTCCCACAGTAGGTAAGCTCAATAAGGCTTGTGTTGTTTGTAGGTACTAGGCGACGATACATAACTATAAAAGATAGATATAGATAAATACTTAAATATATGGAAAACATCCATAACTCAGGAACAAAATATTCGTGATAAACACACAAATAAATGCCTTGACCAGAATTCGAACCGCTTCATAGGCTGGGTCACGACTAAAACGGTTATTAGACATTGCAACCTGCAGGGCCCAATCTGTTGTGTACCCTGCCTCTCCCTACCCTCCTTCAGCTCCCTACGGGCCCTACCTTTAATTACACCTTCCAACCTGACAGATTTGGCCCTGCAGGTTGCAATGTCTAATACCGCTTTAAGCTAGAAGGCCGTTAAAAAAAATGTTTCATAACTGACAAACTTGTTTTTCTTTTTATTTGAATGTACGATTATTAATATTTATTTTAATTAGCTATGTACGAAATATGCATTTTGGAGGATTAGCAAACAAAAAACAGATATTTCATACTGTTTGACAAATTTCAACAATCAAGTAAGTAACCAATATGTCTCATAGCCATCAGTCAGCGTCTCAGTCAAGTACGAAGTGAACATCGTATTTAGGTGTATCTATCTACATAACGTAATTAACTTAGTATAACACTTGCGTGCCATATTCACAGTTCACGGCTCTCAACCGAACCGCTGACACGTAAGTAACAGCGTATTAGCAGCAGTGAATAGTATCGTCGATAGTACTCAAGTAGCATGAAAATGTCGAGCATTTCAACTTTCTCACGTGGAATAATTGGGCCGAGACCACGTATACGAGATACGATGCTTCTACGGAGGTAGCTACCCTCTTGGACTGCACATACCTATATGCTTTATGTCAATCTGCGAAGCTACAAACGACAAAATGTAGGTAGGTATGTCTACGCTGTCCCTTGAAATAAAAAAATTAGTAAGATATATTTGCGATCGATTTTATGTTTATATGTTTAAACATTTCAAAGAAATTCATATGACCTTACCTATTATACCTAAATACCACGTTACCTTATGTTACATATATGTTTGTTGTTCATTATTTGCAATCAATTGTATCGATGCTAATAATCTCGATCTGATAAATAATGTAGGTAATAGATTAATACGCTATCTTTTAGTGAAAGAATGAAGTATTCGTGTAATTTTTTAAGTGGTGTTCACTAAACTTGTCCACATGTAGTTGAAATATGTAAATTAGGTAAGATGATATGAAAAACGTATAAAAAATTATTTCAATCAGCTTTGGCATGACTGATGAAAATATTCCATGACCATCAAATTAACATTTGACTCTTAGAACGTATCAAAAACTAGGTTGTATCTTCCCCATCTGTTTTATTTTCCCAACAGGACAGGCCATACCTATAGTGTTGGGATCAGCATAAATGTAACGTTGTGTAATTTTATTTCTGAAATAAACTTTTTGTATATATTTTTTTGTATTAAAGAGACGAACGCATTTGTTACATAAACCGCGTCATATCTCATAAGAAGTTACTCTTTAATTTAAAGTGCTACTCAGCAATAAAAAAACAAGTGTAAATCTCAAATGGCTCTTAAAATTGTGTTTGTGTTTGTTATTCTACTTTTAGGCATTAAATTAGATATGCATAACGTAACTTGAAATAGCTGATTAGGCACTTTACTAGCAAGCAGAGAAGATTGCACAGTAAATGGAGGCGAACATTTATTTGTGATTCTAAAAAACAACGCACCATTTATCATCGCAGATTTAGACCACTTGTCAGATGACTGGCCCGGATTTTAATCTAGCCCTGGGGGCCAATTTTTGACTTTCGAGCGCCCGAATTCAAAAAGTTTAAGCTTGAAAATAATCGCACACAAAAGCTAACCGCCAATTTTTTTGCATGAAATTAATAGTCTAAATACTCATGATTTCAAATTCCTATCGCTGTTATTTTAAAAACATAATTTCATCGTTTTATTCTGAGTTGTAAATGTCACTTTCGAGTACTCGAATCTCAAAAATCACCCCCCAGTCATACCAAATATTAAAATTATTATGTAATCGTATGGCATACATTATAAACAGAAACAAAAGCGACTATAAGTAAAGATTAAGACTATTAGTCAGCCACTTGATGGCCTCGTCGTGATCAGATCCTGAGGGGGTCCATCTGCATAGCGGGTAATGGGGCAATCCTCGATTATGTGCTGGATGGTTTGTACTGGCGCCCCACAGATGCATGACGGGAATCCCACCCAACCGCAGCGGAATTTGTAATTAGCACAGCGACCGTGGCCAGTGCGGAGCCTGTTGATGTTGCACCAGTCCCGCCTGGGAAGGTCAGACCCTTTAATTATGGAGCCTGGGATTATTCCGGAACCCAACTTCCCCGCCATCAGAGAGTTCCACGACTGTGACCACTCATGGTTTAGATTAAAATGGAAAGCTAACGGCTAGTTTTGATTTTTTTATATATTGTTAGGATCCCTACCAGCACCGCATTTCCAAGTTTGCTAGCTTCGAAAGACCTATGTTAACTTTGCAGCACTCGAGAAACCTTTTTTTAGTATTCTTATTATAAGTCCTAAACTATGCGGTTTACAAAAAAATCCAAAAGACGAGTTTTAAGAAGACTAATACTTCTACAATTTGAGAATTAGCTCTGTAAGTGAAATACTTATCGAGATACAGCCCTTCGAATATTGCTAATTTTATAGACTTTCGGAGTGAAAATAAAACAGAACTAGCCGTTAGGTTTACATTTTAGCGATTTCTGGTGCTAAATATGACTGAGCTAATCGGGTATCGGCGCCTCATACAAAATTGTGTCGTTCAGTGCAAGTTGTAATAGCTTCATATAAATGTTCTGCCACTGGAACATCCTGGCCTGACATCCGACAAGTGGGAACCGGGTCTTATGGGAGGTTTACCAGCAGTGGATACATCGCAGAAAACATGGAAATTGTAAATTCTACTTATTCTAGAGTTGTTGTCCTAAAATCTACTTATTCCAGAAACCAAAATGCTTTAGGCTGTTTCGTTTGATGTTGCCAATAACAGTAATAACGAAAGATCAATAAGACAAGATTAATAACTGACGATTTCAAATTAATATCCTGCAGCTCGCACTTAATTGACTTCAATGTTCTTTGATGGTAGGTATCAATTTACTTCGAGGTTTATTATCGCGTTATATGATTAACATGATTATCATGATGATATGGCTACTTCAGTCTCGTTTGCCATCGTTTGCGTATTAGAGGATTCAACCAATCGGACCATGCCATTCTCTATACAAAATCTATCATTTTCTATACAAAAAAGTCTGCCAATTTTTGCGGGTGAGGGGAACACCAAATGTATAGGTACGTAACGTCAAAATAGCCACGTCGTCCATACAATAAGTATGACCACTGGTCATATATTTTCGACAGATAGGAACGCCTGTCAATGGCCGCTCCGGTCGGTTAAATCCTCTAAGTATTAGTCAATTGTGGGATGCTGGCGTTACTTAGATCATAAGATTTCACTGTAGGTATGTATGTTGATGTAATTTATTCATTGAATTGTAAATAAAATTGCGTAGCTTACTTGAGTATCTACGATATTTTTATATAACACTGTATTCACTATTATAAGTCAAATTATAGGTATTTTATTAGCACGGACGTAGTCTGTACGGAAAAGAAGTGTCGTATAACTCATTAGTCCCTATATAAACCACAACTTCTCTTACCGCACTAACTCCACCAATCTTAATGTGGTTATAACTCTGTTGCGGATCCGCACGCCGCTGCGGTGTGTGAGCAAGGCAACATTACGCAGATATATAGCGACGGCTCGCTTGCACACCGCAGCGATATACGGATCGGTGTGAAACCATCTCACGCGCGAAAACGAGTACCTATAACATTTTTTTCGTGAAAATAATCTTTAAGTGGAATTCTCGATGTCAAACATAGTTTTAATTATCTTCAGGTAGACAAAACTGCCTATAGAGAGGAATAAAATTGTTTGAATGTTGATCTTTGTTTTAGTTGACAAAATTCCAAGTTGTTTAAAGTACCTAAATCCTTGACACATTTTTTTCGAATCAGCCGCCCCTATCTGTCGATGCACGGGAGCTGACTAGGTACAAAAACTGATGTAAGTACCTAGAGTGCAGAAACTTGCACCTTGAGACCATTCGATATCGAGAATTGGATGTAGGCCAAGTGACAAGCCTAGTGTAAGTGTCACGTGCATGTACTTGGAGCTAGCAGGAGCTGACTAGTACTGAATAAGATGTAAGTAGGTACTCGTACCTAGAGTGGGAGACAGCTAGAAAATGTTCATGGTCATACAGTTCCTCGCAAGTCTAGTAGCACGAACGTAATGTCACGTTCAAACATCAGCCGAAGTAAAAATCAAAGAGCTACGGGAGTAAACCCCTTTTCTTTATACCTATTGTTATAATTATCGTAGTAGGTTAACTGTAACAGTTAAAAATTCTTGAAGAAATTAGCTTTATTATAGTGACAGTGAATTGTATAATGATATTAATGATAGCTTTAATCACGTGACGTAGTAGTTGTTTGAACATTTACATTTACTGACATTGTATTGTTTTGTGCTATTGTTGTATTTTCACTGTAGGTATATGAGAAATGATATAAATAACTAGATTATTTTTAAAAAACGTAGAAAAATGGGGTTTATAAAAATGTTTGAACTGAGCAAATATCTTTACCTTTGAGTATTTCTACTCATACTTACTTGTGACGGCTATTCGCACAGTCAGTTTATAAGTAGGGACCATAAAATTTAAGTCATGATCGAGTTATCAAAATCAGGCTTTAGGCGATTATCATATTGACGCCGCAACCGTATGCGGTGACGGTATGCAAGCGTGACAGCGCTATACACATGCACAGCGCTATCTCGCTCGCGCACTGCATGCGGAAACCGCAGCAGTGTAAAAGCCGCTTTACTGATCAAAACCCGTTCAATCAATAGCCAATTATTTCCAGGGATGAAAGGGTTCATAAAATCCGGTTCCGAGCTGCCTCAAACAATTAGGTGATTACAACTTGGGTAGAAAGGATAGGAACGCCTCTATTTGATGACCTTTTGCGACAAATGCGAAGTATGCGAACTTCAAGAACGGTGGCACTTGAAATAGTAAATAAAACCAATGCCGTCTTTACCATAAGGGCACACGGGGCCCGTGCCCAGGGCCCCCACGCTCAGGGGGGCCCCGAAAGATCGTAGACGACCTTTTTTTACAGTCAACATTATCCCTAATTGAGCGCCTGAGTCTGATTTCCAAGTGTCCAAGGGCCCCATCACATATTAAGACGGCCTTGAATAAAACGGATACCACCACCCCTTGCATACCTAGACGCTATCAAAAAGTAAGTAGTCGATGCAAAGAACATTAATTTACCCATGATACAAGAATATTCCACTATGAATTTACCCATAGATTATAGTACATTACGCACCTAGGGCGGTAAAATAAAGAACGGCTCAGATCGCGGATATTTGTGGCCCGAACCGAAGGTAAGGGCCATAGACAAGCGATCTGAGGCCTTCTTTATTACCGCCCGTGGTGCGTACACAATTTTACGTCTTCTCCTGGGTGTGAAGTGAGATTTTCCGCTACGCCCGTGGGCGTAATATCTCACTTACCGCCCAGAGTGACGTAAATATATTTTACCCACATTATAAAACAAATGTGTACCCCTTGCTTAAGAATAATTGATTGCCGCATAACATTAAAAAAAAGTTGCATCAGGAGGTAAACTTTTAAACTATTTATGTCACAATTTGGTTGTGTAGGTGCGCATAATGTTTTCAATAAATAGTATCGATTTTATTTAAGACTTACTTTACCTAATATAGCATGGTGGAATCAGAATTAACCGTAGGCAAGTTAAATAAATATTTAAGACTACGCACGAGTATTTAGTTAGGTATGTAGGTTTTATGTACCTAATACCAGAACAGGCGCGGTCTGCCTGAAATTTTGGGGGGGACACTAAAGCGGAAATGATTTTTCCAATTTTTGAGGGGGTCAGTAAAAAAATTCTATTTAAAATGTACGATTTTGGGGGGGGGGGCGGGGGTTATGTCTCATGTGACCCCCCCCCCCCCCCCCTGGGACCGCACCTGTACCAGAAACTAAGCTAAAGTTAAATTCCCTCCGGCAAAGGGTTCCAAACACAAATAATTAAACTACTTATTCAAACATACACAGAAATTGTTGAGGTCCCAGCTATTGGATTAAAACACAATAAACTTGCAAGAATGTATTTAACTTCATTTACGAGGTAACAATCTAAAGGTGTACGATTTTAAGCTAACATGGTCATTAACATTACAATAGTTATTTGTTATACAAGGGGTGAAAGTTGTATTTTACGTGCGAGTGTTATTTGAAACACGAGCTAGCGAAAGGATTCTATTATTGACCACGAGCGAAGCGAGTGGTTCAAAAATAGAATCCTGAGCGTAGCGAGTGCTTTAATACACGAGACGTAAAATAACTTTCACCCGTGTATAACACAAAACTTTTCACCTCACTACAGCGAGGAAAATAAGAAAAAGGGTGCATTTTGCTCGGTTTCCCGTAATTCCTCAGGTGTTTAATACTTCTTCATCACTCGAATCACTATTTTTTAACAAAACAACCTAGAAAAACATGCGAATATTTAACGTTGATATGATGGATGAATTGAAATGAAAAGTTTTGACGTAAAAGGTTTTATTAAATGTCAGATGCGTTTTCTTCGTACGTAGACTTATTCGGCTGTCAGAACAATTTATCCGTTTTTACAAAAAGAATGAAGATTAATGTTGAATGCTGATATTTATGAATTAAAATAAAGTTGTAAGACTGTATTAAGTGTTTTTACTCGATGCAATTCATTAATTGCGATGTTAAAAATTCTGCACTTTTAACGTTTTACGTTTTGTTAGCTGTCAAATGTCACTTAAGCCACTTGTCACTTATGTCAAAACTCTTTCACCACATGTGGATAAAAAGCGATTTTCACAATAGATATTAAACAAACAAAAAGGGCTTTCCGAGCTAGTGAGGTGAAAAAACTATTTAATATCGGAAGCTCACAAAACAAACTCACATGGTAAATGTCCCGTATTAAATAGTTTTTTTTTATTTTTTTTTATTTAATGGCTTTCTCCCTTTGTCATAGCAATGGGAATAGGGGATATTACTGCAATGTTCTGCCACCAGAGTGCAACACTAGCACTTCGGTAAACCATAGAGTTCTTAATACATACTAGGCCTTAAACAGTTATTTACAAGTTTTCATAGATAATTTATAACGAATAAATATGTCATTTGTGCACCAAGGCGGTTTGTTTACAGAGGGCCTATCGTGAAACGAGAGAATCGAAATTTTGACAACTGCCTCTCTATCGCTCTAATATGTAAGAGTGACCGAGAACCAGGTAACGAAACTTTTATTTTCGTGTTTCGCGGTAGGCCCTCCTTTTGTGGTAGGTAGTGCCGCCCCCTACGCAGAGTTTTGCGTATTATTCCCTATTCTGCCAATGACGACGTTTCACACTGTTTTATTAGGTACAATAAAATATAGGCAACGTTGTTCGGTAAAGGCCTTGCTGATTGTAAGGTGATAGCCTCCCTACAAACACGTGGGCGGCCGAGACCCCGGATAACCGTTCGTTCGACTAAAGAGTGGTTACGCGCGTTTTGAGACTAATTCTTCATTAGCTGCCACTTGTTCGTTAGATCACCGCACAATAAGCTATCAATATTACACACTGAACTACGTAAATGAGCAAAAAACAAAGAACTACTCTAAAAATGCGTCGCCGCCATCTTGACCTCAAACGATTATCCCTAAAACAAGGTAGGTAAGCATAAAAGCAATGTCTTTTGAAAGTGACTTGACATTAATTAATAGAATTGATTGACAGTCGGACGTCTTCAGCGCTCGAAAATGAACATCAATATTGAAAGTTCATTAACTACTTACAATCATAATCATAAGTATTTCTAATATACAGTGTGTTTCTGTAATAGGAGCAATAAATTAAAACGTAGATTCTACTCCTCAAACCAGGAAACGTTTGTTCAGCGACTTTTAAAAAATAACGTATGGTTTGATTTTTAGGACACTTTAAAGTTTTTTCGAACACGCAATGTATTCCGAAATTGACTATGTCTGTATGGTGACAAGCAGTGTCAATTAGACGGATTTTAACGTTCATTGAAAATACTATTTAGTTTGTATGAAAAAGAGACAATCTACAAAATACATATTTTTTTTAAAGTTCTTGAACAAAAGTTTTGTAGTTTGAGGAGTAGAATCTATGTTTTAATTTATTGCTCCTATTACAGAAACACACTGTATTATTAAAAATATTTAATCTAATATACTACCTACAAATACAGTGTACAATTGCCAATTTAATTGGGCGGGGCTTCTGCTCGATTTGTCTAATTTGGCTGTCTAATCTTCAATGATTAGAGGTAGGAGCACAAAGGGAGCTTCATCAGAATTCATGCGCAACATGCATGGAAAAAAGGGCGTCTATAAAATTACTTACATCAGCTGGTTTAATGCTTGATTGATTATTGTAAAATTATAAAGATGCGATTACAAGGGACACTTATATTTACGTGTTGTGGTTAAGTAAATATTTTGAGAAATAATCGCTCCAACGCGTTAACTCGCATTAACTTTTGAACCATAGGTAGGTCCAAAGAATTTGAAAATATTTGAGTTGATTTTTAAAGAGAGAGGAGCTAACTTATCACATACTTTCTTTGAATAATATTGGTTCAGGAGCTAACTTATCACATGTTTTCTTTGAATAATATCGGTACAGCCATTTTTTTATAAATCACACTTCACAGGACACTTTCTGTAAGAATTGTATTTTTGGGTACGTACTTAACATAATAAATATGTATCAAAAGGATTTTTTTACTACAAACACTTCAAATTATCTTATAATATAAATAGCATTTTATGCTTTCGACCTTTTAGGGAATAAGGACTAAGGTAAATTTGAAGTGTCTAGGATTAATAATTATTTCGGAGATAGAACCTTAAAAAAACGATTGCCATACATATTCAATAGCTTACCTGAGGACATCCGCCTAGAACGAAACCTACGTATTTTTAAGAGAAAATTAAAGTTTTATTTATTAAACACACTGCCGTAGTAAATATAAATGTGTAGAACTAATTTATGATAAAAATAGTCTGATTCGTTTTAACTCCTTCCTGCAGTCAAACTACTGAGATAGTTTTGCAGGGTCTCTGTCTAAAATGTAATTTTGTTGTTGGTATAATAAATTAATAAATAATTAATTAATTAAGAAGTATTTGCTCAGATCTCGGGCTTTATACACAACTACGATTAAATTCTTATCAATATTATCCACATAATTTCATAACTTTCAGCATTGAGGATAAAGCCTCGGCCTTAGGCGAGACAATTGATCGACATCTACCGATGTCCCCGAACTTCAAATAGATTTTCATATCATTATCTGATTTATTGATGGCGCCTTTGTTTCGAGACTAGAGACCCTTTGTGCAGACTCTAGATGAGAAGGACTTTTTTTACAATCAACGACGACCGTTAAATTGAATTTAGGAACAGTGTGAATTTAGCTATCGATACATGCTTTATGTACAGTAAGCGTCAGAGATATGTGACCCCCCTCCAGCAATAGACAAATGTGGTCGCTAGTTCGAACCCCAGCATAAGAATCACACTTTTTGCTTTTTTTTACTTTTGTTTTATAATCCTGGTTTTAATATTTTTTTACATTACCACAAATATTTATTTTATACGTTTTGTTATTCCTTATTACCTACTCAGTTATTAACTCGTTATAAATTTATATTATAAATAATTTCGTTAACTTCACAAGAGTCCGTGCAGCGTGATGGATAGTGTAACAGACTAGTAAACACTAGGTTCGCGGTTCGAATCTACGTAGAGGATACTTTTTGTATTTTTATACTTGTTCTTTTTTATTAATAATTTATTAACATCCTATTTAATATAGTAAGTTTAATTAAAATAGAAGTTAAAATCTTTTTTTTAAGGACTAATAATGAAAATTCCATAGTCACTGGTAACTTTTTATTAACTAAAAAGTAGGTATTTAAATACTATTATATTAAATATTGTTTACTAACTGAATAATGGGGGTAATATATATATATATATATATATATATGACAGTAGATATATTATGCGTGTTCTGTAAAGTGATTACTATATATTTTACAGCTAAATATTTACTAGTTAAATTATAATGTGTAGTCAATTATACATCAGTGAAACTTAAAGTTAACAAGTAAAATACCTTTAGCTTAACTCTTACTGTTTAAAATTGTGGTATTGGTGGTCTGCATGCTGTTAAACTTTATAAGGCATTACACTTTGGTTGTTTACTTTAGATTATACCTACATTTTACTTCATTGAGTAGAACCGTAAAAACAAGTCGGGTCATAACTTTTTTTATAAGTAATACCAAACTACTCGGTTAAAAGTGAAATGTATAGTTTCCCTTTTCTTTGATTATAAATTAATATTCTTATTGCATTTAACACAATTTTTCAGTTATACTTTAGACAGAGATGGCGGGACACAGCGATGGGAGTTGTGGAAATCGCGGGAAGAGGCTTTTAAGTATAAAATGGGCTATTCAAAAAACAATTTCAAAAATGAGTATAGGTTAGACCGCCCCTCGCCCTATTAGTCTGTATGCCATTATCAATATGTAATACGTAATCTAAACCAGCTATTTAACGTTGCAAAGAGAAACGACATGTTATCAAAGATAACAATAATTCATCTCTTAGCCCGTTACCAATGCAATGCAACCTTACCACAATCTTAGTAAGCATAGGGTATTTCTCCACTAATTAGGTCGAATTCAAACAGCTCCCATTAAAGTTACATTGAAATTTCCTATTAACAGAAACACTTTATTCAGTCATGTCACATCAAATTGACTTGAAATAATACTAATGAAGAAGAATCCATGTTAAAAAAACTACATTAAATGGCTAACAATATGTATGGTTTTTAAGGTAGAAATTAACGAGTTACCTCGTTTAAGCACTATCTTGTTATTTGCAAAAAAACAATATAATTTGTTAGACACTACTTATACAATAGCATTATACCTACTCATTATTTTAAAACTTGCATGGAGTAAATATTTGCCCAATAATGGGGAAATACCAACAACACATTTTTTTTTACAATTTTTACTAATAACATAGAGGAAAACCTTTTTTATCTTCTACCTGTTTTAGCCGGCTTTTCATGCTTGAAACCATGTTTGAACATACAATGGTGTTCCTCATCAATTCCCACTTTCTATAAACTTCTTCGTCTAAGTTTTGTCTTGATTTGACTTGTGTAGGGTCCCAGTTAAGCACCATAAATTCTCAATAGGATTAAGGTCAGGGCTTTTAGAAGGCCAATCTAATACAGTGATGTCTGTTTGTAAGGCTAACCACTCTTTCACTATACGGGAACGATGCACTGCACTATTGTCATGCACCAATGATTTATGTCTTGCACTAAATAAATTTGTCCTTCGGGATAGGCGACGCGAACGGAAGGCAACATGACGTCACGTAACACTTCGAGGTATCGCTCGCTGTTCATTCGGCCTCCAACTTCAACGAGCTGCTCGGGCCCCATAGATGACATCCAGCCCCAATACGCTAAAAAAAAATATCATGAGCATACCATAACTTGAAAAACGTAAAACTGAAATCACAGTTTTTTTTTAAAGTGCAGGTAATGAAAATTGTATACTTAATATAATATACCCACCTAATGATATCCTTCCGCTTGTTCTAAGGTCTAGCATATTTTTGGGGTCAAATCGCTCTCTACTTCTGCGCCACAATATTTTTCTTCCATCTTTGTCTGACTTAAAATATTTCTCGTCAGTAAATACGATATAACGAATCTCACCCATCTGCGAATCGTATTTCTCTGCAAGTAAAAATAGTATTAAATTTGCTCGTTTATGATGATAAAACTTAAAAAACTCAAATAGCTTTAAAAATAAACATGGCTCTAAGACTATACCTATTACTTCACATAAAAAAGCTGCCGATTAAAAGACTTTTCCGTTAAATATATTTTTCTATCTTATCCCATATATAGGTAAACACACGACAGTAAATCCTCACAAACAAAATCTGGTGGCTTAACTTATTGATAACATTTTACTTTTTTTACTAAAAAATAAATGTCCCAATGGAGTCACAGGTTACAAACTTACCGTTATATTCAGTACTCGTGTGCTATTTGTTTAATACTTTTGTTCTCTTCCCAAAGAACCACAATTTTATCGAACCATATTGTCATTGAAACACAAAAAAACGGACGGGGGCAGTTATTCAATTGCTTGAAATGCAAAAGGATTGTCGAGAGATCGTAATTGCGTTGCGACACAGGTATGATTCGCACACGCAAATTATGACTTACCCTCAGACAAATTTTCTCCACGAAATAACTAGACGCATTTACTCCAGTAAATTAAACCTTAAAATGTAATTGGTAAAAGTCGTTGTTAGTCGTCTGTGGAAATAAAATGAATAAAAATGAGGGTAGGAAAATATTGATAAACCAAAGACATTACTAATATGATCCAAGACAAGCTTGCAAAACAGGGACGAGTATAGATATAAGTAATAGTTGGAACAGAATATCTATGTTAAGGGACCTCGATGTCGATGGCGCTTACGCCATTATCAGCGATGCTCCAATAAAAATGCAACGATACGCAACCCGATGCGGCGTAAGCGCCATTGACAATAAAGTCCATTTTTATAGATTTTGTCATAGTTCTCTATTGCCGGTCGGAACTGGTTCATATTTTTGTTGTGTAGTCCATGTGTTACGATAGCCCAGCGGAAAAAAGCCGGACTAATGTATCAGTGAAGCGAATGAGTGTGAGCCGAGGCCCCAGGATCGATCCCAGCTTAGCTGACAAGCAGATTTGAGATATTTCATTTTTGAAAGAATTAAATGACAGTGTGGTAAATGCCGATTCTCGTGTCGAACGAGAGTTCCAGTTTTACACCTAGGGGGGTCACGTATCTCTGACGCTGACTGTACCTACCTACAAGAAGAGAAAAAACCGGCCAAGTGCGAGTCGGACTCGCGCACGAAGGGTTCCGTACCATAACTATCACTACATAGTATACTAGTATAAAACAAAGTCGCTTCACTCGCTTCCTGCTGTGTCTGTCCCTATGTATGCTTAGATCTTTAAAACTGTGCAACGGATTTTGATGCGTTTTTTTTCAAAAGATAGAGTGATTCAAGAGGAAGGTTTATATGTATAATTGCACCCGTGCAAAGCCGGGGCCAGTTATCTATAAAAAACATGTTTATTGTATGTGAGCCCCCGTAAATATTTATTTTATTTTGGTTTTTATTTAGTATTTGTTGTTATAGCGGAAACAGAAATGAATCATCTGTTCATGAGATACAGCCTAGTGACAGGCGGACAGAAAGACAGACAGACGGACAGCGAAGTCTTAGTAATAGGGTCCCAGTTTTACCCTTTGGATACGGAACCCAAAAAAATAATATGTGGAAAAAATTGCAGGACAAAGTTTTGTTCTCAAAGCAATAGTGGCGCCAAAATCATTACCTGTAACATCATCTTTTTGTATTTTTTTCTTGTACAGAATTTTTAGGACTATAGATTGGCGATGAGGCTAGAATGGAGGATTTTTTTCAGTCTTGCCCGTTAAAGGGTTAAAACACTTAATCACCTACTTCTGCCGCGAACTGTAAGTAGGTACCTACGTTTAGGTCTTCTTTTATAAAGCTACAATTGAACGTATATTTTAGTACTTTGAAGCCTGAGCCAAAGTTGGAGTATTTTGTGCGGTCAGCAAAATATGACCCTATATTTTACCCTACTAACCATCACTGAGCAGGTCGAAGAGGGTTTTTTATTTTTTATACCACGACGGTGACAAACAAGCATAAGGTCCGCCTGATGATAAGCAGTTACCGTAGTTACGGATGCCTACAAGCAAATTCCTACCCTATAGTTTCGCTAGTTATTTGTCCGTTTGTCCCCGTCTGTCCGTTCACGACTTTGCTCAGTAATGGTTAGTACTAGAAAAGTAAAATTTCGTATGAGTATTTTTGTGTTTTAATCACGCCGACAAAGTATTAAACAAAATCTGAAGAAATATTTTTTAGGGTAGGTAGGTACCTACCGTACACATGAAGTGGGTAAATTTTTTTTTTACTCTAACCCTAAAGAGGGGAGTGATGTTTAACAGGCCTATTAAAAAAATAAGGGTATTCTAAAACAAGGTTTGGATGAAAATGTGTCAATCAACTTTTTATAGCGCCTGGTTGCTATGGTTACGTCCCTTGGACAACTAAAGATGTTCTATGAAATAGTATGAGGATGTCCCTCGGACAACGGGGACAGAGTAAGTAAACCACAGTAAAAAGTTGATTCGCCCAACTAATATTTTCGTAAATAATAGCTCAGAAAGTTTAAAACAGTGTTCCTTGATATTTCATTAAACATTGATCCCAGCAAAAAGTGTAAGGAACCTTTTTTGTAGAAAATTGTATGAGGATGAATTCAGTACGAGCACATTTTTTCGCATGAGCCTCCGTTACCGAGTTATTTACGAAAAACCAAAAAGAGGGACCTTTACACCCCTCCCTCCCGTGATTTTCAGTGGTCAATATCTCCTGAACGGTTAGAGATTTTGAGCTGATATTCAGGATTCAGTAATAGGAGGATAGCCTTACAAGACTCACAAAATCGGAAGTGTGAAGATAAAATAGGTTTCAAGTTATTGGGGGGTCAAAAGTGGCCCCAAATGGTTCGTGTAAATATACCCACGGCTGGTGTATCGCCCGTTTGCTCTGCGAACTTGGCTGACAGCCTGACACACTACCGTGGTATCATCAGTGGTTCGTAGTTGTCTCAAACATCTTTTGCGTACGTTCAAAAACTTTACACTTTATAAAATTTTCCCTCGTGTTATTTTTAAATTTTCGATGTATAGGATGGGATATAAATTAAGCCTGAGTAATTTTTTTACTGTTTTTTTTTTATGTTATGTTATACATTATTTCTTTTAATGAAACTGTTCACCTCAGGCGATTATCACACTGGCGACGGATCCGCATGCGGCGCCGGTGTGCGAGCGAGATAGAGCTATACACATGCAGAGCGCGCCGCATGCGGATCCGCAGCAGTGTGATAACCGCCTCACTGCGCGATTTTGTATTAACAACTAACGCTACGTGGTTTCGGAACTAAACGTCGCAATGACATTTCGCATTCTGTTTTCTATCAATGTCAAACAAAATGACATTTATGTGTAGCCTCAAAATTCGATTATTTAAAAGATTATTAAATGAAAAACACCTATTTTACAACCGCTACAGTAGTGTTTCTCGTTATAATATTCTGTTCTTCGGATCTGATGGAATAGCGTTAAAAAGTTTGAGGAAGATAAACGAATTTCGGTAATAAAATGTGAAGCGTAGTGCATGACGATTTCTCCGGCTTTTAGATAATTATAGCGTTCTCTTTATTAGAAATTTGCATAGCTAGTGACCAGTTAAAGTATTATTGCTAATAATTAGCTTCCTCTCAGTAATATAAGTTTTAGTTCCGTGTTGGTATCGATATGCACCAATTTTTATATAGATTTATCTGTTTCAGAAAAGCCACAAACTGTATCAACCGCCTTGATCTAGTTACAACGAATACCTCGAAACACCGATCAATCACAGAGCAGTATGCTCAGGAAGAGAATTTGAAAACAATACCATGGCCATTACAGAATGTACATCAACTGAATTATGACATTGGACTAATAGTTGCATTTGGACAATTAATACGAGATCATGTGTTAGAAAAATTTCCACTGTAAGTAGCTGTCCATTAACACTTTTCATGACACAGTTCCCTTTGAGCAGGGCCGGCCTTAGCCCTCCTGGTGCCTGAAGTCGCACTATGAGACCCAGGCAGGCGCGGATCCAGGTCCATTTGGCCCCAGCGTCCTTCTGCGACCGCCCCCTTCACCCATTCTTAAGACTGTCAATCCCTATGAGCTATGCTTGGTCCAAGCACATGTATATTGTAAAGGAAAATCATAGTAATTATGGACACAAGACCCCACCCAGTAGTCTGGTACTTAATGAGTTAAATTTATTTCCAGATCATTAATACGTTAGAAAGTATTATATTTGTATGTGTTCTCGCATTGTCATTGACAGATTTACTAAAGGCTGATTTATAGCACAGATTTAACACCAATGTTGTCTTGATCTACCCTATTTAGTAGATAGAAAGATACTTTTACATATTATAAGAAAGTGTTTTACGTTTTCAGAGGCATGGTGAATGTGCACCCGAGCCTGCTGCCTCGCTGGCGCGGCGCAGCACCCATCATCCACACGCTGCTGCATGGAGACCAGGTCACTGGCGTCAGTCTTATGAGGATCAAACCTAATGTGTTTGATGTTGGTATGTATGTTGATGTTTTATAATGATTCTGTAATTGTTAATGTTAACTTTATAGATTCCATCAATTAAATGGATATTCATAGAATGAAAGAAGGCCTGCATCTTTAATTGCATATATGAGCTATAGTCTCCATATCTAAATATAGGCTATAAGCCTATATATAATAGAGGATTAGACCTTTGAAAATTCAAAGTCAGATGTATGCTGTTTTTTTCATCCACATATTTATTACTTTCTGTGACACAGTTTGCTACGCACACGATCACATTACTCAGATTTTTCATGCGGCAACAGTGTGCGAGTGAGATAGCGGTCTGCATGTGCATGGCGCTGACTCGTTCACCCATCCGGTTACGGCACCAAAGTCATCACGATTGCCACTCGCAGTAGTTTACCACTTTAAGGAATAATTAAACTTAATTTTGATTCTTCATAAATTCCAGGTGAAATTATAAGCCAAAGAAGAGTACCTGTACCTCAAGACATCCTGTTACCCGAGTTGACAGACCAGCTATCGGAGATTGGTGCTGATATGCTCGTAGACTGCATGAGGAGGCTGCCAGAGAGCTTGGCTAATGCTAAACCACAGAGTGAGGAAGGGGTAACTTATGGTAAGGGAAGTCTACACCTTGGTATAGTTGGAATTTTAAAAAATATATAAATTTAACCTTTTGAACGCCAAGCATGGGACGGAAAAATCGTACCCTCAGCGCCAGCACGCGCGAAGGTAAACCGCTTATATTTTGGACGTGATATCACGTCCTGGCGCTGACAGCACGACTTTCCGTGCGCGTGATATGACAGGTTTGGCGGTCAAAGGGTTAAAAAAAAAAAATTCCATTTGGAAAATTGTCAAACATAATTTTTTGACAACCGGAGTTATTGTATAATGTATGGGCCTTTACAGCACCATCTGCTTCTGCTTTTCAAATTCATGGCATGTTTTTTACTTAGACTATTGATAAAGCTGTGTTCAATCAATGCAAAAAAAATGTATACACTTTTGAACCTTATTACAATGGAGTAAGGTGCAGAAGTGTATACATATCTATGGCGTTGACTGTACATCTACATACAGTCTAGGTCTTTTGAACACCCTACCCGCTTAGCTGCTTCTGCGGCTTACTGTACATACAGCAGTAACTATGTTGATATACTGTAGTTATAGTATGGATATAGTGCAGTTCTTTGTCCCAGAAATCGACGTCAAGCCGTGAATGGATGATAGACCAAGTTATAACAGTTATCAGAAAAATACAAAAAAAATATATCACATGTTCTTCAAAAATTATGGTCACTTTAAAAATTTACTAGAATATTCACGCCCTGGTCCCTTAACTTCTAGTAAATTTTTAAAGTGACCATAATTTTTTAAGAACATGTGATAGATTTTTTTTTGTATTTTTCTGATAACTGTTATAACTTGGTCTATCGTCCATTCACGGCTTGACGTCGATTTCTGGGACACCCTGTATGTATATTTTTTTATTGTTTCAGCTAAGAAGATCACTAAAAGCATCAGCGACGTCCGATGGTCAGAGATGAGCGCGACAGAGGTGTACAACTTATACCGAGCTATCTACGGCCTGTACCCTCTCAACACGACATTTAAAGATAAACAACTGAAACTGTTTGATGCATTCTTAGATCTAAGTACAGATGTGGACAAAAGTAAACCAGTTGGGTCATTAGAGTATTGCGAGAAGAGAAATGCAATAAAAGTACTGTGCAAAGATAATAGATACATATATTTTAGATCGCTTAGAATAGTAGGGAAAAAAGAAATAACTGCGTTAGATTTTTATAATGGTTACATAAAAAATATGCCAATAGAGAAAAGAAAATGTGTGGTTGTTCAATAGAATAAATAAATTTAGAACATAAATATATTGTTTTTTTTTATGTAAGAGGAAATGTTTAGGAAGAGTAAATGTATATATAGTATGGATAAACAAACTTATATGTGAACATACAACGCATTGAGAAACATTTAAAACATATTTATCACAAAGATCATGGAACTACGTACTATTAATATAAAATCACCAAATCATACGTGATATGTATATATTTCCTACTTAATTAATACTTTGTACTGTTAATTCTAATTACTACTTATGAAAAGAATGAAATTAAAATAAAACTACAAATCTTTGGTCAACCCCTTATCCCCCCTAACCCTTGACATAGGGGTTAATTTAGTACTCTACATTTGCATGCTAACTTCACGGCGCTTTTACCCTGAAAAAGTAAAAATAATTATATTAATAATCATACAAAAAAATTATACACGAAAAAGGTCTAGAAGAAAAAAAGGTCTAAAGATATAAAAATACAGGAAGAAGAATTAAAGAAGATAAATATCGAAGGAAGATGCCATAGAAAAGTGCTGTTTGAGAACAATCACAGAATAAATAATATTTCAAATAACATTTCATAGCAACTACCTATCACTGCGGAAAAACCTGACAGTGTTCTGATCGAAAATGTATGAAATTATGATACTTACTGAGAGGGTTAATCACAATCTATTCTATGAAGCGACGACAATGACGACATGTGGGTATGTAACTGACACTTCCGAAAACACTGCAGTAACTGGCCACCTCAAACTAAAAATGAGCTCTATTCACCTACAAACAGAATTCATTTTAGCATGAGGTTTTAATTTGGTCACCCTTCAATAACTGGCCGCGTTATACTAAAATGAATTCTGTTTATAGGTGAATAGAGTTCATTTTTAGTATGAGGTGGCCCGTTACTGGCGATTTACCCTATATAAGTACCTAGCTTAGTTCTTTCACATATAAGAATAGGGTTTTTCATAGGAATTGTTCCAATTTGTCCCCGCCATTGGCATACCGCATTTGAAGGCAGCGGGGGCAGATGGGAATCTGTCCCCGCTGAAATGTGGAATGATTTCTATGAAAAGACCTATTCCCCGTCTGTCCCCATCGACGGGCACAAATATAATAGACCAATATAAGCACAATTGAAAGAATACACGTTTGCAGATATAACCTTAAAGAGTTTTGATACCTACAAACGAATGTCCTAAAAGCCGTTGTAGTGGCAAGCGCTTATGATGTAGTCCTTGTACAGTCAGCAGCAGAAGTATCTAAGCGGGTAGTGTTCAAAATGACCTACACACGCTCTTATTCTCTTAACAATGAAGTCGTGTCCAGGTCATTTTGAACACCCTAGCCGCTTACCTACTTTTGCTGCGGACTGTGCAGTGCAAATTCAGTATAATCTTCAAGCAATAAGAAGTAAGCGCCGACCGCCATAAGGGCCCTTTAAATATGTTTATCACAATTTGTATATTTGAGATCAAATATTGATTTTAGTGTAAAGCTATAAATAAAACAAGGTGGTAAAAGTGAGATGCAACGTGTAATAATGTAAAACATGACAAATTTATTTGCGTGTACAACTAAATAGGATCACGTATAAATCTCAAATTGTTCATGTTCCTCCATTACGAAGATACATTTCAGTAGAAAGTCATCACAAAGCCGAATAACCGTGAACCTTATTCTAAAGGTAATAGGGTCTATTAATCATCAGTTAAATGTGTTGCTAAGTACGGTCGAGGAAATTTAATTCTTTAGCAGTTTACGGTTCACTTTACATTGGACATTTCCTAGCGTAAGTATGAAAAACCAAATTTCCTTGAACCGCAAACTGCTACAGAATCAATTTCCTCGACTGTACTTAAAATATTGACTGACTGACATATTAACTGACTAAAATATTGACTGTACTTGAAATATTGGTTGACTGGAAGAGATCCCTTAAGGGATAAGTCCGCCTTTGTACAAATATTGTGTTTTCTTACTGTTGTATTTTTCTTTGTTGTACAATAAAGTATTATACTACTACTACTACTACTAAATATGTAAAAATAGACACGATTTTTACGTGATCCTGACAAGTAGGACTACAGAAAACAGAAGCCTGCCGATACATCTTACCTCCTCAATTTTGATCAACTTATACAGCAATGCGATTTTCTAACTATCCTTAGCCTGGAAAATAAACGTTTTCACTCCTTTACTGAAGAAATTTTGAAAAAAAAAAACTTTTTTAAGAATTATCAAGGCTTCTGTTTTTTATGACTAAATTCATCAATGACTTCACTGGTGATAATGATTTTATACAAATTATGATGGTGGAATATTTGTTGTAAAGCCCGTGATCGCTCTTATTGACAATTAACTATTTCACAAAGGGACGCCCCTAAAATCGCATTTAAGCGATGCTCCTACAATCTAATGGCTGCTCTACATGATGGCCCATTATAGGGACGCAGCTATACGACGAAACGAGATCGCAATATCGTTTGCGTCCCTATGATGGCATTGATGGCCCATCATGTAGGAGCCATAAGCGATGATGACTAATTTCAGTAGCTATCCAAAGTAATGATTTTTATATGGTGGAAACATTCCTAATCTCTACCTTAACCACAAATAACGAAGATATTTTTTGGCTCTTAATTAGCTACTAGCTAAATATTACACTGCAAAATTGCCAGCTTTGATTTACTCGTTGATTAGACACTAATATAATCCCCTTGACCTAAGGCCCCAATACCTACACCTAAAATGACTAAATCTACAAGGACTAGAATAAGATGGCAAACATTCTAGATTATTTATATAGTTTAAAATGCAATATCTTCCATCGGAACTAATTCGTAATAAGTTTGAATCCATTTCTTTTATCATCCTAACAAATGCATGACGACTCTAAAACAACATTTTGTATTAATAATATGAACCGTAAGGGCTAGCTGATTCTACATGAAATAAGTTCATAGAGTCGCCATCATATTTGATCGAAGCGGCCAAGGTACTCAAAAATATCTGAACATGCACTTTATCGCCTTGACAATACAGGCGTTGTTCCGATTTGTGACCACCTCGGCCGCTCCGATATATCTTATGGCGACTGTACCGAATGTCTAAAAAGTACTATATACCTTACAAATTATAATGAAAAGTTTATCGACTTTTACTTAGGATTAGTTTGTTAACAGTTTTTTGCACGATAATTGTAGGCAATTATAATGAAAAATCCGGGTAAGTAATACCCAAAACCCCTAGTGAGATGAATATCCCTAGCAGTGGCGGCGCGTCCATAGAACACGATTCCCGTCGGCTTGCCTAATTTACATGTACCTGAGCAGTTTTCCTACAGCTCATGAAGAAATTCTAAACCAAATTAAAGTCCGGCTTGCCTAAGAAAAATTTTGACGCACCGCCACTGATCCCTAGCAATATCCTAAAACTCGGGAAATGCATTTCCTAGATAATAGTTTGTTGCTTCATGGCTTAATCTAATTTAAACCATATCGTAATGCGACAACTCTTTTTTTCCACTGAATTATTTAAGAAGGTATGTTTGATTAAAACGTAATTTACAACGGTTTATGAAAAGCAACATTTGAATAGACGTGCACTAACTTAATAGCAGAGACGACCAAATAACAAAAGTAGCTTTTATACAAACATTCCTTATTATCAGTATTTTTCTTAAGTTTAGTAGAACGACTGTACTATAGTATCCTCAAACCAAACGGACGACTGCGGTCATAAAACTTCTCTTTCACACTTGCACAGCCGCAGCAAAAGTGAAGGAGACAGCGCTATGATCTCAGTCGTCCGTTTGGTTTGAGGATACTATATCATCACGAACTACAGTCACGAACCCGGATTGTTGAGCAACTTGCCATTGTTCGTAATTTAGCCGTGTAATAAATGACCGAAGTAACTGACAGTTGACAGCTAGTCGGTAACATCCACAGACTTACTAGTACTATTCGCTATGTGCGAAGTGCATGGTGGGGGTGAAGAGAACGATCGCAGTGCGCAATGTGACAAGAAATGAAACTGCAAAAGCCCCTGTCTGCTGCCAAATAGTGAATCAGCCAGTGACATTTCATATAAGCAAGACGTACAACCAGGCGCGGTCCCAGGGGGGGGGGGGTCACATGGGACATGACCCCCCCCCCCCCAAAATCCTACATTTCTTATAGAAAAAAATTTTTACAGACCCCCTCAAAAATTTAAAAAAAAAAATCTACATTAGTGTCCCCTCCCAAAATTTTCGTCTGCGGCCGCGCCTGCGTACAATCTATTTATAAAAAAGAAAAAAAGAGATTGAGCACCTGCCCAAGAGATGGCGCCACAATCATGCACACAGCGAATACTCTAGACGGAGGATCAGCGTATACCCGGTAAGGGACAGATATATTTTGGCTGCTAGCAGGATAAGAGTTATACTACATGTATAGAAATTTCATTATTTTATGAAAAATGTAGTTTTTATACGCGATGAGGGACAGAAAATGTGTCACTGGATCTCATTTGCACGCGTACGATTGTGTATGCGCACATCTCTTTCACCAGTGTGCATAATGACACGCCGGGTAACATCGATCATAACACGGCTAAATTACGAATAATGGCAAGTGGCTAAATAATCCGGGTTCGTGACTGTACAATATTGTTTCCAGAATGACGAAATTTGTATAAAGTATTATTATTTTGCTGTCTCTGGTTAATAATGGCGACACAGAAAGTGCTAGACTAGTTCACGTGTAAGTGCAATATACAATACAAACGAGAATTATTTATAGGTATTTAGAAATAATGTATTTCTAATTACCTTTCACTTAGTTGTTTTATAATAACTGTTTAAGGGTAGATGGGGTAAGAGAAACAATGGGACAAAATAAACACTTGTATAGTAAATTTTTCGTCTTTCCCCTCCTGACCCAGAGATTGTGTTTAAAGCATAGGTGCATTCAAAGTTCAAATTCATAGATTAATATTATTGCCTTTTTGAAATGCATTTCGTCTACAAAACGTTTTTGTTGCCATAGCTTTGAACACAACTCTTATTAGTACTCTGTTCGCATTAAGACATCCCAATCTTCTTCTTTAACCCTTTGACCGCCAGTGACGTCACATCACGCGCACGGAAAGTCGTGTTCTCAGCGCCAGCACGTGATATCACGTCCCGGTTTGCCTTGCGCGCTGGCGCTGAGGCCAAGATTTTTCCGTCCGATGCTTGGCGTTCAAAAGGTTAAGCAGTTAAAAAAACAACCTTATTCAATATGAAATAGAGTAGGTTATGTATTGATTCATAGTTAATGCTTTCAATTGCACTCGTTTGGATTATATGTTTGTCTTAATATTCACAGAGCACTCGAGAAATACGTGCTTGATGGATAAGTTAATTCCCAATAGTTTAACCATTCGTAGATTATTTGAAAATTTTGAAATCAACCGGCAAACGGTACGTTTGCGAAAATAACGACACGTATAGTGAGAACTACTGGGTATAACCTAATATTAAAATAATGACAAAAAATGATGAATTAAGATGGTGCTGTGACATCAGATGACACTTCGATGCTTCATTCAGGTCACAGAGAGCATTTGGGCGCTTGCTGTTTCCTAGAAGTTAGTAAAAATTATGTTACTAAAACGGTTTCCAGTAAAAAGTGCCAAATATGTAAGTTAATATTTATTCTATAGTTACTTAGGAAGATTTAATACTTAGGATTATTTACATTTTAAAAACTTACTTCATTTTTGATTAATAGAAATCTGTTTACATTTATGGCCAATTCTACTGAAAATCTCTTACACGATTAACACTTTAACAGCCAATCACGAACCCTACTCGTTATTATGGCATAATTTTCAACTCTATTAATAGCGTATCAGAGTTGAAATTTAAATGAAATTTTTTAGTCAGCTGTGAAAAGGTTAAAAAATAAAAACGAATATAACTTAATATTAGCTGTCTACAATCGCATTAAGCAACATACAAAACATGATGAAAAACCATACCTGCTATAAAAAGGTATAGTTGTGAATAGATAATGATCTAATCGAAAGATGTCAAGAAGAATATGAAATATTACATTTTGAATATTTAACTAAGAAATCGGAAAAAGGCAGTGTATAAAGATTTATTAATAACATTTTATATACAAAAAGTAACATTCTCAAAATAAGGCAATATCAAAAGTAACATGTAAAAAGTTAATGTAAATTGCTTGATTTCACTGCGGTTAGTAAATACTAATGTTCTTGGGAGCAAATCTGTAAAATGGAAGGAAAAGGAAGGGTTAAAAGGGGGTTGAAATATTGACCGAAAATCATTTGCCCTGAGCATTTGTTTGGAGTTCATTCTTTTCTTATATTATTATTTAACTTCCACGGTTTTTACGAATATTAACTAAATATTGAGTCTTTCTCTGGCACTATGAGGACAATGTCGCGCTCGAAAAGTCGTAATTTTCAAAGTCTATAAAGGCACATAAAAAAACTATTTAAAATACTGGTTGCACTGTAGAAAATACCAATTCAAAACATCGCTTATCAATGCACTGAGATTGTTATTCTGTGCAATTCGGCATAATATTTTGCTTTAGTTAACAATAATCAGATTTAAAACAACTTTAAACAGATTATATCGCGTATACTAAATTTAAATTACATCCCGACGTTTCGAACACTTTGGGTTCGGGTTGACACCCCCGCCAACCCCCGTGACCACGAACGCTATAAAGTGTTCGAAACGTCGGGATGTAATTTAAATTCAGTATACGCGATATAATCCGTTCAAAGTTGTTTTATTTCATGAATAACTATCGCGGCAACCGTAGACAATATTAATAATCAGATTGTAAAAATAGCATATGAATTCTATAAATGGCTTCAATACTATTAATATAGCAAACTGATTCGGTAGGGTAAGTTTTTTACTATAATAAATTAGAATCAAACGACGATCTTGGACTTTGAAGAGATAAAATGTGCCACCAGAAACATTAATTTTAGTCTATTCTGACTATAATAATCAAATTTAACCTTTTGACCGCCATCGTCTGATATATGAGACAAAGTGACAACGTGAATGACACCTTCATAAATTATGACAGTTCAAAATTGAAAGTTCAATTTTTGACGTACGGCGGTCAAAAGGTTAATGATACCATAAACTTCTACAACTTTGCGTACAATGCACAACTTTGCCTGGCTTTTAAAAACATAGTTTTCTTCACCAAACAGCTATTTATATCTTATTGCTGAGATTGCCGCCTTTCTCCCATCTCAGGAATAAGATATAATAGCTGTTTTGTGAAGAAAACCATGTTTTTAAAGCCAGGCAAAGTTGTGCATTGTACGCAAAGTTGTAGAAGCTAACGGTAACAAATCAAATGGGCAGGGCAAATGCTTGATACGGCCAACGGAAGGAAGTTTGTTAGATTTTAATAACTACATAGGATGGAACATATAAGGACTGGAATTGAATAGGATAATGAAAAATATTTTACTGGAAAATATACTTTATTCCACATAGTACGTGGCAGCTACCTTTAAGAATTGATAAAACATTTGTCTTTTATTAAAAGCAATACGTGCATAAGTATAGAAGTGTAGTAAATATATAATCGATTCTCTGTACATATAATATTAACTAATATAGTGCTTATCGCTATTTTGAACTTCACAACATCAATAAAATGTTATCTGTGAAATGAACAGCCACTCGAACATGTTCATATTGTTCATTTGCGTTACTACTCGCCCGAACAAGATAACGTTGGCTTATTCGATAGATAATACATGGTAACTGATTATACTACAACACCGTGTGCCTATTTAACCCGACAAACTTTAACCATCGATTCATATACGTAACTAGCGACACGGGTACAATTATACATATAAACCTTCCTCTTGAATCATTCTATCTATTAAAAAAGCTGCATCAAAATCCGTTGCGTAGTTTTAAAGATCTAAGCATACAGACAGCAGGAAGCGACTTTGTTTTATACTATGTAGTGATTAGAGTAAAGAAAGTTATATCGTATTTAAAGACCATAAAAGTTTATGTCATAAGTTACTCGTATACCTAATAATTAAAAGTTTATTTATTTAAGGAATGACATACACCATTAGATATTTAATATTAGTGTAACGTGATCTTAGTAGTTTTTTATACTTATAATTTATCTTTATTTGCTTAAACTACTGCTTTTGAACACAAAAACTACTCAAATTTTCTCTAATAGGCTACTTTCCTATGTAGTCAAATTAGCTACTCTTTAGGAAACGTCAAAACGATTTCTTGTATGAAGTTTATACGGGAGACTAATATTGTGACGTCATAATACTATATGATGAATACGTCTCCTTTATAAAAGTTTTAATCAGTATAAAATCATTTAAAGCGCAAACACATGCTGCACCTGAATTTTCCCGTGTATTTTTGAAATTTTGATTTCATGAATACAACGAAACAATAAGTTTATCTACTAGAAAATACCCGATTACTTGCGTTTTCAAATTAGTAACAAGTGTTTTTCAACGCATAACCTTCAGCCTGAAAACGTCACATTAATTTATTTATATTAGCTAATTAGAAATACCTTATCAAAATGGCGAGATTAGCGCCTAGTTGATATAACATTATTCGCTCCTATCAAGAATAGATGGTCAGACTTTATCGGTTCATTAGGACTCACGGCGTATATTACCTATACGATATTAGCGAACTACATATACATATTAAAAAACAACAGGTGTCAGTAACTTGTAACAATTAAATAATACAACATGCGTTAATTAACAACAATCAGGGAATCGTATGACTGAAGCTATGATTGCGTCACCGTTTCATACAAATCCAATCATACATACATTCTGAATTTAATTTGCGTCTTTTAAAGCAAAGCGAAGTTATTAGTGGGTCATAGACAACTAAAACTAGACTTGCGAATTCAATCAAAAATATATGGCGTTAAAAAGGTAGCTTTGCTAGTTGGAACTAGCATTACTTTCCCCCTAAATACATGATACCTATACAGTTTTAGCATATATTAAATAATTGGCCATATTATAACCAAGGCTCTGTAAAAATCACATCTTTAATTGATTGATAATCTGACCTCCACTGATGAATTGCCAGGCGCCCAGGCCAAGTTACTAAAGTATCCGCAGAATTAAGTGGCGACTGAGGTCATAAAACTTCTCTTTCACACTTGCACCGTCACGGCAAGAGAGAAGGAGACAGAGTTATGAACTCAGTCGCCACTTAATTCTGCGGATACTATAACTACAGAGGTTTCGCTGCCTCTTGTGCCTAATTTGTTTCTATATTATCTACAAAACTAACGGAGGTCATAAAACTCTCTTTCACACTTGCACAGCCGTACCAAGAGTGAAGGAGACAGCGTTATAAGTTAATTTTGTGGCAAGTATAGTCTAGCAATGCTACGAATTTTTTATTAAATTTAAACTTTCGTGAGACATATTACCATTATAAAATAACACGGTTACACTCACGGCGCTTTAGTCACGTCTCGCGACATGTTTCGGAGAGCCTAGGTCTCCATCTTCAAACACTAGGAGTGCTACTAGTGCTTGAAGATGGAGACCTAGGCTCTCCGAAACATGTCGCGAGACGTGACTAAAGTGCCGTGAGTGTAACCGTGTTATTTTATAATCCCAAATTGTTGTTCGATTGCACATATATTTTTGTTGTCAACGTCAGCAACACTACACACCTCCACCACTATCATATCTTGGCGAAGCACAAATCAATAGCGGGACGAACGTAGCCCAGTCATCGCGATTTACGTAAATTACGTATAACCAACAAATCTAAGTACTAGCACCCTGTAAATGAATACCTAAGGGGAGTAGATATAGGCGAACTGGTGGTATAAAAACTTAAGTCAAATTTGACGTTGACGTAAAGGTGACACGGGACACGCTGTATAACCATCTAACACACACATGTAGAGATTTAATTCACATTCATATAAGATAATTTTAATTAAAAAAAATATGCTTACATAATTATTTTACGTTAAGACTCTGATCGCCCAGAATAGTTTACTATAGGGTACAGATATATATGTTTTTTTAATATTAATCAATCTTTCTCTGTCTCTTAGACATAGCTACGACACCTAAAATGTTTTTTTTCTCCAATGTGCTCGGAAATTTTCAGCTTACTGTAGCAAAATGAGTACGTGAAGTTCTTCATTTTTTACCAAAACGAATTAAAAAAAATAAAAATCATTATTTACCTGTTTTAGCGGCCGTGAAGTAATTTGTCAACGCCATAAATATGTATACACTTTTGCACCTTACTCCATTGTAATAAGGTTCAAAGTGTATACATATTTTAGGCGTTGACTAGTAAAATCCATTACTGTATTGTTTTTTACCTTTTAAACTTTTCATCCGACTAACAATTATCATTTCAAACAGCCAATACTTAAGCGACGTCTATACACCGTCTGAACGGCAATCCCTTCAAACTGTAGGATAGAGCGAGATAGTTAGATCAAAAACCTTGGTTGTCTCATTCTTTGTCATAGCACCGCGTCTGATCGTGCGAATGAGGCTTAATACAATCATAGACAAAACAACTATTTTTAAGGTTTAATCTTGTATCTGTTGCATAAAAGGAGCATATTTAATACTGTCTTAAACAGCTTTTGACGAAAATTTCTTTTTAAATATTATTTGAATGAAAATTGGCAGTATACATAGTTCTTAATACTATAAAAAAAAATATAGAGGGAAGCTAATTCATGACATTGAACGCTAATAACGTAACCAAAATCTGTAATTTATTTCATTTACTTTACTTTATTTCCTCGCACTTTTAGAGAAAAGCACTATATATGCCTTGGCGGGAATAGAAATTCGTGGACTCGTCTTATATTTTCGGACTCAGCTGCGCTTCGTCCGAAAAAATCGCTCATCCACGAATTTCCCTTTCCCGTCCTCTGCAATAATGTACTATTAAACATTGTGTTTAATTTTATCGTTTATTCCAAGCAGTTTCCGACCTCATATAGGTACTTTTATTGAATGAAAGGAAATAATGCTACCTATTTTATTTTTCCAAAAAAGTTTTCATTGAATCTATGCCTAAAACCGAGTGTTTTAATGTAAAAACATAAATCGTTTTCAAATCACCTAATTATATCACAACCAGCCTGTACTCACCATATCTGCTCCCCGACACCTAAATACATGTAATGTAGTATGCATGCCGTTAAGCTATTCTACTGTACTATTAGGCCGGGAAATCTGGCGGTGCGTAGTATGGGGACCTCGCATTAATTCCTCAGTCGATGATTCTTTTGCTGGGATATAGTATAGATCATAACAAATACCAAACATAATTTTTCCAAAAAAAAAAACATTTGCCAATTTTGGTATTTTCACCAAAATGTACAAAAAGCTTAATAATTTGTACTGGAATATTTCTCAGGCTATATTTTTTTCACCACACGATTTTTTTTGATCATTGCCAGATACTAGGAAAAGTTCCAAAAAAATGTCAATAAAAAGTATAAAAACTGTCATCTTTATTTAAAAATATCTGTTGACACTCGTCATTTTGTTTGGAAAATTTCTCAGTCAAGTTTGTAACAGTGGTTGTTATGTTAATCATATTTTAACGTAATATTTACGAATTTCCAAAAAAAATATATTAAAAGAAATAACTTATTGCAGTAAAAATAATACGGATATTTTTTTTTTGGAAAACATTGATACACCATCTACTCATGATACTTTATCATACTGTAAAGGTTTTTTTGTCTGAGGAATTAATGCGAGGTCAACCTCCTTATTGCCTGGTCTATATGACTTATGTACGATTCACATCAAACGACTGAAATCATGACGCATCTTTAGTCAAAAGAATTTAAACCTTCTTCACATTAGTTACATTCCGTATTTGAATTACCACGCTTTAGCAATTTCTGCGAGTATTACTCTCGAATCTGTTAGTTAGAGCGCCATTTGTACTTTTTTGACATCATTGTGCAATACCTACAGTTTAAAATAAATAAATAAATCCTTGTATTAAAATTCTACAGTGAGGTTCTCTAAAATTAGAATCATCTTCAGGCTACAACCATCGCTTTCCTTTAGATAAACTGTACGCTTGTGTGTTAGCATCGCCGCGTATTATTTTAACCGTTTATCGTATCGAAGTACCAGGCTCGCATAATTTGCTAAGAGACACGAAGTCCGCAGAGTAAAAAATATGGAACGTAACTACTATGTAGATAGTTAAAACTCCTTTGATTCTGTCATATTTAGATGATAACGTTACACTGTGGCGCCCAACCGCTGGCGTTGCCATTATAGACTGTAACTAATGTATACAAGGTTCAAATTAGACGGGCATGAATCGTACATGATACAAGCTTAGCTTACATGTGCTCGGGATGGCTCTTGATGCAGTCGATGAAGTCGCTGGGCTTCAGCTCGCCGCGGCAGATACGGAACACGGAGGTGAAGAGGGGGAATCTGAAATTATAATTTTATTTTTGAGTTAAAAACTCACGAAAAAGTTACTCTTTCTCATTCATATTTTCCCAAAAAAAATGCCTAAATCACCAAATATTTTTAAACTGTATACCTGTTTTTAATTAACTAGTAGTCCGCCTCTTAGAGCATTTAACCAACCGGAGCAGCCATTGACAGGCGTTCCCCTCTGCCGAAAATATATGACCAGTGGTCATACTCATTGTATGGACTGACGTTTATCTGACGTGGCTATTTTGACGTTCCGCATACATTTGACGTTCCCCTCCCCCGCAAAAATCGGCAGACTTTTTTTGTATAGAAAATGACAGACATGGCGGTCCGGTTGGTTGAATAGTCTAAGAGTCCGCCTCGAACTGAGAACTCGCGATTTACATGCAAACGAGTTGACCAATATAACAAGACCCATATGAAGATTTTTTTTCGCCTTCTAAATCGACAACCCCTTGATCGATTCTGCTCATAAACGAACACTCAAATTTAAAGTATCTCTGCTACAACCCCAAACAAATTTCATCAAGATCAGAAACACGCTACTAAAGTTATCGTAAGTTGTTTGTAAGAACTCACATTGCTTACGCTGCGCTCGTTCGAAAATGAGTGACATTTTCTCATGTACTAAAGAAAACGTACAAATCTCCGATTAAATAATTTGTCGTCGGCGATTGCCCTCCACTTACATCACATGGATTCACGCCAAGACCAACTATTTCGGTAGCATAATAATGGAGGCAATGCAATTCTGTATCAAAGTACTTTGATGATTAGCATGTTGACTTTTTTAAAGTGTCAATTACTCTACCTGTTAACTGGGTTAAATGTGGACGAGTTTATTGAAAGGTCCTTTTGTCGGTAGACTCGGTACACATACTGTATTATTTCACTGATGGATAGCATATATTGAGTAGCTTTAGGAAGTACTAATACAAATACAACAAATACAAATAAATACAAATAATTTATTAATAACTCCATGTCGACAAAGTGGGACGTTATCCCAGCACTGACACAAATGTTTTTAAGTCTCAAATGTCAATGTCGCACCGACTCCCGAGAAAATTGCCGCGCGATAGACTGGGAGCAAAATCTCAAATTCGCTCTCCTTCTCCATGCGACAGGCAAATGATATTACTTTTGGGCAACCGGGCTTTTTACGTGGTTTATACCCTGCTGTATCCGAATCGCCGGTTGCCATCAAAGAAACTACAACCAGAAGTGAGATACGGCCAAAAAAAGGACCCGTTTTTTAGCTTTTCTTAAATAACTCGAAAACAGTAGCACCTACCAAAAAATGTTCTTCCACTTAAGTAATCTACATAAAATTCTCTATAAAAAAGGTTCTATACAGTTTTTGCTGGGATCAATGTTTAATGAGATATTAAGGGACTAAGATAGACAATAAACATATATACTAATTAGCTTTTTCCCGCGAGTTTGTCTGCGTGGGATTAACATTCGCTATAATAAATTAATGAAATGCCGTAGTATAATCTTACAGCAAAAATAAATTTAACGTATAAGCTTTTTTACGTCTACAGTAAGCAACAATTCCATACCAACTTCAACCCCCCGTTTCATCCCTTTAAAAGATGATTATTGGGATAAAAACTATATTATATCCTTCCCCACAACTCAAACTATCATTACACCAAATTTCATCTAAATTGGTTCAGCGGTTTAAGCGTGAAGAGGTAAGAGACCCACTGACTAGTCCAAAATTATTAAACTCTCTCTCCTTCTCGATGCGACAGGCAAAGCATATTACTTTTTGTTTACAGAAGGGTCCAAATAGGGTAAAAATCTATTTGGACCCTTCTGAGTTCGAAATTTAAAATATTTTTTTACCGGAAGTGAAATATTTAAGGTGGCGGCCAGTATAAACCTAAGCGTCGAAAAATCTATGTTCCTCGTATGGATACCCCCATTCATTATGCTTTATTTTTAACGATTGTTATTTTTGGGAATAACAGTTGTAATTATAATATTTTGCAATTGCCATCAAATAATGTTAGACCGGAAGTAAGATATAGAAGATGGTGTCCAGGTCCAGCAAGGCTTCAAAAATGTACTATTCTTTTTTTGGACGGAAATCTCTCGTTTTTTTTATATTATTGTAGTGAGCAAAATTAGTTGAAAGGGTAGTAATAATAATACACATCTTATATGGAAGTTTCGACTTAGGGAGTCTTAGATTACAATACTCAGTCCTTCAAAGGTAAATCAGATGGGTGCTACACTGATCTTACAGTATAACCGGTGTCAAAGCGACCTATTTGTGTTATGAGCACTTGAAATTGAAATTGAAATTCCCAAAAATAACAATCGTTAAAAATAAAGTATAATCAGTGGGGGTATCCATACGAGGAACATAGATTTTTCGTCGCTTAGGTTTATACTGGCCGCCATCTTAAATATTCCACTTCCGGTAAAAAAAATATTTAAATTTCGAACTCAGAAGGGTCCAAATAGGGTAAAAATCCGTGTAAACAAAAAGTAATATGCTTTGCCTGTCGCATCGAGAAGGAGAGAGAGTTTAATAATTTTGGACTAGTCAGTGGGTCTCTTACCTCTTCACGCTTAAACCGCTGAACCAATTTAGATGAAATTTGGTGTGATGATAGTTTGAGTTGTGGGGAAGGATATAAGATAGTTTTTATCCCAGTAATCATCTTTTAAAGGGATGAAACGGGGGGTTGAAGTTGGTATGGAATTGTTGCTTACTGTAGACGTAAAAAAGCTTATACGTTAAATTTATTTTTGCTGTCAGATTAAACTACAGCATTTCATTAATTTATTATAGCGAATGTTAATACCACGTAGACAAACTCGCGGGAAAAAGCTAATTAGTATATATGTTTATTGTCTATCTTAGTCCCTTAATATCTCATTCAACATTGATCCCAGCAAAAAACTGTATAGAATCTTTTTTATAGAGAATTTTATGTAGATTACTTAAGTGGAAGAACATTTTTTGGTAGGTGCTACTGTTTTCGAGTTATTTAAGAAAAGCTAAAAAACGGGTCCTTTTTTTGGCCGTATCTCACTTCTGGTTGTAGTTTCTTTGATGGCAACCGGCAATTCAGATACAGCAGGGTCTAAACCAGGTAAAAAGCCCGGTTGCCCAAAAGTAATATCGTTTGCTTCTCGACAACGATTTCTTGAAAAAAAAAACCAGACTACGACGCTAGTGACGGCTAGTGAGGACGTGCCTCGGCCGAGGCAAACGCTCGCCGAGGTGCCTCGCGCGGTATTCCTCGCGAGGCAGTGCGACAGGTGTGGACACGCCTAATGCCGTATATTTCTAAAACACGACGCGCTTAATTTGATCTATATTATACAGCCTTGGCCAGAAGCGTTGAGCATAGGTGTTTTTTGTTTACAATTTTGATTTTAAGCATTATTTCCCTATCCTAACAATGTACGGTAACGGTAAATGTTATATTTTATTTATAAATATAGAAAACTTCACTTAATAACACTTTCAAGGTACTTAAAAAATATGAAAACAGAAGGTACCAAAAATGTAAATTTAAGTCGGTGCGACATATTGCATATATTCTATGCAGTTACTACTAACTTCAACAAAACATGCCTATTAGTTTAAATTAATTGATAAAATAACTTAAACAAAGATGGAAACTATGGAATAAACTTTCCAGTTTTGTATGAAAATCGCATTGGTGCTCAACACTTCTGGCCAAGGCTGTATGTTGGCCAATGCACTAACGACAATTGAGAGAAATACGTAGTCGTTTACATGTTCTAAATGTAAACAGCGCCAGACTATCAAAGCCCAAACAAAAAGATAGACAAGATAACTTTGCCGTTGTAAAACTATAATCTCCATACATCATCATAAGTCTCGATCAGTTAACCAACCGCAAATATATTATACTAACTTGGCCTCCATGTTCTTGTTGGCGAGCATGTGGTTGACCTCTTCAGCGGTGATGGGTCCCTGCAGTTTCTGTCCGTTCAGCATCTCATCTTCCAACTCCTTGATGGACCGGCCGGTCTTTACGAACGCCTCTGCCACTCGCCTGTTCCTGCCACCTGTGTTTGAAAACCAAAGATTTTAGAAGTGACTGAAAGACTATTTTTTTTTTTTTTTTAATTAGCCTAAAGTAGTGTCCCACTGCTGGGCAAAGGCCTCTCCCGCTGTTTTCCATAACTCTCGGTCCCCCGCTTTTTCCGGCCAGGTGCTGAGGAAAGCATCCAAAAGACTATAGAGAGAATTTTATATTTTTGTCAGTTGCCCATTAGACGCTACTGCCTTAAGAATGCAATAAAAATCTTCCGGAAACCTAATAAACCTTTTGCTTAAAATATAATATTCGTTAAGCATTACATAACCTGTTTATGTATAGCTATTCGTATAAGTCACGGTTATCTAATCTAACAGATTAGATTTGCAAATGATTGAATTTACGATTCCTGCAAAGATTCCGAAGGTCGATAATGTTCTCAATCCATTATAAGTAGCTTATCCGATATTACCAATTGTTAGACACGATCGGTATATCTTTACGCTGTTCCCATTGCATCTCAAGCACTTCGGAGCAAGTAGGGACTGTGTGTCAATGTCATCTCGCTAAGTGTGGCAGGGCACAGTACAGCAAATGTGATCACGCTGAAATCTGGAGCAGAGCCCGACTGAGGATGTACCTTCACGTTACAGAAAACCACAGCCAAATAGCACGAAACCCTACTCATAGTGTTTTGTTCCTGCCGTTGCCTGAGAGCTCAAATAAAACGCAGTGTGTTGACGATGGGGGAAAACCACCCTTTAGCCGCATCAACGCAGTGAATTTAAAGGGTCAGCTCCAAATAGATGTCCCGTATTTTACAGGTTGTCTCGTACTTCAGGCACGAATTATTCACTGTCCCGTTATTTAGCGAAACCACTACGGGACATTACATAGTCCCCCTGTCCCGTATTTTAACCTCGAATCCCGTATTTTCAATTCTGTTGTCCCGTAAAACTGGATCAGATCTGGTCACCCTAGCTCCAGTAGAAAAAGTTAATCAATTATGGCCTACGTAATCACTAATCAGCTCGCCAGAGATGAACTAGGATGCGTTTCGAAGAATGTGTTTGTTAAGAACCAATATAATCGCTTCTTTTACCTATCGCCACACAGCGCAGCTCTAGGGTTGGTCCTTAGCAAACACATTCCTCGAAACGCATAATCGCTCATCTCTGGTAGAAACGCAGCCTAAGGGTTGAAATATCGTTTACACGTCTTAATATTCGTTTGTCTATGGTGTGAAAACTAAATATACAGAGGTACTACAGTACAAATACTAAACTAAATTAATAACTAGCTCAAATCTAAACTAGGCCCTTGCGGCATTGTACCAAGGATGCTGGCGGCATTTCCTCGTTGTATCGCAATGCTGATACGCTGTGCGAGGAAACCGCCAGCTCTTCGGTCACCAGTTACATCAACCACACGCTTTGCGATTTCTGCAAAAAACTTGTGTGCGCTGGGACCCCATGGACCTAGAGTTTCAACTCCAAAGGGTACAAAATGTTACTCTCTACCGAGACTTCTATATTTGTTATGTTTTGAAATTTCGGCGCTTTCCGCCGCTGCGCCCGCCTGGTGTGAAAATATCTCGTGGATACACTGCTTAAATACTTCGCCTGGACAACAGCTCGGTAAGTGTTGAAAATAGTTTATTGATAGCAACATCAAGCGAACAATATCTAAATCTGACAATACGCGTTATTGTTTATACTTGTTTTGTTTTCCACTCGGCACACAACGTAATTCTATTACACTTGTATTCAAAGTACAGTCACCGGCAATAGTATCTTCCTACGCAAAGGGCGCAAAAATATGTGACACGCTCTTATTTGTAGGATCATTAAAATTGGACCAAATTGGATACGAGAAGGGTAGACCAAAGAGAATTGCGTCACAGAGCGAAACGGTTCTATACCTCGCGGGGTTTTAGCTCCTACATAGCCAAATTGAAAAAAAAAAGGTTCTTATTAAGATTTTTGTCAAAATCATAAGATCGCGTAGCCAGTAGGCAGGGGCAGTCAATCAGCAATTCAGCATCCCGCGTTAGGTTTGACCTTTCCGCATGCCGCGTTGGCGACCGCCATGGTAAGATTGTTTGTAGATAGGTGGAGTCCGAGAATGCTTGAGATATTGCGAGTTGATAGATGAAAGGCTATCCATCCAGCACTTTTATATTTATACTTCTGCTACTTCTTCTAGATACTCGGAGCAGTAGTATACATGTACTGTAATAAAAAGTTAATATGTAATAGTTGCATTCGTTTCGCTTCGTTCTACCTTATGTTGTTATTAAGATTTAATTGAAATAAAAAAATTCAACTTGTTAGGTACAAAAAAAGAAAAACTGTCTTTGAAACGTCACACTGAAAAAAATAATCAGGGAACCTACTGAAATCAGAGTAAAGTTTACTGAATAATCAGTTAATCTTACTGATTATTCAGTAAACCCTACCGTAATCTCAGCAGGTTCCCTGATTATTTTTTTCAGTGCACATTTATGTGTAATCCAAATCTTACGTTTTCACGTAACATCCTTCAATACAATGCCAATTTGATATTTGTTCGGAAATGACAAAAGCGCAGCGTCACTAATGACCTAGATAACTATTTTTACTCCGCCTTCGAGATACGAGCAACTCGCATACACGGATACACGATAAAATGTCTAAACGGAAAAACTCGTAAAACGTCATGTTTGCAGTCTGGGCGGATTCCAGTATTGACTTCCGACTAAGAAAATTCCGTTCATTCATCGACCGCGAATCGCCACGAAAGGTTGAGTAGCCAAGTGAAAGAATGAATGGTTCAGTAGCAAAGTAATATCAATTTTATTTAACATTGTCATTAGAATTAAGTAATAGACTACTGCTAGGTACATTTTTAACACACTCCAATAAAATATTACGTATAATTTTAAACAAAAAAGAACCGACTTCACTTAGGATCCGCTATTCCAAGAGGAAGTGGCCAAGTTGCTGTAATAATTTTAAACAAAAAAAGAACCGACTTCACTTAGGATCCGCTATTCCAAGAGGAAGTGGCCGAGTTGCTGTAATAGTTTTAAACAAAAAAAGAACCGACTTCACTTAGGATCCGCTATTCCAAGAGGAAGTGGCCAAGTTGCTGTAATAATTTTAAACAAAAAAAGAACCGACTTCACTTAGGATCCGCTATTCCAAGAGGAAGTGGCCGAGTTGCTGTAAAAAATAGTGATCACTATCGGTATGCCTATAATAGTTGAAGAGTTCCTCCGATTTCTCTAGGATCCCATTATCAGACCCCGACTTGGTGCCAACGGGGCCATCTCGGGTTATACCCACTAGATAAAAAAAATGAAAATCGGTTCACGATTCACGGAGATATCGAGTAACATACACAAAAAAATAAAAATAAATCAGTCGAATTGAGAACCTCGACCTTTTTTGAAGTCGGTTAAAAAAAGGACCTGTACGAGAAGTCTGCTACGGAAATGCGTCGGCGCATAGTTCCTAAGGTAATTAACAAGATAACGCGCGCTAACCTTTGCCCCGATACCGATAATGAACTAGACTCAAGATCATTGAAAACAAGGTAGGTACTTTAAGATAACGCTGGTAATATGATATGATTAATTGTCGAGACAAGGAAAAGTGGACGCCAAAGAAAGAGATGGCGGGATATTTTCTCTCAACCGATCGGACCCAACTGGATGCAAAATACCAGAAAAAGGAAACTGTGGAAGGAAATGGGGGAGGCCTATGCCACCGAGGCGATTTCTACCAGATAGGTATCGAGGTGATTTCTGTAAATTTTTTGTAAATTATTGTAAAATGTTTCTTAAGTTAGTAGACACAAAGGCTTTATTTTTATATATTTTATCAATTGTTACTCGTTATATCGTTAGTATAGTTGATTGTTGTTACTTTATTGATTCTTAATGACATTAAACAACGCGCACTCTAGATTTGGACACAAAGAGCGAAAGTAGCAACTGCAAAGCCTGTGAAATGGGTACCATTTTTCGTGTGTATTTATGTTATTGCCATTTTTATCGCGTACAGTCAACGTCAAAGATATGTTTACACTTTTGCACCTTATTACAATGGAGTAAGGTGCAAAAGTGTTAAGATATCTTTAACGTCGACGTACAAGAATCAATAAATTTGATAAACGCCTAAAAGGCACGCAATCGCACCACCTACGGGTTTTGCGGTGTCATTAAGGTTGTTATTACAAAAAAGGAAAATTTCGCGACTAAAATCTGGAACAGAGCCCGACTGGGTAAGAACCTCCACCTTACAGAAAACCACAGCATAGCACTAGACCCTGCTCATAGTGTTGTGTTCCTGTCGGGCCTCTCGTTTCTTTAGTCGTCAACACAGTGTATCCTCCTTTTTTGTAAAGGATCGACAACGCGCATGAGACACCTCTGGAGTTCCAGGCGTCCATAGACTACAGAAGCTGCTTATCAACAGGCGGGCCGTATGCTTGTTCGCCACCGTCGTGGTATTCAAAAAAAGAAAAAAAGTTGTTCAGTACGGCCTTCCTATCCTAATCACCTCGCACAAGTTGAAAAAACAGTATGTAGCAGAAATGGTGGCGTCCATGGGCGGCGGTAATTGCTTACCATCAGACGATTCGTCTGCTCGTTTGCCTCCTATGTCATAAAAAAAGACTCACCATAGCACGTGGTGATCAGATCAGCGACCCCACACGACTCGAAGAACGTGCTGAGCTTGGAGCCGGGGTAGAACACGTCCACAAACTTGATCATCTCCATGAGACCGAGCCGGATGACGGCGGCCTTTGTGTTGTCGCCGAAACCCAGGCCGTCGACGAAACCAGCGCCCACTGCTACGATGTTCTGGGCCAATAAAAATAGCAGTTTATGTAACTGTTACGTAATAAGGGTCCTTAAAATAAGAGTGTGGTTTATAAGATCACACGAGTGTTTTACGGCCTAATTACGTACAGTCGCATACACTACTTTATCTACACATATATTATAAATCCGAAATACGCGTCCGGAAACCATTAGAACGACCGCCATGGCCAACTCGATTGTGCCGGCGGTCGGGAGGGGCACGTGCCCGCGGTCGGGGAGCAGGCCGGATTTTCATTACGTTACCGTCATCATCATCAATTATTTAAGAGCTGGGCTCTTGTCGGTGGAGCATTTTCCATGTATCGTATATCTATCCTTTGCCTTCTCCTTGATTGCCTGACGTTACCGTAGGTAATGAATTTTCATACCTTTTTACCAACGGTCACAGATAATACACTGACGTTACAATACTGATTGCAGTGATGGTGGTTGGATGCGTTGCGAGGAATGTCTATGTTAAGAACCAATAGAATCACTTCATTTACTTATCCGCGCTTAGCGCAGCTCACAGACTACACAGACACCTCATCATTAAGCTTTTATAGGGAGCACGAGGTCACCACACATCAGCGCAATTTTATTCGTAAACTAGATGAAAACCCGGCTTCGCTCGGGTAAAATAAATGTTATGTATGTAAAAAAATAAATATTGAAAATATTATATGTAAAAACAACCTGGTTTCCCGCAATCCAGGATTCCTAGGATTTCTCAAGTCCCGTAAGCCTGTACTTCTAAGTCCTGGCACACCCGGGACCCTAAAATCCCGATTGTTTCAATTCCCGGAATCCCTGGTTTATAATATCTTAAAATCCCGGCCTCGCGCAGTTCCGAAATTACGATGTTTTTAAGTTGCGGAATCCTGGACCGCTGGGACCACTCCAGCAAGCCGCATTTTCAGAATCCCGGCCTCCTAAAGTTCCGAAATTCCGCATGCCCTTATGTCCGGGTTCGGGTGCACACGCACAGCAATCCAAAATCACGGTTTCACTATTTCCATAATTCGGGGTTTACTGATTCCCAGATTTATAAAATCCGGGACTCCTGGGACAGGAACTCTAAAATTTATGAGAGACACATTTTCGGAATCTAGGCTTTTAAAAATCTCGGAATCCTGCATCCCTAAAGTTCCAGATTCCTAAAACCCTAAAATTCCGGCGTCCGGCATTATACGGCCTTATATCCCGGCTTTATAATGTCACGGACCCCATCCAGATTTTTTTGGAACTCAGAATTCCTTATGTCTCAAAATCTCGGAATCCCTTATACCGAGACTCCCAGCACCCTAAAATCCCGGTTTCCCACATTCCCGAAATCGGGTCCATATTGGCTCACATAAAATTACTTAGCATAATTTTTTCAGTAATACCGTTTTGTGATCAGAATTATCATTCGTCATAAAAAAAATTGTCATAATTTTTATGGTTATAATATTTTTTCATATGACAGTGTTAATAATTGTTTGCTGTCCGAATTTTTTGAGACATAATATAATTTCCTACGTTTTTTGTTGATAGTAGTCATTTCTGTGACAGGGTCGACGAAGCCCCCGCTTCGCGGGGGCTTCTATTCTGGGTAGTTATGCCCTTCGGGCAGGATGACACACTAACCTAACCTAACCTAACCGAAATTGTGTTGTGTTGTGATCGCAAGATACCTAACACTCCTCCTCGCTTCGCTCGTCGTCGTACCTAACGGTGACTCTGGAAAGTAATATTGGTATAATAGATATTTATATTGATTTACATTATAAACTTAAATAATTCGGAGTAACGATAGTTATGAATAAAAAATACTTCTAAGAAATGATCATTATGATTAAAAAAATTATGAACAACAATTTCGGACTTCCAATAATCGAAGTACATATTTTATGTGAACTTTGGCGCACCCCCCGAAATCCCGTATTTTAAGTCTCCTAATCAAGGATATCAAAACTCCGGACTCCCTTGACTTTTAAATCCCGTCGGCCCGCATTTCTTGAATCCCGGCTTTCTAACGACTCGTAACACTGGCTTTTTAATCTCGGAATTCAAATATCTTGGTTTCCCGCATGGGTTTCTAAAACTCCGAATGCCGAAATCCTAAAACCCCAGAACGTCGCACTCCTGGTATATCGGGAACTCGGCTTTTTCATCCAGGAAACCCACCCGTTGCCTAAAGTCCCGGAGTCCCAGGATCCTTATATCTCGGTTTCTCGCATTCTCGGAATCCCTGGTTTTTCGGCTTCGTGCAGTTCAAAAATCCCGGTTTTTGAAAGTTCCAGTATCCCGGTATTCTTAAGTTACGGACTCCCAGGACCCTAAAATTCGGTTGTCCCGCATTTCAAGACCCCAGCTGTCTAAAATCCCGGAAGCCCGTTGAAGCATTTCCGGAATACTGGATTTTTAAAGTCCCGAATATCCCGGGATCCTGAAATCCCGGCTTTTGAAAGTCCCGGGATTCCGTCCGTCCTACCTCGCTTGGGTAATACCTCTATATACTTTCGAAAAAACGTGGCCCTCCTTTTAGGTATTAGGTGGCATGTAATAAAAAAGATAAAAGATATTTATTATTAACCAACTTCAAAAAAGGAGGAGGTTCTCAATTCGACTGTTTTTTTATCATTATTATGTTCTTTATTTATTTTTGGTCTTAGTGATAGGTTTTTTACAATATTTTTATAAAAGTAAAGTACAAAAATACATCAAAAACACAAAAAAACAATAAAAACATTATAAAAAACCTATCCTAGAGGGTATGGCAGGGCCCAGGCTGCCGGTGGTTAGGGCCGCAGTGAGAGGAACCGGCGGACTATCCGCGCCGTATCCATGACCACCGCCTTCTGCATCTGACCCTTGATCCAGCCACCTAGCGAAAGTCTCTCGAGGTGTTGATCGAGACATTATTATTATTATTTTTTTTGTATGTATGTTACTCGATATCTCCGTGAATCGTAAACCGATTTTCATTTTTTTTTTATCGAACGGGTATATCCCCTAGACGGTCCCATTGTCACCAAGTCGGGGTCTGATGATGGGATCTTGGAGAAATCGAGGGAACTTCTTCAACTATTATTGGCACGCCTATAGTGATTTCACTATTTTTTACAGCAACTCGGCCACTTCCTTTTGGAATAGCGGATCCTAAGTGAAGTCGGTTCTTTTTTGTTTAAAATTATTCAATTTAGGCACATTACAATGCACTTATGAACGTCAGAGACAAAAAGAAACTACTAATAAAAACTAAGTGCAAGCTGTGAATGCGATGTTTCCCCTATAGCCAGCTATTAAATTTTCATTTTGTATAAGTCAAGAGACAGGCGCGGGCTGAAAAACAGCACTGTGTAGCCGACCAAGCTCGCAGCGAATGCTGAGCTCCGAGCCTATTGTCGCGAATTTAGTTCTTAAGTTGATTGTCTGTTGTGTTTTTTTTTCCTTTCCCTTCTTGAGTATTGTTTTTCTGTTTACTTCTAGTGTGTATTACCACTTTTTTTTTTGTGTCTATTTTTGTGCAACAAATAATGCATTTTTAATTTAATTTTTTACCAGTTGAGTGATCCAATAATTAACTCCGGCTCAATGTAGTTGAAGTTAATTACTGCAGACAAAGACAGTAGCCATTAAATTTATTCACTTTGAAGGTTGGAGGTTGTTGTGATTAAAAACCACAAAAACAGGACACTGCACACGCTGCTTTCAACCTGGATCAGACATCAGTGAAAACCGCACGGATCAACTTTACATACATATCCGCACACTGTGTCATTAGAATAACTGCGCCATCCAATTGCACACACTATTTACTATAGTTATGACAGCATTTGGTCATACAATTCATGTTTATAAGCATATTTGTGAATACCTAGGATAAAAAATGAGCACCCCTAATTTTGACTACAGCCTATTTCATTAAACTATGATTAATTTGTATTCATTTTAGAAATAATCTTCTACATGCCTCATGACAACGTGATATCCTTTAGAACATTAATGTATTCATGGTTATTTACTCAAAGATATAACCAAATGTGCAATTTTTTACGCAAAGATTGACTTTACGTTTTAGTTAATTCAGTATAACACATAATTTTGTCATACTTACAGTCATTTTAATAAAAGATTAGCCTTTTCATTTGTAAACAAACTTTTGTTGCGCTCGGCGCTACAATATCCGGCCTGAACATATTAGAAAATGCATCAGTTTCTACACTACACTCATAGAACCAACGCTGATAATTATCTACAATAGTATTCGAGACATATTTAGGTAAAATACTTAGGTAAATAAACATAACCCGCGGGTCATTTCATTATTTTCATTGCATATGACGTTTGGATTCACATGACAATGACAAAACATGTAGGTAGTGTTCCATAGATATACCACCCATAGATCTGACACGGAACTAATAATACCAAGATAGAACGGGATGGTCTTATTACACTTTCAATAGATACGGCAGAGAGGTGCTATTATCGTTGGTCCTTGTCATAGTTTCTATTACCCTCCACGCGTTACTTCTAGCAGTGGAGGGTAACAAACAGATATAATGCGCGATTTCTTCAAGAATTTCTGTGATTGCTACGAGAAAAGCTGTTAGTTTTCCTAGAAAGTTGTGTCGGCTAAGGAAAAGATTGGTAAATTGTTCTGTTTTATGCTGTAGAAGTGATTATGGGCATCTATATATCTATCCCATACGGGGGTACACGTGTGCGGGCTCTAGTTAATGCTTGCTTTGAGTAGTGTTCGAATACTTGCAAACATCTTTACATTTTCCTTTAAGGGACACCACACACCAAGCGGAATTCCTCGCGGAAGTAGCGGAAATTTGTCTATGGTAGCGGAAATTTGTCTATGGTAGCAGATTTTTTGTATGGAAGCCATAGACAAATTTCCGCTACCATAGACAAATTAAGCATTTTGTCTATGAATTTCCGCTACTTCCGCTAATTCCGCGAGGAAAACCGCTAGGTGTGTGGTGACCCTTATAGTGCTAATAGACGGGAAGACCAAGTCCGCCGGATTTGGTTCGCTCCGAACCAAATCACGCACTTTTAATGAACTACCATACCATGGTATGGTCAGGGAGGTACAATTTTAGTGAAAATTAATTCTACTTTCTTAAAAAAAATATTTTGTAAATCAGCCGTGTTTTATTACATTTATTCTCAGCATTTATTTACTTTTTACCTCCCTTTGTTTGACCACATAACCTGTCCGACACGCAATGCACGTCGGACCTATCCTATATGCGCCGAACGCAAACATGGTTCACAATTTCCGAACGCACCCGTCACTGACGTCGCTGACAAAGAACAAATATGGCCGGCGTTATGTCGTCAAATTAACACTTTTGAACGTAAAATACGCGACAATCCGAATTTTGCCGATATAAGTGTCTAATTCAAAAACTCTTTATTCTTTACGCTCCTTCGTTTGAGCATAGTCTCGTTCAATTTTTCCGTAGAGGCCCACGAGATTATTAATATAGATTTCCACGATTCGAACAGCACATCTCAATAGTATTCTACACCAATTTGTGGTATAACAATCCAGGTTGACCCCTGTAACTTGATTTTTGTGAATATGAGGTTGAGGTTATCTGTGGTGCAGCTTCAGGACTGGTTCTTACTAAAAACATCCCTCGCAATCCTCGCTCAACTGTAGTATGGTAGTATTTTTTTAAGATGTCCGATACTAACTAAAGATTTCTTCCTACAATTTGGATATAGCATTTTTTTTCGGGTTAATGTCAAAGAGTAACTACTTCTTCGGGGACTGTTAGCAAATAAAATTAACGGAGCAAACAAGTGAACCAGACTTGTTTGTGGTGTTTACCTTTTAAATCTTTGTTGGGAGTAAAATCGGTGTCCTGTATAAGTCAGCAATAATTAGCGCTCTGAACCTTTTTTTATGGCGCCTTCAGTTTGGAGTTTACCAACGGCGATAATACGTTAATCCCTAAGAGACCAAGAAGAAACTTAAATAGTATATCACGAAACAAATTCGAATACCTCTTAAGCGTGTCAACCGTTTAGTCATAATAATTTAATAGACACGGACACAATGTTATCGACTATTGTACTTTGCATCACAAATGATGTTGTTTGGTTTCTGAATTATCTATTGTTTAAAGTACACGGACTGCTCTATTTCAGAATGTGACACTTCCTTTCATAGAGCCAAAGGTTATGTGAGTTAGATAAAATTAGACAAGCCATGAGTAAAATTGTCCTTTTTGATATAACAAATAGTTATTGATAACGCTATGTTTTCGTGTTGTTGATATGTCGAAACTTCAAGAGAATATTTTTGAATTTATTTTTTACTAGCAACCCGCCCCGGCTTTCGCACTTATAATGCAATTATAAAACCTTCCTCTTGAGTCACTCTATCTATTAAAAAAAAACCGCATCAAAATCCGTTGCGTAGTTTTAAAGATCTAAGCATACATAGGGACAAACAGCAGAAAACGACTTTGTTTTATACTATGTAGTGAAGTTTCTTTAGATATTTTTTGATTAAGTGAATATTTTCAGAAATAATCGCTTCGGTAGTCAAAAAAATAGTCACGTATTATTTAAGATATAAATACACACATTACAGTGATACTGATAATTGTAGGTGTTACATAATTTGCAATACGATGCAGCCAACCGCATAACGTTATTTAACCTTTGCCATTAACATAACTAAAACAAAGATATTCTACCCTCTGTAGGTATATACGATGACAATCAATGTCAACATATATTTTCATAACTACTTCTTATTTCAGAAACTATCTAGATGCCGATTTCGCAATTTTAAGCTCTAAATCAGGCGGAAAGGTTTGAAATTGCAACGAGCCTATTTGGCATTTGCACACGGCGAGCGGTTGCGTAAACGAAATTTCATTCCAAAGTAAACATATGAAGTGCAAACTTTGCTTTTTGTTTCTCAACTATAACATATGGATTCGAGGCACTGACAGCTATATTCCGTTAGTGCACCAAGCAGTATTTAATCAAGATTTGTCAGAGCTAATTTACTTAGTTACATAAAATAGTGCAGTATGAATGCGTAATGAGTTTCTAACTTACATTGAGTTTGCAAACTCGCAATACCGGTGAGGGTTAATCGTAAGTATAATTTATTATCATTAAAATACCCACGTTAACTATTATCTTTTGATTGAAAGTTGAAACCTGAAGGATAAAGTAAGCGAGATAATGTTTATAGAAAGTTTTTTTAGTAATAAGACTTCTGTCAATCTGATGAAACACTGGGTGCAATGCAAATTAGGTACAACGCATATACTCGTCATAAAGAGAAGCATATGGCCCTTGTTGGAAAAAAATACGCAGAGACGCGTCATAGGTCAGGATGGCCGGGTTGGAAACACTTAATAATAATTAATTATGCTCTATACCTACCTTGAGTGCATCGCAAATTTCAACAACATCATGTTGACGACAACTACGCAAAAGTAGTCGGTCTGAATAACATCGCACATGGTCGGCATGGCCACCTATCCTCTTTCAGGGGATAGTCAGAATGGCCATGTCGGATAAGATGTATTTTGTTAGAAGAAAATGTGTGCAAGGACGCATTGAAAGTCAGGATGGCCGTGTTGGACAAACCTAATTATGCTCTATACCTACCTTGAGTGCACCGCAGATCTCGACGGCATCCTCGTCGTCGACGACGACTACGCGGAAGTAGTCGGTCTGGATAATGTCCCGCATTGTCGGCGCGAGTATGACGTCACGGCATCCTATCGTTGTCTCGCAGAACTTCTCATCGGCTACCTGTTGTTGGTTTGGTGTACATATTAATGTCAGTAAATACGAATTGTTCTCAGTTGAAATTGCTCTGAGTTAAAATCGAAATGATTGATTCAAATAACACTTTTGCTGGCAGTCCGGTTCATTCTGTATCGGATTCAAGAGTTTGTTGTGCCTTAGGACCGTTAAGTTAGATTGATTTTAATGGCCAAATGTCTGACATTTGGACAAATTAAAAAAATTAACTATATTTTTCTTGTTTTTATTTTAATTTAGTTTTATTTATAATTCTAATTTAGTTTTATATAGGTAATTTTGTAAGTATATTTATACATGAAATAAAACAACTTTGAACGGATTATATCGCGTATACTGAATTTTAAATTACATCCCGACGTTTCGAACACTTTACAGCGTTCGTGGTCACGGGTCGACTGAGGAAAACATATTTACCCACATCTAAAATTACAATGTACAAAAGACTACCCACATGTATAACATTAAATGCAAACAAATAAAGGTGAGTGTACATGCCAGAAGGGCAAATAAAGCTAGTTCTACAATAGCTAATTATCGATCTACTACAAACTTTAATTAATTAATTTAAAAGGTAGCAAACAAACTGTTAAATTTAGAAATTAATAGGTCTACATTATTTTACAAAATAGAGCAATATATGTTAACACTATCCAACGCTATGGCCTCACAGTCGTGTGTCCTGCTTGCTCTTTGATCAAATGAACCACTGGATCCCAAGCCGGTGGTAAAGAAAAGCCCTCCTCCCTGTTGAAGTTTGGATATTTCTTTATCTCAATAGCCTCCCGCAGCATCCTGGGAATATATCGTTTCTCCTTGGCGAGGACTAGAGGCTTGTCAAACTTAATTGAGTGATTGGGCTTATCCATGACATGATCGCAAACTGCAGACCTAGGTCGACGGTGCTTAACATCGGCTACATGTTCCTTCACCCGAGTGGAGATGCTCCGTTTTGTTTGGCCCACATATGAGAGCCCACACTCACAATCCAGCCTGTAGACTCCTGCAGTTTGCAGAGGGGTGTTACTTTTCACGGGCCTCAGGAATTGTGACATCTTCTTCAACGGCTTGAAATAAGTTTTGATAGATGCCCGCTTCAGTATGTGGCTGATCTTATCTGTAACTCCTCTAACAAAAGGCAGGATGGCCGGTTGTCGCTCGACCGTAGGTAGTTTCATCCGAGTCTTCTGATTGAGCCGCGAAACTACCTACGGTCGAGCGACAACCGGCCATCCTGCCTTTTGTTAGAGGAGTTACAGATAAGATCAGCCACATACTGAAGCGGGCATCTATCAAAACTTATTTCAAGCCGTTGAAGAAGATGTCACAATTCCTGAGGCCCGTGAAAAGTAACACCCCTCTGCAAACTGCAGGAGTCTACAGGCTGGATTGTGAGTGTGGGCTCTCATATGTGGGCCAAACAAAACGGAGCATCTCCACTCGGGTGAAGGAACATGTAGCCGATGTTAAGCACCGTCGACCTAGGTCTGCAGTCTGCGATCATGTCATGGATAAGCCCAATCACTCAATTAAGTTTGACAAGCCTCTAGTCCTCGCCAAGGAGAAACGATATATTCCCAGGATGCTGCGGGAGGCTATTGAGATAAAGAAATATCCAAACTTCAACAGGGAGGAGGGCTTTTCTTTACCACCGGCTTGGGATCCAGTGGTTCATTTGATCAAAGAGCAAGCAGGACACACGACTGTGAGGCCATAGCGTTGGATAGTGTTAACATATATTGCTCTATTTTGTAAAATAATGTAGACCTATTAATTTCTAAATTTAACAGTTTGTTTGCTACCTTTTAAATTAATTAATTAAAGTTTGTAGTAGATCGATAATTAGCTATTGTAGAACTAGCTTTATTTGCCCTTCTGACATGTACACTCACCTTTATTTGTTTGCATTTAATGTTATACATGTGGGTAGTCTTTTGTACATTGTAATTTTAGATGTGGGTAAATATGTTTTCCTCAGTCGACCCGTGACCACGAACGCTGTAAAGTGTTCGAAACGTCGGGATGTAATTTAAAATTCAGTATACGCGATATAATCCGTTCAAAGTTGTTTTATTTCATGAATAACTATCGCGGCAACCGTAGAAGATATTATATATTTATACATATTGTAATTAGTTTGTTTCATACTTATGATATGAATAAATGAATACTATACTTTTGGGTGTAACGTTTGGCGCCCAACCCGAAAAATTATTAAGGCCGTTCCTCGATTCGGACAAGCCACGCCCATCCGTAAGAGACACGTTTATGGCTCCCGTGCACGAAATAAAGGATGCAGCGCTCTTAAGGATCAGACTTTTTGACTAAACTACGATAAATAAGCGAATCTGCAAAGTTTTGTCTAATTTTGTTTCTGTGACTTTTTAGATAAACCAGAATACCATATTTTTTACTTGGTTATATTGCTTAATCTCTTATAGTTTACGTAAGCTAAGAAAAATAAGGGGAAAAAGGACCCAACTTTCTCTATCGAGGCAACTTTCAGCAATCGTGTTTTGGCTTGTACCATAAACTAGAGTATATAGTCTAATAATATATATTCGAAAATAAATTCAGTCCCTTTTCCCGTTTATTAGTCAATAGAGCGTTGGAAAAAACCTATAATTTTTCAAAGTAGCCCCTTAAGTACGAAATGTATCATTGATATGTGAATGCACCCTTGAGGCCTGCACGGCTAGCACATCTTACGTTGTTGCGCGACTCTCCATACTTCGAGCGCGACTCGAAGTATGAAGTGACAGGCAACAACGTAAGATATGCTAGCCCGCCTAATGGCAGCATACATTTTGTTTGAAATTATCCAAAAGGCATTTTGATAAGATATAAAAACATTTATAATTATAACTAATAAATAATTATTTGGCAAGAATAACCTTAATATATCTAAAAGATACTAACCTCGGAAGCGATGTTGGCACCCATCAGCACTGCGCAGGGGATTTTCAGACATCTCGTGATTATGTGAGAGATCAGGTCAATGCCACCGCCTTCCGCTATGTCGAAGCCCTGCCAAAGAACATTACTTCCTAAGGTTTCATTGATATTAATCAATTTGTAACGCGAGCAATGCACACGCTACCTATTAAATAGCTACAAAACATTTATAACATAAGCCAAGTTCAGAATGTTCGGTGAACTTTGTACTACAGATGAGTATAAAATCACTTATTACGACCAAATGCCGACTTCAGTCGTTTGATGTGAATCCTACATTATCGCAAATTGGCTAAGGCGATTATCACACTGGCGACGGATCCGCATGCGGTGCCGGTGCGCAAGCGAGATAGCGCTCTGCATGTGTATAGCGCTATCACGCTCGCGCACCGGCGACGCATGCGGATCCGTCGCCAGTGTGATAATCGCCTAACGATCCGCCGCTCTACTACGTGTAAGAGAACTCCAACAAGATGTCCACGGCAATTTTTTGAAGAACCATAATATTTAATTAGTATGATGATGTAGGGTTCAAGTCCCATCGTGGCCGTTTACTTTCTTAACCCTTTGACCGCCACAGTTGGCTGTGGCCGACATTGGAAAGTCGTGCCATGGACGCCAACGACGGCTACAGCCGACAGCTTTGCTAATTCAATAGCGACCTACGCGGAATTCCGCAAAGTTCCATTTCGCTTAAACAACGCTTGGCGTTGAACTTTTTTTTTAATGACAAACTCTATACATGGTCAATTGTTACCTTTATGAGAGACAGCGTCGCCGCCATGGGCTTGATCTTGCCGAGGAGGGTGGAGCAAATCGTCGCAAATTTCTACATCTTTTGCCGCGACCTCTAAGATTGGAACTAACCTAGGAGGAGGGAAACCAACCAAACAGGAAGCAAAATGGATACCTTTATGAGAGACAACGCCGCTGCCGTGGGCTTGATCTTGCCGAGGAGTGTGGAGCAAATCGTCCGCACGAACTGGTGGGGCACCACGAAGATGAGGATGTCTGCGTCTTTCGCCGCATCCTCTACGCTTGGAATGGCAACCTGGCAGAAGGGAAAATGTGGTTAATTAGGTCGTACCTTTTTTTTAAAGGTGATGGAGTAGAACTTCAAGCGGAAGCTTGCGGGTTCGAACCCTGGCTCATTTCTACCACGTAGTAGAAATGAGCTTAGAAATAGATTTAAATTTTCTTGCATTAACCATCACTGAGCTAAGATGCGGACAGACAGACAAACGGACAAGACGAAAGTACAAATGTTCCGTTTCTGCCATAATGGCAACCCCTAATAATGTTAAACCTCGCTCCTCTTTAGTCGGTTAAGATTAATTACTCTTATGCATACAAATAGATAAGTCACGTAGCCGGCATGCGGCAGTAACATTACATAACGCGGGACATTGAGTATTGAGTGACATTGGCATTGGCAGTGAACGAGTAAGGTAGTAACCCCGAAATAGATGTCATACGCGCAACGCATGCTTGCTGGTGCCAACGCTTTTTCAAATTAGAACGTTAACCTGCAGTTTCAATGGGATTGTGACGTATAGTTATCCCGTTCCCACTTGTCGGATGTCGGGCCCTGATTTTAATCGGATGTTCCAGTGGCAGAGCATTTTATTTATTAAAACTTTATTGCACATATAATATACAAATGGCGGACTTAATGCCTTAAGCATTTTATATGTAGCTAATCCCACTTGCACGACACAATTTTGTATGAGGCGCCGACACCCGATTAAAATCCGGACCCGACAAGAGGGAACGGGGTCTTAGCAGCAGAAGTACAGTCGCCATTAGATATATCGGAGCGGCCGAGATGGTCACAAATATGGGAACAACGCCTCTGTTGCGAAGGCGATAAAGTGCATATTCTGATATTTTTGAGTACCTTGTCCGCTCCATATATTTGATGGCGTTTGTACTCAACTAGGAAGGTGATGTCCAAATAGATAACTGTACAAGGTATATTTATATTTACGCATTTATTGATCGAGAACAATACTGAATCTGTATGTAAGCGCATTCCCCCAAATGGTACCTTTTCATATACACTGTCACATGCTAGTCGGGGACTTTACATAAACCTGGTTATACCTTGTAGAGAGATGTTATATAGATTCCTTTACGTTTATGGTGATTATTCTGAAGGAAAAAATATTGTCTCATCAATATCATACGATATTCAATAGATAGACAGCTCAACAAGTTTCAAACAACTCATTACTAAAGGGTAGGACATTATGATCTCTGGATTGAAATTTGCATATCTCTAGGTACATATTAATGATAAAATAAGCTCAATTTGCCCAATGGCCAAAGCAGGGCAAGCATTACTATAGGTTCAAAAAGGCTATGTTTGTACTTTTTTTCTCAAATATAAACACACCATATATAAAGATGATGCTAATTATTTGTCAAATATTTAACATATTCTATTAAATGCTAAATATTTAAAGTTAAATAATAAATATCTTTATAATTCTTATTGGAATCTCAATACAGGTCATCAAACCTGGACTTTGCCCATGCATTTTTAACTGCAACAACACTTATGTGCGATATGGAAAAAAAACAAAAAATTATATTTATTTTAGATAAATCAGATAATACACATCCACAATTGTTAATTATGTTTGAAAAGCAAAATGGTGCTAAATTACTAACATAATTATAAATAAATAAATAAATAAAATAAACCTTCATTACTGATTATTCTTTTACAATATAAATGGATCTCATAACTACTCATAACATAATTAATTAATAAGTAATTTAACCAGCACGTTGGGCACCCTTTCACAGGGAACAGATCTGAGGGGCCTTTGTTGTTAGTTGAAAGAACAGTTAGTTATTTATTCAATGTTAATCGATGTAATGAGTGTAATCAAGAAAGTAAATAATATAATAAATGAATACCATTACTATTAAGATGTACTAGGACAAAATATTTAAGATATTTAAAAAATAAATAAACACTTTGTAAAATCAAAACACGTTCTTTTTATTTTATTCCATTCTGCTACCATCCATCAACGAAATAAATAATCAAACTTTTTTTGTATTACAATTAAACATTTTGTTTTACGAACTTAATTTGGACACACCATAAATATTCATTCATGCCATAAATGCAAAAATCAAAGCACATAGACAATTTGAAAGGATGCTAAATAAAAAAAATTGCAGCAAGAGACTGTTTCACTTAAATAACATGTTCCTACTTGAAAATGTTTAACATTGTAAGGATGTTATCAGCTTATCCATTATGTTGTTTGTCTGTAGCAACGTAACACTAAAATTGTTGAACCAATTTGAATGTGTTTTACAAGCTTTTATTTATTTACTTTGTTACGTTACTTGTCTGTAACCAAATCTTGCTAGTTACTTGTAAATTATATCGACTTCTAGTTTTCCAAATTATCTAAACTTTGCATGCTTGTGTAAAGCGGTTGATGATGCAATTTTATTATGACATGGAGCTGATCTGATGATAGAGCTGGAAGGTGGCCATAGAAACTACATAACATTATCCCTACGTGTTAGGGCTTATGGCATTTGTACTGTTGAACAATTAGCGTTTCAGGAATTTACCTAAAACTCTATATTATTTCAACCATACGTAACCATACTAATTCAGTGTATGAAAATATAATTAGATTTAGGTTGTGATCTCATTACCAGGATATATCTGTAGTTTTAAGTACCTACTGTAATATAGTTTAAGTTTACATTTGCAATACCCTATTAGGGTATCATATTTATTGTTATTCTGTAACACCAACGTGAGAGCAAATAAAGTTATTCTATTCTAAAGTTATTCTATTCATAAAAGAGGACTTACAACATTTTCAGGTAACTTGTGACCGGGCAAATATTTAACATTCTCATGTGTCTCATTGATGATTTCCGTTAATTTCTTTCCTTCAATCATTTCTTCATACACCCACATTGTAACAGTGTCTTCGAAGTTTGGAAGTCGCGCCGCATTTTTGCCAACAATTTTAGCAATAGCTGAACCCCTGTTAAAAAAAAAGTTTTTTTTTATTTGGCAATAATATTTACTCTGACCTATGAACAAGGTTAACCCTGCACATGTGAAGGTACAAGAACGCGGAATTTTATTGAAGGTCAGTTTTAAAATAACTGCATTTCCGCATATAAAGGAATAGAAGTAGGAACGGAGATCCTTGTTATGTCATCGCGCTAAAACTGTAACGTAAGGTTATAAAATCATTAACACGGCCCATTAGTTTCACCGAAAAACAAACAAACGTAATTTATTTCAGACACTGAAACTCACCAGTTTCCAGAGCCGATTATGCAAACTCTGTTTTTCAGTTGCTTTTCTCCCATTGTAAAGTTATCGCACAATACTTGATTAAATTACAAAGGTAAATATAATGAAAACACTGCACGTCTGGCTGCTGGTGTATAAACGTAGCAACTGAACTGATTATGATTATGCGATAGCGGCTACGCTGTAGCCACAGACAGCTAGCCTAGGCTATTTGCACACCTACGCACTCGCCTCGCCTCGCGGTGTTATCACCAGTATCACCACGGAGAGGAGAGGTGAGGTATGGAGGAGGGATCGAGAGGGTCGAGTCGAGGGCGAGGGAGGGTCGTAAACTCAAAGCAAGTATTAACTAGAGCCCGCACACGTGTACCCCCGTATGGGATAGATATATAGATGCCCATAATCACTTCTACAGCATAAAACAGAACAATTTACCAATCTTTTCCTTAGCCGACACAACTTTCTAGGAAAACTAACAGCTTTTCTCGTAGCAATCACATAAATTCTTGAAGAAATCGCGCATTATATCTGTTTGTTACCCTCCACTGCTAGAAGTAACGCGTGGAGGGTAATAGAAACTATGACAAGGACCAACGATAATAGCACCTCTCTGCCGTATCTATTGAAAGTGTAATAAGACCATCCCGTTCTATCTTGGTATTATTAGTTCCGTGTCAGATCTATGGGTGGTATATCTATGGTCGTAAATGTCAGTTCGACAAGCAAGAAGTTGACAACTCGTTCCGTACTCGTTCGAAATAAAATACTAATCGATTGTTTGATAGTTCATAGTCTACTTATTTAATTAAAGTTATATTTTACTATCTTCCTTTGATTAAAACATAGATTTCTGATTTGATGTGGATTTATTAATTATAGCCATTTTTTATATATTTTGTTTATGATAACTACACAACATAATATTGTTTATTTCTAAACGTGTACAAACTGTCATCATCGTTTCATTAAACGCAAACCTGTTTTACTAAAACCTGAAGAATATTAAAAACATAAGCACCAAAGTAATCATTTCTTTTTATTTTATGCAGCAAAAGTATTTTGATTTCATAAGACATGTCCCATATTAATAAATATTTATTTCAGAATATTCATAGTTTAATACAATGAACATCGGATCATAACGTAAACCGAAACGCATGTCGTGATTGATTTGTTGGTTGTTTCTGTCTGTTTTGCGAATGAACATGGTTTACATGGTTCAAAAATATTACGGATTATTTGTTACAAATAGGATGAGTGAAAACTATGGACCGATTAAACTTGAGCTCAAGCTCCACCATGTGTTTTGCTAACAGTTTCTAGTGATAGAAGCCAAAGTGCTTTGTTTCTGGGTACACGGTATCCATCTGATTGGAACTTATACGTAAGTACCGATATAAATCAAAATAATTAATTTTTACACATTTTCTTGGAATTACAGCCCAATTGATTGCCTGCCTAGTCCCTAACCCTTAGCTTCGTTTCAGTACAGTTGCCTTTCTTTCAAGTTTTATTTATTTATTATTTGTTTTTGTTGTTGATTTCTGGTTTTGTTTTTGTTTACAGTAAAATTAATTTGGCAGAAAAGGATTTCACTACTTCTAAAATAATGGGGCAGCACCTTGTAAGTTTATTTTATTTTATTCTACTACCAAACTTCATTGCCTTTTGGATTTGAGTTATTTAATTTGTTCCTCATCACATGACAAGTGAAAACTTATTTGGTTATTAACATTCTACCAACAATTTTGAACTATAAAAACTAATTTTGTAAATTAAAGATTTAAAATTCAGATTAAGTTCTGTGGGAGCTGTGTTTAGTTTCTAACATCTACAGTTAAGGATTTTAATTGTTTAGCTATTTACGGACAGTTCAAGCTCTTTAGTTGTTTAGTAGGTACTTACTCTCTCCAATGTAAAGGGAACCGTAAATGACTCAACAATTGTGGCAGTGTATGGACAAAGGGACCACTTTGTCAATGGAGTTACTAGTACTTTCTAAAACTACGAAATATGCACTATCTATTAGTGAAATAAAAAAGTGTGGTCCCTTGCACTAAACTCGTCCACATTTAATGTACTTGACCATATGCAAGTCATCATATTTATGATGTGCTCGCCCTTGTCTTGTTTACTTGCGATTGGTGCAGCATTTCTTTCCACACAATCCCTGTCACCCGTCATCTAATCATTCACATCCTTCCCTTTCGTACCATCTCTAACACGTCCATCCATCTTTTCCTAGGTTTACCTCTACACCCCTCTACATTAGTTCCTAACTCCTCTCTCATAGCATAACTTTCATTTCATCTCTACGTTTTTGAACAGATACAGAAGATATAGACCTGTGTTTGATTAATTTTTACCCTGGATACTTAAAAGCCCTATCGAATTTCATATTCGACCGTTTCACATTTTGATGTTCACTGACAAAAAAATCTACTCTTACATGTAACAATCATTAAATCAGAATCCATTATTTTTATTCCTAATGTCACTCCCTGAAGCAACTGAAAAACATCGCTTGAATACCATGATCATAGCTTTGAATGAAATGAATGATCACTTACTTTATTGTTGTATTGTTATATTCATTAGCGTATGGACAGGTGGTGGTATTATTGAGCAGCGAATACACTGGAGTCGCCTAGGTAACATTTTATGATTCATATATTGAATTTTTGGGTTTGAAAGGTCTTACTATTTATATTGCGTCTTGCGGTCTTTTTGTATTGCGTTGCAGCGCAATCTCTGACTATATATTTATTGTGCCAATATGACGTGATTGACATCCACAGTACAGTATAAAAGCGACCAATAACATATGATGATACATACGTTAATCGGTCAAACAGTGCTCGCAGCCCTCGCAGGCCTATAACCGCAAACCACTTCGTTCGTTCGATCGTCTATGCAACACTCTATTTCGAATAAGCAAGAGCGACGGAGACGAAGATAATGATCGCGGTAGGCCCACAGGCTATAGGGTGGGGCGTGGTAAAGGATACCTGCCTATATAGAAACCCTCAAAAACGTAACGTGACCTTCCTTAGGTAGAAATGGAGATGATCTCATGGCTCCTCTACATGCTGGGCCATCATAGGGACGCAGCTATATGACGGAACCAGAGGGCCTACCGCGAAGTTCGAAAATCGACAAAACGATGGTCCCGTCTCTATCGCTCTTGCATATACGAAAGAGAGTGATGGAAATATTCGATTCGATGAACGAAGTCCTTCGCGGTTATAGGCCAGATCGCAATATCGTTAGCTCCCTTTAACGCATAGCTGCGTCACATAGAGGAGCCATCACATTCCAGTACAGTACATGACGCTTTATGATTTAGACTGGGTGTATAAAAGGAATAATTTATACGAACACGATTTTAGTTGCGAACTTTTATTCGTTTTGTGACCCGAATAATTTAATTCGAGTCCCTTGAAGTTGAGGTTTGACCTTTGCTTTGTGGGGAAAGTTGGAATTATCGTGTTTTAGAATAGGCGGGTCCGGCATCCTTTTTTTGAAGGCGCTGGTAGCCACAGCTCGTACCACTGAGTTTTTCGGAAACTGGATCTAATTGGATATGGATCAATATGGACTGGTTTCCCCACTGGGTTGGTTGGACAGTCAGATGGCAGTCGCTTTCTTAAAAACCATTGCTTACGCAATTTTTTTCCAATGAGAAATTTCCCTGGTCTGTCACTCTGACCTCCACCTCTCAAAAGCTGCCAGATGCCTGGATCTAGCAATAATGATGGTAAAGCAATCTAACAACATAGGTTTAATTGCTCTCATTATTGTGTCATATCTGACGTGGCCAGCTCTTATGGCTCCTCTACATGATGGACCATCATAGGGACGCAGCTATGCGTTAGAGGGAGCTAACGATACTGCGATCCCGTTCCGTCCTATAGCTGCGTCCTTATGATTATGATGGCCCATCGTGTAGAGTAGCCCTTAGCTTAGACCATTAGAATACGTAGTTTGAATGCTTCTAATGTAACATGAATGTAACTTAACATTAGTGAGTCGGTAACTAAGGTAAGGTGGGGAAGTTAGCTACATCTTTAATGTTGCAAGGGTTCTCTAGCGAGTGCAGCGAGCTCTACATTGTTTCAGGGGTAATATTGAAGCATGTGCAATATTGAGAAGTTTAATAATAAACGAACTGACGGCTAACCATTAAGTTAGAATATAGTAGAGCCAGTAGAGGTACCTAACCTAGAGTCTCAAACAAAACAGTTAGCCAAATATGGCTCTTGAAAATTTGTAGCCAGTCTTATAAGTTATAACTGATTAAAGAGAGAGTCTAAGTAAAACCGGCCAAGTGCGAGTAGGACTCGCGCACGGAGGGTTCCGTACCATTATCTATATAAACGACATTATTATGGCAGTAAGGCCTCATTGACAACCGACAATGATGTACCTTTTGCTTGAAAACGTCACATTCAGAAGATGTACATAAGTATATAATCTATTTTCTAGTAAAATGCTTCCTTCCTAATAGGTATTACTGTCACATTAAGTATTCTGTGTCTACGAAATACGAAATCCTATTTCCAACCAAACCTCCCTAGTATTTGCGACCGTCCATTGACAAGCTCAGTACGACAACCTATTCCCAAAACGTTCAGTAATAAAACCCTTGAAAGAGAGATACAAAGAAGCACGGGCAAAGGGCATTCATTGCTATTTACGAAGACATACATACATACAATCACGCCTATATCCCAAAAGGGGTAGGCAGAGATCACGGATTTCCATTTGCTACGATCAATGCAAAATGGCTCTCCGTGAGCCACTTCTCGCCCCCGTGAAGAACGAGACGTGATGGGTGGCGAACCGCATCGCCGTCATGCGGGACTATTAATTAAATAAATCACCACAGCGTTCTCACGAGCAGTAGGGATCTGAAGTTTCCTTATCCCTTATGCGCCTCTTACGACACCCACGGGAAGAAACGGTGTGGCACTATTCTAAAGCCGAGGCCACGCAGCAATAATATTTACGAAGACATACACATTAATATGTATGATTATTAACATTCGCATCTTTTGTAAAAACAAGGCAAAGGTACCTAGGTATAGGTACAAACAGCAACACACTTAACTGACCATCGATAGACCTTATGTCGTTGCAATAGGGATTACAAATGGTCTTTTAACAGTGTTGACGATGTTTTTATCAGGTTCTTAAAATAGTGTACGTAGGTAAGGTACTCGCTAATATTTGTGATATGTAGGTATGACTCATTCCATAAGGGCAGTTTTAAATATTTTTCCTGCAGTGAGTCACGTAGTATGTTTTTCACTATTCGTTACTTTTTCACCCCTTGTCTCTGTTATCAAAACGTCATCATGTCATAGAAGTCGCTATCGCTATGATGGCCCGTCATGTAGAGCAGCCATTAAATTTCAAAGTTGGGTTCTACCGCTTGCTGACGACGAAATATCGGCCACTATCCACGAGTAATGTCCAAACTGGCCAAGACCCTAATTTGGTATAGGGTTATAATGGCGTCTAGAAGGAACCCCTGACGAGAATCCCTAGGGTCCTCTAGGTCTTTGACCATCTGAAACGGACACATGTTTATTAAAAAATAATATAAATCGGAAGCCGGGTCCTCTGTTTTTAAAATATTTGATAAATAAATACCTTCGATGCAGCATTCGCTGTTTCTAAATAAACTAAGGAATTAAACTACTCGTACTGACTGCAGGCCTAAGCCTCATCTGTTCATCTAAATGAACAGTCGCCATTAAATATATCAGAGCGGCCAAGGTACTCAAAAATATCTGAACATGCACTTTATCGTCTTGACAATAGAGGCGTTGTTCAGATATTTGTGACCACCTCGGCCGCTCAGATATATCTGATGGCGAGGAACAAAGCATAAACATTGCCGCTCAACAAAGTTGTTGTAACCAATCAGCTCGCGATCTTATTGCCAAGTCCTTTGTGTCTAGGGTGACCAGATCTGATTTCCGGTTTTACGGGACAACTGCATTGAAAATATGGGATTCGAGGTTAAAATCCGGGACAGGGGACAAAGTACTGTCCCGTATTGGTTTCGCAAAATTACGGGACAGTGACAAATTAGTGCCTGAAATACGGGATAACCCGTAAAATACGGGACATCTGGTCACCCTATTTGTGTCTCACGCGCTGAATAAATGTTTCCAATTTGAATAAAACGAGCGCTAACTCGCTTAAATATTCGTAAATAAATTAAGAAAATATGATAATCGAGATCATAGACAATTGTTGGGGAAATGGCTCCGCTGTCCCGTTTTTTGCATTTGGAGGCGATAAATTTTGCGTAATGACTGAGTGTAACATACTGCACGTGCACGTGTTTTTAGTTTATTATACTCGTAGCTATACTAACAAAATAGGAAACTGCCTCGAAAAAAGCTATTAAAAAAAGAGAGTTTCATTTGGACGGACTTATTTAACTCTACCCATCTTTAGACGCACTTTATCGATTGTTTCACTTATTTCATGATGTTAAATTTTGGTATCTTCGGCTCTGAAATCTCTTCATTCGAGTTTGACCAAAACTTGATTTGTTTACCTATTATTTAGTCGTGGAACAATAATGAATTCTACTCTAACTACTAGAAATCATCAAGTTTCGTTTCGTCATACAAAGACCAATCTCCTATCTTTGTCCAACGTTAGAAAAAAATAGTTGCCAATCCGAAACTCAAACCTCCATAATACTGATGGGAATGTTTATTGATCGTGCTATAGGTTTAACCTCTGTTTACCTGGTAATGAAGTTTGTAGATTTAGTATTCACGAGATCACAGTAAATATTGCGACTGGCTGTATGACCGCGTTAGTCTTTGCCTCGGCCCCGAGCCGTCCGCGTCGTACCTCGTTTCGTTTCCCGCCGTTTTCGTTTTCGCGCTCTTTTGTGTTTGTCTTTGGTCTTTGCGGCCAGTATTTTTTCTCTGTGCGAGTTTAACTTTGGAATATTGGAATAAGTAAGTAAACTGTATTGTTTGTACGCATACTACGCGTTTACTTTGTACCTCTAGTGCTAGCCAGTCCATTTGTACGAAATTAAAAAAAAAGTACTTATCTTGTGTTTGGGTAATTAAAATCGTTATAAATACATTTTGTGTTGTAAATAGGTAGTTGATGACAGTTATTAATTAAAATGCCTTAACTGATAATAGTGTTGTGCGGGACAGGTTATTAGTAGTGTCCGACCGAAACATGTTTTTTTGCCGAAACCGAAACCGAAACCGAAGGTTCGGCTCTAGGTGCAGTTTCGGCCGAAACCGAAACCGAAACCGAAACTTTTATAGACACGTTAAAATCGTTTGAGTTAAATGTCAATAAGCCGTTGTAACTTGTGCAGGATAGGTGGTATAAGAAGAACAAGGTTAGTAAGTTTTGATTGATCATCCTCCTAGCGTTTGTGCTGGCGTTTTCCCACGGACTCAACGGAGCCTGAGGTCCACTTGGCAACCTAATCCCATGATTTTTTCTAGTTTGTCCACAACTCCAAGTTATTTCGGTGTAAGGCGTATTTTGATCCCTAAATTCGTTTCTTCTTTCAGTTTTGTTTCGCGAAATAAATGCAGAGCACGAAATATATGAATGAATAAACATAATTATGTAACTTTTTAACAACTGTAACGTACAATTTTACCCACCTTATTGAAAGTACCATTGTCACAAGTCGACCATGTTTTCGTACATAGATATGTACGCAAACGTGGGAAATAGACAGATGTCTGATATCAGTTTTTTTTTACTTTGGTATGTTTTAGGATGTAGGATCTGCTACGTTAAAATTACACCGAAAAAAATATTTTTCTACAATACTACAAGAATGTGTTGTTGTGAAAAATATAGTTATTGTTACTAGAATCTGGTGGAGATTACAAAAAATATTGTATTTTGTAACATATTGTTTGGAAACATTACTGGACGAGTCTAGTTAAACGCAATTTAGCAAAATTAACAATTGCATTGTATAAATAGAGATGCAAGCCTAATAAATACAAAATATTTGTTTTATTTACAATATATCTCGTAATATGAACAATTGACGCATTGTATTACAATTTCAAATACTGATTGATATTTTCACGTAGCACCGCTAAGGCGCTCGTGGCCTGGCGGGTAGAACATTAGACTTTCAATCGGGAGGTCTCGGGTTCAAATCCCGGCTGGGGTACCACTGAGCTAACCCACGGAAAATCTTGGGTTTCGGTTGCAGAGCGGCCAAAAAAAAAACAAAAAAAAATTTAAACAATACCCACACCTAGCTTTTGCCTAGGGTATACATGGTAATTACAATATTTTATAGTTATCAGTACAATATTGTATTGTTATCAGTACAATTCATATTGTAGTACTAACGATTTTGATATATCCAGAACAGTTTTGTTATGTTTACAAAGTGTTTAGTCGTCACATATACAGCAAGACAATACTGTACAGATAACAGGATTCTGGTTCCCAGTACGAGATTTTTTTTTCAGTGTAGCAATAAAATAACCCACACGATTTTAAACTTGACAGATGTATTTTCAGAGTAGAATTACGATCAGTAAACAAAATAAAAATATGAAAGTTTTGTTCGATACTTGGAGTTTTTATAGCATCTATCTCTATGGTTAAATTAAAGTAATATGTTTTGTTAAAAAAAAGTACGAAGAATATATGAGTTGGAAAAACAAACATTTGTGCTTTATTAAAATTGTTATGTTTTCTTTTAAATTATGAATACGATTTTTTAAATTTGTGTGTTATTCATTACTTATACTGTAGTTAGTTATACAGCAAAGTTTCATCGACTGAGACATCAATGCTGGTAACAAGTCTCTATAAAATAATTCGCCAAGATTGCATGGACTATTTTAATTTCACAATCAGTATTTCAAATAAATCGTCAAGTGTTTTTACTTGATTTCTTCGTGTATAATTTTCAGCGTAGGCCGACGCACTTCTTTGGGCAGTCTCTTGCATGAACTCGAGAGTTTAATGTACGATAAAATTAATACTTAAATGTTATTATCATATTATAATTGATGAAATAATCTTCCAAACACATATGTACACTTTTTTGATATTTATTTATTATAATATTATCACTTAAAAACGTTACTGAGACAGAACTTGTGGACCGATTAAGCTCAATGTTGTAAGTTTCGGCGCGGCCGAAAGGTTCGGCCGTTTTTTGGCCGAAACCGAAACTTGGGCCGAAACACGGTTTTTTGGCCGAAACTGGCCGAAACCGAAACCGAAACCGAAACTTCGGTCGGACACTAGTTATTAGACGCGTTGAATTACTTCTACTTATAATAATCATGAGACTTTTTTATTTACGCTTAGATATAATGATTCTATTTCGATGTATTTATGTTAATTAATATTTACATTACTTGCAAATAGAGTAAATTCTTGTTTCGGTAAAAGAAAACATCGCGAGGAAAAAATTCGATTGCAATCCACCGGGAGATTGTTTAGAAGAGGCAGGTTGTAAAGCATTCGTCGTAGGTACTCAATTCTTACCGGTTTTCCTAATATATTCGTAGAAACGTAGCACTCGTAGAAAAAGTACTCACCTGAAAAGCTCTTCATTATATCACTATAGTATAATAGTATTTCTTTGCGTTCGTTTTTAGGGATCCGAAACCTCTCTATCTAAATGATTTTTCTTTCTTTATTTATTTCTGTCTATCTAAGCCTCACCTTGTTTGTCTGTCTAACTCTCTGTCAGCTCATTAGCGTGAGAGTCACAACTATAGCCAGCACACAGCCATTTACCGTTGTAAAAAAATTTGTGCGGTATCGGAACCCTCTAAGCTTTCTCGCACTTCACTTTTTATAGCGGTTTATGGTTGTAGGTATACCATCGCCTTAAAGCGGGTGAGCAACGTCACATCAGTATGGACAGAGTAAAGGATGAGGATAAAACGTATTTTTCGTTTGCACTGTACCTTACCTAGTGCCAGGATGTCGACCCGCAGCATCTCGATCGATCGCGTCTGTACCGAGGCCCTTCAACCAAATGGTACCCGTATCATTGGCCTAGGGCAGAGGTCGGCAAACGGAGGTTATTTCGGAATACGATTTTTCTATAAGGTTATAACTGACGGCCAGCGTCTTACACATAGTACAGTCGCCATCAAATATATCAGAATCGGAGCAGCCAGGGTACTCAAAAATATCTCATCAGTGATCACGCACTTTATCACTTTGACAGTAGAGGCGTTGTTCAGATATTTTTGACCACCCTGGCCACTCCGATCTCCGATATATGTGATGGCGACTGTACAATAGGCCGCAATAAAATTTTAACTCTGTCAATTTGACACAATTTTTAAACTGGCAAACTTTGAATCGTCAGGAGGAACCGAAATGTACTGGTGTAGTTTTCATAATTTCGATGTACATTTTGATGCAGGGGCGGAAAGCATGGCATAAGGACTTGCACGCATGCATGTCATTAGGGCACGATCTCCAAGTTATCAAAAATCGTGACGAGTAAAGAACTATATTTCCGGATTTCCGCGCGAGCTGAAGTTCCCGAACATTAGATTCTGTGATGTACAGTCAGCGTCAGAGATATGTGACCCCCCTCCAGCAATAGACAAATGTGGTCGCTAGTTCGAACCCCATGCAGCATAAGAATCACACTTTTTGCTTTTTTTAAACTTTTTTTTATAATCCTAGTTTTAATCTTTTTTTACATTACCACAAATATTTATTTTATACGTTTTGTTATTCCTTATTACCTACTCAGTTATTAACTCGTTAACATTAAAATTACCCTTTTAAACAATTTTTAACTAGAACAATAATTTCGTTAACTTCACAAGCGTCCGTGCAGCGTGATGGATAGTGTAACAGACTAGTAAACACTAGGTTCGCGGTTCGAATCTACGTAGAGGATACTTTTTGTATTTTTATACTTCTTCTTTTTTATTAATAATTTATAAACTTCCTATTTAATATGGTAAGTTTAATTAAAATAGAAGTTAAAATCTTTTTTTAAGGACTAATAATGAAAATTCCATAGTCACTGGTAACTTTTTATTAACTAAGTAGGTATTTAAATACTATTATATTAAATATTGTTTACTAAATAATAAATATTTACTTGTTAAATTATAATGATAATGTGTAGTCAATTATACATCAGTGAAACTTCAAGTTAACAAGTAAAATACCTTTAGATTAACTCTGTTTAAAATTGTGGTATTGGTAGTCTGCATGCTGTTAAACTTTATAAGGCATTACACTTTGTTTGTTTACTTTAGATTATACCTACATTTACTTCATTGAGTAGAACCGTAAAAACAAGTTGGGTCATAACTTTTTTTATAAGCAATACCAAACTACTCGGTTAAAAGTGAAGTGTATAGTTTCCCTTTTCTTTGATTATAAATTAATATTCTTATTGCATTTAACACAATTTTTCAGTTTTACTTTAGACAGAGATGGCGGGACACAGCGGTGGGAGTTATGGAAATTGCGGGAAGAGGCTTTTAAGTATAAAATGGGCTATACAAAAAACAATTTAAAAAATGAGTATAGGTTAGACCGCCCCTCGCCCTATAAGTCTGTATGCCATTATCAATATGCAATACGTAATCTAAACCAGCTATTTAACGTTGCAAAGAGAAACAACATGTTATCAAAGATAACAATCATTCATCTCTTAGCACGTTACCAATACAATGCAACCTTACCACAATCTTAGTAAGCATAGGGTATTTCTCCACTAATTGGGTCTAATTCAAACAGCTCCCATTAAATGGCTAACAATATGTATGGTTTTTAAGGTAGAAATTAACCAGTTACCACTTGGAAAAGCCTACTTGTCTAAGCACTATCTTGTTATTTGCAAAAAAACAATATAATTTGTTAGACACTACTTATACAATACCGTCATTATACCTACTCATTATTTTAAAACTTGCATGGAGTAAATATTTGCCCAATAATGGAGAAATACCAACAACACCATTTTTTTCACAATTTTTACTAATAACGTAGAGGATAATCTTTTTTATAATCCACCTGTTTTAGCCGGCTTTTCATGCTTGAAACCATGTTTGAACATACATTGATGTTCCTCATCAATTCCCACTTTCTATAAACTTCTTCGTCTAAGTTTTGTCTTGATTTGACTTGTGTAGGGTCCCAAAGCACCATAAATTCTCAATAGAATTGAGGTCAGGGCTTTTAGAAGGCCAATCTAATACAGTGATGTCTGTTTGTAAGGCTAACCACTCTTTCACTATACGGGAACGATGCACTGCACTATTGTCTTGCACCAATGATTTATGTCTTGCACTAAATAAATTTGTCCTTCGGGATAGGCGACGCGAACGGAAGGCAACATGACGTCACGTAACACTTCGAGGTATCCCTCGCTGTTCATTCGGCCTCCAACTTCAACGAGCTGCTCGGGCCCCATAGATGACATTCAGCCCCGATACGCTAAAAAAAAATCTCATGAGCATACCATAACTTGAAAAACGTAAAACTGAAATCACAGCTTTTTTTTTAAGTGCAGGTAATGAAAATTGTATACTTAATATAATTTACTCACCTAATGATGTCCTTCCGCTTGTTCTAAGGTCTAGCATATTTTTGGGGTCAAATCGCTCTCCACTTCTGCGCCACAATATTTTTCTTCCATCTTTGTCTGACTTAAAATATTTCTCGTCAGTAAATACGATATAACGATTCTCACCCATCTGCGAATCGTATTTCTCTGCAAGTAAAAATACGTATTAAATTTGCTCGTTTATGATAAAACTTAAAAAATTCAAATAGCTTTAAAAATAAACATGGCTCTAAGACTATACCTATTACTTCACATAAAAAAAGCTGCCGATTAAAAGACTTTTCCGTTAAATATATTTTTCTATCTTATCCCATATATAGGTAAACACACGACAGTAAATCCTTACAACAAAATCTGGTGGCTTAACTTATTGATAACATTTTACTGTTTTTACTAAAAAATAAATGTCTCAATGGAGTCACAGGTTACAAACTTACCGTTATATTCAGTACTCGTGGTATTTGTTTAATACTTTTGTTCTCTTCCCAAAGAACCACAATTTTATCGAACCATATTGTCATTGAAACACAAAAAAACGGACGGGGGCAGTTATTCAATTGGTTGAAATGCAAAAGGATTTAAGAAGTCGAGAGATCGTAATTGCGTTGCGACACAGGTATGATTCGCACACGCAAATTATGACTTACCCTCAAACAAATTTTCTCCACGAAATAAGTAGACGCATTTACTCCAGTAAATTAAACCTTAAAATGTAATTGGTAAAAGTCTTGTTAGTCGTCTGTGGAAATAAAATGAGGGTAGGAAAATATTGATAAACCAAAGACATTACTAATATGATCCAAGACAAGCTTGCAAAACAGGGACGAGTATAGATATAAGTAATAGTTGGAACTGAATATCTATGTTAAGGGACCTCGATGTCGATGGCGCTTACGCCATTATCAGCGATGCTCCAATGAAAATGCAACGCTGCGCAACCCGATGCGGCGTAAGCGCCATTGACAATAAAGTCCATTTTTATAGATTTTGTTATAGTTCTCTATTGCCGGTCGGCCTGCTAAGAACTGGTTCATATTTTTGTTGTGTAGTCCAAGTGTTACGATAGCCCAGCGGAAAAAAGCCGGACTAATGTATGAGTGAAGCGAATGAGTGTGAGCCGAGGCCCCAGGATCGATCCCAGCTTAGCTGACAAGCACATTTGAGATATTTCATTTTTGAAAGAATTAAATGACAGTGTGGTAAATGCCGATTCTCGTGTCGAACGAGAGTTCCAGTTTTACAACTAGGGGGGTCACATATCTCTGACGCGGACGGAAACCTCGGGGCGCGAGAACTGCTACTATCTCAGTCAATGAAATGACTGACACCAGGTGGCACCTTTCACGCGTTTTTTTTACTTTTTAGTTTTGCCAAAGATAAGTCATTGTTAGACTGTCACAACACAACTACACAACTGTGTAGACAGTGTGTTTTGTAGGTACTAGGTAATTTGTTAGTTGCCTTGCCTAGCCGCCTTCTCGCCCACCCCTCTCGTTAGTACCTTCCCCTGTACTTTGTGCAATGATGGCATTTCATCTCCTTTGGTAATCAGAATGAAAATCATATATATACTAGTTTTCTAGAGTAGGCGTATGTCATGTGTTTGTTTGTTTTTTTTCTCTGTCACCTTTTATAGACCCTGCACCTAATCTCTATAATAATCTTTCTGTTTTGCCCATTGGTTGACTGGTAGAGAATGCCTTAAGGCGTTAAGTCCGCTATTTGTACCTTCTTGTATTGTGCAATAAAGTTTAAATAAATAAATAACATTTTAGTGTGGTAGTGAAATTATCTGCCACTGTAAAGGGCGTCCAGACCAGAATATGATCGACACTTCAATCATATTCAAAAAATCAAAAAAATATCAATGCAATCTACACAGCCAAAACGATTTTTTTGCAATATTCGTAGGTATTGCTTGTTGCAATATTCTACAGGAAAAATCCGATAAACTCGTATACGGTTCAGACGGGGTTTTTTCCATTATAACCCAGACTTCAATCGAGCACTATCACATAGCTGTCATAGAACCGTACAACGAACGCTCTCACTTCGTAGTTGTTCCTGTATAACTAACAATCATATTTCAGTGACATCTTTTTGAATAGAACAAACACGCTCAGAACAGCTGTATTAGTACGTCACATCCTTTCATATCGTTAAAGTTTGTAAATTAGTACGAAAAAACTTGTTTTGAACAGACTTCAAAAAAGGAGGAGGTTCTCAATTCGACTGTTTTTTTTATTATCATTATTTTTATTTTTTTGTATGTATGTTACTAGATATCTCCGTAAATCGTGAACGGATTTTCAAAATTTTTTTTTAATCGAACGGGTATAAACCCGCGATGGTCCCATTGTCACCAAGTCGGGGTCTGATGATGGGATCCTGAAGAAATCGAGGGAACTCTTCAACTATTGTGCCTATACTGATTTCACTATTTTTGACAGCAACTCTGCCACTTCCTCTTGGAATAGCGGATCCTAAGTGAAGTCGGTTCTTTTTTTGTTTAAAATTATACGACATCTTTTTCCACGCGTTTGCCTCTCACCACTACGAAATATTTACGCATAAAGCCAATAGTCTCAAGCAAGGTTCACTCCCGACTGGTCTAGTTACGTGAGATATCGATATCGAAGCTCTTTCGTGGGCTTAGACCCTGTCCGGAATACCGTAGAATGTATAAGGTCCCATATAAACCACGACACTTCTCATTCCGGAGAAACTTCTTTCATATACCTGTAAAGTGCAGCGAATTTAAAAAATCTAAAGATATCATGGGCCATCTCTGTCATTCTGTTACTGTACAGCAATAGAGTCCGGTGTGTCCGATCTTGGTCCAATCATGGTAAAGGCTGACCAGGAATTATGACCATTGTCAAGAGGGCGCCTTTTTCTCATGTATATGGTGACAGTTCAGTTTAGTATGGAAAATTTAGTTCCAATGAAATTCCGCACCATGATGAGTCATATATTTCTGGCCGGGCATTAGTCTGCACCGGTTTTGTAAGAGCGCAAATCAATATAAAAGGATGAATTTTCTAATGGTAGTCCACATCTATAATTACTCCATGCAGAGTGGTTGGTGGACTCATCGGAATCTGATCGGTAATGTCTCCTCTACGTGATGGGCCATCATAGGGACGCAGCTATGCGTTAGAGGGAGCTAACGATATCGCGATCTCGTTCTGTTGTATAGCTGCGTCCCTATGATGGCCCATCCTGTAGAGGCAGCCTAAAACGATTGGAATCTTTCAGATCGCCAAATGAGAATAGACCGCAACAAAGAGTCGCAATTTGCTTGCGTCGGCCATATTTATTTATACGTAGTACGGACGACATGTTTACACTCCTGAACCTTATTACAAAGCAGTAAGGTGCAAAGTGTAAGCATATTATTTGCGTAGGCATTGTTAACTGGTTATAACCCTTAATGCAAAGATGTAAGGTCCACTTCTGGTCAGTTAAGATTGTTGCTGTATAGATCAGATGTGGGTGTGTTCCTATTAAATGTACCATTGTTCTGTAAATGGAAAATATCTACTTTGTCTGTACTTAAGAATTTAGGTACAACCCTAGTACCTAATAACATCTAAATCATCTTTATGCCTGAAAGATCATAAAATGTCTCTGAAACAGCCATTGTTTTTTCAAGAGACATCATAATATGATCAGAAATGCGAGAAAATTAGGAAAATTTACATGAAACAAAAATTGCCTATAATAATTGAAGAGTTCCCTCGATTTCTCTAGGATCCCATCATCAGACCCCGACAATGGGACCATCTTTTAAGTTCGATTAAAAAAAATATTTGAAAATTGGTTCACGATTCAAGGAGATGTCGAGTAACATACATACAAAAATAACAGTCGAATTGAGAACCTCCTACTTTTTTGAAGCCGGGTAACAATGACAATGACGGTGCGGAGAGCTTTTGATGCTACACAACTAATACATCGACTACAATGCTGGGGCTTCCTAAATCTTTGTTACTATGACGCCCTTAAGAGGTCTCATCTTTGCGATGCCCTCCGTCCTACAGGTGATCGCGCTGTCATATGTGTCACAGAAAGGTCAGGTCATACGTATGTCCTCATACGACTCCCCAGGCGGCAGGCAGGCAAATTTGTCCTGGGGCGTCGCGTCGCTCACTACGTACAGTGAGAGAAGCCCTGTTAACTCTACTTTTTCGTAACCATGAATTGTTAATCTATTGCCAGAAAAAAGTATGATAGACATTGAATTGCGTATATAAAATTATATTCCCAAATTGTAAGAATTTGTTAATCAAAGTTCATGTATCAATATTGATTGATGTAAAAAGATGGCAACGAATTGGTAAATGCCTTATTTTCATACAAACCGGGAGACAATCAAGGACCACTGAGTTATTGTGATTAACCTTTTAATCGCCTTACATAAAAATTTTAACTTTCTATTGTGAACTCTGTCATAATTTTGAAGGTGTCATTCACGTTGTCACTTTGTCTCATATATCAGACGACGGCGGTCCAAAGGTTAAGATTATTTACAGTTGTCATTATTAAAATAAGTGATCGGGATTGATGGCCTAATTAATCCGTCACAAAGTATTCAAACATATGCATTTTACGAAAAAGTGTCAAAAACTTATGTACCGGGTTCATAATTGCATGGCCAATTTATCAATGAATTCATTCATAAATTGCCCATGCATTTTTGAACCCGATGGTACAACGAAAAGAAGAATAGCCCTTTTAGTCAGGCGTATATAGACGCGCCATTAAGTATAGTGCCGATATCGGAGCTGATAGGTATATCACAGCAAGATCAGGTATATCCGTCGCGTCTAACGTAGGTATTATATCTTGTACTGTCAACAGCAGAAGTAGCTAAACAAGTGATGCATTGAGAAATTCACAGTGACACAACACGCTCTTATTCCCTTAACAATAAAGTTCAGTTTATTTTGGACACCTTACCCGCTTAGCAACTTGCTGCTGACTGTACTTAGTAATGTAAATAACAGGTACAGTGCAGTGCAGTGCTCAAAAAAAATTGCAGGTAAAAGATAAAAGATAAAAAAGATAAAAGATATTTATTCTTCAATTTAGGCACATTACAATGCACTTATGAACGTCAGAGAGAAAAGAAACTACCACCGGTTCTAACCCTACACCTCTGACCCGAGAAGTATTACTTATTACCGGCAAGAAACTCGGCGGGACTTATTTTTTCAAAACAGTACTACAAATACATTAAAGATACTATATACAATAATGCGTAGTTCTTCAAGAAGGCATATCAAAACAGCTTGAGAGACAGACATGTACCTGCCTATTGTGTAATTAAAATGAAAAATAAAAATAAAATCCAAATCTGACTGCTTCGCAATACGTTTGATATTCTTTCTTACTTGAACTGTGTCCTCTAAATGTTAGATGATTTTATAGATTCTGGTTTGGGCCATGCATATATGTCTGTCATATAGTCCTCGACCCTGTAATAACCCTTTGACATTAAAGTTTTTTTCAAGTATTTCTTAAGAGCGGGAAATGATAGATTCAAAACATCGACGGGTAACTTGTTATAAATATGAATACCCTGGCCAAAAACGGAAGCTAATTTCAGTTTCCTTTTCCCAATGAACTGTAGGAAAAGTGCTCTTAGCATCCGGTCTTTGGGAAAGTCGATGGGAATCGAGTTGCGTAGATACTTCGCTATTGTTAGGTAAGTATAGGTACTTTATTATTGGGACTGGGATGTTTCGTAATATATTTAAGTATGTTTATGTCCTGAGATGTGGGTTCAAGCGAAGGTCGAACCGATGCGTGCTTCGCTCTATAATGGTGGAATTACCCTAGATACGACAAACATACCTGTGATTCATTATTCAGGTAGTCCTTATCTTTACCTACAACTACAACAATGACACAGAACCGCTGCACCATAAACGATATGGAAACCCATGAAAGAAGCATATTGCTGGTCCAATATTACAGGGTTTTTATCGATTCGAAATTTGAACTTAGTCATAGTGATCCAAAGTTTAAATTTAACTGCCCTGATGTAACATAGAACCCTGTTAATATTGGGCTAGCGATATGTCCAGCAGTGAACGCGGATATTCTGAGAAGAAGACCCTTGGCTAAGCACTGTTATTTTGAGGATTTTCGGAGTTTCTGCGTATGGACATATTGAAATGTCTATACAAAGTGACTCATATTCGTTATTCTTAAGTGTAGCAATGTTTATTAAGAGATAAATCTAAGAGCTCGAACGTAGCTGGCACTCTGAAATCGATGAAGACAAGACGAGGCTAAGCCAAACCAATGTTATACAAACTGGATGCTTTTATGACTTACCATGTAAACATGTATTACGACGATGGTGACATGACCGTCGCGGCATGGTGTTTGTTCTACTCAACATTATTTGCGGAATCAAGTAAGACCATTGAATTATGTATAGCCAAGGTTGAAGTGGTCCATGCAATCATTGATAGGCTATATAATATTCATAAAATAACACATTTTACCTTTGAGCTTAGCAGTACAATAAGTACCTACTTTATTGCGTGCCTTATGTGTACCTTCATAAAATAACAAATCTTAAAAATTATCTACTTAACTTAATATAGATAGATTAATCTTAATCTGTAGTTATAGCCTATTATTAACCAACTTCAAAAAAGGAGGAGGTTCTCAATTCGACTGAATTTTTTTTTATTTTTTTTTATCATAATTTTTTTTTTTGTATGTATGTTACTCCATATCTCCGTGAATCGTGAACCGATTTTCAAAATTTTTTTTTGAATCGAACAGGTATAACCCCTAGATGGTCCCATTGTCACCAAGTCGGGATCTGATGATGGGATCCTGGAGAAATCGAGGGAACTCTTCAACTATTATAGGCACACCTATAGTGATTTCACTATTTTTTACAGCAACTCGGCCACTTCCTCTTGGAATAGCGAATGCTAAGTGAAGTCGGTTCTTTTTAACCGACTTCAAAAAAGGAGGAGGTTCTCAATTCGACTGAATTTTTTTTTTTTTTTTTTTTTTTTTTTATAATAATTTTTTTTTTTTGTATGTATGTTACTCCATATCTCCGTGAATCGTGAACCGATTTTCAAAATTTTTTTTTGAATCGAACAGGTATAACCCCTAGATGGTCCCATTGTCACCAAGTCGGGATCTGATGATGGGATCCTGGAGAAATCGAGGGAACTCTTCAACTATTATAGGCACACCTATAGTGATTTCACTATTTTTTACAGCAACTCGGCCACTTCCTCTTGGAATAGCGGATCCTAAGTGAAGTCGGTTCTTTTTTTGTTTAAAATTATTTTGTTTAAAATTATCTTTATCAAGTATAAATATTATAATCCAGTGACTTGTAATGCCATACGATAAATAAATAAATATAGATAGATAAAACAATAGACATCCGTAAGTCTTCCTTTTACAAAGTTTTACTCAATTAGGCTGCATATCCACCAGAGATGAGCGAGGATGCGCTGCGAGAAATGTGTTTGTTAAGAACCAATTATAATGCTGCACTGTGCGAGGATAAACATGGGAAGTAAATCTATTGGTTTTCAAAAACACATTACTCGGAACACATCCTCGCTCATCTCTGGTGGAAACGCAGCCTTATACTCTACATCATGGTTAGGCTATGACTTTTCATAGCGTGAAAATTTGAGCCTAGACGGTAAAGATAGACCGTCAAGTAGCGTAACTTGTGATTCGCAGGGATGTATGGTATCATTGGTATCCAAACCGAAACTATGGGGGGCTCGAAAATACGACTAAAAGCGTCGTTATAATTTTAAACAAAAAAAGAACCAACTTCACTTAGGATCCGCTATTCCAAGAGGAAGTGGCCGAGTTGCTGTAAAAAATAGTGAGATCACTATAGGTGTGCCTATAATAGTTGAAGCGTTCCCTCGATTTCTCCAGGATCCCATCATCAGACCCCGACTTGGTGACAATGGGACCATCTAGGGGTTATACCCGTTCGATAAAAAAAAATTAAAAATCGGTTCATACCGGAGATATCAGATATCGAGTAACATACAACATACAAAAAAATGATAATAATGATTTTAAAAAATCAGTCGAATTGAGAACCTCCTCCTTTTTTGAAGTCTGTTAAAAAGTTGGCAGTGCCCTTTGTCATGTCTTGACAGAGACACGACAGCGCCCTCAGATACTTACAATACAATGCATTCAATAGGCTTGTGTCGGAATTTCATAGCAATTGTGAAATTAGGTGCACCAAACATATCAAACGAGACTTCTTGGCAATTATAATTCATCATTTTGAAAAACCAGCCATTTTCCTATTTACAGACTCATTACATTAGTCCCTTATCTCGATTCAATCGGATTAACGAATCGTCAACTGGAGCCAGATTGACGATAGTATTAATTAGTGGTTTAACCAGTCTCTCTCAAATAATTATCCTCGAGTTTAAAAACTGTTTGTTCATGCCAATTTGCTTCTAGCGGTTGCAACGTGGCGATTCAAGTCGAGTTTCAAAATACATACTACTACATACAAAATAATACGCACTTAATATAGTTATCTAATCAGTTTCTCTTTGTACAATCAGCAGCAGAAGTAGCTAAGCGGGTAGGGTACCTACACTGCCTACACACGCTCTTATTCTCTTAACAATAAAGTCGTGTCCAGCTCATTTTGAACACCCTACTCGCTTAGCTAGTTTTGCTGCTGGCTGTACCTTACCTCTCGAGGAGGCCTGTGCCCAGCAGGATGTATACATTTTTTTTCTTAGTTTTTCATAATTAGAATACGATACCAATTATGCCTTTAAAAGGATCACCAGCTTTTTTGTTACACCTTGTATAGGCTAAAATATTATAGGTACTTATACAGGTTGATTCAGTAGACGTGAGCAGGATTAATACTGCGGATTCAGTCAATAACAAGCTATTGTTTGATACCGGTATAAGTGCAATTAATTGGCGCTATTTTTTTCTTGTTTTTGTAGGGTGACCATGATTATTGAGAACAAAATTTCTACGCAACAAAAAATAAAAATTCGATGTAATTTCACTTAAACACGACGGCGGCCGATTTATTATCGTTCACTAAGTATGTAGGGTTGTTCTTGCTCACGTCTTCTAAATCACCCTGTATATTCCGTAATAGAACCCTAGTTTTGCAGTTTACCTTTCAATCCCGCGGCGCAACCCAATTCGCTTAAAAGCAAATAATTAGTTTACCCGCCGCTGCAGCCACTAATATGGTTAAATAATTCTGACATAATATTTAGTTTGGCTCGCTAAATTTAGTTACCAACTGGGGCATTTAAACCTGCAGTGTTTATACTGAAATAGTAAATTTCGATATTAGTGCGGAAAGTATGTCAAGAATGACATTTACGCACGAGTATCGAACGACGTAAACGGCGAAAAAATTATAAAATTGTCAATTATTCACTTTGAGGTTACTTTAGTACATGTATCCGAACGCTCCGCGCGGTGCGGTGCGGCGCTGTGATTGGCTGTCTGTCACTGTCATTAGCTGTGATTGGCTGGAAAAGTAAAAAGCACTAGTGCGCGATATCAAACTTTCCGCACGCTAAACCACTACAAGAAAAGCACTTTTTTGAGCAACTCTATTAAAAATATATTATTGATTGCTCCTACTCTTTTGCCAGACTTCGTACCGTAAGCGCCCGAATAAAATAATGTTGTGCAAAAATATCAATTAGATCACACTAAATTCATCCCTCTTTTCATCCCTCTAAAGTGTCTAAAGGAATGATTTCCGTGAAAAGCCACCCCCGGGACTAAAACTCGCCATACCTTATTTTATCTAATCGGTTGATCGGTTTAAGAGTGAAGAGATGACAGGCAGATAGACGCTTTTGTATGTATAATATTAGGTCTGACAAATTTATATTGCCTATGAGTTATGACACTCGTTTCTCCCTATTCTTGAATTACCGTCGCGTGCTACAACTTTGTCTACGATGCACAACTTTGCCTGGCTTAAAAACATGGTTTTCTTCACAAAACAGCTATTTATATCTTATTCCTGAGATGGGAGAAAGTCGGTCATCTCAGGAATAAGATATAAATAGCTGTTTGGTGAAGAAAACCATGTCTTTCAAACTAGGCAAAGTTGTGTATAGTAGGCAAAGTTATAGCACGTGACGGTACCTCCGAAAAGGAGAAATAAGTAGACTTTGAATGCCTAGTACTCTATATGGCTAGCCTTATTTATAAATAATAATAAATCGAGGTATGATTTATGTAATAAACTTTAAGATCGCTTAAACTTAAAACTTAAGCTTTAATTAAGCGTAAACCCAATTTTAAAAAAAACATCAACGTATTATAGAGTTTCTCTGGGAAGAAAAATGTCGTGGTTTATATGGGAGCTCATACATTATACGACACTTTTCTTTCAGACTCTAAACAGGTTTTAAGCGTAGGTAGGTACTTCTTTCTCTATGTCTAATACAATTTTTCTACACATGTCAATTTGATATAATATGTCTCAAAAAATGACGTTATAGATACACAAACATAACCTTAAAATTAAAATGCCTAAAAAATGTTTATTAAAATATAACAAATCATGTGTAAAATTGTCCTAATATACCTAATCCACTCTGCAGCGTACCCGGCTGGAAGGTATGCATAATTCCTGCAGCTTTCCTTAAATTTTATTCAATTTCAATATTTTTAATACATTAGGTCCAATTTGCCTCATCCATCAATCGCATCACTAAAACCCAATAACATTTGTCTCACATCGATTGCCCAAAAACCTGTAGTATTACTTTATTTCACAGGATGGAAGTAGGCGTGCAGATCGTTGGCGTGATCCTCCGTGTGATAAATTTATTTCTGCAACCGCTCTTCTGGTTTCTGTCTCGCGGGCCGAAGCCCCGTGTGCCGCCACCGAAGCCCCTGCACCTTCGAAGCACTGTCGACCTAGCTCAAGCCCTCAGAGATGGAGAGGTAACTTCTATAAACAATTGTTGTCTTGGTCATAACTTTCGTCGGATAAACATCCTCCTGCACTCGCGATTCTGGCTGTGGTTAGATGTCACTGAAGCCCCTGCACCTTCGAAGCATTTTCGACCTAACTCAAGCCCTCAGAGATGGAGAGGTAACTTCTATAAACAATTGTTGACTTGGTCATAACTTTCGTCTGATAAACATCCTCCTGCACTCGCGAATCTGGCTGTGGTTAGATGTCACTAAAGCCCCTGCACCTTCGAAGCATTTTCGACCTAGCTCAAGCCCTCAGAGATGGAGAGGTAACTTCTATAAACAATTGTTGTCTTAGTCATAACCTTCGTCTGATAAACATCCTCCTGCACTCGCGAATCTGGCTGTGGTTAGATGGCACTGAAGCCCCTGCACCTTCGAAGCATTGTCGACCTAGCTCAAGCCCTCATAAATGGAGAGGTAACTTCTATAAACAGTTGTTGTCTTGGTCATAACCTTCGTCTGATACACATCCTCTTGCACTCGCTATTCTGGGTGTGGTCAGATGTCACCGAAGCCCTGCTTAAACCTTCGAAGCACTGTCGACCTCGCTCAAGCCATCAGAGATAGAGAGGTAACTTCTAACAGCTATTGCGCTCATAATCATAGTAAACGTGCTATTGGTAAAGTTTCTTCTGTCCTGGTTGTGTATATTTCCGTGGTCCGAAACTGTGACGACATAGCATAGCGTCTACTAAAGTTCTTACATTTCTGAAACACCGAAAGCTTAGGTAGCCCCGCCAGAGATAGGCATAGGTACAAGAATTGCATGATGTCACTACCCTATGATAGAACAGGGGCTTTAAAACTATGCGCCGTGCTACATGCCTGTTAATTTCAAATAGCCTAGGTAAGTTAGGGCGCTGCGATAAGTTTTTATACTGAAAAGTGCGCCGCAGACTGAAAAAGATTGATAGCCCCTGTTATAGAGGAGCTTTAGTACAAATGCAATTGAAACGCCTGTCGATCCCTATCTCAAGATCCTTTAGTTCAATTTCAAATTGCTGCTATGTAGGCATGCAATGCGAAAGACGACCACGTGAATTACTTTGTAGCAACCCATAGTAGTGATCGAGGGAGATTGTATGCATATCGGTATGGCATAAAAGCAAAATGATTGAAACATACTAAAGTCACAGTTTATCTGTAGAACATATACCTCATTTTTGTTAATGGGCATTCGCCATCCAGCTAATGCAAATCGTTCTACCCAATACATAACCTTACAGATGACAAGCGAGGAACTGGTGACAGCTTTCATCGAGCGCGTCAAAGAAGTGAATCCGATCCTTAATGCCGTGGTCGACGAGCGATATGCGTCAGCCCTGGCTGAAGCGAAGGAGGTGGACAGACAGATTGAAGAGGCCAGAAGAAATGGGAACTCACGTGATATCTTTCAGAAGAAACCGCTGCTGGGTGTTCCTTTTACGGTTAAGGAAAGCTGCTCTCTTGCTGGTAAGTTGAATGTATAAATAAACATGTTCCAAAACACGGTAGGACAACTAGCGCTCTATTGAAATAATTTTACGGTGCGCCAATGGTGTGTCGCCAATACTGTCATCACAGGATGGAACCAAAAAGTTGTTTAGAATCCACTCTAGAAAAAGTAGAGGTTTTTCTTTGCGCAGCCATTCGAGACCAAAAAAATGTTTTGCAATTTTAACCAAAAAAAGAATTTAACAGACTTCACTTAGGCTCCACTTTTCCAAGAGGTAACGCCCGTTGCAGTAAAAAATACTAAAATCACTATAGGTAGTAGAGTTCCCTCGATTTCTCCAGGATCCCATCATCAGATCCGGACTTGTTGACACTGGGACCAACTGTGAACTATACTCTTTCAAACAAAAAAAATAGTACATTACGTACCTAGGGCGGTAAAATAAAGAACGGCTCAGATCGCGGGCATTTGTGGCCCGAGCCGAAGGTAAGGGCCATAAGCAAGTGATCTGAGGCCTTCTTTATTACCGCCCGTGGTGCGTACACAATTTTACGTATTCTCCTGGGTGTGAAGCGAGATTAGCCGCTGCGCCCGTGGGCGGCAAATCTCACTTATCGCCCAGAGTGACGTAAAAGGATTTTCCAAATCGGTCCGGCCGTCTCCGAATAATCGGTGAAGATACATTAAAAAAAATAGATATTAAAACAAAGATTCCGACGAATTGAGAACCCTAGAAATCTAGAAGTCTTTTGAAAAGACCTGTTTGGTTACTAGTATTGTAAACCTAACACAAACATTTATACTTACCAGGTATGTCAAACTCGGTCGGCTGCCTCGAGAACGCCGGAAGCCGCGCCACAGCCGACGGGGCAGCCGTCAAACTAGTAAAAGAAGCCGGTGCCATACCGCTACTAGTAACCAATACTCCTGAGCTCTGCCTTGGATGGGAGACGACTAACTTACTCAACGGGACGACTAACAATCCTTATTGTGTTAGTCGCACGCCGGGCGGGTCTTCGGGGGGAGAGGTGAGTGATATGACTACTGACACAGTCCGTGAGCTTTAAAACCATCGGGTATCTGAGGTAGCCACGAAGGTAATAATACTACTGCTGTTCTGCTTTTTTGTGTGTCACCGCCTATATGTGACGTCTCTTTCTAGAAGTCGAAAGTTTTTAAATAAAGAGACACTACTCGTAAGTGTAAGGCCTGAGTGGACGCTCGAGTTAGGCGTCCAGCGGGGCGGGGTGTGCGGCGTGCATATTAAACAAAGGAAACTCATAAGTACTGGTGTCCTGAGTCGACGCTGCACAAAGTGTATGGACGCTCGGCCGCTACGCTGCACGCCCCGCCGACGCTCAGCTCCGAGCGTCCACTCAGGCCTTGCACTAATGAAGGAAGCCCTATATAGCTTACTGGTATCTTAACGTACCAAAGCTCCGCAACTTAATGGCCAAAAAGACACCAGAAGGCCATCCATGGTTGTCATTTTATCGCCTATCGCGTCATGCGTCACTTTCGCACTTACATACTTGTTAGAACGTGACAGCTATGGTGACAGCCGTTAAAAGCCGACCGTATTAGGCTAGCAGGTGGTTTGGCGGGGGGTGATTAGTAATATCAGATCACTATTAATGACAGGAAAGAGTCAGGTATGTAGGTTTAAAAAACAAGGAAAATGGGCATATTATTATAAGACGTCAATAAAGAATATTTACTTACTTACATGTTATTGTAAGACGGTAGTTAGGTACAGTCACCATCAGATATATCGGAGCGGCCGAGGTAGTCAAAAATATCTGAACAACGGCTCCATGTCAAGGCGATAAAGTGCATGTTCAGATATTTTTGAGTAACCTAACAAATGTTTCATCATTCATGTTGGAGTGATTTGTTAGGTAAATTTTTTTAATGACATATTTTGTCATTGCCATTTGGCTTGCATAATACCTACTTATTTTAGAGGGGGGCGAGGGGGGGAAAACAGCAAAATAATGTAAAACGAATGTCTATTGTTAAATAGCTTAGGTAAAGTTGTAGCCTCTAAAATCAAAGTTAATCAACACTCGTACAGTCAGCAGCAGAAGTAGCTAAGCGGGAACGGTGTTCAAAATGAGCTGGACAAGACTTTACTGTTAAGAGAATAAGAGCGCGTGGAGGTCATTTTGAACACCCCAACCGCTTAGCAACTTTTGCTGCTGACTGTACGTATATGCTGTCAGCAAGGTCTAGTTCCTAAAGTAGCTACAACATTTCAGTCTGATGACAACCATTTTCTATTATATATTTGTTTCAATGTACCGACAAATGGACCTCTTTGTCGATATGGAGTTACTAGTAATTGCTAAAACTACGCAATATGCACTATCTATTAGAGAAAGAAACAAGTGTCCTTGTAAATCGACAAAGTGGTCCCTTGCACTAAACTCGTCCACATTTATATACGTCATCAAAGTATAAGGAAATGGGATGTCCGCGAAGCTACCAAGTTACTTATTTGAATGCCCTTTGTGCGACGCGTTCGCTAAGTGGCCTGTTTGCTCAGTTGACATTGCTTGTACAGTCAACGCCTCACTAGGTATACACTTTTGAACCTTATTCCGCTGTAATAACGTTCAAAAGTGTATACCTAGTGAGGCGTTGTGTGTACCTACGTAAAAAACTGCGAACTCGTTTAGATACAAACGCCATCTAATATATCGGAGCGGCCAAGTTACTCAAGAATATTTGAACATGGACTTTATCGCCGTCACAATACAGGCGTTGTTCAGATATTTTTAACCACCTTGGCCGCTCCGATATGTCCGAATGTAAGTACTTACATAGACGATTATGTGGGAGAGGCGGAGGCCTTTTTTGCCCAAAAGGTTTCATTAGACCTGACACTGACACGTTTTTTCCACGGCATTTCATTTCGTCAATCGTTTTAGAACTTGGGACCAGTACCTATGCTCCATTAATATTCTAGCTAAAAAAGTCCGCAAAGGACTAACGATGTGACACGCTCTTAAAACTGCCCAAAAAAATTGTGTCAGATATTTTTTCGCCGTTCGTTGTAGGTATAAGACAATACTACAAGTGAGTGTAACATACTCGTTCAGTCAACGCCATAAATATGTGTACAATACGTTCAAAGTAAGTTTGGACTTGACAGATAATATTCATCCATTTGATATTCTACCTTTACAAAAAGGAAATAAAGTCCACGTTCAAAACACGGCACCAAATGGTGTGATGCTTGTAAAGTTGACTTTATGATTATGACAACAAAATGGAGATTCAAGTGTATAAAACTCATCTGTCAATCGCAAACCGACGTTAATACACCTGTACACTTTTGCACCTCACTCCATTGTAATAAAGTTCAAAAGTGTATACATTTTTTAGGCGTTGACTGTACATAACTTTTTTACCATAATAGCATCAGTTACACCCCTGTTAGTCTAGTCAAACTAGATCAAATTTCACTAAAGTCAGGAACTAATTCTAAAGACTAATAAAATCACTTCGGATTGTTTTGTATGGGCTAAAAATCGAACTTTATACAACCCCTACTAAATTCACCCCCCCGGAAAGGGGTGAAATCGGTTGAAAACAATGTAATGGTTATAACTACGAAGAGAAAAGTGGTGTACTCGGCGTAATTTGGCGTACGTTTTAAAACACGTATATCTAAATTTGCACGTGTTACTTATATTAATTTAAGCTACGGAACAGGTAAAAAAAAAACAACATAACAAAAAATATTATTTTGGCCATTGCGGGTCTGGAGAAAGTATTGTACTCGGTGCAAATTGAGTAAATAATTAGAAAAAAATACTAAATCCAATATCAAATTCGCACCAGGGTGCGACACCCGGAAAGTAGTTTTTCATGTTTTTACTGTCGTTGTACTAAAAGGGAAATTTTAATACTTTTGGAATTTGACGCAATCATATTCATTTGATTTCGTTTACATTCGCACGCAATAAAAAATTGACATTTTTAAACGGAACATGCAGTTCTGTAATCAAGTACCAAAAACGTAGAGCAATAACAATAAATACACAGAAGCGACAACGGCGTGATTAATGGCAAGAGAAGGAAAGCGCGTAGACGTACTGACGAAGCACGGCTCTTGAGGCAAGAGTAGTGACATGTACTGCAAAAATAGTAGGGTTTCTGAGTATGCAGTAAGACATTCAACAAATTAAATACAGGTACGCCCAAAGTTTGTTAAATTCGTAAAAACGTTTTTCACCAGACTTACGAAGCAGTTCAATGAGGTGTGTGAAGTCCTAATCTGCACGCTCTATAATTCTGAGAGAAGGCCTCTGACTAGCAGTGGGGCGTATATATGCTGCTGATGTTGATGAGGTTTTTATTATGAGAGACTTTAAATATTAAAACGACACCTATTTTTTATCAATAAGTTATATAAATGAAAAAAAAAACAATAATTTATCTTAATATTAAAACAACACCTATTTTTAACCGACTTCAAATAAGGAGGAGGTTCTCAATTGGACTGGATTTTTTTTTTGTATGTATGTTACTCGATATCTCCGTGAATCGTGAACCGATTTTCAAAATCATTTTTTTAATCGAACGGGTATAACCCCTAGATGGTCCCATTGTTACCAAGTCGGGATCTTATGATGGGATCCTGGAGAAATCGAGAGAACTCTTCAACTATTATAGGCACGCCTATAGTGATTTCACTATTTTTTACAGCAACTCGGCCACTTCCTCTTGAAATAGCGGATCCTAAGTAAAGTCGGTTCTTTTTTGTTTAAAATTATATTTTTTCTCAATAAGAATTATAATTGAAACAAAACAATAATATCTCTCCAGTATTTCAAATAGGTATTTAGCAAAATTTGACGTAATTTTAAATTTTAAAATAAATAATTATTAAACCAACTTAAGCGCTAAACCTTAACCCACATATTCATAAACTTACTTCAAGCCTTATTTAACTAAATCATCTTTTGACCTTATCTGTCAATTTGACAGTAAAAGATAAAAGATATTTATTCTTCAATTTAGGCACATTACAATGCACTTATGAACGTCAGACAGAAAAAGAAACTACCACCGGTTCTAACTCTACACCTCTGACCCGAGAAGAGAAGTATTACTTATTACCGGCAAGAAACTCGGCGTGACTTATTTTTTCAAAACAGTAATACAAATACATTAAAGATACTATATACAATAATGCGTAGTTCTTCAAAAAGGCATATCAAAACAGCTTGAAAGACAGACATGTGCCTGCCTATTGTGTAATTAAAATTAAAAATAAAATAAAATCCAAATCTGACTGCTTCGCAAAACGTTTGATATGCCTTCTTACCTGAACTGTGTCCTCTAAATGCTAGATGATTTTATAGTTTCTGGTTTGGGCCATGCATATATGTCTGTCATATAGTCCTCGACCCTGTAATAACCCTTTGACATTAAAGTTTTTTTTGAAGTATTTCTTAAGAGCGGGAAATGATAGATTCAAAACATCGACGGGTAACTTGTTATAAATATGAATACCCTGACCAAAAAATGACTTATATGCTTTGCGGGTACGACATCTTCTGACAGCAAGCTTGTTTTTATTTATAGTGTTATAGCTGTGTTTGTGTTTGTTAGAAACTAACAAAACATAATTTAACTAAATAAGGATTGGAACACGTTTATGAATAAGCGGGTAAGAGTCCGGTAACGATTTGAAATCAAAAATTGCTAATAATGACAATGCACATGGATCGCATTTGGTAAGATAGTTTGAAGTCTTGTTATTGCAATAAAAGTACTTTAGGTCTATATACATTTATTAATATTTCATAAAAGAAAACTCAATTCTTACAGAGCTTATTTAGTGAGGACGTTAATTCGTGCAATTTTCGAGAACATCGAGATAATATATTAAAGAGGCCTAGACTCGAACAAGATTTTCCTAAAAGTAAAACATTGTGACCGGCCAGTGCGAATTATTTAACATCGTTAAGGTTGTATTACAGTTTAAAAGAAAGATATGATAAAATTTTACCTTACGTTCAACTGACATTACAAAATCACATGGCAAATAAGAGCAATGGAGTCGCTCTTGGATCAATTACTTTATTATTTGTAATTTTTTGATTGATTTTGTAATAAATATTGATAACTTCATAATTATATCTATTTCGTTTATTAGTTGGTTTTAATCGATTTTTATAGTGTGTATTTTATTAAATTGCCTTCATATGGTAGGTAGTTAAAAAATATTATGAAATTATTAACTATACAGGATGGATTTTCTTTTTGGGTCAGTGAGGGCAGCTACCAGATCCCGTGCTTGCTACGCGAAAATGGTCTTTAAAGACCTTCCCTCGATTTCAAATTGACGAAGATTCGCGTTTACAGATTTTAGAAAAAACATACAGGGTGCGAGAAAAAGGTAATTTTTGACACACTCTTTTTTTGATGCCATTTGATCCCATTCCTATCCAGGATCAAAAGCTTGTATAAGACCAAAAATAAATTCCAGCTAGAAAAGTCACAAATCGAGAAAAGCTTTCCCCATACATTTTGCATGAAAAAGAAAACTTTTTATTTTTCACATGCTATTTTTTTATGCCAATCGATCCCATTCCTGTTCAGTATTAATAGTTTCTATGGGGCCAACTTACTACTTAAGCCACAAATTGAAGAACAATTTTACATATATTTACTGCTTTGAAACCCTATTTTTTGATATTTTGAATGCTTTTACTGTAATGGCTGATTGGCGTGATAGAAAAATGAAAATAAATTCTCCATAGTAAATGTATGAAAAAAAAACATCTTCAATTTGTGGCTTTTTAGTACATTACCGCTAGTTGGCCCCTACGAAACTATTAATACTGGATAGGAATGAAATCGATTGGCATAAAAAAACAGCACGTTAAGCATAAAAGTTTTCATTTTCATACAAAGCTGGTTAAGCCCCCTAGCCGCGAGTACGAGTGGTGACTACCCATTGAGGCATTGGCAGTCGGGTAATTTGCAGAAAAAATGTACCTTTACTTTTTTATTTTATTTCATATATATTTTGAGTCTGTCGCATGCAGAATCATGAGCTCTATCGAGTCTGGTAGAATAAAAAAAATGGCCCAACTGTCCCAAAATTTACATACAAAATAATTCGTTACGTTCATAAAAAAAGTGTAACGAAACTGACAAATTATCAGTTTCGTTACATTTTTTTATGAACGTAACGAATTTTTTGGACTAAGTAAAGGTACATTTTTTCTGCAAATTACCTAGTCAGCCTTGATATAGCTAAGGCTTTAGATCGGGTCTGGCATCAGGGTCTTCTGTCGAAGTTCCCAGCTTACGGACTGCTTGAGGGATTGTGCAGATGGGTTGCCAGCTTTTTGTCCGGCAGAAGCATACGAGCCGTACTAGCTAAAATCTAATAATAAAATTATCATGAATAAGAAAGTGGTGGACCCTTGGAGGGGTTATGTAAATTTGATTTTGAAACGAAGAATACAGTTATCTTTCTCTTTAATTTGATTACCATATTTTTTAGTAATTTGTGTATATTTTTTAGTAAGTTTTAATTATTTTCTGACTTTCGTAATTAAATAAAACAACAATTACTCCACTAGGCTTATGCCTCAATGCTGTCAGTTCGGTTTATATTTATGAAACTTTTACTTCCTAACGCCAATTGTGCCCTAGTCTCACTTACACTGTTAATATTTTAACGAAACGTTTGTTAGTCCTGTGTGAATAGCGTCCCCGGAACGATCGGGCTTTGCTCGGCTCTCTTCGGCTCGTTTTACTGTGCCACATTTGGCGTGCTGATTGGGTATCTCTAACTTATATGAGATCTATGCTGGTTGCCCGTTAAAAGTGTCGAACGAACGGTCTCAACGTACGGCGGGAGTAAAACAATTGCTGCGCGCTGCGCTATCTCCCCGCCCCGCGCGCCCCGCGCCGCGTGCTACCACCCACCGTTGCTTGCAGTTCGTTGCAATAAATTATATTTACTTTTTGACAAACTTCCGGTAAAAAAATCCTATTTTTTATTTAGTGCAAATGTAGTGTCTTTAGATAAGTACTGTTCTTAAAATTTTCACCTGTCTCTTAATTTCCCTCTCCAATTTAAAATAACAAAATAATCAAAAATACATGTTCCATAATTTGCCCAGGCGTGCAAATTTAACTGAATGTTTATAATGCTTTAAAAAGCTTAACTTGAAGTCGCACCAACCGACTGACTTATCCTCGAGCCGCAATCGAAAAAAATTTTTTTTAAAGGGTATCATACATCGCACATCTTTTTAATTAAGATACACTATGCACCAAGCTGTTCTCTATACACTACTAAGCTTGAACCCAATAGCTTTTAACTTACTCCAAAATTACAGCACTTTATAGTTTACACCTAAAATTTAACAGTCTTCCGTATATAACAGAAACGGTGCAACTCGGGGGAAATAATCTAGTTGCGCCCTCTAACGAATCCAAAAAGAACCACGACTACACGACTTACTTCCATACTTTTTTTTAATTAGACCATACTATGTGACTAATATTGCGATACAACCGCGTTTATGTATAATAAATACTAGCGACCCGCACCGGCTTCGCACGGGTGCAATTATACATATAAACCTTCCTCTTGAATCACTCTATCTACTAAAAGAAACCGCATCAAAATCCGTTGCGTAATAGTTTTAAAGATCTAAGCATACATAGGGACAGACAGCAGTAAGCGACTTTGTTTTATACTATGTAGTGATAATAATATTAATAATATATTAATATACGTCCCACTACTGCTGGGCACAGGCATCCTCTCATACACGAGAGGGATCGGGCTATAGTCCCCACGCTGGCCCAAAGCGGGTTGGGAACTTCACATACACCTTTGAATTTCTCCGCGGATGTAAGCAGGCTTCCTCACGATGTTTTCCTTCACCGAATAGCGATAGGTAAATATTAAAGTATGTTTGAAATGAAATGAAAAATGTTTATTTGGTGTAACATAATATAACGAAAGCAAAAAAATAAATAAATAAATATTAGGACAATCTTATTAAACACAAATCAACCCAGTCCCACAGTAAGCTCAATTAAGGCCTGTGTTGTGGGTACTAAGTGACGATATATATAATAGATAGATATAGATAAATACTTAAATACATAGAAAACATCCATAACTCAGGAACAAATATCTGTGATAAACACACAAATAAATGCCCTGACCAGGATTCGAACCCGGGACCTCCTGCTTCATAGGCAGGGTCACTACCAACTGGGCAAGCAAGCAACTAAAAGCAAGGACTATACATACAATTAAAAAGTTTACACCAAAATGGTTGCCACTCAGCATGTGTCATGACACTCATGACAGAGTAGCCACAACGCTGATTTTCAGGGCAACCAAAACTTTATTATTTATTATTATTATTTATTTATTTAACATAAAAAGATACAACTTAAACTAATATGGAGTCCCACAAAACAGTTTTCACAGTTTGACTTAAAACTATACTTAACTATTCTTAACCTAACTAGTGAAGGTGACATTCATGTTACTACTGGCAACTCCACTTGACCGGTTTTGAAATTTTATAAATTATGTGGAAATATTAAAATGTTATAAAAAATAAATAAAAAAGACTTGTGTTATGTACATAAGTTCCGAAAAACTCATTGGCACGAGCCGGGGTGACCGCCAGGCTACCAACGCTTTATGAATATTTATTTTAATATTGGAAGCGATTTACGTCGGGAGTTAAAAATAGAATGAACAGAAGAAATACAACTTTGTTCCAAATATCTCAAATTGAAATACCTAGAAAAAAATCGGTCCTTATTAAAAATTAAATATGCATATTTGTTCAGTACCTATAGTTTTTCAAGTAAGGCAAACTTAAGCATGATTACAGCAGTTGACAGTATACGTAGGATCTTGGGCATTAGAAGCCTTTAAAAATATCCGTTGTACGTGAACTTAAGCAAAACACTTTTGTAAACAAACATTATAACATAACATACGCGTTAAACCTATGTGCTAATTAGATATACTTACATGACAACAAGGTTTTTAACATGGCACTCTGCTTATAAGTAGGTAAAGTCGACCAAGAAAGTGGTCTACCAGCTTTGACAAAAGTTTCTGCGAGATCTAATGATCGCTAAGGTTGACATTTCTGACGGAATTTAAAACATGCACGACCTTATTGTCTCATGACGTTCAAACGAACCTCAACCGTAGGGTGGTAGACCACATTTTTGGTCGACCGTACGGCACAAACATGTGTCCGAGGCAAAGGTTAAAACATAGCAAACATTACCTAAGTGTAACTTCTATAATGTACATACGTAAGGTAATACTCGTAACAGAATTGTTCATAGTAGTTGCGATTGTTTTAATAAGTAATATAATGTACCATCAGCTGCAGAATTGCCTACCCAGTTTATCAATGAATTCATTCATAAACTGGGTAGGCAATTCTGCAGCTGATAGTACATAACAATTTTAAAGTCCATCGTTCTGTATTCATAATCAGCAGTTCCAGTTTACCAAATTTCCCTTGTCGATGGAATGAAATTTAGGATAAATTGCCTGGCAAGCAAATTCTATCAGTAGAAAATAATTATTTTAAAACGTTGGCGCAAAGTAGTCAGCTCTTAGAAAATTGGAATTTTGTGCGCTTTCTAGTGACGAAAAAATATTTGCGAAGTGACAAAAAATACTTATTATCCATATGGCCAGGTTACTCAAATACTATAGGATAGGGTGTGGCTATAATATTGGTCACTCTAGCTATACCTACTTCATTCACTATTATCTATTAGCCACTTATCTGAATGATTTATTTTGCCCAGTTAGAAGAATTCCCTCATATTCTCCAAGATCCTAACGTGATTGACAATGGGACCAACTGCCAATTATCAAACAAAAAAATGCTTAACTACAATTTCAGGGTGCCCTTCTTGCGTGCGGCGCGTCAGTTTTCAGCGTGGCCTCAGACATCGCAGGCTCCATTCGACTACCGGCGGCGTTTTGCGGCGTTTTTGGACACAAGCCTACACCGGGTAATAACATCCCCGCATATATTGAAAAACATCAATATAATAAATTGTACACCAGATATTGGAGAACTCGATCCTGACTGGCTTTCCTAATGATCAAATATTACCTAAGCATTTTCTAAACATCACAGAAAGATAAAGAAAAGAAGAGCCAAAGAATGGGAGAGGAGAGCTAATTAGCTCTGGTATTTTTAGTATCCGTGATTAACAAGGAATTGTCAAAAAAGTTACTTTGCCAGCCCATGAAAAACGAACCCATATTACATTTTTGTAGTTGTATTGGCCATTAAGCCAATCCACGGACAGACGGACAGACTTTTTCCTTGTAACTATGGGACTATAAAATTATCTATTATTAAACTAAATTAAACTATCTATTAATTTCTTGCGTCATGATGGTACACTCAAAAAAGTTATCAATGAGTATTCTATTTCAGGCATCATCCCAATAGAAGGTCACATACCAACCCTGAACGATGAGAACTACCCCAAGTTCCTCACAGTCGGCCCCATGACCAGAAAAGCCGAGGACCTGCCACTCCTTCTCAACATTATGGCTGGAGAAAATAAACACAAGCTTCGACTAGACGAGCCCGTCCACATGGACGAGCTTAAGGTGAGGACTACCCCAGGGTCTTTACAGTACGAGGAGAATAGCTGAGGATCTGCCACTCCTCCTCAACATTATGGCTGGAGAAAATAAACACAAGCTCAGGCTGGACGAGCCCGTCTACATGGACACGCTTAAGGTGAGGACTACCCCAGGTATAAGCAGAAAAGCCGAGGATCTGCCCCTCCTCCTCAACATTATGGCTGAAGAGAACAGACACAAACTTAGGTTAAACGAGGCCGTCCACATGGACGAGCTTAAGGTGAGGACTACCCCAGGGCAGGGTCTTTACAGTATGAGCAGAAAAACCGAGGATCTACCCCTCCTGTAAAAGGATTAAAAATTTTTAGGCATAGCCTTGCAAATAACCCTCGCGTTAAAGATAGCGGCAGGTTTTACGCACAGCAACAACATTTTTTTAATGAATGTTATACCTACATTTGTGTTTGTTTCAGGTGTTGTACATGACGGAGGCGACGGCCGCGGCGGCGCTGCTGCCGGTGCACGCGCGCATCAAGCAGGCCGTGCGCGCCGCCGCGCAGTACCTCGGCGACTGCGGCGCCACCCTCACCCAGGTGACGTCTCGAATACTTACTCTAAGTGTAAGGCCTGAGTAGACGCTCGTGGCGGGGCGTGCAGCGGGGCGTGCAGCGGGGCGGGCGAGCGTCCATACACTTTGTGCAGCGTGGACTCAGGGCACCAGTACGAGTGTCCTTTGTTTGACATGCACGCCGCCCGCCCCGCCCCGCTGCACGCCCCGCCACGAGCGTCCACGAGGGCCTTACACTAACCTCTCTTGCCTTTTGTGGTTCTTAGAAGATGTCAGGGAGTGTTAAGTACAGTGTAAGTTTAGTTTACAGTCACGAACCCGGATTGTTGCGCTACTTGCCGTTGTTCATAATTTCGCCTTGTTATAAATGACCTATGTTGGCGATTAGCCCCCAGGTCCGAATCACGCTCACAGCGCTCAGAGCGCGCTTACGGTCTAACCGTATCACGCTCATGACGCTTACACGAAATGTCATGACGCCATTGATGACCTCATGGATGGCACTCACGGTGCTCATCACTCCGAGGCATAAGCACCTTGAGCACAAACGTCAAGTTGACGTTTGACATGTGTCAACTGTGTTGAGATGTGTTACTTACGAGCCAAATCTGTTGACATTGCGAATAGCGCTCACAGTGCTCAGAGGGCCTACCGCGAAGTTCGAAAATCGACAAAACGTTGGCCCCGTCTCTATCGCTCTAGCATATACGAAAGAGAGTGGTGCAAATAGACGATTCGATGAACGAAGTGGTTCGCGGTTATAGGCCAGACCGCTAACGGAACACCGAACACCACTCACGCGGCCTTGAGCGCGCTAACTGATTTGGACCTCCGTCAGCACTGTAAGCATTGTGAGCACTAAAATTTTGATTCGGAACACGGCTTAGCTGTAAACTGTCAATTACCTCGGTCATTTCTAACACGGCTAAATTACGAATGGCAAGAGGCTCAACAATCCGGGTTCGTGAATCTCGTCACTCGAATTTATCACTTATTAAATCCTAATAAGCTCGCTTATACAATACACGGTCCATTTAAAACTATTTTCTTTTTACAGGAAAAATTTGAAGAATTGGAAAACTCAGTGGAGTTATCAATATCAGTCTTCTTTTCTATGAAAGATATACCAGATATGCTACGGGACCCGACCAATCCTAAGGTATATATTTCATTTGATATACATATGTAGTTTATTTATACCGCGTGTTTATTTGATATTACCTCAAATGGAAGCCAGACGCAAGATTTGAAATTATAAATCGATATTGTAATAAATATTGACTTAACTCTTAGTTAACATAACACTTAGAGCTATTGATTTTTTAAATTTCTTCGGGCTGCAATGTATTGCGTATACACTTATTTGACATATCATCAGTTGTGACATTTTAGGGCAAAGTAATCATGTCGGTAGGGATACATTGCGGGCTGAAATATTTTATATGGAAAAATAAAAGTCGTAAAATTTCAATAAAACATATGCAAGTATGTTTATTAGGGTTTATACTATTTACCCTTGGCGTATGAGCTGATATCAAAAATACACGCTGTATGTCAAACGAAATCGCAGCAATACAATTAGACACTACATTACGCACCTCGCGGTAAAATAAAGAACGGCTCAGATCGCGGGTATTTGTGGCCCGAACCGAAGGTAAGGGCCATAAACAAGCGATCTGAGACCTTCTTTATTACCGCCCGTGGTGCGTACACAATTTTTCGTCTTCTCCTGGGTGTGAAGTGAGATTTGCCGCTGCGCCCGTGGGCGGCAAGTCTCACTTACCGCCCAGAGTGACGTAAAGTGAGTTCCGTGACTATCATCGCATAAGCCAGTGAAAATGACAGGAAATCATGTATTTCCAACGGATCTTCATTTGTCTGCTTAGTTTCCAGACCAATCTAGGTGCAACACTGCACAATGCAAAGGCCGACTTTCTCAACGCCAAGTTTAGTAGTTAGTAAGAAATGTAATATTTCACAATGAGATTGACAAGGACCAACGATAAAGGCACCTTCTCTGTCATACATATTGAAAGTTCTATAAGACAATTCCGTACGTTTTTGGTACTATTATTACCTTACCCAGTCGATACCTTAGATCGTACGTCTATGGTCCATCCATTCTCTTCCTTGACATACGTCCAGTCATTATACAGAGTGAATTTTAAGTCGTGAATCGAAATATGTTATACTAACTCTATAAACAACGAACAATTTAATGCTCCGACTCTCACTAAAATTAAACTAGATTTTTTATTTTTTTAAATAATGTTTTTGTTATTTATTTTTCTTTTAAAGGTGATATTGTAACATTAAAACGGCTGTTTAACATTTTTTAGATGTAAAATTAAGTAAATCTAATTTTTTGCTAGGAAAAATTACTAACTTTATGCTAATGATAGTTCTAAATCAAAGAGTCAATTCAATTCACTAATTTAGATATCTTAATAAGTCGCTGTAAAAGCATGAAACCGCCATTAAAAGAAAAATAAATGTCAAAAACATTATTAAAAAAAACAAAAAATATAGTTTGATTTTAGTGAGAGTCGGAGCATTAAATTGTTCGTTGTTTACAGAGTTAGAATAGTACATTTCGATATTAGTGCGGAAGAGTATCGAACGACGTTTTTTAATACAGTTGCGAAAAAATTATAAAATTGACAATTATTCACTTTGAGGTTACTTTAGTACATGTATCCAAACGCTCCGCGCGGTGCGGTGCGGCGCTGTGATTGGCTGTCTGTCACTGTCATTAGCTGTGATTGGCTGGAAAAGTAAAAAGCACTAGTGCGCGATATCAAACTTTCCGCACGCTAAACCACTACATGAAAAGCACTTTTTTGAGCAATTGTATTAAAAAAACATATTTCGATTCACGACTTAAAATTCATCCTGTATACTCCTCTAGCTTCTATGGCCCGGATCTACTCAAATAGCCGAAGAAACTAACACGTTGGGTGCATATAGCAGAGAGAGTTGTGATTATGAGCTCGACAAGGATAGAAACATTTGTACGGCGTTCAGTACAAGAGATACGGAGAATGCGCCAACACCACATCTCGAAAGCATATATCCTAAGGCGAGTGTCCTGTTTAGTAAAGTGATGGGCAAGTTTCCGAAAGTTTCCTCGTTTTTTATGGGAATCATTACCAAATGGAAAGATTCTCCATACAAAAGGCGGAAATTTTCGGAAACGTGCTCATCACTAGTCCGGTTTAATGATCCAGCACGCCTAGCACACGAGTGATGCGACAGTACCTCGCGCGCGGGATAGACTACCCGTCTCTTTTTAATTGACACTGTCCGAAAAGGACGGATAGACTATATCGCGCGCGAGATACTGTCGCGTCACTCATGTGCTAGGCGTGCAGGTTTCTGAAACATACAGGATCGATAAAGGCAATGTGATTCATCTAGTACAGTTGCCATCAAATATATAGGTACGGCTAGGGTACTCAAAAATATCTGAGCATGCACTTTATCGCCTTGACAATAGAGGCGTTGTTCAGATATTTGTGACAACCTTGGCCGCTCCGATGTATTTGATGGCGACTGTACAAAGAAAGTTTTATGTTTATTTTAATAATTAAATATTACACGTTTACTTGTGATGAACTGATGATTAATTAACAACTGGACTGGCCTTCTATTACAGGGTTCTATGTTAAATTTTTATCGAATTGAAATTTAGTTGCCTGACTTAACACACTTGTAGACAGAATAGTAAACAATCTATTCGTTTCTATAAAATATGATATTTAGCCGAGTTTGTGGTACAATGGCCCTTATCTATAAGTTGATTCACCCATTTTCATATATCCGGCTCTAGACTAGTAGGTAACAGTATGTAACAAGTAACTTAAAAAAAAATTTTTCGGTACACAGTTTTAATGCTGACTGTACAGTCGCCATCAGATATATCGGAGCGGCCAAGGTGGTCACAAATATCTGAACAGAGGTCTTTATTGCCAAGGCGATAAAGTGCATGTTCAGATATTTTTGAGTACCGTGGCCGCTCCGATATATTTGATGGCGACTGTACCTAGTAGCATTGTCATTTAAACTACGGAAGTATACCAAGTTTCAGCTCAATCAGACACCAGGGAAGTGGTTAAAATTTAACTTACAAGATTTGATGCGTATAATGACACAAACAAACAAATAAATAAATATACGGGGTATAATTTTAAACAAAAAAAGAACCGACTTCACTTAGCATTCGCTATTCCAAGAGGAAGTGGCCGAGTTGCTGTAAAAAATAGTGAAATCACTATAGGTGTGCCTATAATAGTTGAAGAGTTCCCTCGATTTCTCCAGGATCCCATCATCAGACCCCGACTTGGTGACAATGGGACCATCAAGGGGTTATACTGTTCGATTAAAAAAATATATTTGAAAATCAGTTCATTTCACGATTCACGGAGATATCGAGTAACATACATACAAAAAAATCCGAATTGAGAACCTCCTCCTTTTTTGAAGTCGGTTAAAAATAACCCTCATTGTAATTTTCAGCGGCAAAGGAGTCTAGTAATAGAGTTACTAAAACACCTAATTGGCAATCCGTCGCGCTCACTGCAAGCGCTCGGGTTCGCCCTTATAGACAAAACCAATCTCTTCATACCGGAGCACCGGCGGCACCATTACTGCGAGAGGGCGGACAGGCTTAAAGAACACATAACTGTGAGTCTTACTTGTTTAACAATACGGGTGCTTTTAGCGTAGCCTGTTTTGGTTATTTTTGGGCTTGAATTCTGTACATTATTTGCCCTTACTTGTCTTATCATGTGAACGAACACTTTTCAAAGATATTATCGCACTTTTCTGTGAGATTATCACTTAAAATTTTGTTATACATATACTGTATACTATTCAACCAAGTAATCACTGAAAAATATCGTTTCTAATAAAATTACTCTTCAATAATTGAATTAACAAACGAATAACCTGTAAAAACCTTGAGCCGACTGGCGTTATCAGGGATGATGGCAAGAGGCCTGATGGGGTGTCTTTGGTTCTTTGGAGCCTGGGACGGATGTTAGTGTGGGATGCTACCTGCGTAGGCACACTGGCACCGTCCCACCTCCAACGGACTAACGTAAAAGCGGGCGCAGCGGCGGAAAGCGCCGAAATTTCAAAACGTAACAAATATAAAAGTCTCGGTAGAGAGTACCATTTTGTACCTTTTGGAGTTGAAACTCTAGGTCCATGAGGTCCCAGCGCACACAAGTTTTTTTCAGAAATCGCGAAGCGTCTGATTAACGTAACGGTGACCGCAGAGCTGGCGGTTTCCTCGCACAACGTATCAGCATTGCGATATACAACAAGGAAATGCCGCCAGCATCCTTGGTACAGTCAGCATCAAAAATATGTATACATTTCGGCACTTATGTCTGTGGAATAAGACTCAAATTCGTATACATAGTATTGATGCTGACTGTACAATTCCGCAAGGCCCTAGTTTAGATTTAAGCTAGTTATTAATTTAGTTTAGTATTAAAACATACGTTTGTTTACGTGATAAGACAAGTAAGGATTTCCGTTCGAGGCGTAGGGTAGCGCGGACGTTTTGGGAATAGTTTTTTGTTTTTTGCTCATTTAAGTACTTGACTTACTTTTGACTTATGATCCTATGTCCCCTAGATGGGGCAGAGGGCATCCACAGTGCTCCGCCATCCCGTTCGGTCTTGAGCTTCGCGTTTCATTTCGCTCCACGTCTTGCCAATGGTCGCCGCCTCTGCGATGATCGTCCGCCGCCAGGATTGCTTTGGGCGGCCACGTTTCCGCTTTCCTTTGGGATTCCAGTCTAGGGCTTGCCTCGGGATGTGATCGGGGTCCCTTCGGAGCGTGTGGCCGATCCAGTTCCACTTGCGGCGTCTGATCTGCTGGTCGATCGGAGTCTCACCGCAGCGTTCCCACAGAACTATGTGGAGATTCTCTCGGGCCAGTATACACCGAGGATACGGCGAAGATAGCGGTTGATGAAAACTTGGAGCTGACGCGAGATGTCATTAGTAATCTTCCACGTCTCACATCCGTACATCAATACGGTTTTCACGTTGGACCGGAATATCTTGAGCTTAAGTCTCCTAGATGTTGTTTGAATAAATGTTTTCTATTCTATTCTATTCTATTCTAGTCAGTTTCCGCGATTGCCATTTAAGTACTTCAGTGTGTAATATTCATAGCTTATTGTGCCGTGATCTATAAATAAGTGTGCAGCTTATGAAGAATTAGTCTCATAACGCGTGTAGCCACTCTTTAGTTAGACGGACGGTTATCCTGGCTGGCCGCCACGTGTTTGTAAAGAATAGCTATCACTTTACAAATAACAAGGCCTCTACCGAACAACGTTGCCTATATTTTATTAAAAGTAATAAAAGTGCTGCCATCTAGTGGAAACCTCGATCGCGGAAACCCTTACTGATGCACTAAGTAGCTTTTTTTTTGGGCACGAACCTATTGTAGCAAGACAATTTTGTAAAGAAATTAGACAATACCCGGACTGATATTATTAGATACTTGCTTTATGTACACATTTCCTCGCAATATAATCAGATTTTCTTGCAATTCCAGCGTACCCTGGGCACAAACGGTGTGTTCCTATACCCAGTGTTCACTGGCCCAGCTCACCGGCACCACGAGGTGTTCTCCCGCGCGTCCGGGGTGCTCTACACCATGCTGTTCAACGTGCTAGGGCTCCCTGCCACCGCAGTGCCTGTAGGGCTGTGGGGAGACTTGCCTCTAGCTATTCAGGTAACTGGTCAGCCACAAACTATATGCATGGATTAGGTTAGGTTAGACCAGAGACTATAGAGATATATACGACCACAGCCTAAGAACTTTTTGAAGCTCATGTCAATTGCGCCATCTATGTCAAAGCCACATAATGATACCGAAAATGTAAGAGAAATGTCAACTGCACTGCTACTCCACCTAGTAACAAATAGCGTACTAGTAGTACACTAGTACGCTATTTATGATATTAGTATTAGTTCGGTATCATTAGGTGGCTTTGACATAGATGGCGCAATCGACATGAGCTTCAAAAAGTTCTTAGGCTGTGGTCGTCTATATCTCTATAGTCTCTGGTTAGACTTTTGGTGTCCAAAACATCAGATGTTTGTAGACCACTTAAATCATATCCTAATGCAATAATCTCTTGTGCTAAGAATTTCACCAAAGGAAATTTAAGTATGCTAAAAAAAATTTACGTCGCGGTATATCAGATTGTCAAGGAGAGGGCAAAAGACAGAGATCCAATGAAATTGCTCCAGCGACAAGATCCCAATTTTTAAATAGATTATAATGATGATGAAAATATATTCTGTCATAAATACTGTGCCTTTTCAACCGACTTCATGATTTTTAAGGAGGAGGATATCTATTCGTCGGGATCTGTGTTTTTTTTTTGCTATTTTTTCATGCATGATCAGTTGATTACCGATTATTCGAAGACGGCAGGATCGATTTGGAAAATTATTTTTTTGTTTGAAAGAGTATACTTCACAGTTGGTACCATTGTCACCAGGTCTAGATCTAATGATGGGATCCTGGAAAAATCGAGGGAACTCTTCAACTATTATAGACACACCTATAGTGTTTAGCGGTCCAGACACTGTCAGTAATAATGTCATTATTTCTGTACCCATCCTTCTCTTCTTCATATACATAGAAAAGGACGGGTACAGAAATAATGACATGATTACTGACAGTGTCTGGACCGCTTTTCAGTATTTCTTACAGCAACTCGGGCATTTCCAGCGGATCTTAAGTGAAGTCTGTTCTTTTTTTTTTGTTTAAAATTATTAACTGTATTAGAAAGAGCGGCAATAATATCTCGCGTGAAGCTTGTGTTCACTTGTGCAAACCGCACAAGAAAATACATGCTTGAACCACACCTTCAATGTTCCAGGTGATAGCGGGCCCGAACCAGGACCGGCTGTGCGTGGCCGTCGCCGAGCAGCTGGAAGCCGGTTTCGGCGGCTGGAGGCATCCCAAGTGCTAGGCCTCTCATAGCTGGCCCGTCCTCAATCAACACATGTGACACTATTATCACTGCATGCGGCTGTACTTTGTGTTTAGTCACTACGCGCGACATGTTTCGGAGAGCTCGGGTCTCCATCCTCAAGCACTGTTAAGAGTGCTAGGCGAACCGATACGCGAGCCGTTGTTACGGCGCCGCGCCATGGACTGGCGGCGGTTGGCACGCGCTGTGATGGAGCTTGTTGATGGTGATCTTGCGCCGGCGCTGGCGCTGCCAAAGCGTTTGGCAGCGTGTTTGGTTCATCCGTCATTAGCGACGATAAGCAAACCACGTGACAAAACACAAGTGAGTACAGCCGCATGCAGTGATAATAGTGTTAAATATCTCTCACGAAAGTTTTAATTCAATAATAGTGACACTGTTTTGGAGCAAAACGCGCGTACGTTGTACAGATGTAATATTGAATTCGAGCATTAAAAGTAAGCGCCAGCCGCCAAATGGTACCTTTTGATCTAGACTATCACAAATCATCAAAATTATGGATCAATCGACCTTAAGATTTCGAAGAAGGAGGTTCTCGATTCGTCTGGATATTTGTTTTTTATTTCTTCGGCAAAAACATTTCATATGGCGTTAATCTATACCATTTTTAGTGCATTACTGAAACTGGTGGATTTCTATTTCAGGTTAATTCGCGAAAATAAATAAAAAGTAGTTCCTGGTTGACTTTTTTTAAGGAGGACTTTTGGAAACTTTTTATTTTGATATAATTGGCTAGTAATAGTAATTAAAGTCTCTCTCTTTGCCTAGCCATATCCCATGTCATTTGGGGTCGGCTCTCCTCGTCAGTCTTCAATCTTCAAAGTCATTGCAAAAAATAATTATAACCTTACTATTACAGACTTGACAACATATTTTTTAAATAGTTTTCCTAAAAAAAGCGCTGTAAAACTCGGTAAGTTTTTGTATATGAAATAATATTTTTTGACATTGACATTATATTTTTATTAAATGAACGAATAATAGGACTTTCTAAAGCATCTTTTATTTTTTCATAACTTTTTAAGTTATGAATTTTTTTCTTGTAAAATAATAAATTCCAAATTACGTTTATTTTATTGTACATGGTTTTACTTCAGAACGGTGTCAAAATGATACCTAAAATGAATTCGGCATCCTCGTTTTATACGAAAACGATACCAAACTTGGCGTAGTAGCTTAACTGATGTATATATCAAGATAAAGTTGATCAAAAATCTTGGTAGCTCCACTTCTCAAAATCTATCCTTGAGTCCTAAGGAACAATCATGACGAGGGAAATCTTTTGTTCACGAAGAGCCGTATTTGACTTTTTTATGTTGTGTGCAAGCGCAACTATTCGCTGTGTGCATGAGTGTGGCGCCATCTATTGAGCAAGGGGTTAAAAGGATTTTTTATTGTTTATTAATAGCATATACTCCTTGCTTATATCAGAGACTATAGAGATATAGACGACCACAGCCTAAGAACTTTTTGAAGCTCATGTCAATTGCGCCATCTATGTCAAAGCCACCTAATGATACCGAAAATATAAGAGAAATGTCAATTGCACTGCAAGTCCACCTAGTAACAAATAGCGTACTATTAGTACACTAGTAGCTACTAGGTGGAGTAGCAGTGCAGGTGACATTTTCAGTATCATTAGGTGGCTTTGACATAGATGGCGCAATTGACATGAGCTTCAAAAAGTTCTTAGGCTGTGGCCGTCTATATCTCTATAGTCTCTGCTTATATGAAATGTCTTTGGCTGATTGATGGTGATAGATAATGTGAAATGTTTTGAAATGTGATATTGACAAGAGCCCAATTTCTTGTTACATGCATTGTGCACCGCGATCGTTCACGTTACCCCCACCATGCACTTCGCACATAGCTAATAGTATTTTTTTATATGCGAATTAATATTTCCCTATATAATTCAAAATAACCAACATAAAAAGCGAATAATTATTGTACTCCATACTATTAAACTTACAAACTCCAACTCGGTGTAATAGTAAAGAAAAATATACTGCATAATCATCATCATCATCATAATAATAATGACACAACAAAAACTTATCAGTTATAAGTAACGCAAGAGACAAAAGTGAGATGTTTTCATTGTACAATGTACAGTCGGCAACAGAAGTTGCTAAGCGGGCGAGATAGTCAGAATGAACTTCAAGCGCTCCTATTCTTTTAACAATAAAGTCGTGTCAAGCTCATTGAACACCTCACCCGTTTAGCTACCTCTGCTGCTCGCTGTACATTACGCGTCTTAAAGCGGTATTAGACATTGCAACCTGCAGGGCCCAATCTGTCAGGTTGGAAGGTGTAATTAAAGGTAGGGCCCGTAGGGAGCTGAAGGAGGGGAAGGGAGAGGCAGGGTACACAACAGATTGGGCCCTGCAGGTTGCAATGTCTAATAGCCGTTTTAGTTATCCTTTGTTCAATCGTTCTATGACAAAGTTATAAACGTTAAACTTTATAAAAATGTCAAAAACTTCAGCCTGAAATAGCTTAGACGAGCGCACAGATAACCTCAACCACTAGATAGTACAACTCGAGGTCACTACACATAGGTGCTCCTGTCCTAATTTTGTATGAGAGCGCGACCGCTTATTTCAGTTGAATCAGAATCAGAATCAATTGTTTTATTCGTGATAAACCTAAATTACATACAAAAGTATAAAGAAAAACAGTATAAATTCAGAACAATCCTGAGTTTACCACGAAATGGGCCCGCCCGTGGGCCCGTTGATTTAACGTTTTTTATCATTACTCATGTGAATTAAAAATATCCACAAAAATCAAGTTACAGGGGTGAACCTGGATTGTTATACAACAAATTGATGTAGAATACTATTGAGATGTGCTGTTTGAATCGTAGAAAACTAATAAGATTATGCTTATGTGTGGTGACCTCGTGCTCCCTCTAAAAGCTTAATGAGGTGTCGGTATAGGCTGCGGACGAGCAGGCGCGGTCGCAGACGAAAATTTTGGGGGGGGACAATAATGTAGATTTTTTTTTCAAATTTTTGAGGGGGTCTGTAAAAAAATTTTTCTATTAGAAATGTAGGATTTTGGGGGGGGGTCATGTCCCATGTGACCCCCCCCCCCCCCCCTTGGGACCGCGCCTGCGGACGAGGGCCACAAGTATGGCGTGGTTTTGTAACTAACTTATTGCCCTAGGGTAGGTTTTAAATTTTAATCGTTTCTATTTTATACTACGATATTCATTATTAAAGTAAGGACGCGAATTATGAATAATCTCGTATATTGACACGCCATTTCCTATCCTTATCGTACGCGCATAATTTTATTACTGTCCCGCTCGCACAGTCATTGACCACCTTTTATATAGATCTAACTATGCGCGTGCGATAGAGATAGGAAATGGCGTGTCAATGTACGGAATTCTTCGTGTTTCGCGTCCTTATTTTAGTACAGTCAACAGCAGAAGTAGGTATACAAATGAAATGCCAAAAGGATTCCATGTAAATCCGACGAATTCGAATTAAAACTGTGCCGCATGCGTGTAGGTGTTATTGAAAAAAAATGTGTGCAACGCCCGAAGCTAAATTCGGTCAAAGACCATAATTTTTCTTATTTTTATATTACACTTTAAAATCATGTAGCGCAGTAAGTTTGTTGATGAATTCACATGGAATCGCCCCAAAATAATCTGCATACGACTCGTTATTATATAATATAATTTTCCCTTTGTGAATGATTTTCTATGTAATCATTAATTTATCTTATCAAAATATTGACTTTGACAAATAGATTCTAAAAACATAATGGTACTTCAATGTTACAAAGTTTAGTTAATACATATGTATATTTATTAGTTAGACCAATTAAATTGGTATTATATATAGTAATTATTACAAATAGATCAAGGAAAAATGAACCTTGTGACTATGGAAATAAAACTTTCTTACATGTAGAAATAACAAAGAACTTATGTTGATATTTTTATTATGTTCCTACTTGAATACTTACACAATATTATAAAAAAAGTATTTCCATTTTCGTTACATTTTTGGTGAATAATTTGTAAATCTACCTGTTACATAATTCGTGTAAGAGTTCAAGTAGATTGTAGATGCTATAGTCCATAGTATCGGTGAGTCCTCTTGGGCGGGGTGGGGCGCGGGGGCGGGCGCGGGCGCCACTACGAGAAACTCTGCCTCCCCCCCCTCCCTCCCCCCTCCCCCTCCCCCCCCATCCTCCCTCCCCCCTCGGCCGTCAGATGCGGCGCCCCGCGCCCCACGTCGCACTAGCACCAGGAGCCTCTCTAAAACACGAGGGCTGTACACATTGGCGCGCTTTATACACATGTGGATAAATTATACCGAGCTCGCGCCAATATATCCTGACCCTTATGTGCAATATAAGGCGTAAACACACAAGGTCTGAATTTAACAGCACTGTGTTGAATATTATCTATAGGCTCCATACAAAAAATCGGAACACATGTATAGATAATTGTAAGTATGGTGTTAAATTTTTAACTGTACCTATGGTGAATTAAACTCTGATGTGTGGCGTCTAAAATATCAAATCGATATAGATGTAAGTCTATTGTACTATAATGGTGATTTTAATTTATTGGAATATCCCTTATGTATATTTATTCTGTTAAACTGTATGTTTTATTACTTGTTTGACTCTAAATGTGCTGTGACGAAAATATACTGATGCGTGAAGGTTTTGGAAAATATTTCATCTACACAATGACCTTGCGTAGACCTTATTTTTTGTATACACTCTCTTTAAAATGTAATTTTGCTATACTGATGAATAAATATATATATATAATTATCGTTTCTTTTATATGACGATCTACCGTTTTTTATTCGACCAGCCAAATCATTTATATTTCCATGCACAAAGCATGGAAATCGTCTGTTTCTCTTTTTTTCTTTTTTTTAAAGTAATTATCAAGGCACCAGTACACAGTGGTGAAGGATGGACCATGCCCCGCCATCGCCACTGTACAGGGGGCAATGGTAGACAATGGCGGACGATGGCCGTTATTATAATAGTTGTCGACCGTGGCGTGCTGTCGGGAAGGTGTCGCTTTTTTTGACACACTTCAAAGGAATTGTGGCGTACCATGGCCTGTGGTTATGGATGGTAGAAGGTAATGATGACAATCTCTTATATGAGACCGGTCTAAAAAGCGTCCAGCTGGAAACAACAAATAATAGTTCTAAATCTCTCCGCATAGCGCTAGTATTGCTTTCGTGTATGAAATGAACTTAGCAGTTATTGACAGAGTGAAGTGCGCTGCATTATGCGCCACCATGGAGGGTACATGCGTTGCGTTTAAAAATAATAAAATAGAGTAGAGTAAGTATAAAACCTTAACCTTACCTTCTACCATCCATAGCGTGCTACATGACGCGCCGGTGAATTTTTACATAAAATATATACATACACACAAATTGACGTAATTTTTATTCACGTACACTACAAATAAGGTGAAAATCAGTCGTTTTACGGTATTTACTAGTGCGTATATTAGTGGATGTGTACATAACCTGCATTTTAATAGCAGATTTCACAATGGCCGATCAAGTGGACTCAATGTCAGATGCGGAGCTACGGACAAAACTCGCGGACCATGGGTTCCCGGTCATTCCAATAACGGCATCGACGAGGAAGTTGCTGGTCAAAAAGTTGAAACTAGTGCTCGATAACAAGTCGAAGTCTCGCGCGGGCGCTGACAACAAAGCCGAAATCAGGCGCTCGCTCGCGCGCTATTCAAGCGGAGAAGACTCTGATTTGGAGTATTTGGACTCCGGCAATCCTCGCGAGAAGCTTTCCGGCCGCCGCGCCACCACCGGCGGCGCCATGCTGCCGCCCGCCAGTATAACGCGGCGCGCAACCCCCAAGAAAAATTCGTCGGTCAAACAAGATTCCGAAAAAGGTTCAGAGTTTGATGACGAGAAATTACCCGTACGTACTCACGAAGAGGTGGAGACGGTGACGACGCGGCGCGTGACGCGCACTTATGCGGCCAAGGACGACGACTACGAGACCGGCTCCGATAGCGACGTTGACGCAGACCGCAAGACCTCCTCGCCCTTCCGAAGTCACTCACGATCTAGTGATCATATTTCTAGCACTCTGCCCACTAATGACGCCTCCACCAGCCTGCCCAAATCATCCCTGTTTTCTCGGACTACTCTACCAAGCTCGAGCTACTCATGCTCACAGTCTTCAGACCAATTAAATACGATCCGGTCCCGGCTACCCGGCTAGGCCTGATGCGGGTATTAAACATTGCAACCTGCAGGGTCCAATCTGTCAGGTTGGAAGGTGTAATTAGAGGTAGGGCCCGTAGGGAACTGAAGGACGGGAAGGGAGAGGCAGGGTACACAACAGATTGGGCCCTGCAGGTTGCAATGTCTAATAGCCGTTTGACATCTACATTAGGTGACCGCCCATCCGTCAGCAACTACACTTCCAACTAGGTACATAACCTGCATTTTACTTGCAGATTTCACAATGGCAGATCAAGTAGACTCAATGTCAGATGCGGAGCTACGGACGAAACTCGCGGAGCATGGGTTCCCGGTTATGCCAATAACAGCATCGACGAGGAAGTTGCTGGTCAAAAAGTTGAAACTAATGCTCGATAACAAGTCGAAGCCTCGCGCGGGCGCTGACAACAAAGCCGAAATCAGGCGCTCGCTCGCGCGCTATTCGGGGGCGGGGCGCTACTAGGAGGGCCTCCCTCCTCCCGCCGTCACATGCGGCGCCCCGCGCCCCACCCCATGGCTATACACACTGGCGCGCTTTATACACATGTGGATAAATTATACCGAGCTCGTGCCAATATGTCCTGACCTTTATGTGTAATATAAGGCGTAAACACACAAGGTCTGAATATAACACACATAAAATAAATCAGCACTGTGTTGAATATTATCTATAGGCTCCATACAAAAAATCGGAACATATGTATAGATAATTTTAAGCATGGTGTTGAATTTTTAACTGTACCTATGCATGGTGAATTAAACTATTGTGTGGCGTTTGGAATATCCATTATGTATATTTATTTTGTTACACTGTATGTTTATGTTACTTGTTTGACTCTAAATGTGCTGTGACGAAAGTAGGTATACTGATGTGTGAAGGTTTTGGAAAATATTTCATCTACACAAATGACCTTGTGTAGACCTTATTCTTTGTATACACTCTCTTTAAAATATAATTTTGCTATACCGAATAAATATATATAAATAATTATCGTTTTTCCTTTATTATGGCGATCTACCATTTTTTATTCAAACAGCCAAAAAAAAAAATTCCATGCACAAACCGTTCAGTAACTGGCCAATCATACTAAAAATGAACTCTATAGACATTAACGGCTATTAGGCCGCTATTAGGCTCAAAACACACCTAGCGGAATTTCGGCAGTAATGTATGGAGCTTTGTCGATGATAGCTTAAATTTGTCTATGGCCTCCATACATTACTGCCTCCATTCCGCTAGGTGTGTTTTGAGCCTTAGACTATCATATATAAATGATCATAGATATAGGAGTCATTTATATATGAAGAAGCTAAGATGGTGTAATAACAATATATGATTCATAATGGATCATTTATTGTTATTACACCATCATAGCTTCTTCATATATAAATGACTCCTATATCTATGATCATTTATATATGATAGTCTAATAGCGGCCTTAGACATTGCAACCTGCAGGGGCCCAATCTGTTGTGTACCCTGCCTCTCCCTACCCTCCTTCAGCTCCCTACGGGCCCTACCTTTAATTACACATTCCAACCTGACAGATTGGGCCCTGCAGGTTGCAATGTCTAATACCGCTTTAATTTTAAATATGGTATGATAAGATCCTATAAAAAAGCAATGATGCCAACATAACCGCAACAATATTATATGCTGTGTATGTATGGTAGAAAAAAGAACTATAGTAAAATTCACGTAAAACCAAAATAATGGTAATATTTATTGCTTTTTTTAGATCAACTAAGCAATTTTGTATTATAAACTGAACAAAATAGAACATTATTTATTATTAGTTTCTGTCCGGAAAGAGTAGTGTCGTGGAATGTATGAGCTGCCGTATAAACCACGACACTTCTATTTCCGGACAACTCTAATCTTCCAATATAAGACCTAGCGGAATTCCTCGCGGAATTAGCGGAAGTAGCCGAAATTTGTCTATGGAAGGGGAAATTTGTCTATGGTAGCAGATTTTTTGTATGGAAGCCATAGACAAATTTCCGCTACCATAGACAAATTTCCGCTACCATAGACAAATTTCCGCTAATTCCGCGAGGAATTCCGCTAGGTGTGTTGTGGCCCTAAAAACAAAGACTTTGGTTTTTAATCTGTGCTATTCCAGTCAAAAACACAAATATCTTGTCAAAACTGGCAACATTGAATTTAACGACGTTCTTTCGAGTGCGTGCGACATGACGCGCCGGTGAATTTTTACATAAATTGACGTAATTTTTATTCACGTACACTACAAATAAGGTGAAAATCAGTCGTTTTACGGTATTTACTAGTGCGTATATTAGTGAATGTGTACATAACCTGCATTTTACTTGCAGATTTCACAATGGCCGATCAAGTGGACTCAATGTCAGATGCGGAGCTACGGACGAAACTCGCGGAGCATGGGTTCCCTGTTATGCCAATAACGGCATCGACAAGGAAGTTACTGGTCAAAAAGTTGAAACTAGTGCTCGATAACAAGTCGAAGCCTCGCGCGGGCGCTGACAACAAAGCGGAAAACAGGCGCTCGCTCGCGCGCTATTCAAGCGGAGAAGACTCTGATTTGGACTCCAGCAATGCTCGCGAGAAGCGTGCCGGTCGGCGCGCGACCACCGGCGGTGCCATGCTACCGCCAGCCAGTAAGACACGGCGCGCAACCCCCAAGAAAGATTCGCCGGTCAAACAAGATTCCGACAAAGGTTCAGAGTCTGATGACGAGAAATCACCCGTACGTACTCACGAAGAGGTGGAGACGGTGACGACGCGGCGCGTGACGCGCACTTACGCGGCCAAGGACGACGACTACGAGACCGGCTCCGATAGCGACGTTGACGCAGACCGCAAGACCTCCTCGCCCTTCCGAAGTCACTCACGATCTAGTGATCATATTTCTAGCACTCTGCCCACTAATGACGCCTCCACCAGCCTGCCAAAATCATCCCTGTTTTCTCGGACAACTCTGCCAAGCTCGAGCTACTCATCCTCACAATCGTCAGACCAATTAAATTCAATCCGGTCCCGGCTAGGTCTGACATCTACGTTAGGTGACCGCCCATCCGTCAGCAACTATACTTCCAACTACACTACAAGTACTTACCGGCCCTCAACTTCTACAATAGATGAGGTGGAATCTCCATATTTAAGTAATTTCACAAAACGTTTATCTGCCTTGAAGGCGGACCCTACGAAACCCACTTACGTAGACAGAGAGATAAACAACGGCAGCAGCACACTTTTGCCTCGCCGATCCTATATATCCGGAGTGGCGAGACCTGATGTGGTAGACTACAAGTCTGCCAATGACAAAAAATTCTTGAAAAACAACCTTGTGTCACTTGCTCTGGTGGTTCTAGTTGTTGTTTTTTTTTTTTGCTTATTTTTCATGTATATAGTTAAGAAAAACGACATTACATCAGTTGTCGATGATCAAAGCAGTGTCCTGCCAATTTGTCAACTGAACATCCCAGGAAACCGGCCAGGTGTTAACTGTGTGCCCCGAGAACAGCTCAGTTATGCTAAGGACTTGATGAAAGTCATACATCCGGAATTGACCAAAAGGGCTGCAGACTTCCATTGTGGGAAGCCTGGTGTCCTTCCATACTTAACAGAAAGGGAAGTCTTAGATATAGCTGCAACTAGAGCTGATACCTCTGATATTAGTCAGTGCCGCATGGATCTAAATAATCTGGAGGTATTGCTTTTGAACAACCCACGCTGGGGTCTCAGTGTAGTGCAGCTTAAAAATTTATATTCAAAAGATGCAGAGTTCACTCCGATAACATCTTCAGATGTAATGGTACAACAGCGTAGCAAGGGAAGTTTAGCACTCACCATCACTGACCCATCCACGCCCCTTTCTTGTCTCTTTGTCAACACGCTGTACTCAACTGGATCAACTCTTGTACTAATTGGACTAGGCTTTTTACTGGTTCTGGGTTGTCAAAGGGGCTACAAATACTATGTTGCGTATCAGAAGAGGAAGAGTGATGAAATCTACTCAATGGTGGAGCAAATCATTGACGTTATATCTCAGGAGACTGAAGACACTGGGGAACCGTACATATCCGTGGACCATGTTAGAGATACGCTCATTCCACCTCAGAATAGGGAGAAGATGGCGTCAGTTTGGGATGCAGCTGTGAAATTTATTCAGCGTAATGAGAGCCGCGTGCGAATGGAAGTACAATCTGTCGACGGGGAAGACTGCAGGGTTTGGCGCTGGTGTTCCGCTCATAGCAGCCCTAAACGCAGTGCAGCATGGCAGGGACAGGCATTCGAGACCCAGGAAGGCTCCGTAAACAACTTGACCGTATCTCCCACTCCTTGCCTGAAGATCCGACACATGTTTGACAAGAACGATACTAATGACAACTTGAGGACGGTGGTGCAGGATGCGATTCTGGAGAAATGCGGCGAGCGGTGCAACGTGTTGCATATCGATGTGGACCGGGCCTCGTGCTGCGTGTACGTGAAGTGCGCGAGCACGAGCGACGCGGGGGTGGTGTACCGCTCGCTGCACGGGTGGTGGTACGAGGGCCGCCTCATCACCGTGAAGTACCTTCGCCTGGAGCGCTACATGCAACGCTTCCCGAACTCTCCTACCATCGGGCCCTACCTGAAGATGTCCCGTCCCCGACGCACCTGGGACGAGTAACTCCGAGCCATATCCGTTTTACATTATCTATGCGGCTTCAACATAGGGATTATTGCCGCTTTGTATTTACAATATTCATATATGGCCTCTGTTGCTTTCAGGTTATTTATAACAACTTCATTTATATCATGGCTGATTTTTCCTACTTCATCTAAGCCAATATTCAAATGTTTGAAGATGGAAGAATTGGCCTAAAACTAATTTTAAAATTTGTGTTAGTTGTACTCATGTTTAGTGAATGTAAACTTTCAAATTATATCCCCTATTCCAGGTACGTATATTGACAAAATCCATGGCAATTGAATTTTAACCTTAATATTTGGAGTTAAGGTTCAAATTAGATTGGACTAAATTTAGCTTGCCTTTAAATGAATTACTAAAATTTAACTATTTTGAAGATATTTGGGATTTTTAAAAAGATCTGGATTCGTGCGGCCTGGAAAAGGGTTAAATTTTTTGTTGTTGCAAGAATTGATTCTCAGATGCTGTCTTTGTAGTTTGTAACTTATTTGCTGTTGAAGTGATTTTAAATTCGGGAATCGATTCTTGCTTTTTGGTGTAATAAGCAATTGCATAATACAAGCTTTTTGTACTTCACTGGACATTGTTTATGGGTAATTGAATGCAAATCCATTTTGGTTTTTTTATCGGATTTTTAATTGATACTGCATCGATAAAAGAATCAAAATTTCATTATTGATTCTCATAATAATATATTTGTATCACTTTCGAATAAATTACGCGAATGTATTTCGGAAGTTGTCAATTATCAATTTTATAATAGATAACATATCAGTAATTTGAAGCATTTATGTTTGAACTGGTTAAAAATCATTAGGTCCTGATCTGATGCTGGTCAGAAAACTATGCCTTATGTAGCTTTCGTATCGCTTCACGTTTCCTTTTATATTTAGTTTTAAGTTTAAGCATTGGCGTAGTTATATTCCAAGATTGGGGCATAGAATTGGGCCCCTATTATAATTTGATAGTAGTGAAATGTTACTTAATATTACAAACATACAGAGCGATCAATTACAGTCAATACGGATGGCATGGCAGCCAAATGTTACAAGTAAAATTGTCCGAAAAGTTTTTATACTGTCACTTGTTTTTTATGATAAGATAATGGTTAGGATAAGAGATTTTCTATATAAGTACGCCAATGAGTAAGTAAGTAATATAAATATATGTCGCTCACTCTAGCTTACCTGTTTGTATATAAACGGCATCACAAGTCTCTTTCGACACGTTGGGCGCAAGTCGTTGCCTTGTTTTGTTACTGAATTTACTGTTTTGGAATAAAATTGTTACAAAAATAATTTTAAGTAGGATAAAGTAGGTATTCAGATTTAATTTTCATCATTTTCATTCACTCAACAGCACAACGTAATATGTGTTACATTAGTAGTAAGTTTGACATTTTTATTTGGATACTAACTGCTGTTCTAATTTCTAGCGTTATTTTATGAATTGATTTTTATTTTAATAAATAATTTAAGTATGAAGAATTGTTTTCTTTGCACATTAGAAACTTAAATAAAACTATAAAGCCGGAATTACATTACGAAATTAGTGGCATGAAATCAATTTCGTGACATTAGTTTTACCAACAGTTTCACGTGTAATTTAATACTTTCGTAATCCATGCATTAATTTAATGAATGCTAATGAGTTTCGTGCCCTGCGCGATTTTTGACGTGATAAAGTCTTATAAATTGATGAACAACCGATGGCATGCACGAAGAAATGTAGCGTTCCGTTGGGGTCACGACAAATATTTTTGTGTATCAATGGTACCAGGAGATAAGAAATTCATAGTAGTAACAGAGGAAGATGAAGTTTGACAAATTTCACCAGAAACATTACTAAACATTTTATCGCGGGACTAGGGTACCATGGTGTATGAGAGGTTGGTTGGTATTTTACTCTATTTATTTACTATTACAATTTACTAAAAGAAAAGTACAGTTGATAATAAAACCAGGCATGAATTATTCATAATAAATTTTATTTAAATAAATGATATAACTATATTATATATAATAATTAAACATATAAAACATTTTTTGTAACAATAAAAAAAATTGCAAACATTCTTATAAAAACCTATTAAACAACCTTCTCCCAAGGCAAGACACTGGAATGTAAGGAACTTTCGCAATCATACCAAACTCTTTTTGCTTTTAGTCATTTTTATGCAGACTCCTGTTTGGCCCACAAACAGGAATATACCATCTTATTACAATAAAAAAAAACCTTTGAACATTCGATGTAGTACTTACATGGACATGGCAGAGAAATGGTCCACAGTACGGTTGAAAAACGGCAAATCATAAGAGTCGCCAGGACGCTCGCGTTCCCATACAAACGTAGTTTAGCTCTCATTTTAAAACGACATGCTTTAGAACCAAGAAATTTGGCATGGGCATTCTAGTAGTACAGATCTATGTCGGTAATTCGTTTTGGTTGCTAAAAGTTTTAATACAAAGAAAATACAGCCAGATACAGATTTACATACAAAACTTATTTTTGCTTTATTTTCTTTTTATTAAAATTTTTAGCAACGAAAATGAATTACCGACATAGATCTGTACTGCTAGAATGCCCATGCCAAATTTCGTGGTTCTAAAGCATGTCGTTTTAAAATGAGAGCTGAACTACGTTTGTATGGGGACGCGAGTTCACGCGAGCGTCCTGGCGATTCTTAAGGCACACCAAATAACCGAGCTGAATTAAGAAAGTTCATGGACAAAATGCGTAAATTTGTCTATGGTAGCTGTTTTTTTTGTATGGGGGCCATAGACAAATTTAAGCATCCAAAGACAAATAGGTATAAGTGACATTTTGTCTATGAATTAGCTTAATTCAACTCAGGTGTGTTTTCTGCCTAACAGGCGCGGTCGCAGACGAAAATTTTGGGGGACGACGACGACAGAAATGTAGGATTTAGGGGGGGGGGGGGGGTCATGTCCCATGTGCCCCTCTCCCTGGGTCCGCACTTGCTGCCTAATAGTGTAGGAGGTGTTTGAGCGCGCTAAAGCACCGCCACTTGTCGGGCAGGTACAGCGCCTCGAACACGTGCGGGAAGGGCGCGTCCCAGCCCGCCACGCGCGCCACCGGCGCCTCCAGGTGCAGGAAGCACGAGCCCTGCAACACATCCACGCATGTTCTTTCTTAAACTGTCCCGTAAGTTTCACTTTATAAATGAAGGTTCCGCCAGACGCGCGGTTTATGGCGGGGCGCGATGAGCGCACAGAGCGTCGCTCCCGTTCTCTACGTGCATATAACCGCTCGCAGCGCGCGTTGTGTTGTGGCCGCGAGAGATCAGAGCGGGTGGAGGTGGGCGGAGCGCCCAGCTTGCATGACGCGCATGTTTGTCGAAACCTTTACACGGCGAAGTACAGTGGGCCAAGAAAGTGGTCTACCAGTTTTGATAAGTTTCTGCGAGATCTGACGATCGCTAAGGTTGACTTTTCTAACGGAGTTTAAAACATGCACGACCTTGTTGTCTCATGACGTTCAAACGAACCTCAACTGTAGGGTCGTAGAGCACATTTTTGGCCGACTGTACATAATTTATGGTCTACGGGCACGTCTATCACGCAGTCTCGCTCTTAGGGTGAAAGCAAACGTACGGTGGACGGCACGGCTGCCGCCTGGTTCGGTAAGCGGACCGAATCACAGACGCACACGTCCGGTTGTGACATTTTGACATGACATCAGGTTTTTATGCCGTTCAGTGACGAACCGTATATGTGTGGCTGTGCGGGAAACTGGCAATTTTGGTATGATAAATGCGCCTTCAGGCGACCTGACGCGGTGACCGTATACGGCGACCTGACATACAAACCGAACGTTTGCCTCGGCCCTTACTCCGTCGCTATCTGACAGTAGCTCCAACGTGACAACCGCGTAAACTTTATTGCGACGCATTAAAGTATATGATCAGAAAAGTGTTAAAATTTACCTGTATGGTAGCAGCTAATTCGGCGCCAAAACCGGAAGTTAGAGGCGCTTCATGTGATATCAGGCAACGTCCAGTCTTCTTCACCGACTGCGAACAAAACATTACAATTGTCTGAAATACAAAACCACTAAACCCAGTGTCAATTTATCTAGGTAGGGTAAGGTAGACAACTAGAGATGCACCGAATATCCGGTTACTATCCGGTATCCGGCCTATCCGGCCCTTATTTTAGTATCCGGCCGGATACCGGATATCTTCGTACTATCCGGCCGGATACCGGATGTAGTCAGAGTCGCCCACGTCATACAAAAAAATTTTTTTTAGACAAATATACGCGAGCACGTGTGTACTTTTGAAAGAAGTTACTCCGTACTAACATAATAAAATTCGTTTTGTTGCCTAGAATTCCTAGGAATGTATCCGCGCGAACGTTCACACGACGCAGGTCGAAACCTGCACGACGCGCACCTGCGAAACTCAAATTGTAGGTATAGTACCGCCGGCCGAATATTCGGCGGCCGGATACCGAATATTCGGCGGAGGGTCAGGCCGAATATCCGGTATCCGGTATCCGGCCAAACCATTATCCGTTGCATCTCTATAGACAACAATGGATCAACGTTCAGCTACGCGCAAGTTACCGACGTCCGTTGCCAAACATCAGACCAACAATATCACCTCCCAAGGAGAAGACAAGAGAGAACTCTTCATAGAGAAGCGAAACAATGTCAAGTTTTGGTATTGGTGGTGGTTTGTTAGGCGTATTCGAACGAGCAGAGCGTATACGAAGCGTGTTCTTACAAACTCCTGGCTACTGGGACATCTCGACATTTCGGTGGTTTTTTGATTTTGAGCGTTTGTTTCGTGCCGATAACTTTATATTAGTAACGTTTTCCTGATCTTCATGAAATTTGTTGGTGTTGTAGCACAGATACGTAAAATTTGATAGTTCGCTTATGAGCATGATCAATCATGGGATCATGGAGCTAGACGACGCGAGAAAATCATAAGGGTCTTGTTATATTGGTCAGCTGTTTGCATGGAAATTGCAAGTTCATAGTGCGGGGCGGACTACTAGTTATTATTGCGGCGGCGAAAGTAGTAAGTAGAGTACTAACGTTACAGACAGTCTCCTGATCCCAGGGTAATATGGACTGGAGGTCGATGACGTCACAGCTCACTCCGAGCTGGTCGCGAGCCAGGTCGGCGACCTCGAGCAGCACATGCAGCTGCGTGCCCCAGCCTATTAGCGTCGCCTCGGAACCTGGAAATTTTTAAAATCGCATTAGGTTTTTTCATGTTTTTATTTAAGTAAAACATTATTGCCTTCATAGGCTACATCGACAATTGATTGCTTTTCAAATAACAAACCATACAATCGTTTTTCACCATCCATTTGTTTTCCAAAATTGGGTCCAGAGACTAAAATGCAAGCCAAAACCTTAGCCACACTAATTTTCTGCAGTGAATCCTAAAAGTACTAGGCTCGCATGACTTACCAAGAGGCTAAATGCAAGCGATCTAAAAATCGGTGTCTCAATCGTATCCTCGGTGGCTCAGGAGACTGGGTCTGTAGATACCTACCTTCTCTAATTAGCTGAGCCTGTCCAAGCGGTAGCGTATAGTCCCACCGGCACGTCTTCATCAGCGGAGTGGTACAGTATCTTGGCCTCCAGTAGCTCCATTCTATTTCTGTTATCCATCGTCACAAAGTACTAGGCTAGGCTAGCATAAGTTATAAAGAGACTTCATGCAAGCGAGGCAAGTGCAATGAGACATTTCCGCAATCTTCGGTGCTTATTAGCCTACCTTCTCTGAGGACTTGTTCCTGTCCAAGCGCTAGCGTGTAGTCTTCCACCGGCACGTCCTCAGCAACGGATCAGTACAGGATTTGGGCTCCAAGAATATGCACGGGTCGGCAGGACAATAGTTCCTCCTTGGCGACTACAGGGCCTTGGCAACGCGCCGGTGACACTTGCAGTAGCCTTCCTATGAGTCGGCTATGACCGCTTACCATTAGGCTTGCACGACTTACCAAGAGGCTAAATGCAAGCGAGGTAAAGCCGCCATTATCCGTCGTCACAAAGTACTAGGCTCGCATAAGTTATAAAGATACTATACAAGCGAGTCAAGCGGCCTTTAAAAGTGAAATGGGACATTTCTTTGGCTGCAATCTTCGGTGCCTGTTGAGTTTGTTCAAGTGATATAGACTGGGAGCAAAATCTCAAATTCGCTCTCTTTCTCCATGCGACAGGCAAATGATATTACTTTTGAGCAACCGGGCTTTTTACGTGGTTTAGACCCTGCTGTATCCGAAGCGCCGGTTGCCATCAAAGAAACTACAACCAGAAGTGAGATACGGCCAAAATAAAGACCCGTTTTTTAGCTTTTCTTAAATAACTCGAAAACAGTAGCACCTACCAAAAAATGTTCTTCCACTTAAGTAATCTACATAAAATTCTCTATAAAAAAGGTTCTATACAGTTTTTTGCTGGGATCAATGTTTAATGAGATATTAAGGGACTAAGATAGACAATAAACATATATACTAATTAGCTTTTTCCCGCGAGTTTGTCTACGTGGGATTAACATTCGCTATAATAAATTAATGAAATGCCGTAGTATAATCTTACAGCAAAAATAAATTTAACGTATAAGCTTTTTTACGTCTACAGTAAGCAACAATTCCATACCAACTTCAACCCCCCGTTTCATCCCTTTAAAAGATGATTACTGGGATAAAAACTATCTTATATCCTTCCCTACAACTCAAACTATCATCACACCAAATTTCATCTAAATTGGTTCAGCGGTTTAAGCGTGAAGAGGTAAGAACCCACTGACTAGTCCAAAATTATTAAACTCTCTCTCCTTCTCGATGCGACAGGCAAAGCATATTACTTTTTGTTTACAGAAGGGTCCAAATAGGGTAAAAATCTATTTGGACCCTTCTGAGTTCGAAATTTAAAATATTTTTTTACCGGAAGTGAAATATTTAAGGTGGCGGCCAGTATAAACCTAAGCGTCGAAAAATCTATGTTCCTCGTATGGATACCCCCATTCATTATGCTTTATTTTTAACGATTGTTATTTTTGGGAATAACAGTTGTAATTATAATATTTTGCAATTGCCATCAAATAATGTTAGACCGGAAGTAAGATATAGAAGATGGTGTCCAGGTCCAGCAAGGCTTCAAAAATGTACTATTCTTTTTTTGGACGGAAATCTCTCGTTTTTTTTATATTATTGTAGTGAGGAAAATTAGTTGAAAGGGTAGTAGTAATAATACACATCTTATATGGAAGTTTCGACTTAGGGAGTCTTAGATTACAATACTCAGTCCTTCAAAGGTAAATCAGATGGGTGCTACACTGATCTTACAGTATAACCGGTGTCAAAGCGACCTATTTGTGTTATGAGCACTTGAAATTCAAAATCGTTAGTGTTAGAAAACGTTCTTAACATATTATTAACTACAAATTAACATAAAATCCGTGTAAACAAAAAGTAATATGCTTTGCCTGTCGCATCGAGAAGGAGAGAGAGTTAAATAATTTTGGACTAGTCAGTGGGTCTCTTACCTCTTCACGCTTAAACCGCTGAACCAATTTAGATGAAATTTGGTGTGATGATAGTTTGAGTTGTGGGGAAGGATATAAGATAGTTTTTATCCCAGTAATCATCTTTTAAAGGGATGAAACGGGGGGTTGAAGTTGGTATGGAATTGTTGCTTACTGTAGACGTAAAAAAGCTTATACGTTAAATTTATTTTTGCTGTCAGATTAAACTACGGCATTTCATTAATTTATTATAGCGAATGTTAATCCCACGTAGACAAACTCGCGGGAAAAAGCTAATTAGTATATATGTTTATTGTCTATCTTAGTCCCTTAATATCTCATTAAACATTGATCCCAGCAAAAAACTGTATAGAACCTTTTTTATAGAGAATTTTATGTAGATTACTTAAGTGGAAGAACATTTTTTGGTAGGTGCTACTGTTTTCGAGTTATTTAAGAAAAGCTAAAAAACGGGTCCTTTTTTTGGCCGTATCTCACTTCTGGTTGTAGTTTCTTTGATGGCAACCGGCAATTCAGATACAGCAGGGTCTAAACCAGGTAAAAAGCCCGGTTGCCCAAAAGTAATATCGTTTGCTTCTCGACAACGATTTCTTGAAAAAAAAAACCAGACTAATAGCGTAGTCTTTAACTGGCACGTCCTCAGGTAGCCGAGCGATACAGGATCTTCGGCTCCAGTAGCTCCATTCTATTTCTGTTATCAGTGTTATCCATCGTCACAAAGTACTAGGCTACCATAAGTTATAAAGAGACTTCATGCAAGCGAGGCAAGTGAAATGAGACATTTCTTTGGACGCGATCTTAGCCTACCTTCTCTGAGGAGTTGAGCCTGTCCAAGCGGTAGCGTGTAGTCTTCCACCGGCACATCTTCAGTCGCCGAGCGGTACAGGATCTTGGGCTCCAGGAATATGCACGGGTCGTGGGACCGCAGGCATGATAGAAGTAGACCCTTGGCTGCTATGGGGCCGCGGGGGACTACTACCTAAAACAAGAGAATTAAGGAAGAAATTACTAATAATTTTAAACAAAAAAAAGAACCGACTTTACTTAGGATCCGCTATTCCAAGAGGAAGTGGCTGAGTTGCTGTAAAAAATAGTGAAATCACTACAGGTGTGCCTATAACAGTTGAAGAGTTCCCTCGATTTCTCCAGGATCCCATCATCAGATCCCGACTTGGTGACAATGGGACCATCTAGACGTTATACCCGTTCGATTATCGAAATCGGTTCACGGTTCACGGAGATATCGAGTAACATACGTACAAAAAAAAATAATGATAATGACACGGCGCGTATAGTGTATAGTCCGAAGGTTCCTCACTCTGCGGCCCTAACCACCGGCAGCCTGGGCCTTGCTCCGTTGCCGGCGGCACCCTAGGTTAGGTTTTTTATAATGTTTTTATTGTTTTTGTATATTTTAGATGTATTTATATATTTTACTTTTGTAAAAATATTATAAAATCCTAACCTAAGACGAAAAAAGAAATAATTATAAAAAAAAATTAGTCGAATTGAGAACCTTCTCCTTTATTGAAGTCGGTTAAAAAGAAACTACTTAATAGCAAAACCTTTTGCATTCTAACTTATTCCAAGAATAATTAAATACGAATTATTCTTGAAAGATAACCTACACTTATATACTGTTTTATACTGGTAACTGCTACAAATGGTGCATTCTATGACACAGGCTCGCCTAATTTGGACTGCATCAAAAAATTCGTATCTTTTGTGTTTGAATTAATAAAGGGTCTGGCCGGACCGCCATACCAAAATCGCCCCTGGCTGAATTTGAGATATTGTTATGCACGATTATTCGTTTTATTATTACATATACTTTTGGTGAATATTATGCCTTAAATGATTCCCGTTTGCGAAAAAATTAAAAAAAAAGAAATTTCGTTTTTATTTTTTTTCTTTAAAACCACGTATTCGATTGACTTGTTCTTTGGATATTTTATAGATATATTAGGGATACATCAAAGAAAAAAAAAATTAACTTCCTGACTTTATTTTAAGTACATAATTTTTTGAGTTTTTTTTTAAATATTTTTTTTATACTACATATGAGTTAGCGACACCTACCATATTTTCATATAATATGCGCATTTTTATACTCTATTACATATATTTTTATCAAAAATATTGGTTTGGATCAACAACTTGAAAAAAAAAATTTCATAAACAGAGTGGACAAAATTAACCTTTATTAGTATTTAATTGTCTAACACCGGGAGTGGCCCTTTTTTCCTCAATTGAAACGGGTTATTAATTTAAAAAAAAACATAAATTAAGAATGATTTTTTTTTCTTGCGCTGCTGGCGAATCGAAGCAGTCATATACAGGATGGATTTTCGCTTTTTGGGTCAGTGAAGGCAGCTGCCAGATTCCGGGCTGCTACGTGAAAATGGTCTTAGAAGACCTTCCCTCGATTTCAGAATAATTTCAGATTAATGAAGGATCGCATTTACAGATTTTGGAATAAACATACAGGGTGCGAGAAAAAGGTCATTTTTGAGAAACTTTTTTTGATGCCATTCGAGTCCATTCCTATCCAGGATCAAAAGCTTGTATGGGACCAAAAAAATTCCGGCTAGAACAGCCACAAATCGAGGAAAACTTTTTCCATACATTTTGTATGAAAATGAAAAGTTTTATTTTTCACATGCAATTTTTTATGCCAATCGATTCCATTCCCGTTCAGTATCAATAGTTTCCATGGGGTCAACTTACGGTAATGTACCAAACAGCCACAAATTGAAGATTATTTTTCCATACATTTACTGCTTTAAAATCCCCGTTTTTTGATATTTTGAATGATTTGACTGTAATGTCCTCAAACAGTATTATTGTTCTTAAAAGTAACGGGACTGATTGGCGTGATTGAAAAATGTAAATAAATTTTCACATTTTTTTTCATAGTAAATGTATGGAAAAAGAATCTTCAATTTGTGGCTGTTTGGTACATTACATTACCGTAAGTTGATCCCATGGAAACTATTGATACTGAACGGGAATGGAATCTATTGGCATAAAATAATTGCATGTGAAAAATAAAACTTTTCATTTTCATACAAAATGTATGGAAAAAGTTTTCCTCGATTTGTGGCTGTTCTAGCCGGAATTTTTTTGGTCCCATACAAGCTTTTGATCCTGGATAGGAATGGACTCGAATGGCATCAAAAAAAGTTTCTCAAAAATGACCTTTTTCTCGCACCCTGTATGTTTATTCCAAAATCTGTAAATGCGATCCTTCATTAATCTGAAATTATTCTGAAATCGAGGGAAGGTCTTCTAAGACCATTTTCACGTAGCAGCCCGGAATCTGGCAGCTGCCTTCACTGACCCAAAAAGAAAATCCATCCTGTATATGACTGCTTCGATTCGCCAGCAGCGCAAGAAAAAAAATCATTCTTAATTTATGTTTTTTTTTAAACAATAACCCGTTTCAATTGAATTGAGGAAAAAAGGGCCACTCCCGGTGTTATACAATTAAATACTAATAAAGGTTAACTTTGTCCACTCTGTTTATGAAATTTTTTTTTTTTTCAAGTTGTTGATCCAAACCAATATTTTTGATAAAAAAATTTGTAATAGAGTATAAAAATGCGCATATTATATGAAAATATGGTAGGTGTCGCTAACTCATATGTAGTATAAAAAAAATATTAAAAAAAAAAACTCAAAAAATTATGTACTTAAAATAAAGTCAGGAAGTTATTTTTTTTTTCTTTGATGTATCCCTAATATATCTATAAAATATCCAAAGAACAAGTCAATCGAATACGTGGTTTTAAAGAAAAAAAATAAAAACGAAATTTCTTTTTTTTTAATTTTTTCGCAAACGGGAATCATTTAAGGCATAATATTCACCAAAAGTATATGTAATAATAAAACAAATAATCGTGCATAACAATATCTCAAATTCAGCCAGGGGCGATTTTGGTATGGCGGTCCGGCCAGACCCTTTACTCTTGTAACAAAAATACTGGTGATCTGTTTAAAGGCATATTTGGTAGCGTATTGTGAGTGAGAAAATTTAGGAGAAAAATTTTTGGCAGCGAATTTTTTTTGTATGGCGTCTCAGCCGGCTAACCCTTCATACAAAACCATATTTTGGTTTTTTTCGCGAGAAAATATTTTTCTTACTTTTTCACCATTCATTAGAATATAATACCATTTATGCTCTTAAAAGGATCACCAGTATTTTTGTTATACCCTTATAAGAAACGAACCCTAAGTCCAGCGGCGTGTGCGAAGTAAGCCTCCGGGCACTGCGAGTGGTACAGCCCGCCGTGGCCCACTGCGGCGCACGGCGCGCGCACCGTGAGCCCGCCGCACGAGAACTGCCCGCCCGACCGGTACCGGTACTTGGCTGCTTCGTTTACCAGCTGGAACGTTCAAACAAGCACTTTTATAACAACGCATAACTTTATCAACACATTCACTACGCCGTAGCCGATAACATGGGTTTCCCGCTATGTAGCGAAAATGCTTCCTAGAGGCGTGTCGTCATTAGCACTGAATGGGTTAAAAGTCTTATTAATTGTGACGTTTTCAAGTCAAACAACAGATGTCAATAACAATAAAAAATCATTTAGAAATAAACTCAATTAACAAACGACAAAGATGTAGTCTTCTTCTTTCTTCTTTATTTGCCATGCCCTAACGGACGTCGGCGACCACCTTTGCCATCTCTCTCCTGCTCTCAGCCATTCTTGCCAGTCTGGCTGCGTTATCCACGTTCGTATTTCTGCAATGACCGTGGCCCCAGCAGTAGCCAGGCCGATAGCGAAGCCAGCAATGCCTTGCACAGTGGTGAGTTGAACTCGCGATCCTTGTATCAGGTTACCTGATCAAAGGCAGGGAACATGTAGTCAGCAAACTGTATTTCTGCAATGGCCGTGGTCCCAGCAGTGGCCAACCCGATCGCGAAGCCAGCAATGCCTTGCACAGTGGTGTGTTGAACTCGCGATCCTTGGATCAGGTAACCTGATCAAAGGCAGGGAAGATGTAGTCAGCAAACTGTATTTCTGCAATGGCCGTGGTCCCAGCAGTGGCCAACCCGATCGCGAAGCCAGCAATTAGTTCGAGAAAATTAAGCCGAATATGGGCAATCAGGGGAAATAATTCGTGTAGTTTTGTAAATTGGTACAATTATACCTTGTGGTGCCCACGTGACTATGCTAAAAGTCCTCGGGGGTGGGGGTTGTGCTGAGGGTGTAGGGGGGGATGAAGGTACCTTTTTCAGATTTTTGGTCATATCTCGAATATCTGTAAGAATAGCATCATAGTTACTTCAAACAAAAATTTAAACATAAAATTTCCTACAAAATTGGTCGTATTCATTTTTACTCTACGATCAATACTTTAGGAGCTACAGGGTGTTTAAGTTAACAAAGATATATAGATAGATAAAGCGGAGAAATTCAAAGGTGTATGTGAAGTTCCAAGTTCCCAACCCGCTTTGGGCCAGCGTGGGGACTATAACTCGATCCCTCTCGGGTATGAGAGGAGGCCTGTGCCCAGCAGTGGGACGCATAGAGGCTAACATCATCATTCGCTTGCCCTTGACCCATTTACTTGGGGTCGGCGCAGCATGTCTTTTTTTTCCACACATCTCTGTCACCCGTCATCTCATCACTCACCTCCTTTCTTTTCATATCATCTCTCACGCAATCCATCCATCATTTCCTAGATTTCCTCTTTTCCTACATCCCTCCACATTCATTCTTAATACCTTTCTCGTAATATGACTTTCATCCCTCCGCATAACATGCCCGTACCACGCTAGGCGATTTGATCGTAATTTGTCGCTTATGAGGCATAGATGCTAACATATTATATATATTTAAAAATAGAAAAAACATATGAGATCGTCATTATTATTTTACTCATCATCTTCGATATCGTAATCTTCGTCTTCTCTTTCTAGAAAATGTACGGGTATACCGTTTGTACATGAACCCAAGCTTCCGGTCAATCCGGTGCATACTTGACTGCATGAAATACCAGCCTTTCGACATCCGCAATTTCCAGTGCAACCGCTTTTGCAGCGACAAAAAATTTAATTCAGCACGGTGTCAGGAGCTGGAGGACCAGTGGTCATAATTGGCTCAAGGGTTCCATCAGCTCCTCGCTTCCAACCCCACATATCAGGAGGCATTTTCTTACCCAGCCACTCTTGTACTTGGTGGAATACTCGTAATGAATAGGTTTGAATTTTATTTATTAAGGAAATAATCAGATACTAAATTATCGTGTTTTTTTAATACAACGACGGTGGCAAACAAGCGTACGGCCCACCTGATGGTAAGCAGCTAATGTAGCCTATGGACGCCTGCAACTCCAAAGGTGTCACATGCGCGTTACCGACTCTTTAAAAACAAGAGGATTCGCTGTGTTGACGGCTAAAGGAACAAGAGAGGCCTCTCGTCGTCAACACACTGGGTCCTCTTTGAGCTCTTTGGCAACCTTACGTCTTTTTACTATGTTTACCAGATTTCAGTCTGCGACCGCGACTGGTCACAAAACCGCCATTTGTAAACTTAACGGCGTGGCGGCTCAGTTTGTATGCTCCGCCCCCCGCGGCACAACTTTTGTGGGGTCATTTTGCAGATCGACTTCATTGTCTAGGTATATTACCAGTCGCTGTTTTAAGCATACTGAATAGTAGTGGTGTCAATGGCGGGCGAGGCGCGGTGGGCCGGGAGGGTCTGCGCCGCGCTGACGCGACGCCCGTAGTAGCTAAGGACTTACGGTAATCTTGACCACTTGAACCTCGTTTACATTACCACCTTTGTTTTGTTTAGAGTTTTCAATGATCAACATGGGAATTTTATGTTCGATCAGCAGGTAACTAACCTAAAAATCTGAGTTATGATGAACAAGTAAGAAAAAACGACATTTTTTCAAATCGACTATTTTTTAATCTCTTCGTTAACTTCAACACTATGTAGCTCCTAAAGTATTAATCGTAGAGTAAAAATGAATATAACCAATTTTGTACGAAATTTTATGTTTAAACTTTTGTTCGAAGTAACTATAGTGATATTCTTACAGATATTCGAGATATGACCAAAAATCTGAACAAAGGTACCTGCAACCCCCCCCTACACCCTCAGCACAACCCCCACCCCCGAGGACTTTTAGTATAGTCACGTGGTGCCCACAAGGTATAACTGTACCAATTTACAAAACTACACGAATTATTTCCCCTGATTTTATTAATTTTCTCAGGCTAAATGCCTTGCACAGTGGTGTGTTGAACTCGTGATCCTTGGATTAGGTTACCTGATCAAAGGCAGGGAAGATGTAGTCAGCAAAGTGTATTTCTGCAATGGCCGTGGCCCCAGCAGTGGCCAACCCGATCGCGAAGCCAGCAATGCCTTGCACAGTGGTGTGTTGAACTCGCGAACCTTGTATCAGGTTACCTGATCAAAGGCAGGGAAGATGTAGTCAGCGAACTGTATCTCTGCTATGGCCGTGGCCCCAGCAGTGGCCATGCCGATCGCGAAGCCAGCAATGCCTTGCTCGCACAGTGGTGTGTTGAACACGCGATCCTTGCCGTATTTCTCCTTTAAATAAAAAGAAGCATATCAGGAGTTAAAAATTGGCTATAAATAGTTATCTTTTCATAAACTCATCTAAAGAAAAACATCAGGCAAACACCCACACACAAGGATCTAATGAAGGAAATGGCAGTGGATTAGGTATATCTTCAGGACACCAGACACCCACTTGTAAAAAAATTCCCTGACTTGGAAGATACCCACATGAAAACAATGAATTTCATACAATGATCATGATTGTAATGTGTTTTTTACGTGGCAATAAAAGATTTACTTACTTACTTACTTAAAAAAGGGTCACTCCAAATCTACTCTGCACGATACTATACTGTGGAGTAAGCAATAAGTTTATTGTGGATGGGATGGGAGGTGACTCAAACCGCACAGGACCAAACCAAAGTCAGTGGAAGAATTTAATTCAAGCCCTACACCTCAGCAGTGCAGTGGGTAAGACGATTAAAATAAGTATCTTCATAATAATATATTTTTTAATAAACTATTATATTTTGATAATACAGGTTTAAATTAAGGCAAGGGGAAGTAAAAATATATATTTTCATGGATGAATAAACAGACTACAGCAGCAAAATGCAGCATTAACTACAGCAGCAAAATGCAGTAACTGTTGTTATAATTCCCATCTTTAGCAACACTTTTAGCCTTGCCACTTCACCTCAACTGCACATAGCTTGCCATATATTAGTTAATTCTAATATGAATTCACCCAATGGGAAACGGCGGCGCGGCAAACCTAGGCGGAGATGGCGGGACGATCTTGACGTCTTTCGTGGTGATTGGGCTGATATTGCCATAGACAGAGACATGTGGAAGAAAGAGAGGGAGGCCTTTGCCCAGCAGTGGGACACTACAGGCTAATAAATAAAATAAAATAAATAAATATGAATTACCTGTAAGCCAAGTGCACAGCGGAAGACTCCACCGAAGCCCACATCCTCACCAAACAGCACGGCCGAGGAGTCCTGCTTCAGCGTGATGTCCATGGCATTGTTGATGGCTTGCATCATGTTCATCTTCACAGTTTCACCTGGAGCAATGCAACAAATGCTAAGATTTACTCTTGGTATTCTTGTTCTATGTGAAACCAGTCATAGAGAAAACCAGGAATTCCCAGCTCTCGCCATACAAAATCAGAACTGGGAGCTTTCCTCTTAACTTATTGATGTGCAAGTTGCTGAAAGTTTAAAAAAAGTGGGAAAAGTTCTCAGAAGTTATTAGAAATTTTCACAAGAAAGAAATCCGTTTCTTAAATTTAAATTTCAATCTCTGTATAAAACTCCACAATTTTGGAAAATTTCCATCACATCAGTACTCTTAACTGATAGTCCACAGACCACTGGTGGTTCCTAAAAGCAGCTGAAGTGGTCTGCGAACTTATAATCCTTTGTTGGCTTTATCAACATACATAATATGTAAGTTTGCTTTCCCAAATGGTGGTCCCTTCCGTGATATTAATTTTTACAAGCGGTCTCTTATCAACAAAAGGTTAAAACTACTGCCCTAACCAATACTTATTGAACAAATAGTATTATTAAAACTTAACCAAATCATTAAATATATAGATTCAGTTAGGAATTAATAAAAGAATCTAGGTTCCGTATTAAATAAGGTATAATTACTGCAGAGTGAATTAAGTTGTTGTTTGAATGCTCCTTAGTCTCCTTACATTTGATTTTTGTCATAATTATTTAACGATATATAAAATTATTAATAAATATTCATAATTAAAAGCAACATATGGTACATTGACAATACAAAAAACTACATACAAAGGTTAATTCTCAAAGTAAACAAGTGCATAACCTAAAAATAATTAAATCATAAACGCAAATAACCGAAATAACTTACCTTGAACCGGTTTTTCATTGTCAGGATAGTAAATAAAGTGTGAGGATAACCTTTTCGAGCCATTTGTCACAGTTTTCGTGAATCTGGTCAATAAAACGAAGTTTTTCGTCACTAAACTCGCCATGTCTGTGAAAAGTCGACGTCTGTGTTACGACTCGGAGTTATTCAAGCAACTCATCTTATCAGCAATTCTAATTAGCTTTGATTGTTAAACGCTGATAAACAAAAGATGTGACGAACTATATTGTTTATTTATTCTTATCAGTTATCACTACGCTCTGTGGGGCATTTCGGCCTTATCTTTAACTGGGGTTATGCAATTTTTATGATGAGTTACCGTGATTTTATTGGCGATATGAATTTTCTTTTATTTTGTGAATTAAAATGTAAAGTGAAAAAAGTTAGGATTAACGAAACAAAATAAACATTGCGACCATTGCGTTACCGACTGGCGCGTTTTTGTCATGTCATGTGTCATTTTTGACGTTTAACGTTTAGTTTATTGGGTTGTACTTTTATGGCTCCTCCACATGATGGGCCATCATCATAGACCTACCATAGAATAGACAGAGGATCAGCGTATACCCGACAGGGACAGCTATATTTTGACAGCTAAGATTTGTGATACCACATGTGAAGAAAATCCCCCATTATATTCCCATAATTCTAGTTTTAATATTATTATTTTTTCTCCAGATACTAAAATAACAGCTCAATCTGGGCAATCTGACTTAATCAGCCCAATCTGACCTTCAAAGTAATTAAAAACTAGATATATATTTAAGTTACTACCTAAACTACCTAACATAACAATTATTTTAGTAAAACATATTCATTTAAATGTTTGTCAGAGTTTTCGTGAAATTCAATAATTTCACACACACTTAAAGTTTAAACTTTCAATATTACTTAACACAATTATTACCCAACTTGATGGGTAAAGTCACTTTAAAAGCACTGGCCACCCTAAACTAGGCCAGTGACAGTGACAGTTCGATGGCAGACACCCGATGGCAGGCAAAAAAAACGCATACGCGATGAGGGACGGAAAATGTGTCATTGCATCTCATTTGCACGCGTAGGATTGTGTATGCGCACATCTCTTTCATCAGTGTATATGTGTGCGTAATGTTACCCCCCTGGCCATCATCAAAAAAAATGTACTTGAACATTATGGATTCTCTTCATTATTGTTATTTAAGTTATTTTTACTACTATACAAACATTAATTATCATGTTCCTGAACTATGAAATCAGCATAGGTACCTACCATTTGAAGATAATAATCTAGACATCAAGTAAGATGGAAAGTGAGATTGGAATTTCAGAAAGGCGTAAATAATCAAAATTATTTGCGAAACATCCGTAGCCGTTAAATGCGCGAATGCGTAATGCGTTGCGAAACCAATGTACAGTCGACGTCAAATATATATTTACACTTTTGCACCTTATGACAAAGGAGTAAGGTGCAAAAGTGTAAACATATCTTTGACGTCGACTGTACAAAGAAGCATTCAGATTTTAACCTCTCGTCTCCCACGACTCGGCAAAATTTTTATCCCTCTGTTTGACGGGCCCGGATATCTCCGGCCAAATTTTTGCCGCTCATGTCTACCGCGTCTCCGCCACCGCACGCGCGCCGCGACCCCCACGGTAAATTCAGTCGACGCGAGCAAACCACTTGACTCAACGTTATCCCTCGTATCACTAAAGTGTTTATATTTAGTAATATGAATGTATATATTTGTTTAAAGAGCATGAAACAGACTTGACGTTGTTTATAAATAATATAGGTACTCAGCATATTTTTACGACGTAAAACGTGTTTATTTCACAGGACGGAAAAAAATCCGGTACTGTCGAAAAATCGCAAAAATATATAAGATTTTCATGTATAACTACATGTTATTTTATTTATTCTGAATCTTTAATATATAGGCCATCAATATCAATACATAACACGAAGGACTACCTGTAAAAATATTTTTTATTTTGTATTTAAACACCAAACAACATGGACGTTGCTTGAAGGCGGGATTTCAACTGGCGATAACTTGACGCGTCTATGGTGGGTGAAGTTTTGGTTGGCATCCATGTGTTGCTCACTTCGTTGCGATCATATTAGCACACGCCCAATAGAATATAAACTGTATTTATTTTAAAATAAAGTATGTTTTAGCTTGTGGGTGCGAGCACGGAGATCTCCGGGCCCGTCAATTATAGGGGTGCAAAATGGAGGACGGAGATCTCCGGGTTCGTCAAACAACGGTGTACGGTGGCGCGAGTTTCGTGTCAATTAGGAGGGAACGATTTGTAGGCCGGAGATCTCCGTGATCGGGAGACGACAGGTTAAACACGCTATATTAATCCTAGGGATCCTATTCTAACTAAAAATATTAATGATCGTCGATAAACCATCGTCGGTGATACTTTTGATTTTGATATAATTAAGTGCGCCTGTAGCTGCGCGTAGAGAAAAACTACCATATAATAGTACATTACACAACTAGGGTGGTAAAACAAAGAAAGGCCGAGATCGCAGAAGTTTGCGGCCCGAGCTGCAAGCGAGGGATGTAAATATGCGATCGAGGGCTTTCTTTATTACCTCCCGTGTTGTGTACATAATTTTATGTCTACACTTGGCCAGAAAGCGTACGGAAAAAGCTACTTTATGGTCAGGTGTGGCATAAAACATCTTACCTAATTTTTAGAGGCCATTCCGGCTCCTCCGCCAACCAGAGTTCGACTCCCATTTTGTCATCCACACATTTGTTCTGAATGCATCAATTCATAAACAATTGTCTAATGGTTGTGGAAATTTGTCTATGGTACCTAGGTAGCTGAAGTTTTGTATGGAGGCCATGACCATAAACAAATTTCCGCAACAATAGACAACTTTAAACTTTTCTGTCTGATGTTGTGGAGTACTTTAGGTACTCAGGCCCATCAGTTTGCCTCAAAGTTCACCAATCCACGACTGGACCTCAAATCAAATCATCTACCACAGCTTCCAAATTTACTTGTACAACCTCCAGGGCCTCATCAATAAGAAACGACATTGGCTAACTTCTGGTCTTAAAAATCTTTTATCTGAATATGCCTCCATGAAATTCTCACTTTCCTTGGTAATTTTAGTAATATAATATTTAAGTATTTGATACCCAAGCCCAACCCAAGACCCATTACAATATTATGTATAATAAATATGCATGAAGGATGCGTGGGTCAGGTGAGGTGAAATGAGAAACTTCTCAACTCGAAGCCATAGTTTGACACATTACCCTTTAGAAAGGAAGTACCTACCAACTAATGGTATTGGATGAAAAACCTTGTCTGCTTAATAAAACTGTAATCAAACTATGTTTCCGGCAGACGGTAACTCGTTCTGCTCAAGATGCGCCCGCATAAAATGCTTCATAAATGATGGCTTAAAGGTTATACCATTGCAGAGGGTCTGGGAATATAGAGGTGTCACTGAACGTTAAACATAGCCAATTCGTCACTTATATTTCCACATCTACCCTCGAGAGCGCAGCTCTAGCGACCCCGCTTTGTATGGGCGGCTAAGGTCAGCCAGAGGCATAATAATATGACCTGTCCCACTCATCCAACAGGACACCCCCAGAGGCGCTTAGGTACGTGGATTCACTGCTCGCTAACAGCTCGCTACAAGCTGCCCTGCATCGACTGATTGCACTGGGTAAACCAGTGGGCAATGGGGTCCTAATCCTAACATCTTTGTTGAGTTCATTACAATGCCAAATTTACTCACTATTAACGTGACGATCTAGAAATTAAAATTAGGATCTCTATATCTATAAAAAAAATTACATGGATAAAAAATGGAAAGCTAATTTGTTACTCAAATTACTACTACTCTACTACCAGAGATTATAGAGATATAGACGGCCACAGCCTAAGAACTTTTTGAAGCTCAAGTCAATTCTGTCAATTGCGCCATCTATGTCAAAGACCCCTAAAGATACCAAAAATGTAAGAGGAACGATTATACTCAGGGTACAGTTGGCACTTTTACTTTCAAGCGAATGGTGTCCTTGCCTAGGTTACGGCGGTAATGTGCTAATACTTTTAATATACTTATTGAAAGTTCGGTTTATTTTGGCTGAATCATAGACCAAGATGTGGTCCATTTTTTATTGGCTTAAAAACAAAATAAAACCGAGGAATTCGACATAAAATTAACACAAGTACACATTGAATTTCTAGTTAATTTATTTCTGATGCAAATGAAAGTGATAATTTATTCCTAGATAAGAATTTCCACTTTTTGTACCATTAAGGAAAAAACACCCGAATAATTGGCAAATTTCGGTACGCTCTGCCGTAGAATTACACAACAAAGTAAAAGCTAAAATAATTTTAAAAATTTAGAGACGGCGATTTAAGTTACTTAATTTGACCTTTGACTAGATCTCTATTTTTATATTGACGTAACCACACATGCTCATTAAGTATATTATTTTATGACCGAAGGCGATTTGTAAGCTGGTTAATTTAATTGCAAGTGTGCTGACCCACGCCTACGGTTAATTTGTCAATCAATTTGACATTTAGTTACGGTAATATTTTATGGTGAACATTATATAGAAATATTGATGATTTCAATTTGAAATAATTAAGATCGTAAAAAAATTACCATGTGGTATTTGGAGATAATTAACAATTTGGGAACAAATGAATAAAAATTAATTTCTATTTATTTGTTCTAATTGGGTTAGTAAAAATAAAAAGAATGCAGAACCTCCTTCTATGGAATTGAAGTCGGTTAATAAGTCAAGAAAATAATTTTAAACAAAAAAAGAACCGACTTCGCTTAGGATCCGCTATTCCAAGAGGAAGTGGCCGAATTACTGTAAAAATAGTGAATTCACTATAGGTGTGCCTATAATAGTTGAAGAGTTCCCTGGATTTCTCCAGGATCCCATCATCAGACCCCGACTTGGTGCCAACGGGACCATCAAGGGGTTGTACCCGTTCGATTGAAAAAAAAATTTGAAAATCGGTTTACGATTCACGGAGATATCGAGTAACATACATATAAAAAATAATGATAAAAAAAATAAAATTGATAAAAAAAATCTGTCGAATTGAGAACCTCCTCCTTTTTTGAAGCCGGTTAAAAAGAGAAATAGGTAGAGTCTGTCCGGAAAGAAAAGTGTCGTAGAATGTATGAGTTCCCATATAAATCACAACACTTTCCTTTCCAGACAAACTCTAAAATATTCGATATTTAATGCGTACATAAACAACCTACTTACCTAACTTTTATGTTTTTCTCAACGGGTAGTCATTTTGCATATGGCCGAAGCCTGTCGCGCTACAGGACATAACTTCTCCATCAAAACTGTAACTTACAATATAATATTTATAATATAATCATAAAATATATACTGCTGTCCCGTATACAGGGTGGATTTTCTTTTTGGGTCAGTGAGGGCAGCTACCAGATCCCATCAGCACGGGATCTGGGGGGTGATTTTTGAGAATCGAGCACTTGAAAGTGACATTTGAAACTCTGAATAAAACGATGAAATTATGTTTTAAAAATAACAGCCATAGAAATTTAAAATCATGATTATTTAAACTATTAATTCCATGCGAAAAAATTGGCAACAAACTTTTGTGTGCGATTATTTTCGAGCCTGAATTTTTTGAATTCGAGCGTCCGGCTGTCAAAAATCGGCCCCCTGGTAGCTCCCCTCACTGACCCAAAAAGAAAATCCACCCTGTATATTAGCGACCAATTTCTGAGAGTCGATTCACGATTTTCATCATTTGATTAGTTGATACCTAGTAAGTACAGTCGCCTTCTGATATATCGGAGCGGCCAAGGTGGTCACAAATATCTGAACAATGCATCTATTGTCAAGGCGATAAAAGTGCTTGTTCAGATATTTTTGAGCACCTAGACCGCCCCGATATATTTGATGGCGACCGTACCCGGCGAACTAACATGCAAGTGAATGACGCGCGCAGTAGCAGCATTAGTTCCTTCTGGCTTGTGAGGGTCAGGATGACAGGACCATGATTTTTTTACAGCGAGAATAACTCCAAGTTTTAGGGGAACTGGACTTGGTCATATCAACCTGACCGTCAGGATGGCTGGCCACTTTATTTTCAATATTTCTTGATTTTTAGCGAGGTACAAATTATGTCATGTAAGGTACAAAATAATATAAAATAGGTACTAAACTTGGAGTTACTCTCCTCTCGCTCTAAAAATGTCTCATGGTCCTGTCATCCTGAACTTCGCTCTGGCTTGATTTTTTAATCATAATCATAATCATTTATTCCTTGCAACCATGGGATTATAAAAGGTGTTCTTAGAGTTAAACCAGTACAGACATGGACCCTACTCGGGCGTAGCAAGACTTTATACTTATACCTAATTTACTATAAACTAAACTACATATATGTTGAATTATCAACGACAACCTTTTTACCTGACAAAAGCAGATAGCATATTTTCCGTCAAATTTTCTACGAGAACAATATATTATTTCCGTAATAAATGTATTTTTACTTTCACATAGAACAAGGGCACTTGTATACATTATTTGTGGACTGGATGTTACGGTTAGCGGGTACCGTTCTGTCTAATGGCCTGGAAAACTATTATCACAACACATTTCCAACGTGTGAAGACGATGAATAGACTCCGCATCCGCAAACTTGCGCGGCTGATAGGGGAATAAAAAACCGGCGAAGTGCGAGTCGCACTCGCGCACGAAGGGTTCCGTACCATTAACTATAAAAAACGGCAAAAGAATCATGCCTGTTGTATGGGAGCGCCCTTAAATATTTATTTTATTCTGTTTTTTATTATATGTTATAGCGGCAACAGAAATACATCAACTGTGAAAATCTCAACTTTCTAACTATCACGGTTCATCAGGTTAAAGCCTGGTCACAGACAAAAACGACAAAAAAACATGTCTGTTGTATGGGAGCCCCCTTGAATATTTATTTTATTCGGTTTTTTATTATTTATTATTACAGCGGCAATAGAAATACATCAATCAAATTTTTACGGTAACTCGTTAAAATAATGAAATTTATGGAAGAGCTTTAGGTCCCATATTTTTTTACTATTGAAATAATTTGGATATTATTTGATACCTATTGATACCACGGTGTAGCAATGGTACAATTTTGACCTTAAAAAGCGGATTCCATGCATCTTATATGTTACTAACAATTTTGGCCATTGTTGTCTTTGCAATAAATAAATTGAATTATTTCTGAAAGCACCATATCGAATTAGCAACCGACAAGTACCTTTGACTTCAAAACGTCATAAATATTAAAGGCCTCCGTAGCCTAGTACGAAGCTGGAGGTTGAATCCTGGTGAGGGCATTTTTTTGTGTATTTATTACGAATTTGTTACTGAGCTATGGACATTTCTATGTACTAGTATACAGGTTGTAACCAAAATACTAGTGATTCGTTTAAAGGCATAATTGGTGTCGTATTGCGACTAAGAAAAAATAGGAAAAAAAAACATATTTACGCGAAAAATTTTTTTATTTGTAAGCGACCCGTTGTCCCAGTCGTCCAACCCTCCATACAAAAGAATTTAGAATACGATACCAATTATGCCCTTAAACGGATCACCTGCATTTTTTATAGGCCATGCATAAGTATGTACGACTGCGACTCGGGGTTTCGGTGTGTACGCCACACATATGCTCTTGTGGCACAGACGTGGACCGACTAGGACACCATGGACTATCTTGTCAAAAAAGTGCGGGCCGTTTTTCAAGACACGCGTCGCTTAACGACATAATCCGTCGGTCTCTTGCCACCATCAATGTGCCTGCTCTTCTTGAGCCGACTGGCATTATCAGGGATGATGGCAAGAGGCCTGATGGGGTGTCTTTGGTTCCTTGGAGCCTGGGACGGATGTTAGTGTGGGATGCTACCTGCGTAGACACACTGGCACCGTCCCACCTCCAATGGACTAACGTAAAAGCGGGCGCAGCGGCGGAAAGCGCCGAAATTTCAAAACGTAACAAATATAAAAGTCTCGGTAGAGAGTACCATTTTGTACCTTTTGGAGTTGAAACTCTAGGTCCATGGGGTCCCAGCGCACACCAGTTTTTTGCAGAAATCGCAAAGCGTCTGGTTGATGTAACTGGTGACCGAAGAGCTGGCGGTTTCCTCGCACAGCGTATCAGCATTGCGATACAACGAGGAAATGCCGCCAGCATCCTTGGTACAATGCCGCAAGGGCCTAGTTTAGATTTGAGCTAGTTATTAATTTAGTTTAGTATTTGTACTGTAGTACCTCTGTATATTTAGTTAAGTATGTACTTAATGTTTATCTGAGTAGGTATGTATGATATCATTGACATCGTCGCATTCAATATACTCTGTGATCGTCGCCTAGCACCCATAAGTATATTAAGCTTTGCATAGTTTGGGGCTAGGTTGATCTGTGTAAGATTGCCCCCCCAAATACAATAGTTACAATTATAAATAAAATATAAAACCGGTGTCTCCCCAAGTTTGTACTATAATACGTCTCCAAGAGATAATGAGTTTAAACTTTAAAGCAAAAGTGGTAAAAAGAAATGACTACCAGCTAATTAATAGCTATTGTGAGTTAGGTACTTACAGCTCTTAGAACTTTAATCAGGGTCGTTAAAACTCAAAGCTCGGTTAAAATTGGCCATTTCACAGTGTTAAGTCGGGATTTCTGAATGAATGGGTGACCGGTGACCGGTGAATGCTCAGCTCTCATTCAGAGGATTTGCTATTGAATGGCGATTCCGCATAGAAATAGCGAGAAATGAAAATTAATGTGACGGGATACGCAAATACGTATAATTGAGGTGGTTTTGTGCATGTTTTATTATGAAATCAAAGCACTTGGGAGCAGAGATGTGGCATGATCTGAAGGGACATAATAGTCAGGTTTCATGTGAAGATAATGGTTTTCTCCTGTATACCATAATTAGGTATAAAGTGAGGGTATATTTTAACCAGTTTGTACGGCAGCTAGTAGAACCTGTCCCGCTACGTAAATAAATATGCTCAAGACATTTCCTAATTTTTTTATTTATTATTAACTAGCGACCCGCCCTGGCATTCGCACGGGTGCAATTATACATATAATCCATCCTCTTGAATCACTCTATCTCTTAAAAAAAAACCTCATCAAAATCCGTTGCGTAGTTTTAAAGATCTAAGCATACATACAGACAGACGGCAGGAAGCGACTTTGTTTTATACTATGTAGTGAAGCCATTGTTATTTTTTCCGAAAATTATACACTCAGCGAAAGTTACATGGTAAATGTATGAAAAGTGTTTTCTTTGATTTGTGCCTTTCCTAGTGCCCTGACCGGGTTGGTTCCTAAAAGACTTTTAATCCCTGATTGAAACTGAATCGACTGAAAAAAAAATTTTTTTTGAAAAAAGGCTAGTATTGATGTGTATAATTTTGAAAAAAAAGTAGCAATGGCAATAATAAGTAATAAATTATACAATACTTATTCTACGTTTTATATAATATTGTATATTATTTGTTACGACAAGTAGCCAAAAAAATCTATGGCAAATTTTCGTAGCGAATCTGAGAACATTAAGAAAAGATAAGACAAAAGTACAAAATTTACAATTGACCCGAAGATGAAACAAGGCAAGATGCCAATAAAATTCAAATAAGGGCTTTGACCTAAAGTAAAACTGAAATAAAAACTTTTTACAAAAAAAAGATAAACCGACTTCAAAAAGGATAAAATGAATCATTATATTATTTATATGCGTTACCAACTGATATGTTTGAAGTCGGTGCCAAGCCAAATATGGAAGAGTTAATACGCACGAGGCGATGTGTTCAGTGAGTTGTTAGTCTTACTATATAACTAATCTAATACGATATGGATTGCACTTAGGTATAGGTACATTCGTTTCGACCGTTAACTGTTAAGCAAGTAGGTACAGAAAGTATAGCCATGCGTCTTATGTTTGTTAGGACACTGTTCGGACTATCGGTATCTCGAACGAAGCCCGTGGTTCGTTTGAATTATTCATCCTTCTTCATCTGAGGTTTCATTCGAAGTATACAGGAATTCAATGGCTAGGTTAATTTTTCTATACTCAGATATACCCAGTACATCCACCGTGTCAGTAGAAAAAGGCACGATATTCGAATTTTCTATGGAAGATCAATCTTGCGTCTATGTACATATTTTTTTCTATTTGCCGCCTTTTCTGATTATTGACAAAGTAAACGTGTATGAGAGTATATATGTATACATACATAGGTACCACATTTCATCAAAATTGGATTAGTTGTTTAAACATGAAATGTAACAGATAGAATCACATTCACCTTTGCATTATGTACCTATTAGTAAGTACCTACCGATGTTTTGTGATGTTCATACTTGAAGCTGATTTAAATTTTTGGCTTGGCACCGACTTCAAACATATCAGTTGGTAACGCATATAAATAATATAATGATTCATTTTATCCTTTTTTGAAGTCGGATTATCTTTTTTTTGTAAAAAGTTTTTATTTTTCAATTTTTTGTGGTTATATAATTTATCAAAATCGAACAACGAGTCTCGGAAAAATCGCTAAAGATATATCAAAAAGTTCGTAACACACCCATTCAATCTAAGGAAAGTTCCACGTATCACATGCGGAGAGGAGGAGTGTTCGAGAGGAAATAAATACACGCCTTTAAAAATTGAGGAGTTCCCTCAGTTGCTCATGGATCCCATCATCAGAACAACACCAGAGTAATGTGGGACTATCTTCGAGGTAGATCCTTTTTAACAAAAAAAGTATTATTCTATTCGGACCAGGGGTCTTGGAGTAATCGCTGAACATCCTACATTTAAAAAATTCTTCATCATTATCATCAAAACAATCATTATTATCAGGTCCACTCCATCGTCCAGGTCCAAATTGGTGGGTCTCGTGAAAAAATGCTTGAGTAGCTTAAGAAAACACCCAAATCACCATACACGTGCCTTTAAAAATTGAGGAGTTCCCTCAGTTGCTCATCGATCCCATCATCAGAACAGCACCAGATTAATATGGGACCATTTTCGAAATAGTTTCTTCCAAACAAAAAAAGAATTACTCGAATCGGACCACGGGTCTTGGCGTAATCGCCGAACATCCTACATCATCATTATCATCAAAACAATCATCATCATCAGGTCCACTCCATCAAATTGGTGGTTCTCGTGAAAAAATGCTTGAGTAACTTTAGAAAACACCCAAATCACCATACATGTGCCTTTAAAAATTGAGGAGTTCCCTCAGTTGCTCATCGATCCCATCATCAGAACAGCACCAGATTATTGTGGGAACATCTTCGAGGTAGTTCCTACCAAACAAAAAAATAATCATTCGAATCGGACCACGGGTCTTGGAGTAATCGCTGAACATCCTACATTAAAAAAAATCTTCATCATTATCATCAAAACAATCATCATCATCAGGTCCACTCCATCAAATTGGTGGTTTTCGTGAGAAAATGCTTCAGTAGCTTAAGAAAACACCCAAATCACCATACATGTGCCTTTAAAAATTGAGGAGTTCCCTCTATTCCTCATGGATCCCATCATCAGAACAGCACCAGATTAATATGGGACCACCTTGAATGTAGATCCTTCGAAACAAAAAAAGAATTACCCAAATCGAACCACGGGTCTCGGAGTAATCGGTGAACATACATAAAAAAAAAACACCAAACCGAATGCAGAACCTCCTTCCTCAATGGAATTGAAGTCGGTTAATGAACGTGTAACTTAGGTACAACTAGCGAGTTTCACAGTACATCTATGTAACTACATATTTAAGCTGCAGAGTTAGTTGACCCGGGCCCTCCCTCCTTCCTAAATTAGGTTCAACCGTCTCTGTAGCTTACTGTAGGTACAGTCGACTTAAAAGACATGTATGTATACATTTTTTTACCTTATCCGTCGTCGACTGTAACTTTAATCCTATTAGTGACTATATAGTTCGAAATAGTTGATTAGCAAAAAACAATCCATCTCTTTGCATATGTCAGTCTACATGTATGAAGGTATATCATTAACGAAAACAATCGGTAATCTTGTGTACACAAATTTCTGAGAGTAAGACCTTATTTATAATCTGTGGGATTTTAACTTCATTGATTCTTGGAACGGCAGAACCCTAGTAGGGCAGACGCCCCGGTTGTGGCAACTGTGCCGGTTTTGGCCATTTTCAAATTTATCAAGATATAGACAAATTTACAAGTCTATGGTTTATGGTTAATATAAGCAGGGCTTGTAACCGGTTAAAGCAAAAAACCCCGAAATGATCCAATATATTTATTATTTTATGGTTTTTATGTAAAACCCAATATGGTATTTGTGTTTTCACTTCATATTATAGGATTTTTCGATTGAATATAAAACAGTAACGAAAAGAACGAAAAAAAAGCCGGTTTTTACTATGGAGAAAAATTCCGGTTACAAGCCCTGAATATAAGAGTAAAAAATGGCAGTACAGATGGCACTGTCATCTGTCATGTACAAGTTGTCATTCAGCTGTCAGGGGATATGGAAAAAAGTGGCCAAAACTGACTCCTGGACCCGTTTTTGACATTTCATTAAAGAAAAAAAATAGATCTAATCTCAGAATCTTAACAGCGGAGATTCATATAAATGAAGTAATATATTTTCACTGACTTGGTACAAAAAAAGTGTCATAATTCCTTATTAACACAAAATGTCGGACGTCTGAACTCTGAATAGACAAACTCTCCTTAAAGTGGCCAAAACCGGGGCATCTGCCCTACGAAAATGAATTACTTTCTGACCGCTGCGCGCTGTATCGATAAACATAATGAACAGTGATCGGCGAAAAGGATTCCACACCGCGGGAATCCAACTAGACATAGTATTATGGATGCGCCGTTTCGCCCGCGATACCAATTAAACTGCTCGAAAATATACGTGTTTGTATTATGTTTAATACAATGAATCAGTGTCGGTAACTAGTAGTCCGCCCCGAACTAAGAACTCGCTCGTTGACCAGTAAAATAATGGTTTGTTATTTCAATTTTATAGAGATGAAAAAAAACAAGAAATAATATGCGTAATAAATAATTTCATTAAAATACTTAATTACAAATGTTTGTGAAAATTACTGTGATTTTATTTTTCTATCCCGCAAATGCCGCGGCATATCCATACTAGCATAATGATTGACGTCATTCACCCCGTGTGGAATCCTTTTCGCCGATCACTGATAATGAATTACATTCAGAGCATGAGAAATGTTCATTATAGCCGACGCAAAAAAAAGAAAAAAAAAGAAAGGAAAAAAAAATACCTAGAGGAAAAAAGGTAGGTACCTAGTTTCTGACGAGGTACTAAGGTACCACACCCGGCACTAGCTAGATCAGAGTCAGAAAATACTTGTTTCCGCTGAGGGGTCAGTAAGTTTATAGAGAGTTTCTCAAATATGTTAGGAAATAAATAGGAAAAAGTTCCAATACTTGTAGGTAAAGTATACAAAAAATTACAAAATTAATCCTTACTCGTCTTTTCATGTAAACCAAAATTATTCAAATACATTTATCGCATGTTTGTCAGAGAATGTTGTTGTATACTTAAAGAAACCCCTGAAACATAATTTCAAGTAATATTTTTATCAATAATCGAAGTAACGAACGAATAACCGCAAAAATAACCGAATTACGATTAAGTACAAAAACTATTTAATACGGGATATTTACCATGTGAGTTTGTTTTTGTGAGCAATATGTAATACGTGAATATCGGAAGCTCACAAAAACTATTTATTAATACGGGATATTTACCATGTGAGTTTGTTTTTGTGAGCAATATGTAATACGTGAATATCGGAAGCTCACAAAAACAAACTCACATGGTAAATATCCCGTATTAAATAGTTTTTGTAATGTTAATGACCATGTTAGCTTAAAATCGACATTACGATCTCTAGATTGACATACCTACATTTATATAATTATACTTGATAAGACAATTAGTTATAAAACGTTTTTGGATAGTTACAAAAATGGTGGTTATAGGGTGAAGATTCTGCCATTTATACTTTTATTGTGACGAGCAGTTCTCCCAGCTCAGTACGAAATGTACGAACACAACCCTTAAGCCGAATAATGTGTTTCATTCACTTAACGTTAACGCCAGCAAGGTTAACGACCTCCGAACGTATTTCCTATTCCACAGATAAAACAACGTATGGAGCTTTGTAGAAAAATAATTCTAGTATAACATGCAAAGATGTGCAAAAAATTACCTTAATACACAGCGCATTAAGTCTTTTTTTCGAGGGTATTTTAAGGTTAGAAAATCCTGAACTTATTCTCTTTTCCACATATGTACGTACTATATTGCTGTGTTAAGTTAAAATGGCGTCGTTTTATAAACGTTGTAATGAATCGTAAGCCCTTTTGTTACAGGCAATAATATACTTAAGAGTAATAAATACGGGTCATTTTGTATGGCAGGTTGCAAATAAAGTAACCCATTTTCAATGCTGTATTGGATGTAGGGAGATTCGGAATGAGGCATAAACGGTGAAAGGTCAGGGATATAGGACGTGTGGGCTGATAACGGTGTGGATAAGAATACTAAGCATTTACCGACTGGGTGCTTTTTTAAGGGTAATCCCCCTGTGAGCAGAATATATAGGACATAATGAACAACTTTTGGTAAAGGACCAATGCTTATCGGTATCGTTATCAGCCCACACGTCCAACCCTTGACCGATAGAGGATAGCCTTGAAATCACGAAATATTTCATTTTCAAAATCTGAATATGTTCTGATTCTACAGTGTGTAGCAGTGGGGGTGCGTCAAAATTTTTCTTAGGTAAGGCGGTGCTGAATTTGGCTTAAAATTTCTTCATGAGCTGTAGGAAAACTCAGGCGCCTGAAACTTAGGCAAGCCGACAGGAATCGTGTTCTGTGGACGCGCCGCCACTGGTAGGTAGGTATGTACAGTCGCGATCAAATATATCAGAGCGGCCATGGTACTCAAAAATATCTGAACATACACTTTATCGCCTTGACAATAGAGGTGTTGTTCAGATATTCGTGACCTGGCCGCTCCGACCTTAGTGTGGCTTCATTAATATAAACATTAATATAATAAATTCATTTATTTTAGACAACAGAGACCTTATAATAGTTACAATATGTGACATTCCACGAGAAAAGGTACCTTATGGCGGTTGGGGCTTACGCTATTTCTAACGACGCTGCAATACTAATGCGATGCTTCGCAACGTAAGCGCCAACCGCCATAAGGTACTTTCACCCGTGGGACGTCACATATAATAAGTAGTAAATAGTTTCCAATTTTCAACCTTCAACGGTTGATGAGGCTCTGTTTCATTATTATATTTGTGTATGTGCCGTTTTCAAATAAAAGTTAGCGTGTATTGGGGTGAGGTAATTTCGAAAAGCTCGTACCCCATTGTAAGAAGAGTCAACTTTCGGAATTACCCGCCACTTTATTCCTATCGAAATTACCCCAATGCACCCTACCAGTGGCGGTGGGTAAAAAAATTTCTTAGGCAAGCAGGTGCCAAATTTTGCTTACAATTTCTTGATGAGCTGTCGGAAAACAGCTCAGGCGCCTGAAACTTAGGCAAGCCGACGGGAATCGTATTCTATGAACGCGCCGCCACTGCACCCTACATCATTGTCGGTTGTCAATAAGGCATTAACTACTGCCATAATAATTATGATGTTGTACCGTTTGTTTGAAAACCCCACATATTATTATATTATATTCCAGAGTTCCGTCCATATACCTACTACTAAAGCGTTGAGCGCGTTGAAGTTTTATACACAAGAATTAATTGGGAAATGTTTTTTAAACATTATATAATTTTTTTTAACTAGTTTTTATATTCTTAAGCAAGTAATAATTTAAGGAATAAAAACAAGGAAACAGTTACTTGAATATTGTATAGTTTTTTATGGCGTGGTAAATTGATATAAAGCGCGATTTTTTCTTGATAGTTCGTACAATACGTTCAAAGTAAGTTTGGACTTGACAGATAATATTCATCCATTTGATATTCTACTTTAACATAAAGGAAATAAAGTCCATGTTTAAAACACGGCACCAAATGGTGTGATGCTTGTAAAATTGACTTTATGATTATGACAACAAAATGGAGATTCAAGTGTATAAAACTCATCTGTCAATCGCAAACTGATTTTAATAGTACGGTACAGGAACAGTTTTGAACTTTTATAATTCACAAGTGTTATTTTCATTTTTAGTTAGAGAATATAATATGATTAGTCATAGTAAAAAATATTTTCTAACAGTTATTGACGATGCGCTAGGTATTATATAGATATTTGTTAATAACAGAAAGAAAAGATTATCCAAATTACATTTTTCTTTACCACACTATTGCATTCAACTATTTCAATATCATCTGTCATTTTATAACAGTTTGGTCAATAGATTATGTGAGCATATTCGTAAACAATTTGTAAAAATATGCGTGACCTGAATTCTAAACGAACGACAAATGGCTAAGACGACGAATGCTATTGACAAAACCGTTATAAAATGTGAAGTTATGTAGCAATAATAAAAAGCGATAGTCTGGTAGAGAAAAATAAAACTTACATAATCTTTTCTTTATGTAGCAAACAAATACGTGTATTATACCTAGGGCCATGCTAACAATTGTTAGAAAATATTTGTCATTATTAGTACTTAACGTATTCTAACGGGGCACAATATAAAATCGGACTTGTGAGTTTTGTCATTTTTATAGGTTAAAAAGGCGTTGTTGTACTCCACTATAAAGCAGGTGTATCGTACTAACTACATATTCTTTGGAATCTTTGGTTCGTAACATTGCAAACCGATCGACATATGGATATCTATATCAATACACAAAAAACCGTAGATACTTTTTTTATATAAAAGTGGCAGTGCGTTAAAACTATTTGTAAGGAAGCCGGAACCAACTTGGCATTCCTTTTCTAGGTGAGCCTTTTTAAAACTAGTCGAGTGATTGAAAGCTCAAAGTCAATGGGATTTGAATTATATGGACGCTCCGCCATTGATGTTACACTTATCTTACTTAGGTACAAACATACCAAAAATATATCGCGTTTCAAAGTTAAATTTCATAAAGAACCCCAAGTCAGTAGTATAATTAGTCTGTGCGTTTGTATTTTGATTGGTAATCTTACAAGTGTAATTCTGCTTGCGCTGAAATTAATATGGGTCTATCAAAATTGATTGACCGGAAACTAGGCCTTTGTGGAGTTTGTCTGGTTCCCTCACAATGTTTTCCTTAACCCAGTTACCCGGTCATATTTCATATTTATATCTATATATAGTAAACCGGTAAACATTGGTCATATCAGGTTGAAACAATCTCTTTTTGCTGTGTAAATGTAAGCTTTGTGTTTATTACACACTGACTAGCGAATCTCTTAAATAGTTTGTTAAGGAAAAAGGTATATTACTTCGTACGAACAAATCGTTTTTTGATAACTAATAATATAAAAAAAATCCGCTTCTGAAACGATTGATCCTTTCTGTATGGAAGTTGTATGCAGGGATTGCTGGGGGACAGGACATTGTGGCCGAACGTACATCGTCGAAGCGTATGTTGCTTTTACGTACATTAGGCCGCTGTGAATACTGTGATATAGGCCACGGGCTGTACCAATGCAGTTTCCAACATTACGGCAAGCCGAGCCGTCCATCAACCCACTTAAATACCTCCTTACCTAACAGCTAAGTGATAGTCGGAGTGATAACGCATTTCAAAACCAAGGGTCCGCGAAGTATCGACTTTTCGTTTCGCCAGACCTGAATATTCATAACCTGCGATAAGGCCGGCTGCAGCTGTCGAGTCGAGCTTTCCGAGACTCCCTAAGTCGTGACACCACCGCATCGATTAGACTCGAACGGGCACAGTAATCGAGTAACACGGTTACGAAACTATAAAATATGGAGTTAAGTTACGTTACGTGCCTATCTGTGTATCTGTGGTTGCGAATTTGCCGTTCGCCGAGGCGAGGAGGCGAGGCGGCAGTCTCGCGCCGAGTGCCGCGCGGTCCGCTCGTCGCCCGGTCAGAACGAAGCCAGTGTAACAGACTAGTGCTGCTAGAGCGACGACCCCGTGCTCGTGCGGTGTCAGTTCTGCAGTTTGGTTGTTTATTAATTGAAAAGTGAGTGGAAGCCGGCCACGGCCGCGGCACACATGTTCGGCCCAGTTTTCACGATCGCTGCCTCCGTCTTGAGAATTCCACTTTGCTTTGCTTTGTTTACTGCCGCTGCACTTGTTGCGCGGCCCAAACCGTAATTGGATATACCGGCGATATCTCCGGCGGAGCCTTAGCAAATTTGCGCAACTACCCTCTCGAGGACCCACGTAACGTACATAGAGATTTCGCGAAATAATTAAAAGTAAACTGTTTCGTGGTTGGAAGGCTTTCGAATGGAACGCTCTCGTGAGTTCATTATCATGCGCGGTCCGCGATGTTTTCATTCGATCTCAGCTCGATCGAGCTCGCATACTTACCGAAGAACATTGTGAACAACAGTTAAAACAATCTTTCTATTTGACAAACTCTTATCAACTTTTTCTATATCATTAAAATGCAGGAGCGTTCCAATCAGCGGCCGTTGGTTTTGGATGTGATTTTATATTTATTTATTGACCTGTTGATTGGTCTAAGATTGACGCGAATATTTGGGATAACTCAAGACATCAATATTCTGAATGGCAGCTAATAAGATTCCACTAGATCTATTTATTGCCTGCAAAATTAACATTGTTCGTATTTAAGGAATAGGTAATTTGCTCCCGAATAGATCTATCTATGTTGTTGCCTAGCTCGCTAAACTTAGCGATCAAGTTATCGTTACTAACTTTGCGCAACCATTAACAGGTGTCAACACCAACTAGGTACCTGCAGCTATTGGTTAATGGGAACAATGCACCTGAAACACCTATCGAGGATTGGAAAATTTATGGAAATTGCGTACAAACCTAGGCTTACTGATGTTTGGAAATACGTCAAGCAACATGATCCCTGCCGCGACTATCGAAATTAGAAAATGAACTATCTGCCTCTGTCGCTCTTATATGTTTATTCCAGCGATAGAGACAGATAGACAAACGAAGTAGTTCACGATACTAAGTAGGAGTATCTTACTATGTCATAGTACATAAATAGGTACGTAGTTTTCCACGAAGACGTAAGAGGAAAACGCCCGTTAATGCCTCCGACTTTAGCCTGTCATTTTCGCTTTAGATCAAAATGATCAAATACGCAAAAACGTGATGTCTCGCTAATCTCGTGGATTTAACATCAACTTAACGAGCCTGCTTAATTGATCGTTCGACAAAAAGCGACGTCCTTGCAAAACAAAATGCGTTGGATCTATCTTTCATGACATCTATTAAAATGTGCAGATTATATCTCAATGTATACATTGGGATAATGCACGTTTGAAGTGTTAACTTAAATAGCTACCTAAGGCACACCACAAACCTGAGCTAAATACAGAAAATTCATAGGCGAAATGCTTAAATTTGTCTATGGTTGCTTAAATTTGTATGGAGGCCATAGACAAATTTAAGCAACCCACGAAAGTACCTAAGTGACTAACCCCTTATTCAAAAACATCTCACAAGCTTCACTTAACTAGGGCTGCCATCTCTAAATTCGCCGAACCCGGACAATAATTTAAAAAACCCGGACATTTGGCGTAAATCGCATTTTTTTCCCCGGACGTGTCCAAATCAATAATGGCACTAAATAATTAAATTCAATGGGTTGGTCACATAAAAAGCGTCCGGGTTTTCCCCTTATTAAAAACCCCCCCGGACGCACCCCGGACGGCCTCCAAACTAGGACAAATCCGGGGAAACCCGGACGGATGGCAGCCCTACACTTAACTAATAATCTTTTGTCCCTATCTGTCACTTTGAGAATTGTTATTGTTAGAACACACAAAACATAAATTAACTAATTGCGGCCTGTGAGACGTTTATGAATAAAGAAGTAAGACCGTCGGTATCCAGGGCTGCAATTTAAATATGTATTTGAAATACCTATAACCAGCGTAATATCTTCCCAAAGGTTGTCAGGAAGAGATCGCTTTGTAATAATCGCCAATTGTTTTACCACTGCTTTTATTGTATGTAACCTTGTATTTGCTGTGATTTCGTAGGTGTTTTGAGGTGTACAATAAAGAGTATATCTGGCGTTTTCAAAGAAAAGGTACATCATTGTCGGTTGTTAATAGAGTTTATTACTAAATGAATTATTATGGCAGCAATGCCTTATTGCCAACCGAATGATATACATACCTTTTTCTTGTAAACGGCACATTTATGTTGTAAAAATTATAAACGCCTTAGACGCCTCGGTTAAAGTATAAAATTGACAATAGTTTGCCAGTTTTTCCGACGAATATAATACAATTTTGTATGATTGCCAGTCAGCTAAACTCACTGTCAGAAATGTAAATACACAATTAGGCTGCGGGACTTCACCTCAGTGTTTTTATCATAACAACGTCCTTCATCCGGTACAATAGCTCTTGTCACTCCGCGCTGCCGGCATATTGTGATTTTCATTTTCACGGCCGTAGTAATTGGGTATATGGATGGGTTGGAAAGTTGATACTTTTAATTGTTAGACAATTCTGTCGGTTTTTGAGTTAACCTTATGTTTGCTTTTAATCAAAACTTTTCATACGTTACAGAACAGTATTATCCATTTTCATTACCTAAAAATATATTAAAAGGAATTTAGAGACAATTTGTTTTCGCTTTCATTTGTAGTTTCCTCTTAGTGGTACAGTCGCCATCAGATATATCGGAGCGGCCAAGGTGGTCACAAATATCTGAACAACGCCTTTAATCTCAAGGCGATACGGTGCTTGTTCAGATATTTTTGAGTACCGTGGCTGCTCAGATATATTTGATGGCGACTGTACCTGAGTGGTATCAGCCACTGGAGTTGCAAGCATCCATAGGATGCGCTGGCCGCTTAGTATAAGGTCCGCCGCACGCTCGTTTGCTACAGCCATGATATAAGATTAAGAATACATTGTTAGAGAGCCAACGCTGACAGTTAAGTTAAGATGGGCATTATGATAATTTAAATAATAGCAGGTTTATGCGTTCCTTTTTAAATTCCTAGACTTGTGTTGTGAACCTGCCAGTCAATGGCAATTCGACGACTGACATTGACATTTAGACATCCCAAATGTCAAATGAAGGTTTAATTTGACACTACAACAATATTTGCGTGACATCAACGTTTTTTTAGATTGCGATGTCAGCGTTCAATGATACTATAAAGTATAATGATTGTAATATAAATAAGGACCTCGATATTCTTCAAAATTTAATGCCTTCAAGTAGGTCACAGGTGTGGCCTAAGTCTCTTGAACACGCGGTTCGTATCGCCTTTGAGGCCAAAAACTAGTTAATACCTAATACCTACTACCTAAGTAACCTAAGTAATCAAATTATACCTATACTTTTCAATTATAAAATATACAGTGCTGGAGCCATAGCCATGGGGCTCTAAATTTAGCATATTTCCTATCAGATAGTTTCCATATACATAGAGTTGTAATAGTTCACATCTTCCCTCTCTATCTTGGTGATGGAACAACTCGTCGTAGTTTTCATAGTCTGCTCATTTCACTTATAATATAAGTATAGAAACGCAATTAGCTCGCAAAAAGTGGTACAGGAAATGACGTCCCATATGACGCCTTTTGCCGAAGAGAGTCGACCGTTTCAAGGACATTGCTATTAGTCTCAAAGTTCCGACCAAGCGTTTCGTTAGACTTAGACCAGAGTCAGCAAGACAGAATAAGCATGAATGCCACTAATACTGAGGTCAAGTTATACTACTCATGTACTCACTGTAGAAACTATAGGTTTTGTAAATAGAATCTGAATTGACACGTCCTATTTTCGTAGATTTTTTGTTGAGTTCGTTGGTATTTTATCTCCTATAATCTATCTATCTGGTAGACATTTATATCGCGCAGGGTTTCCTATTAGCAAATAATATCATCTGTTTCAATTTGTAGACGGCAAATTGTCAAGTAGGTACTAAAGGGTAAACTATTCTCAATGGAAATGCGAACGCGGGCAAATTTCATTAAATGTGAATCCGACATTAGGAGTGGTATTCTAATCATAAATCATTACATCATCATAATCACGAATTTGCTTCAAAATCATCTTCTATTGTCATGAAAATGACATCCAAAAAGTTGTGATTCTGACAATTAATTTCATTAAACTTTTGACGTTACACAATCATTTTAATATATTTTTACGTATACTTATTAAACAAAAAAAAACTTATATAGATAAGTACTTTAGATAGCAGTTTTGACATGTCCAATTATTTTTCATCAAATTAAAATCAAATCACAAAAATATTATGTTCTTCGAATAAGCCTTAATTATGGACCGTCACCCATGCTATGTAAGCGGTTGAAACGCTACCACAGTCAGAACTTGGGCAGTTTAAACACAATCAGATATAACTCCCGCTGAATGTCAACTCTGTTTGGTTGCCTAATTTGTAGACGATTGTTTTTGAACTTAAGGCTCAAAACACACCTAGCGGAATGGAGGCAGTAATGTATGGAGGCCAGCATAGACAAATTTAAGCTACCATCGACAAAGCTCCATACATTACTGCCGAAATTCCGCTAGGTGTGTTTTGAGCCTAATGCAGTGTTCAATCCCAGCACCTCCACCATGTAAAGCTCTTTACACACTGTGATTTTTGCATCGTGTGTTCACAGTAGTGGTTTGCATCGTGTCACCAGCAATATTAAAAATAATATAGCGTTCTCCAAATCTCCATTTTCCAAGGAAAAATCTAAAAGAAGAGAGATTAACTGGGTTCTAATGGAAAAATAAAATGTGCTCCTACCAATGCATTATCTCAACACAGTATCCATTACAATGTGTGTGTAATGTTATGTATCTGCTCGACTCAGCATAGAGTTCAGTCCAACCCAGGCAATCCTTTCTAAATTGACGAACAACATTGTAACTATAATGGTCAGAAGTGTCAAGTAAGTTATAGTTATTAACACAGCACTGAACGAGTAGACCGTCGGCTATCGTAATAGACCGGTTCTACCACTATCCCGGCACTTGTTCGGTCGGTTGCTATTTACTTAGCTTCGGGAATCTTCGGGTACATTCGGGATTAAAGAAACAGGATTGTTTATGGAATGGTATTCTGTACTTATAAGCAGTATCATTATCACTGGGATCGGCCGTATTCGTGCGTTTCACATCCTCTCTTTTGAAACTAGGCACAGTCGCCATCAGATGTATCGGAGCGGCTAATGTGGTATAAAATATCTGAACAAAGTCTCTATTGTCAAGGCGATAAAGTGCATGTTCAGATAAAGTCGCACGCGATTTCGAGACATTGCCGTCTAGGTAGGTCTTTGATTATTAAACGAACCGGATGCTATGCGAACCGCTCTCATTTCTATCGGAAATTGTCTGCCTTTTTTTGCGGGGGAGGGGAACGTCAAATGTATGCGAAACGTCAAAATAGCTACGTTAAATAAACGTCAGTCCATACAATGAGTATGACCACTGGTCATACATTTTCGGCAGAGGGGAACGCCTATCAATGGCCACTCCGTTTGGTTTAAAGCTCTAAGAGGTAGGTGCAACGAAATCAATCGATGGATCAAAAATCGCAGGTGACTAGTCGCTTACGTTTGTAGAGGCCTTTAACATTAAAGTCGTGCCTAGATTATTTTGAACAACCCGCCATTTTAGCTGCCTCTGTTGATTATAGTTAATTAAAAGGCTTTACCGCACAAGAATTCGAAATATTCCACAGACTGTAAAGCTCTAATTTATTTGGCTAAGTTACCAGACGCAGAGACTATAGAGATATAGACGACCACAGCCTAAGAACTTTTTGAAGCTCATGTCAATCGCGCCATCTATGTCAAATCCACCTAATGATACCGAAAATGTAAGAGAAATTACACCTGTACTGCTACTCCACCTAGTAACAAATAGCGTACTTGTAGTACACTAGTAGCTACTAGGTGGAGTAGCAGTGCAGGTGACATTTCTTCTTACAATTTCGGTATCTTTAGGCGGCTTTCGGACAGAGGGCGCAATCGACTTGAGCTTCAAAAAGTTCTTAGGCTGTGGTTGTCTATATCTCTATAGAGTCTATAGTCTCTGCCAGACGATTGCTTTCCGGCCGTTAAACAAATTGAATGATTCTTTGTGATAATGTTTCAGTAACTTAAGAGTTTCGTAATCTTGCAAAAGCTTAATCCTGCGTCACTCCCCCGGCTCGTACAGTCGTCATCAAATATATCTAAGCAGCCACGGTACTCAAATATATCTGAACATTCCCTTTATCGCCTTGACGATAGAGGCATTGTTCACAATGTTCACATATTTGTGGCCACCTTGGCCGCTCCGATATATCTGATGGCGACTGTACAAGTTAAATCAAGTCGTTGAAATTCGGTATGATAGATGACTTCTAAAATTTGAAAATACTCAAAATGCCTACCTTAATACTCATTAATTTCGAATTCACAACAAAAAGGAATATAAAATAAGCCTGAAAAGAAGTAATTTACAGCACAGCGTAAAATAACAAAACATTTATAATCACTAGAATTCAGTTTCATTTTCTCGTCTCCTTTATTGTGAAATTATTAACCGACCACAATGCCGGTACGGTACGATTGAACGCTTCAGTAACTTGGCAAACTTACGATGCGAGGTGGTCAACTTTGGCACTAAAGTTTCTTCATACTCTGTGACAGCCCCCGTGCTACAGTGGCGACAATTTGGCCGGCTCGGATAGTTTTGCGGTTACCACAGATAAAGAACTTTTGTGACATTTTGGTAACCTTTAACCATTACAAACCTTAGAAAGAGCGGACGAAATAGAGAATTGATGGAGCCTGGAGTTGTTTGGCCAACATAATTACAACGTACATTATTAGAAAAGGATTAGCTTTAATATTAGTTTGGAGTAATTACGATAAAGGTCAATGGTGATGTAGGTACATATTGATATTTAAACTATACAACGGCTCTTACTTGAAAAACTGTCATTTTGTATTGAAATTTTCGTGCAAGTTAACGGGTTTTCATAGTTCTAGAGCGTAGCCTAAAGGTGAGTTGCCACCACACCGCATATTGCGGATTGGTTCATCTTTAATCCAAGAAAACTGGCAAATCATACAAACTAAATATTGCATGGTTTGTGCTCCAGGCACCATTATTTAATTAACAAACTATCCCACCCCGGACAAGCACCAACAGGGGATGCATATTTTAAATCTTAATAGTTTCAATATATTTTTTAAACCATAAGACTTTTGTGTATAAACATAGTAATTTTGCTTTTTTTATTAGCTTATTTACTTGATAATCAAACTTTAAAAAGGAAAACCGCAAACACATACACAACATAACATATAGTATAGAACAACTAGAGAACAAATGAAAGTATTTTAATAAATTAGGTATATTGTTTTTTTATTTATTTTAAGTTGACCCACTACTATTATATAAATTATAAACTTAAATATAGGTCCCTACTTATATCATATACAAAAGTAAAAGTGACTAAGGCCTCCGGAGCCCTGCACTGGGTTCGAACCATCGTCTTTTCTGCGTGGTCACTTTTTCCTTTTGTATATGACATGTCTTTAAGTTTAGTATAACATCCCAAGTAACATTTTGAGCTGTATAATAGCTGTATCCGCCAATTTTTCTGCTGTATAAAGGCTGTATTGACGGGCTTGGAGACCGTTATATCCTCAAAAAGGGCCCCAAATTATACAGCTCTAAGTGTTAATATAGCTGTTTAACGACGAATTTTACAGCTCTAAGTGTTGATATAGCTGTTTAACGACGAATTTTACAGCTTTAAGTGTAGATCTAGCTTGTTAACAGCTGTATTATTACTGAGTGATGGCTGATTTACAGCATAAATAAATTCCATTATACAGCTAATACTCCTCGGCTACACTTTTTATGCCTATATTCACAGCAGTAAACTGACAAAAGTCTACATAAGAGATTTTTTTACCCGAGTTGTGTCTATTCTACTTTGGAACGTCATAATTCGAAGACATCTTGTAAAATATACGCATCCATTAAGTGTACAAAAGGAAACTAAACCAAGTGCGGTAGTAAACGATATTCTGTACCTATTCTGCTTGCGGCTGTTAGTTTTATGTGAATGTATATACTAATTGTAAACAAAAAACTCACGCGCCCTCGAAATTATAGAGATAATTCAATAATTATTGTACATTGTGATTTAGTGGATCGAATCTTTTTTTTTAGATTGACTCTTTTGTGTTACTTATGCTTCTCTATTTAACAATAAAGTTATTTTATTACATGTAATTAGTAACTACTTAAGTGTTATAATTGAGAAACATAATAACAAACCCATTTTAGGATTTTTAAAGATTGTAGGTTATGTTATTAATGGCGTTCGTAATTTAAACAGCATTAGCTCTTCAAGTACTCGATTTTGAAGCTATATGCTGAACTATGGAAAAAATTGAGTGTGTTTACCAGCCTCGAGTTCAATAGCTGCTGTGTAATAGTATTTAATTTTCGGCTTTATAAAATAGTATGAATACGCTTTTAAACAGCTTATAACATTACATAAAACTCTTGTAAAGGTTACAGCTTTATAAAGGCTTTCTATAGAACCATTATTCAGGTATTATACAGCTTCATGTGATGGCATTATAACCGAGTAGGTTTACACCATTATTCAGACTATAACATCATTGTATACTCTTATTCCGCCGTTACAAAGCTTTAGTTTTCCAAAAATGCAGTTCGCTTTTTTTAGCACTTAATTCTCTATAATGGTGTTTTTTTATGTTAATATAAAGCCAAAAGTAATACTTTCAACATTATACAGCGGTAAATCAGCCTCACTGTATAAGAGAAACCTTTTCTGCGCTAGTTCAGCTTTAACAGATTTTCTACTCCGTTATTCATCAGTTTTTAAGCTCTAAGCTGTTTACTAGCGAATTTAAGCATCTTTTTAGTCTAAAATGTTACTTGGGATATTATATGTAGTACGTCTGAGTAGGCATTACCCACGTTTTCAGAATGTGTCGATATATCGCTTGATTGATTGTCAAATATTCATTTGGCCGGTCCGTCGTCGAGTGAGTGGGTGTGACGAGCGGGTATGGAGCGGCTCGCGGCTGTGAATTTCTAACAATGCGATTAGAATTTATGATAAATCGATGAATAGAAGACGGTAGCTGTAATGATCGTTTTATGTGCTACGATTTTTACAAAAACGGGTTTCTGTTAAGTTTACAACCTTTTGTTGCTTTCGGTAGCTCTAGCTACCAGCCGTCACCCTTATTACCTAGGCAATAAAATCCAGTGAAAAATATAAAGTAACCGAGTTGACGTTTTATTTTATTCGAAAGAAAATTACCTATTTATCTATTACTAAACAATATTTAGCTTTAGCTGCTGCTCGTGACAATCTGTGTCTAATTATTACTTCCGGTAGCTTCCATTGTAAATTCGTCCCTCGGTTCCACCCCCTTAAAAGAATTCCGTGATAAAAACTACCGCATGTCTTTTCCCGGAAACCAAACTATTTCGTTCTCAAATTTCATCTAAATCAGTAAAGCGTTTCAAATGAGAATAGGTAACACAGTTCACAGTTAACACACAGACAGTTATTTACACACTGACTTATAATTACTACACTAAGCTCTCCGAAACATGTCGCGCGTAGTTAGCCACTACACACACAAGTGAGTAGGTACAGCCGTTTGAAATTTATGAAGTATTGCCTTATTATAATATTATGGAATTGAGCGTATATAATACAGAAAACAGTCAATACTGACTGTAATTATAGTTTAATATTAAGTCGGGACAGTTAAATATGTTTTTATCTCAATAAAGTAGTAGTAGTAGTAGTAAAACACTTTATTGCACAAAACAAGTACATGACCATTAAAAACTAAGGTAAATGTGTACAAAGGCGAGCTTATCCCTTTAAGGGATCTCTTCCAGCTAACCTAAAATAAAAAAATAAAATATTATTATTAGGTACCTACTCATATCATAGGAAAACTCGCATTAAATGGTCAATTGATATGAACCGGCAAATCAAACCCTATCTTAACACAGATTAACCTAGAAATTAGCAGTAGTAAATTAATGTTTTTATTAAGTATCAAATTGATTGGAATTTTAGTACTGGGTAACACGCACGCAAATTAAATTGCGTTAATTACGTATTACGTTTGTGCATCGAGTTTCAACAGTGCAATGAATGGACGATAAAAAACCTCTGCTGATCGCAAATGCCAAGGTCCTTTTTTGTATTCGTATTAAAAAGTTGAACCCACAAGTTTTATATGTGACGTTTTTGCTGTTTGTGTTTATAGATATGCATACTCGTAAATGTGTACGGTGATTTCTATTCGGGGTATACAAAATTTAAGGATTAATGTAAATTAATTAACAAAATATACATGGATAATAATTGCTTACAATTTGGTCCTATTTAATGTAACACGATAAGCAAAATATTGACAGACGTACAAAGAACTGGTGATAGTCAATGTAATGTTTAATTACAAAAACAAAAACTCACAAAGTCAAAATTACTAGCTATTGTTTTAGACACACTAGCTCTTCAGTCGATATCGTGATTAGTTAGCAGCGTTGGTCAGTATCATGCTAAAGGAAACTATGTTAGTAATTAGCTTTTATCAGGTAATCGGCGTCCACGCACTGATTCCGCGTCGCGGGGCGACGAAATCCATGTCACAATCACAATATCGGCAATCACTGGGGAAACTTTTGTTGCCAAAATACTCCATGTACCTTTTCTTCGATTCGATACTTAGCAATTTACGCGTATGTGTCATCTGATATTGTAAATCGATTTTCTGTTGTAGGATTCATAATAATTTTATTATTTCAGAAACATAGTATTGGCTAGATTTGAACCATTATTTTGCCACATAATAAATAATGCTCAGCGTAATTATTGCTGGGTATTTTTGCTGTTTTTACCAACAGTGATTATCTGGTTAAATATGTCCCTCTTAAATTAATCTTAAGTAAGCATATTTGTGTGTTTATTAATTGCAAAATCTATGAAGAAAACTTACTAAACGCATCTAAATTAAATTGAAACTTGCAGTATGTTTTTAATGTGACACTGAAATATAACACCCCCGGTCTTGAACTCTTAGGACGGAGCTGTGATTGCTAAATAAAAAGAAGACTACTTTAACCAAAACACGATACTTAATCATTTAACGAATTGACGATGTTTTCAGTTGTTATCGTTTTATTCATTAATCTGTTTCACAAACGCTGAAGTACCTGGGAATCCTTTTGAACAATCCCAACTACAATTTCAAGTCTACGAACAAGAATAGAACAACCGTTATGAGTCCTCCAGATGCTCCAGACCAAATCAAACATTGTTTTTCTTTTTACGATTCTTTTCATGTCTGGCAACATCATAAAAAAGTTGTAATCTGGTTAACCATAATTTTAAACAAAAAAAAGACCGACTTCACTTAGGATCCGCTATTCCAAGAGGAAGTGGCCTATAATAGTTGAAGAGTTCTCTCGATTTCTCCAGGATCCCATCATCAGACCCCGACTTGGTGACAATGGAACCATCTAGGAGTTATACCCGTTCGATTGAAAAAAATAATTGAAAATCGCTTCGCGATTCACGGAGATATCGAGTAACATAAAAAAAATCCGTCGAATTGAGAACCTCCTCCTTTTTTGAAGTCGGTTAAAAATGTGCAGTAACAGTAGAGGTGATCATCCCATTTTTAGTATGATTCTCTGTGTCTATGATTGAATTAAGACAGTCTCTAGCTCAACTATACTAATAGTTACTACACCTACTAGATATATCTACAATGCTAGATGATGTAATATTTAAATGCCGTTCTTTTTATAAAAACCAAGCTCATTGCAAAGTTTAATTAGATACAAAATAATCGACATAATATTGTAGTTCTTGATACGCACACAGTTTTTATTGTGTATCATCTAAATGGCTTTTTGCCGATAATAGCCTCGTGTCATAATTAGGTTACAATTGGACATTACGCGTGTTAATGATGGTGCAATTTTTATTCTGTTAGAGGTTTGTTTTGTATAATATCGGCGTTTATAAAAACACGTCGACGACATGTTGCGTTGTCAAAGAGGGCGTTGTATCGAGGTGGCTGTGTTTGAGGATTGTATAATGAACAATATAATGGGATATATTTGAATAAGTTAACAGCAGATAGACAAGAATTGTAAAATAAAATTATAATCTAAATTTAGATTTCGTTCATTCGCAAACATTTAAGATGATTTTAAGCATGCAAGATAGTAAATAATTGTAAAATTAAATTTTAAACGGTGATTTAAATTTACGTTTCGTCTCAAACATTTCACAACAAGATTATAAGGATACAACATAGTGATGGAATGTTAAGTATAATATCACTTTTAACCAGGCCAGTGACATATTATCGTAAAACGCTAAACGCTACGTGGTCACACATACCTAACTAAACATATTTGGTTGTAAATCTTAAGCGTGATGACTCAGAATCAAATACTTAAGTCTATGTAAGTGCGTACTGCAGGGGGGTAACATTACGCACACATATACACTGATGAAAGAGATGTGCGCATACACAATCCTACGCGTGCAAATGAGATGCAATGACACATTTTCCGTCCCTCATCGCGTATGCGTCTTTTTTGCCTGCCATCGGGTGTCTGCCATCGAACTGTCACTGTCACTGGCCTGTTTTAGGGTGGCCAGTGCTTCTGAAGTGACTTTACCCATAGAATTGGGTAATTATTGGGTTAGGTACGTAATATTGAAAGTTTGAACTTTAAGTGTGAGTAAAATTATTGAATTTCACGAAAACTCTGACAAACATTTGAATGAATATATTTTACTAAAATAATTGTTATGTTAGGTAGTTTGGGTAGTAACTTTAGACGTATATCTAGCTTTTAATTACTTTGAAGGTCGGATTGGGCTGATTAAGTCAGATTGCCCAGATTGAGCTGTCATTTTAGTATCTGGAGAAAAAAATAATAATATTAAAACAAGATTTATGGTAAAATAATGGGGGATTTTCTTTACATGTGGTATCCCAATTATTAGCTGTCAAAATATAGCTGTCCCTGTCGGGTATACGCTGACCCTCTGTCTTTTCTATAGTACGTCTATGGCGTACTGTGTTATTCGCCGTTGAAATTCTACTTTGTGATGAATACTTGAGTTAGTACGAATGAATTGGGTAAATGTGGTATCTCATAGTTGCGTAAGAAGATTTAAACAAATAAGCATATTACTCGAGTCGAGAGATGCACATTTTGAGGGTTAGGCGATTATCACACTGGCGCCGCAACCGCATGCGATGACGGTGTACCACATGCAGGATGCAGGGCACTATGGCGGTTATCACACCGGTGCGGATCCGCATGCGGCGGCGGTGTGCGAGCGAGACAGCGCTATACACATGCAGAGCGCTATCTCTCTCGCGCACCGGCGCCGCATGCGGATCCGTCGTCAGTGTGATAATCGCCTATCTCGCTGGCTCACCGGCGCCCCATGGGAATACCGCAGCAGTGTGAAAGCCGCCTTACCGTAGCCAAACGTTTTTGAATGGACACGTTTTAACGTGTACAAAACCACTTTTTTGTCTACAGCAGGGGCCGTATTCTAACTTTAAAACACGCACAGACACGATCCAACTTCAATGCAAATCCAATGCAATAACAACACAATACAGCTAACGCCTACACGTCTGAATCAAAAATGACAGAATTTGCTTGAAAATTACTGCAACGCAACTACAATACGACTTCAATATTGGTTGATTATTGGTTGAGTGTTGGAGTTATGTTTAAGACAGATTGTGTTGTTAATGTATTGTTTATAGGTACATTTTAAAATTAGAATACGGCACCAGGTTATTTATTTTTATATATATGAACGATCGATTTTATGCCTCACGTGCCGCGCCGTAAACACGTTATAATGCCAAAATGGTGTCGTTATCGGTCACCTACAAAGCTGGATTAAATACCTCACAGACAATTATATATGCTAATTATGTGAAACAAGGTCAGCCAAATCAACTAGTTTTCTTGAATTTAATTAATATAACTTAGAAGTCTAGATCAAAATACCTACGTAATCTTGGTTTCTTTTTCTGCAATATTAAAATACCATTTTATGCATAATTTCAACACATTTTACCTGGTTTTGTACTAAAGTAACAGTTTTTTTAATACAACGACAGTTGGATGGGGGCAGGATGGGCCAACACCGATCGATCGATCCATTCAGAATTTGGAGAAAAAAAAAAGAAATTATCTTCAAAGATAGAAACTCAAACAGAAGGCACTAATTTTCACCAAAGCGATTGGCATCCGATTCCCTCTCTTCCTTTGCCGCTTAATGCTAAATTCTTTACTGCCATACACTCATAACTACTAGTTTGAGTCAACAAATAAATGATAGTATTAGGTAGGTACAGATCTATAGATGCTTCACTGTCAAATTGATCAAACCCTTGTTCGGAAATCTTATGTCAAAAGTACCTAAACGAGGTCGTCCGTCTCCCTCTATATATAAACGTTCGTCCAAACCCATAATTTGACGTTTATAAAGTCGCTATATACTATAGAAGGTGTAACAAAAATACTGGTGATCCTTTTAAGGGCATAATTAGTATCGTATTCCAATTACAAAAAAGTAAGGAAAACATTTTTTCGCGCGAAAAAAATTTTTGGTTTAGTATGGAGGGTCGGCCGGCTAGGACCACCCGACCCATAGAAAAAAAAAATTTTTTTTCGCGTCTAAAATTTTTTTCTCCTACTTTTTCTTAGTCGTAATACGATGCCAATTATGCCCTTAAACGGATCACCAGTATTTTTGTTACACCCTGTATACCTACTCGGTTGGCCGGTAAAATAAAGTATTATGGAATAAATCGTGTAATTACAATTCGCTGGACAGACGTCGGTCATTAGAACAGCTTCACGGGCTTCAGTTAAGGACACTACACGGCTTCCCTCTGACGATCTCTGGCCTGTGTGCTGTGGACGTCAAAGATATGCACTCATTTGCACTTTATTACAAAGCAGTAAGGTGCAAATGTGTAAACAACTAAACATATCTTTGACGAGGAGGCCGCAAAAATATGTGACACGCTCTTATGGCCCTACACATACGATTGTGTCGGACATTTTTGCGGACTTGTTGAAGGTATTGTTGCAGCTGACTGTCAAGCTGTATTATGGCCCGTCTACATGATGGGCCACAGTTATACGATGGAACGAGATCGCAATATTGTTAGCTCCCTTTAACGCATGGCTGCGTCCCTATGATGGCCCATCATGCAGAGGAGCCGTATACATGCTTGCATGACATTAAAACTACATTGTTCGCAGTAGGATCTAAGCGGCTAAGGTGCTCAAAATGATTATGGCATAATTTAAATTTTTAATGTTTAGAGAATATACATTACCTGTTGCCTCTAGCTGCCCAAAGGCCTTGTATTTCATTATATTTCAAATCTTAATTTTGACAGATCAGAATCCCATTTATCTTGACAATTTTTTTTTGAGGGCGGCAGGAGCTTACTGGCGTGTTCTCTGTTAATTAAGCTTTGTATTTTGTATTATTTATTGTGCAGTCGCCATCAAATATATCAGAGTTGCCAAGCTCAATAATATCTGAACGTGCACTTTATCTCCTTGACTTGACAATACAAAGTGTAACAAAAATACTGCTGATCCTTTTAAGGGCATAATTGGTATCGTATTCTAATTATGAAGAAATAAAAAGAAAAAAATCTTGAGTTAAAAAAATTGGTTTTGGATGTAGGGTTGGCCACTTGGCCAGCTGTGACGATGTGCCTCATACAAAAATAAATTCGCGTCCAAATATTTTACTCCTACTTTTTCTTACTCGAAACAAGATACCAATGCCCTTAAACGGATCACCAGTATTTTTGTTACACACTGTAGAGGCATAGTTTAGATATTTTTGACCACCTTGGCCGCTCCGATATATCCTTTGATTATTAAACCGGATGCGAGACGCGGTCTCATTTCTATCGGAAAAAGTCTGCCGTTTTTTGCGGGGGAGGGGAACGTCAAATGTATGGGAAACGTCAAAATAAACGTCAGTCCATACAATGAGTATGACCACTGGTCATACTCATTCGGCAGAGGGGAACGCCTGTCAATGGCTACTCCCCTTGGTTTAAAGCTCTAAGGATATATCTGATAGCGACTGTATTTACTGTTGATGCTCGATAAAAAGAATAATTAATAAAATTACACAATTAACACTTAACTTACTGAAATCGCATCTTGCTCTTAACGACCCTCTATTGCGAAGTATTTGCGAATTTTTCGCTCCGAATACGGCCGGAGGAATTTAATCGCCTTTTAATTGTTCAGCAATTAAGAAATACGAAAGCCCTCGTTCAGCCAGTTAAGGAATTATGCCGGTTACCTAACCGTCTGAAAATTGCGCTTAACCTCATTATAAACTTGTAAACACTTTTTCTTAATCACTTTAGAAGTACTGACAAACTTTCTGACAACATAAGGCAGGGCAAGTGCGCCTACGGAGCTAGCACACCTACCGTGGCAAATATCTAAATACTTTGAAAAATTATAGGTTTTTTCAAACGCTCTAGTGTCTAAACGGGAAAATGGACTGAATTTATTTTCGAATGTATATTATTAGACTATATACTCTTGTTTTTAGCACAAGCCAAAACACGATTGCTGAAAGTTGCCTCGATAGAAAAAAAATCCGAAGTTGGGTCCTTTTTCCCCTTATTTTTCTTAGCTTACGTAAACTATAAGAGATTAAGCAATGTAACTAAGTAAAAAATATGGTATTCTGGTTTATCCAAAAAGTCACAGAACCAAATTTAGACAAAACTTTATAGATTCGCTTATTTATCGTAGTTTGGTCAATAGTCTGATCCTTAAGAGCGCTGCATCTCTTTCTTTCGTGCACGGAGGCATAAACGTGTCTCTAACGGATGGGCGTGGCTTGTCCGAATCGAGGAACGGCCTTAAGTATAACATGGGTCATTAATTCAAAGTTGTATAGGTACATAACTTTTTTTTTATTTGTAAATTATATGTTTTACCAATCACGAATTTCTTACGATCTAAATAGAAGTAAAAATATCAAAATAGAAGTAAAAATATTAATACAAGATTTCCATTTTTTTCGTGTGTTCCATTCCGTTACCTCCATAATATGATGCATATGAAAGTAGCTCGTGATTCTGAGTAGGACCTATAAAGCACATATTTCCAAATTACAAAAGTTGTGTGTAGGTACCTACTTTTTTATATACGTTATTTATTAACGTTAATCAAATAAGCCACATATTTGTCAACTTCTAAAAAAATAATTGCGAAGATTATTTGCTAGAAAAACAAAATGGCAGACGGCATACTGCCAACAATACGAGACGAATTCTCTAAAATAATTAATCTCACACGATGCACGAGTATCGATTCTGTCGATATCGATAACGCGCGTTGCCAATCGATTAGCGGCGCGGCTACGCCAACGACTAGAGAGTGTGCGTGAGTGTAGTACAAACAATTAAAACAGTTCATGCGAAATTAAATCTAAGGCTTAAAAAATAAAGACGTAGTTTTTTTCTATTTAATGTTAAAAGTAATGGTTGTAGAAGTATTATTTAAATTGGGTACTTCTGCATAATGTATTTAGACTAGATTATTTATTATTTATTATTTAGACTAGATCGCACCGATTTGCCATATATTTCTTTCAAAAGATATATTTCGTCGTCAACTATGTATAACATAACCGTCGAGGACATGGGCGTATTTTTATTGCTTTAATATGTTCTTACCTAAAAATATTTTAATTTTTATTTATTTGGTTCGATACTATAAGATTTCGAGTAACATTATACTGCTCGTACAGTTTTAGTTATTACTACAATTATACAAAACATAAAATTACATATATTTACTTTTGTTTATCTAGATGCCTTTTTGAGTATGTTAACAATGTTAACATGTTTTGTTTTGTTTTGTATTTGTGACTAAACCGAAGAAGCCTAGCTAAGTCAAATACATATTGACTGTAACTTAAAAAAATATAACGCAGAATATCGCGTTGAGTAAATAAAAACGCGTTACCCAATATCTGAGTTTATTGAAATTAGAGGCGAATTGCGAACAAGTTTGTACTCAAGTTGTAAGGTCGGCGTGGGAGGGAAACCGAATACTTGTATCGGAATTAGGCAATTGTGGCTTGTGGTAGGAAACGATGTCACTTGGACATACTGCAAGTGTTTGGTGGCGCTTCACGATTCTGAAATACGGTTTTGATTTGATATTAAGGCCATTCCTCGATTCGGACAAGCCACGCCCATCCGTTAGAGACACGTTTATGGCTCCCGTGCGCGAAAGAAAGAGATGCAGCGCTCTTAATGATCAGACTTTTTGACCAAACTACGATAAATAAGCGAATCTATAAAGTTTTGTCTAATTTTGCTTCCGTGACTTTTTAAATAAACTAGAATACCATATTTTTTACTTAGTTATATTACTTAATCTCTTATAGTTTACGTAAGCTAAGAAAAATAAGGGGGAAAAGGACCCAACTTCGGATTTTCTTTCTATTGAGGCAACTTTCAGCAATCGTGTTTCGGCTTGTGCCAAAAACAAGAGTATATAGTCTGGTAAATATATTCGAAAATAAATTCAGTCCCTTATCCCGTTTAGTCACTAGAGCGTTAGAAAAAACCTATAATTTTTCAAAGTAGCCCCTGTTGTGTGTGTTGTGTGTTAAGCCCTGTGCACTGCCGCACTTGTACATTCCTCGTTTTTTCTCAGCAATAATAACGTCAAGTTCTTTAATAAAGGTTTAAGCCCAATCATCATCATCATCATTTTAGCCATTTGTCGCCCACTGCTGAGCATAGGCCTCTCTTCGCGTACGCCACCTGTCCCGGTCCTGGGCTAACCTCATCCAGAAGTGACCTGCAATCTTCCGAATGTCATCTACCCAACGAGCCAACGGACGCCAAGGACTCCTTTCATCCGAAAAGCCCAAGCTTCGGTGAAAGTCACTTATTTTGTTTTTAAAGCATTTTCCAATGCGCAATTATATAAGCCATGGGGTGCCCGGCCTTAGAATGGTCCCCCACCATATCGTCCCGTGGTTGCAGCAGGAGTCTGCTAAGGGAATATACCAGGAGATGGGTAGCAGCATCTTCCGAAAGCCTACAAACAATAAACAAAAAAAAAAAAACTGCGAGCCCCAACCCGCCTACCAAGCGTGGCGCGTATGGCAAACCCCCTTAACCCTTTAACGGGCAGGACTGAAAAAAATCCTCAATTGAAGCCTCATCGCCAATCTATAGTCCTAAAAATTCTGTACAAGAAAAAAATACAAAAAGATGATGTTAAAAGTAGTCTTTTTTGAGACCGTTACCCTATAAAGGGTTAAAGGGGAGGCCTATGTTCAGCAGTGGACGTCATATGGCTGAGATGATGATGATGAATGATATCAAGAGCATTTTAACCTCGATGAGTTGATGATGACTAGTGACTATGCAGTGTATTTACCAACAACTTGAGAAAATTCAACTCATGGTGATCAAGGAAATATATTTTTCATCTTGAAAAGTGGAGGAAAAATTACGATTTATATAAGTAAATATCTCGTCTGTGCATTTCGTATATGACATAGGTTTATCTCACCCTTGCATTAAACACATGTGCGTAAAATATTTCATTTAGTTTAGCTTGTTTACTAAACGCGTTCAACAGCACAAAACGCATGCAATAAAGTGGATATTTGCAAGTGTTTTCCATCATTTTCGCAGTTTAAAAGTATTTCAAAATTTTGTTGAATGGATTTAGTGCAGTTTTAATACATTAATTAAGTTGTTTTTTTTTTATTAGGACACGCAGAGTTTGTCTGGAAAGAGAAGTGTCGTATAGTTTATATGGCAGCTCACACATTCTACGATACTTCTTTTTCCAGACAGACTCTATACAAGTATAGATTAATGCATTCTGTCACGTATAAAATAACATAAATCCTCCATAAACTTATTACCTCCATACAAATCATGCATGATGCCAAGGCCGTCTTAATATGTGACGGGGCCCTAGGGCACGTAAGAATCTGGAGCCCCTTGGATACTTGAAAATCGAGGGCCCTCAGGCGCTAAGTTAGGAACAAGGTTGACTGTAAAAAAACATCGTCTAAGGTCTTTTGGGCCCCCCTGAGGATGGGGACCCTGGGCACGGGCCCCATGTGCCCTTATAGTAAAGACGGCATTGCATGTTGCTAATTGCTTCAAAACGTAATGAAGGTGATGTGATGTCTAAAAAAGAGGATCCATTTTTTGTTGATTTTTAAACTTCTTTGGTGTATCTAAAAGATGCTATTCCAACTGGATCTTGCTAAAGTCAATTCAACCATTATCTAATAAAACAAGTAGGTACCAGGCCAGCAGAAGTCAAGTGAGAGTGAAAGCATTTTTCCTAGCCATGCAATGCAAATGCTCTCACGATATTGTCGAGCTGTTCCGCATACTGATATAGCATTGGTCGAAAGCTCCGCGCAAATGTCACCTCTTATCTAGCTGTGTTTGCCTGGTACTTTACATTACGCGTAATCCATAGCATTAGCTAAGTTTTACTATCGTTATAGTAATTTAACATATACTTGGGTAGGCAAATATTGAGCAATTCTTAAAATTTGTTTATATTAACCTGGGAGACCAATTCTGCAGAGAAATGTGAAATGATGAAAATGTATGCGTGAAGGTTCGAAATACCATAGACTTATTGAATGGGTATACCTAGACGCCCTAACCTAATAAAATGAAACGTCTTGGCATTTGCGATCGCATTTCAAATGTTAAATGTAAACCCATTTTTTTTACTTTTATTTGTTTTGTGGGTTTTGATATTATTGTACGCCTTTTTATACTAACAAATTGCTTTGCATGCCTAAAGAGCATGTTTTAATATATTTAATAATAACGATATTCGATAAATGCTACTTACGATTGTTATAAAATGCAGTTAATAAACTTGACATTTGTATAAAAGCAAAGATGAAGAACGCGTGTTAAACAGATTTTTTACAGTTTGCATTTTCAATTTGATTCAATTCTTAATCGATTCGATGAAGTTCGTAACACTCCACTTTAAACATCACTATAAGTATATGCACGTACTACTCTCGTATTATATTTTTTGTCAATATTCATTACCATATCGCTGTTACTACGGTCACTTCACATTTGATCTCTATTATCAAAGTATCATTAGACCAGTTGGGTGTTGCAATAACATTTCACTGTCGCCAAAACGTCAGGTTTACTTTAAGCTCCATCGGTAATAGGAAGTGGTAAACAAACTAGCAAACAAAATAACAAACCTTACAAGACAAACAAAAGCTCGTAAAAAAACAAGTAGGCCCTTCTGTTTTTCTGTCGGCAAGTAGCACGGTCCCTTTTTCCTCGGTCGCTAGAGCGAGCAAGTGGCACAAAGGGCCAACGGGTCCGCTAGCTAGACGGATACTTTCACTGTTGACGCAATCGGTGCGGAGACCGTCCCGGCCACACGCACACTAACCGATTTTAATCGATTATTCGATTCAATCCTAAATTTTATTCGATAACAAGCTTACAAATGACTGGTAGGGTCGTGGAATATATTCGTTACTACTAGGTAAAAAAACGTAGGATCGACCTGTACCCATTTATGTATTTAACCTGTACCCATCTATGTATTTAAGTATTTATCTATGTCTATCTATTATATATATATCGTCGCTTCGTACCCACAACACAAGCCTTATTGAGCTTACTGTGGTGCAAGGTGGATTTGTGTAAGATTGTCCCATAATATTTATTTATTTACCCAGCCTGTACTGTACCCCAACGCTATTAGCACAGATATCTGACAGCTTAGACAATTAGTTGACAAATATACTGACACGGTCGATTCTTATAGAAACCATAGACAAGGGCACTCTATCCTAAGAGGTCGCACGCACTAAAGAGGTCGGTCCTCTGTGATCCATCGCATATGATTATTTCAAACCCTAAGGCTTGGTATTTGGATCATTATAATTTGGGGTTATAATGCGGCAGGCCGGTAATAAGTTAATTATAGAGGCTTTTATGGGTCACCTGCATAAAAGTGACCATGATTCACAGGCTGGTCTTTTTTATGTAGGAAATTTGACTATGCCGCCGCCGGCACCGTCGCATGTACGTACGCTTAATAACGTTACTATATAAAATGATAAGTTATTTAGGACGGATTCCTGTTCTTAATATGTACCGATTTCAAGTAAAAGGTACATCATAGTCGGTTGTCATTAAGGCATTTCTGCTAGAAAAATCATTCAGAAATAAACTCTATTAACAACCGACAATGATTTACCTTTTGCTTGAAAACTCCACATATTTATTATAGGCATGCGTAATGCCTAATACCACCAGTACACCATAATGCAATGCAACCAGTAATTCTAGAATTACCGGTTGCATTGCATTATGGTGTACTGGTGGTATTATGTCAATTTTAACACGTTCGTTTACAATCCTAAACTATCTCATGGGTCTTACCTATGAAGGTTTGGTTACCTATAACTATAAAAATGACAGTGTAAAATATTCAGATAAGTCTGTAAGTGTGTCATTACTTTGGCAAAGATACCGTTTTGCGGGCGGCGGTTACGATTTCGTCGCTCGAATATAACGTTGAACCTGTGCAAAGTACTTATCATTGTCCTAAAAGCAATAAGATACAAATAGTCGACGTTAAAAGCTAACTAATTTTCATTTTCTTTATAAATAGTCCGCAATATCTTTTAAGTAAACGAGGAAAATACAGGGGATTTGCTGAAAGAAGGAAAATAAACAAATATCCAGTGATTACTTATCTATCTCTGGCTTATATATTTATTTAACGGGCCGTGGGTGTGCTCTGAAAGCGAAGGTTTGTTTGTCTCTATCCTGTATAGCTTTGGTACATTTTTATATTTATTACAATTGAATAAGGGCAAATATACAAACATACCTATAGCCCGCCTATTTCCATCACCAAAACCCAGCAAATAAATGATTATTCATTTATTCAGACTATTTCAGACTTAAACCGAAATCTAATTTGTTAAATTATTCAACATAACGGCTAACCTCGAAGTCCTCGAACTCTGTGGTTTGACATAATATGTATTGTTATCTTTCTACAAATACCATGACATACTATAAAAATTGCGTTCAAACAATGGCTGGAAAACAAATAAAAACACTTAGGTATTGATTGATAATGATAACAAACATACGTTAAGAACATTACTTAGCGGGTAATAATTATTAAACGTGACATCTAAGTAGATATTATTAATATAATAAATTAGTCGCTGAATAAAAATTTGGCCAGGTAAGTATACCTACTTATCGGTGATCAGGAACATGTTCTTCTAGTTCAGTTATCGGTAGCGATCACATTTATGTAGCAGTTGGGTCATTTTATTAAAGTTGTACACTTATTTTATTTATCTGGAAATTTTCAGGTGATTTCGACTCAGAATTACAAGCTCTTTCGTTCCTAGGAAAAAGTGTCCAAGTTTTTATTCTATTTGGATCGAAAGCGCTCGTTAACTGGAAAATTAGTTTGATTTGATTATTTTCACTAATAAAATGAGAAAATATAAAACTGTTGCTTAGCAAACTGGTGCCTATATTTATAAGTTACATGAGTTTGTATTAGTAAAAAGTGAGTTGAAAAGAAAACCAATTTTCCCGGTGGATTGACATTGACAGCCAGAAAATTCTCCCCCAAGTTTTTGCATTGTCGTTAGTCTGCATTTGAGGTTTGGAAAAGTTTTAAGCATTTGACAAGTTTTTAATTGGATTTGTAAAGCGTTTTGTTGTAATTACATGTACAGTCAGCATCAGAAGTAGCTAAGCGGGTAGGGTGTTCAAAATATCTTAACAATAAAGTCCTGTCCAGCTCATTTTGACCACCCTAGCCGCTTAGCTACTTCTGATGCTGACTGTACTAACTTAAGAATGAATGTAACAGAAAATACTATTTTATAAAAAAATTAGACTGAAAGGTAGGTTAACATACTAAAATTGTGTATGTATTGTATAAATATATCACAATTACTTAGTTAGTAGGTACCTACCATATATTATAATATTTATAATGTTTTTTTTAGTAGTCCGCCTCGAACTGAGAACTCGCGATTTACTTGCAAACGAGTTGTCCAATATAACCAAAGCGCTCAGGAGACGTTTACAATAGCATGGTAGAAAGTCGGAAAATTTTCAAAAGTAAATTAAAATGGTGTCAGGATAATGAAGAGTCAATTAAATTGAATATCTTAGCTTTAAATAGAAAATGTAACAATTTTTCAAAATTTTGGAAAAATACTAAGTCGTTAGATTATAAATCGAAACTGCCTTTATCTATAAATAATATCAATGATCATAAAGAAATAGCCAACCAGTTTGCGCTCCACTTTAAAGTAGACCCGCCTGCTGACGCCGACAGTGCGCCCGCTCCCCCCCGCCCTGTCCGGGAGGCCTCCCCTACCTCAACCAATATCAGTCCCTTTACACCAGAAGTTGTCGCGAAGGTTGTAAAACGTATGAAGAGAGGAAAGTCTCCGGGACACGACGGCTTGAGCGTGGAGCACATACTTTATGCTAGCGATGAGATGCCGAGAGTCCTGTCTATTTTATTTAATCTGTGTATCCAGTTTAGTTACCTACCTGAAGCATTAATGAAAACTATAGTTGTACCTATAGTCAAAAATAAAACCGGTGATCTTTCTGACCTAAAAAACTATAGGCCGATATCCCTGGGCACAATAATTGGTAAAGTATTTGAAAGGTTGTTGCAGCCCGAACTGACGAAAAACATAAAGTTGAATGACGCGCAGTTTGGTTTTCGTACCGGCCTATCGACCGAGTCTGCGATACTTAGTCTCAAAACAGTAGTCAACTATTACATCAGTAGACATACATCTGTGTATGCATGTTTTCTTGATTTGAGCCGCGCCTTCGATCTGGTAAATTATGACATACTGTGGACGAAGCTCTTGGGATCAAATGTGCCGGTAGACACGGTCAAGGTCCTTAGATACTGGTACGAAAACCAAACGAATAATGTGAAATGGGGCGACACCCTCTCTAACGATTATAGGTTAAAGTGCGGTGTGCGTCAAGGGGGCATAACTTCTCCGGACCTGTTTTGCCTGTACGTCAATGGTCTGATTGAGGAGTTGAGGGGTGCCAGGACGGGTTGCCATGTTGCTAATGTGTGCGTTAACAACCTGAGCTATGCCGATGATATGGTGCTCCTCAGCCCCTCAAGTCAGGGCATTCAAAAACTGTTAACTATTTGCGAAACATTTTCGAAACAGCATTACCTAAAATATAATATTTTAAAAACAGAAATGCTTGTTTTCAGATACGGCAAAGGTCCGGAGGTAGTTCCGCCAGTTTATTTGAACGGTTCGCCGGTTCGGGTCGTAGCGTCTTTCAAGTACTTGGGTCACTTTCTGACGGAGGGTCTTGGCGACGACATGGACATGGAGCGGGAGCGGCGGGCGCTCGCGGTTCGATGTAACATGCTGTCGCGAAGATTCTCAAAGTGCACCAATGACGTAAAAATTACACTGTTTAGGGCATTCTGTCAGTGCTTTTATACATGCTCATTATGGTGTAACTACACCAAACGATCTTATAACGCGCTCCGGGTTCAGTACAACGATGCGTTCAGAATACTCATGAAATTACCTCGCTACTGCAGTGCTAAGACCATGTTTGCTGATGCGGGAGTACCTGACTTCTATGCAATCATGAGGTCTCGCATAGCTTCGGTCTGGGCAAATGTATGGCAAAACTCGCAGCAAAATGATATTCTGGCGCTGTTTGCTGTCAACCCGAGCAATAAGATCCTAAAGCACTGGACTGCCGTGCACCTGAACGAAAACGGCAAATAATTTGTAAGTAGGTAATTATACTTTTTAATGTAATTTTTACAGTATTTTATATTGTTGTATCTTATCATATCTTATTGTTTTGTAATGTAACTATGAGTTTATACTTGAAATAAAGAAAATTATTATATAAAATTATTATATTTCTTTGTATGTCTTTCCCGACCACGGAACAATGGTGTTCCGGACCTTTGGGAGGCGTATGCGGAGCCGAAGCCAACGCGCAGAGGCCCTTTCGACAATTTAATGAAAAGTGAGGGGTACACTAGGCGGATGCTGCCCCTGCCCGTGTCATGGGACGCACGCAGAGACAGCACCCGCCATGGTGTAAGGACTATTGAGAATTAATGGAGTCTAAAATGTACTAGGCTATTGGATGAAAAGTATGGACTGTTGAATGGGCTATTGGATGAAGAACCGGACGCCTGCCTAATAAAACGGTATCCAATTTTATTTCCGGCAGACGGTGACTCGCCCTTCGCAAGATGGGCCCCCATAAAAAGCGACATCAAAGATGGCTCAAGGGCAACACCGGTGCGGGGGCTGGGGGTAGAGAGGTGTCACTGGACTTTAAACATATAGCCAACTCGCCACTTAGGTTTCCACATCTACCCTCGAGAACGCAGCTCTAACGACCCCACTCTGGACAGCCGGCTAAGGCAAGCCAGAGGCAGGGGACCTGTCCCACCATCCGACAGGGCACCCCAGGGGCACTCAGGTACGTGGAGTCGCTACTCTCCAACAGCTCGCCACAAGCTGCCCTGCTTTGACTGATTGCGCTGGTGAAAACCAGTGGGCGATGGGGTCGTCACATCCCTACGCCTAAATTATTATTATTATTATAACAAGACCCTTCGGAGGTTTTTTTTTCTCCTTCTAGTTCTATAACCACTAGACCGATCCTGCTCATATACGGACTTACAAAATTTATGTACCTCTGCTACATCCCCAAGAAATTTCAGATAAACGTTACTAAAGTTATCGTCAGACACAACTATCGAAATCAAAAAGCCGTCCAAATGCCGAGACGTCCCAGTAGCCAGTTCGGTCTGGAGTTGTTTGTAAGAACTCACTTCGCTTACGCTCCGCGAGTTCGATTAACGACATAATCTGTAAAAAGTAACCAAACTAAGTATATTCATTAAGGGGCTACTTTGAAAAATTATAGGTTGTTCAAACGCTCTAGTGACTAAACGGGAAAAGGGACTGAATTTATTTTCAAGTATATATTATAAGACTACATACTCTTGTTTTTGGCACAAGCCGAAACACGATTGCTGAAAGTTGCCTCGATAGAAAAAAAACCGAAGTTGGGTCCTTTTTCCTCTTATTTTTCTTAGCTTACGTAAACTATAAGAGATTAAGCATTATAACTAAGTAAAAAATATGGTATTTTGGTTTATCTAAAAAGTCACAGAAGCAAAATTAGACAAAACTTTATAGATTCGCTTATTTATCGTAGTTTAGTCAAAAAGTCTGATCTTTAAGAGCGTTGCATCTCTTTCTTTCGTGCACGGGAGCCATAAACGTGTCTCTAACGGATGGGCGTGGCTTGTCCGAATCGAGGAATGGCCTTAAATTTATCCATTTACGACATTCAACCATAAACGATACAAGCTGTACAAAAACTATTTAAAACGGGATATTTACCATGTGAGTTTTAAGAGATAATAAAAAACTCACATGGTAAATATCCCGTTTTAAATAGTTTTTGTAATGTTAATGACCATGTTAGCTTAAAATCATATATTAATCTGTACAAAGTAACGTATATTATATTACTTAAATCTTTATCGATCCAGTTTATTATTTAAATCAATACACGCTCAGATTTTTTACTACAACCATAAATCAAAGCGAGCACATTTAAAAACCCTCCTAAAATCGTAAAACAAAAGAGTTGACTAGCATTATAATTAACGAGAATTTAAAATGTCAATCAGGTATGTTCCACATACAACAATTGGAACTGCGGCACGCCAAACATAACCTTATACTAACAGGTTAAGAGCGGTGTCAAACGCAGGTGTGTTCTTGTTCTACAAATCGACATTAAATAAATGGTTATATACAAAAGTGAGTGTTCCAAGGCTGACTAGTGTTCACTTCACGCCACTATCGTATGCTCTTTGTCGTGTCAATCTAAAATATTCTATATATTTTGTTTCGCTCCACACTCGGTTGCCTTTTATGGGAGTAGCTTTCCTTGTCTAACTTTGTCTAGGTTTGATTTATTGGTAGTGTTTTAATATGTTTGGTTTAGTTTTAAATTGATTTGGTATGTAGGTGAGGTGAGGTTGATAAAAAGTTTGGTTTATGGGTGGGCCGGGGTACGTTTGAAATTGTTCTCTTACACTTGCATTTTCTAATAATAAAGGTATTTCAGAAAAACAAGTGATTTATTAAGCGAACATGCCAGGTGTTTTATTAGATAGGTAGGTAGGCACACCCTTTGATTATTAAACCAACCGGATGCGAGACGCGCTCTCATTTCTATCGGAAAAAGTCTGCCGTTTTTTGCGAAGGAGGCTAACGTCAAATGTATGCGAAACGTCAAAATAGCCACGTCAAATAAACGTCAGTCCATACAATGAGTATGACCGCTGGTCAAACTAATTCGGCAGAGGGGAGCGCCTGTCATTGGCTACTCCGCTTGGTTTAAAGCTCTAAGGGCACACCCATGCATTTTCGGATCATTAGAATGCAATAACCCGCATCTATGTTTACCCAAATAAATGATTACTTACATATTTTATTTATTTAGGTTGTAAATAAAAAAAACTTAATAACGGAGACTCAATAAAAAGTAAAAGTAAGAATCTTGTTTACAAGTGTAAAACGTTGCGTCAGATATTTTAGAATATTTGATTCCGTATTATGACACAATCCAACTTTGTATAAAACAGGCATAAGTAAACTCGAGTACCTACTTATTATTTTGCTTGCTCGACTGCGATGGTAGGTATACTTACTTAATAAGTATCAATATCAACGTCGCATTGAGGTATCTTACAATATCGGATTTTGTATTAGGATTAGGACACACCCAACCATGGACGTAGAAAACAAGCTTAACTAAAACCGAGTTGGTAATACTTACACTTACTAAATAAGTATATTATAATATTACTTACTCACTCTATCAGATTTTATAAGGGGAAATAAGTTATGGATATTTTCGCGCCACGGGGACTGTAGGTACGTCGGAGTAACACTGACTAAAGAAACCCCGACATCGACACTTCTCAACGTATTTTGGACGGCTGACCTTTTAGTCGCCTCGTACAAGTCGTACAACAGAGATTACAGAGAATACCGTAGCCGTATTCTGAGGCCCGGGCTGCAGGGCGCAGATGAATACCTCCTGCTTTTGTAAGACTAGAAACACCATGAGTCCTGGGTACGAAGCACGTCTCCAGTTTGGCTGCAGCTGCACGGGAGAATAAGGGCGTATCGATTGTCAAAAAAAAAAATCGAGTCGAGTGAGTTAATCAATAACGGTTTCCTGAATCGATTTTTTCACCAGGTGTGGCGGGTCTAGCTGTCATAACATAATCCACCAATCATGGCTAATCTTTTTTTATTGGTGGATTTGACAGCTGCTGTCAAAAAGACTTCGCCACAGTGTTGCCACTTGGAATTCAGGAAACCCTCATTTGACACGAAAGGGTGTGTCGAACCTAATATTCCAGGATATTGCTCAGCTAGATGAACCAAAGTTGCATAAGATTGTAAACAAGTTTCTTACTTTGTAATGGAAACTCCTTGCACTTACTAATTAAGAAGTTACGGCAGCCTTATCGAATATCTCGAGTTGCGTAACGAATTTAACTTTAACATTAGACTGGCATAATTCTTGGAATGCGTTGGCAATGTTGGCATATAACGGTATGAATTTGATGGTGTTTGAGTGTTTGTCGTGTGTTTTAAAAGTATTTAAACTTTAGAAATTGCCAATAGGCTACAGTCCGTGAGGTTTAAGAACCTTCGGGAATCGGCGATGATACACGAAGGCAATATTGCTGTTCTGCTTTTTCACGTGTCACTGTTGATTGATACCCGACGTCTCTTTCTAAAACCCGAAGGTTCTTCTGAGAGCTCAAGGACTGTATTCTTTAGGAAACGTCAAAACGATTTGTTATATAAAGTTTATACGGGACACTAATATTGTGTCGTCACAATACTATAATGATGAATACATCTCCTTTATACAAGTTTTAACCATTATAAAATGTCCACCTGGATTTTCCCGCGTACTTTTGATATGTTGATTTCATGAATGCAACGAAACAATTAAGTTTATCTATTGGAAAGTAGCCTATTGTGGGTAATCGTGTGTGCAAATGCAAATAGGTAGCTATTGAAAGTACCACAGACATTTCCGAAACGATGACTTAGATACTTATTGTTACAATTGAACAGGTACCTATAAATAGTAGAAACTTAAGATATCCAAATGGTAAGAAAAGTACCTACCATTCATAGTACTCACACATGTTTTAAAATCATTTTATTTGTACTTACATGGGCCGTATTCTAACTTTGAAACACATTTAGAATCGATTCAACTTCAATACAACTCCAATAGGTACATTAACAACACAATACAGAGTCGCGCGCCTAAACGTCTGAATCAGATTTATCAGAATTTTCTTGAAAATGATTCCAATGCAATTTTAATATTGGTCGATTATTAGTTGTGTGTTGGAGTTATTTTTGAGATGGATTGTGTTTTTAAGTATTTTAAAATTAGAATACGTCACCAGTTCTTACCACTGAAGTGAACTTAGTTTTTGATAGGTAATTACTGGGATTTATTTTCCCATTAAAAATATCTGTTTACACCAATTAGTAAACATGTCGGTACTAGGTATTTCGAGATGGTCCCAATAGAAAAAGTATAACCTAAACACGTATAAATCCGCTTAGCGGATCATGACTAAATGGTTAAACGCAAAAAAAACCTGCAAATCTCTCTCTACAACAGTCACGTCACGATTTCCTTTTCAAACCCATTACCCGCCAACGTGTGATGACGCAGCAAAAAACACAACAACAATAATAACAGCTGTATTAATGACCAGTGATCTGGGTAAGGACGCGGTAAAAATGCGCCGGCGCGTATTAAGGTGATACAAAACTAAAGTTGTGTTCAGCAGATGTAAATTTACTCGAAGCATATTTGATTTACGAGTTTGATACTTTCAAGAATGATTTACGACTATATGGCCGAGGGATTTGTAGATGGAAAACACAATTGGCTACAATTTCCTCGATACTTTTATTTTTCAAAGTCAGGTCTTCTTTTACCCTAAAACTGATTTTGTTGCTCAATTATAAAGAATATAAGGATATAATTGGAGTATGATAAAGCCATTAACTAGTTTTAGGGAATTGTAGATTGACAATTTAATTGGTTGCTTACTTTTGCCTCGAGATGGCATAATGTGAAATGACGCTTACGACATTTCATAAACACGCTTCCAGACTAGCTGGCGCTCCTTCCCGGCGACACGAATTACCTTAGCGCTATCCTTTACTACATTTGATCAGTCTGTCAGCGGCCACTGCCAACGACGGGTTCTTGTTTGTCGGCGTCAGCGCTTATTTTTACGAAAATAAGGTGCCTTTAATTATTTTTTAGTTTTATTACACTCTATTTGTAGATCTGGTTACAAAAATGTTTTTTGCGTTCATCGAGCTTGTACCTCCATACAAAAATACTCGTGTAATATTTATTTTAGTTATAGACTAGTCGTTTCAACAACAGAGTAAACATCAGTAAGTTCACTTCCACTATACTTGCGCACACGGCGAGACACGTCAGTTTTGTAGGTACTAATCAAATAGGTACCATTTGGCGGTCAGTGCTTACGTCGTATATCTTGTACCGATTTAATATTGTATTCAAGCAATAATGCAATGAATGCGTAATAAGCGCCGACCGCCTAATGGTACAGTCGACGTTAAAAATATGTTTACACTTTTGAACTTTATTACAAAGGAGTAAGGTGCAAAAGTGTAAACATATTTTTGACGTCGACTGTACCTTTGCCAAAATAATGTCAGAAATAGTATTAATTACAATAATTTGCGTAATGGACAACTTTTTTGACGCGAGTTAAGTTTCTATAGGTAAGTAGGTACAATTATACATAACAAGCTGTCACGCTTGCACACCGTAGCCGCAGGCGGTTCTCTTCCTCTATCTACCCACTAGTTACTCAAAGCAAGTAGGTAGGTATAATTGAAACTCGTATTTGCCCAGACACAGACAACACGCAACGCGACTAATTTTAAAATACGTTCCAGTCAGTGATCGGAATAGGTAGCGTATATTATTTACCTAAACTTTGGGGTCGTCCAGAAATCATGTGATCGTATTTGGCCTATTTTTGACCACCATCTAGAATTGAAACCCGATACTTGAGGATATTTAGGGCCTCTTATTACGAATCTGAAGAAAAAAAATTAATAATCGGGCGCGATCTTGAGTTTGTTCATTTTTGATCCGATCATGTTGAAAATCGATATCTAAGGATCCGCCAGGCCCCTTAATATGAATCTGAAGTCAAAATTCTAAAAAAAGGGCGCCATCTTGACTTTCTTCACTTTTTATCCGATCGGTTTGAAACCCGATACTTGAGGACATTTAGGGCTTCTTATTACGAATCTGAAATTTTTTTTTTAAATTGGGCGCCATCTTGAGTTTATTCATTTTTGATCCGATCATGTTGAAAATCGATATCTAAGGATATGCCAGGCCCCTTAATATGAATCTGAAGACAAAATTTAAAAAAATGGGCGCCATCTTGATTTTCTTCATTTTTTATCCGATCGGTTTGAAACTCGGTATCAGAGGATCCTTAAGGCCCCTTAATACGAATCTGAAGTCAATATTGCAAAAACGAACCGCCATCTTGAATTTCGTTATTTTCGATCCGTTCGTGATGAAAATCGATATCTGATGACCTTAAAGGCCTCTCAATACAAAACTGAAGTCAAAATTGCAAAAATGGGCGCCATCTTGATTTTCTTCACTTTTGATCCGATCGATTTGAAACTCGATGTCTGAGGGTCTATAATAGGCCTCTTAATACGAAGTTTCGTATTAAAGGGCCTGGCGGATCCTCAGATATCGATTTATAACTTGATCTGATCAAAAATAAAGAAATTCAAGATGGCAACCGTTTTTTCTTATTTTGACTTCAGTTTATATTAAGGGGCCTTAAAGATTCTCAAATATCGAGTTTAAAACCGATCAGGCAAAAAATCAATAAAATGAAGAAAAGGGGCCCTAAAGATCCTCAGATATCAAGTTCCAACAAGAACGGATCGAAAAGAAATAAATTCAAGATGGCTGCCAGTTTTTTCAGATTCGTATTACGGGGCCTGGCGAATCCTCAGATATTGGATTCAAGCTTGATCGCATCAAGAATAAATAAATTTAAAATGGCGCCTATTTTCATATTTTGACTTCTGTTTCGTGTCAAGGGACCTTATAGATCCTCATATATCGAGTTTTAAACCGATCGGATAAAAATAATAATATTTAATAGCCTCCTAGCCCAGTTGGTAGTGACCCTGCCTACGAAGCAGGAGATCCCGGGTTCGAATCCTGGTAAGGGCATTTATTTGTGTGTTTATCACGAATATTTGTTCCTGAGTTATTATATTATTATGGGTGGTTTCTATGTATCTAAGTATACAGGGTGCTCGCGAGGAAACCGCATAATTTTGCTAGCGTATTCCTGAGGTCATAAGAAGTAATAAATGTTATATGAACTTATGTCGAATTCACCAAAAAAAAAATTTTTGTGCTTTTTTTTAGATTTTTTGAATGCTTTTGAACATAAAAAAAATATGTTATTGGTAAAACTAGGTATTGAATAAAATAAATTGGTGCATTTTTATCCGTAAAAAATGGTTTACGCAAACTATTCTTTGGCATTTTGATATCTGACAATATGAATGTCTAGACTAGACCCCATAAAGAGAGAAATCACCATCAAAAAAACTTTTTGCACTGAGTTACAATAAAAAATGTTTTTTTTATTTAGTTGGTAATAACTCTGAAACTAGGCGAATTCCAGAAAAGTTTGTACGACATTTTAGTCTCCAATTACGATCAAGAATACACTGTTAAAATCTCTCGCAATCCTCACGAGCACCGTGTATATTTATCTATATAAGTAGGTATATCGTCGCCTAGTACCTATAGTACAAGCTTAGCTTAGTATAAGTTGATTTGTGTAAGATTGTCCCCAAATATTTATTTATTTAAATGAAAAAAAAGCAAGATGGCCATTTTTGCAATTTTGACTTCAGTCTTATATTGAAAGTCCTTTAAGATCCTCAGATATCGATTTTCATCACGAACAGATCGAAAATAATGAAATTTAATATGGCGGCTAGTTTTTGCAATTTTGAGTTCAAATTCGTAAGGGGCTTTAAAGAAAGATCCTCTGCTATCGAGTTTCAAATTGATCGGATAAAAAATGAAGAAAATCAAGATGGTGCCCATTTTTTGAAATTTTGAATTCAGATTCATATTAAGGGGCCTGGCGGATCCTTAGATATCGATTTTCAACATGATCGGATAAAAATAAACAAATTCAAGATGGCGCCCAATTTCTGGAATTTTTACTTCAGATTCGTAATAAAGGTCCCTAAATATCCTTAGATGTCGAATTTCAAACCGATCGGATAAAAAATGAAGAAATTCAAGATGGCGTCCATTGTTTTCAATTCTAACTTTAGTTTTGTATTGAGAGGCCTTTAAGATTCTCGGATATCGATTTTCAACACGAACGGATGAAAAACAAAGAAATTATAGATGGTGGTCAATAATAGGCTAAATACGATCACATGATTTCTGGACGGCCCCAAAATTTATGAATAGGTAAATTATATACGCTACCTATTCCGATCACTGACTGTCTAGTGCCTACCATTTTAGAACATAATTATTTTAAAATTAGTCGCGTTGCGTGTTGTCTGTCTCTGGGCAAAGGCGAGTTTTAACTAGAGATACCTACTTGCTTTTGAGTAATTAGTGGGTAGATAGATAAAGGGAGAGAACCGCATGCGGCGACGGTGTGCAAGCTATGCCAAGCCAATGTCCATTTACTTAACTCTCAAATTATGTGTATCTCTGCTACAACCCCATCAAATTTCATGAAGATCAGAAAAATGGTACTAGTCATCGTCGAACAAACTCTCAAAATCAAAAAGCCATCGAAATGCCGAGACGTCCCAGTATAAGTAGCTAGAAGTGGTTTGTAAGAACTCGCTTCGCTTGCGCTCCGCTCGTTCGATTAGTACTATATTTCTGACATTATTTTGGCAAAGGTACCATTTGGCGGTCGGCGCTTACGCATTCATTGCATATTACTTGAATAGTACAGTCGCCATCAAATTTATGAAATCGGCCAAGGTAGTCACAAATATCTGAACAAGACCTCAAAATTAAAGGCGATAAAGTACATGTTCGGATATAAAGTATAGTTATATTGCATAAAATCGGTTAAGCCGTTTTTGAATTCTAGCTCAAAAACTCATGTTAAAAGGACTTAAGTGCCGCAAAATATCATATATAAAACGACCTTTTGATTGGGTGTTTTGTGAGTTTTGTGACGGACCGGTTATTATGGAACCTTTATTTACATTGAGCATGGCTCGACATGTTATGATTATAAAATGTGCTCATTTGTACCTTTCACTTAGGAGGTACAGTCGCCATCAAATGTATAGAAGCGGCCAGTGTACTCAAAAATATTTGTACATGCACTTTATCGCCTTGACAATACAGGCGTTGTACATATATTTCTGACCACCTTGGCCGCTCCCATATAATATATCTGATGTCGACTGTACGTAATTTACAATAAAAAGTAACATCGTTCACAAAAACTAAATCAAATTCAGTTTAAAAATTACCGTCTCGCAAAGCAGATTCTCCTACTGCAAAAAATATCGAGATCTAATTTGTTCCGAGTGAACTTTCTGCGAACCTCTATCTGAGCGAAGTGCGTAGTGACCGAGTTCGCAAGGAGGTGGGGCTACGCGATGATTGCTCCGCCCAAATCGAGGTACATGTTCTTTTGAGTCCTCGTCTTAACTCGTCAACCTAATGTGGCTTATTATCGTGATAACTCACAGTACTCACTTTGTTTCATAATCTACTTTAATATATGTATGTACCTATATAAGAAATAAAGTTGTGAGCTGGTCATGTATGCATAATGCCGGAAGTACAGATTTGTGTCGGAGATATGTCCGATGATACATTTGTGCCTAATTCACACCGTACACTGACAGATCTCGCCAGATATATCTGCTAGACAGATCTGGCAATTAAATCTATAGGTATGTATATGACTGGCTATAACAGGCCAGTTGTCTGTAGGTAAATTGTTAACTGTTTCAAAGGGTTTCAGAGAGATTGTAGATTCATTTTATTCCGCTATGTTCTTTTAAAACATATTTAAAAAAAAAACTCATAAATTAATCATTTACATCCATGAAGTTGATTCTAAGAGTATCTGAGTTAACATATTAGAATTAGAAGGAATGTCGTGCATTTTTATCTTAACGAGTTTAACTAGCGGTAAGTAAAATGTAATATATAACTTTTAGAAACTAGGTACATATATCAATTTATTTTAAAAACTAATAATTAAAGTTGTTATTATTCTTACAGAATTTAATTTCTAGTCATAATCACTGAAACTAAATCAACTAAGCAAAATAAATAGGTAAACGGTTGGCAAGGCAGGGCGTCTGAGTAATTACATTATTCTGCTGACTATATGTACACTCACAATAATAGCTTCATTGCGAATAGTTCTCGGAACACGCGCATGTGAACTAGCGAGAGTATTTTGTAACTACGATTATAGCTGAGTAAATGTGACGTTAATGTAACAATCCATTTTTTTGCCCACCAATCTCCCCTGCACCTTACAAGGGTTAAAGTTATAGAAAATAACTGCCTTATTTCGTAAAACTTGGAAACCTCTGTAAATTTTGGTTTCTTTTAACAATTACAGCCACGTAACACGGCGGGTCAAGTTTTTTAACGGTCAAAATGATGGATAACTAAACTCAATATCAAGAAATACTCAAATTAATCAAAGTTTTTTATTGACATTACACATCACTAATAGTTATGAGTAGCCATTGTAGCCAAAGGTATTTTAGATTTGGCAAACGGTTATTAATAGAGACATTTTACTTTTGCTTATATATTGCGTGATCTTTCGATATTAGATTTACTGTTTGTTAAAAAATACTTATAAGTATTATTTATAGAGCCGGTGGCAGAGACCCCTTAGTATTGTATTGGGCTGGCTAAGATCCAAAATTATAATTTCGATAATACGAGCCACCAGCATGTGTATCCGTGGGACACGGCACAGATTCAAATCCACCCAACATTTCTTCAGTTTCATCGACGGTGCTGCCCTACCCAGCCCGTCTACCTCTGCCCTGCACTAATGCCACGTTCTTGTTGTTGGCTAATGATTAATTAAAATTGTAACACTATTTTACGTTAAATAAATCATTGGATTTATTCATAGAGCCTACGTGTCTTAGGTAACTTTTTTTATTAAATATTTATTTCATTAGGTATGTCTGAAGGACAAACAAATAGCTAACAAATCGTAAACATTGCAGTAATGTAGATAAGAGTCGGTCAAAAGTGACCAAGCTATTGTCTTTTTACAAAGCTAAATGTTAAATGTAATCATGACTATTAGTACCTTCTTCTTCCTCCTAGCGTTTATCCCGGCTTGGGGTCCGCTTGACAACCTAATCCCATAAATTGGCGTAGACACTAGTTTTTACGAAAGCGACTGCCATCTGACCTTACAACCCAGAGGGGAAACTATGCCTTTTTGGGATTAGGTCCGGTTTCCTTAGGATGTTTTCCTTCACCGAAAAGCGACTGGTAAATATCAAATGATATTCCGTACATAAGTTCCGAAAAACTCAGTGGTACGAGCCGGGGTTTGAACCCGAGACCTCCGGATTGAAACCAGCGCTTTTTCATGACTATTAGTACCTTTTTTTTTAAAGGTGTGTGTTGTATCGGGAAACTCTGCGCTATCGGTATACACGTTGTTTCCCGGGTGTGTTTTGTGTGTTTGTGTGTGTGAAGTGTGGTGTGATGAATGTGTGTGCGCCTACTATTAGGTATACAACTTATACTTGTTATAGTCAACCAAACCAACTGGTATTTTATGCCGCTTTGCACCTTTTAGTAGTGGTAATAGTAGACATTAGATGCCTGACGATATTCATAGTTTTTATTACCTTAACAATAACTGTCATTATAAGAAATTCCCCTACTGATTAGATTAGGCTAGATGGTCTATAAATCATGCGATGTGATTTAGTCATACTTAATCCAAAAGTGATTTTTGTATGAGTGGACCGAGAAATTTAAAGTTATTGGTATATCACCATTTGGCATTGTACCGGTATTAACCGTCAATAAAAGTGACCGAAAATTTAAACAAACTCAAAATCAAAATGAAAAACTCATTGGTCAAAGGCGGGGTTCAAACCCAAGACTTTGAAAATAGTGTGTTTACGGATCTGAGTATGTATAACAAAATATATCCAGTTGCTACACGAAAGTTGTCAGTAAAAAGAAATTACAGTTTTATGATTGAAAGAAAAACTCAGATAGTTAGAGCGATCGGACCAGTGTTTCGAAAGGTCGTAAGTCAGAAACTTGCTCAACGCGGTGAATTTTTAATATTTTCTTTGGACTGGAATTGTACAGCGGGTGTCTTATTTATTTACTATGTAAATTTACTTAGTAAAATATTAATATTACGAGTATTTTATTTAGTAAAATTACTATGCACGTTGTTACAAACCACGTGAATATTCGCCATGCGGCGGCCATTTTTAATCAGCGCCATTTTGTAAACACGATAACCACTGTCATGGCGTCGCGATAAGCGCGATTAGAATCCGATAGAGACGCCGTATCGACCGGAAGCTTCAGGTGAAGCGCGGAAGGTTGCGCCTACGTTATTGCCTGTCAATATTTCAGAGTTGCAAAATGAATATTTTTACTTCTGTTGCCATGCGAATAACAAAAGATATGTTTACACTTTTGCACCTTATTACAAAGGACTAAGGAACAAAAGTGTAACATATCTTTGACGTCGACGGTTCATAATTCTGACATCTAGTACATTTTATCTGTTACGTGAAATATGCTACTACTGAATGTACGTATTTATTAAAGATTATTATTCCAGCACCGGTATCATACTTATTTTTCTGTTATAATCGATGCATTCAAGAATTGACCAAAAGTAATACCATCATAATTCGAAAACTTTAAATACAAGCAAAATATGCACTACTAATATCCCACTATTATATTTATCTATGTAAGTATGTAGTAACCCGTCAATGTTCTTTACGTGACCCGTATTATACCCACCATTATTTTTTATAGATGTTACCATTTTCTTTACCATAAGGCATTTTTTGTTAGCAAAACTGTAGTTTGTAACCAACTTGCCTATATGTAGGTAATTGTCTTATGCTCAGTTTTGCCATTGCCGTTAACCGAGCGATTAATGGTACATATTTAAATAAGAATTCTATTCCAAATGGCTCGACAACAGTCATCGATATCGTTTAACTCTTAAAATCTACATAATGAAGAGCTACTCAGAACTCACAGAACAAAATAACAAAAGGGATTATCCTATTCAATAAATTGCGTATGCTAGGACTTTAAGAAAATGAACGTTCCGACGATCACCAAGGGACGAAAAATCCTCAAACCAATTACGTTCTGCTGCGTTTTAAAAGGGATTCTTTCAATTTTGTAGAATTAAATTATAGTATAGTTGATCTGTTTCTCGTTAGTAGTGATGGAACTCAAATAGGTATCTACGTAAACTAACTCAAACAACAACGCTGTCTTTTTTACACAGACAATTCCGTTAAGCCGTCTGAAAATTTGATGTAATTATGTAGGTAATTTCTGTTTCGATAAATTTAATAAACCTACCTAGAGTCTAATCGTAACTTGCCGCTTCCGTAACGACCTGTTTTTTAGGTCAGATCTTACTCAAAATACAAATTATTGGTCCCTAAATTAACCTTAGCAGTATTAATTTTGTCGGTCTTTCTATGTAATAAAATATGATGTCCACATTAGCCTATTGATTTACCATACACGCTAAACGATTCTCTTGCGTGACCTCTCTACCTCGAGCGACCTCTGACCTACGGACTGAACCGATTAGCGGCTATTTCGGCCAACAATCAGCCAATCATAGTCCCGCCCTCACAATTCAGACATTTGGACTAATTGCGGCTAGATTCGATCATAAAGTGGCTTACAGGTTTCGATGCTATTTAGACTTGATTAGGCGGATTATTGACAATGATTGCATGTTCAATAGAAGTAGTTTGCCAGGCGGATTCGAACTGTGCAGAAATCCGCTTTTGCACGAAAATTGGCACTTATGATTTGCTTAGAGTAGTTTAAAAGCTTATTATCATAGAAGCGTGGGAACAAAACTTCTTTAGTTTTTTTTAGCCCATTTATATAACTTAAGTTTGAATATGCCTCCAACACTGAAAAAATGATGACCGAACTATTTTGGTTATTTTATCAATAACCAAAACTCGGTAATGAGTTACTTAATAAAATTTATTTGATTATTAATCAAAGTTTACGTATAAATAACAAAATATTTTGGAAAGTAATAAGCCTTAGTTTTGTAGTCCCAATTTGACAAAGTTTGATTGCTAGAAACAAAAAAAAATCGGTGAAGATCTCAATAATAGCAGCAGTTATTTACTTATCGTGTGGATAGCCTGACATAACATAAGCTCATACAATATTGTGCCGTTTGTCGTTCATATCAAAATTTCAATCACATTGTCACGTTTATCCATGCGACATTATGTCATTCGTGATATTCAAAATCGACAAAATGTCGTACTCACTCACTCATTGGCCTAAAACAGATTAACTATAAATATAAGGTCCGGTCCGGTAGTTACTTCCGCAGGATGATGATTAGAGTATGTCAAGCGAGTCGTGTCCACAGAAAAGAGGCGGCAATTCAAAAATCTTTCAGGTGTTGACACTGGAAGAACGCTGATTACGTGTTTTTGATATAGGTAGCTAAATTGTAATAACATTTTGTTTCTTAAAAATTCAAGGATCATAAACATGTGTTCGGCATTCTTTCAGTGTTAAAACCTGAAACATTTTTGAGTTTGCCACCGATTTCTAGGGACACGACTCGCTTGACAAACTCTATGAAATAGGTGTGTGTTAAGATAAAATCAATATTTTAATGGATTAAACGCAGTCATTAGTCAAACAGTTCCTAAGTAGTCTAAAAATAAACAACTTTACGTCACGGTCATGCGCTCCGGATAGTTTATATAATTGCCAGCTCCAAAAATAACCAACGAAGAGTTACAACCCTAAAAACACCCCTGCATTCCATATAGATAATAGTCATGAACTCTGAATGAATGAATTGGACGGAGTGAATGAATGGATGCAACAAGTGACTCCGGGCGACCTTGAACATCGCGTTTTCGACACGACAATGCCAGGGTTGTCGCGGTTATTGCTATTTAATGTTTTTTTATAAACTTTGGGTGGATTACTGGAATGTTTTGCTTTGTATTTGCAATAATTAGTACCTACACTTACTAAAGTCTTGCGACACATATTTTGTGCAATAAAGTGTTTTTCTTACTACCACTACTATCTGGTGATAGGTATTACTAAATCTTGTTTCGTTAAATTAAAATAATAAATAAGTATATGACGTTCATCTTAATTACATTAAAAGTGTAGGTACATGTATATCAGTCGGTGTTTTATGACATAGTTACTTAGAAATCGTAACAGATGCATTAATAAACTGTGGTTTTTCCTATACATGTGTCGTCTTAATAGCCGGTATTTACCGTGATGTAGGCAATGATAAACTTGCGAATGGATTCAGAAATTTGTTTAAAATTTAACATTTATTTTACTACCGACGGGACTATTTCTTATTGGACATGGAAAACGTTTCAATAAAGTTAGTAGGTATATATGTACCGATCGATCGAGATTTTTTTGCATTTGTATTCTGTTCTGTAAATTCTGTTTAAATACCAATTATCGACTCTCAAAGAGTTAATATATCAAACTTTGATCTTAAGAGCTGTGTCACCTGCAATGCACCGAGAAGTGGCATGCTGCCAAACCATTTAGGAATGCGGCGCACATGTCTCCCAGTACTTCTATCCGAGTTTATAAGGTCGATAATCGCTCGCACCGCCAATCAGCCGTTACCGGCATGGACTAGAATTAGACGATTGTTGTCGAAATGACAACGAACTCGTTGGCACACGGCCAAGGAGTATAATATGAGCCATTACGGCCCTTTGATGTTAAAGGGATATTGGGAAAGGCGCAACGCCTCTTTAGGTCAGTGTGGCTGTTTATTAATTTTAGACCACAAAATCGATGTTAAAAGGAACTAGTTGGGAAAAGAAGGGACTTATTTGTAAATTGAACAACCCTTGTAAGCGGCTTTGATTTAAATATGCCGAAAATTGGTGCCCCGAGAGTTTCAAACCGGAAACGCAAAGAACACAACTAGCACGGAAAACAAATAGCACGACTGTCGACTTCTTATTAAGTTATTAAGTAATAAACTTACTTTCAAATACAATTATCAATATAAAGTTATTATATTTATAATGTTAACAACTGGCGTGGGCTTGGTCTTAGTTTGTTACATAAAAGTAAGTGCAAGTAAAGTTAGTTGCATAAGCCACATTTTTGTTATGAAGGAATATAGACCATCATGTTTACTATTGTATTAGAGATTACAGAAATACTAAAGAACACTTACAGACAATACTCTAGTATTTTGTGCAACAGTTACATAATAAGGATTCTTAAGATTCGAGGGTCGAAGTTACAAAATGAGGCGAAGTCGAATTATGTAAAAACAGACCCGAGAATTTTAAGACCTAATTATGTACCGTTGCACACAATAGTTTTTCTACGAGTGCTAGGCAAGCCGGTAAGGATTGAGTTCGACGAATGACCTGCTGCCTCTATACAATTGTCTTCAGTCTCCCGGCGGATGGTGCCGGCGCCCCCCTTGTCGACAGCGGCGGGTGGCGGCGGTGCGGGGCCCGTCCCGGCAACAGACCCATTATATCCCTAAGAGTCGACTTTGAGTCATCTTATGACAACGTTCATAAAGTATATGCTTTGAATTTAGATGTCAGTCATTTTATTGGCAAATTAGAATGCAGGAGTAGAAAAACTACTTAAAAATATATAACCTACAAGTTTCATCGCTTTGTCCACAACTTCAATACACCTATTACATGTATCAGAAGTTATCCTATTATCGCTCCATATTCTCAAATTTTCTCACCACAATCCCCGCTAATCCCTCAATAAAGCAATTTAATCTCAACCCCCCTGACCCAAGGTCGATAATAGATCAGTATTAAAACTGGCACTTGTTGCTTGGCATGACCCTGACCCATTTCGAGCGGCGCCATCGCCTGTTGCGCCGGGGGTGTCTCATATTAGTGAATGGTGTCTTATCTGTGGCGAGGACTAGAGCGTTTTCCCTTCGTGGGAACGATATGATACGGGATCTGAGAGGTTTTTTATAGCGACATATTTATATTTAGCTACACAGCAATGGAAGGCCGGTACCTATCGGTTCTCTGTTCCAGATTCCATACAATGAGAAAGAGAGAAGATGAATGGTCGTAAACTTTGTACACCATTTTAATTTTAGAGTATTTCAGACAGAAACCGGTGGATTTCTATTTCAAAGCAATTCATTCAATTGAGTCATTTTTGTGAAAATAAATAAAAATTACTTCCCGCCATACAAATTTAGCGCCATACAAATCTAAGGACCAATGTTGGTGATGTCACTTTGACAGTCACCTTCCCTATGGACACCGTTACAAATAAAATAAGACTATTTTCATATCTTGAACTGCTCACCGTTTAGAATTAATACGTAGTTACGGGCTTACGGATATCTAGTATCTACTATAACCATTATAAAAATATATAAATTATATGTAGCAGAGTTATTTTTTAAATAATTTTAATTAAGATTTTTTATAAGAAGTATTCCTATGGTAGAGTCAATATGAACGTAATGTTTCGCACAGGACTATACTTTTATAATTGTAAAGCTATTTACATTACACATAATAAATATATATGTACTTATTAGATACAGGGCTTTAAAACGTTACCAATTCACATTATAAAATAACGTTAGGTAACGGTAAAACCATAAAAATACCTTAGTACCGGTAGTAAAAATGTAACGTTACTTAATAACATAACTTTATGGTAACGTTACCCAATTAACGTTACTTTTTATCGGTAAATTTACTTTACATTGCAGGGCTGGCTAACGTTACCCAATTCACATTATAATAACGTTAACTAAGTAACACTATTTTGATCAGTAATGCTACGTTGCCACACCGCCCTACCTCAAAGGCGCGCGTCGCGCGGCGCTAGTTGATTCGCATTGTTGCCACTTCGTGCACTGGCCTCCGTGACACGTTGCCGAGAGTCTTGAACCCTACACATTTCGCTCGAGTCGAATGCGGGTGGGTATTGCGCGACGTTTTGTGTTGACTGTTGGTTGGTAACAGTTTGTGACTTGGCTGTGATTAATACAGGGTGTAACAAAAATACTGGAGATCCGCTTAAGGGCTTAATTGGTATCGTATTGCCAGTAAGAAAAAGTAGGAGAAAATTTAATGTTAGTTTAAAAATTTAATAATGTTAGTTTTAAAATCCAAGATGGCAGCCATATACTTTTTTCTTAAAAATCATCATGGTAGTCGCTTTTGAATAATTCGGGTGTGCAGATTACGAAAATAATGTCTGTTTTAAAATCCAAGATGGCGGCCATCGACCTTTTTCGTATAAATCGTCATGGTAGTCGTCTTCGACTAATTCGGATGTGCAGATTTCAAAAATAATGTTAGTTTTAAAATCCAAGATAGCGGCCATATACATTTTTCTTAAAAAATCATCATGGTAGTCGTTTTCGACTAATTCGGGTGTGCAGATTTCGAAAATAATGTCTGTTTTAAAATCCAACTTCCAAGATGGCGGGCATATACTTTTTCGTGAAAATCATCATGGTAGTCGTTTTCGACTAATTCGGGTGTGCAGATTACGAAAATAATGTCTGTTTTAAAATCCAAGATGGCGGCCATCGACCATTTTCGTAAAAATCGTCATTGTAGTCGTTTTCGACTAATTCGGGTGTGCAGATTTCGAAAATAATGTTTGTTTTGAAATCCAAGATGGCGACCATATACTTTTTGTAAAAATCGTCATGGTAGTCGTTTTCGACTAATTCGGGTGTGGGGTGTGCAGATTTCGAAAATAATGTCAGTTTTAAAATCCATGATGGCCGCCATATACTTTTTTAGTAAAAATCGTCATGGTAGTCCTTTTCGAATAATTCGGGTGTGCAGATTTCGAAGATAATGTGTGTTTTAAAATCCATGGCGTTCATGCACTTTTCTTAGAAATCGTTAGGGGTCTTTTGGATTAATTCGGGTATGTAGATTTCCAAAACAGGGACCGTTTTAAAATCCAAGATGGCGGAAATAAACAATTTTGTCAAAATCATCATGGTAGTCCTTTTGGCCTAATTCGGGTTAGACATGTGCGCCGCGCCGCCGCGCCGCCGCCGCCGACGATTTTTCCACGCCGCCGCCGACGATTTTTCCACGCCGCCGCCGCCTATGATTTTAACCGGCGTAAAATCGGCGTGGCAAATTTTAAGTGTTTTAATGCCCGGAAACGGTAAATAACTAATGAGTGGCCAGTATACTACGTATTTTTTAAAGACACTTTTGCTTCTTGACTTATCCTTTGCCAGTTACATCAACTGACGTCATTTCGATGCTATTGTAAGATTTACGTCAACGATGTATCAATTCGGTGATTCATGACGGCTGGTTTTTGAATTATAGGCTACAAAAATAGATGAAAACAAACAAAAACAATAAAAATATTATAAAAAATTTAACCTAGGGATCCGCCGGCAACGGAGCAAGGCCCAAGCTGCCAGTGGTCAGGGCCGCATAGAGAGCAACCTTCGGGCTGTGCGCGCCGTGTCCAGGATTACCGCCATCTGAATCTGACTCTTGCACCAACCTCAACCCCGAAGCGAAAGTCTTTGACGATGTTGGCCGAGACTCTTCGCAATGAGAGCGTACGCAAAAACTACTGTCGGAACAATAATCACCGAACTGAATCAACCTCCCACATGGCAGTTACCTCGTGAGCCAAGTCTAGGTACATGCTGGACTTGTCTTTCTCGGTTTTCCTTTCACGTGGTTCTCGTGACGGTGATATCGCGTGAGGTGACGTGTGATGATAGATTGATCTCACTAGAGCGTGGCACGACCATTTTCGAGGACTGGCGCAGGTGTGTACTTGTAGTACGGCACTTCGCGGACCCGAAGGCCGTACGCCGTACATAAAGCAACCTGCTGGTTTATAACCCTAGCTACGAGATTATGTCTGTGCAAGTGCTCGCCGCTAGCAAGATGAGAACAACCGGAGATGAATGCCTGAGTGACTCTCCGTGACGGCAACAGGATATATCCTAATAATTCGGGCACACAATACCGGTCTTACTACATGCCCTAGTCATGATACCTTCGTCCGTAATTGCACAGGCGAAACCCTCGGTTTCTTCGAGGAGTTCCCCAAATCGTAACCAGTTGACCGACGCGAGCAGGTCTACGTGTCCCGTGAGGGCCCTGTAGAACCGCCCGTGTAGCTCCTTACTCTTCTTTTATTTTTTTCTTAAATGCCCCTTAAGTCAAGTTTGATGTTGGGATTTGGGATCCTTGATAAATCGAGGGAACTATTTAAGGCCACTACCTGACTTGGCGATACGGTATCGGTGCAGTAAAGGATGTTCGATATTTTTTTACCGATTCCTTACCGAGCGCCTATATTTGAATGCAGGGTTCCTGATTGGCGCGGGCTACGCGGTGAGGGTGCGGCATATCGCAGGCCGCGTCACGGTGTAAAAACTTGCATGCCGAGCTCGCACCGCGTGTAATTTCGTGAACAAAATGGCGGCGGCAAGAGCCACTTGTAATATTTTGGTTGCCGATGTGGAAAAATATCTACTTTTATATAACTAGAACTGAACGAACTAAACTAGAATCACTAGAATACATCTTCTTAATCTGACATCCTTGTCTTTTAGAACTCAACGTACAATCTTCTCTTACGAATTACAAATGCGAAATCAGTCGGTTTTGCACTTATTAACTTTTGTGTTAACGTATTCGATGTTCAGGCAAGTCGTGTAGCCACTTCTACATAGATAAAACAAATAAGTATGTCTATATAATTAGTTTATCTTTTGTAAAATTCTCTAAAATCATGTCTTGTATTTAAAATATACAAAGTTTGCTAGTTAATCATACATTGTCAGAGATTTGGGGAGTTTTATTTACGCAAGTTACACTTAATAACTCAGTAGGCTTCGATTTAGAGTGTATTTTCTCAATTTCCCCAATAATATTAAAAACTATATACCACGCCGATTTCACGCCGATCACGCCGCCGCCGCCGGTCAAAAAACGATCGGACGCCGCCGCCGATGATTTTGGCATCGGCGCACACCTCTAATTCGGGTGTGTAGATTTCGAAAATTAATGTCTGTTCTGAAATCCAAGATAGCGGACACGTTTTTTTAAAAAAATCGACATGTTAGTCGTTTTTTATTAATTCGGGGCAGTAGAATTCAAAAATAAAGACAGTTTTAAAATCCAAGATGGCGGAAATGGTCAATTTTGTCAAAATCGTCATGGTAGTCGTTTTCGATTAATTCAGGGGTGCAGATTTCGAAAATAATATCGGTTTAGAAATCCAAGTTGGCTGTCATACATTTTTTCGTAAAAATCGTACTCGATTTCGACTAACTCGGGTGTGTAGATTTCGAAAATAAAGTCTGTTTTAAAATCCAAGATGGCGGCCATGCACTTTTTCTTTAAACACGTTATGGGTGTCGTTTTCTGTTTATTCGTGGATATAGATTTCGAAAATAAGGACCGTTTGAAAATCCGAAATGGAAAATACTATTATGTCAAAATCATCATGGTAGTCATTTTGGGCTAATTCGGGTGTTTAGATTTCGGAAATAATGTAGTATTGAAATGCAAGATGGCGGCTATACATTTTTTTCTTAAAAGTCGTTATTTCGACGTCTACTATCATGATGATTATGACAAAATTGTATATTTTCGCCATCTAAGATTTTGAAACGGTTCTTATTTTCATAATCTACATCCCCGAATTAATCGAGAATACCCATAACGATTTTTAAGAAAAAGTGCATGAACGCCATGGATTTTAAAACAGACATTATTTTCGAAATCTACACTCCTGAATTAGTCGAAATCGAGTACCATTACGATTTTTACGACAAAAGTATATGGCCGCTATCATGGATTTTAAAACAGAGATTATTTTCGAAATCTGCACACCCGAATCAGTCGAAATCGGCTACCATGACTATTTTCACGAAAAAAGTACATGGCCGCCATCTTGGAAGTTGAATTTTAAAACAGACATTATTTTCGAAATCTGCTTACCCGAATTAGTCGAAAACGATTACCATGACGATTTTTACAAAAAGTTGGATGACCGCCATCTTGGATTTTAAACCAGTCATGATTTTCGTAATCTGCACACCCGAATTAGTCGAAAACGACTACCATGACGATTATTAAGAAAAAAGTATATGGCCGCCATCTTGGATTTTAAAAAGTGCATGAACGCCATGGATTTTAAAACAGACATTATTTTCGAAATCTACACTCCTGAATTAGTCGAAATCGAGTACCATTACGATTTTTACGACAAAAGTATATGGCCGCTATCATGGATTTAAAACAGAGATTATTTTCGAAATCTGTTCACTCGAATTAGTCGAAAACGACTACCATGACGATTTTTACCAAAAAGGTGGATGGCCGCCATCTTGGATGTAAAAACTGACATTATTTTCGAAATCTGCACACCCGAATTAGTCGAAAATGACTACATAAGATATTTAAGAAAAAAGTATATGGCCTCCATCTTGGATTTTAAAACAGACATTATTTTCGAAATCTGCACACCCAAGTTAGTCGAAAACTACTACCATGACGATTTTTAAGAAAAAAGTATATGGCCGCCATCTTGGATTTTAAAACTGACATTATTTTCGAAATCTGTACACCCGAATTAGTAGAAAACGACTACCATGACGATTTTTACAAAAATTTGGATGACCGCCATCTTGGATTTTAAAACAGTCAGTATTTTCGAAATCTGCACACCCAAGTTAGTCGAAAACTACTGCCATGACGATTTTTAAGAAAAAAGTATATGGCCGCCATCTTGGATTTTAAAACTGACATTATTTTCGAAATCTGCACACCCGAATTAGTCGAAAATGACTACCATAAGATTTTTAAGAAAAAAGTATATGGCCTCCATCTTGGATTTTAAAACAGACATTATTTTCGAAATCTGCACACCCAAGTTAGTCGAAAACTACTACCATGACGATTTTTAAGAAAAAAGTATATGACCGCCATCTTGGATTTTAAAACTGACATTATTTTTGAAATCTGCACACCCGAATTAGTCGGAAACGACTACCATGACGATTTTTACAAAAAGTTGGATGAATGCCATCTTGGATTTTAAAACAGTCATTATTTTCGTAATCTGCACACCCGAATTACTCGAAAACGACTACCATGACGATTATTAAGAAAAAAGTATATGGCCGCCATCTTGGATTTTAAAACTGACATTATTTTCGAAATCTGCACACCCGAATTAGTCGAAAACGACTACCATGACGATTTTTACGAAAAAGGTCGATGGCCGCCATCTTGGATTTTAAAACAGACATTATTTTCTAAATCTACACATCCGAATTAGTCAAAAACTACTACCATACCACGACGATTTTTACAAAAAAAATAGCGCAACTGAACCATTAAATAATACATTGCCAAAAAGCAAAGAAATATAATACGTGCCTAAAAAAGAAGTACCTAACAATTTTACAACACCATCTTACATCTCCGTACCATAATAATATCGACGCAAGTAAAAGAAAACATCACGAGCGGCAGCGGAACGGAACCCTACACTGAACAATTGAACATGGCCCGACATGCTCTTGGCCGGTTTTTAATAACTCAATTTGGTACTAGGACGCCGGCGCGGCGGCGTCGTACGTGAATGAACACTCGTTCGATATCTAACGATGGTATCCATCAGTGTATCTAAATAAGCTGCTATGCTACTAACGTTAAATAATAACGTTAAAATTATTTAACGATACCTTTGAGGTAACGTTAGCTCTATGCATTAGCTGGTAACGTTACAAGTTTTTTACCGGTAAAAAGTAGTAGAAGTAACGGTAAATGGTTTAACGTTAATAACAACTTAACGTTAAATCTGGTTGACAGCTGTAACGATACCAACTTTTTAACGGTATTTAAAGCCCTGATTAGATAAAATAACATTCTAGCTAACTTAGAGACCCTGCCAGATACATTGATTTATTATGTAGGTAGAACCTACTAGATGTGACATCTAGAACAAATTTTGTGCTGCATGTTTGGCCGTTGACAGCTGTCAGTTGCTTAGCATCATGTCAGTGTTTCAAGAGCGAATGTATGGACTTTAAGTGCCGATCACTTAAACTCATGGCTGAAAAATTTTGTTAGGGATGTCATCTCCTGTTACTCAATGGCCAGATATATTTTTTTACGCATAGCTATATTCAATCTGTGGAGCATCGAATTGAAATACCTACAAATGAAAACGCATGGCCTCGCGATATCTGTTGCCGTCTGCTCCAACTTTTTTAATCTCATTTTAAAGCTAGGCTAAAGCGTTACGTATGTACAGCCAGTTTTTTTAATGTCGCCTCGGGATTAGGTTTGGTGCTTGTTGTTTATTTTATCAGTGAAAGGTTTATTAAGCCGGTTGAAATGTTTAGACATTTTTATCATTTGTAGTAATGAAGAGACGAATCATGAAATAGACAAATCCGAGTTAAGAGTGTTGGCTAAAAAATGTATGTTTATAAGCAGTAGTTAATACTATTTACTTTCTTTCTTTTACATAAAGTAGCTATGTAACTCATATTTTATGTAGGTACGTGAATATCTGCCTTAAACACACTAGTTTCTACGTGGCGGCAATTTTTTAGACTTAGAGGATGAGCGGACATTTTCAGTGTCAAAAAGACGTAAAGAAATGATTTTCAGATGTGAAAATAGTATAAGAGAAGGATCCTACATGGATTCTACTAAACAATGTAGCTCTGGTAAAAATATGAACGTCATCTTGCCCTTTTAACGTGGTTAAATTATTAATACTTTTAGTTAATTGGAATGAGCGAAGATGCCTACTTTAGTACAGCTAATAAGTATCTACAACAAAACTTAGGTAGGTACTACATTTATCATGATTAGCTGACTAAGCAAAGCAAAGCAAGGTGGAACAGCTGACTACGAAATCTTTCCGTAGCAATAATGCTGTTTACAATGTGACCTATATATTTGTGTAGTTTTTAATCAAAACGTACCTATTTCTCGATTGTCGATAAGGTCGTTTTCTATATGCATCCTTATGGCACTAATACCTTACTGACCGTTGATCACAAGGTACACTTTGCTTGAAAATTACACGTTTTCAAATCAAACTAACACACTTTTTTGTTCACAGGGCGCCAATAGTGCAAAACAGTGTCGCAAAACAGTATGTAGTGGACAGTGCACGACAAATCAGTGAAAATGACCGACATAATGACCGACAACGACTTTACCGACATACCCGACATGGCCGACGAGGACGGCTATGAATTCGACTCTCTGAAGATCCCTGAAATCGTCACTCCTGACGACATGAACGAGTCAGGGTATCAGGAGGGGTCCGAGAAAAGTTATGGGGATAGGCGGGATTCGAAGGAGGGTTTCGGGGGGGAGGGGGATAGTGACAGTGGGGTGGACGGGGTGTCGAGCGGGTGCAGCACGGCGGACGACTGCCCCGTCGTGTCGGTGAACGACGTCGTCGCGTACTACGACGACATACGGCCGCGTCGTCGTCACGTACCGCAGCTCAACTTCTACAGTGTGGATATTGAAAAGATGGCGATGGATGCTGTTGCTCAGGTGAGTGCGTTTTTAGCCCTTTAACCTTAAAGAGATGTCATATACAATATAGTGTCGCTACAAACAGCTTACATATAGCAACAATACGTGTACGTCATGAATAGTCGGGACAGTGTGTATTGGCATCATGCAAGAGCGAGTGAGATATACAATTATGTACTTGTGAATTGTAGAAGTATGTTTAGTACCAAACTAACCAGTTTATTACAACCGCACTATCAATGTCAGTACCCGTCATGTCAACAACTAATTTCACAACATCGTTTAATGGAATGCTACTGAATCCCTCAACCCTTTTCCGTCGCAAGTATTTTAATATATTTAAAATTATTTGTTTTGCATCGGTGTGAAATTTTTTGGGCATTTTGATTGCAAAATCTATTTTTGTCCTGAAATATTTACAATTATTTTCAATTTGTTTACATCGGTGACATTCAATGACTTTCAATGTCTGTTGTCAAAAAAAAAAATCATTGCCATTAAAATAAATTAGTTCCGTCGAAAATCCGCAACATGGCGAGGGCTAAATAGGAACTTGTTAGGCTTTACCATACATCATATATCGTCACTTACACATACAGAGGTGCAAGTTGCGGAAACCTTCCAAATAATTGGAAATATTCTCGGAAATTTCTAGAAAGTATCGTAAGAAATAAATTCAATTCCCATAAAAAAATGTTAGAATTTTCAAGATCATTTTGGCACAAGCAGACTTATAGGTATAAAACTTACTTGAGTAGAAGGATTAAAAGGTAACTTTGACAATGAAGGACAACTGATGACACCGTTAGGTGTTCCTGGCGTCCAAAATGTTCTAAAAAAAAATAACAAATCATATACGTGCTTCGTGAAGTTATTACATATTGTCATACCTACCGCTTACATTCTGTTCTGATCTTATCTAAATTAGTCTACAGGTGGCCAAATTTCAGTATGGAACAAACTGCAAAATCAGCAAAAAACCTTGCTTTAGGTATATTATAATTATGTAATTTATTCTATTCTGCAGATTAGCTATTGACGTTTTCTGTATGCTAGTTACAAACGAGCATGTATTGTTATAGAACAGATATTATTTCGAAGACAGATTTCGCCCGTGTACCCTGTCAAAAGATGGTTGTGAAGGGAACAAACAAAAGACGGATCAAGTGACGTAATTAAACGATAGTATTACGACATCACATGATCGTTATATACATTATGTCATAATGCCACAATAAAGCTAGGTCCGGGCCACATATCATTTCATAAAACGTTTGCTCTGGTGTATAGGCATGGGATGTTTAATATTATTTAACTTAATTCTAGCTAACCTAGAAACCCTGCCAGATATGTTTTTACGCATAGGTATATTCAATCTGTGGAGCACTGAATTGAAATACAAATGAAAACGCATGGCCTCGCATGTGTTGCCGTCTGCTTCAACTTTTCGAACTCGCGGAGCGTAAGCTAAGTGAGTTCTTACAAACAACTCCAGGCCGAACTGTCACCTGGCTACTGGGACGTCTCGGCATTTGAATGGCTTTTTGATTTCGATAGTTTGTCCGACGATAACTTTAGTAACGTTTTTCTGATCTTTATGAAATTTCTTGGGGCTGTAGCATAAATACATAAAATTTGTAAGTTCGTATATGAGCAGGATCGATGAAGTGGTTATGGATCTAGAAGGAGAATAAGAATCCTTCTTGGGGCCTTGTTATATTGGTCAAATCGTTTGCAAGTAAATCGCGAGTTCTCAGTTCGAGGCGGACTACTAGTTTAATCTCATTTTAAAGCTAGGCTAAAGCGTTACGTATGTACAGCCAGTTTTTTTTTAATGTCGCCTCGGGATTAGGTTTGGTGCTTCAGGTGCTTGTTATTTATTTTATCAGTGAAAGGTTTATTATGCCGGTTGAAATGTTTTGACATTTTCATCATTTGTAGTAATGAAGAGACGAATCATGAAATAGACAAATCCTAAGCTGGTATGGTGTTGAAAATATTTCAGTCTCATTTTCTTAACAATAAAGTTGTGCCAAAATTGTTATGAACATCGACTTGTCATCTGCTGACTTCGTCGAAATACTTCACCTTACAGTGTATTCAAAAATATCTGAGCAACTTATCGCCTTGATAATAGAGGCGTTGTTCAGGTATTTATGACCACCTTGGACGCTCCGGTATATCTGATGGCTACTATACGAGGTATACCTAATGTTGTGTTGTGTCGCTACGTTGTGTCTTGTCAAACCTCGACATTGCAGCATTGGTGCAAGCAAAGTTTAAAGATTGCACAGAGACACGGTTTCAGTAAAGCATGTTTATGCTTCTAAATATAAGTATATAGAACACAATATTTAATAATAAATTGTAAAATAAAATTACATTTTGGGATGTTTCGAAACCGAAGGTTAAATAAATGGTCTGGGGTCTGAATTTGCAATGTCTTCAACAAAATAACTAGTTAATGAACTGCGAAATATATGAACAATGTTTAATAGAGTGTAAAAAATTATATGTGATATCAATTTTAAATATGAATGAAAACTAAAATAAACTGGTTTTCTACCAGATAGATCCTCTTAAGTAGCACGCATAAAATATCTAGGTCTAAGGTCATCCTTTTAACAGACGTTCAATCAATCAACAAGTATCCTTCAGAAAGCTCTCAACCTCTAGTCGTTAAGTCTGACCTGTTAGAAAGGTATTAGAACAAAGTGTTACGCAATAGAGCTTCGTTACAAAATGGTAACGTCGGTAACTCGCCTTTCTCTCTAACTAACCGACATTGAGGAAAGTTACCTCAAAACTTGGATGACTATGTTGACTACTGTATATCTGGAATCTCTTTCGCAAAAATACTGTAGGTAATGACATACCATGTCAACTCAAACAACGCGAGTTATCCGAAAGGAAGTAAACTTTTGGAAGGTTTCAATAAGTTCCAAAAACTATTTAAAACGGGGTATTTACCATGTGTTTTTGTTTTCGTGAGTTTCTAATATTACATTCAATTTAACATAATTAAATCGTAACGACATTTTCGAGAACTTTGATCGATGACATATCCCTCTATAATATTAAAGTGCCTGATTTGGTGTTGGATCGGAAAATTCTTGAGGTTCTTAAGGCAGGATCGCCATGAAATAATAGATATAGGTTCTTTTGTGGACGGGCAGAGTCAGTGACGGCGTAGTATCAGCAACACACTACATGAACCCTGAGTGTAATGGATTCACTAATTAATTACATAATTTCCCATGATATTGCATCAAACCCTCTCTATAACTCTTTGTTTTCTTCAAGTTATTTGCGTTCTTTGACCTCCACCACTTTACGGCTGCCAGATGTCCGGATCTAGAAATAAGCATAGCAAGCTAACGGTTTTGTTGCTCTCATTATTGTGTTATATCTGACGTTGCCAGCTCTCCGTCTATTGGGAATCCAATGAGACTGACCTAATTACTACCACATATGGCAAAATCTGGATCCGAGACTTGTGGAATTATAATGGATCTAAATCTGGATTTGATGGATCTTTCACAAACTATACTTGTACCGTATTGAAATTTAGCAACAGGTTTTTTTGGTATTAAACAAACAAATGTGTTCAGTAATTGACTGAGGAGCCGAGCGTAGCGAGGCGACGAACGTCTCTGTTTTCACTGGTACGACGATTTGGCCGATTGATGTGTGTGTATTGGTTGGTTGGTTGGTTGATCAGTGTCTGTCTAGAGGTCACATTTTTCATCCGATTTCGATGAAACTTGGCATGTACGTTCCTTGATTTATTTGGCAAAAATTATCGAGCTATTTTTTTGATTGGGGGTAAAATGAGGGGGGGATGGGGGAAAGTTTGCCGTCGCGTTATTTATGTTCTCCGAAGTCTACGGTTCACAGAACCACTAGTTTTACTGTGACTTGTGAGACCCGTCCTGTCATATTCCTATCTATTTGCTTTTTAATGGTCTGTCCTACCTATTTGTTTGTTTAATGGTTAGCACGAACATGACCGCAACTTTTTGACAGTTAAGTAAACTTAATGACCGCTCCATTGTTGGAAAGTTTTTGCGAATTTCTTGGCTCATTACTTAAAACAATACAACGTTATGTCATATAGGGTTTCTTACATGACTCGTAAAACTGAGATTTTAGGTCGACTTTCTAGTCTTTTGACCATATTTATTTATACTTTTATAAGGCACAGACAAATGACGCTGGGCGAGTATAGTTCATCGCCCAGCGATGATATTTGTCTCTCTTTTGTTTACACGGGAGCGAGTATCTTTCGTCTCTTGAAATAGCCGATAGCTCATAGTTTACTCGCTCGCGGTGGGATCAGTGCCTAATATCTAATACCTATAGTGACTTGCTTGATCAAGTTTTACGGTTAGCAATTTCTCATGTTTCTGAAGATGTCCTCAAAATGCAGATTCGTTCAGTTAAAAAAAAAGGTGACGGAATAGGTAAAAAAACATATGAATTAAATTACGGCAATGGGGCCGCTGCGATATGCCAGGTTTTTGTCCGAAAAGTCCCTATTTTTGATTTACCGTAGATATGTCGGGGTATAATGTTCCTGTGTAATGTTTTAACGATAGTCACATTAAACCAATGTATAGGTTAGTTAGGTTCGTTAGGTTGCTTCAGATGCTCGAAGGGCAAACTGCCCAGAACTAGGAGCCCCGCATAGCGAGTCAAAGATTTTCACGTTTCACGATATGCCTGATCTTACGATCGGCCGCCGACAGATATCTTACGCTAATCAGCCTGTCAAGAATGACACTGGTGAGACCATTATAGTCATTAATTCATCATTATTGTTAATATTTAATTATTTGTATTTGTATTCATTCAAATACTTTCAAATCATTCAATTAACTAGCTACACTGCTCAAAGCACGCAAGACGTTACTCATATGCTTTTAAATCTTAACTGCAATATCAATTTGGTATTGCTTAAACAGTCGAGTGTGGTCTAAGTGTTGAGTGGCTCATCTCATACCTTTACGCTCTTGAAAAACCGGCCAAGAGCATGTTGGGCTATGTACTTAACGGCCCTGCAGGTACCCAAAAACTTTTTTTCTGCCACATTGTCGGCGTAACTCATATAACTATTTATACCAAATTTCAGCTTTCTGTTACTAACGATCACTGACCGACCGCGGACATGGCGAAACAATAAGGGTTCCTAGTTGACAACTGAACCCTAAACGTGTCCGTCTCTAAAACATACCACTAAAAATGACGAGATAATCGAATATACAGGTGTAGCAAAAATGTTGGTGATCCTTTTTGGTATCGTATTTTAATTATGAAAAATAGGAAAAAAACCAGTTACCTACATTTTTTTTCCCGCGCATAAATTTTGCGTCGTCCCACCATTAAATTATAATTTTTTGCTTTGATAAAAAAAATCTCGTACCTTTTCTTACTCGCCGTACGATACCAATTATGCCCTTAAACGGTTCACCAGTATTTTTGTTACACCTTGATTAATGACGTTTTATAGACGATTATTATATGTATAACGTCTTCCACCAAAACGCCACCCGCTAATAACTTGCAGCACCGTCGCTTGCGCAACAGCCGGCCGACTGTCTTCGTTTCGGCACCGCTGCGTCAGTCACCTGTGAATTTAATAATAATAATTGGACTGAAGTGCTTTATTAAGGAAGTACTACTTTATTATTGACGATCTGATGTACACTACACCTTATATGGTGACTGGAGAGTAAAAGTGACGGTTAGGTACTTGATTATGATTGCACAGACGGGACCTTTTAATGGTAGTTAACATTCGTTCAGTTTGAAATCTCGAGATTTCACAATAAATTAATAAAAATACGTTATTTTGTATTCAAAATTAATTTAATTCAAAATTAACTAAGTATATAAAGTAGACACTTTACTAGTAAATAAACGATTAAAATGGCTGTGACATATGGACAGGTGGACATAACGAAACGATAAGGGCTCCATTTTAACCATTTTTGCAATGGAAATCTAAAAATAAAACCTGTTTTTAATTACAACTTTCGTTTTGTATAGTGTTGTACAGTCAGCAGAAGAAGTAGCTAAGGGGGTAAGGTGTCCAAAATGACCTACAAATGTTCTTATTCTCTTAAAAATAAAGTCGTGTCACGCTCATTTTCTAAACCTACTCGCTTAGCTTCTTTTGCTGCTGAGTGTAGTTATAGTGTTTGTATAAAAATCATATTGAAATATTCCACTATTGGGCCGCTATATTACACAGTTTTATTTAGCTTGACCACGTATGTTTGTTTGTTTATTTATTCTTCAAATCTTGTAAGTTAAATTTCAACCACTTCCCGGTGTCTGATTGAGCTGAAAGTTGGTATACTTCCCTAGTTTACGTGACAATGCTACTAGGTATAGTCAGCAATAAAACTGTCTGCCAAAAAAATTTTTTGGAGTTACTTGTTTTCAAAAGGCGTTTATGTCTCATATCGGGCATATCAGTTAACGCTTGTCTAAATTTCATTTCACATGTGCTTAGAAGGAACCGCAAACCCAATCGCCCTTGGACGACATCCTTACACCAATCGATTCTCAACGCACATAGATTCGACTACAATACGGCTTCACTCTCCCTCTTTACACACTTAACCACCAACTTAACCTTTAACTAAACACAACTTTAAAACTGTACCTATACGACATATTATCGTTTGTTTATAGTCATGTGTTATGACCTTTCGCCTGAAGAGGAGGCTAGTGACGCAGCGGTAGTAATTAAGTATAGGCATTAGTGCTCAGTTATTTAGCCTTGGCGAAGATTCGTTTTCTTCGTTTGCACATATTTTCGATTCCTGATTAGGCGCAACTTGACGCTAAAAATTATGCGCAATACCTAGAGTTAATGCGCAATATATTTTTCTACTAGTCGACATTAATGGTTAAAGTAGACTTTGTAGACTGAACTGTACCTATTTTATACAATTGTGACATATTTAAGAGCTTTTCAGCTAAGTAAGACACGAGATTGCAAAGCTTTATTATGTCACTATTGTATATAATACTTTTTTCGATGGAGCTTCCGTCAGAAGTTTAATCGTTTATAAAAAAAACTCGCGTAAACAAAAACAGTACGCGATAAACTACAAAAATCATAATAAGTCACTTGGCACTACTCTCCCCTATAATAAACTCCAGGCAACGATATACTTATGATTCTAATTAATTACATAATTACCCATCATCATACTTACCACATCCAACACAGAACTCTAGTAATCGCATTCTTCAAGTGGTTTACATGCTTTGACCTCCACCGATCAACGGCTGCCAGGTGCCCGGATCTAGAAACAGCGGGTACATAAATAATGATATTATTACGATGTATGGACCGCTTATTAGACCGTGGGTATTCAGGCATTGACGGGACTTATCCCACGCCCCTTTGGGACCTTCTTCTGGACAAGCTATTGAATTGACTAGAAATTGCGCACACATCGCAAACTTAGTAGAATACTTAAATTACTCGGGAAAAGTTTACTGGGGGAATTTCTAAAAACATTCCCATGAGCCATGGGTTAGGAGGGGTGTGTAATAAAAATGTTGGTGTACATTTTGTTAAGGGGATGGAAAATGTCAACTGAATAGAGAAAGGGAAGCAAGCAAATAAACTTCTGATTTAAATTAAAATACTTAGCCTCGATGTCACCGGACTGTGTCTACGTTTCTTAAAGAAAACGGCAGCAAAATTACACTAAAATACTAATAAGACAAGCCTCAGATATTCAGTAAGGCAAGAACTATTGTGGAGTTAAGGTACTTAGGTATGTTAACATTTTTCGATTGTATTGTATTGGGAGCCCCCTTAAATATTTGTTTTATTTTGATTTTTAGTATTTTTTGTCATAGCAGCAATAGAAATACATCATCTGTGAAAATTTCAACTATGCAACTATCAGGGCTTATTAGATACAGCCTGGTGTCAGACGGACAGACAGACAGACGGACGGACGTACGGACAGAGGAGTCTTAGTAGGTAATAGGGTCCTATTTTTACCCTCTAGGTACGGAATCCTAAAAACTACCTAAAAGAATTGTTGTAATTGTTGTAATTGTTGACGTCAACGTTGTGGTAGGCCACTGTTTGCAAGCACCCCATTTCAAGCCTAATAAGCACTGCTTCTGATAGGATTTTACACGTACATTGGTACCGCTGGCAAAGCAAGTTTAACACTGAACCTTGTTCACACGCAATAAAGTATCATTTCCCTCGGCCCACGATACAACTACCGTAATCAGCGAAATTTGGGTGCAGCGCAATGCAATTTGTGCTTAGGTTCGTCGCTTTTGCGTAGACACAGCTTACTTAGACCACATATATAGCGTTAGTTATCATCTATGTATTTAATTGGCATTGGGCTTTTAAATAGAACATCCGATTTTTTTAAATGTTTATAATATTCGATTTGATTTGTGTTACTCGCGACTTTAGAGCTGAATTAAAAAAAAAACTCGTCTACCTAGCTCGACAATTCTTGAAAAGTAAATAAATGACCGCTCGCTTAAATCGCGACTGCGCAGGTCAAGTTTTATGACAATGACAAAGACTGACAAGTGATTCTGACAACGCCTGTTGCTATGTAGTGTCACATTATCACCACATTACCACACCACATTTAGGATTGTCCTAAAATGGCCAAAGTATTTAATTAGGCGGGGAAACAAAAAAAGTAGATAGTCACCGCAAACATTCCAGTAAAAAATAAAAAACCGGCCAAGTGCGAGTCGCACTCGCGCATGAAGGGTTCCGTACTATTATTTATGAAAACCAGCCGTAGTAGCTACTATCGAATAAATTATTATCGCAATGTCGTATCTGCCTAAGTGCGTAGTTATTTGGAGATAACTCAAAAACACCTAAACCGATAATGTTCAAAATAATTTTCGTTGATAGAATATTTAAAGGTGTATCTTCTTGATTCTTTTCATAATTTTTGGACTTACGGTTCAAAAGTTACAGGGGGGGGGGGGGATACAATTTTTATGACTTTCGGAGCGATTATTCCTGAAAATACCACTTAATCAAAAAATGTTCAAAGAAACTTCAATGTTATTTTTAGTGAGAAATTATCAGTTTCGTTACATTTTTTTATGAACGTAACGAAATTTTTTTGTATGAAAATTTTGGAACAGTTGGGACATTTTTTTTTATCTATCAGACTCGATAGAGCTCATGATTCTGCATAGGATAGACTCAAAATATATATCAAAAAAAAAAAAAAAGGTACATTTTTTCTGCAAATTACCCATTTGGCAAAAAAAAATTTGACCATTTGTTACATGTATGGAGTGCCTCCCCTAAAATTTTTTTTGCAAGTTCTCTACAAAACTAAGTAGCGGCACATACAATACACTTTGTGTAAAAATTTGGTAATGATAAGTCATAGTTTCCGAGTAAAATGGCTGTGACATACGGACGGACAGACTGACAGAAAGACATGATGAATGTATAAGGGTTCCGTTTTTTGCCATTTGGCTTCGGAACCCTAAAAACGACCTCTGTGACTTATGATACCGGATTAAAACTATATTACATTTAATAACTTGGTAATAAAACTAAAATGCAACACTGTTTTACGACTTCATTTTAATAGATTATTGCACTGTTTAGTGCATATTACTTTTATCGCTTGATCAAATGCAAATATTATTCATATTCAACATATTTACATAAATCGTTACATAACTATGTGTTGGACTTAACAAATGTCGTACACCTTTTATTTTCCTGTGTAGTAAGTTTATTTTTGTTGTAAAATATATTTCCAAACAATAAAGAGAGGTACCTACTTAATCTAAAATTCATTATTAAAACGAATATAATATACTTAATCGCGAAAAAAGCTGCGTTGCTTATACACATTCGAACGATACAGTAAAGAGAAACAATATAGAATCTGCGCGGAGAAATAAGTATTACAGCATTCATAGGATGCCTCTCCACTGAGATGGAGATTTGAGGAAACGTGCGGGAATCAACGGATAACTAGGCTGCCTATCCACAGAGGAGGGGATGAGCGGCGGATGATCTCTCATCTACACCTCAGTAGCTTTATATTGTTTTATTTTATTTATCGTACGGCTGCATTTAGATAGGTATTTCTTCTCTGGGTTAGTAGTAGTGGGAAAGCCATCAGTCAACGATCTGGTGAAGAAAATCCGGTGAGTGCTGCGAGGTCCAGATGGGACAGTGCAGCTGCCAAGTTTGTTACTCTTTTAGCACCACCCAGGGATCACGTGTAGGGTTGTCTAAGGTACGGACGGTACTACGGACGCAGAGTAACATTGATCCCCAAATTGTTAAGCCAGGGGTTTCGATATGAACCACGACACTACTATTTCCGCATAAACTCGAGCGATAAGCGCTTGCATCGGCATAGTTAAAATTTATCATAAAACAAAACTTTCAATGTTGTATGCCCAAAATGGGCAAGCTGATGTTGTCTGTGGCACGGTCCAGTATAAACATGGGTTGTTTGCTAGGCCCTCACTGGTTTGTTATTCTGTACCTGGAGTTTGCGCCTAATTTTCCCGCGGGTGCAACGTGTGCGCAGAAATGCCAGGAATAACCCGCCTATAAATGTGTAGTAATTTACCATCGACTTTCAAAATGAGCGTAGTTTTTGTTTCTTTTTGACATTTAGAAATATTAACAGGTAACTAGCTTGTGCCTTCAACTTTGTCCACGTAACATTCGCACTTCTATACATTTAGTAGTGCTCCTCTTCACCTTTTTAGAGGATGGTTTTCTTAATAAAAACTATTCTGTCCTTTGCCGGGATAATTCCATATAAATCGGTTCAGTAGGTACTTACTTTAAACGTGAAGGGGTGTCAGGCAAACAGACAAACTTTAATGAGAATATTATTGTTATATCATTGTTGAGACTTTTTTTTTGAAACTACAACTTACAATAGTTCGAATTGTTCTTGCAAGCAAAACCTTTTATCTATCTATACATACTCGTATAATATAATAAAGCTGAAGAGGGTCGAAAGTCTGTACATGGAAGATATTCGAAAAAAGGGTTGGCTGGGGATACTTACAGAAATACAGAAATACAGACTTTATTGGTAAAAGTTATAAAAAAACACATTTTACACGTCATTATAATTATATACAATAAGTATAAATAAATGTTTGTAGGTAGAAGCTGTCTTAGAATCGATAACAGAACACGTTCCAACAGTTTTTAGAATTTTTGTCTGTTTGTCTGTTTATCTGTTTGTCTGTTTATTTGACCGCACATCACGTGAAAACGGCTGAATGGATTTTGATGAAATTTTGTATAGAGATAGTTTGAGTCCCGGGAAAGGACATAGGAGTTTTCATCCCGAAAATCAACCCTGGAGGGGGTGAAAAGGGGGTTGAAAGTTTGCATGGAGAATTTTTAATCGCTGAACCGATTAAGATGAAAATTTGTGTGTAGATAATTTGAGTCCCGGGAAACGACATATAATAGTTTTCATCCCGAAAATTAACCCTAGAAGGGGTGAAAAAGGGTTTGAAAGTTTGTATGGCGAATCAATAACCGTTGAACGATGGAGATGTTCTGGGGAAGGATATAGAATAGTTGATATCCAGAATTCATTCCTTAAGGAGGGATTACTAATTCCACGCAGACGAAGTCGCGGGCAAAAGCTATTTATTAATATTTTAAATACCTACTTAATACTTAACGCACGGTAAACTGTCAGTTTCAATTCAAATTCAACGTATTATGAAATACTCCCATAGCAAAAATAAATACGCAAATATAACAAACAGTTATAATACCAAAACTTAACACGTTTTCTGACTCAATACGAGATTATTGGGAGCCTATACTGTCCCACTGTTAGGCAAAGGCCTCCCCAACTTTTACCATTCCTCCTGTGCAGTTGGCTATTTTTTCAAAAATGAGTCAAGCTTGTCTCGCCACCGCCGACGGGGTCTGCCGGAGCCTCGATTTGATCCCTTGGGTTGTCATGCAGATCTTAAAAAAATACTGTTGCGAAATAAATATAACATTTTATGTAAGTTACTTGGATTCGCTAATTTGGGGAAAGCCTACAAGTGTCTAGAGTGAACAACCGAGATTACGGCAAGGTCACACGTTTCACTAGGTCAGCCGTAATTCAATTAAGGTGTTTACTTTCTTATTGTCCCGGGACAACATGAGTTTTTGCGCAGTTTTATTGATGCTATTTCGGTATCTCAGTTGTTAATGTATGTTGAACAATATATTGCTATTCACACTGGCTAGTCGGTTATCGATCCGTCAGAGTTGGACTTGGAAGCCGTCAGAAAAATGAGGGGGAGAGGATGAAAAACCAAGTCCAACGGGGGTCAATTCGGGTTGCACAAGGCGGTTCCACACACGTCATCATTATCATCATCATCTCAGCCATAAGACGTCCACTGCTGAACATAGGGCCTCCCCTTTAGGGGGGGGGGGGGGGGGGTTTGCCATACGCACCACGCTTGGCAGGCGGGTTGGCGCGCTCATTTATTTTTTTGTTTATTGTTGTTTAGGCTTTCAGAAGATGCTGCTGCCCATCTCCCGGTATATTCCCTTAGCAGACTCCTACTGCAACCACGGGACGATATGGAGCACCCACACAGCACGAACCCACAACACGTAGGGAGCTTAAATACCGCGAGCCATCCGGTTGCCTCTGGGTCACAGTAACTACGCGCCATTGCTCCAACTATTCCGTTTATGCCACAAATAAAATAGTGCATTAAAATTGGCTCAGTGTTTTTTATCGCGTTTCATTCAATGTTAAATGCTAAAGCCTCAATGATTGTTATTTAAACAAACAAAAGGTAACCTTGAACTGTTACGTAGTGAAGTGGTATTATCATTTTACATCTACGGCTTCCGCAACATTCAAATAGTTTTCGAGCCAATTTTACTAAGTATTACATATTTTATTGTACATTGCCGATAGCTCTTTTATTAAAGACTAACTTTGCTCGCGGCTTCGTCTGCGCAGAATTCAACTAACAGCGTAGAATTCACTTTCAGGTTAACTTTCGAAATAATAAATGCGAAAAAATCTCTGTTTGTCTGTTTGTCTGTATGTCAGTCTGTCTGTTACATCTATTTGCTAATATTTCCCATGTTATTTTCTCACACAGCAAACACAACTCATGTCGCTCATTTCCCCCATTATGACGTTATGGTGAAAAATCGCTTACACGTGATATATTTACCAATTTTCTCCATGGTTCTAATGGCCCCAGCCTCCCCACACACAACCGCATTCTTCGAAGTTAATTTTATTCGTCATTTGCAACATTTTTGGTGAACATTCATGTATGTTTTTATAAGTGAATAATTTGCATTAGCAATAGGTGGGTACGACATTGCTGATTGCTGAACTTGGTGATTATAAGGAATATTAAGTTTCCAGGTTAGTTGGATTCGATTTGCTTTGAGCATTTAAAATATTTAATTGGGTAACGTTTATATCGATAAAAACTAAAATAAAATTTTATTTTCTAGGTTTTACTTTATTATTAGTTTATTTTTAAAATTTTTTGGCCGTAATTTATTTGTAGGTTTAATGTTCGTTCTTTTATTTGATATAATTATACAAAAAAACATTTATTTACATAACATACAGAGGTACTACAGTACAAATACTAAACTAAATTAATATACAAAATATACAATAATAAGTATACAAAAATAAATTAAAGTTTAGTCAACACGTAGAAATAGGTCTAGTTGTACCCTGCTGAAATAATATATTGAATTGAGACATTTTGTTGGCAAAATAGTGCTAACCGGGCGAGATGTTCAAAATAATCTTCTCATGGACAACAATAATTTTCTACACTTCGCCCGAGACTTGGAATATCAAAACAATACATACATTTAATGCCTACTTTGTTTTGTTTTTGTTATTCACCAAAATTATGTTAAGAAATGAAGGAAAAGTAGAAAAATCCACTGCCTCAGGCGAGACCCAAAGCCCAAAAGGTATCCTTTATTTCTAAACATTGTGATATCATCTAAACATGCTAGCAGACGTTCTGCTTAATACAAAATTAATAATAATAAACCAACATGTCTTTAACCTTGTGAACCTATTCTGCATTCGTAGTAAAAACTCGGAACTGTCAAAAAGTTCGGCAAATGTCACTAACGGCTTTAATATTTCATGGCAAAGACTCAACTTTAATAATGTTTAGAAATAAAGGAAAAGTAGAATCCACTGTCTCAGGCGAGACAGTGGATTTGTAAACATTGTGGTATCGTTCGCAGACGTTCTGCTTAATTAATACAAAAATGAATTCAACTTTAATAGTGAGTTATAGCTTGTGTGGATATTTTTATACAAAGATGGAACATTGTCACGGTCATATAAAAGTTTCTTCTAACAATGTCATGCGTTTCATCCATTCCATCTTTCCATCTTATCATGACGGTAAAACATCTACAATAAAATAAAAGCTGCGAGCGCGTTTTCCACTTTAAATGTTAGCGAGTTTAGTGCAAGGGACCACTTTGTCGATTTACAAGGCCACTTTTTTCTTTCAGATAGTGTATATTGTGTAGTTTTAGATAGTACTAGTAACTCCATATCGACAAAGTGGTCCCTTGGTCCGTACACAAATATGAAATGTAACTAGTATTCAGAAGGTTCAAATTAGTTTGGCTTAAGTAAAACGCGTGCAGACGTCGGGCATTTGACGTGGATTGTACAATTTGTACATAATGTCTCTAGGAGCAGTGGCGTAACTAGCATGGGTGTCATCCGGTGCGAATAACTATTAGCGTCACCTCAAAAATCTAATCAGGGGGGGGGGGGAGGTGCTGCCGCTGCTGATTTAAAACACGGTTGCCTGAGAGTCACCTGAGTCCACACGGGTGTCGCCCACAATGCCCCCCCCCCCCCCTAGCTACGCCGCTGTCTAGGAGTAAAGTTTTTATGTTGTACAATCTCGGTGTACCTAGTTCTAAAAAAGTTGCATAACTTAAATAGGAGTTCTTCTGACTTTGGCCGGTCCAAATCAGTCTCTTAAATACCAACTTTTGGTTTTGATTTTAGACGCTATTAAATAATTTGCCAAACCGTACAGAGGACACTTGCAGGTCTAGTATAAAACGGCATGAAAAAATCCACGTTTCCGCGCGAACCTGCGCATTTCAGCGACCTTGTGACGTCACGTCCGCCGCCGGTCATCAGGCTCATCAGCCGTCATTACACAATTAAATACGAGAGCTGGCCGCGGTTTCGCATTTTTCGCGGTTGGCAGACTGCTGTAAATCTTGCGATAAATATTTTAGGAGAGTACATACATCAGTGGCGGTGGGTAATTTTTTTTTCTAGGTAAGCTGGAGCTTAATGTAGCTTTTAATTTCATCATGAGCTGTAGGAAAACTGCTTAGGTGCCTGAAAACTAGGCAAGCTGACGGGAATTGTGTTCTATGACCGCGCCGCCACTAATAAATTTAATGTTAACTATAGTGCCGTATTTTAATATTAAATTCATAAAAAATACATTAAAGCAACAATCTATCTCTAACATAACTCCAACACCCAACAAATAATCAACCAATATTGAAAATGTATTGGAGTTGTATCGGTATAATTTTCAAGCAAATTCTGATGTTTCTGATTCAGGCGTTTAGGCGCTAGCTGTATTGCGTTGGAGTTGTATTGAAGTTGGATCGTGTCTAAATGTGTTTTAAAGTTAGACTACGGCCCCTAGACGACTGACTTTAACATAAATATCAATAACTAAGATATTAAGCTAAGGATTACACCACGAATCGTTCTTAATTGACATGCTTGAAGTCAAGTGTTCCCCAGTGGCATCCAAATCCTCGATCACTTAAAGTCAAAGTCAATATTGTCTTTATTCAAGTAGGCATAACAACAAGCACTTTCGAATCGTCAGCAACAATTTATCTTAAGCTAATAATAATAAATAATTAAGAGCAATAAATTGATACAATTGTAAAAATATATATATACATGTTGTAGATGTCAAAAATAAAAATAATAAATCACGGACAGGACTATTGTAGCCAATAAGCCTGATATCGTGGTAATAGATCGACCGCAACGCCGGGCCATGCTCGTCGACATCACCGTCCCATGTGACGTGAACCTCGTGAAGGCTGAGAAGAGTCTCGACCAACATCTTGAGAGACTTTCGCTACGGGGTTGTGGTTGGATCAAGGGTCAGACACAGAGGGCGGTAATCCTGGACACAGCGCGCATAGTCCGAAGGTTCCTCACTCTGCGGCCCTAACCACCGGCAGCCTGGGCCTTGCTCCGTTGCCGGCGGCACCCTAGGATAGGTTTTTTATAATGTTTTTTATTGTTTTTGTGTGTTTTTGATGTATTTTTGTATTTTACTTTTATAAAAATATTGTAAAAAACCTACCACTAAGATGAAAAATGAATAAAGAGAAATAAATTCACAACAAGATCGTCAAAACTTAAAAAAAAATAGTATTAAAATACTAGTCACTAATCATTCTAGAACAAAATTTAATGTCACAAGGAAAATCTCAATTGCAATTTAATCCCACGGTGTTATATCATCCATGTAGTCATGTATATTATAATAGGCTTTAGAAATAAGTTTACGTTTTACATAGTTCTTGAATTTGTTGATTGATAATTTGGTAATTTCTTACCCATGTAATTACCCATGAATGAATCTTTTATTTTATGGAGCCGAGTGGAGGGCACTGCTAGTATATGCTTATTTCTTAAATTATAATTTATTTTTTATTACCTTTACCTGCGAGTTCATTTAATTGGCTTTTTGTTTACCTATATTAGGTACTGTAATTTTAAAGCTGTTGGTTCTCCTTAACATAAATAAATAAAATAAAATAAATAAATAAATAGTTATGTATATCACAGTTTTTTTCTAAAATTAACATTGTCTTATGATATGACATGACCTGTCAATCCAATACGATACGGTCGGGTCGGTCCAGTTACAAACTAGCAGCACGCATGCGCGACCTTGCCATTGTTCCGGTGTGCACGCCGTAATAGCCGGCCATTGTCAATTCGTCATTTATCGTTTTTTTTTCAATGAAAGCCGGTTTTTTCCACGGCTTGTTTTTTTTCTAGGTATTAGTTTTGAATTTGATCTTCCTGTTTTTCTTTTTTAATTAATTATAATTGGGCGCACTTGTATATATATATATTATTATATAATAATGCTAATGTCATTATAAATAAAGGAAAATTTAATAAAATTATTACAAAATCACTCATAAACCCATTAGCATCGGACAATTCATCGCAAAAAATAATTTTGTACAGAACAAGCTGCACGCTTTTGACACTTTTTGGGTGATTATGAATGTAATATAGAAATATATTATTAAAATACTGTATATAATACAAATTTAACATATGTTGTTTTATTTCGGTGTTATATGTATTCGTTTTGCGACATTTTTGCGATGAATTGTCCGAGCTATGCCCATTAGCAGAGCATGGTTAGTTTTCAAAGTGTATTTTTTTTGTAAAAAGCCCCAAAGTTGGTTATATTATAAACTACCTACTTACCTATGTGTACAGTAAAGTCACCGTATGTTCCTACACGAAGGCCGCAAAAATATCTGACACCCTCTTATGGCCCTACAAATAAGAGCGTGTCTCATATTTTTGCGGCCTTCATGTAGCAAAATTAAGGTTAGCTGGAAGAGATCCCTTATAAGGATAAATTTGCCTTTGGACCTATACTCTTAAGATTGTTTTGTATATTTTTTTTATGTGTACAATAAAATGCTACTACTACTACTACTACTACTGGAGAGAGGCCAAGACTGTTGCTCAGGACAGAAAGGCGTGGAAGGATCTTGTGCGGGCCCTATGCACCTCCGGGGTGCCCTAGGAACAACAACAACAACAACAACACTACTACTACTACAAAATACTATTGCCGGTGACAGTACCTACGATACTTCAACAAATATTAAAAAAGCTTTATGACCTGCGCAAAAATGTATTATTAGAGGTCACAAAAATTACGAGAAACAATAAAACGGAGGCAAATCAGAAAAAAAGGATTTTTTTAAAGATGGTTTATGTTATGTTGACTATGCCAAGATACTTTCCCATGTCAGTGTACAGTTGTTACTAGGTGGCGCTGATTTTATCTCATACATATTGGCTCTGTTTAGGTGGCTCTGAACTAGATAGCGCTAAATACACGGAGCCTCAAAAAGTTCTTAGGCTATGGCCGTCTACGATATATTTAAGTCTATGGGCATACAAACTTAAATTTTCGAATCAACCTCACACATTAATTGCACTAAATAGGTACTTAGCAGTTGATATCACGTTGTTTGTATTTTACAATAATGCACAAAGGTAACTAACTCTGCAAGTCCTCTGTTATGAAATGCTGAAACATGCCGTCGGAAAACTCACAAGCGCATTGGATCGAGAGCTCTTTATTTATTAATCTCATTTGCGGGCGCGCACATGGCTTCCCTAGTCTTAAAACGACGCATGACACACTGAAAATCTAGGCGGTTACGACGTTTTAACTGTTAGATTCGGTTTTTTACCTCGTTGCATAACGACGTATGTCACACTGGAAACTGCGGCGGTTACGACGATTTAACAGTTTGGTTCGGTACAGAAATGTTTCCGTAATACACTGCTTCTACGCCTTTATACTCGGTGATACGAGTAGGCATATCAAGCTCCTGCTATTATGAAGTTTGAAGCTAGGTCAGTACCTAGACTCTTTATAATGGTTTTGTTGATATTCTAGTTAATTGGGAAGCTTAAAGCGAATCTGACATTTGACACTTACAGTTAGATTTTGTAAATGCCGTAGGTGAACTTACTCACAATTTCCTCTTGAAGTACACACAGTAAAGTAAGGCTGCATGCTCGATGCACGCGACCGGCAACATGAATTGCGGCGCGGCCTAACCTTTTTGTTTGAAACGAGCGGTCGCCGCTGGCATCGAAAACAGCTCCATTCAATTCTATAGATTTTGATCGAGCCGCTCCGAACAGTAGATGCGAGCGGCAGGTTCACGCGGATCGATCAAACAAATAGACTTAAATGGAGCTTTCGCGACAATGACAGCGGCGCCCGCTCTTATACAGATTTAATATTGAATTCGAGCAATAAAATCGTAGGCGCCGGCTGCCATATATTAGTCCCTTTTGATTTGGGCTATCACAAATGTAGTTAGCACACTTGAGCGATTTGAAAGCGATTTGAAAGCGATTTCTATACAAAACTCGTACGCGGCGAACTCGCGGCGTGTTCGCTCCCATACAAAACTCGCTCGGAAATCACAAGTGTCATAACGCTCTTAATGATGGCTGTTTCACATTATGCTAACGCAAATTTCACGCAAAGTTGGCTTGGTCAGACTATCACTGTGGAGTAAATGGAATGACAATATGAACAAATACTAATCACATTTCTTAAACCTAGTGCACCATTAGGACCCCTAAGTAGGCTAGTCTCTGATAATATTTTATTCACCGCACCCAGAAAAAGAAGAAGCAAAACACATCAAAAATTAAGCTCCTTTAGTTCAGATGGCGCCACTGTAAACCTGTTACTGGGTGTTCTACTAACCTTAAAACACGTGTGATGAAAAATCAACTGTAGTCCACTGAAACAGAGTTTATAATGCTTGGCGCGGTTTGTTTAGATTTTCCTCCCTTATTGCCTACGCAGTGTACTAATGTTGATAAATGAAGCAAGACGAAGGTCTTATTGTCGTGTCATCCCGAAGGAGTGTTTGCATGGAATGTATTTCCTTGTTGTGTTTTCGAACATTTTCCGTTCCCATAATATGTCTTGTAATTTTCTTGGAACCTTTGTCCGTGTAAATATCTTGTTATTGTTATGAATACGGTTGGAATTGCAGAGATTCGGTTTTATGACATAGGAGGAAAACAAGCAGACGTATCGCCTGATAACAACACCAAGGGGGGTCACAAGCGCTTAGATATTAGGTGGAATTAGAGAGAGTTCCTTTTTAAAAATCTCGAAAACCTGTATCTTCTAAATCTGGCATAAATAACATTTTCCAAATCGAGCCGTCTTCGAAATTGATCAAAGTACATAAAAATAGCTAAAAATCCTTCAAAACCTTGAAGTCAGATGATGGTGTCAAGATCATTTGAACACTTGGCAACTTCTGATCATGAACACCGGGCGTTTCTGATCTGAAAAGTTTGTCTATGTACGGTCGACGTCAAAAATATGTTTACACATTTGCACCTTACTCCTTTGTAACAAGGTCCAAAAGTGTAAACATATTTTTGACGTCGACTGTACACCTTTAAGCTGTATGGTAATAATGTCGAGATCATTATGAGCTTTATATTTTATGTAAGTGGGAAACAATAAGAGAATTGTGAATTGTATAACTAAATTACAATTATGGTACAAAATTGATACAGTCATTGTTCCATACAAATCAAAATTAGCATCTCACTTTCATTGTGATGGATGGATAACACAGAACAGACTACCCCCCGCAAATTCCGCATTATAAGAGCGTTATCACACTTGCGATTTGCAAGATAGTTTTATATGGGAGCGAACACGCCGCGATTTCGCAGCGTACGAGGTTTGTACCTATAGAAATCGCTTTCAAATCGCTCAAGTGTGATAAGGCCCTAACGCAACTGTTTCTCAACGAAAGCATTAAGTTACATTCATCTAGTTATTTCCAAAATGGTTTCTAGCAGTAAGTATAACGGATTGGCACTCGGGAATATAAATATAACCGGGGTTATTAGTATCAAAAAACCAGAAAGATATCCGAAAACCCATGTTTTTATTACCAAAAAAAACCCTGTTTGCATTCCATAGTTGGAACTTAAGATTTAACACAAGTGAAGTTCGATAACAATAAAATTATGAAAGCAAGTTTATTCGACGTGAAATATTATTGCTAGTTTTAAAACAGTGTGGATTCAAATGCTCCATGTATTGGGTGTGATCTGTATTGATACACATCTGCCAATAACGTACAAATGACGTGCTAATGTGATTACCACGTCGTGACGCGCTAACAAGAGCTCCTTATTGTATATTGTATTGTATCACTTGTATTTTTATTATGCCAATATTTGTTTGCAAGTTTAAACATTCGCCAGAATTCGTATTTTTAACCGACTTCAAACAAAAAAGGAGGAGGTTGTCAATTCGACTGTTTTTTTTTTATCATCATTATTGTTATTTTTTTATTTTTTTTTGTATGTATGTTACTCGATATCTCCGTGAATTGTGAACCGATTTTCAATGTTTTTCTTAATCGAACGGGTATAACCCCTAGATGGTCCCATTGTCACCAAGTCGGTGTCTGATGATGGGATCCTGGAGAAATCGAGGGAACTCGGCCACTTCCTCTTGGAATAGCGGATCCTAAGTGAAGTCGGTTCTTTTTTTATTTAAAATTATAAATTATGTTGTGTTCTTCTTACTGGGTGGTCGGTCACTATAACTATTGGGCGGACTTAGGAGCAGATCTTTGCGACCTCGGGGCCGGTGAAGGCTGGCAATACTGCGCAGGACCGAGAAAAATGGCGTACTCTTGTGTCGGAAACCAAGACTTATCGTGGGTCGTTAGTGGTGGTGGTGTCATCCGCTGCTCCTCTTTTAAATGGTGGCAGGGGTTGGAGTGCCCGCATTGCTGCTTTTGCTCCTGTGACGGGTCGCTGTGTCGGTGGGATGGTCGTACGTCGTCTGTTTGGGGACGACCAGGGGGGTGATTTTTGAGATTCGAGCACTCGAAAGTGACATTTAAAACTCTGAATAAAACGATGAAATTATGTTTTAAAAATCATGATTATTTAAACTATTAATTCCATGCAAAAAAATTGGCGAGAAACTTTGGTGTGCGATTATATTCGATCTTAATTTTTTTGAATTCGAGCGTTCGGCTGCCAAAAATCGCCCCCCTGGCGTCTGGTGTGGCCTGTGATATCATCGGTTCCGAGTCCCGGTGAGCCGAGGCGGGCCCGACGGCCCAGCCGCGGCGGCGGTGTCCGCGGCGATTGGGTCGTTAGGCCAACTAAGTAAGTTAGTTGTATGGTGTAGGATATTAGATGCACCAATATGCACCCAATTTCCTGCGCACGCATCTCGAGTACCTAGCCGTGAAAGCAGCGCGATTTCTTTGACGAATAGCAAACAGACGTCGCGTATAGTGGGCAAGGGGGCCGCCGCGCATACCGTGACCATTGATTAAGTGACCATTACTTATGGTCACTTAAAAAAAATGAAAACTCTTGTAAAATCGAAAAAAAATGTTATTTCACCACTCTTGAACTTAAAGCTTATGCCAGTAATATGTATAGGTAGAATAGGTATTTAAACAACAAAAGTGTAAAACAAAATCCCTACATTTTTAGTTGTAGATTTGCGGGAATTTTTCTGTTTGCTATATGCCTTTTTACTCGAATTTACACTGAATTTTATTTGGTACTTACCAGCACCCAAACTTCGTTAACTAGTAACTTGAGTTTTGGGACTTCTAAACTAAGGCGTATTACCATAGACTTAAATATATAGTAGACGGCCATAGCCTAAGAACTTTTTGAGGCTCCGAGTATTTAGCGCAATCTAGTTCAGAGCCACCTTAACAGAGCCAATATGCATAAGATAAAATCAGCGCCACCTAGTAACGACTAGTGTACTACTAGTAATTTAATCGTTATACTATATATTTAAGTCTATGGTATTACTTACCCAAATGTTTTGTTCTTTATTTATAAGTAAACTTTGAGTTATAAGCAAATAAACTTACCGAATTAACTCCTTACCGAATTTTGGTTTAATGAAATAGCCGAGCGATGTCCTTTTTTTTCAGTGTACTCGAATTGTCCTAACAACGTATAGACATTGGAGCCCCTGTATAATTAGACGCTTACTCAGACTTGTTTGACCTCGGCATATTATTTCAGTTAAACTTTCGACTTAAAAAAAAATACATTAAAAAAAATCACTCCATGACCTTACACCATGGTGTGACAGCCGCCCACTCATCTCACAGCAATATCAACCCTACATCCTTCAAAATAAGTGCATATTCCATCAGTAGTAGTTCACTTTCTAAAGACTTAACACGTGACAGCAAGGTCAACGGATCTGTCATAGTATTCATGTAGGTGAGCTAGTGCATTGCCTCGCAAAACTAGTCTAAGTGGGATCCCGGGCCTACCGAAATCCGCCACAATCGAAATTTATTTTATTTTATTATAGAGACACACCAATACGCAAGCATTCAAATTACAATAAGCAAGCTGACACATAAAATACTTATGCATAGGGTTGCCAGGCCCAAAAATACAAAAGCCGGACTTCGCGCTTAATTTAGCCGGACATTTTACCCTAAAAGCCGGACATAACTTTTTTGATAGCTAATTTTAGCCTTTTATAAAGCCGGACAGTTGTTCGAAAAGCCGGACAACAGTTTATAATAAAAGAAACGATTACTTATTTATGTTTAGGGTTATCGAACGAGCGGAGCGTAAGCGAAGATCGTTCTTACAAACAACAACTGTCACCTGGCTACTGGGACGTCTCGGCATTTGGATGGCTTTTTGATTTAGATAGTTTGTCCGACGATAACTTTAGTAACGATTTTCCGATCTTTATGAAATTTGTTGGGGTTGTAGCAGAGACCAACAAAATTTGCGAGTTCGTATATGAGCTGGATTGAGACGGGGGTTCTGAAATTAGAATGCCTAAAAAGGTTTTGCAAAGGGGTCCTGTTACATTGGTCATCTTATTTGCTACTTTTACGAGCAAGTATGGTTGAGTTTGGTATCAAACGAAAGGTATTGATTAACACTCTCGTCAAATCCTTATTAACGCTTACTGTTTCATAACAATTAGCAACATAAAATTGATTTCAAAAATATTTTCAATTATATTTTGATTTTGGTGTAAATATTTTGACAACTGACTTTTTTTTAAATTTATTAGAGCTTTGGCTGCTAGGGCCATCAGCATACTGACATTAACACATTATTTAGAGAGAGTTACCATAGACGCATAAAGATGTTGACCGAAACCTATATAGGTGGTCCACAGATGAGAACGACATGTCAAAGCAACAGAGTGAGAGGCATGTGAGAGGTGGATTTAAATTTAGATAAGACAAAAACTGTCAAATCTGAAGCGATTTCGTCGCGGTAAAATTTTGCGCATCAACCGCACAATTTAATATGGACGTTTAGTTTCACCGTGATGGTTAGTTGAGAAAAAAATACCCGATACCTATTTTTGGTAATTGTAGTAATTCTACTATTGCACATTTATGGCGAAACACAAGATTCGCGAGTTCACAGTTCGGGGCGAACTACTAGTTTAGTCAACCAGGAACTAGGAACCCTAATAGTTTCGCCTGGTCCTTCTGTCCGCGGCTTAGTTCAGTGATCGTTAGTACAGTCGACGTCAAATATATGTTTACACTTTTTAATCTTACTCGTTTGTAATAAGGTGCAAAAGTATAAACATATCTTTGACGTCGACTCTACCCAGGCGATAAATATCCATTTTGGACAAAAACGAATACCCCTTTTTTACTTAAAATGAATGAGTTCTGCCTTTTGGCAAATGATAACTATTTTAATACACTTATTTGACAATTTTATCAACTTGTTAACAGCCCTCGGAGCAGTTGCTTCTTTACTTGCGGTCGACTTTCGACTCGTACCAAAGCCTAACAAAAGCCGGACAGGCCGGACGAGCAAATATTTGGCCGGACACGCCCGTAAAAAGCCAAATATGTCCGGCTAAAGCCGGACACCTGGCAACCCTATTTATGCACCAATAATGAGTGTGCAGAATCGCAACACTCAAACCGTTTCGAGGCTTTTACACTAAAGTTACCAGTGTTTAAACTAAAATTAATTACATACATAGGTTACAAAAACATACATAAACAAGGTATTTAATTTAAATTGTACATAAAGTGGAGTGGTAGTAAACCCAATATTTAAAAGTGTTTAAGAATTCTACGCTTCAAGGTATGTATAGATTCAGAAAAGATATCTATTTTGAAATTGTGTTGAAGTGATAGATTGTTCCAAGTAAGTTGCATATTAGGTAATGTCGTAATATCCGTCTCTATCGTTCTTGTATGTTCGAAAAAGAGTAATGAGTGATGCAAATAGATGATGAAACGAACGAAGTGGTTCTTTCCTCTATTTATTAACATTACAGCCAATGATTTGCGAGAGGCGACGCATTTGTGATGTGATGAGAATAACGAATGCATTTAATTGGCGTTTTTGTCGTGTGCCGTGATACGATGCGATTATTGTTTTTTTTTTCTTGAGCACGCGTGTAAGACGCTTCCTTACTATACGGCTACAAAATATTCCTTACTATGGCTACATTTGTAAACTTAATCAACTATGCACCTTTTGTTATATGAACAAGGTGTATAATCGAATGATTTTTGAATTGTAGTTGGCGCAATAAACGCTGTCATATAGTATGATGGTATAATACTGCCATTTTGAAAATCTATTAGTAGAATAGCTTGTCACAGTCATAGTAGCCTTGTTTGATAGCAGGAAAAACGGCAAATCAAAATGAGTTCCTGTGTAATCCACTGTACACTTGGAGAAACTGGAATCTTACACAGATTCTGGTGTTTACACTATTTAATCTACCATTTATTCGCAGATATATCAGCAAATTTAAGAATAACATTCAATTAATTACTTTTTACTTCTCATGCTCCTAAAGTTTCACTTTATGCTGGGTATAGGCGGACTAAAACTCAATTTTATGCACAAGTGCATAAAAAATTGCCATTGTCAAAATAGCCTTAGAAGAAGTCAATTTTTTATGCACTTGTGCATAAAATTGAGTTTTAGTCCGCCTATACCCAGCATAAAGTGAAACTTTACGAGCATGAGAAGTAAAAAAATATAAACACTTATGAAAGAAATTCCTATTCTTTTTATTTCCTCACAATCGAAGTAAAAAGTAGAGTGTATAACTCGTCCATAAAACCCATTTTACGCTCGTACTTTATATCCACATAAACGCCTCGCGTAAAATAGTGCGTTTTATGCACTTGTTGTACAATCTACTATATTTGTCACGTCAATTTGTTGTTAGCCCGACCCCTCTAATATAGCGGTTCTCAATTTTTTTTGATGACGGAACCTTTTTGGTCAGATAAATGTTTCACGGAGCCCAAAATTAAAATTTCGATGACATGTGCTAGATCGTATCAGGCTATCAAGGAGAAGGCAAAGGACATGGAAAATGCTCCCCCGACAAGAGCCCAGCTCTTAAATAATTGATGATGATGTGCTAGATAGATAGAAGAGCTGGTTTTAATTTTTTTTTCAACATTAAAAGCAAGCGAAGCCCCTACAGAGGCTTTGCGGAGCCCTATGGCTCCGCGGAGCACACTTTAAATCTTACAATTGTGTGACAAGGGCCTTAGTACTACACAAGTCTACCGAATCTTGATCCAACAACGGTTTAAAATCACTATTTCCTGTGTCAGTGGTTTAAATTACTTGGTACCCATTACTAAACGATCGAAAACTGGTTGAAAGTGTAGTAGACCTTTTACACGTGCTACGTGTCATCAAACTATTCTAAAATTACTCACGTTCGTCGCTTGCCACTTAACCAAATCACGCAAAATTTTAACCCTTAATTATTTAAAGTGAAGTTCGCCAGTTGGGTGCGGCTCGTATCAAGTTTCCAACTTAGTTACCTTAAACTTAGCTAAGTTATATTTAAGCCTGCCCGAGAAATTTGAGAACTGACTTGAGTATCACGATACGTTATTTGCAATGGTGATTAATATTGCGTAGTTATTGTAGCTACATTGTACAGTTGTAGTACAGTCGCCATCAGATATATCGGGGCGGCCAGGGTAGTCACAAATATCTGAACGACGCGTCTATTGTCAAGGCGATAAAGTCCATGTTCAGATATTTTCGAGTACCTTGGCCGCTCCGATATATTTGATGGCGACTGTACTTACTCAAACCGGCCTAAGTGTGTATTGTGTCTTGTATATTTATTTATTTATTTATTTAAACTTTATTGCACAATAAAAAGAGTACAAACGGCGAACTTAATGCCAAAAGGCATTCTCTACCAGTTAACCGTCGGGCCAAACAGAGATAAAAAGAAGGTAATAGGTGCGGGAAATTATTACAAACGTGGGAAATTCTAAACTGAATATAGCTGCTAATTCTAAATATATATGTTAAATATAAACTAATTCATAGATACATAACCGTAGCATTTGCATAAATAAAACAAATAACCCTCTTTAATACTTAGTTTTGTATTTATCCAAAATTATACAGTGAATATTTTGTATTATTCATTAAGTGATATTGCTTGTCTTCAGCATCTTACCAGCACTTCTGTGATTATTTAGAAATAGATGACTGGTTAAATATGCACACTTAGTAACATACACCCATACCAGAAGGCCAACCATGGTTGCCATTTTATCACTTATCGCGCTATGCGTCACTTTCACACTTACATTGTTAGAACGTGACAGCTATGGTGATAGGCGATAAAAACCCGACCATAGTAGGCTAGCAGAAAAGATTCACTGTATAACAGTGGCGGTGGGTCTAAATTTTTCTTAGGCAAGCCGACGGGAATCGTGTTCTATGATAGCGCCGCTACTGCTGTATAATCTAAACGTGCCTATGTATGTGCCTGCTCCCACTATCACGGTTTACTAATATGTGGTTGAAAATTGTATGGCAAATTATCACTTTATCATCAGATGGCATAATATGGTTTCGCATACCTATTTACGCTTATTTTTATTTGACATAACCTATGCCAAATGAAATTCGCCCAAAGAAAACTTCGAAACAATTCATATGGTAAATGTTGGTATGCTAACTAAGCGTTCTGCTATAAGTTGTTTGAGAAATTAAATTAGGCAAAAGGATTCTCGCCGAAATGGCAACACACCATAGTATAGTGTTTATGTCTAATCTGGGAGATAAAGCTAGGGAGCTTATATTCTAGACGCCATAGTAGACACATCAACATTGAACGCACACACGGCTCATATTTGCATAATATCCTAAGAGGGTTTATAAAATCCGTCAAAATATTTAAACAAATGTCACTTGTCTTACGATGAATACATTGTAATATTCCGGTCATAGTTCTGCTACGTAAAACCTGATGAAGTCATGCTTAGGTCATTTGTGCATTTTGCACGGAGATTTATGCATGTGCCTAGATTAAATTTATGTCAACATTAGTGTATACATATTAAAGTTGATTAATGCAATTCGAGAATTTAAAAATAAACCTAGAATCTTGGATTTTTTTACATTAATTATATTTTATGTGATATCTTCAAGTCAAAGGTCATTGTTGGTTATCAATAAGGCGTTGCTGCCTTAAATTATCTAAAAAAAACTTTATTAACAATTAACCGACAATGATGTATCTTTTTGAAAGCGTTACGTATTCTTTAACTAATATCATGGTGCTTCACTAATAAAAGATAATTGAAAATTCAACCCCTAAGGGGCAAAACACACCTGAGCTGACTAAAGCAGATTCATAATCTTTGTCGATGGTAGCTTAAATTTGTCTATGGCCTCCATACATTACTTCCTCGATCCAGTTCAGGTGTGTTGTACTTACGAGAGTAAAAAAGAGACTGAATATGTATAAAAAATTCAGCAAGTTGCAAGAGGAGGCTAGTTATTGGTATACATTTATTTACATAACTAAATATACAGAGGCTAGTTATTAAGTGACCCGATAGTCAATTGAATTCTTAAGGCACTAATACAACTTTGTCATGATAGCAATTGCACTGTGGATACGCATATACGTAGCTATGCATTACTAAACTTGCTATTTAGACAAGGTTCTATAGCGCCCTAGGAACAACGAGTTTGTTGACTGTTCTAGTACAATCGCCATCAAATATATCGGAACGGCCGTGGTAACCAAAAATATCTAAAAATGAACTGTATGGTCTCAACAATAGAGGCGTTGTTCAGATATTTGTGACCACCTCGGCCGCTCCGATATATCTGATGGCGACTGTACGTTGATCGATTGTCAATTTATTGAATGGCGACATAAAATCAATAAATAATTTGCGGCAAAGGATTACTGGCGGATTGTGGCGCCTCGGAAATTCAATTTGACCAATTTCAATTTGAGTAAGAATAAACGGTTTCACTAATTTACTTTCAGTCTGAAATTTCAGTATAATATAAGCTGAAGAAATTTACAAACGAGCTTCAATAGACATAAACGTAATTGGGCCATTTTTTGTACCCTACACTTTTTTCAATTTGATAAGTTTTAAATGATTTCGACTCAGACTCACGAGCTCTTTCGATCTGAGTAGGACACAAAAAGTGTCCCAAAATTTTCATAATTTTTTGTTACTTCCATTCCGTTACCACCATAAGAAGTCTATGGAAAAAGGTAACGCAATGGGAAAAAAACGGAAAGGTTATATATTTTATAATATATGAGTTTCTGTTATTGCGGCACAGTTACCTAATTACTAGATTGGGTTAGGATAGGTTAGATTATGTAAAGTTGGGACATGTAATTCGGCCAAATGAAATTTCTGCGAAAAGTTGGTTGGCAAGTGAAATTCGGCAATACAATGTTCGGCGAAAAGACAGAGAATCCTCGGTCAAACCTATAAATTCCAAAGCGTTCAATCAAGAGTTCATCGCCTCTTGTATTAAAGGACTATAAAACGAAACTTCATAGCTTTCGACACAGACCCTTGAAAAACTAAATAACTCTACCCTTCAGACAGTTACTATTTTTGTTATGTCAGCATATGTCAATAAATAGAGTAGCTCACAAAACTAGAGTAAACGAGCATAAAATCGAACAATAAACAAGCTAGGAGAAGGGTCGGTCCTTCACATTTAATCCAATGGTCGACAACATTACCTTTGCATTCGCATAAAACTGAGTAAACCTTCACGCCTTGGATTAAAATTCAACTTTGCATAACTTGACATTATGATATGACAAGTGTAAAGTTGTGAAACATGAATGTTTTAAGCAAGGAGTTGTCAAACGGTTGTGCTTGTGTTTTTTGGGTTATTGGTTGCTAACGGACGAGTGGGTGTCCAATTGACTTTGGAAACGTGATGTCACTAAGCTACCATCATAGCCTTTAATCATAAACCTTACCACCGTAAAATGTCTATAGATGCTTGAAAGCTTAAGAGCCGCCAGGACGCTCGCGTTCCCATACGAACGTAGTTCAGCTCTCATTTTAAAACGACATGCTTTAGAACCATCACATTTGGCATGGGCATTCTAGTAGTACAGATCAGATTTACATACAGAACTTATTTTTGCTATATTTTCTTTGTATTACAATTTTTAGCAACGAAAATGAATGTCCGACCTAGATCTGACCTACTAAAATGCCCATCATGGTTCTAAAGCATGTCGTTTTAAAATGAGAGCTGAACTACGTTTGTATGGGAACGCGAGATCACGCGAGCGTCCTGGCGACTCTTAACTAGCTGTAAAGGCGGCCACCGACTATCAGTTAGCCTGCAGTCCGCCTGACGATCTCGGCCTGTCAGTTATAAAAAAAAATTGCCAGCTCCGAACAACTGACAGGCCGATATATATATTAGGGTGGGTCGATTTAGTATGGCGCATTTTTATTTTTGAGTAATCATAAGTGGGTAGGCCTAAAATTATTGGCTTTTATTTATACTTTTTTATCGTGATTTATTTTATTTTATTTATACTATATTTTAGCCCTCTACCGCCGGCTAAAGTTTGATAATTACACAATTTTTTTTTGATGAAATTATTGATTAATTTTTTAAAAAGTTAAATTCTGCAGGATTTTAAACACCTTTTAATTGAATCAACATACCTAATTATAATAATTTCTTATTATTATATATATTCACGAATTTAACAAAATAAAGGTAAATAAGAAATTAGCATACTCCAATTTTTACCATAAAATGACAACTTAATTGAAATCTGTTTGTTACATTGTTATAAAGACATAACAAAATAACGATTAAAAATATTTTTACTTTATTTGGAATAAAAATTTTTTTTCTTAATGTTTGTAACATAAAAATTTTCAAGATTTGGTAGAGGGTTAAAACATGTACCAGTATTTTTTTTACATATTTTTATCATTATTATCTTTCCAAAACGCAACTTTTTAACACCACCCATTGTTCATTTTCATGATTTTACAAAATCGACCCACCCTAATATATATCGTCAGGCGGACTGATAGTCGGTGGCCGCCCTAATAGTTCTCCCATTCCCACACAAATTTTATTAAACACAGCGTAAGAATGATCTCTATTAATATTATGAACATCAGTGTGGGACTATAAACGGATACGATGATGAGATTAATGAGTTTCACAGGCGGTTTACAAAACCTAAAGTCGTGAGTCTAGACCGCCTGTCACCACGACACTTCTAGAGTCGTGTCCATGTTCACAGTGATGCATCGTGTAGGGTCTGAATGTTGGTGTCAATGAGCCAATTTAGAACGGCCCGAGTACCTGTCAGTACTGCAATTTTAAGGACGGTTGCAACGGATATCTGAATGTTGGTGTCAATGAGCTAATTTAGAACGGCCCGAGTACCTGTAGGTACTGCAATTTTAAGGACGGTTGCAACGAATATCCGGCAACTATTCGGTACCCGGCTTGACCGGCCACGTTTTTACTATTCGGCCGAATACCGGGTAGTTGCGTATCATAATGATTATTACCGATACATTCGTTTATTAACCGACTTCAATTCCATAGACGGAGGAGGTTCTGCATTGGGTTTGGTGTTTTTTTTACATCACGTGTTTCTTCCATTCAATAAAGGATATAGATTTAGATAGCTTACAATTTCTTGTACAAGTTGCAACAACCTACGACTTTTGGCCGAATATTCGGCTGTCCGACCTACGGGTCCGCCGGATATCGCCCGATATATAGGGTTGCCATAATTTTTGGGAACTAATACGGGACTTCTAGCAAATAGCACCCCCCTCGACACGAAAGTTTTGTCCAATAATCAACCGAGGTGTGTCCGGTGCGTCCTGACGGCATCGAATTTGAAAAACGGGACAAACACGGGACGGGACGGGTAACAATACGGGACGCGATGCTTAAATACGGTGACAGTCAACCCTACCGTACGACGGACGGTCCGACGTACCGTACGGACGTATGGCAACCCTACCGATATACGCAGTCTTTATTTCAATACTATTGATTATACACTCAAAACTGCCGCTACTAATGCAGAAGATGGTGGTTCAAATTCAACCCTCGACACCGGAGGTCTTGGTCACTTTTTCAACCGACTTCAAGATTTCGAAGGAGGAGGTTCTCAATTTGTCGGAATATTTTCTATTACTATTATATACTGACGTGTCTACTTAAAAAAATCGAAATATCTTATTATTTATATATTTTGATTTGTTCTGTAGCTGTGCAGTCGCCATTAAATATATTGGAGCGGCCAAGGTGCTCAAAAATATCTGAACATGCACACCTTGATGATACAGGCGTTATTCAGATATTGTGACCACCTTGGCCGCTCCGATATATCTGATGGCGACTGTACTATTGAAGATGTTACTAGAAAATTATGTCTCTTTTTCCTGCTAGCCACATTGAGTGTACTCCTACAAATTCTATCACGAAGATTTTTTTTTACTAGAAACAAGTAAAAAATAGTAATTCCCAGGAAAAGTAAACGTTCACTAAAATCAAGGAAACGTTTACTATAAACAAGTAAATGTTTACTAAAAACAAGTAAACTTTACTAAAAACAAGTAAACTTTACTAAAAACAAGTAAACTTTACTAAAAACAAGTAAACTTTACTAAAAACAAGTAAACTTTACTAAAAACAAGGAAAGGGTTTATTTGTTTTTAGTAAACGTTCACTTCTCCTGTGAATTACCATTTTATACTTGTTTCTAGTAAAAAAAATCTCTGTGATTAGATAATCTACCCATCTTGTGGGTATAAAGCCTACCTACGTTAAGTTTGGCACGTGGTTGCCATTTCAGAACGTGGATTTACTTAAGCTTTCTCTAAAACCTATTTATAATGGCGAAATCTGCAGATTTCCACCGGTACCTCATCATGGGTAATTCCACGAAAACGGCGCCCGATTCGGAGGCTGCGGCTTCCGACGGCGACAATGGAACCGTAATTATACCCATTCAGGAATTCGGGGAAGCGTATTTAAGTGTTCTGGTCGTTTGAAGAACTTTTTCATTGTTTGGGTATTATTAATAATCGATTTGGACTAAAGTATAACTCCCTATTTACAAACGTCTTACAAGCGCCATTTAACTAATCGCCACCAAATATATCGGAGCGGCCAAGGTACTAAAATATCTGAACATGCACTCTATCGCCATGTAGACAGAAGAACAATAGAGGCGTTGTTCAGATATTTGTGACCACCTTGGCCGCTCCGATATATCTGATGGCGACTGTACATAGGCCACTTTGACAGTGTTTGTTAAAATTGTCACAACATAAAATAATTAAATGAGGCCTTATAATACGTTGAACTCTGTCTTACTTCGCTTTGGTATCATTATGTTGTTCATCCTTACTAATGAAAATCTACTTACTTCTAACAATTGAAGCCAAAAGAACGCTCAGTATCTTTTCTTGGCGCATAAATTTGTACCTAAATTTACGTTCAGGAGAGCACTAGAGGCATTAGAAGCACTTTCTTTCGAATGTAACATCAATTGCAAAGTTAGCCAAAATTAAATCAACATCCCTTATCAATGTAATTCTTACAGTACCGATATAAATGTTAAGTGTAGGTTCGTATTCCGTACATTAGTCAGAATGTACACTCGAGAGCAAAAGTTTCGGGTCACTCAAATCACTAAAATCTATTCTAGGTTATAAAATGTACTGAGATGACAGGTATCAAAAACCGCTTCTTAGGTTGCACAAGGTATGGCATTTTCTTGAATATCTCAAAAGATATTAATTTTAAAGATATTAAAGTTTATGCTACTGACCCGAAATTTTTGCTCTCGAGTGTAGTCCTTATCCTACATGCGCAACCCTCCAATCTAGGTAATTTAGCCCCTAATCCGGTACAATGAAATGTAAATTGACGGCCGCAATATTTATAAAGGTCAGTCCTAATAACTTGGGATTCATGATGGCGTTATGGAGCTTTCATGTAATAACAATGGGTATAGCAGAAATTTATATTTTATATTCAGAATTTTCTGGAACTTCGTTGTTTTTGAGTATGTAAACATATTTTTTTTGTACTTAAGTTCTAAATCTCTAGATTAGTAAATATGGCAAATTTAATTGGTAGAAAGGAGAGCCTAGATGTTGTGGTACTACCTTTTTTACACTCACCAGCGATTGACCCTGATAGAAATTGATGACAGTGATCACTTTTATTGAAACGGATAAATAATGCGCCCAAAGACATATTTAAGTACAATAAATAAATAAAGAGTATGGGACAGTCTTAAGGTCAACTCGGCGAAGACCATCTGTCGGCGAAGATCGGATAGCCAGCAATTACAGCAAATTCTGCATAGTTTTTTTTCAGGAAATGGTAAAACTGTTCTAGAACAGTTCTACAACGTTAAAGTGTGAAACCTTAGCTTTACAGTGTGAAACCAACTGCATCTCGTGTGTTGTCAATTTGCACAAGGAACGAAGGTTAAAATGGTCCGTTCACGAAACAAAAGTAAAAGGGAACCAGGCATAGTTGCAGCTAAAACGAAAGTATGTCAAATTGCGAAATGCATTAGGCAGCTGTCAGATTTTTGATGCAATGTATCGCCTTTTCATTGCACCTAACCGCATTAGCTAATAACTAATAAGCTATGGCGAACTAACTTTTTATGTAAAGGTCACACTTGTAAACAAAAATATGACACCTCTTCGATAAATGTGACGTTTTTGTGTAAAAGAAAGAAAGAAAACATTTATTCCTGACAACACATACATATTTTAATGTACCTATTTACCGTTTTCTGATATTACCTACAAGTAAGTTGTGTTTAATGTAAGTACTAATAATGTATTTCTCTATTTACAGGTACGTGTAGACATCGCTGAAGTATGCTCAGAAGCCGGTATATATTTTTAACTACAGGATAAATCTAATTAATTAAACCTAATATCATGTAATTACGAGAATCGTGACTGAATGTACGTTGCTCTAGGTTAATACACTATGAACATGACTATTTAGTAATTGGTATGGTATTAATTATCCAGATTTGGGCAACGGAGCTCATATAAACCATACTAGGCATGAAAAGTTTGACGGAGTTTAGTCGGTAGTCTTAAAAATCAAAGGAAATTAGATCCAAATATAATTGCACACTTGTCTTCATTATTTTCGCAAAAACAAAAGTTTTAAAATTAATATCACTGTTATTCCTGAAATACCATATCATCAGTTCTGAAAGAGTTTTAAGTATGTAGGTATCAGAGCCGAGCACTTGAACTTCAAAAATTGCGCCTCTGGCCAAATACACAACATGTAGGAATGACCCAATTAGGCCTGATATTAATGTCAGTACGGTCAGCATCAATAGTATCTTCCTACACGAAGGCCGCAAAAATATGTGACACGCTCCTATGGCTCTATAAATAAGAGCGTGTCACATATTTTTACGGCCTTCGTGTAGGAAGATACTATTCATGCAGACTGTACTTATATTAATTATTTACAATTCAGACGTAAATATGGTCGCGTGAAAGAGAAGAGATCATCGGAAACCATATGGAATCTTCAAAATTCCTTAGTTTTATGTAGTCGAAATATTCATAGTTTGTCGACTACCACGCATGTACTCATATTGTTTATACCAACTGATACGTATAATAACTAACTATGCCGAGGGTAAGATGAATTAAAGTATTTGTTACGTTGTTTGCTTCCAATATAAATCTTTCTTTGGCCACCATTACAGCAAATAGCAGTCTGACAAGACTATATTACATATTGTGGTTCATAATGTTAGTGATTTGTCAGAGAAAACAGTTACAGCTAAAATATGACCCTTCCATCTACATCAATCGCATAACACCAGGTGTTAGGTGAACTCACCTATGTCACTAACTTGCCCTGAAAGTGACGAGTCAAGCCTGTGCCTCTATTTATATACCCAGTATTAAACAACCACGCTTAAGGCTTAGCTTCCTCCTACGCTTACAATCTACACCCCAAACCACTCTTATCACGTTATACCAAAGTCTATAATCGCGCAGGTAACTGAAAAAGCAAGTTGTAAAGATTAACCACTTTCGTGTGATCATATCAGTGTTTTACTTCTTGACAATAAAGTTTAATATCGCTCAGCGCATTGGTAAACGGAATTTGTAAACAGCTTAACCAATTTACTTTGACCTTTCGAGTTGGGAGTAAGTTGGGTGGCGTTGTTGGTAGATTGGAGTTCTTGTTGTGTGGTCTTCAAGTTTGTTGGTGTAGGGCGTGCAGCGAAGACTTACATAATGGGGGTTGAAGGGGGGAGATAACGAGTTTACCTGCAACCTTGGCTAGGGCTTGTGTACGGTCTTTCAAGATGCCTGTTGCTAGTTTCAAGTTGGCTGATTCAAAGGGGATGGTGCGACTGATTTGTTGTTTATTTTTGGAAAATGGACTCCCACGAACGCTCCTCTATGGAATGGGTCCCTGCCAAGGTTTTCTTGAGGGACTGAAGTATATTATTAAAGGCAATTCAATGGAAATGTAACGCAAGTTACCCTTTAATTGACAGTTTATACAATAAACCTACTACACGGAGATTTTTTTTACTATAAACAAGTAAAAAATAGTAATTCCCAGGGCAAGTAAACGTATACTAAAAACAAGTAAACCCTTTCCTTGTTTTTAGTAAAGTTTACTTATTTTTAGTAAACTTTTACTTGTTTTTAGTAAACGTTTCCTCGTTTTAGTAAACGTTTACTTGTCCCGGGAATAACTATTTTTTACTTGTTTCTAGTAAAAAACAATCTCAGTGTACTAACTATAGGTACAATAACATTAAGCAAACGAAATTACATCAACAGATGTTTTGGTGTCACTGACACTAAGTTGTGTTAACAATAGTTTTGTCTACATTTTCACTAGATACATAGAAAAGAGCGTACTCCCGCCTTAAAGGCCGGCAACGCGCTTGTGACCCCCCTGGTGTTGCGGGCGTCTATGGGCGGCGGTAATTGCTTACCATCAGGCGATTCGTCTGCTCGTTTGCCTCCTATGTCATAAAAAAAAAATACCCTACGAAAAGTCGTAAACGGCTTAGCGCTTGTCTCATCCACTCTTTGAGCTCGATCCTACACATTTTTCTATATCTAGTCTATTGTCCGATTTCCATTTTTAGCGTCAGTTGAATTGGACAGAACATGAGTCTTAAAACAAAACGTATTGTTCTCCAAAATAGCGAAGCATTCTATTAAGTCTATTTTTGCCGTGTCCGCCCAATAGTCTACTTAAATCTATACAGCCCTCTAGGGTTTTGCATTGATACTCCAAAAGTTCCAATATTATATACGAATTATTCCGTTGCATCTGCCTTTAACAGCTCTTGTAGTTCAGTAAAACACGATATAAATCGCAATATTTATCGCAATAAGCCAGTAACGAATACAAGCAATTTGATACTCGATACGCAAATTGGCGTAATAAATCCTCAATATGCGATATTCATTTTTAATTGGATTTATTTACGAATGAAAAATATTGCTCATTCAGTAATCCTCCTGTTACTGAAATAGGTATCTGGATTCCAGTATAATTTTTCAAATATAGTTTAGGTTTGCTACGGCACCGTTTCCCGTTCGATGTCCACTTATAATCCAGTAAAGATACGTTTTTATCAAACATTAATTTATAATAGCGATTTTTTTTATATGGTTTTAAAACGTCATTCTTAGATTAATAAACCTAAAATCCTACAAACTTTCCATCGGGAAGTAAATATTCTTTAAAATATATATGAAGCGTTTCGTTTTTTGTGTGATTTTCCGTCATCCAAAAATAACGTGGCTTAAGGAACCATAATAAATAAAAAAATATTTATATATTTATTTAGGCGATTTCTTAGGAATTAATTAAATGACGATTTTTTCATGTTAACATTTTTGTAGGATTTTTTGTCTACGCAATGATTAACATGACTTTTAAGCCGTAGAACTAAATACTTCTGCTATTATAAATTATTTCCAAATTTGTCATTATTCCCATACAAGTGAAAATAAAGTTGTAGTTCTCGTGGTCCGCAATACTTCTGGCATCGGTAAACGTGTTATAAAAAGATCAGGCACTCCTTTCGAGTAACTTAATGACACTTGCACGGCTAGCACATCTTACGTTGTTGCGCGACTCGAAGTATGAAGTGACAGGCGACAACGTAAGATATCGTCGCTGCGCTTGTAAAATCCGACATGACGTGACTTTTTTTGAAAAATGGTTTTTGACTTCATTTAAACGTAATTTTAAAGGTGCATATTCCTCAAAAATCAATTTTTTTCTAAGTTTACTGGATCACAAAAAATAAAAAGGCCTTAATTAGCCGCGCAAAAGGCACTATGTGATCAAATATCACAAAGCTGTTTTTATCAATGAATGCATTATAATAATATTGCGCTTTGTGATGGGCACAGCGGATTTTATATAATATTTTATGAAATTGGTTCTTGACAAATAATATACATATAGTTAAATATGTAATATATTCAGCAGTGTTAATAAACAGTCGTATACGCATTTTTATGGTTTTAATTTATTTGCAGTATCCGCTTAGTGACGACCATAACCATCACTGCACAAAGCCGTGAACGGACAGACGGGGACAAACGGACAGCGAAACATAAGGGTAGGAAGTTGATTGCAGGCATCCATAGGCTACGGGAACTGCTTATCATGAGACGGGTCGTATGCTTGTTTGCCACCCTCGTGGCATAAAAATAAAAAAGTAAAAAAATACCCTCTTCAACCTTCTCAGTGATGGTTAGTACTAGAATAGTTAAACTTCGTATGAGTATGTGTTTTGAACACGCCGACAAAGTTTTAAAACAAAATCTGAAAAAATATTATTTTTTAGGGTACCTCCCACTTCATGTGTTCGGGAGGTACCCTAAAAAATAATATTTTTTCAGATTTTGTTTTAAAACAATTTTTAGACAAAACTTATAGTTTCGTAAATAATAGCTCCGAAAGTTTCAAAAAGTGATTATCTTATTTCCTCGAAATCTCATTATACATTGATCCCAGCAAAAAAGTGTAAAGAACCTTTTTTGTAGAAAATTATTTGAGGATTAATTAAGTAAAAGGACATTTTTTCGTATGAGCCACCGCTACTGAGTTATTTACGAAAAGCCAAAAAAAGGGACCTTTACACCCCCCTCTCCCCGTTAGCGGCGCCCCTATCCATGAGTACTTTTAGTATGTTGTGTAAGACACCTTTATCTACAACTTCACCAAAATTCAGCTATACACGAATTATTTCCCCTATCGAGCAGTTAGTGGGCTTCCTTCGGTGAGCTATAATATAAGGCTTTATCATTCAGTTATTCATTTATTCAAATAAAAAAATACAATAGCGACTCCACTGGACTACTTGTGCTAAAAATACCACCAGAATCCTAACCCTAGTTATTAATATTGAATAAATAATAACGACAAAATTTGCAAAACTTCCGGATGTTATTGACATATGATATTAATTTGAGTACTAGAGTTGTGCCATTTTTAACGGCCTCATAGTCGGTAGTGATCCTGCCTATGAAGCAGGAGGTCCCGGGTTCGAATCCTGGTCAGGGCATTTATCTGTGTGTTTATGACGATTTTGTTCCTGAGTTATGGATGTTTTCTATGTATGTAAGTATTTATCTTTATCTATCTATTATATATATCGTCGCCTAGTACTTAGCCAAGACACAAGCCTCATTGAATTATTCTATTGAGCTTACTGTGGGACTGGGTTGATTTGTGTAAGATTGTCCCATAATATTTATTTATTATCTATTATTCTTGAGAATTCTAGAGAGCGTTACTCATTTTGCCTGAGAAACGTTCTCGCTGGAGAATTATTCTCATAGGAATCGGAAAACATTCTCGAAAACGGCACATGTCTATTTACTACTGAATGAAACTACTTAGATTAGGTCTAAAACTTCAAGGACGTATAGGTCTGGGCCCGTGACCTTTAGATTGAAAACCGCACGCGTATTTCCAGGCTTCGAAAGATCTTACAGATGGTTTATCTCTGTCCTCCTTTTATCCGGCCTTTTTTTGACGGCTGGATTAAGTCTAAGGCAATCTATTCCCAATAATTGTCATGGGCACTAGTTTTTACACAAGCGAATGCCATATCTGAGCTTCGAAACTGGAGGGAAACTACGCCCTATTGAGATTAGGTTTGGTTTAAAAGCGACTAGTAATTTATTATATGATATTTCGTACATAAGTTCCGAAAGCTCAGTGCAAAGAGCCGGGATTAACCCGAGACTCTCGGATTTAAAGAGAGGCGTCTTACCGCCAGGCTGCCATTGATCTTTCAGACTGTTTATCGAATTAAAAATCATTGTTTTCCCTGGGAGCAACGTTGGATCGCGGAGAAGTAGGTCTTTGTCCGACAAAGCCCAAAGTTAATAAATTAACATAGCGTGGGCGAGGTAAGGCGCTACTGTTCAATACAGCTTCACTACGGCTTTGAATGTAATTGTGACGTTTACAAACAAAAGGTACTTACATCATTTTCGGTTGTTAATAGCGTTATTTCTAAATGAATTATTAAGGCAGTAATGCCTTATTGAACTGACAATGATGTACCTTTTACTTGAACAGCACAATTAGACTTCTAATCCACCCGTATAGACAAGAAGGATATCTGATCAAGAATTAGAGATAAATAATTTTTTTTATCATGCGGACCCCAGGCTCAATTGAACCGAGGCAAAAAGCCGGGATAATCAATTTGTGGATGAATAAGATATATTGACATTTCACACACGCTTCTGCTGTCTGTCCCTCTCTTCATGTCGGTCCCTCATTACTGAGGATCGTGACCACTTGGTTTAGCAGCTTTGGTGATATGTCTCCATCGGTCTCGATCTCTCGTAGCCCTCACCGCTTCATGGAGTTTGCCTGAGGTGGCTTTTTTAACTTGGTCAGACCACCTAGTTGGTGGGGGGCCTTTAGGTCTTTCGCCTTCCACTTCCTGTCTGTCCCTATGTACCTATGCTTAGATCTTTAAAACCACGCAACGATAGAGTAATTCAAGAGGAAGATTTATGTGTATAATTGCACCCGTACAAAGCCGGGGCAGGCCGCTAGTAGTATATAAAATCTGTGCCACGCACAGTGCGTGTATGCCCGTCTTGTTGGTATGTAATCCATGTTTAAAGACTTCTACCGAGTGGTTACCGGTACCGTAATTAAGAGGTATCCCGTAAAATGCAATTAACGAGACTTCGCAGCTCTTTTAACCTTTTGAACTCTTTGACAGCTCTATTTAATTAAATATTAATTTATCTACTTTACTTTTCCGAGTATTTTTACTCGAGTCATTTAATAAAGTAACTAATAATGAAAGAAGCTATATTTTTAGAGTGATTTCGTTTTAATTTAATCTTACTTAAGATTCTAATAATACAGGGTACTATTTAAACCTGCCAGTTTAATGACCTCTGACTTCAAATGCGCTGGTGGCCTGGCGGTAAGACGTCCGATTTTCAACCGGAGGTCTCGTGTTCTAACCCCATACCACTGAGTTTTATGGAACTTATGCAGTCGCATTTCGGTGAAAGAAAAACACCGTGAGGAAACCGAATTTAATTCCAAAGAGGCATAGTTTCCCCTCTGTCTTTGAAGGTAAGATGGCAGTCACTTTCGTAAAAACAGTCAGACAGAGTCGCACTATAAGGGTTCTTTTTTTACCATGTTGGTACGGAACCCTAACTAGTGCCTACGGCAATTCATGGAATTAGATTGTTCAAAATATTGTAAGGTTATTTTGAAATTAAATCGGACAACAAAGGGGGTGAAAATAGGACAGGTCACGGAAGGGGGCTAAGATGTAATAATTACGTGATGAACGATTAATATTTAACTTTCATGAAAATTAAACGCTGAGGAACAGGATTAATGAAACCTCATAGTACATAATGAGTCTTACATTATATTAAAATGGATAGTTAAATTAAATTTACAAATATGGAATGTTTATTTTTCGATCACTTCACTATCCCTTAAAAGCTACGTTCCTTAAAATGTTTTTTACTTATTTTCAAGCGCCTATAGGCTACGGTAGCCGCTTATAATCAGCAGGCTTATGATGGACACTGTCGGCGGATATCTTGATAGTCTGATAAGCTGTCAAGTTATACGAATCTGATATAAGTTATCAGCAAAACATGACAATATGTCAAGTTGTCAGCTTGTTGCCGACAGTTTGCGGTAGTGTGTGTACGTAAGACACCTTAGAGCTTTAAACCAAGCGGAGTGGCCATTGACAGGCGTTCCCCCCTGCCAAAAATGTATGACCAGTGGTCATACTCATTGTATGGACTGACGTTTATTTGACATGGCTATTTTGACGTTTCGCATACATTTGACGTTCCCCTCCCCCGCAAAAAACGACTTTCTGATAGAAATGAGAGCGCGTGTCGCATCCGGTTGGTTTAATAATCAAAGTAAGACACGGACCAATAGAGAAACCGGATACATAGTACTTTTACTCTATTTCCCTAACCACAGTTGAACCTTATTTTATTACCGAGCAAAACAGTCGTTCATGTGACTAGTAAAATTAGTAAAAAAGGTCCCATAGAGAGCATAATTAGGGGGCAGTGTCTTACTCGTACTCGTTACAAAATGTACACATATTAATTGACTGAGGAGCCGAGCGTAGCGAGGCGACGAACGTCTCCGTTTTCACTGGTACGACGATTTGGCATTTTGATGTGTGTGTATTGGTTGGTTGGTTGGTATGTTGGTTGGTCAGTGTCGGTCTAGAGGTCGCATTTTTCATCCGATTTCGATGAAACTTGGCATGTACGTTCCTTGATCTATTTGCCAAAAATTATCGAGCCATTTTTTTGATTGGGGGGATAATGAGGGGGGAAAGGGGGAAAGTTTGCTGTCGCGTTAATTATGTTATCCGAAGTCTACGGTTCACAGAACCACTAGTTAATATTTTGATTGTCTGATGAGTGATGACGTCTCTACCTCCTTAGTCAAAGCGAGACATCAACATATAACCTTCTCTTTCGGGCTCACTTTGTGATCAAAGAGAATACTCCCGTTAAAAATGATAACTTCATGGAGGTAATACGATCAATGCACTATTGCTTTTTTATGTACTTGTCAAAAATGACCAAAGTAGAAATAGGTGACGTTTTCAAGCCAAAGGTACGTCATTGGCAGTTGTTAATAGAGTACCTATATTTCTTGAGTGTTTTATGGCAGTAACGCCTTATTGACAAACTGGCAATGACGTACCTTTGACTGGAAAACATCACATATAATGATAAATGTCATATTTTGCTGGTGTAAATTGTGATGAAAGTATCTGAAGTGCTTTTTATTTATTATTTAAAATAGCAAGAAACAAAATAAAACAACCCGAATATGAGGGTAAGTTTTTATATTGGTTTTTTGATTAAGTATCTGTCTTATCACGGTTTTGCTTGATACCGTGGCTTCATATTTTGTTCTCTTTATCAATTTTTTTCATTTTCAGAGAATTGCACATAAAAATATAAACTTCTTGGGGCTTTGGCTACTAGAGTGCAACTAGAATGTCGTAAAAGAGTAAAACTAAGCAATGTTTATTAAAGTGAGTATTAAAGGCGCACCTACATTAGTATTATTAGGTACTTCGCTGGTAAACAAAAAAATCTCTTGTAAATTACTATACTTATTACGTATCATGCAAGCAATCAAAACGTCCGATGCATTTTAGTTTATACTAGGTACTCTGCATCTGCATCTTATCCAATGAATCTTCATGTCAACCGAACTCTCCGGAAAACGATGACCGTTTCATGAAAATAAAATAGAAATCAATTATGTTTGTTGGATATTTAGAGTACCATATTTAAATAGAATATTATTTATTTCTAAGCTCTTGCTGTCTGTCTGCCCGTCCGTCTGTCCTTGCCTTCGACTTACAGCAGGTTTTTCTTACCCACCTCAAGAACCTGTGCAGTTGTATGTCCTTTTTTATTTACTTGGAAATAAATAAAAGTATTCAATATGTAACTATGTAATATTTTATTATATATATTTTTTTCACCTCAGCAGCTCGAACAAGGGTTCTTTGCCGCCTAAATTCAGTGAGCAAAGTTCGATTTTGCTCACTGAGTGAGACAAAATGACCTTGAAAATTCTGCAGTAAAAAGAAAGAGAAACTAATATTTCAAACGTCGTAACGTCGCTTTTTGAATAGCAGAACCCCGATGAACACTAAATTAGCTTGGAAACCTAATCACAAGATTTGGCGCAGGCACTAGTTTCTAATCAATGCGTGATTACAATGTTTTCAAACGAAGCTCCTCCTCTCTTATTAAGTTAAAAAATAGTCAAAAAAGGGTCAAAAATTCCGAAATTTCAAAAATTTCTTAAATTTCTAGTTTCCAAAATTTCAAAAATTACAAGTTTTAAAATTTTCAAAAATTTCAAAAATTTCAACATTTCAAAAATTTCAAAAAAATTCAAAATTTCAAAAATTTCAATTGTTTCTAAAGTTTCAAAAATTTAAAAGTTCTAAAATTTCAAATATTCAAAAATTACAAAAAATTCTAAAATTACAAAAATTTCCAAAATTACAATAATTTCAGAAATTTCAAAATTTTCAAAAAAGTTAAATTAGTAAGGAAAGTCAAAACAGTCAAAAAAAAAAAAAGTCGAAAAGTCATACAAGTTAAAAGTAACCGAGTATTTTTTTGTATCGGTATTCGTATCTGTATTATTATCGGTATGTTCTCACTGCTGAGGTGAAAAGTTGTATGTGCAACATGAGACCAAAGTTATTTGCACCTCGTGCCTTTGAGTCCCTCACTACGCTCAAGATTCTAAATTAGAATCACTCGCTACGCTCGTGATTCTATTATGGAATCTTTCGCTTGCTCAGGACTCAAAATAAACACTCGAAGCAAAAACTAACTTTGCTCTCTTGTTGCACAAATAACTATTTTCCACATGAACCAACTAACCGAATTCTGCGGGAATATAAAGGAATAATGATTTTTCGGAATTGTCGGTGATGTTTTCAAAGGTTGTCTATCCGTGTGTTCTGTATGTAACGTAAGTAACTGTGTTATAAGGAAATATCAAAATATTAATTATAGAACTATATTATAATTTATAACAAGATATGTAGGTATACCGAATGAAAAGCAAGATTTTTCCTTAGGTAGTTTTAAGACTTCAATATTTTAAAAGGAGGTTGGCTGTATGTTGTCGATGTCATTTCGTGGATGTCTGTCTGTCTATCTGTCCCCGTCCGTTTGTTCGTCCTTCCGTTCATCTATCCGTCTGTCTGTCCCTCCTCCGTAGCTCACAAAGAAAAAACGGAACCCTTATAGATTCATGTCCTGGATGTCTGACTATCTGTCTGTCTGTCCGTCCGTCCGTCCGTTAGTCCGTCTGTCCTTCCGTTATAGGTATGTAGTTTTTCTTAGAATATGTCGTAGTTAAAGTATCGTATTTTTTTAAATTTTTTTATTTAACAACAAAATCATTACAGTCGGCATTACAGTGTGCACCAATGCGCCGAGTAACTAAATATATTAAAAGTATACTATACTAATAGCAACATTTACATAATAAGACTAACGACATTCCACTGATCATGTGTATTATTATTACTTTTACCATTAATTAAATGCTTTTCATTTCATATACGGCGGAGGATATATTGAGTGGCGAAGAAGTTACAACAGTTTAAAAATGTCAAATGAAAACTACGAGTAGTCCACGCGATTTACTTGTAAACGAGTTGACCAATATAAGAAGACCCATATGAAGATTTTTTTTCGCCTTCTAAGTCCACAACCCCTTGATCGATCCAGCTCATAAACCAACTCTCAAATTTAACCCCAACAAATTTCATAAAGATCAGAAAAACTGAAAAACGAAGTTATTGTCGAACAAACTTTTTTTTGTTATTTTTGTTACTCTATAACTCCGTTATGTCCGTACCGATTATGGAAATCCTTTTTTTGATTGTAAGTATACATATATATTGGTCCCGTTTTTGTCAAAACGCAGTTCTGATGATGGGATCCATAAGGAATCAAGGGAACTCTTCAAATCTTTAGGGCATACATATAGTGATTTTTGTGTTTTTATTTAATAATCAAGCATTTTCACATAAAAAGGTGTTTTTTTATGAAGTAGAACCTTCAGATGATGATCAATCAGTACAGAACTCTTCAACGACACAACGACGCACACATTTCAAGTTTGACTAAAAGTTAGAGAGCGGTTTTGCCAGTGTTTCATTTATTAAATTTACCTATTTATTACCTACTATTCCATATTTGTGTGAATATTGCACCGCTTCTTCCTGAATTAATTACAAAAAAAATATCGATACATGCTTAGATTGACTAGTAGGTATTTTGTTAATTAACACATTAAGTAAAAGTTTTTTTTTCAGGAATATCTAAATATGTACCTGACAAAAAAGAAACTCAATCTATATTGATTGATTCGTATATACGTACGAGCTAAAGATTGATCACACTACTTCGTGCCTTCGTGTGTAAAAAGCCAAAAACCACAGTTCCGTGTCAAGAAATCACGCCAATCAACAACAGCATTTTATATTATTAAATAATTTATTTTGTCCCCAAAAACATAATTTATGCTGTTAACAAAAAATACTTGAGGATGTCAGCCAGCACTCACGTATTAGGAGGATCATTAGGTTCCAATTAATAAATATTTTTTGTTTGTGAATAATTGAATATGAACGATAATGTGAATAATTGAATATGTACCTACCCCAAGTTTGACTGCCTCTACTTTTTATCTGTGTACTGTACTGTTCTATTTTATTGAGGTGTGCAATAAAGAATATTTTGATTTGATTTGATTTGATTTGAAGTTTTGGGCCAACTGTGCCAAATGCGTGCATTACTTTCTCTTGTCTTTTATTTTGATATAAATCTGCTGTTAAAACGTACAATTGCACACACTTTGCACAATTTGCACACAACTTCATTACCTTTATTATATCGAGTTCATCCTTACTTGTCTTATAGTCTAAACAAACATGTGTCAATCTAGGCATCGTAATGTCGGTTATTTTTGAGATTATTTGTTCGTTACTGCGATTATTGAAGAAAGTTTTATTATAAGTGATACTTTTCAGTGGTTACTTGGTTGAATTCAGTATTTTGTAAATTTATTAAGTATAAATCAACATTTTAAGTGATAATACCATAGAAAAGTGTCATAGAGTTGTGGTATTAGAGAAATGTTTGTTTACATGATAAGACATATAAGGATGAATTCGGCATTAAATCATACACTAAGAGAGTGAACATTTTGACACAATAACGAGAGCAGTGATACTCCTCTAATTAATTTGCTACATTATCCTTCTGACTAGATCCATACGGAGATTAGAATTACACGCCAATTGGGAAGAAGGAATACCAAAGCAGTTAAAATCCACCGAAGGTGTCTGTTTCATATAGGACAGGGCCTATATATTTTTTTAAATGTTAGTACAAAAAATAATTCGAAAAAAGAGAGATATTAAAAAGCTTATAGAATTATTTATTTATCTACGCCGCTACCGATGAACATGACAGATGCTCGGATCTAAAAATAATGATAGAGTCATTTGGGGTAACTTCACGCACTTTTGTCTTTGACTTCATACCTCGCAAAAAATAAGTATTAAAAGAATTAGAAAATAATCATTGAATTGAGTACTTATAAGGGTACAAATTGAATAAACAATAAAAACATTAGCTATCTTATTTTCGAAGCAGAATAAAAATAATGAGGGAAAACCGGAATGCGCATACTTTGAACCATGCGGGTAAATGTGCACACCAATATAAAAAGTCCCAATTTCAAACTAAAAATATATTCTTGTTAGAGTTTGTGCGGAAAGAAGAGTGTCGTGGTTTATGTCGGAACTCATACATTCTACGGCACATCTTTCTCCGGACAGGCTTCTACTCCAAACTGTAAATAATTTCTAGTATGCAATGCACAATAGGTATCTAGATACGGTTGAACCAGAGAGTATATATTTTATAGAGACGCACAGTCTGAAGAAATTTTTGAGGCTCTAAGTCTGAAGCGCTATTTGAACGAGAGCTACCCAAAATGTAAGAGGAAATGACATCTGCGCTACATTGCCATCTAATAACGGGTATCGTAATTTCTTCTTTTTGACGACGAAAGACTACACCGTAGTCCGTAAGGGACTGCAACGGCGGATCGGTGTCACGGTGTAGTTTACCTTGGCAAACCTAGCGACCTTTGTGAGTGGGATCTAGTAACGAGTAGCTTTTGCCTTGGTAATGCTACTCGTTACTAGATGGCACTAGATTAATTATTTGGTGTCGATGAAGTTTGCAGTCACTCATTGTGCCAAACTGAAGCGCTGGTAGCCGGGCGGTAAAACGTCTGACTTTCAATACGTAGGTTTCGGGTTCAAACCACTGAGTTCTTTGGAACTTATGTACGAAATATCATTTTTTACCAGTCGCTTTTCGGTGAAGCAAAACATCTTGAGGAAACCATACCTAATCCCAATGAGGAATAGTCTCTTCTTTGAGTAGCTTTCGTAAGAATACGTTTCGCACTGAATGACTACGATTATTCATGGGATTAGGGTCATTAAGCCTTGGCAAAGCGCACCCCAGGCTCAAATGAGCCGCGGCCTATGCCGGGACTAACGCTATGAGGATGATGATATGTGCCAAACTCTTCGTCACACATTTCGAATGGATTACAGACATCCATATTAGCTCTGCTATGGAGTTTTCTCTTTTTTTTCTTCGGCAGCAGCAACTGCTCATAACATAAAATGAAATACCGCCACTCTACAAAACAATAACATGGTAAGCATAGAATCGTTCTACAAAGTAACTTTTGTTACATTACAAAAACCAGTTACTTGCTAGAAATCAACGACAAAAAAAAAAATTTTCATACGTTATAGTTCCCGACAATTGTTATCGGGATCCGATGAGCACCTATATAAAGTTAACAAGTTTTACTGTCATAAAAAGTACAAATTATCAAGTTATCCGCTAGCGCCGTCAAAGTGAAAAACCCGATTTTCATCGTGGATAACCATAGTGTAAACGATATTTTTTTACACACACACATTCAAAAAACATGCGTGCTTACTGTGGACAATAATATGTCAAATTATCAAAATATCATTCCACTATCAGATGTCAAATGGAAAATGGACAAAGTTATCAGATTAAGGCCGTTCCTCGATTCGGACAAGCCACGCCCACCCGTAAGAGACACGTTTATGGCTCCCGTGCACGAAAGAAAGAGATGCAGTGCTCTTAAGGATCAGACTTTTTGACTAAACTACGATAAATAAGCAAATCTATAAAGTTTTGTCTAATTTTGTTTCTGTGACTTTTTAGATAAACCAGAATACCATATTTTTTACTTAGTTATATTGCTTAATCTTTTATAGTTTACGTAAGCTAAGAAAAATAAGGAGAAAAAGGACCCAACTTCGGATTTTTTTTCTATCGAGGCAACTTTCAGCAATCGTGTTTCGGCTTGTGCCATAAACAAGAGTATATAGTCTAATAATATATATTCGAAAATACATTCAGTCCCTTTTCCCGTTTAGTCAATAGAGCGTTTGAAAAAACCTATAATTTTTCAAAGTAGCCCCTTAAGGATAAACATGGCGGAAACTCTTATTTTAAACTGGTTTATACTGGTTTATATCAAGTTATCAGCTGACAACTTCTGCCATCATAAGCCTGCTGGCCAACTGAATGATTGAAAATAGCCACCGCCAGTTTATAAAAATAAAAGTGGACAAGCTTAATGAAAGGTCCTACTTTGTCGATACACATAGATACTTCATTCTTTCACTAATATATAGCATGTGTTGTGTAGGAAATATTTTTTTTTGTGTCTAATTAATAACTCAATATAGAAACAGTTGGTCATTTTTTCCTCCACTGACAAAAATAAGCTTATCTCAGGTCTCTTAGACCTGGCCATTAGCGTCTCTATCGCTCTAGCATATTCGAAAGAGAGTGATCCAAATAGACTTTGACTATTCAACCAACCGGACCGCCATATCTGTCATTTTCTATACAAAAAAAGTCTGCCGATTTTTGCAAGGGAGGGGAACGTCAAATGTATGCGAAACGTCAAAATAGCCACGTCAGATAAACGTCAGTCCATACATGACCACTGGTCATATATTTTCGGCAGAGGGGAACGCCTGTCAATGGCTGCTGCGGTTGGTTTAAAGCTCTAAGCAAAAAGACGTTCTAACGAACGAAGTGGTTCGTGGTTATAGGTCAGGTGCGCAGGAACCGGCCGTGAGCAAGTAGCGCGCCGCGGCGCCGGCGCCTGCGCCCCTTTGTGCGTGCTCAACGCGCGTGCGCGGCGTGAAAATGGGGACATCGTTTATTTAAGACGTTACAGCAGCCTGCAGGATTATATTTGTGACATTTTTTTGGAAAAGGTATCACATGGCGGATGATTAAAGTTGTACAGCCTTGGCCAGAAGTGTTGAGCACCAATGCGATTTTCATACAAAACTGGAAAGTTTAGTCCATCAAATTCCATCTTTGTTTAAGTTATTTTGTCAATTAATTTAAACTAATAGGCATGTTTTGTTGAAGTTAGTAGTAACTGCATAGAATATTTGCAATATGTCGCACCGACTTAAATTTACATTTTTGGTACCTTCTGTTTTCATATTTTTTAAGTACCTTGAAAGTGTTATTAAGTGAAGTTTTCTATATTTATAAATAAAATATAACATTTACCGTTACCGTACATTGTTAGGATAGGGAAATAATGCTTAACATCAAAATTGTAAACAAAAAACACCTATGCTCAACATTTCTGGCCAAGGCTGTACGTTGTACAGATTCAATATGTGTCACTCTACGGATAAAGGAACCACTTTGTCGATATGGAGTTACTAGTACTTTCTAAAAATACGCAATATGCACTATCTATTTGTGAAAGAAAAGTGTCCTTGTAAATCGACAAAGTGGTCCCTTGCACTAAACTCGTCCACATATTATATTTGAGCAATAAAGACATTTGGCCGCCTTTTTCTTTTGATCTGAACTATCAATGAAAAGAGGTGAAAAAGGGGATACATTTTGAATTATAATTGATTGTTTGCCATTATCTTTCATTTAAGCTCAACATGGGTAAAAAGTAGCAGTACACATTTATGACAATCATATAAGCTGGAAATAGTATATTTCAGTATATTTAGCATAGCTTTCTAGGTGTCATTACTCTAAGATCTAAATATAAAGTGGCAAGCTTCGGCATGTTTAGAAATAATGAAGAACGGGCGATCAAAGAGCGGAGCGCTGGCGTTGATTAAATTTCCCGGCCGCTGCGAGCGAGGAGTCATCTCTGGCATGCTGCAGATGCGGTATAGTACATGCCAGGTGAAATACAACACAGATAAAAGGATATCTTAATCCAAGATATTTCATTCTTGTATATAAGGAAAATCGATAATTTCTTAAATCAAGTAAAAAATATCTTGAACCAAGTAAGTTCTATCTTGGATCAACAAAATCATACTTGGTTCAACAAAATCATACTTGGTTCAAGAAATTATCGATTTTCCTTATATACAAGAATGAAATCTCTTGGATTAAGATATCCTTTTATCTGTGAAGGGTCTGTATTCTTATTGTCAGAATCTTGATCCTGATGAAAACTTGATCAACAAAAGTTTTGAACAAAATGTTAAATCAAAGCTCAAAGAGGACCCAGTGTGACGACGAGGGACCTCCCTTATTAGTTGTTCCTATAGCCGTCAACACAGTGAATCCTCCTGTTTTTAAAGGGTGGGCAACGCGCACGTGTCACCTCTGGATCTGCAGGCGTCCATAGGCTACGGTAGCTGCTTAACATCAGGACGTATGCTTGTTTGCCACCGACGTTGTATAAAAAAATATACATACATACAGATGACATGCCAGGCGTGTCATGATATGCTTTGGCGTATGACACGCCTGTCGTGACATGAAATAATTGTTCGCCGCCACGGCCAAAAGTTTTCGAAAATGCAACACGAAACGAATCATTTAACCAACGTCAAGTGTTAAAAGGCTGATAGAAGAGCTGATAAGCTATCAACTCTTGTTTGGCTGTAATATAATATAAATGACAGTTTTAGAGGTATTGGCGCTTTATTTAAATTTATTACCTTTATTTAAAAAAATCGGGTTTCAGCCAAAAGTTTCCGACCTCAGAGTCACACCGGGTTGCAATTATATTGCAAATATACTATAAAGTGTCTTTGGAAACTTTTGCCGTAACATACCTTCCTACCGTCCTTTGTCATAAACCAAAAATAAATTCCTTTTTTTACATCGACCCGGTGTGCTACTGTGCTCGGAAACTCTTGCACATAAGTATTATGTCACTATTAATGTATAAAAAGATCAGGCATACCTAATTTTATGTAAGGTAGAATGTTGCATTTAAATGGATCAAAATTGTTTCTACAAAAGGGGTATTCCACGAGCTGTCCAGTACAAATGCATCTGTATCTCTATCATTAGAGTTATCTTTGCAATTTTAACACTTTCCGTACCGCGTAGCGCGTACCCAGGTATTCCTCGTATGTAGCGCATAGCTACGAACAGAGAACCCGACAGTCGGGTTCTCGGTGCTAAATGTGTTAATTGGAATATTATAATTCTGACCATAATTTGACTCTATTAACGCAGATAAAGGATCTACAGAACCTACCAATTTTCTGAAAATTCGTGTTCGTACGGGAGAACGGTGGACTTTTCCGTGGAATGCTCCAAAAACGTATTATTAGTGCTATGTAAAGAACAATTTTACTATTATGTAAATAAATATCATGGTAACTATCTGTTGATCGATTATAAATGGCTAAATTATACAAACGACCAATCGAATGGATTTTGTCAATAAATATCGACTGAACATGCAAACTAGATAAGGCCTTGTAATCCAACTTTGATTGCCTTTTATGGTTATTTAAATACCAGTCATAAATATGTATTCTGAGCGTTATCAAACGGTCATTTATTTTTAGGAGATATATGTCAATATAATTAGTATTGATTTATATATTTGCATATTATTTTTGCATGTATTTATTTAAATTAAAATTATGTTGCTTAACCCATTCAGCGCTAATGACGACACGTTGTCGTCATGGCTCTAAGAAGCATTTTCGCTACATAGCGGAAAACCCATGTTATCGGCTACGGCTTAGCGCTACGCGCGTAGCATAGCGGTGAATGTGTTAAAGAAGAAGTACCAAAAAAATATAGTTTTGGTAACTTCATTTTCATTTTTTTTATAAATCATACTTATGCATAGAATACGTTTCCACGATGACGATAAGAAAATAAAAAATAATTCCATCTCACATATATTACTGATTAATAAAGCATTAATAGAAATATGATGTGTTAATTTTAAAAAATTACTAAATACATTCAGTGCCAGCAAGTGTAACGAGCTACGTTCGTAGCCCGTAGCCACGTATTCGTTGCATGTAGCTCGTAGTAGCTAAGAATAGAGAACCCGACAGTCGGGTTCTCAGCGCTGAATGTGTTAAATTCCGTTATGATACTAAGTACCGAGCTACGAGAAGCTACGACGTAGGCGCCTACGCCGTAGCACTTCCTCGTCGAGCTTTCGTAGCGTTTTGTTCAGTCGTTCATACGACTTTGAACCTTATTACAAAGGCAATAAGGTCTACCAATGTTTCTAAGTGTTGCAGTTTTGGTACGTCAAAGAAAATCTATTAAGGGGCCGTATTCATAATGATTTGAAAGCAGCTCATTACATTGCCGGTTTAAAGACATTGTATTGATCATATTGTTGTAATGTTTTTATTACCTATACATACTATCACGCCTATATCCCAAAAGGGGTAGGCAGAGATCACGGATTTCCATTTACTACGATCAATGCAGCAAAACGGCTCTCCGGGAGCCACTTCTCGCCCCCGTGAAGAACGAGACGTGATGGGTGGCGAACCGCATCGCCGCCATGCGGATGACTATTAATTAAATAAATCACCATAGCGTTCTCACGAGCAGTAGGGATCAGAGGTCCCCTTATCCCTTATCCCATAGTCGCCTCTTACGACACCCGCGGGAAGAGACGCGGTGGCACTATTCTAAAGCCGGGGACACGCAGCAAATGTTATTATTATCTAGACATTCTAGACAATATTGTCGGTATAAATATGCAGCAAAGTCACAAGAAGTAAAAAAAAAACACAATACACCAGAATCACTCCATAACCAATAACCATCAAAAATACGCTTAAGTGAAATAAATAAATATGCTCACGGGCGACGAAACAAGTCACTTCGTTTAAAAATCATACAAAGTTCTTTGTTCTTGAGTGTATCATGGGGGTGGAGTCTAGACGACGATATAGGCTGTGTAGAGTGTAGTTAAAAAATACAACCTTAAATTACCGGGACCTAAATTCAAGAACATTTTACAAGAAGGATCACAGCTAAGACTAAATGGCTGTTAATACAGACAGCAACAAAACTTTCCCAAAAAATTCGTCAAAAATGAAAAGATTAGCTGTCCCAGCGGAAAGCTCCGCCCATTAAGAGTCCACTCGCGACTTTGAAGCTTGCCACATAATAAACTTTTACAAAGTAAACTTAATCAAAGGCACGATTGACTTTCAAATCCCTTAAGCCGCGAAAACATCGTGTTTACGCCGAGTTCCGGAGGTTATTTTTTTTTACCGAAAATGTAATTTGTGAGTTATGACAGGTTAACAGTTGAAGTTATAAACAATTCTAACTGCGCATTTTTCTTTTGATCATTTGAATATAAATATTTACCTTCTATGGATTATGGCCCTACTAGCACTAATGATTTTTTAGGGTTCCGTACACAAAGGGTAAAAATGGCATCCTATTTTAAGACTTCGCTGGCCGTCCGTCTGTCTGTCTGTCCGTCTGTCACCAGGATGTATCTCATGCACCGTGATAGACAAATGAAATTTTCACAGATGATGTATTCCTGTTGCCGCTATAAGTAATGCTAAACCAAATAATAAAATAAAATATTTAAGGGGGTTCTTTTACAACAGAGATAATATTTTTGTCGTTTTTATAGACGTACGGAACTCTTCGTGCGCGAGTCCGACTTGCACTTGGCAAGTTTTTTTCTAACGGAAAAATTCAACCGATGCCACTGTGATCCGGGTAGCCTAGTGGTTAGGGCATCTGCCGTGGATGCATTTTCCTTACGACATCTTTATAAGTTTAGCACTAATATCTTTAATAAAATTTAAGCCATTATGAATTGAAACTGTGTTAAATTTATTTTGTTTTAATTAAATAAATAAATAAATAAATATTTGGGGACAATCTTACACAAATCAACCTAACCCCAAACTAAGCAAAGCTTGTACTATGGGTGCTAGGCGACGATATACATACTTAGATATATAAATACATATTTATATACATAGAAAACATCCATAACTCAGGAACAAATATTTGAGATTAGCACACAAATAAATGGCCTTACCAGGATTCAAACCCGGGACCTCCAGCTTCGTAGGCAGGGTCACTACCAACTAGGCTATGGAGGCCGTAAAATTGTCATGCTATTGGTTTAAACTCTGCATTCTTTCATGCAGTGTATCGTAAAAAGTTTAAAACCGCAACAGTTTAAAAGTTGAAAATAACAAACAAAATATTTTTTTGACGTGTAAAAATAAAATTATATTTTTTTAAACATATATGGGCACTGCTATAGTTATTGAGCACTCTTGAAAAAACAAATTTCTTACAAGAAAATATAAAATTTAAATTTTATTACATTCATTTGCGTATTTATAATTCATTAAGGTTAATATTTCATTAAATACTAAAAACTATATAATACAATTCTTGAAGTATACATACATATCTATGTAAAAAAACGTAACTAATCAAAGAGCCCCCCACGAGCTGTGCCGGGCGCAAAGGTGTCCATCACACTTGCAGCGTTTCCACGTTGGATGGCGATGGCCAACCTTTGCGCCAGGTAGGAACCCGCGCGTACATCGGACCCCCTCTCAGTAATACGTCGCCCTAATTCCTTTACAAAGGCTATTGCTTCGGACCCCCAACACCCTGTCATCTCGAATGCAAGGGGTAATAAATAATTGCTGACAAGGAATGAATATTTATTGCGTTTTCTGACTGCGGCTATCTCTGCAGCAGCACCAGCCGTCCGTACCGTTCGTGTGAGGTGAGATGCGGCGAAGGTGCTGACGCACCACATACGTCAATAATATTGACGATTGAATTGAATATTATTCAACATTTACGCGGCCAAAATTGGATTTTATAAACTAGCGATAAATACATAAAGTACCACGTGGAAAGCTAGAAGACCCATTAGGGAATCTTATCTAACCCCCAACACCACCCTCAGATACACCCCGACCACATACAGTCAGTCGGTACTTGACCGTCATTCTCTACGCTCGTTTTCGTTGCTAATGGTTTAAAAATTTGCACAAGTTACAACGTCAATATTGTCTTTTCTGTGTCAGTTTTGTCAGTGAACGTGATGGATTCCGATAATCAAGGTATGATTCTTTATTGTTATTATTGTTTACTTAGTAAAGATGCATAATTTGAATTATTTGGAAGTGTCAAAGCACGTGGTGTTTTTTGTTCATCTTTTTACCTAATTTTCAACTTTAAAGGTCAATTTGTTGTACACTTCCACAAGTTACCGCTATGATTTTTAATTTATTCTAAAGTAGAATCTCTGCACTAACCAAAAATATAAAAATTGGCTGCGGAAGAGTGCAGATGATCAAATAAGGAAGCTTTTTAAGCGATATGGATTTTACGTTGAAAAAAGTTTTATATTTCTTAGTTGCGAGATCGTCGATTTTTGTTATTGCAGGAACTTCGAGCACTTCAGGTGTGAAAATTGTCACCCGGAAATATCTGTATCAGATCATGAAAGACCAAAATTTAGCGAATTTCGATGCAAAATTGGAATACTTAGAAAGTCATTTATTATTAAACTATGGTACTACAGATGAGGACATGAACGCTTTAAAACAGAGACTTGCTGTGTTTAAATCCAAGTTGAAGGAAAAATGGTCAAAATGTCACAGAAAAGAAGAAGTATTCCTGAAAAACAACGAGACTTGGTTAAATAAAACATTTAACATAAAATTCAATTACAGAATAATGTTTTTTTTTTCATTTAGTTAGTGGTTTGTATTGTTCATATCCTATCATTGTCGTGTTTATATTTGTTATATACCTACCATTATGAGAATAAAATAAAAATTGTCGATTTTTTTTTACCTGTATTAAAAATAAAAACATTACTAAATCAAAATAAATACTCTCATCAAACATATAATACAACACAGAAATGATATAAGTGTAGAAATAGTTTTGGCCGCGAAATTGTTGAATATTGACGTATGTGCGCACGTGGCATCCCACAAAAGGCATTAAGTAATCTGTTTTATCAAAAGTGGCCAATAACTATAGGGTATGGACCCTACTTTTCCTAGTCACCCTACTTTTGTCACTCCTTTCACATCAAATTGAGCTTATATTCCCCCAAGTACTCTAAAAACCAAACATTTCATATTTATTTGCATTATTTATTATTATTTTTTTTTTTATTTTTTTTTTTTATTTGCATTTCTAGACCAAGCCAAAGAAAAAGCCAACATTATGTCGTATCAAGAGCTAAAAACATTAGCGGAGAACAGGACTGAATGGCGATTACTCCACCGACAAGAGCAAGGCTCTTAAGATGATGATGATGATGACTCTAAAAACATGAAGAGCCCACTAAAGCTTAAATATTAATAACTTATCTTCCTTGCAAAGGCCATCAGTTAACGAGACTATTGTGTAAACACGGCTAGTGCAAAATCTTTAGAAAACTTGCCATCCATCAACGCCTACTCTCTCTTTTCATCCCTAACGATCTGAGAGGGACGGCTCGTTAATTACGCCGGGTATGCCCGTCACGTGTTGACAAATGACGGCCGGGGAATAATTTGACAGCGGAGAGATTGTGGACTTGGGGGTCATACGTATGAAGAAAAACAAAATTTAGCTCTTATAACGAAGGTCAATAGAAAATTAAATAAAGGTAAATAAATATGGGTTCATTTCTAGGCAAAAAAATCATGTGGCAAATGTCATAATATACATACAATATACATACATACAATCACGCCTTTATCCCAAAAAGGGTAAGCAGAGATCACGGATTTCCATTTGCTACGATGCAGCAAAACGGCTCTCCGTGAGCCACTTCTCGCCCCCGTGAAGAACGAGACGTGATGGGTGGCGAACCGCATCGCCGCCATGCGGATGACTATTAATTAAATAAATCACCACAGCGTTCTCACGAGCAGTAGGGATCAGGCCTATAACCGCGAAGCACTTCGTTCATCGAATCGTCTATTTCCATTACTTTCTTTCGTATACGCAAGAGCGATAGAGACGGGACCATCGTTTTGTCGATTTTCGAACTTCGCGGTAGGCCCTCAGAGGTTCTCTTATCCCTTAGTCGCCTCTTACGACACCCGCGGGAAGAGACGGGGTGGGACTATTCTAAAGCCGGGGCCACGCAGCAACTGGCGATTTACTATAGGTATGTAAATTGTAAACTGACAATTAAACCACGGGTTTTCTCTAAATGTGCGTAATTGCGATACCATGCAGCTAAATTAATTTGTTTACCTGTATTTACTTTTCTATTGACACTGATTTTAGAAACGAATTATTAAATGACTTAAATGTTTTAATTTGTTATTTTTGAGTAGAAACTCTACTGGCTACGTGCTTACTATATTGTGAACGGTAATAAAAAAGTAGGTATAAGGAAGGTGGCCTGTTAGACCAGTGGTTATACCAGTAACCCATCTTCGAAAAAATAAAAAATGACGTTCATAATTAAAATTTCTGACGCCGGGCTGTAACTTAGCATGTTTCGTGTAACGGTAGCACCGCAGCAGGTCGCCTCCCTTATTTCGTCATGTCTAAACATGCCTAATTCGGTCGCGTCACTTGCGTCGTCAGTTGTTTTTTTACCCGCAACCCGCTCAGTTTTTTTGTTCAAAGTTAGACTACTCATTGTAAATGAGTGTACTCTGATAATAATTTTCAGTTTATAGTTATCTATTCTATTACCGAAAGTAGATCATGCTATATTTCCATTGTTTTTTTATTGGAACAAAGTCACAGGACATTAACCTCATATAAAAATACTTACTAAGACACTGAAGCGTGTTACAATCAGGTAAATCGTTGTATTTAAATACAAATGAACAGCTCTATTTAAACGTCCATAAATCGACCCGCAAGCACGGAAAGTAAATAAAACAATTAATCCGAATCGACGACGCCAGCGCTACACCAGTCAACGAGGCTTGAGATTTACTGTATTCTAACTTTAAAACATGATCCAACTTTAATACAACTGCGCAATACAGCTAGCGCCTAAACGTGTAAGTTAGAAATGTTAGAATTTGCTTAAGAATTATTCCGATGTAACAATACAACTTCAATATTTATTTATTTGGTTATTTTGTTGTGTTTGAGTTATGTTTGAGATATGTTTTGTTTTCAACGTATTATTATGTATTTTAAAATTAGAATAAGACACTTGGACCGTGATTTTAAAGATAACCAGCCATCGATTCCAAATTTTAAAAGTCATAATAACATTTAACCCGGTTCTATTTATTTGATCTTTATAACACACAACGGACAGACAAGACAGGGGGCTGGTTTTCTCTCTTTTAGACGTTGAATTTAAGGGACTTTATCCCTAATTTATATGCATTATTTTCGAAAACGTTAATTATGCATTTAGGAAGAATGCTATTTAAAAATACTAATAAGTTTTACGGCAGCAAGTACTGCGTGCGATGCTAATATATTTGAATTCAGTTTTCAGCAATGTTCGGGTTACTTACCTAGTGGATAAAGCGCATATTAGTATCATAGTACTTTTGAAACAGTATACATTTCTATGATTAATTTATTTTCGTATATTTTAAATTAAATTAAATTAAACTATCATTTATTTCAGGCGCTGTGCCCATAAAAAAGTTAGTTTAAACGAGCATGCTATCCACATACGAGGTGTAACAAAAATATTGGTGATCCTTTTAAGGGCATTATTGGTATTGTATTGCGAGTAAGAAAAAGTAAGAGAAAAAATTTTTTGGACGCAATTTTTTGTTTTTATGGCACACGTTGTCACAGCTTAACCAACCCTCCATACAAAACCATTTTTTCTTACTTTTTCATAATTACAATACGATACTATTTAAGCCCTTAAAAGAATCACCAGTATTTTAGTTGCACCTTACATTAAATATTCGTTGGTCGGAGTAGGAAGCCATATTGAAAGCTGAAAGCGCTCTGAAGTGTTACCGAGGCGTGGGCGATCGAAAGCTGTTGCTAGGATTAATCATGCTTATTTATTCATTAGTCGATTTTTTTGCGTTTTCCGAAGTGTTGTATTAGGTATTGTAATTGGAATTTTTCCACGAGTTTTTAAATTTATTTTGTTTATGTATGCTGTTTCATCATTTTATTTAAATTATATACATAGTCTTGTTAAGGCGTAATATCTTCAGTGTCTTAGTTACAAAATAGGAGCTTTAAGAACAAGGTAAGCTTCGCACTTCCAATTGAAATTTTTTAAACTTTTTAATAGTGATTTTATCATCGAGTAGGTAGTTAACGTAACTTTAACCAAATATTACATTTTACTATCTATTGCCACGATACGAAATAATCATGCTTGATATTAAGTTCGAAATACTAATTTTTTTATAACACAATTTATATAATTTTTCTCGTTACATCGGCCGCTCTCAAGTTTAATTAATTACTTAACTTTATTTCAATTTTTCGATATAAATGACACAATTGACACATTTAAATAACCGTAGGAATCTGGAAATATTGACAGCTGTGCTGGTACTACTTTGAGACTGTCAGTTTTCCCTACCGTCAACTGCTACAACTTTGCCTGCGATGCTCAACTTTGCCTGGCTTGAAAATATGGTTTTCTTCACTAAACAGCTATTTATATGTTATTCCTGAGACAGCCGCCTTTCTACAATCTCAGGAATAAGGTATATTTAAGTAGCTTTTTGCTGTAGAAAGCCATGTTTTTCAAGCCATGCAAAGTTGAGCATCGTACGCCTTTGCGCCTTTGAAAAAAAAATGTTTTCCATCCAATAAAACCAGTTCATAATAACTTCACACCCTGTTTACATTGTACTGAACTGAAACCATCGTACGATATTACGCCCAAACAATTTACTTGTTGATCGGCGTCACGGCCTTGTATCAGCCCATCCATATCTGCTGGATATACTTCGACGTTTAGGCTGCGTACACACTTGCACACGGAACGAGCTGCTGAGTTATATATACATTTAAGCATCAAGACTTGCTCTGTGTCATGTTGGCGCCGTATTATAATTTTAAAATACTTAAAAAAATACATTAAAAATACAATCCATCTCGAAAATAACTCCAACATACAACAAATAATCGACCAATATTAAAGTTGTATTGAAGTTGCATTGGAATAATTTTCAAGCAAATCCTGATATTTCTGATTCAGGCGTTTAAGCCTTAGCTGTATTGCGTTGTTAATATATTAAAGTTCGATTGTCTCTAAATGTGTTTTAAAGTTAAAATACGGCATTTGGTTTTGAATTTTTTTCTCAGCTTCTAAACATGCTACGGATCTGATTCAAATAACGAAATATTAAAGACTGTGCACGTTGAAATCCGGCCACACATGGTATGGTACATCTCCCTTTCGGGTACACATTTTCAAGCAGTTCTTTTTTATAAATAATCTCTAATCATAGTAATATATAATAAGAATAGAATCATATTACAATTATATGGGCTTGTCTCAGTTTTTACTGAAGGTATTTCATCATATCTTTAATGTTTTGTCCAGCGTTTTTTGATAATCTTCACTCGCTTCCTGCTACAATACCACAATTGTATTTATATTTTCACAACCGGTTTTATGGTCAATAGAATATCATCTTACAAAAAAAAATGTTTTGAAACTCTATTCTACTTGAGGTAGTCAGGAAAACTTTCTACTCCAAGCACTGAAAGTAATTTTTATATGGCAGCCATTTTTTTGTCAAAAAGTCAAACTCACCAAAGTTAGAACACCTCCGAACTATTTCAATCTAAATACACTTAGAAAAATGTTAGCTATGGTGAAAAGAGAATTTAATAAGGTATCATTTGATTCATCTTATTTATAATAAAAAACTATTTTTAACAGGAAAATTTGGTAAACACTGTCAGAACACTGTGGACAAAAAAATATAGGCACTGTGGAATATATAGTGATCAAACTCATAGACAACGTAACGTTTATATTATGTTTTAAATTTTATTATGTAGCTTGATAACCCCAAATTATTAATTAGAAGTGTTGGTTGAATATGCACATTCAATAAAAAGATGTATCATACCATGCGTGGCCGGATTTCAACGTGCACAGTCTTTAGTAATGAAATTGTTAATAGCTTGAAATTTTATTATATTCCTAAACGTCTAAATAAGTGTGTGGTGAGTGTTTGAATTTAGAGAAAAAAACATGTAAAACTTTCGCGTTTTGGACCTAATATCAGTCGGGTCTTTTGACGCCTAATCTTAACTAGTTCTGAACACTACACAACTTCTGAACTTAAGTATGTTTTAACTATCTTGTGAGACTCTAACATAATAAACTCTGAATCACCCCTGATAAAGATTTGTTCATCACTTCATTCGCTCTTTTGCCACAAATACTTATAAAATGGGTTTGTACTAGGTACTAAAAGAAGAAATTCTTGAAAGCTCACTTTTTAATAAATAAAACCTTCCTTTAGAAAACTTTAGCAGAAAAAACATATCAATTCGTTGTCAGTTCTGCTTGTCAAAAATATTTCAGAATGGTCAAATCTCTAGGTAAAAAGTGCCTAAAATAATAATAAGTAACCCGCGCGGCTAGGAGATGCTGATACGATTCCTCGCCAGTCTGCCTGCGACCACGAGCGTTATGACACGCTCGAAACGTCAGGAAAATTAAAAGTAAGTGTACGCGATTAAGTCCCGTGTTTGTCAAAATAATGAGTGAAAATCGTGTGAGTTTAAATCAGTACATAATAATAAGTGTCCATATAGCTTCACGTTAGTAGAGACACAGCTTTAGATAGACCGTCTGTCACGTCTGGTTGCTATGCGCCTGAAAAGCGCCGTCGCGACGCAAAACCTCCAATCGCCAAAACGCCATACCAACTGCTAATTCTAGTCTACTTATGACCTTTTTATATTCACGCTTACGCTCCTTTCGAACTGACTCGGTTTAAAAAGGGTGTTTGACATACTTCAATCCAAAGCGTTTATGACCTTTTCCTTCTGTGATTAGTTCAGTACTAAACCTAGACAGCCTACTCTTCAAGTATATGCATTTGGGGCGAAGATTGGATGAGGCTTTTGTACGCGGCGTTACAATTTCGGGAATCGAGGCCTTTAAAAATACATTTGCCTCGTGTAAATGTACCTTCGTTATAGGGTGAGATTCAATATGCTTTATAACGATTTCAAAGAACAGAGATTAGTACTACGTACTTATATATTTTCGCAGGAGTGTTTGAGCATTGAAACACTTATTGCAGTTATTATAAATATATTATCAGAAAGGCCCAGAATTTCCAGTGCTCCTCCAATTAGACACGTGCTAGGGAGCTTCTGCTTTCTACATAACCAATAAAAACAATAGAGTTATTATAGATGTATCGATCAGTAGTGTTCTTTGTCTCCATTGGAGTTGTTAAAAATTGCTCCGAAAATCCCGGGCCCTAATATAGTCAGAGAATTAAACGAAAAAATAATACACGATGAATTAATTATAGTACCTATAGTAATTTATTTAAGTAACTGTTTAATTTTTGTACGTAAACTGTATGAGTGTGCAATAAAGAGTATTTATTATTTTTATTAATTTATCCCCTTATTCATAAACGTCTCTCAGGCCTCAATTAGTTCATGTTTTGTCCTTATTTGTCACTTTGACAGTTGGGTTTGTTAGAAAAGGACAAACATAAATTAATTAATTGAGGCCTGAGAGTTAACGGGGTTAGAATATAGTCATGATTTAAAAGATACTCATATAATATACAAGGTCCAATTTAGTATTGTGGTATTACCAATGCAACTGTGAACATAATTGTCATAAATATAAATACGTTTAGAAATGTACTCTTCACAGACGAAGTTTGAAAAATCTAAATAAACCTCGTCTGCTCGCTCACCGAGTGTCTGTTTAAATTCCAGATTCCTAGAAAATTATAAAACTACATTGTCCAAAGCCGTCGCTCCACAAGAGTCCTAGAGTACCTAGACTATCTTGAGCACTAGTCCCTATAGCAACCAAGAGGACTGCAAACACTGAATTCTTCCAAACGGGATTAAATATTTGCTTTAGGATTCTGTTACAAAGGGAGGAAGTTCTTCGTAGACGCTTTGATATTTGATAGATGTGAGAGATTGTAAGGTGTATGGCTATCAATTCGTTTTATAAGAAGACGTTATGTTGGGAGATTATTTTTGCGGCCCATTTTATTTTTTTTTTATACCCTGGTAGGTCATTAATTTTATCGTTTTGGCGAGTATTTTTTGGAAGCAACATTTTTTTGCATGGGGCACGTCGCGTCGTCCTAGCCGGCCAACCCTCAATACAAAACAAGTTTATCCTGTGAAAAAAGTTTTTCTTAATTTTTAATAATTGGTATGGTATATATTTAATAATAACTATCACGGATCACAAGTATTTTTGTTACACCTTGTATACTCGTCCGTCGTTCGACGCACTCCTTGCCTCATCTCATAATAAACTTTTCGGCTTCTAAGACTCCTCTTATTATGTAGATGTCCTGCATAATTAATATTACTATACATATATATCTATCTTTTTAAAATCTAAATGTATAAAACAAAAGTACCAAGAGACTGTCAGAGTACGCAGGTGAAAAATGTGTAGAAAGTTTATTAGACCGAACGAAGTCGCGGGCGAAGAATAGTGTTTTTTAAATACAGGATAAAATTAGAGGCACTATTGAGAATCGGGCTAATTCAAACAAAACCCCTATTTCCTATCTTTAGTGCTTAAAGCAAGTCTATTAAATTTCTAATCCCTCTTCAGTTAGAGGCTGAATAGGTCCTAGTTCGAAATTTCCTTTTCAATTCACAGGGTTTCATATTCAAAGGGTCTCTTTGGAAATACTTCAGTCTTTCTCACTTGTCATTATTATTTTTCTGGACTTCTCAAAAGCGGGTTAGGCATTCCTAAAGTGTTATTCCGATTACAGATTCCGTACATTCAACAGCAGAAGTAGCTAAGCGGGTTAGGTGGTCAAAATGACCTACACGCGCTCTTATTCTCTTAAGGCCGTTCCTCGATCCGGACAAGCCACGCCCATTCGTTAGAGACACGTTTATGGCTCCCGTGCACGAAAGATAGAGATGCAGCGCTCTTAAGAATCAGACTTTTTGACTAAACTACGATAAATAAGCGAATCTATAAAGTTTTGTCTAATTTTGCTTCTGTGACTTTTTAGATAAACCAGAATAGCATATTTTTTACTTAGTTATATTGCTTAATCTTTTATAGTTTACGTAAGCTAAGAAAAATAAGGGGGAAAAGGACCCAACTTCGGATTTTTTTTCTATCGAGGCAACTTTCAGCAATCGTGTTTCGGCTTGTGCCAAAAACAAGAGTATATAGTCTAATAATATATGTACGAAAATAAATTCAGCCCCTTTTCCCGTTTAGTCACTAGAGCATTTGAAAAAACCTATAATTTTTCAAAGTAGTCCCTTAAGAATAAGGTCGTGTCCAGTTCATTTTGAACAGCTTACCCGCTTAGCCACTTCTGCTGCTGACTGTAGAGTTGTTTAAATAAAAGCAGTTAAAAAACTGACCTGAATTATACCTCTTAACGTAAATTGAAAAGTAAGTACGTACAGTTACGAGTTACGGCGTTCTAGATCGAACTGGCAGATGGACAGATAGCATAGGCTGACAAACGTCCCGTTATCCCCTTTATTGTACGTAATCTTACACCATCTGACTCAAGCCGTAGCAAAATTTCGTAAACGTAAGTACTCATCTGGCGATGTGAATCGAGTTCTATCCACTGCATATACCTGACCCCTGTGATAAATGTATCTACAACTGACTCTACCTGTCCGGTTTTGAGAGCCTGAACAGAGTCATTTATGAAAAATCAAAACGACTTGAAAAGCTCAGAGTCTCGATGAATAAATCTGTTTATAAGTTTTTGTGGGTTTAAAAATAATTTATAATAGTATTTTAATTAAAAAAATAAACGTTTGAGCTATTTTTTTAGCATAATGTAATTTAATTGATCTATTAGGAAACAACCCTATTTATCATAGGTACTTACTTAGGTTTACGCCTTTGACCTAGATCTAATATACTTTATTTGCGATACCAATATCACCCACGCTGTAATATCCGATGATAAGCTAGATAAAACACTCGATAGCCTGACCGTGTTAGGAGATAGGCTAGCTTTTTCCAATAACTAACTGGGTAAATTAAGATGACCTAGGAATGCTTGGATGTAACTATGGTACCAGATTTACGACGCCCGAGGGCCTACCTACCTAAGTTCTGGATAGAATAGTCCTCAGAAATAGAATTTTGAAATGTCTCACTAATACGAGCCTTTTTTACTCCGTGTAAAAAAGGCTCGTCCATGAGACCAAAATACTGTAATCTGAACGAGAAATATGTCTATGTCCACTGCTGGCCTATGTCCAGCAGTGGACGTCTTTCGGCTGAAATGATGATGATGATGATGAACGAGAAAATCTAGTAAATTCTGGGACAATTGTTCACATAATAAATAACTAAACCAATGTGCATATTAATGTTTGAATAGTTCTATTGAATTCAAGATAATGTAAACGTAAACATAAAGCAGTTTTCCTTACAAGATTGTACTAATCGTTCTGGTAGTATATACTAGTGGTTCTGTGAACCGTAGACTGCGGAGAACATAAATAACGCGACAGCAAACGTCCCCCCTTTTCCCCCCGATCAAAAAAATGGCTCGACAATTTATGGCAAATAAATCAAGGAACGTACATGCCAAGTTTCATCGAAATCGGATGAAAAATCAGACCTCTAGACTGACACTGACCAACCAACCAACCAACCAACCAATACACACATCAATCTGCCAAATCGTCGTACCAGTGAAAACGGCGACGTTCGTCGCCTCGCTACGCTCGGCTCCTCAGACAATGATGGAAGTCGGACCGAAACCTGATAAATATTATTCGATAGAATTGTTTTTACAAACTCTATAATTAAAATCTAACCAAAATACAGCGGAAATCAATACTAAAACCCCCCTTTAATTTGATGTGGGTCTATAATCTTCATCTAAATTTCTATAGCCAATAAGACATGTTCGCAAACGAGATGAAGGAATAGCGCTATTCAATTTTGATAATAGTTAACTATTAATCTTAATGCAAATCAAATTATTTTGTTGAATATTAGGTTACTATTGATATCTAGGCACAAAAAAAGTACCTAAAAATTATGATGATATGCAACTATCAAATTCCATAAACGTGTCGTGATTGAGGATCCATGACAATTTTAATCAAACGAAAGAGTTAACTGGAGTTCGATTATTGAATCTCACCGGTGCCTTTTTTTTGTATGCAGCCGATGACTAACTATTTAGTACGAAATAAGTCACCCGGTGAGATTCAAAAATCGAACTCCTGGTCCCTTTTATGGAACTACTTGTTGAAACTACGTGTTGTTATGCACTGATTGTATATTTTAAAAATTACCTGTATATAGTTGCGTTTCGTTATCGCTGACGTACATAAATCCCACATAGGTATGGCAGGATGCACGCAAATGGAATTTGCGATTAGATTTTTCCGCTTTACCTCTCGTCGATACACTGCATTGATGTTGATAGTAGGTAAAGGACCTTTTTTAACGTTTGGAAAATGCATGTCACCTGATCCGGAGATTCTGGGGGCGCCAGGGGATGGTGGTCTTAGATATTAGTCCTTCATTGTTTAGTCCAAGAATGAAGGACTAACGGCTAAAACCACCAACGACTACGGACTCCGTCTTGTAGTGGGACACCACAGGATCACTACCGGTTTTAAACCACGTATGCCCCGGCAGATAAGGTAAAGGACCTATCCTATAAACGCGAACAACTTCGTTCGGTCGATCATCTATTTGCATCACTGTCTTTCGAATATGCAAGAACGATACAGACAGAGATTAAAAAAAATCAAATTTCGAAGTTTGCGGTAGGCCCGCTGCCCTCTCTTGTCCCTCTTCCCTTCATTTACTTAATGATTCGGCTATGCGTTCTGCAGCTGTTATTATTCAAAAACTTCGGTGTCTTCAATCTTCATACATCGCCGTGGTATAAAAAGTCCTGTTATTAAGGCGCGTGTTCACATCTCAGCGCCGACGGGCGTGACCGCTTTTCTATTACGAGGAAACCTTAGGGATTCGAATATAATTATTTTAGGATGTCATCTAAGTAGACGAGTAGGCATAATAGAAAATAGTAGGTAGGTACAGCACGTAGGTGACTACATCTAAATAAAAGGGGTAGGTGTTTGGTTTCTGGTTTCTAGCTCGTTTCAAAATGCTGGCCCAATCTGGGGGGTGATTTTTGAGAGTCGAGTGCTCGAATATGACATTTAAAAGTCCGTGTAAAACGATGACACGGTGTTTTAAAAAAACAGCCATAGGAATTTAAAATCATGATTATTTAAACTATTAATTTCATGTGAAAATAATAGCGACAAACTTTTGTGTGCGATTATTTTGGAGTTTAATTTTCTCGAATTCAGGCGCTCAAATCTCAAAAATTGCCCCCCAGGGCCTTTTTTATGTCTAGTTTTAAGTAGTTTAGACTTTTAGGGTAGGAAATTTGTTTATAATGTTTTTCTATTATCTCATTACACCATAAAATACATCATATGGTCCAGACCTGACATTATCAGAATAGCTTGACTTACGTTTGATAGGTTCTGCTAAAACGAGTTTTTACATAGGAATTGGTATTAAATGGTAGTAGTAGTAGTAGTAAAACACTTTATTGCACAAAACAAGTACATGACCAATAAAAATATAGTAAGTGTGTACAAAGGCGAACTTATCCCTTTAAGGGATCTCTTCCAGCTAACCTTTAAGCAACTGAGAGATACTGGTCAGACATGGTAGACAAAGATTTGTACATTACTTGTACATGACGGCAAAACTACGGAGAAATTTAGTTACTATAGTAATTGTGAATAAATATACATCGCACCTATAGGTCTATACCTATTGGTGGTAATGGTCTTTGAACACTGTTAAAAAATCTAGGACATACACGGTTTGTGGTTCAGATAAGTTATTGTCAGACTGTGGGCGGTGAAGTGAAATTGATTCGTTTTATCGCCGATAAGTGATGACGTCAGCCCACTTGACAATGACGTCACGGCCTAATTCAATGTCGTGCTCAATGGGCGGCCAATTGGGTAGGTGTTGGTTCTTGTTGTTAATTATACATTTATTAAAATACAAACAAAAGGACAAACAACAGTGTATAGAAAACTTAGACTAATTAATACTACCTAGCCTGGGCTACGTAGTATTAATTAATACTACCTAGCCTACGTGGTTTAAACTATATGTACAAATGTCCCCTATGTCACCGCTATTAGGTAAGGTGCCCATAAGGCTGGCTGCGTTACCTCGCTGAATGGCAATGCCAATGCGCTGGGCGAGGAACGAGCCAGCCCTCTGGTCACCGGTGGAGCGAATGAGCATAAAGGACAGTTTTTTGAATAGACGAAGAGCCTCTGGCCCCCATGGCCCTAATGTCTCCACGGCAAACGCCGCAAATACGTATCTCTCGCCTAGAGCTGCGTATTTGCGGCGCTTTGCGGTTTCAGCGGTGGCGGCAGCACTGCCAGCTTTTAAAGATGTCGTGTTGAGGTGGGAAGGTGCTAAGGTATCCACGCATGTTGCGTCCCAGACTAAAGGCCTTCCCCGAAGCCACGGCACAAGGGTTAACCCGTCGGGCCTTTTGCCATCGTCACGCGCCAGGCCATTAGGTTCTAGTGTGGCTGGCACGTTGACGCTGACTAGAGCTCGACGGATAATGTCATTAAGGCAGGCGTGGCGGGATAGGCGACCGGCGCTTCTTGGGCATGCGAGACCGTGATGACCCAAGCGGTCTACTGTTGCACCACAGGAGCAAATGTGTGGCTCTACAAGGTTAGCACCAAGTCGCAAACCTACCGCAAGCCGGAAACTATTAGGGTCCAGGAGGTTTCCGAAATTAGACGAAGTTTAAATTAATAGTTCTTGTTGTTATAGGATAGTTGGATCTTGGAACGTACTACAGAAACTGTTAACTCTTTACCTACAGGAGCTTGAAACCGGCACTCCGAGAAAAAGAGTATTTTTTTTACTGATGAAACGTTGCACTGAAAACTATTAAAAATGTATTTGGGGATGAGAATCCGAAATTTGCAATAGTGCTAACAATTTCATGTCTAGTTTGACACGACGTATTGTTATGATGTGCAATAAAGTCTGGTTACGTCACGCCGTGCAACATTATATACACGAGACTCACGAATCCCAAACTCCCGAACTTTTACACGCCTTATCTTTGTCATTGTTTGACAAAAGAAAATAAGTTTTTAAAATTATTGTTAACAAAACTGACAGGCTACTTACAATCATATTTCTTTACCCAGGATAAAACCCTCTTGTGCTTGAACTACACCGCTTGTGCTCTTTCCTGGTCTGCTCACACCGCTGATATCAGTAAAAAGGTATTTGCGTCCCTCCACTCTTTGAAGCGTCTTCAGAATTTCCTTCCGGTTCACACTAAGCTGACTCTTGCTCGATCCCTTCTGCTACCGCTTTTGGACTATGGTGACATTGCCTTTTTGGACCTCAGAGAGGAATTGCTGGATAAGCTGGAGCGTCTGCAGAATGTGTGCATTCGGTATATTTTTGGGTTGCGGAAGTTCGACCACATCTCCGAATTTCGGTCTAAGCTCGGTTGGCTCCCTATACGCCAGCGCAGGAACGTGCATATTCTATGCCTTCTTTTTAACACCCTTTTTAATCCAACCTCCCCACTATACCTCTCTGAAAGATTTAGATATTTGGCTGATGGTAGTGGTCACCGCTTGAGGTCGAGTGCGAACCTCACTCTTGCTATACCGTTTAGGACGACCAAGTCGTATTCCAAGTCTTTCTCAGTACGTGCTGTGCAGTTGTGGAATGAGTTGCCGTTGTCCTTTAGACAATCCCAGTCGGTTGCATCACTGAAGGGAAAGTTACATAAATTGTGGCTTCCGAATGACTTGTGTTCTAGTTGAGTAGGTACCTAGTATTATATATTTATATATATAAAATTTATATGTATATATATATATATATATATATGTATAATTATATATGTATTTATTATACCTAGGCTTAGATTAAGTAGATAATTTGTTTAGATATTTATTTCCGTACACTAAGTACATAGTGCTTGTTTGTCTATCTTATAGTTTTCTCTCATTTGCTCAAAGGTTAACTGGAAGAGATCCCTTACAGGGATAAGTTCGCCTTTGTACTTTGTTTTCTCTTTTATCATGTTTTATTGTAACTTTTTTATGTACAATAAAGTGTTTACATACATACATACATACATACTACATTCACTTAATAGCATCATTCATTCATTCATCTATTTGATACAGCGTAGCATCGCCGCACAAGTGTTTAATAGTACTTTATTTTATAAAATCGTGACATAATTAAGAGCTTTTCAGTCGAGTACCGTGTTTACTCGTACCATCCTGATTATGTGACGATTTTATACAATACTTTTTCTACGAGTCTTCAATATAGGCAAGCCGGTAAGAATTGAGTTCGACGAAAGACATGCTGCCTTTATACAATTTAGTAACTACAATCTCCCGGCCGATTGTGCCGGTCCCCCTCGGGCGACCGCGGCAGCGCAGGCCGGGCTACGGCAACAGTGCTACAATATTGTATGGAAATCCTTTCTGCCATCGCTGGCGATGCCACAATTTGCGATATGATGACGAAAGCTCTATCGAAAAGTATGCGCTAGTAGTTCCGTCTACACAATTTCAATTCAAGTATTACAGTCGACGAGTATAAAAAATACTATTACGAGTTGTCGATGTCGACCGAGAGAGCATTAACCATAACAATCTGTTGCTGGCTTGCGGTCCAGCTGTTTCACCTTGTAATTCTGTTTTGTAAGCTTTGTTGTTGACTTGTACAATGAGAGAGTTTTCCTTTTATGTACCCTCTAATTTTCGCCGTCTTATTTGTAAATGTGCGTAGTATCGGCATAGCCTTAATTTACAGGCTGTAGCCAGGCGCTAATTGTCGCAGACGCGTCGCGCCGCGGCGGCGCCGGCCCTTCTGACATGCTTCTATTTTCGTTTATTCTACCGACATTATACATGGAAATTTTCTTAAACATAAAGAGTAAACAACCTATATTTTATGAGACACGTGATTTTGGGTACGATTATAATTTAACAGATTTAGTGCTACTTCTTTCTTAATTCTTCTTTCTACTAGCGTAGCTCGTAGCCACGTGTTCGGCGCTTGTAGCCTACAGTCGGGTTCTCTGCAGTGAGTGTGTTAAATACTAGTTTTAGCCGACTTGTGGTTTGGATGCCAGCTTTCGGCATATTGACTGAAACTTCTTTTCTACGCTTAAATCATAAGAGTTTCAATTTGTATGTAGATTATGCAACAGCATACACAACAATTTTTATATGTGGCGCTTAACTTCAAACTCGGATAAATCCATTCGACCCTTTCAGCAAATATTTTCCCTATTATATACCTATTATGTTCTTAGTATCAAAATCGCATGATCTGATAGATGGATTTATCCGAGTTTGAAGTTAGCGACTCATATAATCTATGATCAATAAATTCATATTTATATTTAAAAAAACTGAGATGCAACGAAATTTTCACAGTCGACATTCCGACAAGGTTAGGAAATCACATAATAAACTGATTAGGTTTTTTGTTACTGTGATTGGCGCGGTGTTATAAATACTCATTTGTGAGTTTGATTCGTCAGCTGAGGAATGTAAATTAGTCACACGAGTACTAAATAAGTAATAGTAATCCAAGATTTCTCTATGAGTTTTTTTACCACGGCAATATAAATACAGCTCTCATGATGAAATTTGACTTAGTGTTATAATAGAACCTTTAATTGGAGGCCAAATACATAACCGACATCGTTATACAGCCTGTTTTTATGAAAACAACCTTTAGTTAAAACCCAGATATAGGTCTTGTGAAGTACGCGCCGCGGCGGCGCCGGCGCCACCCGCCCCGCTGATAATTGAGCTGACATGCTCCTACCCCTGTTTATTGATGATTCATTACCAACGGCCTTGACGTTTTGGTTGCTATAACATCGTTATAGACTGTTTTTTAATAAATTTCAAGTGCCGCTGGTTGCGCTTAAGTTTTTGAGCTTACTGGGTAGGCTTCATAGAAAGCATGAGTTGCACTTGCTTCTCATTATTTTGTCGTGTCTGCTTAGTCTATTATATTAATACCAGCAATTTTTAAGGTATTGTGTTGGTATACTCATAGAGTCGCCATCAGATATATCAGAGCGGCCAAGGTGGTCACAAATATCTGAACAACGCCTACTGCCAAGGCGATAAAGTGCATGTTCGGATATTTTTGAATACCCTGACCGCATATTTGATGGCGACTGTACATTTAAGGCATATTGATTTCTTATTCTAATGAAAAATATAGTATTGCTTAAAAAGTAATTAATTATAGTTTATTTTTCCTAAGTATTTTAGAATAATTCTTTGTTATTGTACAGTACGGTCACGTCTGTAAATATGGATACATTTAATGAGACAAAAATATGTAGCCACGATTCTATTACCAAGGCGTAATTTCTCATGGCTACATATTTTTGTCACATTAATTATATATTTTCAAACGTGATTGTATATATTTTAATAACACATTTTCTCATACTTACTGTAATGACTTTTTAATATCGTTTTCTGAATACTTCTAAAAGAATTTTTATTTAATATTTCACTCGTATCTTAATTTCTTTTTTAGCGTTGTACAGTCACTGGCAATAGTATCTTCCTACACGAAGGTCGTAAAAATATGTGACACGCTCTTATCTGGAGGGTCATAAGAGCTTGTCACATGTTTTTGCGGCCTTCGCGTAGGAAGATACTTTTGCTGATGAATGTACCTCGTCTCACCTAAGTTTCCGCGAACTCGATTCTTCGAAATTAATTTTCATATTAAACGTCAGCAATGCGGCCCTTGTCATTGTGTATGTATTCACTTTCCACATTCCGCCGTCGAACATATTCAAAGATTGAGAGACAATTTAAATAAAGTCTAAAAATAACTTCAGCTGCGCCTGTTGAAACCGAGCAGAAGTAATTATGTATTGAATGTAAACATGTTATGATGAAACATTATATATTTAACGGGAAAAACGGTTTCTTTGGCTGCGAGTGTATATACCCGGTGTAACCCGAATAATTTGAACAGCGTATTCCTGATCATAATTGAAGACTAACATGTCATACAAACTTTCCTGAATTTTGCCTAGTTTCCGAGTTACGACCAATTAAAAAAAAAAACACATTTCTCATTGTTACTCAGCGAAACACGATTTTTAGATGGCGATTTCACCAGTATGGGGCGTAGTCTATCAATCAATTTTTAAAATAAATGGCATTCTGTCCACAATATTGGGACAATTTTGCCAATGTCGAAGTAGAGACGACAAGTGTACGGTTATTTAGTTACAATTTCGCTCCAAGAGCTGGACGTTGTACGGTGAGGTTAGGCTTTTTATAAGGAGATAGCTACTCCCTACAAACAGCACGTGGACTAACGGATATCTAACTCAAACAAGTGTTACAATTGTTTTGAGATTAATTCTTCATTAGTTGCACACTAGTTCGTTAAATCACTGCAGAATAAGCTATATATTACACACTGAATCACGAAAATGACCAAAAAATAAGAAGTTAATCACTAAACCAAACCACCTTGCTCGCCAAGATCGCCGCAAGTCAAGGGCGTAGTCTAAATACATCTTTTATTGACAGATGTCAAGTGACAATAAACATTTTGTATAAACTATTTCTTATTTTAAAAAATGTAGAAATTCATTTAAACCGATAATTTCACCCATGAGATTTACTTATTATGTACAAAAGCATTAAAAAAAACGAAAAAAAAACAAAAATAATTTTTTTTTGCGTTTTTGACATAAAGTCATATAAAGTTTTTTTCTTCTATTGACCTCAGAAATGCGTGGTTCAAATCTTTCTGTTTCCTCGTGTTACACCGGTATAGGTCCAACGTCGGGACATATATTGTGTTAGAGGACACAAGTGATATCGTGAACTTGTCCCGTTCGTTAGATTGGCGAACTTTGGCCCAGTGTGTGGCTCGCGTATCAAAGAATCACTCGTCTGTCAGAGCCAATATTCTCTAAAACTACTGGACCAATTTGAGTTGAAATTTGGTATCATTTGTGAGACGATGTCCTAGAGAAATTAACGTAAATAAATTAATTTTAAACATTATATATATTGAGGGTAATTTAGAAGAAGCAAAATTACGTGGACACTTAATTTATATCCATGCAATTCTTCTGTACCTCATTGTACGTATAATATAGAAAACTAACATTTATTTGAGCAACTTCTGTTTCCAAAAGCAAAGTTTATGTACCTACATTGTACGGTCGAGAAAATTGATTCTTTAGCAGTTCGCGGTTCAAGGAAATTTGGTTGTCATATTTATGCTAGGAAATGTCCAATGTAAAGTGAACCGTAAACTGCTAGAGAATCAACTTCTCGACCGTACTTACAATATCTGCTTGGACGCTACTAGAGACACAATTGCTTTTAACAGCTGATACTGTGTTCCTTGTAAAGAATACTTTAAAATGCTGTTGGTATAGCTGTTCATCCCAAAATATATCGGCCATATCTAGACAGAGATTGAGCCAAGTCAAATACGATCCTAGTTCCACAACACTCAGCACCGCTTCAGTCAATCGCTCGTAAAACCTGCATTAATAACTCCATTACGAGAAACGTCGTCTTAATAAACATTAAGGCTTTTACGCCCCCGATACTCACCGAGAGTAGAAAAGTAGGCGTTTCTTTCTTAAACTAGGACGGTTAAGTTCTTTTGGAGGTGGGATGAAATAAAATATCGGAGGCGGAGTGTAATTGTACCTCTTACTTATATTTAATATGAGGCTGAGGTAGAAAGTAGTTAATACATTGCAGGGTCAATTGACATCTTATAATTATAGGTAATTAGATAGGATACACGCTGTCACGATAATAATCAATAAATATTATGGGACAATCTTAGACAAATCAACCTAGTCCAACAGTAAGCTCAATAAGGCTTGTGTTGTGGGTACTAGGCGACGATATACATATTAGATCGATATAGATAAAAACTTAAATACATAGAAAACATCCATAACTCACGAACAAGTATCCGTGATAAATGCCCTGACCAGGATTCGAACCTGGGATCTCCTGCTTCATAGGCAGGGTCACTACCGACTAGGCTAGGAGGCCGTAAAACGATAAGCATATAAAATGATTAGACAATAGATATTACTGCAATGTTCTGCCACCAGAGTGCAGCACTAGCACATCGGTAAACCATAGAGTTCTTAATACATACTAGGCCTTAAACAGTTTTTTACAAGTTTTCATAGATATGACGAATAAATATGTCATTTGTGCAGCAAGGCGGTTTGTTTACAGAGTCGTTTATCGTGAAACGAAAGAATCGAAATTTTGACTTCTGCCTCTCTATCGCTCTAATATGACAGAGAACCAGGTAACGAAACTTTTATTTTCGTGTTGCGCGGTAGGCTCTCTGTGCTAGTGCCGCCCCCTACGCAGAGTTTTGTGTAATATTCCCTATTTAACGTCGGCTTTCGATATTGTTTTACTTAATTAAGTCCCATTTTATCTAGTCACATAAAAACGTTAAAAGTCAAAATAAAACACATAAACTCTATATTTTAGAAAGAACGGCTTCAAAGATAGACAAAAAACTCGTCTACACGATCCGTTTAAATGTTTAAACATGTTACCAGTGCTCTAGATCCATACATTACGAGCGCCTTGACATGTCAGCATAAAATGGTTTAAATACGGCCGGTATTTAAACGATACGGCTAGATTATAGGGTGGAGCCGATATTGCCCGTAGAATACCTCCTATAGAGTCGGCATTAGGCGTCTTTCACACTGCTGCGGTTCCCGCATGCGGCGCCGGTGCGCGAGCGAGGTAGCGCTCTGCGTGTGTATAGCGCTGTCACGCTTGCACACCGTCGCCGCATGCGGTTGCATAAACACAAAACCGCTGCGGTAAACACAAAATGACTTATTAATATAATAAATTCATATTAGTTGGCGTATTTTCAACAGCCTTCACCAAATGATGTACCAATTTATACAGGGTGGCCAAAAATGAACTGAATTCCCGTTGGCTGTCAGGTTTTGGGACGCTACCAATCCTCCCTAGATGGTTTTGGAACCTCTCAGATCGATTTAATTTTTGAACTTTAGTACGGCCATTGATTGACGGCGGTGGGTAACCTTACAGCCTAAGGAATTCAGTTCTTTTATGGCCACCTTGTATAAGACATAAGTATATATATATATATGTATATAATACCGATACCTAATTAAGCTTCACTAGTACTGCCCATATTTGGCACGTCCAAGTCGAAATAAAGTCATAAAACAGAATTTAAGGCGTCTAATTGACGATGTCTGTTTCTGGTAAATATTTAAGTCAAACACATAAAGGTCCTTTACCAAAAAACAGTAGCTATTCATCTGTCAAGTTAACGAGGTGCTTCATTTATTTACAATTTTAATTAACGTGCAAATGGACGTATTTAGATTGAGTATAAATAGGTACGTAAATTCAATCATCAATCAGGGTGTTACGTGCACATTGCCAACCCTTTTAACCCTTTGACCGCCAAGCCCGTCATATCACGCGCTCGGAAAGTCGTTCCGTTAACACCAGGACGTGATATCACGTCCAAAATATAACCGGTTTGCCTTGCGCGCTCGTGTGTGTTTTTCCGTCCGATGCTTGGCGTTCAAAACCCTCAGCAGGAAGGCGTGCCCGGAAAGATTTACAAAACTACGTACTTGGTCGTCACCGATGCGACGTGGAATCAAAAAAGAAAAGTAAAGTGCACTCCACTGATTAAAAACTAATTCTACTTGTACCTATATAGACTATACCGTTTTCTATCGTTAAGTTGTGCAAAGTCGGAGTCCGCACTTACACGTATTAATAATGGATCAGTTGTTATGATCGTGGTCTCTGGGTGGCCCCGGGCCATTAAAAGTTTTGTTGGCCCGGTGGTACGTTACTACTACTCGTACTTGCTTTCAACTGAGACCTAAGAGCGTTATCAGTGTTATCACACTTGCGGTTTGCGAGCGAGTTTTGTCTGGGAGCGAACACGCCGCAAGTTCACCGCGTACGAGTTTTGTATAGAAATCGCTTTCAAATTGTGATAATGCTCTAACGCATGTTCTAAATAAGAAATAGTCAACGTCAAAAATATGTATGCATTACAGAGGAGTCTAAAGTGTAAACATGTTTTTCGCGTTGAACAGTCAACTTATACAGGGTGTAATCTAAAACGTGATACAAGATAAATCAAACCTGAATCTATTCATGATATTGAACAACTTTTACTATGGGAGCAACTTTGTAAAAAAATTAAAAAATTGAGCTGCTCCATAGAAAAAGTCAAGGATAGGTGGACGAAAATGTATGAGAAGTTTAATATTTTTTGTAAATTTACAAAGTTGAGCCCATAGTAAAAGTTGTTCAATATCATGAATAGATTCAGGTTTGATTATCTGGTATCACGTTTTAGATTACACCCTGTATACCTATAGTACACACTACCAGTCTCTAAATATGAAATACTAGCAGTTGCCCGCGGCTTCGCCCGCGTACATTATGATTAATGCAGATTTCTACTCTTGAATAAAAGTTTTTTCCCGCGACTTCCTTTGCGTAGAATTAGTAATTGACCCCCCTTTTTACCCTCTTAGGGAATGACTTCTGGGATAACTATTATGTATCCATTATCCATCCCCAGAACTCAAACTATCTCTATACCAAATCATCTAAATAGGTTCAGCGGTTATCAATTCCCCATATAAACTTTCAACCCCCTTTTCACCTCTTAAAGGGTTGATTTTCGGGATAAAACTATCCTATGTCGTTTTCCGAGACTCAAACTATCTCTATACCAAGTTTCATCTAAATCGGTTCAACTGAAAATAATTCTCTATAAAACTTCCAACCCCTTTGCTATGCACCCCCGTAAGCTTTGTTTTTCGGGATAAATACAATTTTGCCCCTTCCCGGGACCCTCCATACAAAGTTTCATCTAAATCGGTTCAACATTTAAAAATGCCCCATACAAACTTTTAACCCCCATTTCACCACTTTAAGTAACGATTTTAGGAAATTAAAAAAAAACACGCAAGTACGGGTCTTACTTGCGCCTCAAAAGTTTCGTACGAACAACTTTTTTATTACATTTTTGAAAAAAGACGCTTTCAGCATGATTTCATGAGAATTAATAGGGCGGCTGAGTGCGAATCGGACACGTACCCCGATTTTTTTTTTGGTCTTAAGTCGGACTGGTGCTTGACTGCACTCTTATTAGTTTTCCTGTAATTTATACGTAAATAACTATTATATCTGTAATTTTTGCAAATTTTTCTGTCGAACAGTTTCCGATATTGATTAATTTACACCTTTTTTGTAATAACTTCAAAGTTATGTATGTTAAAATTATACTAATTAGAGATCCTTACATTAAGCCCTTTTATTTGATACGCCACACAATAAAGTTATTTGTTTTTGATTTCTCATTTACCTACCAACAAATCCCCCCCCCCCCCTTAATGTTTAAAATTCATAAATTAGCGTTACATGCCTGCCTTTGGGTCACTGACTTACAAACAAAGTCGCACCTTAAGGGTTCCTTTTCTACCATTTTGGTACGAAACCCTAAAAACATCCTTTTCGCTTCCCGGGACTCTCTATACTAAGTTTTATCAAAATCGGTTCAGCTGTTAAAAATTCCCCATTCAAACCTCCAACGCCATTTCATCCCCTTAACCTTAGGGTTAATTTTCGAAATAAAAACTATTTATGTCCGTTCTCGGGACTTAAATTATCCCTATACAAAGTTTCATCTAAATCGTTCACGTTTAAAAATTCCCCATGCAAACTTGCAACCCCCGTTTTACCCTTAACCTTTAGGGCTGATTTTCGAGGTAAAAACCATTTTATGTTCCTTCTCGGGACTCAAACTATCTGTATGCTAATTAGCATTAAGTTTCATCTAAATCGGTCCAGGTGTTAAAAATTTCCTGATCAAAATTCCAATCCCTTTTTCCTTCAAGGGATGATTTTCGGAACGAAAACAACCCTTAGTCATTTGCAGGGATTCACACTTACTATATACCAAGTTTCGTCTAAATCGGTTCAACGGTTTAAAATTCCCTATAAAAACCTGCAACCCCCGTTTCACCCTTAAGTTTTTTACTTTTAAGGGTAGTTTTCGCGAAAAAAACTATTTTTTTTCCTCCCCGGGCCTCAAACTATCTGTATACCAAGTTTCATCTAAATCGCTTCAGCTGTGAAAAAATCCTATATAAACTACCAACCCTCTTTTCATCCCTTTACGGGTTAATTTTTTCAATGAAAATAACCCTTAGTCGTTTCCCGGGATTCAAACTATCTATTATATCAAGTTTCATTTAAATCGGTTCAACGGTAAAAAATTCTCTATACAACCTTCCAATCCCCTTTTCATCCCCTTAAGGACTGATTTTCAGTATAGAAACTACCCTATGTCCTTTCACGGAGGTAAAATTATTTCTTTAACAAAAATTTCGAAATTGATGCCATTCTCATACTTAATTAACGTCCGAAAATACCATAAATCGACTCCCATATTGATATTTTGTAATTTCAACCCTATCGCACCCCAACATGGGGATGATATTTCACGCCCGCCGCGTTGTATCATAAAATCATTGGTGTTTTCGTAATCAGCGACCCGATAAACCATAGAAAAGATACCCATGTTGATTTTTAGACTTTGTCACCCCCATTTCCCCCTTTATGGGGTTGAATTTTCAAAGAACCTGAAACACGTGTTTACATATTTATTGTTAGGAATACTCATGTGAAGTTTCAAATAAAACAGTCTAACTAATCTTGTTTCCCTATACAAACTTTGGACCCCCATTTCACCCCCTGGGGGGTGATATTTTACACCTGCCACGTTGTATAATAAAATGGTTGTTGTTTTCGTAATCAGCGACCCGATAAACCATAGAAACGATACCCATATTGATTTTCAGACTTTTTCACCCCCATTTCCCCCTTTAAGGAGTTGAATTTTCAAAAAAGCTGAAACACGTGTTTACTCATTTATTGTTAGAAATACTCCGGTGAAGTTCCAAATAAAATAGTCTAACTAATCTTGTTTCCCTATACAAACTTTGGACCCCCATCTCAATCCCTGGGGGATGATATTTTACACCTGCCACGTTGTATGATAATATGGTTGTTGTTTTCGTAATCAGCGACCCGATAAACCATAGGAACGATACCCATATTGATTTTCAGACTTTTTCACCCCCATTTCCCCCTTTAAGGAGTTGAATTTTCAAAAAAGCTGAAACACGTGTTTACTCATTTATTGTTAGAAATACTCCGGTGAAGTTTCAATTAAAATAGTCTAACTATTAATCTTGTTTCCCTATACAAACTTTGGACCCCCATTTCACCCCCTGGGGGATGATATTTTACACCTGCCGCGTTGTATGATAATATGGTTGTTGTTTTCGTAATCAGCGACCCGATAAACCATAGGAACGATACCCATATTGATTTTCAGACTTTTTCACCCCCATTTCCCCCTTTAATGAGTTGAATTTTCAAAAAAGCTGAAACACGTGTTTACTCATTTATTGTTAGAAATACTCCGGTGAAGTTTCAAATAAAATAGTCTAACTAATCTTGTTTCCCTATACAAACTTTGGACCCCCATTTCACCCCCTGGGGGATGATATTTTACACCTGCCACGTTGTATGATAATATGGTTGTTGTTTTCGTAATCAGCGACCCGATAAACCATAGGAACGATACCCATATTGATTTTCAGACTTTTTCACCCCCATTTCCCCCTTTAAGGAGTTAAATTTTCAAAAAAGCTGAAACACGTGTTTACTCATTTATTGTTAGGAAAACTCCGGTGAAGTTTCAAATAAAATAGTCTAACAAATCTTGTTTCCCCATACAAACTTTGGACCCCCATTTCACCCCCTTACGGGGTGAATTTTGAAAAATCCTTTCTTAGTGCACCTCTAGACCTTATAAGGGACCTACATGCCAAATTTGGAAACTCTAGACCCAGCGGTTTAGGCTGTGCGTTGATATGTCAGTCAGTCAGTCAGTCAGTCAGTCAGTCAGTCAGTCAGTTTCTTCTTTTATATATTTAGATACAGTCAAGATCAAATATATCTGAAGACACTCTTACATCTGTGACGTAGAATGTACATAATTTTATTATTGGTTTTGTAAAATGTTGAAATGTTGCCGGAATATGTAATACTATTACCTAACAAAAACCATAAAAAAAAAAAAATTAAAACGGGATATTTACCATGTGAGTTTTTTATTGTGAGCTTCCGATATTTCGGCACAGTTGCATGCGCCATTATCACAGAGTAACTGAAGTTGCTGCGAGTGTCAGTTGTGGTCTACCCACAAGAAAAAGAAAAAAAAAAGAGAAAGAGGGTAGATCGCTATGGTATCTACCCTCTTTCTCTTTTTTTTTCTTTTTCTTTTTTACATAGTTTTTGTAATGTTAATGACCATGTTAGATTAAAATCATATACTATATTACCTACTTATAGTAAACTTAGGCGATTATCACACTGGTGACTGGTGACGGATCCGCATGCGGCGCCAGTATGATAATCGCCTTACAAACGTGGTATAAACAATATCACATTTTTTGTAGGTGTTGGCGATCTGCAATATTTTATTTTTATTCATATTCTAAAGTTAATTTCACCCTAAGGTTTAATCATTTATCCGCTAGGCAAGCAATCAGTACCCCTTGTAAAGGAAACATTGTACAAAATCGATTCACAACTTCAATTAACCGTCGCCCGTCAATTATCTGTCGTTTAAGCCAGTGCCACCGTGTTTCTAGGTAGAGCGTAACCAGGCGGACAAGTCCCTAACTTAATTTGCGGTAGACACTGACCATACGTCAGAGACCACTACTTTGAGACACCGTATTATGTTTGTGAAGCATTAATAGCGTTCATCACGCGCTACTTACCCTGATGCATCACGGAAAAAAAATGACAACTATACTACCAGAACGATTAGTAAAATATTTTTTTGTAACCGGTACTACAATTTTGTAGGGAAAACTACTCTATTTTTACGTTTACTATATATTGAATTCAATAGAACTATTAAAAAATGTATAATATACACATTGGTTTAGTTATTTATACTAGAATTTACTAGATTTTCTCGTTCAGATTACACTATTTTGGTATCAAGACGAGACTTTCTCGGGATCTTAGATTAATCTACGACATACCTATAAAGATGAGACATCTCGCTTAGACATCATCATCTTCGCTTCGCTTGATAGACTATGAGACAGCTCGCTTAGTTTATTATAGTTATTTTCATAGTGTAATGTCATATGGAATTCTGGTATGGGGCAAAGCAGCTGACATACAGACTATTTTTGTTTTACAGAAAAGAGCCATTCGCTTTATGTATAACTTAAAGGCAGGTACATCAATTAGAGAATTATTTAAAGAAATTAATATTTTAACTCTTGCGACCCAATATATCTATGATAATATTATTTTTGTTGTAAAGAATATACACACATTCAAGAAGAATTCTGACATCCACAGCTATAACACTAGAAATAAAAACAAGCTTGCTACCAGACGATGTCGTGTCCGCAAAGCATATAAGTCATTTTTTGGCCAGGGTATTCATATTTATAACAAGTTACCCGTCGATGTTTTGAATCTATCATTTCCCGCTCTTAAGAAATACTTGAAAAAAACTTTAATGTCAAAGGGTTATTACAGGGTCGAGGACTATATGACAGACATATATGCATGGCCCAAACCAGAATCTATAAAATCATCTAACATTTAGAGGACACAGTTCAAGTAAGAAAGAATATCAAACGTATTGCGAAGCAGTCAGATTTGGATTTTATTTTTATTTTTCATTTTAATTACACCATAGGCAGGTACATGTCTGTCTCTCAAGCTGTTTTGATATGCCTTCTTGAAGAAGTACGCATTATTGTATATAGTATCTTTAATGTATTTGTAGTACTGTTTTGAAAAAATAAGTCCCGCCGAGTTTCTTGCCGGTAATAAGTAATACTTCTCGGGTCAGAGGTGTAGGGTTAGAACCGGTGGTAGTTTCTTTTCTCTCTGACGTTCATAAGTGCATTGTAATGTGCCTAAATTGAAGAATAAATATCTTTTATCTTTTTATCTTTTATCTTTAGATCCTTAAATTTTTCAGTTCATAATTGTTATTTATCGTTGTAAAAAAGCCACAAACGTATTTCAACATGTTTAGGAAGTGTGGTGACTGCGAGCCTTCTTATAACCTAAAGGCTGGGCCATCAGTGAACATACAAAAGGTTTGCGTCTAACTTGCAATAAATACATTTGTTGTAAAAATTGCCTACGCTCGTTATCTCAGATTTTAGTAATATCATACAAACACGTCTAGGAGTGTGATAGTTCATCTAGCTGGTCAGTGATCTGTGTCAGTGTCCAACGTTTAGTAAACGACGTAAAACACAAGCTTTACCTGGTAAGACATAACCTTCTGGTTTCTGAACGGTCTTAATCGATCACAGTTTAACCGGCTCTAATCGCATGTAATTTGTGTTATCAAGTGTCAGATTTAGTTAGGGTGGGTTTCACTACGCACAATAAACGAACCGGTCAACGTTAAATATGACAGTACATGATCTTAATCTTACCATAGAGAACTGCCAATAACAGACGGTTTGGTGCAAGCGGCCCTTAGTTTGTACATAATTTATTGAAAAACAGCTGTCAGAATATACCCATACAGGTACCTTTTTCTAATCTGCTACGGGTTCACGATAATAGAAAATTCTAGGTTAATAAAAATACAACATTTACACAGCTTTTCCCTATAAACCATTTGTTTCCTCGGCTATTGTGCGAATGAACTTAATAAATGCTGAACAAATTGCCATTGTTAAACTTGCCGTATATTTAATTCGCAAATAATAAAAGTATGGAAAATAGCACAATTGCGATATTAAATATCTCACTGTGGTCGCTTTAATAAAATTGTGGAAAATTGAAAAGCGGTCAACTATCAAAGTGACCGAAGATGTGACGTGGGTCAGCAATGCGCATGTCTTTGGAGTTGCAAGCGTCCATAGGCTACGGTAGCTGCTTACTATCGGTCGTGTGCTTGTTCGCCACCGTCGCGGTATATAACAAATCTTAGATTAACGAACTAGGCTTCTTGGCGGCCAGAGGGCTGCCCACTATTTCGCACTGAGAAGCTATCCAGCGCAGCAATGCGGCCGTCTATGCTATGCACCGAGTATTTAACCGAGACCTGGGGCAGATTTGTAGTTATAATACAAGCCTTTTTGTTAGTAGTTTATATTACTACTTACTCTGTGAACCGTAGACTTCGGAGCATTTCCCCCCTTTTTCCCCCCTTTACACCCTCCCTCGAAACTTTTTTTTTACAACAAGCTCTGAGGAAGTGTGGGCTTGACCTTTTACCCAAAAAAGATTGAAATCCGTCCATAAATAAGGCGACAGCAAACTTCCACCCTTTTCCCCCTCATTTTCCACCCAATCAAAAAAATGGCTCGACAATTTTTGGCAAATAAATCAAGGTACGTACATGCCAAGTTTCATCGAAATCGGATGAAAAATGCGACCTCTAGACTGACACTGACCAACCAACCAACCAATACACACACATCAATCTGCCAAATCGTCGTACCAGTGAAAACGGAGACGTTCGTCGCCTCGCTACGCTCGGCTCCTCAGTCAATTATGTTTTTGCTAGTTTTTCGTTATTGTGTTTTTAAATAACATGATAAAAATGGGGATGATGAGGGATAATTTCTTCGAAAAGTGTTTGTTTACACGATAAAACAAATAAGGATATATAGGGTATAATACTGGTAACGAGATATCGTTACCAGTATTATAAGTAAATACATGATAAACAGAACGCCATAGTTAATTAGATATACGGCGTTCTATTTATCTTGTAGTTATATTACATACATACATATAATCACGCCTGTTTCCCAGAGGGGTAGGCAGAGATCACGGATTTCCATTTGCTACGATCCTGACAGACCACTTTCGCTTCACTCACTCTCATAACGTTCTTCATACATGCTCGTCGGTTTAGGGTACTTCTATCCTGGCCTTTTTGTAATAATTCCCCGATTTGGTCGAGGAAAGTTCACCTACGTCTTCCACTTCCAACTGATCCTTCCACTCTTTTGTTATACACCTTCTTCGTTAATATTCTTTCATGTATTTATATTTCATACGATTAAATAAATAAATACCCACAAAGTCATAGCTTAATATTTTCTTTTCATATACATTTCGTATTTTAATGAACCCGTATATTTCCTTTCCAGGTAAGCTGGCAGACAGAATGAGACAGCGTCAGGTAAAAGAAACTTTTAATGGACTTTATTCCAATACCTCTCAGTTCATTTGAAATGTAAATTTGTGCTAATTGTGTCGCGGTGCTGCCGTCCATCCGGTACGTACAGTCACCAGCAATATCTTACAAGGAAACGGTCAAAAATATCTGACTTAACCTTTTGAACCCCAAGCATCGGGCGGAAAAATAGCACGCAAGGCCGGTTATATTTTGGACATGATATCACGTCCTGGCGCTGACGGCACGTCTTTCCTTGCGCGTGATATGACGGCTTTGGTGATCAAAGGGATAACCTTATTTGCAGTAGCATTAGTCACATATTGTACCCTTCATAGCAAGAAGAAATAGAAATAAAATCAAAACGACAATAAGCAAGCACTTTTAAAAACCCTCTGCATAGCTAGCACTTCTTACGTTGTTGCGCGACTCTTCATACTTCAAGCGCGACTCGTAGTATGAAGTAAAGGGCGACAATGTAAGATATGCTAGCCCGCCTGATCATTTGTGCTAGAATTAATTTATAACTACCTATCTACTTATAAAAACAAAGTTCACAGCTAGTCATGGACCCTTGTCACCCATCCTTGTACTCCTGAATTAATCTTTAGATCATCGGACCATCTTGTGGAGTCCCACTTAGTGATTTTAGGCCCGCGTTCAATGGTATTTCAGATCGATAGTTCTACAGGTATCAAGCTGTTTCTGTGTAACGCGCAAGTGTCACCTTATGGCTGCTCTACATGATGGGCCATCATAGGGACGCAGCTATACGATAGAAAGATATCGCAATATCATAAGCTCCCTCTAACGCATAGCTGCGTCCCTATGATGGCCCATCATGTAGTGCAGCTATTAAGGTTTCTCATCAAGCCATATGCGGCGTGGTTGTGAATGATGTGATCTATACAATTTTTCGTATGTTCAAATATTCTATGAAGTAGAATTCGTATTAAAAATATATATTTTTAAGAGTCGCCAGGACGCTCGCGTTCCCATACAAACGTAGTTTAGCTCTCACTTTAAAACGACATGCTTTAGAACCACGAAATTTGGCATGAGCATTCTAGTAGTACAGATCTATGTCGGTAATTCATTTTCGTTGCAAAAAATTGTAATACAAAGAAAATACAGCCAGATACAGATTTACATACAAAACTTATTTTTGCTATATTTTCTTTGTATTACATTTTTTAGCAACGAAAACGAATTACCGACAGAGATCTGTACTGCTAGAATGCCCATGCCAAATTTCGTGGTTCTAAAGCATGTCGTTTTAAAATGAGAGCTGAACTACGTTTGTATGGGGACGCGAATTCACGCGAGCGTCCTGGCGACTCTTACATAATTCACTGTATTTTTTTACAGAAGTGAACAGAATTATGATCAGCACTTCGAGAACTCTCATTAAAATGCATCAAATTAGATTGAATGAAACTTGTGAAGAAATTCGTTAGAGTTTTAGAAACTACTGAGTGAGATATTATCGCAGTTTGCAGATAAGTATTTGGAATACTAATTGAGTATTAATTTAAAATACCCGCATAGATCATGTGACATGTACACATACGTTTTTTATCGGTAAAGTATACAATAGTGCGATTAAATTAGTTTTTCGTAAGTTCAAGGTTTTAAGGGCATTAACATCATTTAAATGTAGGGAAAATATCATGATGAAAGTAACCAAATGATAACATATTTAACCCAGAACTTTTGAAAAATTCCTAAGATCAAAAAACGTCGTTTGGTATTTAAAAAATATAACATACTTGGTACATTTTTCAGAAATCGTTGTAAAATACAAGTGCTGTGTTGTTTGGATTCTATCCTACTAAATATGAAGCAACAGCAGGATAGGATCCAAATAAGACACTATTTGTATCCCTCAGGGGATACAAATAGTGTCTTATTTGGATCCTATCCTGCTGTTGCTCCACATAAGACACTATTTGTATCCCCTGTTCACCGCACTATATCGGCCTGTCAGTTAGAACAAAAATATTTGAGTTCCGAACAACTGACAGGCGGATATCGTCCGGCGGACTGATAGTGGGTGGACCCCCATTAGGAGGAGACTACTGGGATACGAATAATGTCTCAATATTTTCGAATACAATAACCTACCTAACGATAGTTTTCCATGAAATTCGCGTAGGGCAGATGCCCCGGTTTTGGCCACTTTAAGGAGAGTTTGTCCGTTCAGACGTCCGTCATTTTGTGCCAATAAGGAATTATGTCACTCTTTTTGTACTAAGTCAGTGAAAATATATTACTATATTTAAATGAATCTCCGCTGTTAAAATTCTGACATGAGATCAATTTTTTTCTTTAATGAAATGTCTGAAAGGGGTCCAGGAGCCAGTTTTGGCCACTTTTTTCCATGGCCCCTGACAGCTGAATGACAAATTATACATGACAGATGACAGTGCCATCTGCACTGCCATATTTTACTCTTATATTAACCATAAACCATAGACTTGTAAATTTGTCTATACCTTTATAAATTTTAAAATGGCCATAATCGGCTCAGTGGCCACAACCGGGGCACCTGCCCTAATTGAAAATCGAAAATAATTGATACTCGTACAAATTGGACACATTTGAGTGTCATATTAGAATCTAATGAGTAATATATCTGAATTGACTATTACGCCCTTGAACACAGTGGATGAATAGTTTTCCTTGCATATTTGCATGGCCTTATTCGGGTGTAGTCATTGACTGATAAGTGATAACATTAGGCAATAAATGGCACGTTCACACCAGTTAATACAATGTAATGGCCCTCGTGTAGTTTACGTACTAATCGCCCCTAATACATTTGCAGTTTCCTGCCATGCTGTTGTAAAACCAGTTTGTAACGGCTTTTCCCTTTGTTTTTTAACATGAATAACAAAAAAGTAAAAAAAAACGTGAGTTTTTTAAATCTTGAAATATTGAAACTTTTGTGAGACTTATTAAACTATAATTTAAAAAATAAAAAATATACTAATAAACTAATTAATAAAATACAAGGTATAGTTACCCTTAAAAGCATAACTATGTACTTGATTATATATAAAAAGAATACCCCGACGAAATGGTCCTGCTGGGGTATTGCAAAAGAGGCAGGCACTCCACAATGCTGGCATTGCTTTGGCCACGGTTGAACGTTCTAGAACTTCTAGATAATGTTCATCGTGAATTGATCGAAACGTCGAACGAAACAGACTAAATTTGATGTCTTCGAGTATACTTTTATTATGAACACCGATACACGGAGAATTTTTATTTACTAGAAACAAGTAAAAAATAGTAATTCCCAGGACAAGTAAACGTTTACTAAAAACAAGGAAACGTTTACTTGTCCTGGGAATTACTAGTTTTTACTTGATTCTAGTAAAAAAATTCTCCATGTAACAGGTCGTTTATCATCCTGAAATGAAAAAAAATCTGGTCTTTCAACAACAATTATAATATGAACGAGATTTCTTGTTCTGTGAACCGAAATGTAAACAGCTGTAAGTTCCGACCTCGCCCTGTAACTCCCTGCTATAACGATGCTCCGGTTACAGTCACTCGATATAAATTTATTGCCCGCTCTGATTGGTCATCCGAGATGCCCTTTGGCGCCTTATTACTCCAGTCAACGTTATGCGTATTTTAAGGCTTGACTTTCCTTCAAAATTTTTTCGTTGTATTTGTAGAATTTATATTGCAATTGGTGGTACAGCCAAGAGTAGTTTTATTTGGCCAATCTGGTTAGAAATTGGCTCTAGTACTAAAATTATGATATAGAGTATACGCATTACGCAATGCACGTATCAGTTTGATATATTAAAAATACATTAATAAGGTTATTAATAAGTTTTTCTCATTATTCATGTCATAAAATATTCAGAGATATTTGTAGCTATCCTACCAACTGCGCCAGATAATTTTACTTATGAGTTGTAGGAAGCAATAAATCTAAGTTGATTACTAGAACTAAAGTTAATCAATATATTCACAATAATAATAATGTAGAATAGACATCATTTATTAGTAATAACTCATTACAGGTCACGCTTAACAACTATAGTCTGTTTTATTATAAAACATAATTTAACATCATCATATTCATCATTAAATAACTACACTAATATTTGCACTTTGTTTTTTAATTCAATATCACATACTTTAAATTCATTACATTCTATAAATTCCATACAGCTATAGAAACATTGTTGAATGAGCCTTCTTTTTAATTTATATTTGAATGCTGGAAGGTCTACCAGCTTCTGTCCTAAAATTAGGCTGTTTTATATACTGGGGCGCCCGTGACATGTATTGTCTTTCAAGTACAACAGTACAGTAGCAAGATTACATACTAGTACATTATTAGATTGGGCAATCAACTAGTAATATTAAAAGTGCTTAAATTTTCTAGGTGACAAGTTTACAAGCAACTGTTGAAGTTAGTTATGCTACCCATATTTCGTCAGGTGACAAGCAAAACTCACTTTAAGTACTACACCAAGTTCACAGCCATAATGAACCATACTGGCAACATAACAAGGTTGAATTTCGTTTTTTTTTGTAATTAGTGAGTTTTGCTTGTCACCTGACAATAGGGAATATTACGCAAAACTCTGCGTAGGGGGCGGCACTAGCACATACAGAGGGTCTACCACGAAACACGAAAATAAAAGTTTCGTTACCTGGTTCTCTGTCACTTTTTCATATTCGAGCGATAGAGAGGCACATGTCAAAATTTCGATTCTCTCGTTTCACGATAGGGTCTTTGTAAACAAACCGCCTTGGTGCACAAATGACACTCTTATTTATCCGTTATAAATTATCCATGAAAGCTTGTAAAGGCCTAGTATGTATTACGAACTCTATGGTTTACCGGTGTGCTAGCGCTGCACTCTGGTGGCAGAATATTGCAGTAATATCCCCTATTTCTTGTGTGGTAATTTTGGTAAGCAAGTTCTAAGTTAATACTAAAGTTTACACTTTGTTGTAACTACTCCCACGTATTGCGGTTTCCTCGTTCTAAAAGCCTTCGCTCATATTTTCAATAAATCAAAACCTTGATAACGTTACAACCCCGGCCTCCCAACGAAGCCTGAGTGAAGTCTAAGCCCTGGGGAGTCGCGGCTAAATGGAACCCTCTATTTTGGGAACAAGGGCGTATGTGCTACTGAATTGTGAAGACTATTCGCCCTTATTTACTACATGTAGTAGAGTTACATTAAACACCTTTAAATTTCTAAAAGGCTGATTACCGGTTTAGGGCTAATGTAAGGAAAAGTTCGCGTATTAGGTGAGGATTTATCATGCGGATTAAATATTAAATAGATATTTTTTTATTATGAATACTTAATTTAAGACTTCAATCTTTTTGTGTCTACCTTGTCCGATGACATGATACTACGGTGATGTACTTAGGTGGAAACAAATTGGTTTACAAGAGTCAGATTTGTCTCCAAAACATGAGCATTATTGAAGCGCTGGTGGCTCGGCCGTAAGCCGCCCGACTTTCAATCCGGTTGACGGGTTGAAACCTCGGCTTATACTACTAAGGTTTCTTAAACTTGTATAAGAGACATCATTAGATATTTATCAGATCAGTCAGATGGAAGTTGCATTTGTAAAAAAAAATATTCACGCGCTCATAACCTTATGCAACCGTTGTGTTTTGGCTTTGATTTACAGTCGCCATCAAATATATCTAAGCGGTCAAGGTACTCAAAAATAACTGAACATGTGCTTTACAGCCTTGACAATAGCGGCGATGTTCATATATTTGTTACTTGGCCGCTCTGAGATATCTGATTGCGGCTGTACTTTTCGGAGAAAAGTTTATAATATGTGTATAGCTGAATAAAATAACTCTATAGTGGTTTTAAATGTAGTATGCAGTAAATAAACGCAACATGTGACGTGGATGTTACCAACTTGGACAGCTATTCATTCATCAGAACTAACTTTGGAACAGCACGAACTGGAAATAACTACGAGCCACTCTATTTTCGTAGCCAAAACTATTCAGACAGTTAAAAAAGCACCAACAAAACTTCACACGTCTCGTTATGTCTGAGTTTTAAAACAAACTGTGCAATGTTTACAAAATAAAAATGTTTACAATGTACCTACAAATGTGACATCGTGGAGTCGCCAATTTTAAATGCGCAATAATATTCCGAATATCAAAAAATAGTGACTTACACTGCAAAAAAATCTGAATGCACATTAAAGCTCTATTTTCGTGCAAAAATATTATTTTTTATACTCGTCGACTGTAATGGTCACATATTGTGGCCTAAACACGGTACTCGTCTGAAAAGCTCTTAATTATGTTACGATTGTATAAAATACTATTTTGTTGTGTAAGTCAGTACAGTTGATAGGCTATGTTTACTTTTTTGTTGTGCCTTTAAATATAAATACTACCCATTTTAAATTGTGCCTTATTAAAAAAATATACTGGCCAATACTTTCCATAAAAACCCAGTGTGGTTTAGTGTTTTGTCGATAAACCATATTTCATCGTTAGCAACCGAACCACGGCCATGATGGATTAATGTTTGTTCGGTTCGATTGCTTCCGTAAATAAACATGGCTGACTGAAACCATTCATTATTCCGTGTTCATTAATTACTTATGTTTAGGAAAATAGGTGGTTTACGTTGAAATCATTGACAGGTTCAGATAATTTTTATGGTGATTACTTTTCGGTGGTGATTTATAGAACCAACCGAAGGCCACTCGGTGTATAATTTCCATTAGAATACAGTATTTCAGTGACATAACTATTTACCATAGTTTTAGAGTTATTACAATAGTATTTTGTGCAACAGTTACATAATGAGGGTTCTTAAGATTCGAGGGTCGAAGTTACAAAATGAGGCGAAGCCGAATTTTGTAAAAACAGACCCGAGAATTTTAAGAACCCTTATTATGTACCGTTGCACACAATAGTTTTTATACAAGTGCTTAAGCAAGCCGGTAAGAATTGAGTTCGACGAAAGCCGTGCACAACCTACTGCTTCTATGTAATCTCGTATCGTTCGATCTCCCGGTGGATTGTGCCGGCGGCGACACGCAATGCGGGGCCCGACAACAGTTTCACAATATTGTATGGAAATCCTTTCTGTGATTGTTATGGATGCTACAATATGCGACCATAGAAGCTCTATCGAAAAGTATGCGCTAGTAGTTCCGCCACCACAATCTCAATTCGAGTATTACAGTCGCCGAGTATAAAAAAAACTGTTTAAGACGGGGTATTTACCATGTCAGCTTGTTTTGGTGAATTTCCGATATTTCAACACAGAAGAGGGTAATTTTAAGAGGGTATTTCGCTATGGTGTGTGGGTAGACCACAACCAACACTTGCAGCGACTTCAGTTACTCCGTGATACTGGCGCATGCAACTGTGCCGAAATATCGGAAACTCACCAAAACAAACTCACAGGGTAAATACCCCGTTTTAAATAGTTTTAGAGTTCTTACCCATATATAGAGAGAGGTTGGAGGCGTTTGAGATGTGGGGTGCTGGCGTCGTATGGAGAAGATCAGTTGGAAGGAGAAGAAAACCAATGAAGAAGTTCCATGTAGAATAAAAGAAAAGAGAAATTTGTTGAGAACCATAGAAAATAGGAGAGGAAGGATGCTTGGACATCTGCTACGACATGACGAATTTATTAAGAACATCATAGAAGGTAAAGTTGAAGCTGAAAGGAAGCCAGGTAAGCCAAGAATAGCGTACATGGATCAAGTCAAGGAAAAAATAAACGTCGTGTCGTATCAGGCCATCAAGGAGAAGGCAAAGGATAGATATACATGGAAAATGATCCACCGACAAGAGCCCAGCTCTTAAATAATTGATGATGATGACCCATATATACCTAGTAAAGTGTGATTGCACTCCACCGGCTTGTGTCCCTGTATAGTAATTATGGGTTTTGCAAAAAAAGTGATAGTATTAAAACTCGGTTTAAACTAAAATATTTTTGTTCTTGAAAATTATTATATTACACATTTTTATAAAAATGTGTTCTAAAACTGAATATAAGTTCCTGTTATATTCCGTGTAAGTGATTGCCACACTGCAATTTTACTGCATCGATGTTCACTGTTGCTATTTACACAGATGGGAGGCAGGTCGACATTTCCCTCTGACGTCACGGCTCGGGCTGGGTTATCATAGCTACAACTGGGGCAGTTTTTCAATCTGCTATCTAGTGATGTTATCGTTGACTTCTCTGGAATTTTATGTACTTTTTTATACTCGGCGACTGTAATACTCGAATTGAGATTGTGGTGGCGGAACTACTAGCGCATACTTTTCGATAGAGCTTCTATATGGTCGCATATTGTAGCATCCATAACAATCACAGAAAGGATTTCCATACAATATTGTGAAACTGTTGTCGGGCCCCGCATTGCGTGTCGCCGCCGGCACAATCCACCGGGAGATCGAAGTTACTCAATTACATAGAAGCAGTAGGTTGTGCACGGCTTTCGTCGAACTCAATTCTTACCGGCTTGCTTAAGCACTCGTATAAAAACTATTGTGTGCAACGGTACATAATAAGGGTTCTTAAAATTCTCGGGTCTGTTTTTACAAAATTCGGCTTCGCCTCATTTTGTAACTTCGACCCTCGAATCTTAAGAACCCTCATTATGTAACTGTTGCACAAAATACTATTAACTCCTTTTATTTGCATAAACCAAAGAAAGAAGTATAGGTTTGTGGAAAAAGTGTTTAAGATTGAATTTACATTGTAAAGAAAAGGTTGGGTTTTATTTAGCTGGACCACGCTAATTAAAAGCTAGCATAAACATCAAATTCTACGTTACTGCTGCAAAGTCCACGAAATGAGTGTGGCCGGGCTTTATAATCATAGAATAATTTCAGTGCGAAGATTTTTTTTAAATTAAATTCGAGATACTAAACATTCAAAGAAATAACAAGTTAATACCTACACCAGATTATCACCACCCTATTTTATGCATATAATTTTGTGTAACTTAAAGATTCGGTTTTAAATACTTGTAAGTGTTTAAAATTATAGAAAAACAGTAGTTCAAGAAAAAATAGCGGAAGAAATGTAGGTCTGATTTTGAAATCCAGTGTAAAATCTGTGAAAAAAAGTTTCAAATCCCGTTATCCTTAACTTCAATTTACTTTTTCCATGTAAACAATAAGACCCAAACAAGCACATTATTCCACTATCAGAGCGTATTAATCCAGAAAACATAGTTAACAACATCGTCTCAAATCCCAAAGCAGGTCAACCTCATTATCGATATTACATTATCGATAGATTTCCCACCCCTAGCTCCGGGACGCCATTACCCGCATCCGGTCATCGACCTGACGACCATTTTATATTTACCGTCAGTGAAAATTGTTCTGTCATACAAACGCTTAGCAAAAACAGACGACCACCACTATGTTATCCCCATTATGTAAGTTTGTGGTGCTTGATAATGGCAAATTTAATTTGCGTTAGCGTAAAAATAAAACTAACGAAGCCACATATTATGCTGAGGACCGCTTTCTTCAACAGCTTTCATTTCGACCGCATTATTAAATTTGTCACTTTGTACACACATGTGTCCAGTTTCATAAGACCCCTGTAATATATGTGAACTCTGAATACTCTATAGATTTTCCTTTTGTAGTGTGTCTAGTTAAACTGGCAGCGGAATGTTTTGAAATAATACACAGTGTTACCAGATTCTTTGTTGCTTAATACTTTTTATTTAATTAACGAAGGTTAATGCGGATTCCATTTTGTGTTTATTTTTTAAAAGGTTAAGATCGTATTTCGTAGTGAAATTTTCTTTCTGCACGTTAGATATTTAATATAGAAAATATCTTTTTTTATATTTATTAAATAAAAGGGTTTTTTATGTTTGTCACCTTCATCGTAATAAGTCGTAAGTAATCATATTGTTTTAATCCTAAATTAACTAGTATATACAACTCTTTAGCTATTTTTAGCAATATTCAATGTCACCGATTCAAAAACAAGCTCTCTGATACATAGGTTTCATATAACGAAAGCGTATGACTTTTGTCAGTTTTTAACAGGTTTCACATTACAGGTTGTTAAAGGTTTGATTTTTTTTCTTAATTTCTTCAATACAATAACATTTATTTACATAATTAAATATACAGAGGCACTACAGTACAAATATTAAACTAAATTAATAACTAGCTACAATCTAAATTTGCGGCATTGTACCAAGGATACTGGCGGCATTTCCTCGTTGTATCGCACAATGCTGATACGTTGTGCGAAACCGCCAGCTCTTCGGTCACCAGTTACGTCAACTAGACGCTTCGCGATTTCCGCAAAAAAATTGTGTGTGCTGGGATCCCATGGACCTAGAGTTTCAACTCCAAAAGGTACAAAATGGTACTCTCTATCGAGACTTTTATATTTGTTACGTTTTAAAATTTCGGCGCTTTCCGCCATTTATTTCATCAATTATAAAAAACGTTTAATCATGTCTTAAAAATTAAATTAAAAATAGCGAATTGTGTATCGTGTGTTAACATATAACCTAACGAATCTCAGCAGATTCTACGTAGTATCTAATATAAGTTGTTAACACGATCCGGGCGCTCGTGGCGTGCGAATGGTGCAATCATACGCCAATTATTACTGGGAACAGATGATATGGCGCAGTAGGAGAGCTTCAGCAGTACCTCGCTACTTTTTTTATGACATACATACGAGGCAAACGAGCAGACCAATCGCCTGATGGTAATGAATTACCGCCGCCCATGGACGACGCTCTTTTCTTGAAGGTTTGAAGGTCGTAACGGTCCGGAAATACCGACAGTTCATATTTACCACAGTTTTGCTGTGCGAGGCAGAAAGTTTCTGCAGAAACGCACAGTTGAGGACTGCCAACCATCTAAGGCCGAGGGTAATAACTTTTCAATAATTTTGTATTCATTCGTATCCGCCTCCGACCAAACAGTCATCACAGTGTGTGATACGCATGGTTTTTGAATGCTCGGTAACCAAATTCTGCGGACACATTGAAGACCTCGCGAAACTTAGCGAAAAGCCATTGAGTATTTGAAGAAGGCTATAACCTCAATCTGCAGTTTAAATAAGCCTTGTATATTTAATATGTATAATCCAGTATGCCATACGATAAATAAATAAAGACATGGTATATATTTATGGTAATATTAAAATTGGCGATGGTACGGTTTTTCCTTAAAAGTGCGTGATTGCAAAAGGTTTTGTTTATATTTATTTAATTTCTATTGACCTCCAGTTCACTGATGAAGGTTATTGAAAATAGTCATATATTATGTATTTAATAAAACAACACGAATTACCTCTTTAAGGTAGAGCAGGCATGAAAACCCCGTACTGAAGTATATTTTGAAAGAGAAACTAAATCAATATTCATATGTAGAAAAATCAGTATAGGTAAGTATGGCTTCTTAAAGATATTCGAAAACCAAAGCCATATCACAGTTAATTTTCTGCTGCCTATCTCTTCCACATTTTGCATCTTCTCATGCATTGAAATCTGAAATGGCGTTAATGTTATACTCCTTTGCAATTGCACACACTCGTGAGTCGTGATGAAAGTGCGGAACTAGTTATTTTTAAACATATGTGTAGGTATATCGTTGTTATAATTAATGTGTATGTGTATATTAGTGTAAAAAGAATTGGATCCAAGTATTAGTAATTCATCATTACTTCTATTATTAGCTTCACACAACTTACTTTTAGGAGTATTGCCTTTATTTATAATTTTGCCGATGTAAGTATAGCATCTATGTATTTTGAATTTTACATTAATTTACATGCAGACGGCTTAATCCCTCTAGAGCGATTGTTTACAGACAGACCGTCTATTATATTGTGTACATAAGTATTAAAGCAAGCACACTCACTCACTCTATCTTACGTAGACATCTTCAACACATCTGATGTATAAATTACCCGAAATGAAAGTTCTCAAAATTTACATAATGGTTTAAAATATATGTATCGACGCTTCAAAAAGGAGTGACTGACGTTTATTGCGTCTCAACTTGCAGAACTGCACGCATAGTAGTAGTGTCAGCGACTAGGAACGCAGAACAAATCAAAAGAAGGTAGATCGCTATGGTGTGTGGATAGACCACAAACTAAACTTAAAGAAACGACAATTTGCTTCAGTGGCGGGAACGCGAAAACACGTGCATCGTAAATATCCAGTTTTAATAGTAAACGACCATGTTAACTTGAAATTTCTTACCTTCTCTCAAACATTGTAGTTTACATAAACCAGGCAAGCTAGGGCTGCAAGTCGGTCATGGCGCGGCGGGGCGCCGTCTGCGCCGGGCGCATAGCGGACAAGTGACAACCCTGGGCCTTATAGACGTAAACAATAATGGTCTATTTATAGTCTGGCAACCCGATATTCAGATAATCTGGAGAACGCCGGATTGTTTTACTGATTTCGTGTTTATACAACAGTTTGGATGAAAAACTTTCCTTCTACCTCAGCTATAAAAGTACTGGTAGTTAACGCCTAATTAAATATTTACCATTATATTTACCAGTTGCACAGCAAAGGAGACCATTAGTAAAGCTGCATAGATTTGATAAGATCTTGAAAGGTCTACACGTATGTGAAGTCACCAATTTACAGTGAGTTGGCTGGCAAAATCAACAAGTCTGCTAAGAAAAAAACAGTACAATCTAAGTAAAATTTTGTGTTACTTTTTCACGCTTGCTATGCTGGTATTTTGGTGATCTGAAAAATTATAAATATAGCATTTATACAATACAATATTATTTATTGTTTACCAATACTAGAAAATACAAATAACAAGAATAACTGAAACAGTAGAATACTGCTCTATTATAATTTTATCACTTAAAAAAGATTTTTCACGGTTATACGTAACACTTTCGGTGCCACATTTTGCTACGCGGATTATAGCGTTTTCTATGTAGCGGAAAGTGACTATGAACAGAGAGCCAGCTTAGCAGGTACCTGGAACTGTATTCTAACTTTAGAATACATTCAACAAAACATTAAAGACACAATCTATCTCTAACACAACTCCAACACTCAACAAATATTCAAGCAATATTGAATGGAATACAATTCAGATACTGACGTTTAGGCATTAGCTGTATTGCGTTATGAATGCAGTGGAGTTGTATTGAAGTTGGTCCCTTATCGTGAAAGTGTTGACTGTATCACTTACCCGTCACTCGATTGTAAATTGAACTAATACCGCACTAAATGGAGAACTTAAGCCAAGTTGACCGAAGTTTGCTAATCTGTTCGCTCAGATTCGCTCAGCGATATTCTTATCACTTACCAAGCGAGGGCGAGCCGAAAGTTTAATCGACGATGCACTTTTCGATTAAATAGTTAACGATAAAAATAATAATATGGTTAAATACATGCTTTATATCGTTATACCATTGTACTATTTTACTTAAAATACATCTGATATATTATTGTCATTTATAATTTTTCTAAGGACATACAATTCTAAAAGTGGATTAAAGGGTCTATTAAGATCAGGAGATATAGTTTATAATTTTTGACTTGTCTATAATATAGACAATATAAATACATAAGGTACAGTCACCGGCAATAGTATTTTCCTACACGAAGGCTGCAAAAATATGTGACACGCTCTTATGGCCCTACAAATAAGAGCGTGTCACATATTTTATATAATAGATATATCTCACAGAAATATCAATTTTGACCTCGATTGTATCTATATTATCATCCTTTATAGGTATGTATTTACATATAAAATATTTACCTAAACTGAAATCCCTCTGCGGACATGCAATCATAGTTCACGACCCGCCTCACACGTGGTTCCCTTACTAGACTCGACAGTTCTGGGGCACACATCGTGCCCTTTCTATACTACAACATGTACCTAGTTCAAAGCTTTGATAGTTCAAAGCTTTAATTAACTAAGTTAACATGTCCTATGTGTTTGTTGTCTGTATGTTTTTATTCTACGTCGGAGGCAAACAACCCGTTTGGTGGTAAGGAGTCATCGTAGCCTAAGGACACTTGCAACAGTCTGAAGATAGTCATAAGATCTTTGTGATAATACAATGGACTCATTGTGTTTGGGTATGTTAGAATCATTTCGTTGAGTAGATGACTTTTGCAAAAAAATTACAGTCGCCATTATTTTTTTTATCAAAAATTCAATTTTCGACAACAACTTGTTTGAAGCCCAGTCCAAGATGAACCTCACACGTTAATATTTCGAGAAAACCTAATAGGAACTTAAAGTAGTTCTACAAACGTCTCCCTTATTAAGACGACTGTATTATCATCTGTATCAGCATTTGCCCTGGGCACGTTAAAAGCCACCTGAACCCATGGAATACCTTTCAGTATTGCCAATTAACTTTATGTAACAACTTGTCACAAGCCTGCACAGAAGCTCTTTTAAATAAGTTGGTTTCAGTGCTTTATATCACGTTGGCGGCTCACAAACTTACGGCCCGACTGACGGTAAGCGGTAAGTAAAATGTACGCATGACGTTATAGTACATTGCGTATCAAGGGCGGTAAACAAGAATTTACGAACAAGTGTGAATTGAAGCCCGAAGCCAAAGGCGAGGTTTTCATCACATTTGTGAGGAAGAAAAATAAAAACTTTGCCTAATTTCGCACTTTTATTGAATGGCAACAAGTGGTAGTTTAGTGTAAGTACGGTATCATGACCGCGCCCCCGCGCTGGCCACGCTACGGCACCGCGAGTGCGATGAGCGGGAGAGATGAAAGTTACATTAGAGCCCTAGGTCGAAATGAAGGATGTACGGCCCGCATCGCTTACGTGAACAATTGAATAACAGCTCTTACGAGCAAGTGTGATCAAAAAATAATAACGTGTCAGAAACGAACACGTAAGTTGAGATGGCTAGGGCGTAAGCATCATGCCAAAATCACGAAAAGAACACGCACCATCCCATAGGGAAATCTCAACGGCTTAGCGTGTCGGCACATGTCAAAAGTTTTATTTTCGAAGTTGAATTTTTAAATATCAGCTGTTTTTTCAGCCTAATTGCAATTAACACGTGTCACAAATTTGTAGGTTCGTGTTTTTGATTAGACCACGAATGCCCGCGGGGAAATCACCGCGGTTTGGCGTAAGCGCCACGTGTGATACACGGAAACGGCAAGGAGATCAGCTGGCTTTGAACATGTTATTAGTTATTTTAACGGTTTTACCAGTATTAGTAATAGTAGAAAAACAGTATATTGTACATCAAATTAAAAATACATAAATACTCGTACATCTTTACAAAGGCAAACTTAACCCAATCTATCTTTTATCGTCAGTGATCGGATTTGAGGGTGCAACACGGTAGAAAATATACACTTATTTTGCAAATATAGAGTCGTTAAAATGTTATTAAAATGAATTTATTGTAACTAAAATAAACAAAACCCTATCCTAAGATCCCGCTACATTTTAGCATCATTTTTGAGGTAATAAAAACCGTGTTGCACCTTAAAATCCGATCACCGAATTTATCGTGTTCAATTTAATTTCTGTGGAATTTACCCTAAAGTCAACAGGTTTTCGAGCTGTCTAAGAACCCAGCGTTTGTATTAGTAAAAATGTAGCACAATTTTATGAATTACAAAATACTGCAGAAGACAGAAAATTATTAATGGGCGTTTTTTCATCGCAAGAAAATAAATACAATTTGATTACCTGTGTGAATGAAATTCACAGTAAGCATCGGAAGTAAGGTGTATCGAGATATTTCTCTGTGTACGCGATCATTACAATATGTTTATGCTCAGATTATTTTGAATAGTTTGACCGATTTTGCTGCAGATTCTACTTTACTCGCATAAAAAAACATGTATACAAAAAAATCTATTTGCACGCTAACTATCAATTATCGCTACTAACGTGGTTGGTGGTCTGATTTCCCTGGGGAAGCGCGCGGCTTGAGTTGTCCAACCCACACATATTACATGAGATATACAAAATAAAATTTATCTTGAAATTGTTTGTGCGGGCCGCCTCAGGCTCGAAGGTTGCTGCGCCACATGCGCATGCCCACACTCACACCGGCTGGCAGCCTTGAGAAAGGCTATGGTAGCGCCGCCGGTGTGGCGGGCGATGATGATGATGACGACGAGGCCTCCGGCCCTGGACTGCCGACGGGTGACCCGCGCGGCGCCGCGATAGCGCAGCAGGCCGGGTAGCCTTGGACGGCGAGGTCGCAGCTACTCGGCCTTGGGTGGATCAGTGGAGACTGTAGCGAAGGCCACTGTGGGGACGCAGGGAGGACAGCAAGGCCGGGACCTTGTAATGAAACCACTTGTTGGTTTGTAGGTTGTTGCAGGGAGCTCACTCGACCTCGGTGGTTGGGACAGCACTGTATGCGCGCCGCCGTGACTGTGGTGTGAAGCGAAGTGAAGTTGTTTCTGCTGCCCACGATATTGTCTCCGTCGTTGCAGTGACCGTGGATGTTGCAGCAGTCGGCGTTCTTTTCAATTGAATTGTTGACGCCGTGTTTCCCTCAACGCGCTGTATGGTTGGCGTGAGGTCGGAGGCTGTGAAACACTCCCGTTGTGCGGCCCCTGATTTCACGAAGCCCGAGTCGTCCCTTTGTAGCGGTGCTGCGGAACATTCCTGCCGTGCGGGTACCGTCGCCGCAGCCCTGGGGAAGACTCGTCGTAGTGGCGCCGTGAAACACTCCCGCTGTACGGCTCCCGATTTCACAGGCCTCTCTGGTGTTGGCGTTGCGAAACACTCCCGTTGTGCGGCCCCTGATTCTACGGAGCCCGAGTCGTCCCTTTGTAGCGGTGCTGCGGAACATTCCTGCCGTGCGGGTACCGTCGCCGCAGCCCTGGGGATCGCTCGTTGAACCGGCGCCGTAGAACTCTCCCGCTGTACGGCCCCTGATTTCGCAGGCCTTGAGTCTGCTCTTGACGCTGAGGAACGCTCCCGCTTGGCGGCTCCTGATTCCGCAGCGCCGGTCTCCGCGGTGAGATGGCCTTGTAAGGGCGCAGCGATGTCCGCGGGACTTTCTTGAGCGTAGTAGACTCGACAGGCTGTCCCAGTCGAGTGGCCTTGCCGGTCATGACCTTGATGCTGATCCCCTTGGGGTTGATCGCGAGGTTGAGGGCCATGACCTCGGCCTTGATGTCCTGTGTCCTCCATAGGTTATCCGGTTCGAAGGACCAATGTGCGGGCCGCCTCAGGCTCGAAGGTTGCTGCGCCACATGCGCATGCACACACTCACACCGGCTGGCAGCCTTGAGAAAGGCTATGGTAGCGCCGCCGGTGTGGCGGGCGATGATGATGATGACGACGAGGCCTCCGGCCCTGGACTGCCAACGGGTGACCCGCGCGGCGCCGCGATAGCGCAGCAGGCCGGGTAGCCTTGGACGGCGAGGTCGCAGCTACTCGGCCTTGGGTGGATCAGTGGAGACTGTAGCGAAGGCCACTGTGGGGTCCGAATCCATATCACCGGTAGCACGAATAACGGAGCGATGCTTGTATCTGCGCTCCTGTTTTTCCATTTCGGTGGATTTGTTTGGTTGACTCCCATGACTGACGATGACAGACTTATCGCTGTCGCGAGATTCTCGGGTAGTTGGGACGATAGTGTTGGTGCTGGTGGTATCGTAATGTAAAAAATTATCGTCATTAACGTCACTGTTGGCCTCCGTATTTATCATAGCTCGAGGCTTGCTCGAGGAAGACGTTAGGAGGTTCAAGCTGGTTTCCAGTTGGCTCATATTCCCCTTTAACGCCTCCAATTCAAATTCTAGACTCGCAATCTTCCCACGTGTATCTTCAATACTTCGTGCGTGACTGGATGTTGTATGTATTATGTTATCAGTTTGGGTTTTGTTGTTGTTGGCATCTTCTTTGATGACATCAATGTCCGTTCTCATCGCGGTATATTTTAGATATAAATCGCTAACATTTGATTCCAATTTATTATAGAGAATGGTGAACTTTTGATCGTGATGTTCGAGTTTTGCTGTGATATCCGAGCGAAAACTTCGTAACTCCATGAGTATTGTTTCAGAGAGATAGTTGTCTTGTTTTCTGGTTTCGGGTTCAGCTTGTTGAGTACTAGCATTGGGTGCTGCTATTTCTTCTTTTGGGATTTGACTGTACACACTATGGTTTGTCTGGTGTGTTAGAGATTTGTCTAAGTTGGCTTCACCTAAGCTGGCATCACTGTTGTCCAAAGACATATCTGCATCAACTATTTGTTGACGGCTCAACCACGCCGGCGATGTGGGTGTGTCGTCATTGCGAAGCCTAAGTGCTGCACATGGGGGGCATTGCCAATTTCTTCTCAGCTCAACGCCGTGTTCTCTAACAAACGGTAAAGTATAATTGAAGCAAGAGAAGTGGTAAGTAGCCGGGCAGAGGGAGCAATTTAGTAAATCGCCTCTTTCTATTTTTCTATTGCACTCCATGCAAATCATTTTATTATTATAATATTTTATTTTTAGTCGTAGCAGCTATCTTCGTAAACGCTCACGATAACTTGAACGCAGCCTTGTGATATTTTGATATAGCAATACTCGCCTGTCAGGTCGGCGTATTGATAACTGTCACTGTCAGTCGCACCTCCAATCCGGTGCTCGCAGTCCCGTTATTTATTTGGTGAAAAATGGTTTTACAGAAAGTTGTGGTTCAAAAACAATGGATTAACGGTCAACAGGATCTTCTTACCGTTCTGTTTAGTGCATGTTGTGTGCCGGCTGGACCGTATATCACTGTTATTCTACGGTAGGTACTGCAGCGCACTTGTTTCACATAACCTCTTCTTGTTTTTGGTGTTTTTATTTGTATTTTGGATAAAAATAGTGACGGAGCTCTTGAATGTAATGTTTACTTGGCTAGGGTTGCCAGAATATATACCTTGTCGTCGGCAGGTATTTTGCTCGGCGTGGTCTTGCGGCGCCTATGACGTTTCACGTTGATGCGAAATACCTGCCGACGACAAGGTCGGCCTCTCCCTGCCTATCATCGAGGACAGCGGCGAGAAGTGAGCTTCGACACGGCACCCGAAGTTTTTAGATACACGATCATGCAAAATCGTGCAGGTGGGACCATGTTCCGTACGAAGCTCCCACGAGGACGAATAATTAATAACCTTGAAATCAATACCCATGATTATGTACCTTGTTAGTATAAGTAATCCTTGTAAATAAATATTATATTGAGGTGTCTTTCATTTTCCCTAGCACAAAGTGCAATAATATGTAAGCACAAAGTGCCACAATGGTTAGGATGCTCGGCATACCTAAACCTTCATTATTGTAAATAGAAATAATGTAAATCTGTATAATTTATAAGCATATACGCTTGTTAACTAATTTTATATAATAAATATAACGCATACGCTCTCTCGATCCCTATTGGCCGAGATAAGACTCTCTTATCTCGGCACATATTAGTCACTAGTTCGCTCACCTAATGAGCGGATATAATAAAGGCCATTTGCCGGCCCTGACACAGTGCTGTCCCAACCACCGAGGTCGAGTGAGCTCCCTGCAACAACCTACAAACCAACAAGTGGTTTCATTACAAGGTCCCGGCCTTGCTGTCCTCCCTGCGTCCCCACAGTGGCCTTCGCTACAGTCTCCACTGATCCACCCAAGGCCGAGTAGCTGCGACCTCGCCGTCCAAGGCTACCCGGCCTGCTGCGCTATCGCGGCGCCGCGCGGGTCACCCGTCGGCAGTCCAGGGCCGGAGGCCTCGTCGTCATCATCATCATCGCCCGCCACACCGGCGGCGCTACCATAGCCTTTCTCAAGGCTGCCAGCCGGTGTGAGTGTGTGCATGCGCATGTGGCGCAGCAACCTTCGAGCCTTAGGCGGCCCGCACATTGTTTTTTATAAGAAGTTGAAACGAAAACGGTGCAAATGCAAATTCTTTGTGTTGGAACTGTAGGTATACGAGTTTGTTTTCTTTGACAAATTATTAACCTTTTGACTGCCCAAGCCGCCAAATCACGTGCACGGAAAGTCGTGCCCTCAGCGCCAGGACGTGATATCACGTCCAAAATACAACCGGTTTGCCTTGCGCGCTCACGCGCGCTAGCGCTGAGTGCACGATTTTTCCATCCAGTGCTTGGCGTTCAAAAGATTAAATATATAATTCGTATTAGGTATAATTTTAATATTAACTTAGATATATATTTTGTAGTTGTTTAGTGACATTATTTTTGTCTAAGTATTTTTTTTATTTCCTCATTAGGATTACTTTAATTAGACTACGCTACCATGTTTGAGTGATGAATAAGTGTTAAAATAATTCCTTTCGCACCTTTGTATTAAGGCCGTTCCTCGAATTGGACAAGCCACGCCCATCCGTTAGAGACACGTTTATGGCTCCCGTGCACGAAAGAAAGAGATGCAGCGCTCTTAAGGATCAGACTTTTTGACAAAACTACGATAAATAAGCGAATCTATAAAGTTTTGTCTAATTTTATTTCTATCACTTTTTGGATAAACCAGAATACCATATTTTTTACTTAGTTATATTGCTTAATCCCTTATAGTTTACGTAAGCTAAGAAAATTTAAAGGAAAAAGGACCCAACTTCGGATTTTTTTTCTATCGAGACAACTTTCAGCAATCGTGTTTCGGCTTGTGCCATAATCAAGAGTATATAGTCTAGTAATATATATTCGAAAATTTATTCAGTCCCTTTTCCCGTTTAGTCGATAGAGCGTTTAAGAAACCTATAATTTTTCAAAGTAGCCCCTTAAATAGGTATACGCCTCGTTCGTTTTGCCCGACGTTACGAAAGGTACTTTCACGCCGAGAAAGGAAGGTCGCCAGCGCACTCAGCCTTGCGCTAATATGCAACCGATATAAAGCAATGCACCGCGAAATATTCGTGAGGAAATTAGATGAATAGGAAGACTTTTTTGAGATGGTGATGAAAAGGAATGTCACGGTAGCTGAGTTCAGGTGAGTATTTCAAATTGAAGGTCGTCTATCAAATTCCTGTCTGGCTGGGTACTTTATAGCGGAGCTTGATGAAATAGCGGGTAATGAGAGCGATATCAATAAAGACCTTTTCAAAGGCCATATTTGTACAAATGATTTTCGAGCGTCTTCGGAAACGCTCAGCAAAGCTTGCCTTCAACTGGCAATTTCGAAGTGTCGTGTACTTAGTCGTAAAATACGATTATGGGTTTTAGGTACCGCTTCAAAAAAGCATAACATTTCATCATTTCGATTGAGTGTTAAAATGTCTCTTGAACTGAATATAACTCTATTTATTTTTTCAGTAAACTACGTCTTCATTTACTTTTTCAGTGCAATAAAAGATGAAGCAATCAGCATGCACACTTCAAAAGACTTTTTTTATTTTTTGTACCACAGATAACATAAAATTATTAAGCTATACTTATACAGAGTGATTTCTGGGTCGTGATCTAGAAGCAGTTTTTCTGACTCTGTAACTGGTCACCATTATTATTATCATAACTATCAATAGCTATCGTTTGATTAAAACTGAATGAATTTAAATTTTCATAATATCTTCTACGGTTGCCGCGATAGTTATTCATGAAATAAAACAACTTTGAACGGATTATATCGCGTATACTGAATTTTAAATTACATCCCGTCGTTTCGAATACTTTACAGCGTTCGTGGTCACGGGTCGACTGAGGAAAACATATTTACCCACATCTAAAATTACAATGTACAAAAGACTACCCACATGTATAACATTAAATGCAAACAAATAAAGGTGCAGTGTACATGCCAGAAGGGTTTCTTTACCACCGGCTTGGGATCCAGTGGTTCATTTGATCAAAGAGCAAGCAGGACACACGACTGTGAGGCCATAGCGTTGGATAGTGTTAACATATATTGCTCTATTTTGTAAAATAATGTAGACCTATTAATTTCTAAATTTAACAGTTTGTTTGCTACCTTTTAAATTAATTAATTAAAGTTTGTAGTAGATCGATAATTAGCTATTGTAGAACTAGCTTTATTTGCCCTTCTGGCATGTACACTCACCTTTATTTGTTTGCATTTAATGTTATACATGTGGGTAGTCTTTTGTACATTGTAATTTTAGATGTGGGTAAATATGTTTTCCGCAGTCGACCCGTGACCACGAACGCTGTAAAGTGTTCGAAACGTCGGGATGTAATTTAAAATTCAGTATACGCGATATAATCCGTTCAAAGTTGTTTTATTTCTTAAATTTTCATGTTTTTAAGTATTTAAAATGAATATTAAACTTCAGTAAATCATGGTCACCTGTGACTTTTAATATACGCTGTATTGAAGTCACAAAACGTCACATTGCTTGGAGTTTAGAGTAACCAAATTGTAGGTATTTTTTATTCATACCATACAAAAACTATTATCATATCAAATATTGATTTAAAATATTGACCAACATCATTAGATTCGGCTTTAAATTTCATATCCTCACTTGTTCTCTTGCTACACGATCCCGAAATCAACCTGCATAAATACCTAATATAAGTATCTATTAAAGTAAGTGGAACGATTCAGTTCATTATTCATTTTCAAAATCACAATTTCAGCACCTTGCCGTGATTTGTGACGCTTTACTTGTCTGTCACAATCTCAAAGACTCATCGTTACATTGCACAAATGTAAATGTACAACTTTGTAGTCTTTGTACCTTATGTAACTGTAATAAGGTGGAAAATGTTTACATATCTTTGAGATCGACCGCAACATGCAAATGATTGCAAAAATGCACGGCCTTCGCATACCGGCGCATTGTGACGTCCAGTCCGTGTATCGAGCTAGTGTTCAAGTTAAATACTAACTTTAGACAGACTTTATGCGCAATGGGAGATAATTTAATTTGTTCGTTACTTTTGCTCTATGAGTATAGCGGAAGTTATGGTTTTACCGACCCTTGAGAATTGTTTGTTCCTTTATTTACTTCAATATTTTTTTACAAATGTGATGAAATATTGTGTAAAATTCGGACACACGGTGATTCAGGAGACAGAACGATAATGAATCGGCCGCCACCATGTTTACGTGAAATAAGAACTAATTTTTATTTTTTGTTACGTATAAATTTTGTTCTGTGTAGTTATGGTCACCCTACAAAAACAAAAAAAATAGCACTATTTACACTAATACTGGTATCAAAAAATAGTTTGTTATTTACTGAATCCGCAGTGTTAACCCTGCTCACGACTACTGAAACAACCTGTATAATTGTAAACTCGAGTCATTAAATTAGACTTTCGTTCGCAATATTTCTCATACGTCGCACAATGTACTGTAGTAACTAATACATACTCTTCACATACGTCTCATATAAAAACTATTTTGCGGCTACATTAGGACTGTGGCCTAAGGACCTAGGATTGTCGCACGTTTATTTTCTATCATGGCGGCCATCGCATTCTAAAAACTACCATGCCTATGAAATATGAGTGACTTTGATAAATTACACAAAGTTTAATACTTAAAGATAAATACTCTTTTCTCTGCTTTTAATGAGTACAATACTTACTCCGTTAGGCTGCGTTTCGACCAGAGATGAGCGAGGATACGTTGCAAGGAATGTGTTTGTTAAGGCCGTTCCTCGATTCGGACAAGCCACACCCATTCGTTAGAGACACGTTTATGGCTCCCGTGCACGAAAGAAAGAGATGCAGCGCTCTTGAGGATCAGACTTTTTGAATAAACTACGATAAATAAGCGAATCTATAAAGTTTTGTCTAATTTTGCTTCTGTGACTTTTTAGATAAACCAGAATACCATATTTTTTACTTAGTTATATTGTTTAATCTCTTATAGTTTACGTAAGCTAAGAAAAATAAGGGGAAAAAGGACCCAACTTCGGATTTTTTTTTCTATCGAGGCAACTTTCAGCAATCGTGTTTCGGCTTGTGCCAAAAATAAGAGTATATAGTCTAATAATATATAAACGAAAATAAATTTAGCCCCTTTTCCCGTTTAGTAACTAGAGCGTTTGAAAAAACCTATAATTTTTCAAAGTAGCCCCTTAAGAACCAATCCTAGAGCTGCGTCGTGCGAGGATAAACAAATGAAGTGATCTATTGGTTTTCAAAAACACATTATTCGCAACACATCCTTGCTCACCTCTGGTGGAAAAGCAGCCTTGTTCACGTTGCTTTGACATCTGCCAATTCCGGAACTGTGACTAAATACTACAAAACAAAACCTTGACGAAACGTTACTTCAATGTTACTAAGTATTTGTCTAACTCGGTGTCTAGGTGATTCAGAGATGATGTTACAGTAGGCTAGTCCGCAGTTGCGTGATTTGAAAGTGGGTTTTAGACTAAAAGTGTCGCCACTTGTGCGCGGTTTTTGAGTTTTCATAGACCAGTCCTAAAAATTTTCGTATTCCGTCACTTAGATTGTTTTTATTATTGTTATGTAACCAATGGACGTGTCAATTTTTCTAAGTTAGTTACTGAATGTTTTTACCTAAAACGATTTCAGGGAATTAAAAAAATCGTTACCAACTTGTCGGGTCTGAATTATTTTCATGGGTGAACTTAGTACTAATTACCTAAATAGTTTCCGCTTATATCAAAGCTGTGATAATTCATGCTCTTATTTCCACTACTTAGTATTTATGTCTATTAGTTCTTATAAAAATAAAAATAAATTTATTATTTTTCAACTAAAACATGTCATCCATGAATCATGACATGACTTAAAAGTAAGTTACGAAAGTTAACCTAAAAATTAACTAAACAAATAAAAATTAAACTAATAGAAAAGTATTAAATTGTATACCTTAAATGTGTTCAAGAATTACCACAAAGATCTACTTTACGAGTCTGTATTCCGAGAATTACCATAAAGACCTACTTTACGTTGCCTGTCAAGCAAAAAAAAAAAAAAAAAAAGATAAAAGATATTTATTCTTCAATTTAGGCACATTACAATGCACTTATGAACGTCAGAGAGAAAAGAAACTACCACCGGTTCTAACCCTACACCTCTGACCCGAGAAGTATTACTTATTACCGGCAAGAAACTCGGCGGGACTTATTTTTTCAAAACAGTACTACAAATACATTAAAGATACTATATACAATAATGCGTAGTTCTTCAAGAAGGCATATCAAAACGGCTTGAGAGACAGACATGTACCTGCCTATTGTGTAATTAAAATGAAAAATAAAAATAAAATCCAAATCTGACTGCTTCGCAATACGTTTGATATTCTTTCTTACTTGAACTGTGTCCTCTAAATGTTAGATGATTACATAATTTTTCTCCAAAGAAGGCAAAGGTATTCAGGCAAGCGAAGAATTCTTAATCTTCCTACGCCGAGGCGTTTGCCGTGAATGATATTCCATTCTATTTGCTGTCGATAAAATATCTAGAGAAAATTGAACGTGTTACAAATTTCAACATACATTCTTCGTTAATAGAAGCATACCTCCCTCTTAATATACCCTATTCATCCTTACTTGTCTTACAATGTAAACAAAAAGATCTTGAGGCCATTATCACACTTTTCTCTAGTATTATCACATAAAATGTTGTCATATATACTACTCAAAGAAACTAGTATTTTATTTTATTTAACCCACACATGAAAAATGACATTTTGTAATAAAAAAATCTCGATAATCGAAGTAACGAACGAATAACCTCAAAAAATAGACTTCTATATTGACAGACGTTTGTTTATATGATAAAACATGTAAGAATGAATACCGCATAGTTTGAAATATCGTACCTATAAACTAACATGCAATTTCAGCCAATCATCTCTTGCATATATGTACATTTAGCCGTCATTTATCATAACTACTCCGATCCCTAAAGGCAGTGAAAGGCATGTCACACCTCTGAAATCACTCCATAAGTTCACAGATCATATATTTACGTTACCCACATGCCATATCGACTATTATGGTCACAATAACCACAGGCCACCGGGGTCGGCTACGATTGTATTGAATACTAATTTCCGTAGGTCTGTTACTTTATGTAGAGGATTTTACACCTAGGATTAACCTGTGGCCCTTTATTATGGAACATTATGGATAATTTATGCATATTGAGTCACATGGGTTAGAAATAAGGTTTCGGTTTTCGTCATATTAATGTACTTGAAGAGTGTAGAGGTATATATAGATACTATGTATACTTGGATGTTCGTGCTGTGTGCAAATCTACGCAACTTTGTTCTTCGACCTACCAGTTTATTATCGAGCTGCTCCTAGTTGGTTTAAGTAAAATTTTTGCACCTGCTGCATCGATGATAAAACAATTAAAATTTATACAAAATAAATTGTGAAAGTCATTACTTTCTAACAGTCTTGCACACTAAATTGACGGAACTTTTACGAATAAAAAATGTTAACTTCTTACTTATAAGTAAGAAGTTAACATTTTTTATTCGTTTAACCGGACGTTTCTTAACGTTATTATTGTTACTTAACATTTAAAGTGAATCAAGATCAAATAAAAAAACCTGTGCTAATAACGTTAAACCAGTTTGTACCTACTGTCTTACTGTATTCAATTTAGAAAAAAACACTACTTAAGACATTTTTCATCACACCTGCTCGTAAATGGTGTTATTTCCTGCCTATATACAGAAGGACAATGACCTAAATTGTTCCCACGGAAGTAATGGCGAGATATTATATATTATCCCCAAGGGAGTAATGACTCTCGTTTTAAAATTTGCAACTGATTTCGTGGGCGAATCAACTTTTTAATGTTGTTTACTCTGTCCCCGTTGTCCGAGGGACATCCTCATACTATTTCATAGAAAATCTTTGGTTGTCCAAGGGACGTAACCATAGCAACCAGGCGCTATAAAAAGTTGATTGACTCTCGTACATCATTTCAGACCTAAGGAGATATGATGTTCACCCAAAAATTCAAAAAGTTTAATTTCATCTTTAAAATTTAGCTATATTCTAAAATTACATCACACACAATCTATACGTTTCAATTTATTCATTATTTTTAATATTTAAAGTATTTATCATTAATTTTGGTAAATATTGTTATAATAATTTTGCAGAATCTAGTTGTTTAGCCATTCTAGTTCGAAAAATATGTCGTAATAACAAAACGCACGGAATGTTTGTACCGCGTTGCTAAGCAACGGCGCATGCGCGGGGCTGAGTGCTGTCATGTACGTTCTCAACTTTTGCTGCCTAATTAACTTTCTTGAATTTATCTTTGCTTTTATTTCCTCGCAACTGTGATGAAAACCAATGTGTGTAACTCGGGGCGTAAGATGAATATTACGCCCCATGTTGCACAATGTACTATTAATTACAGTCTGCTAGTGTTCCTGCACCAGAAAACATAGGTAATGTCTCATTAAAACATGAGAAGTAAATAATAACAAGTGTACATTTAACCCTTTCATTTAATCTAATGAAAGTTAGTTAGCGTCGCCGAGCTTACGATTCAGATCTTCAATGAATATCAAACGACGTAACAGCGAAGACGGTGCTGTGAATACGAGACGAGCTCAGTTAATTATGCCTCTTGTAATTGCTCTCAGAGAACCAGGTTCAGAACTTGTACTTCAGTAGGTACCTGCCTAGGTAGGCTATATTAAGTTGAAGCGGCTTAATTTTAAAAGATGTTTTGAACTCAAACGAAACTGTAAAATAGTATTTTGTGCAACATTTACATAATAAGGGTTCTTAAGATTCGAGGGTCGAAGTTACAAAGTGAGGCGAAGCCGAATTTTGTTAAAACAGACCCGAGAATTTTAAGACCTAATTATGTACCGTTGCACACAATAGTTTTTCTACGAGTGCTTAAGCAAGCCGGTAAGAATTGAGTTCGACGAATGCCGTGCACAACCTGCTTCTATATAATTGAGTAACGTCGATCTCCCGGTGGATGTGCTGGCGGCGCCCGCCCGACACGCGGGGCGGGGCCCGGCAACAGTGTCACAATATTGTATGGAAATCCTTTCTGTCATTATTATGGATGCTACAATATGCGACCATAAAAGTTCTATCGAAAAGTATGCGCTAGTAGTTCCGCCAACACAATCTCAATTCAAGTATTACAGTCGCCGAGTATAAAAACTGTTTTGTAAAAACCACCGTATCAAATACCCGATCTAATACCCGTTCCGGTTCCGGTCCTTTGACTGAGCCAAATCTTAACAAATAGGGCAGAGGGGAGGGAGTTTCGACAAATACGACTTTGATTTGTTAGTAATATAACCGGATATTGAGTTTACCATACATGATTTAAAAATCACGGTGATGTTCGTACCTAAAGTCTGGCAAATTAAAAACCGCAGTAACAGTGACAGTAAGGGCCCTTTTTTATCGCTGAGGGTGACTAGCGTAAGAAAATGACAGTATGATTTTCTCTGTCTTTACTTGAAGTAAGTCTCTGGAAGACGACCCGCCACCTGGTTGATGACGGCCCAGAAGGATCTGAAGGAGATAAGAGTAGATAATACCGTAGCTCAAGACAGAGCACAATGGAAAAGAGAGACAAGGAGAGCCGACCCCAGATAATGGGATAAGGCTTAGGGAAAGAGGAAAAAGTACGTCTCTGAACGAACTATATTCTCAAGTTTAAGTATCAAAATTGAGTAAAGTATTCCAGCTTAACATACTTCAAGCGACCAATACTGAGGCAATCAGCGCTCCAAGACACAACAATAGAAACATACATTATCGACAATTATAGACCACTCTATGCAGCTTAAATATCTTTAAGACAATGGCGTTAAGATTTCAATTGCCTTAATCTATCCACATTAAGTAGGTTGTAAATTGCCAAGCACCTGTTTAGGTTTACGCCACGATCTACAATTAGGATGTCTGGATGTCTAGACTCAAATCACTCACGATTTTGCAAAACGTCAAATAAAATATACTATTTCAATTCTAGACCTTATTCTTTAATGTTAAAGTTGAGTTACGATTGGGTTTTATAAAGACTTAATGCGGTATGGTTTTGAGTGTGTGAAATGTCAATAAATCAGTATTGAACAATGGCGTATCATCGGATGATTGTTGCGCAAGTTAGTGCCGCGTTGAGAAATTCGGCCTTTGCATTGTGCAGTGTTGTACCTAGATTGGTCTGGAAACTAGGCAGACAAATGAAGATCCATTGGAAAAACATGATTTCCTGTCATTTCCACTGGCTTATGCGATGATAGTTACGGAACTCACTTTGTAGTATTTAATTGTATCGCTGCGATTTCGTTTGATGTATGGAGGAAAGAAATGCAATTACATAGTGAAACTTAATTTTTAAAAAACGAAGTGTTTTTTTTATTGTAGCTGTAGATAAACGTTTCATCTATGGTAATGAAATAGTTCTGAAACTAATGTTTAAGAACTATATTATTACAATACTGTGTAAGTACGAGTATTGACAATCATGTCTTATGCTCCATAATCCTGCACCTAACTAAAACCCAATAGTTGATTGGTAGAAAACGCCTGAAAGAATTAAGTTCACCTTCTTGTGTTAAACTCTGTCATATAGTATAAATAGACAAGTAGACACGAGCAATAGTTATGTTCGAGACCAACATGTTTCCCTCTAAGTATAGCAGGATATGGTTACGGTATTTACTCCTTACTTAATATACTACATTTGTGTGGTTGGTAACGGTATTTGATGAGCTACTATATAGTATCCGCAGAATTAAGTGGTGACTGAGGTCATAAAACTTCTCTTTCACACTTGCACCGCCACGGCAAGAGAGAAGGAGACAGCGTTATGAACTCAGTCCCCACTTAATTCTGCGGATACTAGCTCTGGTCCAGCTAATCTCCAGCCTTGATTATGATTGCAAATATTGCAATAGGTTTTCCTCCGGGCCAAAATCTGCATAATCATACGGTTTACGCACCGGTAGGCTTTGTAAACGTATTGCAACAATGTTTACTAATCAATTGGGTGGTAATTAAGTTATTATTTAGTTAGCCCAATGTTATCGAATAGGAGTAAGGACGATCTTTATTGTTAGATTTTTTATTATTTTATGATCCAAGTTGGAAATTGAATTACTTATCATAGTTTATTTACGTACATCTACTTGTAACATGTATTCATGGGCCAATTTGTTGCCAACATGTATTTGCCTTATTCCATATAAATGTTAAAGCTCCTGTTAAAAAAAAACTACGACACGTACCTAAGTTTTGACAGTCTCATAATGTTAACTTAACTCTACCTAAGAAATTCAGAAGAGAGCGAAACAGATGTAACTCTGAGGGGGGCAAGGTTAGGATTATATGGCGGATGCATTTAGATTTCCCAAGCCAAGCTCTCTCTCAATTTTTACTAACAGTGTGTGGTCGGGCTTTTGCGGTTTACTAGGTGTCTTTCAGTGATTTCGTGTGGTACCAAAATATTTTTACGTCACTCTGGGCGCTAAGTGAAATTTACCGCCCTAGGGCGCAGCGGCAAATCTCACTTCACACTCAGGAGAAGACGTAAAATTATGTACGCACCACGGGCGGTAATAAAGAAGGCCTCAGATCGCTTGTTTATGGCACAAACGCCAGCGATCTGGGCCCTTCTTTATTTTACCGCCCTAGGTAAGTAATGTAAGCGTCATGCATGAGCGGGCGTCTTGTGAGCTTTGAGCCGTTCTTCAGTAGCTTAGCTGGTTCAAAGGCGATCATCTTAGTACGCCAATAGTTCAAAGGTTCTAATCGAACAGAATTGTAATATAATGCTAATAATATAATTATAATTCCGTTAGACGGTTCTGTTTATTGCTAATTGCATCTCGTACGTGGTTTGAGACACATAGTTAATGCAATTCTGAATCACCCGTTACCTTAAGCCTTCGGTTAATTTATGAAACATTACGAAAATATTTTACTGGCAACTTTTGAAACAAAGTAAGTCGCGAGAAGCTATTTACGTTATTCATACCTTAATAAGTTTATTAGTTTTACAAATTTTGTCTCTTGTATACATTTAACAACCATTCATTAAAGCGTGGGCACAAAATATGAGAAAACCCTGTGATTATCTTAAAAACATAACTTAAGCGGTTATTACACTCTTGCCAATACGAACACAGCTCGGGTGTGTTGGAGAGACAGCGCTATACGAATCTTGAATGTAATCTCAAGATCGCTTGCTCCCTCTAACACAGTTGTTCTTACCTAACATGTCCGAAATAAGAGACTTCGCGACACAATCTTCTTTTAGCAGGGTCCACCAACTGTTACGAAGGCATTATCTCCGCTGCTTAATAGACACCGAGGCACCAATGTGTTCCGACATTGATTCGCGAAGACGAAATGAGCGCGGAGATGTGAACGTGGACGTGGAATAGTATTAGAACGAACGCGAATCCGCGCATAACAGAAATAGCGCGTAATGGATATATATTTAATATATGTTAGAGTAATCGGGTCGCTATCGTTTCGTTCTCTATACCACGGACACGGACAACTACCGCGACACGACACCCTGCGGAGATGTGCCGAAACCCTAAATAATGATAAATAAATTCGGCCAAGGTTCGGCTTCCTCAAGAATCACTGCTCTAACGCATAGCTGCCTCGCTTAAGTTAGACTGCGTTGGCCCAAGATACTGAAACAGGCATAAGAGACCGTGTGGGGACACGTAGCCTCTACCGACCGTCAGCGTCTATAATCAGCGTTAGAGGCTACTGCTTGACGCAACATCGACGCGACGCGACGGCGACGCGACGGCGACGTGACGGCGACGCGACGCCATTTACCAGAGCACTGCCTAGATGCCGACGCTCAAAAGACGCTGGGGAGTTTAACACACAGATCGATGACGACATGCATCGTGTGCTGTAACGCGTGCCGATTAGTTTAATGTATTCGCTTATTTGCTATGCGGCGCGAACATTTAATTGCAGGCAATTGGAAAATTTATGGCCCAAATGAATAACGATCAAGGGCTTGAGTGCATTGACTTGTTCAAGATTTATGAATGTATCTGCTTATAGCTTGACCACAACTAATACGCGAGTGTATGGCGCGAGCGGTAGAGCGGTCGTGGTCAAGCTATAGTACGAATCTGATCTCAATAATAGTGCTTACATATCAGTCGCTATTTTGTGTATTCGAAGTATCCTTTTGGCAAATAGGGGATCATAGGCTGGTCGCTCTGATACACGAGAGGAGGCCTGTGCTCATCAGTCAGATATTTGTAAACTGACTAAATTTAGCATATTTAGTGATGTCACTAAGCGGGAGACATACACCAACCAAACAACATACTAAAGGTCGGTAATAATGTCCATTGTCCAGCTCTGAATTGTGTTCCCAATGGTACTATAATACTACTAGGGATTACTTATCGTAAACAAACGTGACACAAACCTTCGTATTACCCTATTTACCCTACCAAATTGAAAAGTCGTAACACCCGACACACTGTATCGATAACCATGTCATTTACAAACTGTCCCGTGGCCAAATCCCGCGCGCGTGCTGATCGCTTACCGACCAGCTTTTAGTGTTCAATTTTTGAAATAAATCCGATGCTGTTAGCTCACAGCACATGAACGATAAAACAAATGAAGGTAACGCTGGGTGGATTGTTTATAAAATAATTCCATTCAAGGTTTCATTCCCTTCCGCCGCTTCTCTCAGGGAGTAAGATTGCCGACCGTGAGAATTAGAAGTGTTGATAACGATAGATCCTTGTATATTTCTGACCCACAATAACTTTTAAATTACTTAACTTATGCCAGCTTATGACTAAAAATAAAACGCATATACCCAGTCCTATTATAACTGACATCAATTGCACCACAGCCTTCGGCCGCTTTCCCTCGTAATACAGCTATTACACGATTAGTCCACTATGTACTATCGTCCACATTGTTAACTGACAATTCATAAGCCTTATGCTAGTAGACATAAGGTCCACCTATGAGCAGAGTGTTGCTGCGTACGCGCAGCCATCCGCGGCGTGCTCTCAAATGTGTCAGTTCCGATGGCCGTAATCATCTAATGATAATTATTTCCTATTCGATGCTTGGTTGAAACGACTACTGAGATTTGATCTTTGGTGTACTGATCTTAAAGGAAGAATTGACTCGAGCCCCGATGCATATGTTTTCGTCTATTTACGAAAAAAAAATTGAAGTTCAACACTGTATACTAATAATATTATTTAAAATGTTTGATCATGGAAATGTCCACTCCTACACTAATTAAATACAATTATAGTACAAAAAGTGACATGGGTCATTTCTAGTGAAATCTACACGGCATAACTATAATTGACCATTTAACTTTGAGTAAGATGAGGTTAGAAGTGCAGTAGGAGAGCATAACTTAATTTAGACAATGGTTGGAAAAACCAGAGACTATAGAGATGAGAAGAGAAATGTCACTTACACTGCTACTCCACTTAGTAACAAATAGCGTACTAGTAGTACACTAGTAGCTACTAGGTGAAGTAGCAGTGCAGGTGACATTTCTTCTTACAAATTCGGTATCTTTAGGCGGCTTTCGGACAGAGGGCGCAAACGACTTGAGCTTCAAAAAGTTCTTAGGCTGTGTTCGTCTATATCTCTATAGTCTCTGGAAAAACTAAATTTTTCTACAAATGTCTAGTTTCCATTATACAAATTAAAATAAACCACATTATTCATAACCACATAATTAGCCTCGCAAATTAATCAATATAAATATATGTGTAATAATTATTTAAATAATGTGATAATTAGTGATAGTTGTTCTGTAATAAGGCTCGTAAAACAAAAGACGCGAATTCACCATATCTTAAATTCAGAAAAAAATGTGCTTGTAATTGAATGACTTCTATATAAGGCCTACAGTATACATGTAACTCTGCGTTTCAAGTCTCTCACTCAAAGGTTTAAATCGGTAGTGGGAAATCTAGTTTTATCGCATAAACAATGTAAACTTCAACTAATTACACCCACCATTCTTCAGATAAAGACTAATTATTGACAGATCGTTCAGAAATTAACAAGTAATCAAATTAAAATGAGCAGTTGCAGTTATATAATGGCAATCAACAACGCGCATGCATCTAACAATGCACTGCAAAAAGTTTAATAAGGCAGCGAAGGCACGATGCAATACAACGCAGTTCAACCTATTCGCTGTGTGCATGATTGTGGCGCCATCTCTTGGGCAGGTGTTCAATCTCTTTTTTTTCTTTTTTATAAATAGGTTGTATTCCTTGCTTATATGAAATGTCACTGGCTGATTCACTATTTTGACAACGGACAGGGGCCTATGCAGTTTCATTTCTTGTCACATTGTGCACTGCGATCGTTCTCGTTACCCCCACCATGCACTTCGCACATAGCGAATATCTACCTACAGACTGTATAATACTTATGTGACAGTCAGAAATGTACCTTTTAGCGGAAGGCGCTTACGTTGCACGTTGTCAATAGTACATCGTGTCGTGTATCAAGGGCGGTAAACAAGAAATTACGAACAAGTGTGAATTGAAGCCCGAAGCCGAAGGTGAGAGCTTAATTCACACGAGTTCGTAATGTTTTACATCACACTTGTGAGGAAAAAATAAAAATTCTGCCTAATTTCGTATTCTTATTGAGTGGCAAAAAGTAGCTGTAGGTACGGTATCGTGACCGCGCCCCCCGCGAGTGCCCAGCCCCTCGCGATGTAAGAGAGAGATGAAACTTACATTACAGCCCTAGGTCAAAATAAAGAATGTACGGTCCGCATCGCCTACGTGTAACAACAGCTCTTACGAGCAAGTGTGATGAAACATTCAATATTATATTCGAGCAAGAGAAACGCCAACCGCCAGGTACTTTTTTATCTACACCACCACACCACCACCACATACTTATACTGTTACCCCCTTATTCATAAACGTCCACTAAAGTTAAGAGGCCTCTGATAATCGTTTGTCCCTTTCCGTCCAACCAATATGAGGGAAAGGGACAAACGATTATCAGCGATCTCTTAACTTTAGTGGCCGTTTATGAATAAGGGGATTAGATTGTAGAGTTATCAGCAGAAGTAGCTAAAGTGGGCGGGGCTTTTAATCTCTTAAGGTGACGGGATACGAAAACATGTAAGATTGAGGTGTTTTTGTGCAAGATTTGAGATTAAATATCAAAGCACAAGTGCTTCTCAAGTGTTCCTCAATTTACGTGTTTGCATTTCCCGTCACCTTGATTGTGTCAAGACCATTTTGAACATTTCATCCGCGATCGTAGTATTAAAAAATACAACTCAAAACGATGACGGACTGAATTTAGCTGTTAGAAAATGCATGTATGCTGTACTTTTAGAATTTCTTTTTGTGCGTTACTTATGATGTTCTGTTCATAAACTTATTATTGATTTAGTCATTGAAAGTTGTCTTATTTCTAGTGCAAATTATAGGTACTTGCACAAATGGCCATTAAGTCTACTTTTTTATTAATATTATGTTCGCTTTTAGAACGGAAAAAGTCCATATTTTTTCCTTTACCCTGGAAGACAGGAAATCCCTTATGCAAACCGAGAGGCAAGAGTAACCAATATTGAAACTTGGTTTTATTACAATGCGGCGAGCCCGGCGAAAAGTAATCGCCTTAAAGGTCGACTACATTTTGTATTAAGCAGAACGTCTGATAATTATATGAATGTTTAGAAAAGGTAGAAAAATCTTATGTATGCCGTTTGCGCGATGATTTATTGGCTAAAATAGCCATCAATTGGGTCCCATGCAATCGAACCCGAGGCCTCGGTAAACCTCGACGGCGATGGCGGGACGACCTGGACGCCTTTGATAGAGCCTGGTGTGAGACGGGTCAGGACAGGGATACGTGAAAAGCGAAGAGGGAGGCCTTTACCCAGCAGTGGGACAGTCTAGGCTCATATAAATAAAGAAAAATGTACTGCCTCAGGCGAGACTTGAAATAACGACTCCGGGATACATGATGCTCGTCGCTTTGACCAACTGAGCTGAAGCAGATTTTTCTACTTTTCTTTACTTCTAAACATTGGTAGCGGTAGTAAATGTAAAATGATCACGTCACTATTTTATCGTTAAAGACAATAAGAGCAGGGATGTTTCACTCATCGGGATGACATTCTCGCAGACATAATCCAGTATGTTTTTGAGGTTATCCGAATTTCACTCGTATATTTCATCGCCACTATAATAGTCATAGGTAAAACACTTAAGAAGTTTAATAGTAGTTTTGTAATAATAAAATGACTGTTACATTGGGCAGATTAGGTTGTAAATTAGACCCTTAAGTAGGCAGTTTTACATTAAAATGTCTGTTACAATACATTAAGTAGATTGGGGCAGGTTAAGCTGTCATTTTAGTAGTTATTTGGAGTATAAACAGTCTTTATTATCTACTCTGTGGTGTCACCTGACGTTGCCTAATCGCAAACATGTCAACCCTGAGTCTGCCATGCAATGCCTAAAACAGTAGATAATTATAGCCCTACCAGAAATATATGAGTATTGTCAGGAGGGCGCTTTTTTCTCAATGTATTGGCTATGTGCGAAGTGCATGGTGGGGGTAACGTGAACGATCGCAGCGCGCAAGGTAACAAGAAATTGGGCTCTTGTCAATATCACATTTCAAAATTTGACATCACCCGTAGGGTCAACTGTCAAAATAGTGAATCAGCCAGTGACATTTCATATAAGCAAGGAGTATATGCGATTAATAAAAAAAAAAAAACCCTTTCACCCCCTGCTCAAGAGATGGCGCCACACTCATGCACACAGCCAATATGGTGACAGTTCAGTTTAGTATGAAAAATTTAGTTCCAATGAAGTTCCGCAATATGGCGCGTGCTCATATATTTCTGGTAGGGCTTTACATTAAGTAGATTGGGGCAGGTTAAGCTGTCATTTTAGTAGTTATTTGGAGTATAAACAGTCTTTATTATCTACTCTGTGGTGTCAACTGACGTTGCCTAATCGCAAACATGTCAACCCTGAGTCTGCCATGCAATCCCTAAACCAGTAGGTAATTAATAACCGCTAAGATTCGCAAAAAACTGTTTGAAATCATTGAGTATGAACAAATTTTGTACGCCATGTTTAGCTGTTGACAACTGTGACTGAATCAAAGATTAGTATAGGTACAATTATAGGGATGTTTACTGTAACTTTTGGGACCAAGAAAATCTTTGGAGTGTCATCTCCAGTTATTGAAAATGGTTTATTTTCGGTGACATAATAGACTTATTAAGATATATATTTCGGAAACCGATCGATCTAGTCCTTACTTAAGGCCATTCCTCGATTCGGACAAGCCACGCCCCTCCGTTAGAGACACGTTTATGGCTCCCGTGCACGAAAGAAAGAGATGCAACGCTCATAAGGATCAGACTCTTTGACTAAACTATTTACGATAAATAAGCGAGGGTCCAGAAAGTTTTGTCTGATTTTGTTTATGTGACTTTTTAGATAAACCAGAATACCATATATTTTACTGAGTTATATTGTTTAATCTCTAATAGATTACGTAAGCTAAGAAAAATAAGGTGAAAAGGACCCAACTTCGGATTTTTTTTCTATCGAGGCAACTTTCAGCAATCGTGTTTCGGCTTGTGCCATAAACAAGAGTATATAGTCTAATAATATATATTCGAAAATAAATTCAGTCCCTTTTCCCGTTTAGTCAATACAGAGTTTGAAAAAACCTATAATTTTTCAAAATTAAGCAAAGCTTGGCAAATGATACAAAGTGGCGTTTACGTTTTTATTGTTCACATACCATATTACTATAAATTCGTACTACGTACGACGTATGCGCCGCCCTTTAAATGATACATTTAGCAAAGCAAAGTCACATATTTGGACGGAAAACCTAACTTGTAATAACGGTTGCAAGGTAATGCTTTATTTGGTAATTATTTTGGAACAATTTTGGAACGATAAAATAAATCTGCTCGGTGTCTCAGTAAACCTAGCCACTGACTGACATACACTGCCACGCTGACGCAATATGACAGCTAAATGGCTGTCAAATGACAATGGCTCTAATTGCCTGATTTGCACACGGCCGGCAGATGGCGTGATTAAGGCCAATCATTATCATAATCACTGTAAATGCCACGGTTTCATGCCGTTTGAGATCTACTTTGAGGAGAAACTAATGGGCCATTCAATTTTTTTTATACAAATAAAATTTTCACACTTATAATTTTTTTTAAAGCGCTACCGAGCCTGGCGGTAAGACGTCCGACTTACATTCCGGAGGTCTCGGGATCAAACCTCTGAGTTTTCGGAAATTATGTACGACATATCATTTGATATTTAATTTTACCAATCTCTCGAAACATCGTTAGTAAACCGGATCTTGTCCCAATAATGCCTATTTTCCCCTCTGCTCTGGGTTGGAAGGTCAGATGGCAGTTGATTTCGTAAAAACTAATGCCTACGCTAATTCATGGGATTTGATTGCCAAGCGGACCCTAGGTTCAAGCCGAGACAAACGCTAGGAGGATGAAGATTTTGCAATATTTGCCCTATGCTCATTACAGATTTATAAAAAAATGGTTATGAATAAGTAGAATAACCCCACTGATTCAATGTTTTCTTAATAGGTATGAATTAAAAGGATTTTAATTATAATTTACTGATTCCTGAAAAATTGCTGAGTCATAAACGTCATTTTATAAGGTAGTTATGTTATGATTATGAATAGACTTTAAAAATCTTATACGTGTGTAAATCTAATACGGGCGTACCTTTTAACGGTGGTTTACATAGGTCTTACTGAACAAGTTTCCCTATGGAGGTAACCCCAAAATCTCAAAAAAAAATTTGGCTTCCTCATACAAAATATCGCCACCCATCCGACAAAATGTACGAGTCTGCCAAAAAAAAACTGCGATTTCGGGGTAGACACCATAGTAAAAGATGTTCAGTATGACCTATATAAACTACCGTTCACAGGTTCGCACGTATTAAATTTACACAGGAATTCAGATTTTTGAGATTTATTTGGATAGGTTGCATTACCTATCAAAATATCAGATTTTACATTACAAGCAATATACACTGTCATTGAGAAAAACCTAATATCAAGTCTGATTAAATTGAAGGAGAAATTATCGCCTTGACTTTGTTCTCCATGCTTCATACGATACGAGTATTCTTTTTTAGTAGGCCGGTGGTAAACAAGCCCACATTCCGCCTAAAGGTGAACTGTTACCGTAGCCTATGGACGCTTGCAACTCCAGAGGCCAGTTTTATAAAGCTACAAGTTACAATTTACAAGCGGAAAAGTCTCTTTCTAACACATAGGGTTAGAAAGAGAGTTCCACTTGTAAATTGTAACTTGTAGCTTTATAAAACTGGCCTCAGGTGGTTTCCATTCTGGAATTGCAGATGTATGTTATTTATTGATGTACAATGAAGTTATAGGTACATAAAACCGGTCAAAATACATTCATAAGTTCTTAACAAATGAAAATAATATCGTACAAAGGCGAACTTATTTTCTTGTGTGTTTCATAAATATATTTTATTTTTTCTTTCTACGTCTTCTTATTTTATTTCCTTTAATAACGTAGCTTGAAACACGTGATAACGAGGTATTTTTATACAAGTTTTGCATTTGTGATGAGAGCAAACCACGTGAGAGCGGGGACGGTTACATTTTCTGAAGGAATCTACCTAGTTTTGATGTTAACTGAACGGATTTTCTACTATATTATTAGGTATTTACGGGAGCAGCTCAAAAAGTCTATTAGTAGCATTAAAAACTCGTAGAAAATCCCTATATTCATCAAAGATGGCTGAACCGATTTGGAAAATTCTTTATTTCAAAGGGTCTTTGACATGTCTTTATACAGTCTACATTGACAGGTCCTTCTTGTCTTCAGGTCATGATCTGGTGATGGTTTGAACTCTTCAAATATTTTACGTCACTCTGGGCGCTAAGTGAGATTTACCGCCCTAGGGCGCAGCGGAAAGTCTCACTTCACACCCAGGAGGAGACGTAAAATTATGTACGCACCGCGGGCGGTAATAAGGAAGGCCTCAGCTTGCTTGTTCATGGCCCTTACCTTCGGTTCGGGCCACAAATGCCAACGATCTGAGCCCTTCTTTATTTTACCGCCCTAGGTACGTAATGTACTAATAAGCACCTTAAAAGTTACATTACAATCACTAAGCTTACAGTCATTACAGTCACTAGCTTAGAAAGGTCCTCTGTGAAATCGGTCTTTTTTTCCTAAAAACTATTGATAATATGAGAAGAATGATACGTGATATACATCCTTACAGTCACAGCAGCAAAAGTGGTTAAGCGTGAGGTGATCAAAATGGTCTTCACACGTTCTTGTTGTTGTGACTATAAAGTCGTGTCAACTACGTACCGCAAGCCCTCCTACGCCTACACATATAACTCGAATAATGAGGTTTACTGTGTCTCTTGCTGTCGAACTTACAAAACCCATATAAAAGATCAAGCAATACCAGCTGACATCACATCATTATCATTTATCAGATAAAGTTTATCAGAAAAATTTAGGAATACTTACATGTACATATTTCGTGATTTGTACGTATCGCCATTTTTTTTCGAAAGGTCAAATGAGGGAGTAATAAAATTTTAATCTTCTAATATCCAGAGATAAAGCCTAGATGAAATTGTAAACGGCTCTCGAGTTTTGATTAAATATCAAAATAAAGAAACATTGTTTTCATATTTGTATCTATAAATAAATATGAGCTACTATATACTTATTCTAATTTTAAAATATATAAACAATACATTAAAACAATAAGCTATCACAAACTTAACTCCAACAGAATAATAATCAACCAATATTGAAGTTGTATTGGAGTTGCATTGGAATAATTTTCAATCAAATTCTAATATTTCTGATTCAGACGCTTATTGCATAGTATATATTATTAAGTAACTAACATTAGACTAGGTTAATACTAATATTGATTGGACCATTGTGTTGTCTTTAATAAATAAATAAAAAAACTATTTCATAGTTTGCATTGAAGTTGTATTGAAGGCCCCTTAGTATCGAAATTGATGTTAGTGTCTAAATTACTAAATACCACAAACAAAGGGTGATGGGATCAAAAAGTATGCAGAAGAAGTAGAGGGTGTAAATACCGGATCTATATCTGAATCCCTAAAGTTTTTTGTCCTATTTTTGTATTCCCTAATGCTATTTGTCCTAATGATCATTTGCCCTAATGCTCATTTGTCCTAATTGTTGTTGCCCTATCATCGTATCGATGAATTTTATTTTTCCTAATATGTTATTACCTAATATCATTTGACCTATTCATCAGTTGCCCTAACTTTTTTTTCCATAATATTAATTTGTCATAATTATTATTTGACCTAAAAGTTATTTGTCCTAATGATCAAAACACCTAATTTCAAATGAACTAATATTATTTTTCCTATTATTTCATACCCTAATATTAAATGTCTTACTGGTGATTTTTCCTAATTGTCACTTGCCCTAATGCTCATATGTTTTTAGGGTCATAAAAATAACCCTAACCAACCTATCTCTGGGAGCAGTTTTGTTTTTAGGGTCATCAAAAAAAAATAACCCTAACCTACCTATCTCTGGGAGCAGTTTCGTTTTTAGGGTCATCAAAAAAAAATAACCCTAACCTACCTATCTCTGGGAGCAGTTTCGTTTTTAGGGTCATAAAAAAAAAATAACCCTAACCTACCTATCTCTGGGAGCAGTTTAGTTTTTAGGGTCATCAAAAAAAATAACCCTAACCTACCTATCTCTTGGAGCAGTTTCGTTTTTAGGGTCATCAAAAAAAAATAACCCTAACCTACCTATCTCTGGGAGCAGTTTCGTTTTTAGGGTCATCAAAAAAAAATAACCCTAACCTACCTATCTCTGGGAGCAGTTTCGTTTTTAGGGTCATCAAAAAAAAATAACCCTAACCTACCTATCTCTGGGAGTAGTTTGGTTCTTAGGGTCATCAAAAAAAAAAAAACCCTAACCTACCTATCTCTGGGAGCAGTTTCGTTTTTAGGGTCATAAAAAAAATAACCCTAACCTACCTATCTCTGGGAGCAGTTTCGTTATTAGGGTCAAAAAAAAAGAATCCTAACCTACGCCGTTATGGCAAATAAAATTAGGATATTCGAACATTATGGTAAGAATTTTTAGGGCAAATGAGCTTTAGGGCAAACATTACATTATGACAAGTAATTGTTAGGATAATTGATCATTAGGGCAAATGACAATTAGGACAACACGGTTAGGGTAAGTAATTTTAGGACAAATGTCATTAGGGGTTTCAAATGTTATGGCAAATAAAATTAGGATTTTTGAACATTATGGTAAACAATTTTAGGACAAATGGGCATTAGGACATTCATTACATTATGACAAGTGACTGTTAGGGTAATTGATCATTAGGGCAAATGACAATTAGGACAAAACGGTTAGGGCAAGTGATTTTAGGACAAACGTTATTAGGAATTCCGAGGTACACCCTGTAAATACCCCTCCTTAACATATCAGAGCATGATAGAAAAAATATACCCTTTTAGGATAACCTAACAATAATCCAGTGATTTCATGGGACTGCATAAACATTGTGTTCATATCCGACGGGATCGTGTCCCGTGACACGAATATGTAATGAGACACTGTTGCGATTTAATTAAATAGGTTGTGTGTACTGATAACCAACTACAATCTAGATATTTGGGTTAAACAAGCAAGTTCTTGATTAGGTAGGTATCTAATATGAAATACAATATCGAGTCAATAAAGGATACCGCAAAGATCTTTTGAAGCAAAAATATTTCAAAGCTACGTTATACATAAGTATATTCCCAGAAATCATAATTTTTACGAGGTAAAAGTTGTTTTGGAAAATAATACGTCAGAATTAGCAATTATATGATTTATATACTAACTTTTTTAAAAATGTATAGGAGGATATACTTTGAAAAAGCCTCGGACGTAGTAAGAGACGTCGCCGATAAACTTTTTTTTAATACCACGACGGTAAGGCCCGCCTTATGGTAAGTAGCTACCGTAGCCTATGGACGCCTGCAACTCCAGTGGTGTCATATGCGGGTTGCCGACCCTTTACAAAAAGGAGGATTCACTGTATTGACGGATAAAGGAACAAGGGGGTCCCTCTTCGTCAACACACTGGGTCCTCTTTGAGCTATTTGGCAACCTTACTCACCAGCAGAAACACATCACTATGAGTAGGGTCTAGTGCTATTTGGCTGTGGTTTTCTGTAAGGTGGAGGTACTTCCCCAGTCGGGCTCTGCTCCAGATTTAAGGAGATGACATTCGCTGTGCTGTGCCCTACCACACATAGCGAGATGACATTCGCAGTACCCATACCTCTCTTTTGGACATAGTTTAAGGATGCTCTGCTCCAGATTTAAGCGAGATGACGTGTGCTGTGCTGTGCTCCACACATAGCGAGATGACATTCGCTCCCCATACCTCACTCACTTTTGGACGTAGTTTATGAATATATCCGTGTCCGGACGTAGTTTAAGGAATACAACCGGGTTCAAACCACTCCAACTCCAAGTCGGCTATGGTGGTTTAGGCATGTATAAGTACGTAGGCACTGGAGCCCTCGGCGTCGCCGTCCAGTATAACCTGAACTGGGCTTAATTTTGTAAAAAATCTATTTTAGTCCTTAGTGTAAATCTGTGTCAGACCCGCCATAACAGAATGTAACCCGAAACGTTGTTAGGACGAGATAGGGATGACACAGTGCTTCAATTTCGCAGCTGGGCGGACAATCGGGTTAATGTTTAGTTAAATTCGGCTAGACACTGAATAATGTATATTGATATCGTACAAAATAAATCAAACTGTTTTTGGTATGAGTGTGGTTAATCTTTCTCTGATAAAAACTGACAGAAGTTTTGTATACATCATCATCATCATCATCTCAGCCATAAGACGTCCACTGCTGCACATAGGCCTCCCCTTTATTAAAGGGGGGCTTGCCATACGCGTCACGCTTGGCAGGCGGGTTGGTTTTTTTTTTGTTTATTGTTGTTTAGGCTTTTGGAAGATGCTGCTGCCCATCTCCCGGTATATTCCCTTAGCAGACTCCTACTGCAACCACGGGACGATATGGTGGGGGACAATTCTGAGGCCGGGCACCCCACGGCTATGTAACATAAATACTGGTGAAAAAAAATTGTGTGCCCTGATTTGGTAAACGTATACGAGAACCTGTACGTATAGCATGACTTACGTTGTCGCGCGACTCTCTATACTTCAGGCGCGACTCCCTATACTTCAGGCGCGACTCCCTATACCTCACGCGCGACTCTCCATACTTCAGGCGCGACTCGAAGTATGGAGTCGCGCGCGACAACGCATGTCATGCTAAGGCGGCAGATGCGACATCTACTTCCAACATTAGCCGTCATTTAAGCGACATACGTATTGGAAATTCAGCATATAATTAAAATTAGACATTATTACATTTATGTATTAAATTGACTATGAATTAAGTACCTTTGTTAGACTTTACAAGAATTGGAAACTTAAACCGTCCTTAAATAATTTATCTATCAATCAGGTGGCAATCGACTAACAAATGGAGTGCCAGTTGGCATGATTCCTATAAAAAAAGTAGTTTAATAAAAAGAGGCAATAATTCAGAGCAAATTGAATTGTTTCCGCTTCACTATCGGTGCAAAGCAATTGTTGGAGCTCCACTGGGAGTACTGGGACGTGCCCTACCACTGATAAATGAAAACGCTACTCGTATTTACCCACTCCATACGGTCACTGAAAATCTACTTTGATATCTTACAAATAGAGGTCAAAATTGAACGCTGGAAGAAACTTAAAAAAAATTACTTTGCGTAAGTTAAAAACTATCCTATTGCACATAGTTTAAAGTTCATTTTTGAAGTGTTCCTTCAATGTTATAGTTGATTTATTCAACCTGAGTCAGTATTTATTGTAACAATTTCAAGCATTTTAAAAGGTTGAGCGGCACTTTGTTGACCGATTTATTTTATTTTAAAAATGCACTTTGATTTATAGTTTTTATTGAGTTAAATGTTGTATGTCTTTATTATTTATCACTTAGGCTAAGTAAGTTACTTGACATTTTTAAATTGCTGTGTTTTCTTATTTAGCAGCCTATATTACGTACAGTCGACCAAGAAAGTGGTCTACCAGTTTTGACAAAAGTTGCTGCGGTTTAACGATCGCTAAGGTTGACATTTCTAACGGAGTTTAAAACATGCACGACCTTATTGTCTCATGACGGATGACGTTCAAACGAACCTCAACCGGTGGTAAACCACTTTTTATCGACTGTACAGGAAGTTTTGAATTCTAATCTATATAATAATAAACATTCCTCAAGTTTATTTAGGTAGGTTCCTTCTTGTTTTTCAGTATTATTATTTTATTTATTTAACATAAAAAGATACAGCTTACACTAATATGTTCTTATACCATCTTTTCGAACTCGCGGAGCGTAAGCAAAATGAGTTCTTACAAACAACTCCAGACCGAACTGTCACCTGGCTACTGGGACGTCTCGGCATTTGGATGGCTTTTTGATTTCGATAGTTTGTCCGACGATAACTTTAGTAACGTTTTTCTGATCTTTATGAAATTTCTTGGGGCTGTAGCAGAGATACATAAAATTTGTGAGTTCGTATATGAGCAGGATCGAACAAGTGGTTATGGAGCTAGAAGGAGAAAATAAATCCTCCTTGGGGTCTTGTTATATTGGTTAAATCGTTTGCAAGTAAATCGCGAGTTCACAGTTCGAGGCGGACTACTAGTTTAAACTGCTTCACATAATTTTTTTGGACCTCATGTCGTTACGTAAACACCAACTTCTAAAGCGCCTAGAGGTAATTCCAGGTTCACTACTTGTTAGGTACCTCAGCTCAACTCATTAGAACTTCAGACTGTACAGTCACTGGCAATAGTATCTTCCTACACGAAGGCCGCAAAAATATGTGACACGCTCTTATTTGTAGGGCCATAAGAGCGTGTCACATATTTTTGCGGCCTTCGTGTAGGAAGATACTTTTGCCGGTGACTGTACCAATTTTGTTAGAAGTTTCTGGAGGTTAACCTCTTTTGAGGGCTTTGGCGCATATTTCATTAAACAAAACAAACAGGAAAATAACTTGTGAAGTTAAAAGTTAACAATTAACAGTCAACTTTTAGCCTTGGTGAGAAGTAAAAAGTACTGAACAGCCTGTTTCCCCTTTAAATATCTCAATTTTAATATTATCTGACAATTTTAATGTTAATATATGTATGTACGTTTATTGGTGGATGCATTGTGTGAGAGATGATATGAAAAGAAAGGAGGTGAGTGATGAGATGACGGGTGACAGAGATGTGTGGAAAAAAAGACATGCTGCGCCGACTCCAAGTAAATGGGACAAGGGCAAGGGAATGATGATGATATGTACGTTTATTATTAAAATTGCCTCTTCGGCGTACTACCTACTGCTCGTCAATCTATGAGCTCGAAAATAAAACAGCAGTTTTAACTTGAACGACTAGATTGACGAATACAGCAACTCTTTGATGTATTTAAACGGTAAGTACTTCAATACAAAATACAGAACATAATGGGCACCCTTTTTAAATCATCATCAATTATTTAAGAGCTGGGCTCTTGTCGGTGGAGCATTTTCCATGTATATCTATCCTTTGCCTTCTCTTTGATGGCCTGATACGACACGACGTTTATTTTTTCCTTGACTTGATCCATGTACGCTATTCTTGGCTTTCCTGGCTTCCTTTCAGCTTCAACTTTACCTTCTATGATGTTCTTAATAAATTCGTCATGTCGTAGCAGATGTCCAAGCATCCTTCCTCTCCTATTTTCTATGGTTCTCAACAAATTTCTCTTTTCTTTTATTCTACATAGAACTTCTTCATTGGTTTTCTTCTCCTTCCAACTGATCTTCTCCATACGACGCCAGCACCACATCTCAAACGCCTCCAACCTCTCTCTATCCCGTTGCTTCATTGTCCACGTTTCGCATCCGTACAGGGCTATGCTCCAGATGTATACTTTTATAAGTCTTTTACGAATATTGCCTGATATTCCGGCCTTGAATAGACATTTTTTTGAGTTAAAAGCTTTTTTTGCCATCGCTATTCTGGTAATAATATCTTGTGTACATCTGGAGTCATGCGTAATTATGCTGCCTAAATATTTAAAGGATTTTACCTGGTCTATTATACAATTATTTACTATAACTGGTCTAGGGGGGGCCTTTGTGGATTTTTTTTTGGATATCTTTGATGTACTTTTTGACGGTATTTTTGATGTTACAAGTATTTTAGTTTTAGAATTATTTATTTTAAGTCCAAACTGTTCAAAAGTTGTGTGCATTTCAGTGAGTAATTCTTCAATATCCTTTGATGTGTTTCCTAGTGCTGCAATGTCATCAGCGAAACGTATGTATAAATTGTATGTTTTTTCCATTAAATTTTACCCCTCCCTTATCTGATTCTACTAGTTTCCTGATGGCACACTCTATAAACACGTTAAATATAAGTGGCGAAAGTGGACAACCTTGCCTAACCCCCTGTTGAATTTTGGCTTTTCGAGTCTCTTCTCCAATTTCTATTGTAGCCTCTTGATTTTTATAGAGTTCAAAAATTACTCTCCGGTCTTTGTAATCCAATCCAGCCTCTTTTAAAATTTTAAGCATTATTTTCCAATTTACTTTGTCAAACGCCTTTTCTAAGTCTACAAATGCAATGTAAGTATCCTGGCTTGTATGTTACGAGTGGCACTAGTGGATTTACATAATTAAATTTTAAGGCGATTATCTATCACACTGGCGCCGCAACCGCATGCGGAAACCGCAAGAGTGTGGTACCCACCTAAGGGCTTTTAATGCGCCCAGCCTGTTACCTGTATTTGTTTATCACTACATAGTATATAATTTTAAACAAAAAAGAACCGACTTCACTTAGGATCCGCTATTCCAAGAGGAAGTGGCCGAGTTGCTGTAAAAAATAGTGAAATCACTATAGGTGTGCCTATAATAGTTGAAGAGTTCCCTCGATTTCTCCAGGATCCCATCATCAGACCCTGACTTGGTGACAATGGGACCATCTAGGGGTTATACCTGTTCGATTAAAAAAAAAATTTGAAAATCGGTTCACGATTCACGGAGATATGGAGTAACATACATACAAAAAAAAAACATAATAATGATAAATAAAAAAATCAGTCGAATTGAGAACCTCCTCCTTTTTGAAGTCGGTTAAAAACAAAGTCGCTTCCTGCTGTCTGTCCCTACTTAGGTGTGTCTTATGCTTAGATCTTTAAAACTACGCAACGGATTTTGATGCAATTTTTTTTAGTAGATAGAGTGATTCAAGAGGAAGGTTTATATGTATAACTGCACCCATTCGAAGCCGGGTGGGTCGTACTCAATAATTATAATAAAAATACCTGAATTGCACTAATATGCACTACGATTATAGTTTATTGGTTAGTAACCGGCGCTTTTGTTTTTCAGGTAAGCACTTATCGGTAAGAGGTGTTTGTGCAGTGCTGTTATCTACATTGGGGAATGCTGTAAACGCGATGAGGTCGACGTGGATGTAGGTAAGTACCTAGTTACTATAAAGGGAACCGCTTGAATTCATGTTTTCGTGGAACATACATAACCATTATTTTGGGGCGGCGTTTGAGAGATAGGGGCTGCGACCCACGCTCCGGTTCCTACCTGGTCCAGCAAATTTCACTCGCTGTGCAACGCGGTAATGCTGCCAGTATTTTTGGCACTTTCGGACCAGGTGGGAGCCGAAATTAGATACCTACCATTAGATACAATTATATTCTAGTATTTAGTAGGCATTTTTTCCCTGTTTAATTTTCCTGTGAAGCGAATAAATTGATAAATCTAATAAATATACCATACATTATTATAGTGAATTGACTTAGTTACTTAATGCCTAAAGCTTTTTACGTCTTGTACATGAAAAACACTCTAATTTTCACTCCAGGCGGGCTAGCATATCTTACGTTTTCGCCTGTCACTTCATACTTCGAGGTACGCTTGAAGTATGGAGAGTCGCGCAACAACGTAAGATGTGCTAGCCGTGCAGTTCCACTCACAAATTGTTATTCTATTTCAAACGAGCAACAGTATTCCTTCTAGCATCATATACCAAACCAATAGCTACTATAATACTTTTTACGGCGAATATGTCTGTTTTAAAACACAAGTTTTACAAAGCTGTCCAACCGTGAACCGGTCCCACCCACTCTGGTCAGCAATCTGTTGGCGTAGGTCAGCCGCATACCAAGCTAGACCTAGCTCATTAAATGTTAGTAGAGTAACATACTAGCTACAGAACGATCGTCACGCGTCGAATCGGGTGCTAATATTTTTTTCATCACAATTGGTCCTGTGTAAAATTGAACATAGGTATGTAGACAGCTTCTCAAAAATGTATAAAGATCTATCGGAACTAAAAAGTAATAAAGAAAACTGTATAATTGGCAATGATAATTAATTACATACGTATGAACTAATGAAAGATGCGTGTTTGGCACTTTTGAACTAATCAATTGATAACAGGAATAATCAGGAGTCACGCACGATTGATAGAAAATTATAAGATACATAGGTACCTACTAGTTTAGAGTACTTATTAGAATACAATATTCACAAAATATGATTAAGATTAGAAGTAAGTTACAGGCAGTCTTGTCCCGAATAAGCGATATCTTCTAGATAATTTTTGGATGCCAACTTTTTCGAAATTTAAAGTAGGAATTAAAATAATAATTAACATGTTATACTGGCCCTTAATCTGGTGACCTTTGATTAGTAGTTTTATAGACATGAGATTGTTAAATACTTGTATTCATTGTTTTCACTGCAAATCTCTAGAAAAAACTACTCAAAAGTTATCTGAATTGAAAGAAATTGCTCTGTAGCGACAACACCGCCTGTTGTTTACCTCTACTTTTAATATTACTTATAGTGGCGTACAAATACAGAATTAACTTTTATAACTCACAAGTGCGCTATTTTTTGTAGTCTGTTAGAATACTCTGAGAACTACTCCTTATAAAAAAATATATCGGATCTTGACGTAGATTTAGGTATAAAGTAGGTATTTGTTAGCGGGCCTTATTAATTCAAAGTAAGATTATACAAGCGGTAAGTTTCTTCATGATATAATCCTATTTAACTGTTTGAACATCAACTGCCATTTACTAACGCATTTGTCAAGAGTTTGTTTCAGGATAATATAAAATGCTGAAAAATTTTTTTTTTTCACAAAAAGATTACTAAAGTGCTTTATGATTACTGAAATGTATTGAAAGCTATCAAAGATAACTATCAGTTTAATTTATAATAGATTCATTAATAGATCGATTTTATTTAAGCATTTGAATTTTAAAAAGCGTTGTCTTGACCATAAAAGAAATGTAGAAAATTTCCAAGTCAGCGTGTTTAGTTTATTATCGTTATAGTAATGTATATACACAAAAACTAACGAATTCATCAATAGCTGAACAGTGCACGAGCTTATCAGTTCAATTCGTCATTTGAACGCATGAAGATTTGCGCGGCAGTCTAAGGCGCGGTCAGCAGGAGCGGGTCCACCAATCACGACGCGCCGTAGCTTGTCATTCACCTTTCATACAACATTATGATTAACCCTTAACCGGGCCAGGCAATGTTTTTACTTTTGAATACGAATTGCGGTAGCCAAAAGTATTGAAATAAAAGTATTTTTTTCTTGGTTTACTTTTATTTTCATTGTGCAATCATTGAAATACTTAAACTACTGTAAAAGTAAGTACAGAGCTATTTATGGCTGTGGCTCGTGAACTTAACCGTTGAATTAAAGTTTCATTCATAACCAAATGTATATTAAAATCTTTATTTAATTTTAGTATTTAGTGTACTACAACAGTTTATTCATACTATTCATAGTAATAATCTAAGGTCAGTGTGGGGAAATCTGGAAATACTTTATGTAAAGTTAGGTTTGATCGAATGAAACAAGGTTATAAAGAGTGTCCCAAAAAGGACGCAAGATTTGAAATTGATGAAAAACACATTTTTTTTCATTATCGTTATAATATATTTGTATATAAAATTTTGAAATACATAAAATAGGGTTATTTGTGCAATAATACGTCAAGCAAATGTCCTCCTAGGCTTTGCTGGCACATGCACTCTTTTGTCAAAATTGTCTATGACCATTTTGCATAGATGCGGCTGAATTTCTCCAATGCAGCGTCGAATTTCCTCTTTTAAAGCATGAGTGGGCTTATTGGCATAGACTTTTCGGTTCACTGACTAACCGTCCCGCCGGCGGGTCGTGGCAGGCTTCGGCGCATAGGTATTTAACCGAGGCCGCGCGGGAGAGTTTCATAAGCCTGCCATAATAGTCTAGAGGCAAATTAAACAAAAGTCGTCTCCTTCACGATTTTCGTAGACATCTCTTCTAAATGCCCAAAACTGGTATGGATGTGTTCCTCGTAGTCTCCTGACTACGAATAGTACGAATTGACGGGTTTTAGTTTATGGAGGGGGGGGGGGGGGGGCGCAAGTCGGTAAAAAGGGGGGGGGGAGGGCAGATGGCGGCCAAACGTCATCGATTATTTTTACATCTGGAGTCCTATGAGACCGAACGATTCGTATGAGATGTCATTCGAAAGATTGTTAAATGTCCTACAATTGTTTATAAATAACCGTAGTCATCACTTTAGTCTTTTAACAAAAATATGTTTTTTTTATCGTGCATGTTTGCGTAAATACTGACAAAACATGCTTATAACTCAATAAATTATAACTTTACCACAATTAATGTTATGACAAAATATACGGGAAATTTTATGAGCTTTCGTTTTGATAATGATTCATTTGATAAATAACATTTCGCAAATAATCACTGAACAAACAACAATTCGTTTCAACAAGTCATTGCTAAATATGTTCATTTTTATAAACCATTATTAGACAAATATATATTTAGTAACTTGGACGCTTTATAAACATATTGTAAGACAAATTATTATTTAACCAACGTTCATTTCGTGAATAAATCGTTTTTAAAATCCGTTATTTTGCAAAATGTCAATAGATAAATTATTGTTTTTTACTGAATATAATAAGTACAATGAATAAATGCAAACTAATTGAGAACTCCCTCCCTTAAATTGAAGTCGGTTAATAAGTCGGTTCCGGATAAATTTAGGGACAATAGTAAAATAAGATAAACAAGAATGGCTGACTGACAACTGTATTTCTAAGCAAAAATAGCATTTGACACAAGACAAAATATTATAAAAGAATTTCGTTTTCACTGAAATATAAGTAATTCATGGATATTTTTACTAAAACTAAATGAAAATGGTAATTTTATGTGTATAAATTGACAATAAAGGTGTTTTTTAAAAATAAGTGATTGCGAAGCAATTGAGATAAATGGGTATGTTGACATTACGGGTATTTTACGTTTCTATTAACCCCGACATAAGTTACTAGAACTGTAAGGTCGCAGTTAATATACCACACTCCTCCTCGCTTTGCTCGTCGTCGCATCTATCTGGGCTCTCTCAAATCATAGTTGTCCGTGATAATATTCAACAAAAACAAACTTAACTTTTAAAGTACAAAATATATTTTTAAAATGTAGTACTCGTAGATAATACACGTATAAATGGCATACACACCATGAGATTATTAAACGAAAAATTTAGGTACCAAATAATGCATTTTACTAACGTTTTACCATGCGTTATTTTGTTAATTGCCCTGAATAGCAAATGAATAATTTGCCAAATAATGTTTTGTAATATAGTGTTTTTGCAAGCAAATAATTTGTCTTTTGAACTATTTGTGAAACAATTATATATAAAATTATTTATGGGAATCATTGTGAAATGAATATTTTATTTTGTTTGTGAAATGAATATTTTATGAAATGTTGTTTGCCAAATGATTGGCTACCCTATGTAATACTATATAACCGAGTATTGATGAATTTTGTTCAGAATGGGTCACTACGTTTCGTCTTACAATGGCAGCCGACCGTCGTCGTATTTTCATTATTTCTCAGAATCTATTTAACGGATCAATTCGTGATTTGTGTCATTTGAAATTATTTTAAATTTACTGAAATAATCAGTTCTTTGAAGTCTAATTTGCAAAATTAACCATTTTTTTAGGATTGTAACATATTTACTCTAATAGACTGGAAGAGACGGGCATAGTTGAAGAAAAGTCATCATCGACATTTCTTCCAAATACCTAAAACTGGTATGGATATATTTCTCATTGTGATGGATGGACATGAATTGACCAGTTTTATTTTATAGAGGGGGGGGGGGGGGGGTCAATAACCGGACGCGGTAAAGATGGTGTCCGATCGTCATTGAAATATGTTCACATTTCGGTCTATGGGACCGATATATTCGTTTGAGATGCAATTTTAAAGATCATTAAACGTACTATAATTGTTTTTGAATAATTGTAGTCATCACTTTAGCCCTATACAAAATATTTGAAAAAGTATGATTTTTTACCGTGCATGTTGGCGTAAGTACTGATAATACATGCTTATAGCTCAATAAATTGTAACTTTACCGCAATTAATGTTATTTTCAAATGTTTTGTTTTATAAACGACTACATTGATGACTACGGTTATTTATAATCAATTATAGTACATAAAATAATATTTACACACGAATCTTTCGGTTCCATAGGACTCGAGATGTAAATAAATTTCGATGACGGTCGGCCACCATCTTTCCCCCTCCTTTTTTCGACTCGTCCCCTCCTCTTAAAATAAAATTGATCAATTCATATCCTGTACCCGTTTTAGGTATTTGGAAGAGATATCGACGACTTTTCTGCAAACAAGCCTGTTTACACCAGTCTATTAGGTAAAAATGTTACGTTTTCAAAAAAAATCTAAAAACTGTTAATTTTACATCTCAGACCTCAATTAACCTATTATAGTAAATTTAAAATGCATTCAAATGATACTCATCAGGATTTGATCCATAAAATAAATTCCGAGCAATAATGAAAATACGACGTCGATCGACCGCCACACGCTAGTTTTTTGAAAGCTCATACATTTTCGCGTCTACTTTATAATAATACATACTTTATTTATTGAGTTATAAGCATGTTTTATCACTACTTTATCTAAACAGGCACGGTAAAAAAATCATATTTTTTCAAATATTTCGTAAACGACTAATGTGATGACTGCCTCTATTTAGAAACAACTATAGTACTTTAATGGTCTTTCAGATGACATCTCACACAAATCGATCGGTCCGATATGATTCGAGTTGTGAACAAATTTATATGATGGTCGTCCGCCATCTTTCCCTCACTTTTTTCGTATCCCCCCCCCCCCCCCCCTCCATAAACTAAAACCAGTCAATTCATATTCTGAAGACCACGGGGAACACATGTATACCAGTTTTAGGTATTTAGAAGAGATGTCGACGACTTTTCTCCAAACAGGCCGATTGCCTCCAGGGTATAATTTCCTACCGAATATGGAACAATACAACAATAATTTTGTATGCCAATAGGCAAAACACAGAGCACCTTTGTAAATTAAGACCCTATTTGTACCACCTGTGTTATACAAATAAACATTTCATTTCATTAAAAAAATACATTTTTCGGAAAATAGTAGATTGTTTGACAAGGGTCTAAAGTAAGCCATATTACCACTAGGTGGTTATTTTCCCGAACCAAGTGAGGAAAAATTGTTCTTGTGGTAATATGGGTTTTAGACCATAGTCATACATACTATACAGACTTTACGAAATTAGACTTAAAGGACATAACAATAAGAACTATGAGAAGTGAAATTATGTATACATATTAGCACTAGAGCTTAAATGTACGACAGATTTTTAGAGCATGAGAAGTGAAAAAGTAGGAATGTCCGCTTTTTCATTCATTCGCACCATAGAGGGGCATGCTCTCAACAACAAAAAAACATCGCACTTTATAGTAATCATTATCAAACCAAGCTTCGCATTAGGCAGTCATATTATTCACTCTGTGGACCAAACGTAAAGATACAATATTCGCGTGCCTACTGGGTTACCATGGAAACAGCAGACAGGCAACGGCGCGCAGCGGTCAGGCAACAGCGCGCGGCGCGTCGTGATTGGCCCCGCCGCTAGCGCCATGCCATGACGCGATAGACTCCCGCTTTAATCTCCGCGCGTTTGGACTATGTTTAGAACTGATAAGTTCAGAAAACTTCGAGCGATTGATAAAATCGTTAGAATTTTGATGCAAGTTTTAGTATAAAGATAATGAACAGAATGCGCCCACTTGAAAATTTCGGAGATTTCTTATATAGCTATTAGAACGCTTTAAAAATTCAATTGTTCATTAAAAAATAATCTATTGAATAATGTGTTATAAATCAAATCTATTACTCGCCTTCGATAGTTTTTAATATATTTCAGTTAACATATACCACTGAAATTATCTTTTGGAGGAAGTATATTTTTTTTATTTGTTTTAAATTTAAATAAATACGGCCATTGGTAAATCTGTTAGCAAATGTCAGGGTACATTCATATAGTTAAATCCGATAGTCGAATGAAAAGAAATACCACTCGACTTATCTTATCTTGAATTTACGAGTGTCGCAAACAAATACCTATATTATACCTACAGCATCCTCGAAAACAGTTAGAAAAAAATTTTCGCCGTTAGTGCTCATTGTACTCTTACTGATAATAAAATAAAATCGGACTTGTGAGTTATAATTTTTTAAGGCCAAATTTAACGTTCCAGTACCGGCCTATTAATATGTTGTGTTCTATAATGCATCGATAAAATATGTTATGTCGACTCGACCCTTTAAAGAACATTTATTCTAAGGTGTTAGGATGAACGACGTCAAGTCGAATATGTATGTAGAAAAAAAAATATGACTTAGAACAAAACCTACCTTGTCCAGATCAAACCTAGATAAAGCTCCAGCAAAAAGTGCGCAGCCTTGCGCGCGCGCCGAAAGTGCGGGGCGACTTTCCACGCTTGCCGCTTGCGCAACGCAAGGCCGCCAGCTGCCACGTGGCGCGCCCGCGCTTATCAATACGATATCAATAGCTCTACTTCTTAGAACCTAAAACAAAAGCATTTGAACTTAATTTTGAACTAGGTAACAACTTTAAATACAAATTGTCCATACTGCTATGTAATGCAAATCTATAACATTTATTAAGAGTAATTGAATGTGAATATTGTGAATGTTTTTAAAGGGGATCTAAGAAAATCCTCTTTTTTATGAATATAGCGGAACAGCACAACGTTGCGGCGTTGTAAATTTTTTTAAAGTACAGGTTATTGCAGGTATTAAATATTATTCAAAAAATACATATTCACGCACCAACTATATTTTTATGTACACAACTGTCTTATTCTTACTTTTAAAGATGGTCGATCTTGTCGGTACAGTTTAAAGTAATTTCTCCATCATGTGCAATCCCATGTAACGTCGGATTAATTTTAACCTCGCTTTCTTTCATTTCAGTTCTTTTACCTTTTCCTTGCCACGTTGCTTCTACTTTTTCTATAATATCCTATCTTATCTTTACTAGGGCAGATGCCCCGGTTTTGGCCACTTTAAGGAGAGTTTGTCAGTTCAGACGTCCGTCATTTTGTGTCAATAAGGAATTATGTCACTCTTTTTGTACTAAGTTAGTGAAAATATATTACTATTTTTAATGAATCTCCGCTGTTAAAATTCTGACATTAGATCAATTTTTTTTTATGAAATGTCTAAAAGGGGTCCAGGAGCCAGTTTTGGCCACTTTTTTCCATGGCCCCTGACAGCTGAATGACAAATTATACAAGACAGATGACAGTGCCATCTGCACTGCCATATTTTACTCTTATATTAACCATAAACCATAGACTTGTAAATTTGTCTATACCTTAATAAATTTGAAAATGGCCATAATCGGTTCAGTGGCCACAACCGGGGCACCTGCCCTACATTTTTATTGGCACAACAAGAAAAACCCTAAATGAGTCGCATAAGTTCAAACTGGGGTAAATCCATCTGTCCGATTATGCGATTTTGGTATAAATAAAAGGTAATAGGGTACATATTTGCTGAAAGGCTCGAATGGATTTACCGGAGTTTGAAGTTAGGCGTCACAAATAGCATCCATTCAATTCAACTACCTAGTATTAATTTAGTATATACGTGTTCAAATAAAACACAACATTCGTGTCATTGAGGTACTTTCAATTTCGTTCAAACATTTACAAGAAGAACATTTTCAGTTAGACTTATCCGTTACAAAACCGTTGCTTTAAAACGAACCTTCATACTCAGAAGTTAAGATTGAAATTGGGACTCAATTCAATGAATCAGTGTTTTTTTAGCATTTGTTTACGCAATAAAAGACAAATTTGCAGAGCAAACGTTGTACTGGGAATGTCCCTATTACGCATTCGATTTACGTATAATCAAATCTACGTTGATAACGGGCGCAGTTTCAAAGGCGCTACAACCAAAACATTTATTGAGTAAATACGTGTACAGCGAGAGTTTTTTTGGAGAGTTTTAATAGGTATCTATTTTTTGTTAAGGAATGGTATATTTAAACATAAAACGAACCACTATTGTATTTTAGATCGAATTACGTACGGTCAGCATGTTTCAGTTCGTTTCGAGAATCTTCGGAGAGAACTCCAGCTCCATTCAAAACGAAGGACCGTATTCTAACTTTAAAACACATTTAGAAACAATCCAACTTCAATAAACTCCAATGCCTTAATAACGCAATACAGCTAGCGCCTCCTTAACGCCTGAATCAGAATTGGTTTAAAAATTATTCCAATGCAACTCCAATGTAACTTCAATATTGGTTGATTGTTTGTCGTGCGTTGGTGGTATGTTTGAGATGGATTGTGTTTTTAATGTATCGTTTAAGTATTTTAAAAGTAGAATACGGCACCAACGCCCAGCGGTAACTCAAACATTGCTGTTCACTGTTGCTACCGGCTACCGGTGATCATTGCTCTTTATAGAACTGATGTAAACATGTCGTATTGTTTTATTTGATTAGCAGCAGATAATCATAGTCAAACGCTTATTTCATTCAATAATAATTACTTAGTCCACATCCAATCCGCATCGCATCAGGCTTCATCATCATCATTCGCTTGCCTTTGTCCCATTTACTTGGGGTCGGCGCAGCATGTCTTTTTTCCACACATCTCCGTCACCCGTCATCAGGCTTCGTCAGGAGGATAATCATAACATAAGAAAACAAAATTATAAAAATATTTATACTTCGTAAGCTGGCGAGGTTAGGTTTTGACCAAGTAGACAATACATTAAATTAAGTTTTTTCCAAAATTTACATCTCTTGACGATTGTTTGAATAGCGAAATCGCAAAGGTCCAAGTAAGTTTAGTAATTGGAAAATTTTGTTGGAACTTTTAAAACTAATCCAATTACGATTGGCCCTGGACTAATTACTAGGGCTTGAATTAATGTTGATCTTGGTTCCCCTGGGTGTCGTTCTAGATTACATTTTGACCTGACGAGTCTCATGGTAACTCTTGACATCTCATACTTTTTGGTAAAGAAATTACGTAATGTAAGTGGTAAGTGGGATTATATTCGAGCTTCTGTACCTACGCATTATCTTTAGTCGAACATGTATAGGCATTTGACGATAATTTTAACTTTAAAATGGCGATAAAGTCGAGGATTAAGGATGCCTGAGGTGAAATTTATAATTTGGAGTCGAGTAATCTGAAAGCTCCTGTGCTAAGTGTGCTACCATGTTTTGTCTAAAGAGTGCCTTAGCTAATGGCTGCTCTACATGATGAGCGATCGTAGGGACGCCCCTATACACTGAGAGAAAATTACAAGTAAAAAATATTAATAGTTAGTAAACTTTAGTGAATCCCAGGACAAGAGGAGATTATACTAAAGGTTATAAACGTTTTGTTTTTCCTATACTATGGAATTAATAAAACTTCCTTGAAATTAGTATAATTTTCTATTTTCTTTTAGATATCAGCAGGTTATTAATTCGAACATTTTTTTTCTCCTTGTACGATGGAACGCAATATCGTTAGCTTCCTCTAACGCATAGCTGCGTCCCTAATAAGGCCCATCATGTAAAAGAGCCATAAGAAATCGTTCAGTTCGTATCAGTCGTTATGCTGTCAACTTGTTATACATTGGTTTTGGCTCGTTCATTACGCGTCTTTCAAACTGCTGCGGTTTCCGCATGCGGCGCCGGTGCGCGAGCAGGATAGCGCTCTGCGTGCGTATAGCGCTGTCACACTTGCACACCGTCGCCGTGAATATAACTCAACACTATCTACTAGTACTACATAAGGTGCTGTCAAATTGCTTAATAAAAAAGGTCCAGTTTCGATCATAATCGGTTCTCTTGCCAAGCGTAACTCAAAACAACATTGCAATTGTCATCCCAAATTTCCCAGTAGCCGAACAAAAACTAAATGTAATGCGGATCTGACAAATACCAACAGCAACACATTTACTATTGTATACCTTATCTCAATGCAATAACGTTTGTGAATGGTCAGTCAGTTCTGCCGACGGTAGTACCATCGGCAACAATGTTAACTGACCATTTGTAATCCCTATTGCAACGGCACAAGGTCCATCGATGGTCAGTTAAGTGTGTTGCTGTCTGTACGTCGACCTACGTGTGATGTGCCGGTAGAAAAACGCGTCCGGCTCGGTAGTTAAATGTCATGCGCCGAAAAAACAGCCGCAAGGTTTGTGTTGTTTATTTGAATGACAACGAAAAGGGGTCACCTTGTAATGTTACTTTATACAAAGTTACCATTTCATTGTCCTTGATTGACTCTGCATTGACATTGAAGTTCAGATCAAAGAAAAAACGTGCTGGGCAGTTTTACGGTAAAATGTGGAAACAAAAGATATTAATTCTCTTAGTCTAGTGCTACCTAAATTCAATTAAAAAAAATTAACTGCTACTGTCGAACAATGACTAAACACCGATTTTTATACATCAATTAGATTATTGTTTTAAAAGGTTGTGTAAAAAATTGGTGTTTTGTAGGCAAATCGTAATCGTGTAGGTATTTACATATAAAAGCTGTCTCGCCGTTTCGGGAAAAATCTCATTTTGTATTTATTCCCCTGGAGGCCTATTCCAAGGATATATTTTGTTAAACTTTTGATTTGATTAATTTGATATTGAACTGAACCGAACCTGTCAAAAGTCAAATATAAAAGTAATCTAATATAGACCTAAAATATTGGACCTACAAAGAAATACGACTACAAACCACTCTAAAATGCACTGTCACCCACATAGTATGCGAGTTATTAAACCTGTGAACTGTCGAGTAAAAACCAGATATTACCCAGCGCGTTAGACCATACATGCGTTCACCTAGTTATTATTTTAAAGAGAAATACGCGAAACGGCCTCGGTACAGATACCGTGAGTAACATAGTTATTTTGTTGTTAACAGTATATTAACTGTACACTAATGTCCAATGTTCTCTGTTATATTAGACTATTTTATTTAGAAAATGGTAAAGTCAAGAAAAATTAGTTTTAGAAGACCAGTCTCGCCTTTTTGGACCAAGACTCGTCCGTTCTCACTGCGATCACAGAGTCGATCTAAGTATAGAATGACATAAAGCCTAAACTTCTGTAAAAAATACTGAAATCACTATAGTGATACCTATAAGTTTTAATATTTGAAGAGTTCCCTCGATTTCTCCAGGATCCCATCATCAGATCCTGACCTGGTGACAATGTGTCTACCTATGAAGTTTACTCTTTCCAACAAAAAAATAATTTTCCGAATCGGTGCAGCCGTCTTCGAATAATAATTGAATAACATTAAAAAAAAGTAAAAACAAAGATCCCGGCGAATTGAGAACCTCCTCCTTCGAAATCTTGAAGTCGGTTGAAAGGCAAAAGCTGTATAATGTGAATGTGAATGTACTGTGCTATATTAAGTATATTTTTACTATAGCAAAGTGGTTACATAGTGAATAATACTTGTAACAGTATGTAGAACATTGGGTGGGCGTAAGGGCGTGTGGTCGCGGATACAGAAACATTGAGTTTGACAATATTGCTACATGGCTATTAAAATAATGTTATTGCTTGTAATGTATGGACCGGCTTAAACATAGTCAGACTTGATACATAACATGTAGCTGTGCGTTAGTTTTTTTAATAATATGCTATATATATCTATATAGACTTCGCTGGTTCGGTCACCTACAGAGAATGGGTGAGGATCGGGCTGTCAAGAAAGCGTTCTTGGGACGACCGACTGGTCGCCGTCCGGTGGGTCGGCCCAGATATCGTTGGTGAGACAGTGTGGCGGCGGATCAGCTGCAGCTTCGCGTCAACAACTGGCAAGAAGTTGCGCAGGATCGGGATAGGTGGCGTGCTCTCATTTCGGAGGCCAAGATTCTCTTTGGATCGTTGAGCCAAAATAGTAGTAGTATATAAGGACATATGATAGCAAAACAATAGCTATACTAGGACACAAAATGTGTCTCATTTATTGGGACACTCCTAGAAACAATAGTGCCTACTCTTGATTATAAGTAGAAATAAGAAAACAATCGGAATCACTTCAACTAACAACGATTTTTGTAAACACGCTGCCATTTTTCGGTTCCGGATCCATTTTTCACTTTTTTAACGATAATTATTCTGATATCGCTGCGGAGTTCCGTCACTAAGATACTAGAAACCAGAAATCAAGTAGAAGTTACCTTAAGGGTCCGAGTCACGACCAAGAATAAAACGCGGTTAGTTGCGCAACGCACGCGCAGATCCTGATAAAGCCGCCGGCGCCGCTGATAACGCACAGGCTCGTAGGGCTGCTCAAGATCTTACTATACCGGGTGCCGTATTCTTATTACAAAATACATAAACAATACATTAAAAACACAATGTATCTCAAACACAACTCCAACACACAACAAACAAATGTGGGCGAGTTTAGTGCAAGGGACCACTTGGTCGATTTACAAGGACAATTTTTTCTTTCACTAATAGATAGTGCATATTGAGTATTTTTGGGAGTTACTACTCCATATCGACAAAGTGGTCCCTTTGTCCGTACAGTTAGTGTCAAATATGCTAGAGTAGCCAAATAGTTCGTCACACCATACAAAATATATGGTGTGACGAACTATTTGATCACTTTAGCTGTTACAATATATTTGACGCTGACTGTACACTGACACAAATAATCAACCAATACTGAAGTTGTATTGAAGTTGCATCGGAACAATTTTCAAACAAATTCTGATATTTCTGATGGAGGATGAGGAGAAGACTCTACGTTTTATTTTTTTGCCCATTTTACAGGTCGCACCGGAATCACCGGATAAACTTAACTACATATCCTTCTTACAAAGGAGCAAAAGTATAAACATAATTATTTTTGACGTCGACCGTACGTAATACTTGATTTTTTTTACGCCAGCCCCCTGCGATCAGCCGATATAGGTACAAAGTAATAATTTATTGTGTTTATCAAATAAAAGTAATGTATAAAACATTTATTTACATAACTAAATATACAGAGGTACTATAGTACAAATACTAAACTAAATTAATAACTAGCTCAAATCTAAACTAGGCCCTTGCGGCATTGTACCAAGGATGCTGGCGTTATTTCCTCGTTGTATCGCAATGCTGATACGCTGTGCGAGGAAACCGCCAGCTCTTCGGTCACCAGTTACATCAACCAGACGCTTTGCGATTTCTGCAAAAAACTTGTGTGCGCTGGGACCCCATGGACCTAGAGTTTCAACTCCAAAAGGTACAAAATGGTATTCTCTACCGAGACTTTTATATTTGTTACGTTTTGAAATTTCGGCGCTTTCCGCCGCTGCGCCCGCTTTTACGTTAGTCCGTTGGAGATGGGACGGTGCCAGTGTGTCTACGCAGGTAGCATCCCACACTAACATCCGTCCCAGGCTCCAAGGAACCAAAGACACCCCATCAGGCCTCTTGCCATCATCCCTGATAATGCCAGTCGGCTCAAGAGAAAAGTAATTAAATCCCGCTTTGATAATCGCATCGTGAGGGAATGGCACTTGTTGTGCCATGAGAAAATAATGCAAAATAAGTAACTGTATTATTTTTATTTAGGTACTTAAAGTTGTACAGAATCAAGGCCTAACAAATAAATATATATAATTGTCAGCCCTGTCGGCCCTGATAACATTGGAAAGGCGGTTGTTGCATTTTTATTTTATGCTCATATTTGGCTTCGTTAATTTTGCAGGCCAGTTGCCAGGCCCTACATTCTGGTTGTTTAAATTTAATATAAATCTTAGTCGGGAACTTATACAGGTAGATAGATAGGGGTACTTTTTATATTTTTAATAATTGGTAGTCCGCCTGGAGCTGAGAACTCGCGATTTCCTTGCAAACGAGTTCACCAATATAACAAGACCCTTATGATGACCCTTATTCATATCTCCTTGAACAATCCTGCTCATATACGAACTCTCAAATTGTATAGATCTCTGCTACAGTCCCAACAAATTTCATAAAGACCAGAAAAACGCTATTGAAGTTATGGCGGAGCAACTATTTAAAATCAAAAAGCGAATCGAAATGCAGGGATGCCTAGATAGCCGGCTGACAGTTCTGTGTGTCCGAAGTTGTCTGCACGAACTCACTTCGCTTGTGCTCCGCTCGTTCGATAATCCACTAAATTATGAATAGGAATAAGTCAAGATTTTAGATCAAGTATTTGAGAGATGACCTATAAGGTCAGGTTTTGTTCGTCATTTATTTTACCCTACAAACCAGGGGCAGGGAAGGCCAAACCAATGAAAGTAATAAAAGTTTCTTGGCTAAATATGCCTAAAGCTGCGGTCAAGACCATTTTTTATTAAAAAAAAAAACTGAATAAATGTAATTAAGTTTAACGAAAATTTTTCACTGGCCAATTAGCTCTCTTGGAACTTCTTTAATCTTCTAGGATAATTATAAATGTTTCCAGCAAATTTTAGCCGAGATATAGATATATTGTGAAAGTTGGAAACCAAAAGCTACGTGAAATATTTGTTATATAATATCAACCATGCGAAAAACACTAATGACTTCTGCAAAAAGTCATACATACATTCTCTCTATATTTTTTTTGCAAAATTATAAATAAATAAATAAATAAATAAATATTTGGGGACAATCTTACACAAATCAACCTAACCCTAAACTAAGCAAAGCTTGTACTATGGGTGCTAGGCGACGATATACATACTTAGATATATAAATACATACTTATATACATAGAAAACATCCATAACTCAACATCTAAACATCTTTCAAGTATTTACCTATTATTAGCAACCTATTTAGCGATATACCTTACTAATTCATAAGATTCAACGTGGAAATGGATCCCGAGACATCGAAACGATTGGCATACATTAGAGGCCTATGTCCTCCAGCAGAGTGAAGGGATAAGAGAGCGAAGAAGCTTATCTATTCGTATTTGGTGTCATTATCCTCATAATATATTTGTAGCCATTATAGCTTCAGTGTGAAAAGGAAAATCATATAACCTACTCGTACTATTGACTATTACATTACGAATGCCTATACGGCTCGGCCAACAATGAACATCAAGAGATCTTTTGTAAACATTTCGTTTCATTAGAAACTAGAAAGTAAACATTTACCGGCCGCTGATTGACATAAAAAATGAATCCAATTCCCCGATAGCAGAATAAAAGAACAGTAAAATCCAAGATGGCGGAAAAAGTCCCGGCAGAAGGCTTCGCAATTAGCTAAAAAGGTCCTATTTGTGATGGTTAGAACGCTCCTGGTTTAATTTGATTAAATTCTGAGATAGCTATGAGGGAAAATTGTGGAAAAAAGGACTGAACCTACCGCTTACTGCAAACTTGCAAAGTGCGTGGCGAGGCAACTAAAAGATATGATCGGGTTTTATGTAGCAAAAAAAGGCGAATTGGAAGTGCTCATAACCGGGTTTAAGCATATTATTAAAACTATTTAATACGGGATATTTACCACGTGAGTATTGTTTTTGTGAGCGTCGATATTTCGACACAGTTGCACGCGCCATTATCACGGAAATATCGGACGATCACAAAAACAAACTCACATGGTAAATATCCCGTATTAAATAGTTTTTGTAATATTAATGACCATGTTAGTTTAAGCATATTGCTCAGTATAGGAAGACCACTTTAACAGTCGAGTTCTTCAATATTATTGCGATTAATTAGATAATAATCTGTGTACCCGTACAAATAAGGTTGTGTTCTTTATATTTTTCTCCAATTAATTGCATCTGTTTTAGAACTCGACTGTACCTCTCGTAGTTATTACCTAATTTCTTGTATTGTTTGCGATCGCACTGACGATGACGGCTATTTTAGGGCTCCTCTATAAATTATTCCTCTACCACCGCTCGGAGTTGGTCATACTATGAAAAGGCCTTTATAGTACATTTCCAGTGATTTTATTGAAGATCTTCACAATTCCAAACATTTAATTTCATAACGCGGTCTCATAAAATACTGTATCTCTTGAATACTAAATAAAAAGAACTAGCTAAACAAGCACTCCGACTCCATGTCTGAAGCCTTGTAAAAACAACGGCCAAGTCTAGTACAAATAAGAGCAAGATAACGTAATAAGCAGCGCTTCGAACTCCAGTCAGACGCAATTTGCTAACAACTGGAAAGAAAGCCATCCAGGTGACTGTAGGACCGGATGACTGCGGACGCAAGTAGTTAATTATCCAGTAACTTGACTTAATTGTACCTATGTTTTTTGCACAACGAAGAATGTACTAGTAATAACACAAGTAAGGAGTACATAACACAAGTCTTTTTATTTATTATTTTTTTGTAACATTTTAATATTTCCATAATTTATTTATAAAATTTTAAAACCGGTCAAGTGGAGTTGCCAGTAGTGACATGAATGTCACCTGGAAATATTGTTGTCACTAATTAGGTTAAGAATAGCTAAGAATAGTTAAGTATAGTTTTAAGTTTTGGTTGCCCTGAAAATCAGCGTTGTGGCTATTCTGTCATGACACATGCTGAGTGGCAACCATTTTGGTGTAAACTTTTTAATTGTATGTCCTTGCCTTCGTTCTATTGTGTTACACCGAATAAACATTTTTCATTTCATTTCATTTCATAATAACAATTTGAATTTTTGCCCTAACTTATTAAATTTATTTGTTTTAATCAACATATTTACCAAACTACTTCACTTCTACAACATATTTACCAAACACTTTCACTTGGATTTATTATGGAAATCATAACCTATACTATAAATCCCACCACCCACGAATGTTTGAAGATGGAGACCCAGATTCTTCAAAATCTGTCATGCGTATTGACTAAAATATACAAGTAAATCAAACCATAAACTTTTAAAGTGTTAGTATGTCTCATAATTAAATTCAATAACCTTACTCGTAAATTGTAAGATAACTACCTTAAATACAACAACAAAAAAACAATAACTAAGTATAATACATATTAAATTAATAACAATTTAAGCGGTCTCAGCTGCAGTCGATATGCATAAGCAACCTGAGTAATTGCAGCATAATAATAGTGGTATAACTTTATACCTGTTATATCTGTCAATCAATCTACTTCAATTGACTATTTTATTGTCGATAATAAGTGTTTAAAATAATTTCACGGCTTAACTCACGTATTTTAGCCACTACGCATGAAATGTTTCTCAATAAGGCTTGTACTCGTATTGTGGTTACTAGGCGACGATATAAAAATATTTTTTTAAATAAATATTTGGGGACAATCTTACACAAATCAACCTAACCCCAAACTAAGCAAAGCTTGTACTATGGGTGCTAGGCGACGATATACATACTTAGATAGATAAATACATACTTATATACATAGATAACATCCATAACTCAGGAACAAATATTTGAGATTAGCACACAAATAAATGCCCTTACCAGGATTCGAACCCGGGACCTCCAGCTTCGTAGGCAGGGTCACTACCAACTGGGCTATGGAGGCCGTCAGATATATGCATATATATGTATTATAGATAGATATAGATAAATAATTAAATACATAAGCATGTATAACTCAGGAACATATTCGTGATAAGCACACAAATAAATTCTGTGACCAGGATTCGAACCATGGACCTCCTGCCTTATAGGCAGGGTCATTACCGCCTAGGCTAAGTGACCGTTAGGGACTTATCACACTTGAGCGATTTGAAAGCGATTTCTTTACAAAACTCATACGCGGCGAACTCGCTGCGTGTTCGCTCCCAAACAAAACTCGTTCACAAATCGCAAGTGTGACAACTCTCTTAAGTTTATATTGTATTGTGCTTAAAATCGTTATTTAATTTTTCAGTGTAATCCTACCTTTGATCTTCTTAAAAAGCATTTTGAGCCGTTATTGTATAGTTAATACACTGCCCAGTATACTTATTGTGCTGTGTCCTGAGGCCAGCCTCGCAACGTCGTTAGGCTTCATCAATTTGCGGTGGTTGCGGAAAACGATGAAAATATCTCGGCTCTGCTTTTCTTTTATGGACTTATTGTGTGGGCTCAAACTGACCTTTAACTAACGTCTAATGAAAAATATTGGATATACCTATCTTATTGTTTAGTGTGTTCGATATTTACTAATAACATTTCAGTTAAACAAGGCAAATTTTCCCTTCTACTTAAAAAAAAGCTGTATTAGCTACACCAAATGTTGGAATTCACCATGTTGATTTCCTTTAGCTATGAAACTAAGATGAAAATAATTTGTATAAGGTCGACTCGGTGAAGACCGTCAGACGGCGAAGATCGTATAGCCATAGAGTAACATATACAGGATGTCCCAGAAATCGACGTCAAGCCGTGAATGGATGATAGACCAAGTTATAACAGTTACTTATCAGAAAAATACAAAAAACAAATCTATCACGTTCTTCAAAAATTATGGTCACTTTAAAAATTTACTAGAATATTCACGCCCTGGAGTTCGATTTTTGAATCTCACCGGTGACTTTTTTTGTATGCAGCCGATGACTATTTAGTACGAAATAAGTCACCCGATGAGATTCAAAAATCGAACTCCTGGTCTCTTAACTTCTAGTAAATTTTTAAAGTGACCATAATTTTTGAAGAACATGTGATACATTTTTTTTTGTATTTTTCTGATAACTGTTATAACTTGGTCTATCATCCATTCACGGCTTGACGTCGATTTCTGGGACACCTTGTATAATAGAGCAGTACAGTCTAAGAACTCTTTGAAGCTTAAGCCTGAAAGCGTCATCTAGTTCAGAGTTACCTAAAGGTAGCTCGTAAGTAGGAAAAAAGCTAGCTTTTACTACGGTACGCTATTCGTCCCTAGATGTCGCTGCGACGCAAAATAAAAATAGGAAGAAAAAATGACATTTCGTCGCAGCGACATCTAGGGACGAATAGCGTACCGTAGTAAAGCTAGCTTTTTTCCTACTTACGAGCTACCTTTAGGGGACTCTGAACTAGATGGCGCTTTCAGACATGAGCTTCGAAAAGTTTTTAGACTGTGGATGTCTATATTATCTATAAGTCTCTGGTATAGCAAAGAATTACAGCTAATTCATAGCTTTTTTTTACGAAATGGTAAAACTGTTGTAGAACTGTTCTAAAACAGTTTTACCATTCGCCGAGTCGACCTTACATAAATAAAACTTAAAACAATTTTAATTCTTGACTACTATGTTTCATCAAACCGATAAACGGTGCAAGGATATGTACGACTTACAATATTTTGTTCGCGCCCCTTTTTAACTGACTTCAAAAAAGGAGGAGGTTCTCAATTCGACTAATTTTTTTTATCGTTCTATCATCTTCATTCACAATCAGTCATCTCGCTTACTCTTTTCTTTATCACTTTCTTATATCATTCGACCTCATTCCGCAACACGTCATCCTGCCTCCTTGCCAGCTTACTTGTAAAAAGAAGAAGTTAGAAACTTGACATTAAGATATACTGACATTGAGAAGAATTTACATGATTAATATTAATTAAGTGGTGAAAGAAATGATTATTGATCCAATAAAGAACCATAAGTGAAGCTGGCGGTCGCCTCGTCGTCTGGTCGTCCTATGCAAGGTATGTAAGCTGGCTTCATTGATCCATTATTGTATTCGACCAATAAAACAAATTAAATAAGCCGTGAGGTGCCCGGCCTCAGAATGGTTCCCTGCCATATCGTCCCGTGGTTGCAGTAGGAGTCTGCTAAGGAAATATACCGGGAGATGGGCAGCATCTTCCGAAAGCCTAAACAACAATAAACAAAAAAAACTGCGCGCGCCAACCCGCCTGCCAAGCGTGGCGCGTATGGCAAACCCCCCCTTTAATCCAAAGGGGAGGCCTATGTTCAGCAGTGGACGTCTTATGGCTGAGATGATGATGATGAATAAAACAAATTAGCTTCACATCACACGCGCATATTCTCTTAACAATATCGTGTCAAGATCATTTTGAACAATTAACTCGTTTACCTACTTCTGCAAAATGTACGTAAACGTAATATAATAAAATACGCACGCCGCAAAAGCGTTTACACAAAGTTTCATTATTGGCACAAGGATCATTGCGGAGTATGGAAATAAATTCAAATGTCTCGAAACTTTCGGTGTTCACGTAATTCCTCATAAATATTACGAGCACAGGCTGGCAACTCCTTAATTATTATAACTCCTCAACATTTACATCAGAAATAATATAATAATCATCAGAAATAATATATTATTTAGTATTAATTATAGCATGTGCGCGTAGTTACCAGTGACCGAGAGGCAACCGGATGGCTCGCGGTATTTAAGCTCCCAACGTGTTGTGGAACCACCCTGTGCAACCCGGAAACCCGAACTGATTCACGTTGGACTTGGTTTTTCATCCTCCCCGTCCCATTTTTCTGATGGCTTCCAATTCTGACGGATCGATAACCGACTACGGGGGCTATTCATAAATTACGTCATTTCAAAATAGGGGGGGGGGGTCTGGACATCGGATGATGGTAGCACAACGTAGGAGGAAACGGGGCTCGTTGAAGCATAATATTTGGATGATTTTAGGGGGGTGGAGGGGTCGAAAATCGTCAAAAATCGATGACGTAATTTATGGAGCCCCTAGCCGGTGTGAATGGCAATTTACATGCTCGTTCTTGTTGACAAACATATACTGGAAACGAAGCCTCGCGGACACTGAAACTACGCGTCATTGCTCTGAATATACAGGGTGATTCAGTAGACGTGAGCAGAATATACAGCGGATTCAGTCAATAACAAGCTATTGTTTGATACCATATTAGTGTAATTAGCGCTATTTTTTTTGTTTTTGTAGGGTGACCATGATTACACAGAACAAAATTTCTACGTAACAAAAAATTAAAATTCGTTGTTATTTCACTTAAACATGACGGCGGCCGGTTACATTATCGTTAAGTATGTAGGGTTGTTCTTGCTGACGTCTCCTGAATCATCCTGTATATAAGCAGATCAACTTAAAATGTTGTAGGGTTTTTACTCGTTCTTGCTTTATTCTATACTAACTCAAACGCCGTATTTACACTTGTAAGTTTTGCTTGCATGAGTAGGTATGAAGCTATTCGCTAGGATGAGATAGATGTTCATCTCTCAATCTGATTTTTTAACTTTCCTACTGAGCAAAACCAGTCGCCAGGACGCTCGCGTTCCTATACAAACGTAGTTTAGCTCTCATTTTAAAATGACATGCTTTAGAACCACGAAATTTGGCATGGGCATTCTAGTAGTACAGATCTATGTCGGTAATTCGTTTTCGTTGCAAAAAATTGTAATACAAAGAAAATACAAACAAGATACTGATTTACATACAAAACTTATTTTTGCTATATTTTCTTTGTATTACAATTTTTTGCAACGAAAACGAATTACCGACATAGATCTGTGCTGCTAGAATGCCCATGCTAAATTTCGTGGTTCTAAAGCATGTCGTTTTAAAATGAGAGCTGAACTACGTTTGTATGGGGACGCGAGTTCACGCGAGCGTCCTGGCGACTCTTAAGTGTATTTTTTGCAAACCACTGCTACTAACTAGTAAAATACGAACACCTAAAAGGTACAATACCTAAGCCAAAAGTAACAAACTCCCATTAGTTCTACAAGTTTTAAGTTCCTGACAAGGGTCTTCGCTATTTATACCTACTCCTCAGTTGAAAATTTCACCTTCCAAGCTAAATTCGGCTTTAGCACTCTTATGTTAAGAGCTAATAACGAAATAACAATACGAAACGTATGAATACCGGCTTATCTTTTCACTTCGCAGTGACGACACTCAATATGTGAATTCCCTGTGGACGCGAGAAAAGTCTATGCACATTTATATATTAGGGAACGTACCCAAACTACGTGACCAGTTTAGGGGGGGAGGAGGGTCGTCAAAATACTACTCTAAGTCACAGGGGTGACGGGGGGGGGGGGGGGTCTTAGGTTCTGTCACGTAGTCAATAATTATGCTCAAATATCGCGCTTCTAATTATAGGTTTCCATGCACTTTTGGCGTCACGCGGCCAGTGTCGAGTAAATAAAAGGCAATAAGTAGGCAAAATTATGTTTTTTTGCTTTCTATGTCCAAAACATCACTCTAAACTATATGTGCGAGAGAGGGGGGGTCTTGGCAATTACTACGGATGGTCACCGAGGGGGAGAGGGGGGGGCAAAAACTGAAAAAAATGGGTCACGTAGTTTGGGTACGTTCCCTTATTATAGTGATGTTCGCCTATTGAAGCGGCATACTGTAGACAAAACGTAGACCGCCCTGAATGCGATTATCAGTATTATCACACTGGCGACGGATCCACAAGCGGCGCCGGTGCGCGAGCGAGATAGCGCTATACACATGCAAAGCGCTATCTCGCTTGCGCACCGGCGCCACATGCGGATCCGTCGCCAGTGCGATAATCGCCTAAGATGGTTGGTGGAAATGTGTCCTGCCTTACTGCAGAATAAATAGTATATATATATTTACTTCAAGTAAATATATATACTATTTATTCTGCAGTAAGGCAATAGTATAAATATTTACTTCATGTACTTTTTTTTTTTTCAAAACTATGGGACATGAAGGGGATGATGTATTTAAAAGTTAGTAATTCAGCATTGAAAGATTTTCTAAGAATTACATGCTTTTCGGCAATAAATAATTTTCTTGAAATTTGACTCAAACATTTTATGTTGTTCGTTTCTTTTAAAATACTATGTTACTAAAGAAGAGTTATTAATTTTTAGCTATTTTTTCCATTGGCATCATAAAAGTAGGGCTGAATTTTTTTTCACATTTAAGTTGGTTCTATTCCCAGACGAAGCAAGCAATATTTGGAAAATCTTTGAATGCAGAATTACTAACTTTTAAAAATAACACAAAGTCTTCTTTCAGCAAAATATCCTATCTACGATATTCAAGGTCCTTCCCCTTCATGTCCCATAGTTTTGGGACGCCCTGTATAGTTTGGTTGTCTTTGTACGATCGAAGGCCGAATTCTAACTTTGAAACACGTTTGGGTACGATCCAACTTCAATACAAGTCCAATGCATTAACATGTAATGCAATACAGGTAACGCCTCAACGTCTGAATTAGAAATTTCAGAGTTTACTTGAAAACTATTCCGATGCAATACAATACAACTTCAATATTGGTTGATTATTTGTTGTGTTGGAGTTATGTTACAGATATATGGTATTTTAATGTATTTTAGAATTACTAGTAGTCCGCCTCGAACTGAGAACTCGCGTTTTCCTTGCAAACGAGTTGACCAATATAACAAGACCCTAAGGAGGATTTTTTTCTCCTTCTAGCTCCATAACCACTTGATCGATCCTGCTCATATACTAACTTACAATTTCTATGTATCTCTGCTACAGCCCCAAGAAATTTCATAAAGATCAGAAAAACGGTACTAAAGTTATAATCAGACAAACTATCGAAATCAAAAAGCCATCCAAATGCCGAGACGTCCCAGTAACCAGGTGACAGTTCGGTCTGGAGTTGTTTGTAAGAACTCACTTCGCTTACGCTCCGCGAGTTCGATGATACGGCACAGAGCTTGCGCTTTGATGGGTCGGCCAACGCGTGGTCTAAATGAGCTTACTTTACGGCCTTTACGCTAATAAGAGGTGCTACCCACTACAGCCCAAGTTCTCATGCTTGCTCGTTGCAGGGTCTGCCATCTAGTAGATTAACTTGGCAATTTATGTGTGACTTTAGCACTTGGTTCCAATAAGAGACTATAGAGATATAGACGTCCACATCCTAAGAACTTTTCGAAGCTCAAGGTACCGAATATGTAAGAGAAATGTCACCTGCACTGCTAGCAACTCCACCTACTCGTAGTAGCTACTAGTGTACTACTAGTACGCTATTTGTTATGTATCTTTAGGGGGACCGCAATCGACATGAGCTTCGAAAAGTTCTTAGGCTGTGGTTGTCTGTATCTCTATAGTCTCTGGTTCAAATAAAAGATCCTGTACCATGCATTATTAGAGGTAGAAGTGACATAACTTAATGATAAACACCCGACGTACATTGTTGAAATAAAGTCAGTCGTCTATAATAGTAGTTTATGTAACTGTTACGTAATAGGGGCCCTTAAAACACGAGTGTGGTTTTGTGAAGCGAACGAAGTGAGTTTCATAATAAGATCACACGAGTGTTTTAAGGCCTAATTACGTACAGTTGCATACACTGCTTTATCTACACACATATTATAAACCCGAAATGTTGATTGAATGACTGCCATTGCACGGATTGCACGCCATCGCCATGGCCAACTCGATTGTACGGTCGGCGGGGCGCGTGCCGGCGGGTCGTAGCATCCCGGATTTTCATAAGGATATCGATTTTTTGCTTATTATTTGATAATAATAACATCGTTACAGATAAGACATTTGTTCTAACTTCTAATGAAACAATCTATTTTTATGGTGGTTATAACATGCGGTTTTTGAACGCATCATGGAGGGTTTATGATATGGGTGTAGATAAAATACTCTTAGCTTACTGATGAAAGTTCTCTGTTACATAGTTATGTTTCTGTTACTTTATAACACCGACCACAGCTTATAACTTACAATTGGAGAGCAAAGTTAGTCGCAAGTTGGTGGCCGAGTTTAGAATTTGTGATTTAGCGAATAATTGTGTTGGAACCTTTATTTATTGCCCGAAATAAATTGCGCAATTTCACAAACTTACTAGTTTTTCGCTGGTTAACGATCGACGGTTTAGCAAGTTATCGAACGAGCGGAGCGTAAGCAAAGCAAGTTCTTACAATCAACTTCTGGCAAATGGGACGTGTCGGCGTTTCGATGGCTTTTTGATTTTAAAAGTTTGTTCGGCGATAACTTTAGTAAAGGTTCTCTGATCTTTATGACATTTGTTAGGGACTGTAGCAGAGATACATACAGATACAGATACAAATTTAATACACGTTTAAACACATTACTAAAAAAAACGTTACTAAAGTTATCGCAGAAATGCCGAGACGTCCCATTAGCTAGAATTGTTTCTAAGAACTTGCTTCACTTACGCTTCGCGCGTTCGAATATTCATACATCACCACCATTCTTATTTTCACTAGAAAAAGTTGGCTAATACGCATGTCACGAGAATGTCCCCGAGTGCCCCAAGACAATCTATTTTTATCCCAATTTAATGGCCTCTATTTGCAGATGTTCTATTGTTTTTCTGTCGCCATTCTTCGAAAGTTTATCCGCCTATGGAATACGTAAAGGTTATCGCACATTCGACATTTTTTTTTAAATTATGAGACTGATCAGCGTTTGACCCTAGTCTCACCTGATGGAAAGTGAAGACAGAGCCTAAGTTGGAACAGCTCACCGGTTCACTCTAGCTTTCAAGAGACCGAGGTCGTATTTGTCAGGGAATGCAGATGACGGGAGCGTAATTCATTCCTTGGCAGTCCGCACCAAAAAAACGAAGCAAATCGTTTGAACTTTGCATTCGCTCCCCGCGCCTTGTATAGCCTATTTGTCATATTCGACTGTTGTCATCATAATTTTCATCATCGGACGGAAATGATGATGACAATATTCCTCTAATATCTGGCGGCTTGCTAAGTCGTAACTGAATTTGCCCGTATTCATTTTGGTTTGATTTATTTGATTTTGATTTATTTATCTCTCAATAGTATTACATTACAGTACCTAATAAGTAATAGAAATCTTAATACATACTGAGATCGTCAAAATACATAAATAACATTTTGAATAGAAATTATGTCAGATAATTAAAAAGTAGTTAACAATTTTACTTACGCTAAGTTTAACAATTTTTATCAGTAATAATAATTTAGAATGTATGTTATAGTTGATGGTATGTTATAGTGGCAACAGCTTTTTCTTTGCGGTGAGCAAACAGTAGTACCTATCTAGCGCGCGAAATTATCGATTAGCTCGGCGTCGATAGCTGCTGGTAAAAATCATCTCGAGGTGCCTAAAGGCAATAGTTTCTCGGCGATCAACGATGATTCAATCTCGACCGGAAAAGCTGATAATGACAGCTGACTTTCGCTTTGAAAAACTTGTGTATATTGCATTGATACGCCTGGTGACATGTGAGCGCTAACCTTTATTACAGGAATGGAGTGGATATAGAGTTACATGTATTTTCAACCCCTTTGTGAAGGTCGCAGTGTATAAGAAGTCTTTGTAGCGTAGTTTGTTCTTAGCTTCGTTTAGAAAAGAACGTATCATTAAAACATGGACCCTTTACATCGTTGCAACGCACGCGATTCTTTTATGCAAGTATTTTTGCTCTGTGAAAATGGCATGCGAATAAAAGGATTATCGTATTCCTTCTTGAATTTACGCTGAGTTTTTTTATATTTGTTTAAAACATATCGATATATCGTACAACGTTTTTCTTGCGGTAGGAGTTAATAAATATAGGTAGTTAATTCATTTTAACATAGAATGATGAAAAATGCCAAAATTTCCAGGTTCTGTAAGAAATTTTCAATATCATATTACGTACAATAACGTACATAGACCTGTTTGATAAAATTAATTTAAATTTAAGCTAAATATAGGTAGTGTATGGCCTGTAACACGACCAAATAATTAAAACGTAGATTCTACTCTTCAAACTAAACAACGTTTGTTCAGCGACTTAAAAAAAAAACTTACGGTTTGATTTTTAGTACATTTTAAAGTTTACCGGAACTCGCAATGTATTGCGAAATTGATTATGTCTGTAGGGTGACAAGCAATGTCAATTAGACGGATTTTAACGTACATTGAAAATAATATTTAGTTTGTATGAAAAACAGACAATCTTAAGACTACATATTTTTTAAATGTTGTAGAACACTACTTTTATTGTTTAAGGAGTACCACCTACGTTTTAATTTTTTGCTCGTATTACAGGCCACACCCTGTATATCATAACAACAAATAATGTAACTGCTTCATTGTCGTCACTTTTGAATATAATTCAGAATATAATAAAACACGCCACAATGGCATTTCGGGGGATTTGATAGAACTTTGGAAGTTGGTTAATAATTTAGATGAACCCGCAGCCTCTAGGGTTGCACGTGATTTCGAGTCGAAAGACTCGAGTTATGACAATAATGAACTCGAGACAATAGCATTTATGGCCAACTTAAGCGAGTCCCGGCCCCGGGGCTTGCAAGAGCAGTGGCTTGGCAGGCTGGCAAAAAAGTCAAAAAAGTTGAATACAAATCAACTAATACAATTTTGTATAAATTAACGTGCAATATGTTAATATAACCTACTCTTTAGATTTCTTATGTTGATAACTTAATAGTATTATTATTTGCATGGATATAAAGAAAACTATTTAATTTATCAATAGGAGGGCCAATCAACATTTTGACCGACAGTTTTGAGTGTCTCTTGCGTTACTCAAAATGTCTCTGGAGTTACCAAGAAATCGGACTTCTAATATACATAGATTCTGTTTATTAGGTTTAATAGGTGGGGGCTCTAATGTTTCGACATACAACATAAAGAGAAACACAGAAAAGTCATTATTTATAGGTGAAATTTTCAAACGAAATTTAAAAGTTGAGGACAGATTTGTGTCGGTCAAAATGTTGATTGGCCCAGGAAAGAGTGCTTTATATCTCATTTAAGGTAAAATAGAACTGCGGTTGAATTTTCCCAATTCCGTCAGACTGTTTTTCGTGTGTCAAATTTTTATACTCTTAAGTTCATTGGTTACATACATACATAGTAGGATTGTCATTTGTCATGTCACCCAACGCAACAAACAAAAAACATAAGACACGGGCATTATGTAGCATACTCCATCATTGAACATTATGACAAAGTCAGTTTTCCATACATAATTACCTAATAGTTGCTTTGAGTACACGACTATATTTAAAATTCAACTTTCATTGTATCTCGAGACTTCCAAGTAACTCGAACGATCCCAGCACTAAGTTAGAAATAATCATGATCCATCATAAACTCGAGTTCATTAATCAGATCTGTTGAATAGCATTAACATTAATTAAGGTAACTTTTGTTGACGGATCTTGCCACCATTAACCACGATTTAATCTGCTTTATAATCTTTAAATGTCAGTAGTTCAGGGACCGGAACCGGTTACCAATAAAAAGGGTATTAGATTGGGTATTTGATAGGGTTGTTTTTGAAAACCCAATGAATTTGGTAAGCACATCGTTGACTTACCTAAATATAAGCGCTTACCGAAATCAAAAACCCCGAAGGACGAGTGTTTTTAGAACGTGACTAAGTTATTTTAATCTCTATTGCTAAAACATTCGACAGACTGACTTATTCAAAATGGTTACCCTATTACTGGTCAAACATTGAATAGGGTTATTGATTGGGAAAAAATGCCTCTTGGCATTAAGTCCGCGTTTTGTACATCAAGTTTTTCTTTTGTGCAATAAAGTTTAAATAAATAAATAAAAATAGAGGCGTTGTTTTTTGGTCCCTGCATTGGTTAGAGTTTGAGAAAAGCAGTATTTTGAATCTACTAACTCATTACTCCCTCCGCATTTATGTATTTGTGTGTGACACAGATATCAATTAGTATGTATGTATGTATGTATGTAAACACTTTATTGTACATAAAAAAGTTACAATAAAACATGATAAAAGAGAAAACAAAGTACAAAGGCGAACTTATTAGTTCCTGGGATATGGACATTTTTATGTGTTTACGTCACTTTGGGTGGAAAGTGAGATTTGACGCCCACGGGCGCTGCGGCAAATCTCACTTCACACCCAGGAGGAGACGTAAAATTGTGTACGCACCACGCGCGGTAATAATGAAGGCCTCAGATCGCTTGTTTATGGCCCTTACCTACGGTTCGGTACCACAAATACCCGCGATCTGAGCCCTTCTTTATTTTACCGCCCTAGGTACGTAATGTACTATTATCAATATCGTCGTCTAGTACCCACAACATAATCCTTATCGAGTGTTTCACAGGACTAGATTGATTTGTTAAGTGATTTAGTAATTGGTGGCAACTGTATTGGTTTATGGTCTATGTACGTTTTTCGTAGGTAATAAGAACTATGTACCGTTTGTGCCCAAATAAACATTCTTACCTCAGAAAAACGTATTTTAATTCAAGTAGGTACTTTAAAATGTCTGGAAGAGCTATAGTAGCAATATTTTAAGTCCATTATAATTACGGTTTCACAAAGCATTAGATAGAAATACCTACTTATTTTAGCGCCAGCAATATTTATTTACTCAGATCTAAAGCGTCATTCAATCTCATTTACAAGAATACAGAAATGGTATTTTATATTGTCAGTTCAGCTACATAAAAATCGACCTTATGTTTGTTACGTTACAGCCTGTATTCGTTTCAGTCGCGGATTCTTTCTCGAGAAATAATTTTAGTATTGTACGCGTCAGTGGCATTATTCATCATTTCTTTAACATAAAATGTTAAGGGCTTAGGTTTACACGCGCAAAGGCATTCAGCGTAGCTCAAAAATTTTATAGAACATAAGGCTCGTTAAGCAGACACTGTCATTATCACTCACCACGAATAAAAGCCGTGGGGTGCCCGGCCTTAGAATTGTCCCCCACCATATCGTTCCGTGGTTGCAGTAGGAGTCTGCTAAGGGAATATACCGGGAGATGGGCAGCAGCATCTTCCGAAAGCCTAAACAACAATAAACAAAAAAAACTGCGCGCGCCAACCCGCCTGCCAAGCGTGGCACGTATGGCAAACTCCCCCTTTTAATGAGAGGTCCAAAGGGGAGGCCTACGTTCAGCAGTGAACGTCTTATGGTTGAGGTGATGATGATGATGACGAATAAAGGCATTGCTAGCATTTCACCTTTCGTAGACATATCAGAACTATGCTTTTAGCATCCGAGGTCTTACCCCAGATGAATGTGCCCTATGACGTAATAGAGCGAACGTAAAGAAGTAGGTACCGCACACATGTTCTTGTTTCCAAATTACATTGCTAATCTTTTGTTAAAAAGTTAGTCGCTAGATCTTGCAGTCACAAACCACACTAAAAATATGGAAAAACCAACTAAAACGCGTCCCAGGTTGTTTCTAAACAATAACAACAACGTATTTGCAAGAACAGAGCTCTGCGGAGCACCGATATTTACGGAGTAACTTCACGCCTTGTTTGCGGCCCGACAAATGTGAACTCAAAACCACTAAGACCCTAACTAATGTCTCTAAATTCAATATTGCATACTGAGACTTCGACTTACTTTGGTATCAATATTTTTTTTAGCGTAATCCAATGTGAGCTTTCTTTTGAATGTAGTAAGTTTGATTTTTCATTCACACTATCTGTTAAGATAGGAGGTTGTAGATATCAGTGGCATGTTTTATTACACTTGAAGCTGTGGCATTATTCCAAACCCTCCTCAGTTTTAAGCGAGGCGACCACTCAAATCACCTAAAACTTTACACTAAACGAAATTATTTAGAATCCAAAATAGTTCATATTTTTTTAGTATTACGTTTCTGTCATATCTTTACTTAAAATGTAAAAAGCAAAGTGTGCGGAAAGCTAAATTTCGTCGAATTCATTAATTCCCATTGATATGAACAATGTTATTTCTATTTCAGGAAAAACTCTATTTACCAATACCTAGGTACAATTATCAAGACTAATTTGAATAAAGTCTGAATATAGGATATTACGGTAGATAATAAAAAGAGACAATAGGTAAACCGTGAATAATTTTGCGGCGAAGTAATACTGAAGTCATCTAGCGCTATCTACCGTACGAAATTTCTTCCGTCAGCATACAATCGTATTTTGTCTATTAAAAAGTGCCGGTTAGTAAGAAATGCGTATATTTCGTATTGTTCAGTCGTTATAGATTTTGACCCGTCAATGATAATTGTTTCTTGGATTTTTTTTCGTAGGTCTTTCGGGAATTTCACTGGGAGTGTAAATTCAAAACGTATACTCGAAAAACGGTTTTTCTTGAATAAATCGGCCATTTTTGATTTTACAGTGAAACCGTAAGGACAAAAATTGTTGGTAATTTGATTCTCTACAAGTTTTAAGTTATAGTAGATGTCTTTTAGGTGATTTACCTATTCATTTGACTATTTTGTTATTATATTTATACACCGTGTTTTTTTTCCTTTAATTACACCAGCGTCCTAATTAGCTCCAGGTTTGAGATAATCCAAAGTTAATGTTTGCCTTTCGGAGTGCGTAAACCTACATAAATTGTTTTTATACTCTGGGACACCGCAATTTATTTTATTTATTTTTATTTTATTATTCAAATAAATATATATATTTATATATTATTTTTATATATTTTATATTTCTTCCTTTGTGGGGGTGAAGGGTAACTTCCGGGGGAGATGTAGTATATGCCGAATTAACATATTAACAGTAACTTCACGTTACTGTCTACAACATAATGTGACAGACATAGTTGAATAAAATAGCATGTAAATTGTAAGCAATAATAATCTATAAATAAGGTTTGTTTAGTTTTGTTAACTCTCTTACATACTTGTTACCGAGAATACAACACATCTTCGGTAATGACTGGTTTTACTTAAATACTCCATTTCAACCCTCCGACTATCATCATATCTCATGGCAATAAATTATTCACTTGGATGTTATGTCAATAAAATAAGCTTCTTTTGTATCTCGTTGTAGAGTATTGTAATGTTTGAAATTACATTGACATGTCATACTTTCCAATGATTTGGTTGAGTGAATCATAACACCCTTATACTCTAGTTACATTATTGGCCGATATAACAATTATTCAATCGCCGCCACTGGTACCTAATGATTATGATGGTCGAGATCGCAGTTACTCTGGTTAAGTTAAACTCTCGACTCATCAACCTAATACAGCCTGAAGATCTTTAAACAGCCTCCGCCCACGCTGCTGAAAATAGAACCTCATCCCCCTTAATCTATAGGTACTGTAGGGGGGAGGGGGGTTAGTCAATGAAATGAAGCAGGCTTGCGGAAAATACGTTGGGAAAAAGTTTATTGAATAACAATGGGTGCTTGGATAGTGCACTTCTTGATATTGTAATACATTGTTGTAGCTCTTTATTGCGTGAGTGGATGAATATGAAGTGATTATTGAACTTTGATAGTTAGTTATGGATTTAACATTACTGGCAGTTCTTCTCACGTGTTTTGTGTTGGTGTAAGCGAAAGGAAACACTACACGGAAAAAAAGCTTCCGGGATATTCTCAATCTAAGACATTATTATATTATGTTGAAAATATTTCCTCGTGACAAGTATTTATTTCCTTCAACGAAAATAAACTATAGTTTTAAATATAACTATAAGTAACTAACTAATACTTATTTGATTAAAGTACAATCTCTCTTATTTACTGAATATACTCTTGAAACAATACATTTTTGTATTTCTATTTTAAGAAAACGTGGTTTAAGCGAAGAATCATATTTTTGGTAAAGGAAATAAATACTTGTCACGAGGAAATATTTTCAAGATAATAATAATGTCTTGGATTGAGAATATCCCGGAAGCTTTTTTTCCATGTAGCAAATCAATGTCTAAATATCGTTTTTTATCTTCAATGACCTTTATTAAAAGTAAACTAGATATTATGTTAACTAGACGTTATAAAAGTATTTAGATATTCATAAAGCTAAGGTAAGTACCTTACCTTTATGAATATCTTAGTAAGGTAATTAACCAAAACAGATTTATAACTATGTTGTAAAACAAAAATAATATGCTTGCGTTTTAGAATAAATTACCCTTATAATACAGTCAGATAAAATTTATTTGCATTTCTAATTATACAGTTTCAGTTTATGTTCGGCTGTAGGTACAGTTGCCTTCAGATATATCGGAGCGGCCGAGGTGGTCACCAAGGTGCGAGACGTGGGAGATACTATTACCAAACTCAAATGGAATTGGGCAGGACATGTTGCCAGGCTGGGTGACGGCAGGTGGACTAAAATGTTGACGGATTGGCTACCACTTTCGGATGAAAGGAGTCCTTGGCGTCCGTTGGCTCGTTGGGTAGATGACATTCGAAAGATTGCAGGTCACTTCTGGATGAGGTTAGCCCAGGACCGGGACAAATGGCGTACGCGAAGAGAGGCCTATGCTCAGCAGTGGGCGACAAACGGCTAAAATGATGATGATGATGGCTGCTTCGATATATTTGATAGCGACTAGTATATATATTTTATTCTAAAGCCTTACATCTGCGTTAACGAGAAACGCAATATTATATGGAGATTCCAGTTTTTATAATAAACTCATCTGCACTATTTTACGCATAAAGTTAGATTTTCTTTGCAAACTAACTTCTCAATTTATTTCGCTTTGCAGTAAGTTTGCAAATTTCTTACGTTAGCCTCCTGACTTTCAAACTACCTTATACTCGTAAAGAGCAGCTTTTCTGCTTTGCTATATATTATTAAATGGATCAAGAGGGAAAACCATGTACCCGTGTAGACGCCTGCAATAGTATCCTCAAGTAAGGCCGCAAAAATATCTTACAGTACCCGTTTCAGATATTCATTGTATCCGGGTACACGGCTCTTAACTACACGCGGGTTGACCCATACTTGACGTGTTGCAGAGATTCGAGCCTTGTGCTTTTAGAACTAGTTACAAATAAAAATATGAATTTCGGGTGTTCTGATTACGCATTCGCATTCGTCGTTACGGGGCGGACCGCGGGTAAATAATATCCGTTTTTTCGTGTACCCGTGTAATCATGTACCCGTGCATCTGTATACTTGTGTACCGTACACGCAGGTTGGCGGGTTCGTGTAGTTTAAGTTCTTAGCACCGCCGGGCTTAAGAACACGGGTACCGTGTGTGTGCGTGTACACGTGTATCAGGAGCTCTATTTGTAGGGTCATAATACCGTGTCACATATTTTACAGGCTTCGTTGAGGAAGATACTATTGCAGGTGACTGTACATGATGTTTTAATTAAATCTTAGCTTATATTCTGGGAAATTAATATAATAACCATTGATTTATTATGTAGGTAGAACCTACTAGATGTGACATCTAGAACAAATTTTGTGCTGCATGTTTGGCCGTTGACAGCTGTCAGTTGCTTAGCATCATGTCAGTGTTTCAAGAGCGAATGTATGGACTTTAAGTGCCGATCACTTAAACTCATGGCTGAAAAAATTTGTTAGGGATGTCATCTCCTGTTACTCAATGATAATAACGGATCAAGTTAAGTATTTTTGTCAAATTGATAAGGTAACGCCACGATGACAGGATGCCCAAACCCAACGCGGGAAGCTGATCGGTTGTCCGCGGCTACTCGCGGTTATAAAATTTTGACAAAAAAAGCTTCTTGATCCGTTTCACCCCGCGATCCGATTTGTTCCGATCTACCCTCCATTCAGGAAAAATAATAGAATAAAAAGAAATAGTGTACGTACGTTCCATTAGTAATTATAGCTTAAGTAATCTACCAGTCAAATAGTCTTTTATATAAAACCTATCTCAACCTCATAACGTCGTTATACTTTCCTGCATAGCTCTAATGTCGACCTTTTCCTAATGGTCATAAGGTAGTATTTCATTTGTAAAAAGCATTTCCGAGAACGTTTTGGATGTTTCTCGAACCTTCTGTTTGCGAACGTGCGACTGTCTTTTGTCTCGAGATATTTGTCCATGGCCGACTGATTTATTTCCTCCAGTAGTTATATAGGTAGGTATATAACGGCAAATAAAATAGCTGATAGATAAAGTCCCTGGTCTGAAAAAATACCATCGGGTTCAGAATTGCATGGCCAATTTATCAATGAATTCATTCATGGATTGGCCATGCAATTATGAACCCGATGGTACAGTCGCCATCAGATATCTCAAATATCTGAACAACGTCTTTAAATTGTCAAGGCGGTAAAGTGCATATTCAGATATTTTTGAGTAGCCTGGCCGCTCTGACATATTTAATGGCGACTGTACATACAAAAAAAAACAGCCAAGAGCATGTCGGGCCATGTTCAGTGTAGAGTTCCGTAAACTGAGACCATTAATTCAAAAGACCATTAATTTTAAAAGACCTATCCAACAATACCCCACACAACTAGGTTGGAACGAAAAAAAAATTCGCCCCCCACTTAACGTGTACGGGAGGTACCCTAACAAAATATATTTTTCGCGTTTTTATTCTACCGTTTTGTCGGCTTGGTTAATGCACATATTCAAACCAAATTTCAACTTTCTAGTGCTAACGAACGGTCACTGAGCTAGACTGCGGACGGACGGACGGACGGACATGGCGAAACTATAAGGGTTCCGTTTTTGCCATTTTGGCTACGGAACCCTAAAAAATGTCGCACCCAAAATTTTTTTCTCCTAAAATTTCTTACTCGCAATACGATACCAATTATGCACTTAAACGGATCACCAGTATTTCTGTTACACCCTGTAGGTAGTATAGATACGAGTAACGAGTATATTATAAATTATAACTTGTCGATTTTCGCTCCCATTCTCCTAAAACGCAATAAATTTACACTATAACTAGCGTCGAATAAGTTCCAAAACACATCACATAATTAGTCCGCAGACCATAACTCAATTTACAGCTTATTTTGTCATGCAAAATACTATCAATATGCATGGAGGGGTACGGTAGCTCGCGAATTTTAGGGTTCCCCGGGTTGCGACGCGTGACCCGTTCGTGTATTCGCATTAGTATGCTAATTTGAATTTAAGTGGATTGCCTTATAGGTGTCGTAGGGACTTTAATTATGACGTTTATATTACAAGAACTTTGCGTGAATGTACTGTAGCTAACGTTCAGTAAGTTAAGTTTTTATTAAGTTTCTTTGCAATAAATACTATTACCACACGTTCAGTAAGTTCTCAAGAAAAATAGGTCCAAGAATTAGGTTTAGAATTTAAGAAGGCTAAATGAGGCTTAAAATTGAAGGGATGTTTACAAAAACAACATAACTGCTTAGAGTGGTTGACACTTTTTTAAGATCATTGTTAATCGTTTCAGGTGTCAACCAGTGTAGTCAGTTATGTTGTTTTTGTAAACATCCCTTCAATTGTACTTATTTTACGAATATTGCATTTTTTTTTATTCCAAACAAAATATAATTTCTCGATCATTAGGACAATGCCATTCTCGAAACATCGTAAGTCCCGTTTTATTTGTAAAAAGATGTAAGATCCATGAAAACATATCAGCAAAAAATTTTTTACACAGCAATTACATACATACATACAATCACGCCTATATCCCAAAAGGGGTAGGCAGAGATCGGACGGATTTCCATTTGCTACGAACGAAGAACGGCTCTACACAAAAAGTCTAAAAATATGGTTTCGAGAAAGTTCTCCACTCAGTATGGGAAATAATCTCATGTTCCCGTTCCACATATAAAAAAGAACACGTTCTCGAGAACGTAGTTCAAGTTAATTGTCGAGAAGGATAAAATCCGTTTAGAGTTCAATTTAAATCTACTCGTTTAAATAAGGCTGTAGCAGCTGCTTCCACAGACAACCTTTCAAATTGAACGTATGTAAATAAAAAACGAGAAAAAGTTTATCATCATGTTTAGACCATTGAATTGACAGGACAGTCCTAGATGACATCCCTATATTTTTTTTTTGTCCCAAAAGTTTTAATTTTTAAATTGCAAGAAATGGCTTTTTATTTTATTTTATGCCAATGTATGTATTTACTTATAAGCGAACCTGAACGATAGAAAAAACTTGCGTTTATTACGTAATAGTTCCTTTACCGTAGAGTTAAAATGACTGATATACCTACGGAGCGACAGAGCGCGAGTCCGCTCACACTTGGCCGGTTTTTTTAAGTGAAAACTTCTTTAGCCGCGTTGGGCATTTTGGTAGGGGGAAATCTTTATGGGTTCGCCTCACCGACACCGTCATACGCCATACGATTGAGAAACATGTAAGATGAAATGAAAAGTGTAAGTAAATGTAAAATACAATGAAGTCCAAGGCCGAAAGTCCAAAGCTAAAAGTGAAAATTGAAATAATTTATTTCATACAATAAAATTTCTAAGTTTTCACTTCAGTATAAATGCCATCTTTTTTCTTCTAACATCTCATTTACCATCTTTCTGGCTAATATTTGTATTTAAATACCTGTACCCTCTTTATAATCCGTCCAGTCTTCTCAGGGGTCTATTCTGGGCGTCCCCGCTGCCGCGACAAGCGTCTCAGACCTGTTGAAGCGATTGTTTGACAGCTATTTGCAAATATCTAATTATTCCGAGAGCTCTGGGATTGCGGGTTTTTTGAGCAAATTTAATTGGAATATTGACAGGTTTTTTTTAAGACTTTGGAACTTTGTTTTTTTTATGGTTTAATTTTACTTTTAAAAATGTTGAGCTCCTTAACCTCGTTCAAACATGTTTGTATAGTAAAGTCTAAGAATAGAACTATGCATATTTAAGCTGAAATTAAGCTGAATCGTGATAAGATTATTGATTGCTTGACGTACAATGGGGCCGCGTTTACACTACTTGCAAAGAAATCCACTTAATAGTAGTTATATAAAATATATACCCTCTCGTTCTAAATTAAAACAGTTGAAACTAAGAGATTTATTTGTTTTGAATGTTTGCTTATTTTTTATTTAGTACGTGGGCTATTTTAGAAAATAAACCATATTTAGACCCACGAGTCTAGTAATTATGTACAATGTAAGAATTTTGAAGCCTGCGAAGTTCTTTAAACCTGACTGCTCAAAAATTGCTATCCAACCTCAAATATGTAAAATTAATTGTTTTCCTTTATGTAATCCGTAAATGCCATTCTGTATAAATAATATAAAGTCAGGAGTGTAGGCGTAGGTGTGAAATATATCACAATTTGCATACCTGTCATACTTGCATGTAACAACAATAACGTTATTAGAAAAACAAATATCCACACCACTAAGAATCTGTGTCAAGAACTTTCAATCAAACTCAACCACATAATCAACCAAAACGGTCGAGTAGAAGCGCAAGTGTCATTAAGTTACTAAATCACTAAGCGAATGTCAACGAGGCACTGTGACGTCATCGAGCTCTACGTCATCGCCCTCCTGAATAGGGGCTGTGTATATGGCGAATACTGCAATAAAAACTGAACCCTAAAACTTTACTTATAAGGTTAAAGTTTGCTTGGAGATGTCGATTAACCTGTACCAGTGTACCGATTGTGGTTAGGTTAGGTCCATCAAGGTGAACAATCAATGTCAAGAAGACTACCTGTCACTATCCCACTTATGAGTTTAGCTGAAGTGTGAATGAGATGAAATGTTTGTGGACTTAAATGATCGTGATCTTGATAAATTAAATAAGTATTGTGTTATTTGTAATTATCTTTAGCGTCATTTGCGTGATAGTTATATCGTTTGATTGATTTGATTAAGGTCCGGTTGCACCAAACCGTCTATTCACATGATGGCCAGAATTACAATTTGTTTGTTTGTAAAGTTTGACAGTTCCCTATGAGATAACATGACAGCTGTTACGCTGTCATTTTAACGGGGATCAGTTCGTTATTTTGTGCGCGCGGTGCAACCCGCCCTTGGACTAAATCATCAAGAAATATATATCAGAAGATACTGAATATCTATTTCTTAATACTTACATACGTACATACTATCACGCCTGTATCCCAAAAGGGGTAGGCAGAGATCACGGATTTCCATTTGCTACGATCAATGCAGCAAAACGGCTCTCCGTGAGAGACGGGGTGGCACTATTCTAAAGCCGGGGCCACGCAGCAATGCTATTTCTTAATCATTAGATTTTATGAACTCCGTAGGGCTTGATAGTTAGTTACTATTGGTTAGACTAAAGATAAGATATAGTAAGTATACATAATACCAAAGATTAAACGATATTTTAATGAACAGATTACAATTCGGGGAAAATACGACAACGTAAGATATGCTAGCCGTAGTGCATAAACGTCTGAATCAGAAATATCAGAATTTTCTTAAAAAATATACCGATGCAACTTCAACACAACTTCAATATTGGTTGATTATTTACGACAAATTGGAAACAGATGTCCATTACAATGAAAAATTAACTGTGAAGAACTCTGGAACATCACGGGATTCGAACCCGCGTCCTTCGGATTGTCAGTCGGAAGTGCTTCCTATTACACTAGACACTCTATCCATCACAGCGAATTTAGTCATGTAACGGTGAACAAGTCACTAGCGACATCTGTCACCTGATGTTATTGAAGGTTTACAACCTTGAGCCAACTCTAAAGGCAGTTATGCTCTACGCATATCAACCTCCCAACCCTTATTATTTGTCGAGTGCTGGAGTTATGTTTGGGTTTCCCGCTATGTAGCGAAAATGCTTCGTAGAGCCGTGACGACAACGTGTCGTGATTAGCAGTGAATGGGTTAATCTATTTTAAAATTAGAATACGGTACACTTTAAAGTTTATATACCTTTTGTGTAATATTTGAAAATACCTACATTTTCTCTTAACTAGGACTATGAATACTGAACTTTTAAATACTTAACAAAATGGCTATAAAACTTGAATTTAAATGCTAAAAGTTGCTTTTAACTTCGGTTAGCTAAAGAAATTCTACGCTTCGGTAACTCTCAAGAACAGTCCAACTTTTTATACGTCGGGAGCCGTATATTAAAACTTTTGATATCCGAGAACGATAGGAAAACTATTATTTAGTCGTTCGAAGGAATATCGAATAGTTGGGATACGGAAAATTGAGAAAAAAATCAGATGTATGAAATTGAGAATGCGGTAGCTTAGTTGGCAATGGCGGAGCGGATGAAACTATAGTGGTTATGGTTTTACGTTAATAAAAAAATGGAAACAGGAGAATAATAGTGACGAATTTTGGCTCAAATACTGAGCTGAGTACTAATTTAAATATACTGAGTACTAATTTAAATAATTCCTAGTAGGTACACACAATTCGTATATTTTCTACTGAGCTGTTTTTTGAGGTGTGCAATAACGCCAATGATAAAGTTTTTATTCATTCATTCATTCGTTCAACTGCAACTGTTAAAGCAAAAGTTATTAAAAAAGAGCTTGTCTGATGTCTATTGGTAAAAGACGGAGAGGTACCTAATAGAAGTTTGTTATACTACTTATCTCCTTATTACGAGTATTATATCTAAGTTTGTACAGAATTGATTTCTATAGTGTATATATTTAAGAAAAAATCGTAAAACAAGGCACTAGTCGCCGCTAAAACATGTTGAATATAACCCCAAATTGAAGTGAAACATCGCCAAAAACACAACATCTGTAATTCCGCACAAGTATGACATCAAAAAGATCATCGTTACAAGTAAAACGACCAATCTCCAAGCAATTTACAACTCTCCAGCTCCGTCCGCCTGCGTCATTCATGCCCCCCTCCATTCAACTCGTAGGCGTACCACCCTTATTTTCCTTCCCTTTTTAACCCTTCCATGGTGTATATTGACGTCCAGCTCGCACTTTCTACGTCGTCATTGACACCCACGCTCATTCAGAGTATGTCGATGCATATTTACTATGTACAAGTCTAGGCTTCCGTACTTTTGGCGTAGTTTTGAGCGAGAGTAATATCGACATTTCGTAGTTTTTGTTAAGGCATTTTAACTTTTTGGCCTCTATACTTACTTTTAATGTTTTTATGTAACTGTTATGCAGCCTTGGAATCGAAATATACCTTGTGGTCCAAAGAAAGAAATTAGATTCCCCGCTCCCAGAGCTGTCAGAATATAGGGGAATATTTAGATATAGGGGTAGGGGTACATACATGGGGATGTTAAGCCATTTTTTTGTTGTTTTCGAGTACTGAGGTCGAAGGTCTAAACGGCTCGTTTGTAGCGCTACGCTACGAGACACGTGTTTTAATTTATTTACGTCACTCTGGGCGGTAAGTGAGATATTACGCCCACGGGCGTAGCGGCAAATCTCACTTCACACCCAGGAGAAGACGTAAAATTGTGTACGCACCACGGGCGGTAATAAAGAAGGCCTCAGATCGCTTGTCTATGGCCCTTACCTTCGGTTCGGGCCACAAATATCCGCGATCTGAGCCGTTCTTTATTTTACCGCCCTAGGTGCGTAATGTACTATTTTATTTTTTTAATACTTTTTAAATGCCATGTCCAGGGAAAGCTAAAAATTTTAAGAAATCAAGTGGTATTTCAACAGTAAAATTACGGTTTTCTTACCAAAATAATCTTCGGCCATCGAAACACTAAGCGTTGATACAAAAGCACTGTGTGTAATGACATAGGAGACCTATGAATAGTCGACGTCAAAGATATGTTTACACTTTTGGACCTTATTACAAAGGAATAAGTTGCAAAAGTGTAAACATATTTTTGACGTCGACCGTACAGTCCGCATTCAGCGGTACACACTACACACAGAGTAGAGCCGCAGTCGCCCGCCTACACGGAAAAAAAAGCTTCCGGGATATTCGCAATCCAAGACATTATTATTTTCTTGGAAATATTTCCTCGTGACACGTATTTATTTCCTTTACCAAAAATATGATTCTTTGCTTAATAAAACCACGTTTTCTTAAAATAGAAATACATTTTTTTTTGTTTTAAGAGTATATTGATTAAATAAGAGAGATTGTACTTCAATCAAACAAGTATTGTCTTAGGTAAAAGAAAACTAGAAAATCTGTAAGAATATATTCGCTTCGTTATATTTAAAACTTTAATTTACTTTCGTCAAAGGAAATAAATGCTTGTCACGAGGAAATATTTACAACATAATATAATAATGTCTTAGATTGAGAATATCCCGGAAGCTTTTTTTTTCGTGTACTGTTCTGTAGCGTAGCGCTAAGAACGGTAATTACAGTGATTTACATGCCGAGTTCAGGTGCCGTATTCTAATTTTAAAATGCGTAAACAATACATTAAAATCATAATCCATCTTAAACATAACTCCAATACTCAACCAATATTAAAGTCGTATTGTAGTTGCATCGCAGTAATTTTCAAGCAAATTCCGTCATTTTTGATTCAGACGTGTAGGCGTTAGTTGTATTGTGTTGTTATTAAGTTGGATCGTGTCTGTGCGTGTTTTAAAGTTAAGCGGCCCACAGATTACCAGTCCGCCTGCAGTCTCTGATCCTATCAGACGGCCTTCAGTCCTAGGGCAATAACCTCCGCACACTAAAACGATTATTGCCTGCTGATATCGGCCTGCTGCCACCTCCGCGAACACAGACTAGCAGTTGAGAGTCGTCACTTTCAAATCATAGGATCGTCCGCCGGCAATGGTCTAAATCAGTTTAAACATTAAGGCCGGCCTCAAACAGCCGGAATGTCTCTCTGAATTAGTCACGTTATTAATTCATAATTCCATACAATGTACTTATGTTTCAAAAACAATTTGATGTTTTCAGATTATAAATTTCTCAAATCGATCTGTAGAATTAGGGACACCACATACTTGGTCTGAATTCAGATCTTAATTAAGCAAATTAAATTTGTCTATGGCCTCCATACATTTGAATAAAGCCGCACACACATACTGGAATCAGATTATGAATTAGTGCCATGTGTGAGGCATGGTGCCGGAATTTAGATTATTAATTCAGAGACATTCCGGTTGTGTGAGGCCGCCCTAACAGTTCGCCGTGCGATATCAGTCTGCAGTTCATCGCAATAGGACCACACACATACGGTTCCGTTGCAGGTTTTAGACTGACGAATAAAGAGTGTGTTGCTGACTGACAATTCGGGCCTGACAGATATCGATCTCGCAGATTTCGGCCCGACAGTCCGTGTTCTATAGTCCAAATGAACACACATTAACAGATTGTTAGCCGGCGGCCTGTCGATCGTCATCTTGTGTCAGTCGAACGCCTTCAGTTTTGCGTTTTTCAACTTGTTTAATTTTTGACCAATGACGGCGCGCGATAGAGAGAGAGGGCATGCTATTGATGCTATAGCTATACTATTCTCTTTCTGTCTTCGCCTTCATCGACTCGACCATCGTGCAATATGGCGGATAGAACACATATGTCTTTATTTACTCTTTCTCAAAACCTCATGATTCCAGAATTTATAAAATTAAAAGATTAAAGAAATGCAACTTTGGTGCGAAGTCGACAGTTTGTTGTCCATTAAATCAAGACAAAAAGAATACAAAAACACGTTAAAAATGAGGTTAAAGGAGTGAAATTGTTTTTGGAATCAGTGTTTGTGGTTTATTTTCAAGAATTTGCAAACTTCCACACTCTGGAGCACGTATTCCATATTAATAAAAACAACGACATTTAAACAAAACCAACAACATTTCTGAAGGCCGGCCACCAACCAAAGAAGTCTTAGTTCTGACTGCAAATAATATTACAGCTTTCTAAAACACAGAAGTTGATTGCAGTTTCTGTTCTTGAAAGTAAGTAAATTGACTCATTTTATGCTTATACAATCACAATTTACAATGCCTGCAATCATCAGATATTGTTTTTTTTTACATAAGATAGGTAATATAAGTATAATGATAATGACAGCAAGAATATCTGCCAAACTTATTTCATAACCTAGCAATGATTCTGTTATGTTTATCTATCTTTGGAATCCATTATATCTTTGTCACTGTAAATGTTAAATATTATAGGCTAGTCTTGGGAACTCACCACAGTCCAGAACCCTCAACTTCAGCGACACATTTTAAACATTTCACTTTTGGAATGTGAATGACTTAGCTATAGTAATTACCTACATATTAATATGTCACTGATTGACAACAATGCTAATCAATTAACATTAACAAATCTTTTGTTACAGGTTGTTTTTATCTTATGGGCTTAGCAGTGCATGACAAAGAATATACCTAGACTATGGAATGGACTACTAACTTCTTCTAACAATGTCAAAGACCAGCTTCACCTTTACCAGGATTTTCCATCGTTGAAAAATCAAGACCAACTTCACTTTTGCTAGGATGCTTTTTAAATATAAAACTAAGACCGGATTCACCTGCGGCACCTACTCTTCTGATACAAAACCAAAAGCGGATCCACCTAAATATACCAGGAGGCACACTAAGCACATAGAAAGTTAAAATAAATAAGATTCAACAATAACATTTTTTATTTTCCTCTAAGGTTATGTGAAAAGCAGTGTGTGTTTCATAGGAGCAAACTTGTGTCATTTTCAAGTAAAAGGTGCATCATTGTTGGTCATGAATAAGGTGTTACTGCCATAAAAATCAGGGTTCGAAATTATCAAGATAATTAAGATCATTGATAGATATCGCGATAATTAACCCCGGTGTGGGTTTTTTCTCTTATACAAATTATACTTTAGTTCAACTACTGGTGTCGAAATTCGAGCCCGATATTTTTTTGTAAGTACGTTCAGAGGCCAGCTTTATAAAGCTACAACCCAAGTAACACAGGAAGCGTTATAACATATGGATAGTTAACTTATTTAGAGCTTAAGGTCCGCATAAAGTCTTATATACGTTGAACGAGTACCTTGAGGCATTATATGATGCTTTACGCCGTATAACGGTTGTATAATGGCATATCTAAATGCTTTTGTAAAGCCTTCAGCTATAGTGCAGCAATCCATAATGCAACTGTACAGCTTTCAGCTGTTTTAGGTTTTCTTAGTGCTTTAGGCTGTACAATAGCATTATATGATGCTTTACGCTGTATAACGGTTGTACAAGGGCATATCTAAATGCTTTTGTAAAGCCTCCAGCAATAGTGCAGCAATCCATAATGCAACTGTACAGCTTTCAGCTGTTTTAGGTTTTCTTAGTGCTTTAGGCTGTACAATAGCATTATATGATGCTTTACGCTGTATAACGGTTGTACAAGGGCATATCTAAATGCTTTTGTAAACCCTTCAGCTATAGTGCAGCAAACCATAATGCAACTGTACAGCTTTCAGCTGTTTTAGGTGTCCTTAGTGCCTTAGGCTATACAATAGCATTATATGATGCTTTACGCTGTATAACGGTTGTACAAGGGCATATCTAAATGCTTTTGTAAAGCCTTCAGCTATAGTGCAGCAAACCATAATGCAACTGTACAGCTTTCAGCTGTTTTAGGTTTTCTTAGTGCCTTAGGCTATACAATAGCATTATATGATGCTTTACGCTGTATAACCCTTAATAGGGCATAGCGTGAGAGTTTATATTAGAGTATTTAAATGATATGTATATTTATTTATGCATGTAGGAGATTGAAACAACATACTTAGATTTTATAAATTATTTATTTTTCTATTAAAAAAAACATTTTGAAATATATTCATTCCCTTACACCTCTATTGGCGACCGGTTTGCTCCTAGTAAGTATTATATATTATAGGTACTTATTTATATCACAAGAATTTACTTTTTAATCGGGCCAGATTTTTGTGAGTGAAATTTATCAAAACATGGAGCAGCACATAAGGGAACAAGGCATAGCCTGCAAAAAAATAGGATCGCTGCTCTTTAGCTCGTGTGATGCAGACACGGCATCTTCTATTATGGCAAGTTTGGGCATATGATTTTTCAACATCTGAAAAGCGCAACTCTTCTGGCACTGATGATACTCCTCCTTTGTTACGTTTAAATATAAGTGCATGGCGTTCTCGGCTGATAAAATTATCCATAAGGGCACGTCCGGTTTAACCGATAATCCTTATGAGTGTTATTGAGTGTCCTGGAACAAAATACGTACACAAATTAGTATGAGTACCTATGTAACAATACATAACTAGTGGTTCTGTGAACCGTAAACTTCGGAGAACATAAATAACGCGACAGCAAACTTCCCCCCTTTTCCCTCTCATTTTCTCCCCAATCAAAAAAATGGCTCGCCAATTTTTGGCAAATAAATCAAGAAACGTACATGCCAAGTTTCATCGACATCGGATGAAAAATGCGACCTTTAGACCGACACTGACCAACCAACCAACCAACCAACCAATACACACACATCAATCTGCCAAATCGTCGTACCAGTGAAAACGGAGACGTTCGTCGCCTCGCTACGCTCGGCTCCTCAATTATTTACAACTCCGGGTGCATGGAATGATGATCATGATTTATAGAAACTATTCTATATTTTTAGTAAAAGTATCTCTGTAAGAATTTTGGCATATATAAGTTCAGCATCTTAAGTGTACAAGAGGAAACACAGACAGACATTTATTTAATGAATCTATTTAATTTTAAATATTTCTTGATCTTTTTGGCTCCGTTCAAGAAATCTTCTTGTCACTACTGTTGTTACTATACTCTATGCCCACAGAGTTTAAAAAATCTATAGTTTCTATAACAGGAGAATCCACTATACTGTCATTTACTAAATCTACTTCAAAACTATTAAGCTCAGCAAAAATACTTAAATTGTTGTCTGACGGCCCGGAGTGTTTGGAGCAATACTTGCAATTACTGCTTAGTTTTAATTCCTTCTCCTCCAGCTGCTGCTCCAGGTCCTTGATGCATTGCAATGCCTGTTCAAGTATCTCCTGGCATTGCTCAAACTGGTCTATGGTAGCTTGAAGTTCATCCCTCTGACCCCAGGGCAAGACATCCAGATGTCTTCATACTCAATGTCCTGGTTGGCAAGCTGAGTTTTGAGAGCTGTGTTTGCTCGGACAACGCACTCGATTTCCTGTTCACTTTCTTCCCGTTCTTGTAGTTGCTGGACTTTAGCAACCAAAACATCCCTGTGGGTTGTCATTTTAGAGGGTTGTCCTGAAAACATATTGACAATGTAAGAAATCTGAGCCTAGCAAGTATGATTAACAAAGAATTATACTAACAGAACAAAGTGTTTAAAAACAAGAATTGAAGTGTTTGAATTTAGCTTTTAAGCAAGAATTTACACAAACAACTTTATAATTTACTGAAGGGCCACTTGTAATAGCGGTTGTTGAGTACATCTGTGTTATTGCTGAGTTGATTAGCATTCCCTTAGGCTACTTTGGTAAGATACACCACTGTTTTTATAAAAGGAACTAGCGTGCCTATAGAACATTGATAATTTATTCTGGACAATCAGACTGAAAGTAAGGCTTGAAGTATATTTAAAAATGTGAAAAACTATACTCCCCTGTATGTATTCGACGAAATATACGCATATTCGGTGTAAATTTAAATCTTGGAACTTTAGCCGTTGACAGTCAGCTTATCATTTGTAGTCATAATACTCATAATAATTTGCTCCTTAGAGTAAACTAACACTAAGGATAACACTGTTACACTTTAATTACATTGAGATATTTGCATTTTACACAATAACTTGTTATAATTCACTTTAAAAACATAATTTTTCAATAATTAAACACGCTAGACCATTTTGACGTTTGTTCCCGGCCAGTGTTGCCAGACGTGTTCGATTAAAAATCTCGTATTTTGGCTTTCAAACCTCGTACATAAGAAAAACAAACAAACCGGCTAAGTGCGAGTAAGACTCGCGCCCTGTGGGTTCCGTACATCAAACAATTTAAAAAATCATCGAACATTGCTGTAACGAAAAGAATACAATATAAAACGGGTATTAGACTAGACATTGCAACCTGCAGGGCCCAATCTGTCAGGTCGGTAGGTGTAATTAAAGGTAGGGCCCGTAGGGAGCTGAAGGAGGGGTTAGGGAGAGGCAGGGTACACAACAGATTGGGCCCTGCAGGTTGCAATGTCTAATAGCCGTTTAACCCGGGACCTCCTACTTCGTAGGCCAACCAACTACCAACTAGGCTAGGAGGCCGTTAAGTCATTGACTCAGGAGCCGAGCGTAGCGAGGCGACGAACGTCTCCGTTTTAACTCACAAGGAGAGGCCGCACGGGTGCGTGTTGGGTCTGGGGTCTCTCACTGGTACGACGATTTGGCAGATTGATGTGTGTGTATTGGTCTGTTGGTTGGTTGTTCAGTGTCGGTCTAGAGGTCGCATTTTTCATCCGATTTCGATGAAACTTGGCATGTACGTTCCTTGATTTATTTGCCAAAATTTTTCAAGCCATTTTTTGATTGGGGGGAAAATGAGGGGGAAAAGGGGGGAATTTTGCTGTCTCGTTATTTATGGACGGATTGCAATCATTTTCGGGTAAAAGGTCAAGCCCACACTTTCTTAGAGGTTGTTGTAAAAAAAGTTTCAAGGGAGGGGGAAAGGGGGGAAAAGGGGGGAAATTCTCCGAAGTCTACGGTTCACAGAACAACTAGTTATTATTAATTAATGTTTTTTTTGCACAATAATAAAAAAGTAGGTACAAACTGCGGACTAAAGGCTTAGTCCCATAAATGCCCTGATCGGGATTCCCTCTAACCCATAACTGCGTCCCTATGATGGCCCATGATGTAGAGGAGCCATCATGTAGCACATCACGCCAGCGTGTAGTTGTGGATAAAATGAAAACCCATAGTAAAAAAATCTGCTTATAAAATTGTATGAGTCAAAATCTCGTACAAAAGTGTATGAGATCGATGGTGTCCTCGTACCTCGTACAGAAGACCACAAATCTTGTATTTGTACGAGAATTCTAGTACGGTTGGCAACCCTCATGTCACACACACAACGCAATTGTACAGCTTTTAGCTTGTTATAGTTGTTTTTAGTGCCTTGGGGTTTACAATAGCTTTTTTAAGTCTACTCTCTGGCCTCTGGCTTGATACAATTTTACGTGTCAATACTTATACTGCTGTAGGCATTAATTAGCTTTTTTAAAGGGTCGCTGGGCTGCTATAGACCAACGCCATTTTGTAAATAATTTATAACCTATAAATTAGAACATTCGGACCTTTTTATAAAAGGAAAATACCATTGTAATAATAAAATAACTTAATTTAAGACTGCTCAACCAACACTATTATGTTTATTATGCAAAATTCGTGCTATACAAGGATCACACAATTGTTTTGGTTATTTGACGCATATCTTTATATAATATTTATAGCAGAACCAAAAAATAAATCGGAGGCGCGTGAAAATTTTGAATGAAACTTATATACACATTTACAGTAAACTACATTGCGCAGTAATATTTGAAGGATATAGTAACATAAAAGACCAAAATCTTTTATAAATATTGTTACCATGCAAACAAATATGGTGTCAATGGTGTCATGTCACTCATTCAGTTTTTGCCTTAACCGGTTACGAGCCCTGCTCTAGCGGTGAACGTTATTGCGCAGAAGTAGGGAATGCAACCCGGGTACCCGAAAACCCGGGTACCCGGGTACCCGTCTATATTTGGAGTCGGGTAAAACCCGGGTTTTTAACTCATAACCCGGGTTTTACCCGTAATTTAGAAATCGGTAGAAAAATAGGGAAAACGTGAATAAACTTAAAACAAAATGTTCTATTACTTCTGTAACTGTAACCCTACCTTACTGTGGTAAAATTACACCTTACTGTGTGTGTTATAACTATTAAATAAAAATAAAAATGCATTGCATAAATGGTCCGAACATATTTTACACTTCAATTGCGAAACTTTCTTTTTCTAAACCCTTAACTTATTGGACTCAATGATGTTATCCCTTTGTTTTACCGCTGGCCGCCGCGCAGGTATCTATTGTTATCTATTTCTAAAGTGCGGTAACTATCGCTTGATAGTTTTAATCAATCATTCCAGTAAATTTTTACTGCACAACCTAAATGAGAGACAAAAGGCGTATATCAGCAAAGAAATCGCACCAGAACAAGCCGGATTTGTTAGAGGAAAAGAAACTAGAGAACAGATTCTCATATTGCGCCAGATAATAGAGAAAGCCAGAGAGTTCGACAGACCAACGTACATATGTTTTGTTGACTTTCAGAAGGCATTAGATTCAGTTAAATGGCCGCTGCTGTGGGATGTTCTCTTACGAATGGGCGCTCCCAACCATCTCGTCCATATATTAAGAGGACTGTATGAGAACAACTCCGCGTCAGTAAGAGTGGACAATACAATGTCAAAGCCACTCCACACTTCGGCTGGGGTACGTCAAGGGTGCATACTATCGCCCTTGCTCTTTTCTGTAATCTATACTGAGCACATAATGACGATAACGCTTGAAGGCTGGACGGATGGTATTCCAATAGGTGTGAAGAATATCTCCAATCTCTGACGACATCGACACCACACTCACAGCAACAAGCGAAGATTGTATAGCAGCGCTATTGCGTCGCGTTGAAACAGTTAGTCTCGAATTCGGTTTGAAGATCAACCGACTAAAAACCAAGATGATGGTCGTGGACCGTAACAACAGCAATAAGGCAAAAACTATTGGGAACTGTGGAGTTGTATCATCATACAATATGTATTGGGGTCACTGGTCTCAAACGGTGGAGGCTCCGAAGATGAAATCAAGCGACGCATAGCAACAACTAGGTCTGCAATGGAGAAACTCTCGAAGATCTGGAGAGACCGCAATATCACAAGGGCAACTAAGACTCGCCTCGTCGTTTTCCCGGTGTTATTTTACGGTGCAGAAACGTGGACAGTAAGAGAAAGTGAACGAAAACGCAGTGATGCTTTGGAAATGTGGTGCTGGAGGAGAATGCTGTGGATATCGTGGACTCAGCGCCGCACTAATATATCTATACTCCAAGAGCTCAAGGTTAAGCAAAGGCTTTCAGCAATCGTGCACTCTTGCATTCTTAGTTACTTCGGTCACGTGACGCGCAAGGAAGACGCCATGGAGAGACTTGTTGTTCAGGGTAGAGTGGATGGTACAAGACCCAGATTACGCCCCTCAATGCGATGGACTGATCAAGTGAAGGCCCTCACCGGATCACGCTTAAATCTGTGCGTGCGAAATGCACTAAGTAGAGAAGGATGGCGGAGAACTACACAAAATGCCGTACATCGACCTCAATGACCCCGACTAATCTAAAAAGAGTATACGACTAAGAAGAAGAAGATCTATTGTTACATTTTAATATTCCATATTTCCCGTTAACTTTGATATTTCTGATTAATAAACAGAAAGATTAAGTATACCTAACCTAACGTCTTATGCTCTCTAAATTAATATTGTGATTTACAGCTGTTTTAATAGTATAAGTTGTTAAATTTATATATTTCATGTACGAAATCATTGTTTGTCAATTAATAAATGCAAACTCAGCAATCAAAAGTGCATTTTATTACTAAATATCCGTAAAAACGATGAAAACCAATAATTCTTAAAAAAATTGTTCAAAACCGGGTATTACCCGGGTACCCGGGTTTTTGAAAATCAAAGTCGGGTAATACCCGGGTACCAAAAATGGCCGGGTATTGCATTCCCTACGCAGAAGTCGAAATTTGTAGTGATATGATATGACAAAAAATAAAATATATCGCTACAATATTTTGCGCTAAGTTGGCAACACTGAGACTAACAGAAGATAACAGTCGGTCGTCAGGCCGGCTGTGTGTGTGTTCATTTTAGCCTGAAGGCCGTGGACTGTGCGGCCGATATCTGTCAGATCGATGTCTGTCCGGCTGGAATCTTAAATCGGCCACACACTATCGGCTCGTATTAGTCGTCAGTCTGAAACCTGTAATGGAACTGTTAGTGTGTGATCTGTTGCGATAAACTGACAGATTAATATCGTACAGCGAACTGTTAATCTGTGGGCCGCTTTAGAATACGGCCCTTGGTCTGTAGCGTAGCGCTAAGAACAGTGATTTACATGCCGAGTTCAGGTGCCGTATTCTGATTTTAAAATGCGTAAACAATACATTAAAATCATAATCCATCTTAAACATAACTCCAATACTCAACCAATATTAAAGTTGTATTGTAGTTGCATTGGAATAATTTTTAAGCAAATTCTGAAAATTCAGATTTAGATGTTTAGGCGCTAGCAATACAGCTATGTATTGCGTACTTAATCCATTGGAGTTGTATTGAAGTTGGATCGTTTCTGAATGTGCTTTAAAGATAGAAAATGGCCCAAGGGAAATTTAATAATATTAAGGAAGCACGTGGTATCCAACAGTAAAAGCATGATTTTAACAAATGGCTCCACTAAATTATAAATTCCACCTTAAAACGTACAAAAGTATAGTAAGGTGCGTTGGGGTAAGATAGAAAGGTATTTTTTTAGGGGTAAGACAAAAAATCGTCCATATTCCGGAGCATTACAGACTACTTTTTATCTTACCCCTAAAAAAATACCTTTCTATCTTACCCCAACGCACCTTATAGTATAAATAGTAAGTCATTCCTTAAATAAAATGTGTTCTAGTTGTGTTAAAGCGCTTTTTTTGTATACTTCGGCCAATTGTTTCACCAACGACGTATGGCTTAAGCGGCATAGGGCCCTCGCTATTAAGGCGCTTACAAAACTTTTAACCAGAGCTTTGCGAGGAGCTTTTAACGAGCTTAATCTGCGTACAGCTTTTACGTGACAGATTTGTTGCGCTATTTAAGGCTCTGTGAAGGAGAATTCATCATAATTATGTTTTAGTTTATTATTCAACTTTAAGCACTAGACATTCAAGTTTGTAATTTATTATGAATAATTATGATAAATCAACAAAATTTTAGTTAAAAAGATTTTTATCTTTGACTGCTACTTTTACGCTTGTCTTTTTAACAGAGTTTGGAGTTCCTTCAGTGACCACTACATGGTTTTTTTTATTACCTACTACAAGTGCATGTTTGTATATATCTATCATATATTAGGTCAAGCGTAATTAACTAAGTAGTAACTCTTTTATTTCTACTTTAAATTTTCTATTTTTGTAAGAATAATGTTTATAATATGGGGGGAGGATCAAAAAGTCGTGGGTTCAAGCCTCAGTCGTGCCAAAAAAGTTTACTGACTGAACCTAACCAATCACAGACGAAAGGTTCACTGAAAAAAAAAACAGGATAACCTATTTACTTCGGCTATTTCATCAATAACCAAAATTCGGTAAGAAGTTAATAAAGTTGTTTTGATTATAACTCAAAGTATACGTATAAATGACAAAACATTTTGGTAATAAATAAGTCTTAGTTTTGTCTCAATTCTTAAGTTACTAGTAGACGAAGTTTGGTTGCCGGTAACAATAAAAAAACAGTGTTTAACCACTACATTCACCTTAAGTAAACTTTGTCAAAAGTTCAACACAACGTGCATTCCCCCTTCTACCCGAGCCCCTAAAATGTAAAGCAGTTGCACCTCCCCCCACAGACGCTCCCATCGTAAGCAAAACTGTAAAAAAAATCGATACCCCCGCGGAAACGTTGCGCAATTGCAGTGACCTTCCGCGACCTTGACCTCTGACCTTCGGTGCCTACGCGCCTAAAATACTGTGGCACCAAAATACTAAAGGTCACGGGCCCCAGTGCGCTCTATTTTATCGCCTACTTTGGCGTAGGCTGAGAGAGTGCTCGAAATCGTACGATTTCGCGGTTAGTGTGCGCGCTTTGTAAAAGTTGTCAGTTCGCGGAATAGATGGAAGAAAATGGTTTTAAAAACTTTATATGACAGCTCCATGCAACTGCAAAAAGGTTGTTATTTGTATAGTCTGTCCGGCGACTAGCGACTTACTAAGTATGGTGCATTTATCCTTAAGCCGCCGGACAAACTATAGGTAATAGCTATACTTTCATAGTTATAGGTTGACACGTTCGTGCTGCAAAAGATCAAACTCCTATGTAAAAGGTCGTAGATCGGGGTATAAAATTATATCGTTCCGTCGTATAGATTGGCCCATGATGGCCCATGGTGAAGATCAGCCGTACCGTGACGTCTTTAATTCCTGGATGTCGCTTCAAAATTGTACTTCTACCTGCAAACTCCATTGGTAGTAATCACCTTGTGAAGAATAAATATTTCGCATTTCCTAAAGGTGCCTTATGAATATTTACAGCAATGCGGAGGGATGTAAAAACAAAGGTTACTGTTAGGGTCTCTTAATTTGAATGTGGCAGGTACTCGCGATGATTAGGGTCGGAATCAAAGGGCAACTAACCATCAAAGAATAACAGGCATATTTGAGGAAAAATTTGCTTCCCGGTTGGAATATCACTTGTTTGTGACATTATTTATTTTTCACGCCACCTGCTCGGAAATGTGGCAAAAGAAGATCAAAATCCAAGCTGGAAAGTAAGCAATTGCTGTAGCATTTGAACAACCACTACAAGAATTGCTATTTTGCAGCAATGAAATGTCATAGTAGAAAAGTAAAATCCAGATGTCATTGCATTGGACCCGCCAATGAGAATCATTTAAAACATTGAAAAGGTCTTTTTTGGCACCATTTTTTCATTCTAAAATAAAATAAGGTTGTTTATCGAACCAATTTACAATTTACTTGTAAAGAAACGACAAAATCTTTTTTTTTTTTTTTTTTTCTTTATTGAAGAGCTTGTCACCGAAGTGAACATGTCGCTCCATAGAACCAAAAAACGTCAAAATCATTCAGATCACCCTTAAGGCGTTTTTACCTTTTTAACCGTTTGTGGTTTTCTATCAAAAAGTGGGTAAGGAGTGAACCGGCTATTAGACATGGCAACTTGCAGGCCCCAATCTGTTGTGTACCCTGCCTCTCCCTCTCCCGACTTCAGCTCCCTACGGGCCCTACCTTTAATTATACCTACCAACCTGACAGATTGGGCCCTGCAGGTTGCAATGTCTAATAGCCGTTTGAGCCGGATTGAAGCAAACATCGTAAAACGCTTCTTAAAAGTGAAAAAAAATACATATTGAATTGGATAATGTTTGACTGAAAAACAAGAAAGTTGTATTTATGCAGTAAAAATGAGTTCAATAAGTGTAGAAAATGTTATTAATACGCTGGCGCCCACCGAAATTCAAGAAACTGCACAGGCGTAGAAATTTGTTACCAGTGAAATGTGAAATCGCGTCCTAAATAAGAAGGCCCATGAACAGTGATATTTTGTATACAATATAATATCCGACGAACAATTCATATTATGGAAGGATGGCGAAAAGAAGCATTTATTTGCAGAAAGTTACATGCTCGTTTACTTTATCGTGCTTGTGAAAAGCATATGAACCGTCAATATACCTATAAATAGTATCTATTAAAGTGTTTGTATATGCTAATTATTTTTTTATTTTATTTCCTCACAGTAGTCGTGAAAAGCACTATGTAATGTCTCGGCCGAAAGCGCTATAGGTGGACTCGTATCTTCGAGGGCCTCCCCTGGCGGGTCGGCCCTCGAACTAACTCGATCCACCTATAGCTTACTTTCCAGCCTCTACAACAATGTACTATTACATACAGTACAGTCGCCATCAGATATATCGGAACGGCCAAGGTGGTCACAGACATCTGAACAACGCAACAGTGTCAAGACGATAAAGTGCATGTTCAGATATTTTTTAGCACCGTGGCCGCTCCGATATATTTGATGGCTACTGTACATACATACCTACACGGTTGTTGCAGAATTTTTATATTTTATGTTTTTCACACTATATAAAGTTTTATATTGCGATAACATTATTATTTTGGTACCGTCAACTGCTACAACTTTGCCTAGCTTGAAAAACATTTTTTTTTCACCAAACAGTTATTTACACGGAGAGAATTTTTTACTAGAAACAAGTAAAAAATAGTAATTCCAAGGACAAGTAAACAATTTACTTAAAACAAGTAAACGTTTACTAAAAACATGTACGCGTTTCCTTGTTTTTAGTAAAGTTTACTTGTTTTTAGTAAAGTTTACTTGTTTTTAGTAAACGTTTACTTGTTTTTGGTAAAGTTTCCTTGTTTTTAGTAAACGTTTACTTGTCCTAGGAATTACTATTTTTTACTTATTTGTAGTAAAAAATTTCTCTCCGTGTATATATTATTCCTGAAATGCGAGAAAGGCCATGGCCAAGAATAAGATACAAATAGCTGTTTGGTGAACAAACCTAAGTTTTTCAAGACAGGCAAAGTTGTGCATCGTAGGCAAAGTTGTAGCACTTGACGGTACCCCTTTTAATTTTTACATACTTAACATAATTAATAAATCAGCTTCACACAGACAAATCTTCAACTCATCCGTAGGTGACCATCATAAGTGTTTACCAAACACCTAAGTAATGGCTCCTCTACATGATGGGCCATCATAGGGACGCAGCTATACGACGGAACGAGATCGCAATATTGTTAGCTCCCTCTAACGCATAGCTGCGTCCCTATGATGGCCCATCATGTAGAGGCAGCCTTAAACATATTATAATATCACCAAGGATCGTAAACTGCGAGCGAAATCCATTGAAATGACATATGACAACCTGTAACAACCCTAGTACTTCAATGAATTTTGCTCGCACTTTACGACGGTAGCTGTTTATTTTGTTTTGTGGACTGAAACATTTTTAATTAATTTAAGCTTTTAATCTTAAGGTCACTTGTCAATTAATTATCCGGAATTTAATTAAGTCTTTGAAATGAGCAAAGTTACGCTTAATTATAAATTTGTTTGTTTAAATTAAATTTGTCTTGTTGCAGGTAAAAGCCAGGGACTGATATATAAGCGACAGGGACAGGACTGATATAATTTTTGGTAATTAACGTTACGGAATGCTGTTACATCAAATTATTAAGGTAAGGCTTTATTGACCTTGTTTGAAATTGAATATTAATGAAGTTTTGTTAAAAATAGTTCTTGTAGACGGTGGATACTTATTGAACGGTAATAAGCAAGGAAATTGTACTATCTCTGGAAAATGCCCCACATACTACAAATAACCGACATCCAAAAAGAGCGGTTTTATAAAATAAATTAAAATGTAGTCGAGATACAGTTCATAAAAGATACCTAACCTACTTAGTAAACTCTGTTGAAAGTATCCTAAAATTCTGTGAAATTGTAGAAATTTCGTCCGAGTTAAGGCAACAAGTTAGGTATCAGTACTTTAATTGGGCCAATTGATGAGATTACCCAAAACTGCCCGAGCCTAATTGAGTTTGTTGGACAAATTAGTTAAAGGCACCTTTCGGATAAATTCGTTAGTTATACGACCTTTTGGATTTCAATAATTAGGAAATGTATTTTTTTTATAAAGTTAAAGTAAGCAGCAGTTTCACCGTTTCAAAATCATCTTAGCGTACTTTCCAGCGTATTTGACACTAATCCCAAAACGCACTATTAGTCAATTGTGTGAAAAGTATAATAATCAAGGGTGACTGTACATAACTGAAACGCCATTCCATCTTTTTAATTGATTTTGAAGAATATTCTGTCAATTGATTTGCTTGTATAACCCGAGCTTAGTAGTTTTAAAATTATGGCACCTTTCACTACCATAAAACTGAAGTAGTAGGTAGTAAGGTAGTAGTGACAGTAAGAGACCCATATTTTGGTTAAGGTCTACTATTTTGCGGCCAGCGCTTACACTTATTGAATAATAACATTCAATCTACATTTTACATTGTACAATTCACCAAATGATACCTTTCCCATAATAATGGCACAATTTTATAGGTACGTTTTAAGTTATCCCGGCCCTTGTAGGTTCCTACATTGTTATTCTATTTGCGTCACTTACCTAGTATTCCACATTGTAGTACCTAATCAAATACAAGATTTATTGGATACAAACATGTTTATTACTAGATAAAAATGTTCTGATAAACCTAGTAACTCTATCACTAGGTGAATGAATCTATACACCGCAATTCGCTCACTAGACTATGAACTCTTTGTTATATAAAAGTCAATATGGCTTGCGTTGGGATAGCGGAGGGTTATCAGTAGTCGATAATGAGCCTTACAAGTTTTCCGTAAGGCTAATTATTGATAGTCCTGGGTGAGTGTGAGCGATAATTGGTGTTTAATTCAGGAGCGTCGTACGCGCACATAGTAACTGATGTCAATTAATCTAGGGTAGAGGATACAGTAGCAGACTTTATTTTGGCCGTTTTCAAATAAAATGTACATCATTGTCGGTTGCCAATAAGCCATTACTGACATTATAATTCATTTAGAAACAAACTCTATTAACAATCCACTATGGTGTGTACCTTTTATTGTTGTATTCAATAAACACCTTATTTCTATAAACTTTGCTATTATTAAAACTTGTCGTTCAGCCTGCAACGACAACGGTTACGGTAACCCAATTAGTTTACTTGACCCAAGTTTTAGTTTTCAAACAACTGAGTCCCAAAATGATGAAACATTGATTTATTTCACATCAAAATAAATAAGCTCCCAATCTCGCTATCTTCTCTTCAAATCTTTGTCTACCATGTATGTATGTATGTATGTATCACTTTATTGCACATAAACAAATATAACATTAAAACATTAGTAAAATACAAAAAGATATGCACAAAGGCGAGCTTATCCCTAAAAGGGATCTCTTCCAGCCAACCTATGAGAACATGAGAAAGGAGCCACCACCATGGACCATGTCTGACCGTGTCTCTCTCAGTTGCTTAAAGGTTAGCTGGAAGAGATCCCTTAAATGGATAAGCTCGCCTTTGTACACATTTACCTTAGTTTTTAATGGTCATATACTTGTTTTGTGCAATAAAGTGTTTTACTACTACTACTACTACTACTACTACTACTCTTCCCGCCCCGCTATCTGCTCCTCTTCCCGCCCCGCTATCAGCCCGCACTTCACAGTCGCCTATCCTTAAACAGATGCGTACGCGCTGATTCTCGGGTCAATGACCCGAAGGTGACAACGTAATCACCAATTAGCGGTCAGGTTCATTCGTCTCGCTACCGATAAGGTTTGATAGCTCGATTTATTTTTAAGATGATTGACCGTAATGATACAAAGCGATTCGCGTGGAAAAATAGGACAAGTACCTATTACTATACTATACTATTTAGTACAGTCGACCAAGAAAGTGGTCTACCAGTTTTGACAAAAGTTTCCGCGAGATCTAACGATCGCTAAGGTTGACATTTCTAACGGAGTTTAAAACATGCACGACCTTGTTGTCTCATGACGTTCAAACGAACCTCAAGGGTGTTAAATCACATTTTTGGTCGACTGTTGCACCTGGAAAAAATACCTTAAGTTGCCAGGTACTCTGACAATAGTCGAGACTCCAGATAGCTTGGAAAATAGTTCAGGTGGTCGGTTCAACTATAAAAAAACAGTAAAAGTGACATTCGAGCTTTACAAAGGCCATGGCAGGATAAGGGAACATCTGGTGCCTTAATAGCTTTTCCGGCTATTTTTTTTTGTGATGATGGGCCCTGCTGTTAGTAACACTTATACAAAATTACAGCATTCTCCTCTTCTTACTTTCCAAGAAAAAAAAAATTAAGAAAAATCATTTTTCATGAATATTTCCGCTTCTGTAGATTTAATTAATTCGTGCTTTAAACATATAATACACTTAGCCGAGACGGACAATGTCACTATAAACCGCATAACATTCCATAGACAGTTTCTTTATTTTAAGGGTTAACATTTTTAATTTTTTTTTTTATAAGTTCTGAGAGAGGGACACCTCCAATTTTTTAACACATAATAGCCTTTTTGATGGCCTATAACATAAATTAAGTTCAAGCTTCTAGCATTGGTGCATCATAAAAAAAAGGCTATTAAGGCACCAGATGTTCCCTTATCCTGCCATGGCCTTTATTTAATTTTGTATCGAGAAATTCGAGAAACACGCACGTAGCTCTAATAAGTTACCGATAAAATAAACTATTTTAAGTGATGTAAAAAAAAATTAAATAAGTAAAGTGTAAATCAAATATTAAGTGCCGCGCATGCATTTAACCCTTTATAGGGCAACGGTCTAAAAAAGACCACTTTTAACATCATCTTTTTGTATTTTTTCTTGTACAGAATTTTTAGGACTATAGATTGGCGATGAGGCTTGAATTGAGGATTTTTTTCAGTCTTGCCCGTTAAAGGATTAAATTGATACCTAGTACCTATTTATTGATTTTCTCCGCGTCTACTTTCAAGTTAAATATCCAACAATTTATTGTACTTACACAAGATAGACTAAGGTGAATCGAATCTTGGGGCGAAATGTATCAAGTTAAACATTTTTATCATATTCATAAAATCGCGGCGTACGAGAAGTTCAAACCTAACGTGACGTGAGGCTCTAATTCGCTATCCGTGGCTACACGAGATCTTAAGAATTAGACAAAAAAGCTCCTTGGACCATGTCGCACTTAGGTTCGCCTCAATCTACCCCATTTAAGTCGAAAGAGTTTTATTGTCATGCTTTAGTATTTTGTGCAACAGTTACATAATAAGGGTTCTTAAGATTCGAGGGTCGAAGTTACAAAATGAGGCGAAGCCGAACACACAATAGTTTTTCTACGAGTGCTTAAGCAAGCCAGTAATAATTGAGTTCGACGAATGCCGTGCTAAACGCTTCTATATAATTGAATAACTTCGATCTCCCGGTGGATGTGCCGGCGGCGCCCGCCCGGCACGCGGGGCGCGCAATGCGGCGCCCGACAACAGTTTCACAATATTCTATTGGAAATCCTTTCTGTCATTGTTATGAATGCTACAATATGCGACCATAAAAGCTCTATCGAAAAGTATGCGCTAGTCGTTCCGCCAACACAATCTCAATTCAAGTAGGTATTACAGTCGCCGAGTATAAAAAAGTAATTTGTACCTTCTTATATTTTAGAAGCAGCACGTTAATGTTTACATCTGAGGGAGCTCCATAGAAACAATAAAATTAATATGAAGTCGTTATCGCCTTGTCCGTCTGTATTACTTTGTAATATGTTTTTAATCTTCAGTAATTGACAACTTAATTAAAAAATGGTTGTTTGCGGCTAAAAGATCGATAGGTACAATAAGATTGATGCCTACACCCGGCAACTGATAATTAAATGTGGATGTACCTTAATGTTGTTATAATTTTATTTATTTATTATTTACTTAGCAGGCAGGCAGTTATGTATGACACCTGATACGAGTATTGCCTGTCATCATCATCATCATCATCATTTCAGCCGAAAGACGTCCACTGCTGGACATAGGCCTCCCCCACTGAACGCCACAATGACCGGTCCTGTGCCACCCGCATCCAGCGGACTCCAGCGACCTTCACCAGGTCATCAGTCCACCTTGTAGGGGGGGGGGGGGGGTGTATTGCCTGTATCCAGTAATTATTATGACAGTTATCGTTAACAGGTAGATGTATGTTTGTCTAATTTATAAATAGATTGGAAAAACCTGTGCGTGTGATATTGTTGTTTATGTTAAGTCACGGAGTAATATTTTTCAGTTAATATAATTCAATTTTTTTTTTTCCCTTTTTAGGGTTCGGTACCCAAAGGGCAAAAACGGGACCCTATTACTAAGACTTCGCTGTCCGTCCGTCCGTCTGTCTGTCTGTTACCAGGCTGTAATATCATGAACCGTGATTTTAGACAGTTGACATTTTTCATAAATGTATTTCTGTTGTCGCTATAACAAAAAATAATAAAAAATAAGATAAAATAAATATTTGAGGGGGCTCCCATGCAACAGACATGATTTTTTTGCAATTTATAAAAGATAATGGTACGGAATCCTTCGTGCGTGAGTCTGACTTGCACTGGGCCAGTTTTTTACATATCTACATTGTGAATTGAATGAGTGAATACATATCTGGCTATAAGTTACTTAGTTATTTTTATATTAAGCTGCGAACTAACCACGTAAACACAGTCATCCACGTACCTGCAATGCAATTTTTTGGTCCGTTAAAAAAATATAATCTCAAAGACAACGATGCAAAACATTTCCTTCGCGCGTCTTAATTATGATAACCTTCTATACGGCGGCGAAATGGAAATCATACTCCTGCAAACACTGTATCTAAGTACAACTGTTACACAGAAAGGAATTCTACTTCATTTAATATAAAGTCCACATCACAAAACAACACATTAGATCGACGGAGGTGAACAGAGTAAGGCTGTATGTGTGAAAGGAATGAATAATGTCAAACTTTTTCCTCGTTTTCCCGCACCCATCAATCTTGTTATATCCAGGGTAAGAATGAGAGTGCTTTCATGGGACGTATGCTGTATGGTTATAAGAGCTGAGGAATTATGTCATGGTTGTGATATGTCACACTCTTGTAAAGGAGAAAAGGAAAATAATAAATAAATAAACATACGGAGCATTATTTTGACAAACACGGGACCTAACTAATCGCGTACACTTACTTTTGTAATTTTCCTGACGTTTCGAGCATGTCGTTACGCTCGTGGTCGCAGAGAGACTGGCGAGGAATCGTATCGGCATCTCCTAGCCGCGCGGGTTTTCCGAACTACCCGCACTTGGTCTTGATTATTCACATTTACGCTAGGGTTGTCACTTTGCCTACACACAACACTCGACATCCGATGGTTTGGAAATGCACGTATTTCCACGCTCACAATATTTGCTGATCACTAGATTCCACGAAAAAGAAATCCCCTGTCCCTCGTTCTGGTTGAAGCTTTTATACTTCCTAATTTCAATAGCCTCTCGTAGTTTCTGCTATAACGACGAGGTTCCGTGGAGAGGACTTTTTGATTATGGAGCTCAATCCAGTGGTTTGGTCCAGATTCTAACAAATGTTCGACCACCGTAGACTGGTTTACTTGCCGATTTTTGACTGCTGTGATCTGTTCCTTGACCCTTTTCGCTATTGTGCATTTGGTAAGCGATTAAGTCCCTTGTTTGTCAAAATAACGAGTGAAACTCGTGTGAGTTTAAATCAGTATACGGAGCATTGTTGAGAATCAATAGAAGAAAACATTAAAAATCTAAACAAGGTATGCAATAAACATACCTCTCTTTTCAAGGACATAGTTTAAGGATGTACCCAGATCCAAGGATGTAGTTTAAGGATGTACCCAGATCCAAGGATGTACCCAGATCCAAGGATGTAGTAAGGATGTACCCAGATCCTAGGATGTAGTTTAAGGACGTACCCGGGTTCAAAATATAGTCAGGGCTTCATAAAGGCCAAATAACATTTCTTTTTTACTTACCAGCAAAATTTTCGGACCAATACCAAATTAAAACTTTATTTACTCAGAGCATATTACCTCCACGTTTATGAATCCCTAAAATTACCTTTAATTACTTTATTAACTTCGCTCGGCCGAAATGAGATAACTGGTCGGTTTTCCAGTGGATGAGTTTTGATTAGACTGTCCCTATTCACACGAGGTCACGTGGCGGACACGTGACGACTTGGAGACAGATTTTGTTACGTAAATATGTCACTTAGTATCTTTAGGGGTGTTTTGAAGTGTCAATAGAATTACTTTAGGTAATTTTTGCTTAAAGGGTCTTGTTTACAATGTGTTGATACACAGAGTTTATGTATGTGCACTCAAAGGGTAAAAACGGGACGCTATTACTAAGACTTCGTTGTCCGTCTGTCTATCATGAACCGTGGCAGCTTAGACAATGAAAATGTTCATAGATGATATATTTCTGTTGGCGCTATAACAACAAATACTAGAAACCAGAATAAAATAAATATTTAGAGGGGCTCCAATACAACAGACATGATTTTTTTGCCGTTTTTATAGATAATGGTTGGTACAGAACCATTCGTACGCGAGTCCGACTTGCACTTCGCCGTTTTTTTTAAGTACCGAAATCAAAATACTTTATCCCTACAAAAATCGCAGAAAAGTATACTATCCCCACGGATATGCATGGATTTAGTAAATAGAAAAATTGGCTTTTCAACTTAAAGATTTCTAAGGAGGAGGTTCGCAATTCGTCGGGATCTTAATGTTCACCGATTATTGGAAGACGGCGGAACCGATTTGAAAAATTATTTTTTTAAGAGATATTAAATAGATCATTTAACGACTTTGTTGTAGCTTGCACATTAGTTTTGATTAAAAATCACAATAAGTCAAACAATAAATAAGTTAAATTAATAAATTAATAAGGCGGTTATCACACTGCTGCGGATCCGCATGCTGCGGCGCCGGTGTGCGAGCGAGACAGCGCTATACACATGCTATTTCTCTCGCGCACCGGCGCCGCATGCGGATCCGTCGTCAGTGTGATAATCGCCTAAAACTGTGAGATCTGTGACCTCAATGCTATTTCCAGGGCTAGCAATACACTAAGAAGTCTATTACGTCATAGTCCGGTTTGGTGAACCCTAGTTCATTATTGGGCATCGTTTCACCCAAATTGTCTACAATTTCAAAATGATTTGTACTGAAAACTTTTTAAACCTGCCCCGTAATGTGGGGTCCCGTTATCTTTAATGACTATATTGTTTGTACACTCCGTCCGCTTAATGATGCACAGTTAATTATCAATCTGACAACTCAACGTCGACTTTATCTTCATTAACCTAACGTCCCAATTTCAATGTCGGTGTCGTATTTGCTCTTTATGAGAGAAGTCATTTGTTTGCTTCAGATACTTTTTTAAAAACAAATGATATGTAATCTTTGCTCCTGTTTTTAAATATGATAGCACTTTTTATCCCGGTTATAAGTAAATACATATTTACTTTCGTTAAATACATGTATATAAGATACAGGGGGACAATTTCGACTGGGGGATAATTTCAACTAACAATAAGTCGGAATATTTTATGTGTTTTACATAATGAACTATAGTGCCATTTATGGAGCGAAAATAGTATTTTGTGCAAGGGCTCTTAAGATTCGAGGGTCGAAGTTACAAAATGAGGCGAAGCCGAATTTTGTAAAAACAGACCCGAGAATTTTAAGACCTAACTATGTACCGTTGCACACAATAGTTTTTCTACGAGTGCTTAAGCAAGCCGGTAAGAATTGAGTTTGACGAATGCTGTGCACAAGTATATAATTGAGTAACTTCGATCTCCCGGTGGATTGTGCCGGCGGCGCCCGCCCAACACGCGGGGCGCGCAGTGCGGGGCCCGGCAACAGTGTCACAATATTGTATTGAAATCCTTTCTGTCATTGTTATGGATGCTACAATATGCTACCATAAAAGCTCTATCGACAAGTATGCGCTAGTACAGTTCCGCCAACACAATCTCAATTCAAGTATTACAGTCGCCGAGTATAAAAAGTAGCTTTTCGGCTATCTGGAATCTGGTTATAGATTGCAATATATGTAGTTATTATGTAAAACATGTAAGATCTATTGCGACTTAGTTGAAATTGTCCCTCAGTCGAAGTTATCCCCTTGTAGGTACCTTACCTACTTATTTACGAAGTACCCGCATACAAATGTTCTTGGCTTTCTGGGATATATTTGGTTTATAATTTATAATTATAACCACAGAGTATTAAAATATTCGTCAATATCTATATCATTGATTCATCAAATGCATGTATTAATTAGTGTTACTTATATGAAGATGATGTATGAGTATTTTTGTGTTTATTGAGTATAAATGTACTAAATTTTTTACAAGGACTCTATTAAAAATGTCAGCTCTATTTAATTATTTAGGAAGGCACTGAGACTCAATAAGGAGGTTAATGTCACATTATGCTTTATTTCCAAACGTAAATTCGAAACGTCTTACACAATTACAGAGTATTAGCGAATCATTATTATTTCACCACTGTTAGTTGATCTTCCTCATCAGCCACCCCATATTAAAGTTAGACGAAATAAACGAATATCAATAAGACACGAGAGATCAGCTTAATGTGGCCGTGGATAATTAATCTCACGTGTTTGGCAAAGTGCCTGATTTTGCGCATTATCTCATATACAGTCGAATTTGAACTCTCGTTTTAACACTATAAGATTAATTCTTCAATAAACATGATAAATGTGTATAATAAGATAAGATGGTTGTAAACAAGCCATCACGTGAATTCGACATCTCGAGAGGCGCCAATTCAAGTACACCAGGAATGTACGTCTAAATAGCTGAATTTTTGAATGTATTCCAAAATATACATGTATATTTAACTACTCGTGAGTCATGTTAACCCACTTTAAAACGCTACTATTAGGTAGGTTAGTACACAGGAAAATCGTAATTTGCGAAATTACTCAATGAGTTATCGTGAGCTGTCTTATCCCGTGATCTAGGATAATTTTATTAATAAATTTGTGTAAAATATGTTAGGCCCTACCCATGCGTGGAATTAATGAGCTAACTTATTAATTATTATAATACACTGTACATATTATATATAATCAGCATTATTAGGTAATGACCTGATATGCCTAGCTTTATCTGCAGCTGAGTGTACAGGGTTTACGTTACTATTAACCTTTTTAATACAGTTGCTCAAAAAAGTGCTTTTCTTGTAGTGGTTTAGCGTGCGGAAAGTTTGATATCGCGCACTAGTGCTTTTTACTTTTCCAGCCAATCACAGCTAATGACAGTGACAGACAGCCAATCACAGCGCCGCAGCGCACCGCGCGGAGCGTTCGGATACATGTACTAAAGTAACCTCAAAGTGAATAATTGACAATTTTATAATTTTTTCGCAACTGTATTAAAAAACGTCGTTCGATACTCGTGCGTAAATGGTATTCTTCACTCGTCCCGAGTCTTGCTACTCAAGATATCTCGCTACTCGTGAAGTAATGGCATACTTTCCGCACTAATATCGAAATGTACTATATCCTATCTTACCTCGGATTTAGTATTATACAACAGAATCAAAACCAACTTTAGTATAATATATACTTGCTAAAGAGAAGGGAATAAACATAACGCTACATTACATTACATTTACAGGTAATAATCATATTACATTACATTACGCAATTTCGCACAGTTTGCACATAATTTAAACCCGAGAGAGCCTTATTGCTATCGTAAGGCTGATTGCTATCGTAAGGCTGGATTTACACTTGTAAGTTTTACTTACGTAAGTAGGGACGAAGCTATTGGCGAGAATGAGATGGAGATATTTGTATCTCATTCTAACCCATTGCTGCATCCCTACTTACGTAAGCAAAACTTACAAGTGTAAATCAGGCCTAACATCATCGTATTTAGTTTCGGGAAGCGCGTGGTAGGAAATCATATGTGATGGTTTAAATTAAAAGGGACTATTTTGCGACAGTTGCTTACGCTTTAATTGGATACCGACTTCACTTATAATCCGCTATTCCAAGAGGAAGTGGCCGAGTTGCTGTAAAAAATAGTGAAATCACTATAGGTGTGCCTATAATAGTTGAAGAGTTCCCTCGATTTCTCCAGGGTCCCATCATCAGACCCCGACTTGGTGGTTATACCCGTTCGATTAAAAAACATATTTGAAAATCGGTTCACGATTCACGGAGATATCGAGTAACATACATACAAAAAAATATTTAAAAAAATCAGTCGAATTGAGAACCTCCTCCTTTTTAGAAGTCGGTTAAAAATAACCAATGGTTTTTTCCAGTATGAGGACATACACTTATAACCATTTATGAAATTAAATATTATAAAATTTTCCATTGGGATGGGGAAAGCTTTCCTGACATTCATCCTCGACCAGAAAAAAATACGAAATAAGGTTTACCGACCAAGACCCGCAAATACTTGTCTTTGCAATAGCTCCAATATAACGTTTTACGTCACTCTGGGCGGTAAATGAGATTTGCCGCCCACGGGCGCAGCATCAAATCTCACTTCACACCCAGGAGAAGACATAAAATTGTGTACGCACCACGGGCGGTAATAAAGAAGGCCACAGATCGCTTGTTTATGGCACAAATGCCCACATCCTAAGCGGTTCTTTACTTTACCGCCCTAGGTACGTAATGTACTATTGTCGCTTTGATTTACATTATTATTCAGTAGGTTACACTGGTTCATATCCCTATTAAAACACTGTCTGGCTTCCTGAAATCAGCGACCGTATCGAGTTACCATTGTTGCAAACTCGTTCCAATCTCGCCAGAAAGTCGATCCTAAAGATCAACTTTCATAGTTACCCTACTCCGGTTGCTAAGCTAAACTAGTGCAATGCGAAGTCTACTATATTCGTCACTGTGAAGGTTGGAAATCGTATAATACGTTTTCATATTCAGAGAACATGTCTCAAGGCTAAAATTAAAATTTAGTGCTATTGTCAAGTCCCGGATTTGCTTGCTTTTATGTGCGCTTGTGGACTACTTTTAGAATTCTAGAATGATCGCTTTATGAAGTGAATAAATACATCATTTACCTAGATTTGATAATATCTACCTACCAGTGGCGGCGGCTCAAAATATTTCTTATGCAAGCCGAAGCTTAATTTGGCTTAAAATTTCTTCATGAGCTTTAGGAAAACTGCTCAGGTCCCAGAAACCTACGCAAGCCGGCGGGAATCGAATTTTATGGACGCGCCGCCACTGCTACCTACTTAAAATATCTTAGTTTATATTTTTAGGTACTATATATATACAGGGTGGAAAGATAAGTCGGGCCCTGGAGGGAAACTACCTTAAAACGTTGAGATAGCTCAATACACTGAAAGGAAACATTCCTTTATTTTTCCTAAAAAGTAAAACTGCATTCACAGATTTTTTTCTAATTTTCCCTTTTTTCGATACTAAAATTGTATGATTTTTCTTTTTTCATTATTTATGGCTTCTCTTGTGCCGTAAATTTGGTTGGTATTAAGAAGTTTATATTATTGTTGGAAATAGGATCGTTTGTCATGAATTGTCATAAAAATTGTTTTTGACAAAAATTACAAAATGAGTAGTTTTTGTGTGAATTGTACATTTTCTCGAAAATATGTAAATGCAGATATGTCTCTTTTTAAAAATAAAAGAATGTTTCCTTTCAGTTAATTGAGCTATCTCAACGTTTTAAGGTAGTTTCCCTCCAGGGCCCGACTTAACTTTCCACCCTGTATACGTGTACCGAGTTACCTACCTGGACAAATGAATATTAACGGTCCTTACGAAGTAGGGAGGGAAACTCTTGAAACACCAAAAGCTCCAAGTTAAGGTTAAGGTTAACGCGGGCTGTTTTCCGCAACTCGACGATTATATATTGCGCCTATTTTGCGTGCTGGGTGGCCTCATTCGTGCCAGCCCAGTTCCTCCAGGAAGCCTAGCAGACCCTTTATGTTGCCGACGACTTCCAGGAGTGCCCTTGGCGAACCAAGATGTTTCACCCGGTAATCTGCCACCCTCGGACATGTGATGATGACGTGGGCGGCTGTCTCGTCCTCTTCCATGCAAACCCCGCAGAGGGGACTGTCAGTGACACCTAAAGTGAAAAGATGTTTGTTTAGTAGGGCATGACCAGTTAGTGCTCCTATTATTAGTCTGAGCTGCGGCCTCTTGAGCTGTTTGAGCTTCCGAGACAATCCGGGGTTGATTGTCGGGAGGGCCTCCTTGGCTTGCCTGCCAACAGCTCCATCTTAGGCTCTGTCTTCATTTTCCATCAGGTAAGACTAGGGTCAAACGCTACTCAGTCTCATAATATATATTTTTAACTTGATTTTGTCTCGTAGGATATTTTCTTTCAAGCTGTTTGAACCTTGTTCCCATCGTTATACTAAACTAAAATTTAGTCTTGCATTAGCAATTACGCAAAGGAATTTTTCGCAAATGACCGCTAATTCGAGTAATAGGCGGAGATAAAACACTGCCGAGTCAAGGACGTGTAGCTTGACACAGAGTGGTGTGATACAGTAGTCTAACTCGAACAAGTACCAAAAAAAATTTTTGGTACACAGTTTTATTGCTGACTGTACCTAGTAGCATTGTCATGACACCGGGAAGTGGTTGAAATTTGACTTACACGATTTGATGCACAAACAAATATACGGGTCAAGCTAAATAAAACTGTAAAATAGCAACGAGTGTCAAAGATACATCATTAGGTGACAACCAAAAGTCACAATTGCCAGAAAATAATTGAACTTATATTGTTTTGTTATGAATACGGTGTTTTACAGCTATAAACTTGTGGTAGAATTGGTGAGTTTTGGTTATCACCGAGCGATATATGTATAAGAAAACCGCAGCCAAAGATCACTAGATCCTATTCATGGTGTGCTCCTGTTGTTTGATTAGTTAGGTCGTTACATTGATAGTTTTGGTTTCAAGGATGATACAAACACATACATACTAAGGTAAAATCCACAATTCCACGGACTGATTTGACAGCTCCTGGCATACAAAGCGATTGTCAAATGTATGAAAACAGCTGTCAAATCAGTCCGCGGATTTATGAATTCTACCTTAGTATATGTAATACCTCTATGTTCTGAAATCAATGACATCGCAAGGCATTGTTCTTAATAAAAGTTGCTCCGGTTGTGACACAAAACCCGAGGAATGGAGCTACAAGTTTTAGCAGATAAAAAAGCATTTATTTCAAACCATATAAAAAAGAGACTGTACATGTTATGGAACTGTTTATCCTTGATTTTCAAGCACATTACATTACATTGTACGCATTTTCGTTGCGTCCGAAATCAAAAACATCCGAAGATAGAGTACTGTTTACAGTTTCACTTTGTCTCAAGAAAGACTGCCGCGTGAAGGCTTTTGTCACATTAGCGTATGTTCTTGCCAAATTGGACGTAGGAACATTGATGTAATTCATAATAACTTGACATACACCATGCTTACCAGCCGTCAATGATTTTGGCCTAGACTGTGCCGCGGTGTAATTTCTTTTTAATATCGCGAATGTGAAGGTCGAGCTTCGAGCAAGAATGATATATAGCGTTTGAGGACCTAACTTCGCATAATATTTTACATTCTTGGACACTTATTTATAACAAAAAAATTACACCACACGGAAAAAATCTTTTATTTCAACAAAAAGATAGTAATAATTACTATTTTTTTTGTAAATCCCTGGACATCAAACTTTTTCGTAATCGCAAAAAGTTTTATTATATATATCGTAATGTTAACTAAACTTTAGTGTTAATGATTAAAAAAATCAGTTGTCACGCCGTTTACAAACAATTTGTAATTTTTAGAAGAAGAAGAACCGTGCAATTTACATAATTCTTCTGACAATTCTTAATGACATCCTTAACGTATCCTTGATTAAAACAAGAACTAAATTGACATTAAAAACATATTACTGTATATATTATCTTTAAGATTAATTCTCGAGTGAGGTGTAGGGTTAGAACCGGTAGGTAGTTTCTTTTTTTCTCTGAAGTTCGTAAGTGCATTGTAATGTGCCTAAATTGAAGAATCTTTAATCTTTTTTTATCATATTTCATATTTTATCCCATGTCCATAAAGCGGTGAAAATAAAAAAATATGCATAGGCCTAATGCAAAATTATGTGTTGGCGTAACTGTCTGTTTGTATCTCCGAAACACTTCGTCATGAATGAATAAAGGCAAGGCATGAAAAGATAATTTACGGCAAGCCGCGACTCACGTAAAGCTGTAAGATATTAAAAACTCACTTGGCACATTAAAAAGCAACGTTTTTAAGACTTTTTTATTTCTACCCGACTCATACAAAGAAGTGGTTATGCTTTATTAACCTCCTGAATTTAAATAGCCACTATAAAGGACAAAAAAATACTTAAAATTATATACGGTTATCAACTATCCCAAAGATGAACTCGTGGGTCATTAATTCATGATACTTATGATCAAATGTCAAGCAATGATCGCTAAAATAGAAAATGGTCTATTTCGACGAAGAAATTGAAATTTTATTCATCCAAAAATGTTGGCTAAATAAATGATGTTTATATTATTATAATATGATTTTTCTATAAAAATACGTTTGAAGTAAGTATGAAGAAATCGGCACGCGCGCTTATGTATATACCTACCATTGACCCTCACTTGTGATATTTTCAAGTCGAAGGTACATCATTGTCGATAGTCAATTAAGTGTTGCTGCCATAATAAATCATTTAGAAATAAACTTTATTAACAACCGACAATGATGTACCTTTGACTTGAAACGTACCTAACATTTGTTCTAGCTTAATATGTGTTGTGTGGCCGAGGCTTATATCACGCGCGCTTGCTGCACTATTGCATGTCTGTAAGCAAAATACAACTGCATAAGTAATTAATCTAATTAAGCACTCGCAAGATGGTCGCGATAGTGATAACGGGTCGACGACCTCTGCTACAGGGTGTGTGATAGTGGCGGGGCTTTCATAGCGGCTTACCCATTTCCAAGCATTCGAGGGTCCCATACCGTATGAAATAGATTGTGAAGTTAGTTCAAAAGTTGTTCAATAAATGTTTCGACACTACGCCACTGATGGCTGTCATACAACGTTAATTTAATACCTACGTGGAAAGTGTGACATGAAAAGACATACTAATCAAATGCTTTGTAATTTCTAAGTCATAACTATAGCCTATAAAAGTAGTTCGCTTGTCCTTTTTTCAGTGAAATTTCATTAGATTAATCTCGGCTGTGGGGTAGGAATTCAAAAAAAAAAAAAAACAAATGGTTTACGTGCCATAAATTAAATCACCTGCAAATCTATACAGCAACCGCAATTTCTAAACGTTTTAATGCAACTTATCACTATTTCCTATAGTTTTTATTTTATATATTAGATAAATATTATCAAATGTGTCAGTGTACGGACAAAGGGACCACTTTGTCGATTTGGAGTTACTAGTACTTTCGGAAACTACGCAATATGCACTATCTGTTAGTGAAAGAAAAAAGTGTCCTTTTAAATCGACAAAGTGGTCCCTTGCACTAAACTCTTCCACAATTTTTAAGACTATGTATGTAGTAACCTATAGTCATCCGGTATCTTACAACACGTGCCGATAGTTCAACGACGTTGTTTTCATTTAAGTCAACTATCTAAATACAAATTGCAACTAATGCGCTGATATTACAGTGTATTAATAGTTGATGATTACGATAACTTTAATTGGATCACTGGCCATTATGTATTTAGATAAATGTGAAGTTGCAATAAACATGCCATTTTACATTACACAAACCAGCACGGCTAGCACATCTTACGTTGTTGCGTGAGTCTCCATACTTTAAGAGTCACCAAGACGCTCGCGTGAACTCGCGTTCCCAACTTCCCATACAAATGTAGTTCAGCTCTCATTTTAAAACGACATGCTTTAGAACCACGAAATTTGGCATGGGCATTCTAGTAGTACAGATCTAGGTCGGACATTCGTTTTCGTTACTAAAAATTGTAATACAAAGAAAATAAAGCAAAAATAAGTTTTGTATGTAAATCTGTAACTGGCTGTATTTTCTTTGTATTACCATTTTTAGCAACGAAATTGAATGTCCGACCTAGATCTGTACTACTAGAATGCTCATGCCAAATTTCGTGGTTCAAAAGCATGTCGGTTTAAAATGAGAGCTTAACTACGTTTATATGGGACCGCGAGCGTCTGGCGACTTTTAAGCGTGACTCGAAGTATGGAGTGAAAAGCGACAACGTAAGATATGCTAGGCCGCGAGGTGCCGTACTCTAATTTTAAAATATACAGTGTGTTTCTGTAATAGGAGCAATAAATTAAAATATAGATTCTACTCCTCAAACTACAAAACTTATGTTCAACAACTTTAAAAAAAGATGTATTTTGTAGATTGTCTCTTTTTCACACAAACTAAATAGTATTTTCAATGAACGTTAAAATCCGTCTAATTGACATTGCTTGTCACCCTACAGACGTAGTCAATTTCGGAATACATTGCGTGTTCGAAAAAACTTTAAAGTGTCCTAAAAATCAAACCAGACGTTATTTTTAAAAATCGCTGAACAAACGTTTCCTGGTTTGAGGAGTAGAATCTACGTTTTAATTTATTGCTTCTATTACAGAAACACATTGTATAAGTAAACAATACATTAAAAACAATCTATCTCTAAACATAAACCCAACACACAACAAATGATCAGCCAATATTGAAGTTGTATTGAGGTTGCAACGGAGTAATTTTCAGGCAAATTCTGATGAACAATCGTATTTTAAAGTTAGAATACGGGCCCGGTGATACTGGCCGCATTTCTTTATCTTTTCCCGTTTAAATTAAAATTGCAGTCTAATCTCAAAACTTTAATTTAAACTTTTGAGATTACCTTATTAAACTACTGTCTCTCGAGCGGGATAAAGTTAATTTAACCGTGTTATACAGGGTGTCCCAGAAATCGACGTCAAGCCGTGAATGGATGATAGACCAAGTTATAACAGTTATCAGAAAAATACAAAAAAAAATCTATCACATATTCTTCAAAAATTATGGTCACTTTAAAAATTTACTAGAATATTCACGCCCTGGAGTTCGATTTTTGAATCTCACCGGGTGACTTATTTCGTACTAAATAGTCATCGGCTGCATACAAAACCGGTGAGATTCAAAAATCGAACTCCTGGTCTCTTAACTTCTATTAAATTTTTAAAGTGACCATAATTTTTTTTTTTGTATTTTTCTGATAACTGTTATAACTTGGTCTATCATCCATTCACGGCTTGATGTCGATTTCTGGGACAACCTGTATGTATTCACGGTTATGACTCTCTTGTTCTTGCATTGAAGTTCGTCTTCACTGGAGGTTGTTTTTGTCATTTTTTGGTCGTTGTAACTGGAGTTCTCTTAAACACTAATTAATGTGGTCAATTAATGTTAAACTCATAACTAATAGTTAGGGAGGCGAGGTAGCTAAATGGCGTAATTCAACGGCGCCGTCGAGACCTATCAAAATCGAAAGATACAATAATTTCGAAAAGAAAAGCTCGTATGGCAAAAACCATTTTAGCGGTGGGTTTGGCGTGTACGGTTTTTCAAAAATGTTAAAAAAAACAGTTACTTGGGCATTCTCGAGCGCGTCAGATATTCATACTACGTATGCCCCGAGTGCCTCTGATAACAACGGTATACTAATCTGCCGGTTTGCGTGGTGGGGGTAGGCATATAAAGTAGTCAAAAATGCAAAAAAAAAAAATTTACTCGAGCGCGTCAGATTTTCGGAAGGGGTGTTAAGTAGGCCCCAAGGAAGCTCCCTTTAAAAAAACTGACGATTTCGGCGTGACGATAAGTTACGATGAATTTTTGAAAATGCAAAAAAAAAAGTTTTTTTGAAATACTCGAGCGCGTCAGATTTTCATAGGGGAGGTTTATCTCGGTATCCTGAAAGCATATTTTTTTAATCTGACAAAAATGTTGGTGGGTTCTCTTAATCTGACCGAAAAAGGTTTAACTTTCAAGTCAAAAAGTTTTAACTTTGGAAAAAAATGTAAAGACACCTTTTTTGTGTAAAATAAAATTACCTTTTTTGTTTATTTAAACTTTTTTTGTAAAAAGTATCGTTCGCGACTTATATGCCGTAACGCATTCTTAGGAAGACGAAATGGCTCCTCCACACTTCCGGTCATGCGGAAACCGGCAGATTTTGTATTTTTAGTAAGTTTTAGATTATATTCTTCAAAACAAAATAAAAAAAAATCGCGCTCGAGAATGCCGGATTAACGTTTTTTTTTTACAAGTTCGCGACCCTATAACTCGGCGGCGTCAAGGACTTATCGTCAGATTAGTTAAATTTAGTCTTTAAACACTAAAATCAACCCCCAATATCTTAAACTGACGCGCTGGAGTATTTCAGACTATCCATTTTTTTTTACTAATCTGATCGTCTATCCTAGGCGCGCGTCACTACATATAGAGCTAAATACTTTACAAGGTTGTTCTATTAGGTCTAAGGTATCTCTCATATCTTAAACTGCCACGCTCGAGTATTGCAGAAAATTCCCCTATTCGCCTCCCTAACTATAAGTATATAAGTAATCGCTGTGTGCATGATTGTGGCGCCATCTCTTGGGCAGGTGTTCAATCTCTTTTTTTTCTTTTTTATAAATAGGTTGTATTGCTTACTTATATGAAATGTCACTGGCTGATTTACTATTTTGACAGCGGACAGGGGCCTATGCAGTTTCATTTCTTGTCACATTGTGCACTGCGATCGTTCTCGTTACGCCCACCACGCACTTCGCACATAGCGAATAAGTTATCTACATATATTTGCCTCGATAGCCCGGTTAAAGTTTACCTAGGACCGCAGCTATGTCAAACCTGGATTGACATTGACATCGAACCGAAGTGATAGTGACAGATGTGAACGATACGATAAGTCACGTGATCGTTTCCATGCTTACATTATTCAGTTTCGACTGGTGTAATAGACAAGCGATTGTCATTTGTCTAGTCTCTCTTTACTTATAATCTCAGCTACTTATTAATAGTGGATAAAAAGTTGTGCATTATACGTTAAGAGTAAATATTTCATTGTAAAGTAGCGGCAATTTCGTAAACTTATGCCTACACCGCTGCCTTTGTATTTAATCGGATAACTGTATGGGGAAACATGATGAGCTAGGGCGGTGATGAACGCTCATCTCTGGTAGAAAATAATCCTAGATGAATATTTATGGATGCATCGTTGAGCCAAAATGACTTGACTTGACTTTTTAATTGTATGTCCTTGCTTTCGTTCTATTGTGTTACACCGAATAAACATTTTTCATTTCATTTCATTTCATTTCCAAAATAGTTAGTATTTTTTCTGGATTATGGAATCGATGCATATGGATGCAAGGTATTAAAAGTGAATGTAATACTTGCATATAAACTATGATTTATTTGTCAATTAATAAATATTTAAAGCCAATCGTGTGGGTCAACTGCTCCTAATAAATCAGTATCTGCCGCGATTTATTACATCTCCGTTCCTAAACGTTGTAAGTGCCTAGGATTTTGCATGAAATTGTGAACTTTTTGGCGATGAACCGGATTAGATGTGAAGGTATTTGCATGAGGCCAATTAGGCACAGGAAAGCGTGAGCTAGACGTGGCAGGGTGACCTTTAGCCTAAGTATGATCATACTAAAGGTCAAAGCATTCGGCAACAGCTTGTTTTATTATTTATTTATCAGTGGTGGTGCGTCCATACAATCCAATTTCCGCCGGGTTGTCTAATTTTCAGGCAAATTAACAGTTTTCCTATGGCTCATGAAGAAATTTTAAGCCAAATTAAGATCGAGGTTGCCTAAGTAAATTTTAGACCCGCCGCTATTGTTATTTCATGAGACACACGAAAGAGTGTATTACATTTTTTTCACCGAGCTTAGGAAAATATACATACATATATATTTCTCTCAATAAATATGATATGGGGCGTCCCAAAGAAATAGCATACAATCTAATCTCCTTATTCATAAACGGCCACTAAAGTTATGAGATCGCTGATAATCGTTTGTCCCATTCCCTCATATAGGTTGGAAGGAAAGGGACAAACGATTATCAGAAACCTCTTAACTTTAGTAGACGTTTATGAATAAGGGGGTTAATCCTTAACCATCCTTTTTATCAGTCGGTAAAAACAATGTGGACTTGAGCTCCCGATGTTTAATTAGGACGACCTCATTAAAACTGCCAAACGACACTCCACCAATTAAATTCGCGCAAACATTTGAACAGTGCTGAAGCGTTTTGGGACACTTTGAGATTAGGTAAGTACCTGCTAATTTAAGACCTGGCTACAATCTAAAGAAAAACATGGTTACATTGTTGCTGTTTTGATTTCACAAAAATGTAACTTCTGACTCAGTCATTACTATAGTATCGTCAAACCAAACGGACGACTGAGGTCATAGCGCTGTCTCCTTCACTTTTGCTGCGGCTGTGCAAGTGTGAAAGAGAAGTTTTATGACCGTAGTCGTCCGTTTGGTTTGAGGATACTATAGCATTTCGATTTCAAAGTTACTTTTCCACGTCGGAAGTCAAACCAGTTTGTTATTGGACCCATTCTAATTATTCCGATGTTCTCCTTTTTCTAGAATTAGACAGCATTATGTTGAAACTGTAGCACTCGTAACTTTGAGAAAAATATTAAAAATAAGTGTACAGCCGCCATCAGATATATCGGAGCAACCAAGGTGGTCACAAATATCTGAACAACGTCTTTATTTACAAGGCGATGAAGGGCATGTTCGGATATTTTTGAGTATCCTGGCCTGGCCTATTATACAATTTATAATTATGAGTGAAAAAGTGAGTTTAAATCAAATGTACGAAATATCTAACAAAAAACCTAATTTAATAGCCCCGCTAGATCTTGTTATTAGGTTGCCGAGCGAAGCGTAGCAGGTCAAAACGGCGCCGAATACTCAGGGTTGCCTAAGCTAGTTGACAGCATAAAAATAATTAGCGAAAAAATACTTGAATCGTGTGACCTTGATTTTTATCAAGTATTTAGAATTGTTTACCAACTGGTATCTTATCAGTCACTATCACTACATAACTCGCAGTGAACTCGATATATTTCACGACTGAAAGTCATGGCCGATGTTCGGCATCGAGTCGGATCTGTTTCGGAATAATTCCGAACTCCAGATAATTTCTAATTCCGAGGTCCAGCATTTGTTAGAGCGTTATCACGCTTGCGATTTGCGAGCAAGTTTTATATGGGAGCGAACACGCCGCGAGTTTTGTATACTTAGAAATCGCTTTCAAATCGCTTTCAAATCGTTCAAGTGTGATAAGGCCCTTATAGGTGTTTAATACCTTCACTAGGTACCTAACCGTTCACGATAGTGTTTTAATAGAGACCCTAAAAAGTTAACGTTTGTATTTGTTGTTAATTTTATTTGATATGATCATTTTGTCAGTGTACGGACTAAGGGACCACTTTGTCGACGTGGAGTTACTAAGTACCTTCCAAAACTACGCAATATGCACTATGTATTAGTGAAAGAAAAAAGTGTCCTTGTAAATCGACAAAGTGGTCCCTTGCACTAAACTCGTCCACATTTGACGCACCTTATCATTAGTATCATTACTAATTTTACTTAATATCACTACTGTTTGTTCTATATAGATTGTTATAATTAACATTAAAAAAGGAAGCTTTATTTTTCTCGGCTTTTAAAAGACTTTCTGGTAACAAATGACTAAAGTACGCTTTGCCTTTTGTTTTAATTTGCCCTTTTCTTAGTTGTTTTTTGTTGATGTTGTTTCTTAAAGATGAATTTCTAAAATACTAGGAAGTACTCAACACATCAAATTGTCTTTAAAAAGGTTAGTTCGAATTGTCACTAATCAAACAATGTGTAAATTTCCTAACGAGTTCAATCAGCATTTTTTTTATTACTTTTTTTTTCTATTTCTATGGAAGACTTACCCTAATATTTACAGCACGATATATTATGATCACTTTTGTCTACTTTTTTCCGAAATTATATTACGTATTAGGTACAATACCTTACCTACAATACCTTATTTAAATAGGTAATTAAATGATACTGGGGTCGAAAAGTGCTCGAGTGGAGACCACGGACTAGCAAGCGCAGCGTAGGACGTCCACTCACAAGATGGACAGACGACCTTATAAAGGTCGCCGGAAGACGCTGCATGCAAGTCGCTTCCGAACGATACTTATGGAGGTCCAAAGGGGAGGCCTATGTTCAGCAGTGGACGTCTTATGGCTGAGATGATGATGATGATGATGAAATGATACTCAATGGCGCCAAATGTTATTATGTATTTAAATAAAAATATGGGATGCGATGACTCATTTGTTTACAATATGCTGATAAATAAAATAATTGTGGCAGCAACCAGCGATAAGCAAGGAAAGGTACACGCCAACGAAATTGCTTTATATTGTTGTTTTCAAGTAGACATTGTCAGTTTGAGTGGTCACACTTGAAAATTAAATCAACGGGACTAATCAGACGATGCCCACTCTTGTGACGTTTTGATAATACTTTTCCATGTATATTTACTCCGTTCGTTAATGTAATTTTACTAAGAAACCTCGAATATCGTCGCTACTATGAAAAAAAACTTGTATCTTGTTATGTCACTCAAAAGAAAAATGTGGTAACTATGTATGCGATGCTCATAGAGTTACTGCGTTTCAACTTAGAGAAGAAGTGTGAGATAGGTACCAGATTTTTTCAAAGCAGTGACGATATCTATATGTTTATGTTCACTTAAAATGAATGTGTGTGTACCCTTTAATGTATATATACCTATTTAAAACAGGTTAAAACACAATCATTATAAAATAATCACACGGTAACCTTTCAGATAACCTTTAGAATTTGGTTCTTTTCCACTTCTTCCTCACTTTTGTAATCGGACTTAGATTTTAATTTTAAATAATGTTGGATCAACCTACTATGCAGCAATTAATCTTATGTAAATGCGAAATAACAAGAAATGGTTAGTCCACGCTAATTAATTCATATGTTTACATTATCAACGAACTGCTCTTTTAACATGTTTTCACCTCAGCAGTTCGAACAAGCTTACTTTCCTCACTCCTTGGAGTGACGAAAGTTGCGACTTTCGTCACTCCAGGGAGTGAAATTCTGTTTCTAGAAGCTTTCGTCATGATGATGATGCTTTTCATTCAGGAATGTAAATAAATGTGTTTTTTAACTTTAATATGTTCTCAATACTAAGGTGAAAAGTTGTATGTGTAACACGCGAGAAAAGTTTTTTTACATCTCGTGTTCTTGAGATCCCTCGCTACGCTCAAGATTCTAACTTAGAATCTTTCGCTTACTCGGGACTCAAAATCAACACTCGCAAGAAAAACCAACTTTCCTCTCGTGTTGCACAAATAACTATTAAATGGTTATAAAATTTAAATGCACAAGCGACAGTAGGTCAACATTTTTCTGGTTTCATTCAATCAGTGCTATTGATAATATGTCATAATTTTTCAATATCAATTTTAATAACATTTCACTTTAGGAGATTGCTCAAACCTTAACCTATAACATCGAACGTAAAGAAGCCTAATTGATTGTAAATAAAATGTATGAGGAAGGTTTACATAATCGACCACAAAAGTCAGCGGTCATCTCAATTGCCAAACGCAAATGCCACTGGCTTCATATTCGGAATTAAGTGCATAAAGTTGTTGAATTTACTTGCAATAAATACTGCGTAAATTAATAATACACACATTCCGTCTTACTTATTTATCTGCATATGAGATCTATGTTTATCTGTTACAGAAACCACTTACTTCCTTTTATTAATTATGTTATCATTAAGAATCATTAGTGATTATTTAAGTCATGAATAATAATGTATTTATTTATATTTATACTTTATTGCACAAAACACAATGTAAATTATGTACAAATGGCGGACTTAATATCTAAAGGCATTATCTACCAGTCAATCACAGGCTTCCGATATTTCGGCACAGTTGCATGCGCCATTATCACGGAGTAACTGAAAGAAACTCATCAAAACAAACTTACATGGTAAATATCCCGTATTAAATATTATAGTTATTAGATTGATAGTGACCATGTTAGTTTAAAATCGTATATAGTCAATTACAGGGCTAAACAGAGAAAGGTAAATGTGGTGCATTCATAAAATACTATACTCAGTCGAATTGAGAACCTCCTCCTTTTTTGAAGTCGGTTAAAATAGATATATAAGGATTTAGGAAAACTATTATGGGATGTGTTATTTTTCATAAAAGTAAGTATTTTAATCAGAGTTCTTATAGCATGTATATAAGTAGGTTGGTATATTGTAACTTATTTGATAAACCTTATATTTCAAATAATGGATACCTAAATAACCACCTGGCTGACGAATCATCTGGCCCATGAGGTACCACCATTTGTATATCTCCATGTAATTAAGCCATTAACTGAGGTTTGATCACGTGTTTTAGTGTTAGTAGTAGCAGAAGTATATAAGTGGATGAGGTGTTCAAAATGAGCTGGACACGACTTTATTGTTAAGAGAATAAGAGCGTGTGAAAGTCATTTTGATTATAAATATCACCGGCTTATACAGGTGACTTCTAAAACGTAATACAAGATATTCAAACCTGAATCTATTAAATTAATAATTTGATCAACTTTTACTATGGGTTCAACTTTGTAAATTTACAAAAAAATGTTTTGTCTACCTATCCTTGACCTTTTCTATGAAACTGCTCAATTTTTTTTATTTTTTTACAAAGTTGCTCCCATAGTAAAAGTTGTTCAAAATTATGAATAGATTCAGATTTGATTATCTTGTATTACGTTTTAGAAGTCACCATGTGTAGCAACTTCTGCTGCTGACTGTACCTTGTTTTTGTCTTAGTAATATTTCATTAAGCCGTGGGGTGCCCGGCCTTAGAATTGTCCCCCACCATATCGTCCCCTGGTTGCAGTAGGAGTCTGCTAAGGGAATACACCGGGAGATGGGCAGCAGCATCTTCCGAAAGCCTAAACAACAATTAAAAAAAACTACGCGCGCCAGCCCGCCTGCCAAGCGTGGCGCGTATGGCAAACCCCCCTTTAATGATTCCAAAGGGGAGGCCTATGTTCAGCAGTGGACGTCTTATGGCTGAGATGATAATGATGATGAATATTTCATTGTTAATTCAGTTAAACAAACACATTGTGCACAAGAAGCAGAAAAAATACAAATAACTGGTAAGTCACACGCTGTGTAGATTAATGCAATATGTATGCATATTTCCTTATCAAGCTAGTATTACTAAACTAGGTGCGGTTGAGACGTCATTCAAACATTTTATGTGACATTTATTGACCACACCTATTCGACACTTAAAAAAGTAACGGCCGAACCAATTTCCTGTCTACGAGATAATTGAATTTGGGAGCTAATTGAATATGTTAAAATAGACATTTGTCAAAAATGGCATTCCGGCGCGAACGGGTTTTACAGTTTCAAAAAAACCTAATGTCTAGTGAAGTTAATTAAATCGAATTCAATGAACAATATATATATTATTTACTTACTTACTTCGCTGGCTCAGCGACCCAAAATGGATCTTGGCCTCCGACACTAGATTCCGCCATTCGTTCCGATCCTGTGCGATCCGTCGCCAATCAGCCGCTCGAATGTCGCACAGGTCTCTCTGGACCACGTCGATCTACCGATACCTAGGCCTTCCGCTCGGACGATTCCCACTTGGTCGTCCCAGGTATGCTCTCTTGGCCGCTCGATCCTCTCCCATTCTCTCCACATGGCCGAGCCAGCGAAGTCGCGCAGCTTTGCTTTCGCCGATGATGTTGGGCTCGCCCACCAGTTCTTCCACCTCCACGTTCTTCCTCACTCTCCAAGAGCCATCCTCTCGCCTAGTAGGGCCTAAGATTTTTCTGAAGATCTTCCTCTCTGCCACTAAAAGCTTGTTTTCCTCCTTCAGGGTCAACGTCCAAGCTTCGTTTCCGTATATATAGAGTAAAGACACATATTCAATATTGCATGAACACATTATGGATGAATTCATTCATAAATTGTCCATGTTGAATCTCACTGACTCTCTCACTTTGACTAAAAGTATACTTAAATAATGATAATAAACAAAAATTTAAAAATTTATGTTTTGCGCTTTCGGTTACTTTAAACAGGCAATAAAATCATAACAAAAATGTGAAATTACGGTATAAATTGTCCTGTAGAAAATTCGTTCTGAAGTTACTTGAAGAGAAATTAGCCAATTGTTTTAGTTTCATTTAATCTCAGTTACTCTTAACCTTTTGACCGCCGTCGTCTGATATATGAGACAAAGTGACAATATGAATGACACCTCCATACATTATGACAGAGTTTAAAATTGGAAGTTAAATTTTTGACGTATGGCGGTCAAAAGGTTAAAGAAAAAGTTAACAACTCATCCAATAAAGTACAAATCGCACGCCATTTAAGAATATTATATTAGGCATATCATTCGCAATTTCTTCCGAATAATATACACGCCATACAGTCATCAGATATATCGGAGCAGCCAAGGTGGTCACAAATATCTGAACAACGCCTCTATTCTCAAGGTGATAAGGTTCTTGTTCAGATATTTTTGGGTACTGTGACCGCTCAGATATATTTGTTGGCGACTGTACAAGTCCGGCTCGTGTCCGGGTCATATATTACTCCCGGCCCTACCAAGGACGTCCTACGGTCCACATCCGTGACCAAACGCAAGCCAAAGAGAACCTTAACCCACAGACATACAGTTGTTGTCTATTAAAACGCACCCAAGTAGGTCGTTCCGTGTGTAATTAGTTTTGATTCACAACTTTTGGCGCGCTATTGACGAGTCGCTGGCCCAATATTACAGGGTTCTATGTTACATTTTCAGGTTATTTAAATTTAGACTTAATGTGACTGTGACAATGTCCAAATTTCAATTCGGTAAAAGTGAAACATAGAACCCTGTATTATTGGTTATTGGGCCAGCGGAGTGGCAACCTCGTTTCGGAGTTGTTTTCGTCTGACTTACTTTAACATCAAGACTATGTACTTCCTGTTCTATGGAACTGTTGGAGGTTCTGGGAACTTTGTGTAGGTACTAAGAACTTTATAAATACCTAACTAGCTTCCGCTAAATCTGTAGTCGTGAAATTGCTACACACCCATTTCGCCGTGGCTAGGGAATGCCTGGGTTTTCTTAGTATGAAGAAACCCGATTGTTCAGTCACCGGCAATAGTATCTTCCTACACGAAGGCCGCAATAATATGTGACACGCTCTTATTTGTAGGGCCATAAGAGTGTGTCACATATTTTTGAGGCCTTCTTATAGGCAGATACTATCGCCGGTGACTGTTCATATTACCCGGGTTTTTTCATACTAAAAAAACCTCTGGTTGCATTCCCTAGTCGTGGCCTTCTTTTCAACTGACTTTTGTTTTAAAGAATACAGCTCTCAATTTTTATTATTTACTGTTCGATGGGCCAAACAAATGACTCAAAGGTTAACTGGAAGAGATCCCTTAAAGGGATAAGTTCGCCTTTGTACTTTACATCTTTTGTTTACTGTATTTATCTACTGTGTTATGTACAATAAAGTGTTACTTACTTACTTACAAACTGGTGACCGACTGGGCCGCACAGGATGGCCGAGGGAGAGGTAGGCCAAAACGGAGATGGCGAAATGACCTGAATTCGTTTTGTGGCGATTGGCTAGCGTGCACTGAGCCGTGACGGGTGGCCCAACATAGGGGAGGCCTTTGTCCAGCAGTGGGACACAAAATAGGCTTTTAAAAAAACTATTCACCGATTATTCGAAGGCAGCTGGACGGATTTGACAACATTCTTTGTTTCAACCTGGGATCTTAACCGGTATTTTCAGAAAACTCCGAAATAATGTGATATATTTAATTATTTTATGGGCTTCATGTAGAACTCAGTATTGTACTTAGATATTGCCTAGGAGTTATTAGATTGCCTCGTTAAAAATGAAATAGGAAATTAAAGAACGGAATGAGAACGAAATTAACCGGTATTTAGAACAGTTCCTGATCCCTGGTTTCAACGGGTATACTTGACAGTTAACCCTTTGACCGCCAAAGCCGTCATATCACGCGAACGGAAAGTCTTGCCGTCAGCGCCAGGACGTGATATCACGTCAAAAATATAACCGGTTTGCGTTGCGCGCTCGCGCACGCTGGCGCTGGGGGCACGATTTTTCCGTCCGATGCTTGGCGTCCAAAAGGTTAAGGATCGGATGATGGAATTCTGTAGAAATGCAAGAAACAGGGGAGCGATTTTTAGTCCTAAAGTTTCTTCAAAGAAAAAAGGAATCTAAATTAAGATATACATCTGAGAATGACCATAATATTAACGCCAAGCAGTAGCTATTAATAATGAGTATAATGACATTAAATAATAGCTACATTATATTTTTATCACCGCATTCAATGCCGTTAATATCACTATTATTCTCTGTCAGTATCGGAATCAAGTCAGCTATTAACTAAAGGTCTGGGGACAACTTTTAAAAACGTCCTCGAACGAGCCGGCTAAAGATAAGAAAGGACTATTTTATTCCAATGCACTTTCAATAAAACAACCAAACTTTATACACGGTGTTTTTCAATAACTAGATTGTGCGAGGTAATTTGGTAATCCATAATAAGTACTTTTTACTATGGGGCCGATTTCGAAATCATAAAAATTTTTACTGGTTCATACATTTCGGCCGATCAGACCGTCGACGTTTTGTATGGGGAGGCCAAATTTTTTCTGGGATTTCGGGGTTGGTCCCATAAAGTTGTTCAGTATGACTTACCTAATCAATTCTCACAATATGGCTAGGCTAGGTATTGAAAAAACAGCCAGTATTGACCCCCACTACTTTGTCTGCAAGAAGATTGGTTTTAGAAACATTCAATACCCCGTTTTTATTTTTTTATTTCATAAAATCCTTGTTGGTAAAGTCAGCAGCAAAAGTAGCTAAGCGGGTACGGTGTTCAAAATGAGCTGGACACGACTTTATTGTTAAGAGAATAAGAGCGTGTATAGGTTATTTTGAACACCCTACCAGCTTAGCTACTTCTGCTGCTGACTGTACTCCCTAATATTTGAAGATATTACGTTCCGAATTCCTTTTCGCAAATGCTCCGACTGTGGAATGAACTCCCTGCTGAGGTGTTCCCATGGGACTAGAGTATGGTGTTCTTCCAAAAAGGAGTGTACAGGATTATAAAGGATCGGCAACGCGCATGTGACACCTCTGAAGTTGCACGCATCGATACTACGGTAGCTGCTTACCATCAGGTGGTATAAAACCTAACTGTAGGTATATTAAAAATAAGGTGCTTAAACTTAACTTAAACTCTAATATCAATATGTAATGCAATGCAATCAAAATCCTTTTTATAACCGACTTCAAAAAAAAGAGGACCGATTTTCAATTTTTTTTTATCGAACACGTATAACCCCTAGATGGTCCCATTTGTCACCAAGTCGGGGTCTGATGATGGTATCCTGGAGAAATCGAGGGAACTCTTCAACTATTATAGGCACACCTATAGTGATTCCACTATTTTTTACAGCAACTCGGCCACTTTCTCTTGGAATAGCGGATTTTTTGTTTAAAATTATTATGATCTCGTAACCGGACCATAGAATCCACGAAAAAAGTATTTAACGATTATTATATATTACATTGGCATATTAAAGCTCTCATAGCGTTGCAACATCTCACTCACGCTTATCAATTACACGAAAATAATTACTAATAAATAACCAAGGACGGCCCGTATGTTTGTACGTCTATAATCATAACCTGTCACGACATTTCACAGGTTAATATATGCAAATATGCGTGTGCGCATGTAGATATAGCTATAGAGGCGAATTATACTCGTAGGCTCGACACTGACCCACAAACCTATCTACTTTCAATTCTTAACATTTACTTTTTTGAGCCCTTGAGTGAGGAATTTAATCGATAATAGGTATGCTAATTAAAAATAATTTTACGTAATATTCGGTAATACCAGAGACTATAGAGATATAAAAAAATATAAAAAATAAAAAAGGTTTATTTCGGACCAAGATCCATAAAATATATACACATACATATAGACGACCACAGCCTAAGAACTTTTTGAAACTCATGTCGATTGCGCCATCTATGTCAAAGCCACCTAAAGATACCGAATATGTAAGAGAAATGTCACCTGCACTACTACTCCACCTAGTAGCTGCTAGTGTACTACTAGTACGCTATTTGTTACTAGGTGGAGTAGCAGTGCAGGTGACATTTCTCTTACATATTCGGTATCTTTAGGTGGCTTTGACATAGATAGCCATACAAACATAGACATGAGCTTCAAAAAGTTCTTAGGCTGTGGTCGTCTATATCTCTTTAGTCTCTGATAATAGGTATGTTAATTAAAAATAATTTTACGTAATATTCGGTAATACTGAGGAATAACCTTGAACGACGTTCGTAACTTAAATTCCGATCTTGATCTGACTTGAATCGTAGTTAAACTGAGCGAGTATAAACCAATATCAGATCAAAATCACATTTTATGTGATTATTCACGCTAAATGCTAAATGTAATGTCATGGTCAATAAATATCTTATCTTATCTTATCTTATCTTTTGTAAACAAGAATGTGCACCTTGTCACTTTTACCTCATTGGTACAGTCGTCGTCAGATATATCTAAGCGCCCACAGTGGTCACAAATATCACAACGGCTCTATTTTCAAGGCGATAAGGTGCGTGTTCAGATATTATGAGTACCTTGGCTGCTCAAATATATTTGATGGTGACTGTACAGTCAGCAGCAGAAGTAGCTAAGCTGGTAGGGTATTCAAAATGACCTACACACGCTTTTATTCTCTTTAGAATAAAGTCGTGTCCATCTCTGTGACAAACTATGTGACAAAAACCAAAAGCGGAATTAGTAGGACTACAACTTATTTAACATGAGGATTATACAGAATTTGTTTCGTTTATTAGTAAATACAATCCCCCAATGAGGACGCCACTGTACGGTCGACACAATCTTAACTAAACAATACCTCACAACCACACATCTAATCGACAAACGAGATCAGCCGTAATCATAGCAAATTCAAACGTTTTTTTTGCTCACACTCGCACAAGGTAAATGCTATTAACTAATAGTACCAGCCTTGAATATCCTACTACGATAAGACCTTTTAAGACTAAGCAAGAATAGCTAATAACTTCATTAAATTCAAACCATTTAGTTGATCAGACTTCCTGTAATCAATCAGACTGCAAACATGTATGCTTATTTATTATTGCGAGAGCGAGAAGGATAATTTATTCCTACCCTATCTTACTTATCTATAGCTACATAATGGACGGGTATATCACGAATTAAATTTATTTAAGCACAGTCGTCATCAAATATATCGGAGCGGCCAAGGTACTCAAAAATATTGATCATGGACTTTATCGCATTGACAATAGAGGCGTTGGTGACTGTATGGTCTAAGAGCTGGCCACGCCAGATGTGACACAATAATGAGAGGTTTGTCATCAGTCCAGTTAGATTGCATAACCATCCTTATTGCTAGATCCGGGCATCTGGCAGCTTTTAATGGGTGGAGATCAGAGCGACAGACCAACAAAGTTTTTAAGTTGAAAAAAAGTAATACCGAAATAGGTAAAAACTGCTGAAATTGTGTCATTTATACCAGGGCCATATATAACAGGGCCTATATTTTAACATTAGAACAAAAAACATTGTGTTTTATTGCTCAAACAAAAACAGTAGGCGAGTAACCAAAAAATACATTATACATCATTTGGCAGTACTTCCCCTAATCGAAACTTTTGGATATTATATAATCTAATGAATTCCATAATTCTTCATAATATTAAGTCAAAACCAGAGCTCTAGAATTTGTTTTCTTCAACTTATTTGCATTCTTTGACCTCCACCACTTTACGGCTGCCAGATGTGCGGATCTAGAAATAAGCATAGTATAGCAAACTAACTAAAGGGGTTTCGTTGCTCTCATTATTGTGTCATATCTGACGTGGCCAGCTCTCCGTCTAGTACCTTGAGTCCCTACGTTGCAATGGTAATTTTCGTGGATAATCGCTATCAAGATATATCGGGGCGGCCAAGGTGGTCACAAATATCTGAACAACGCCTCTAATAAAAGTTTTATTATTTGAGGAGTAGAATCTATGTTTTAATTTATTGCTCTTATTACAGGATACTTAGGTACTTATTTAGTTTAAATATTTTAACAAATTTTTGCATTTGTGAGTGAAGCACTTAGTTTAAATAGCTCCCTAGAATGTTTATTTGATGAAAATGTATGCAGTTACAAGAAATTGAGCCTTAAATATTCAAATTCTGTATTAGTATGTTAATGCAACATCTGACCGGGCTATATATTGCTCCTAACGTTACTTGAGGATAATTTAATGCATTAGTTAGCTAATAAATGGGTACTAACGTAAATGTCTTTATTAGATAAATGTTTTATTGTATAATTAAACAAAAACTCAACGAAAATGATTCAACTATTTTAGAATAATGTATACATTATTTTCCTGGGTTTCCTAGAGTAAATTGTTGTATTTTTCACATTTGCTGCGCTCCCGCTACGACAGTGCGGAAAAGTGGGATTACGCACAGTCGTAGCGGGAGTTATAGAATTATAGCTGATTCCTGGGTTATGTTATTTTTGTTATTTAGTTAAACCTTATTTTTTTACGTTTTATCTTGTTTACACTTTAATGAAAAAGCATTAAGAGTAAGTTGCAGGTAAACGCGAAATTATGGACCGAAAATTATTTTTTATGTTTACTAAGGATGATAAAAAAATGTAAATACATATTATTTTATTCATGTTAAGGAAAAATTTACTAGCGGCCGTCTTTTGTGCCAGTAAAGAAATCAATCACTCGCTGACAAAGCTCGATAAATTGGAATAATGATTCTTTTCGACGCGCGCTTAAATATGGCGTACCTTTTTATCAAATGTCCAATGAAAAATTGTCCTAATCTAAATTGGTCCATCAGTTTAAGTATGAAGAGGTGACAGACAGGTATGAAGATATTGGCCTGTCAGTTAGAACAAAAATTGGACAGCTCCGAACAACTGGCAGGCCAATATCGTCAGGCCGACTGATAGTGGGTGGGCCCCATAAGGAAATTACTAGTCACAAAGGACCGAGGAAGCGCTTCGTTAAAATTAGACCAGCGTAAGCGATAAGTGTATATAATACAAATACGGAGGTCAAGTTGTACTTCTTGCGATATAATTTATAGGTTTTGTGAATATAACCGGAATTGTTATGCCTTATTTTCGTTGGTTGATGATGGCGATTTACTAACTCCACGCAAAAACAATCGCGGGCCGCTAGCCGGCCTATAATCACGACTTTTAAACGTATAGACCCACGTTGTCAAAACCGTCAAATCACCTGTCACTCGCCTTCACCTGTCACCCTCGTAGGAGTATGTCATCGACACGTCTCAGAAGTTCAGGGCCGGGACGCGACCTTTATGCCTTTCAAACTCATTCGCGAGCTTCGAGGCATAGGTGAGGCAACATGGGTTATGCACGGTTACGACATTTGTATTGTAAAGCCGGCCACCGACTATCAGGCGGCCTGCAGTCCGCCTGTCAGTTAGAACAAAAATTTGCCGGCTCCGAACAACTGACAGGCTGATATCGTCAGGCGGACTGCAGGCGGACTGATAGTCGGTGGCCGCCCTAAGACACTGCGTTTTCTAATCCCTTTTTTCTTCTTCCTCCTAGCGTTTGTCCCGGCCTGGGGTCCGCTTGACAACTTAATCTCATGAATTGGCGTAGACACTAGTTTTTACGAAAGCGACTGCCGTCTGACCTTCCAACCCAGTGGGGAAACTATAGGCCTTTTTTGGGATTAGGTCCGGTTTTCTTACGATGTTTTCCTTCACCGAAAAACGACTGGTACATATCAAATGATATTCCGTACATAAGTTCCGAAAAACTCAGTGGTACGAGCCGGAGTTTGAACCCGCGACCTCCGGATTAAAAGTCAGACGTCTTACCGCAAGGCTACCAGAGCTTCTTTCTAATCTCTTTTTTCGTCAGACATAACTGCTCGATCTGCCCCAATCTGACTCAATCTGTCAAATGCAGCTGTCTTTTTGATGGCACTGTCGCCGGTAAGGATCTAGTGAGACATGCAGACATTATTGACAGAATATCAAAATAACAAGGAACCAGTGGCGGCGGGTCCATAGAACACGATTCCTGTCGGCTTGCCAAAATTTTAAGCACCTGAGTAGTTTTCTTACAGCTCATGAAGAAAGTTTAAGCCAAATTAAGCTCCGGCTTGCCTAAGATTTTTTTTTTACCTGCCGCCTATACAAGGAACACTGATCATAAACTAGTTTTTACGAAAAAAAATGTGCCAATTAATTTAAATTTGTCACTATTACTTGTGGCGTTTTACGGGATTTCAAGTTACAATATTTTATCAACCGACTTCAAGCTTTCGAAGAAAAAGGTGATCAATTCTTCGGGATCTTTGTTTTTGCTTGTTTTTTTTATGCCTGTTCCACGATTTTTTTTAAAGAGGTATACTTACTTCACAATAAAATTGGTCCCACTGTCATCAGGGTAAAATCTGATGATGGGATTCTGGAGAAATAGAAACAAGTCTCCAAATAAAAACTGTACGTAAATTAAACTTAAATATAAAACAATACTAAATTTAAATACCTATATAAAATAAACTACCTACTCAAAGAGCCCCCCTCGAGCTGTACCGGGCGCAAAGGTGCCCATCACACTGGCGGCGTTACCACGTTGGATGGCGATGGACAACCTTTGCGCCTCCAACTCTCCAAATATTATATCCTATAGTGATATTTGAGTATTGTTTACTGTAGCTCGGACGTTTGCTTTTGGAAAGGTAAATGAAATGTGCCTGAAATAAATGATTTCATTTCAAGTCCCATACAGAAATGAAGTCGGTTCTTTTTTGTTTCAAATTATTACAAGCCTACTAGCCTAATATGGTTGGTTTTTATCATCTGTCACCATAGAGGTCACGTTCTAACGAGTAAGTGCAAAAGTGACGCATGACCTGATAGGCGATAAAATGGCAACCATGCTATCCGTTCTGAGATGCTAACACTGAAGCATATATTTGCTATCCACTTGAACTATGACCTTAGATCAGTACCTTTTAGTACTTTTGGACGTTTAGACGGGATGGTGGATGGTTGATGGATGGATATGTGATATAGTTGGGTAACAAGTACGTAACTTTTAAGCAGATGAGCTTTTATGAAACTAACTACGTCATATAAAGTCTGTTTTCAACCGACTGCAAGATTTCGAAGGAGGAGGTTCTCAATTCATCGGGACCTTTTTTTATGTATGTTCACCGATTATTCGGAGATGGCTGGACCGATTTGGAAAAATATTTTTTTGGTCGAAAGGGCCTTCACAGTTGGTCCCAATTTTCACCAGGTTTGGATCTGATGATGGGATCCTGAGAAAATCGAGGGAACTCTTCAACTATTATGCACACATATAGTGATTTCATTATTTTTTACAGCAACTCTGGCATTTCCTCTTGGAAAAGCGGAGCATAAGTGAAGTAATTTTTTTTTTTTTTTTATTATAATTATTGTTAGTAAAAATGTTTATTGTAATGATGTTTTGCTTGAATAAATGTTATTCTATTATATTTTCTCGTTAGAACATAGCAAATCCGATATAAAAAATATATATTCTAATTCTAATTATATTATATAATTATCTAATACGTGTTTCTGTTTCTTCCAGGTACGAAAAATCGTAAATGGCGGTACTTCAACACGTCGAAATCGTAAATATATACTCGTTTTTTACATCTCTTATTAAATTAGGTAATTGTAGGGTATAAACATTAATTTGGTTATAAAATTTAGATATTTACTTTTTTTAAGAAAATGGTCTAAAACAATTTTTTGTAAAAGTAACTATACCTATAGGTACCGACGCTAGTTATATGGGAAAAAGGCGGTCATCTCAGGAATAAGATATAAATAAGTTTGATTAAGAAAACCATGTTTTTCAAGCCAGGCAAAGTTGAGCATCGTAGGCGAAGTTACAGCACGCGCCGGTAGGTAAACCAAATTACGGTAGGTTTGTATTAAAGTTTTTTTGAGAATAATTTCAGTAAAATACAACACCTGGATGGATCTAACGCTCAACTCAGTTTCAGTTTTTTTTATAGGGACTGGAAATAAATGTATTGAGGACCCCTTCCAGCCTTCCATACTCAACCTTTGGGAACCAAACTAGAAATTTGCTGGTAAATTTGTTACCGTTGTTGTTTATTGATTCACTTGACCTTTAAAAACATAAAAAGTACAATAAATCTTTCGTAATGTTACGTAAATTTCACTCTCACTGTAAACCTTATAATATCTAATCAAAGCATTACCATTCTATTCTACATCCAATGTTAATGTGTTAGGGTTCCTATTAGTTCTAATAACATTCGCGACTTAACACATTTTGCTTTTGGCGATGCGTAGTACTCCCGTTGCGTAGCAACGCTACGCCGCAGGCTCCCGTAGGCGTAGGCGTCTACGCGTGACGTAGACGGGCTACGAATGACGTAGTCAAAATTGCAACCTTTTCGAAGGTCATACGTATGTATGTAAAAATAAACTGAACATATGGAGTTGTGTAACAAAAACAAAAGCATCCTTTCACGCCGCAAGGTCAGCTTTGTTAAAAATCGAAATCTGCGTGCAAAACGATAACGTGTTTCGCGATACATTTTATCAAATCGTATCATGTCATTAGTGCTGAGACAGACATGGAGTTTTCCATATGCGAGAGCGGGATGTAAGGTGTAGCAACAAGTCGCGTTCGCGTTATCGGCAGTGACGTCACGACCCTTTCACTGGCGCGAGCGTTCTTGCGACGTCAGTCCACGCGGCTCGGTCACGGCGTCCGCCCGTCTCGCTGTGTTCCTAAAACAACTGACGTGCGTTCCATATTCGAAAATTTAAAAAGTTTGGACCTGAGGATTTAGCCATGGGTGTTATTAAGGTGTCTCCAGACACTGCGTCTCTGATCTCCGTGTGCGACATGCTTGACGATATGAAGGTGAGTGCGGATCATGTGATTGTGGCGCGCTTCCAATTCCGTATTTAGTGAAAAGTTTAGTTATTTTTTATGTGAAGGTGGTAAACAAGCGCATGACCTGAAACGGGCGTCTAAAATATGATAAATTTTATGTCAAAATAGATTTGTTCCTTTCTTCCATCCTCCTGAGAAGGAGGATGCAGGATTGACTATGAGAACATAGACCTAAGCATTTATAAAATGGTTTTTTTTTATAAGATGTCCGAATTGTGGGTAGAATTATTAAGCAACATTTTGCCATCTTGTAAACAATGCCCTACATAAATAGTTATCTATAAGAAAAGCAGTGTTTTATATTATCTAGTATTCATGTGGGTGTTATTACGATGTTATCTAGATATTTTGTGTTGGGCGTAGTGTTCCTTCGGTGTCCATTAGACGAGTGAATGAAAACCAAATAGAAACCAAGTCAAATTAATTTATTAAATATTTTAATGTGTTCAAATCATTTTATTAAATATTTTAATTTGTTCAAAAAATTTATTGAACATTTTAATGTGTTCAAATTATTTCATTGAATATTTTAATGTGTTTAAATTATTTTTTTTAATATTTTAATGTAATCAATTAATGTTTTTAATTTTTTTATTTAGTTAGAATTATTATACTAAATATTTTAATTTTTCAATTTATTTTATTAAATATTATAATTTGTTCAAATTATTTTATTAAATATTTTGAAAACTTATTATATAACTTAACTAGTAAAACTACTTACTATAAGGCGTTTGACCTACAAGTGAATGCAGGAGACGCTGGTTTGATTCCAGCCCTGGGCACCTGAGGCCTTGGTCATTTTTTATTTCGATTAAGATATCTATTTGAGAATGAAAAAAAAAAAACATCTATTTGGCTAACTAAAAAAAAATGTAGCCGAGAGCTCTAAAAGGAATAAGTGTATTGACGACGGAGGACCTTTTGTGTCTTTACAGTGTAACCGCTTTCCTAAAGACTTGGCAACACGCATGTGGCACTTGGCGTCCACTGATTACGGTAGCTGCTTACCGTCAGGCGGGCCGTATGCTTGTTTGCCACCGTCGTAGTATAAAAATACCGTGTGTGATTCCAAAACGAATTTGTATCCGTGAATAATTTTTAACCAACACACATGTTGGTTAAAAATTCCCATAGTTTCATTCTTATCCACATAGTAACAATAAGTTGGCATTCGATCCGCGATCGATTTCCATCGTTTGTCCGCTGTTTTATCGGTTTTTACATGATTACGCGAATTAAATTGTAACGCGTTTGATTTATTATAAAGTGGGTAGACATTGATCGATGGTCGCTATGTTAATAATTTACGTGTTTTATTAGATCGGTGGAGCCTAGGGGACATTGGTACTAGATATTAAAACTTGTAAAATACCCTTAACCTTTTGACCGCCATACGTCAAAAATGTAACTATCAATGTTGAACTCTGTCATAAATGATGAAGGTGTCATTCACGTTGTCACTTTTTCTCATATATGAGACGACGGCGGTCAAAAGGTTAACGCTAATTATAATAGTTATTTTCACCTTTTTTGCCTTGATCATTTACTTCAAATTAGATTCCAATAAAAATATTTACCAATATTTTTTAAAAGTGCTCAATGCTTATGCCAACTTTTTCAATTAATTTTTTTTATTTGAATCTCGCGTACAGTCGCCATTAGATATATCGGAGCGGCCAGGGTACTCAAAAATACCTGAACCTGCACTGCATTTATTTTATCGCCTTGACAATAGAGGCGTTATTCAGATATTTGTACAGTTCGTTCGTTCGTTCAGACTGTACAATCTACATAGTTGAGTAAATAGTTGCGTGTTTGTTCAGGTTTTCCCGCCATGTTTGAAATTCGTGTGTTTTTCATCGATATCACGGAAGTCTGCCTTTTTCGTGTTTTTCAGCGATCTCCAAACATGACCGATTCTATGTTTAATACATTTTCCGGACATGTAGGCGGTTTTAACCAACTTCCATGAAGGAAGTTCACTGTGTAGGTACTTGTGTATTAACAAACTTTAAACATTTTTTTTATTGGAGAGGATGGGATTATCTAATTGGCGGTAATTCACAAAATTAATCTTACACCTTTATAGTAAATTTATTTTTCACCTCAGCAGTTCGAACAAGCCTACTTTCCTCGAAAGTGCGACTTTCATCACTCCAGAGAGTGACGAAAGTTACTACTTTCGTCACTCCAGGGAGTGAAATTTTGTTTCTAGAAGCTTTTCGTCATAATGATGATGCCTTTAATTCGGGAATGTAAATAAATGTGTTTTCTTAACTTTAATATGTTCTCACTACTGAGTTAAAAAGTTGTATGTGTCACACGACAGGAAAGTTTTTTTTACATCTCGTGTTCTTGAGATCCCTCGCTACGCTCAAGATTCAAACTTAGAATCACTCGCTTCGCTCGTGATTCAATTATAGATTCTTTCGCTTACTCGGGACTCAAAATCAACACTCGCAAGAAAAACCAACTTTCCTCTCTTGTTGCACAAATAACTATTGTTACATAATTATGTGTAAAGTACCCAACCTGCCTTCATTTGTGGGCGATAAGCTATTTATTAAACGTTTTATTAAATAATAGCTGACCCGGCAAAATCCGTACCGCCAACTATTTTTTTTTTCAACAAGTACCTATTTTAATAGTTATTCGGGGCGGAGAGAACTTAAAAAAAAAAAAAAAAAATCATTAAATGCAGGTCAGCCGTCCTTGAGTTAAATGGTGTAACAGACAGCAATAGGGGTCTTGAATAATTAATTTTCCAATCCCTTTTGCTCATAGGTTTCCAAACTTTTTTGACCGACCGCCCACCTAGCAGAATAAAAATTTTTCAGCGACCCCCTATATAAAAAACGGGCTAGTGCGAGTCTGGCTCGCGCTCTAAGGGTTCGTACATACATTACAATCTTTTGCTTGTACCTGTCGATTTGTCGATAGGTACTTGCAGAATTAAACATGGAAGTGTGAGAATCACGATTATAATTCACGAACGGTAGAAAGTTTATAGAAACGAAGCTCATTAGCGATTTTGAATTTGAAATGAGGTAACAAAGAAAATGTTGACTTTTACTTTACATACTGGTGGTTACTGATACCGGTTTTGGTAATAGTACATTACAGCAGAGGCTGGGAAAATAGGGATTTCCGGCCAAGTAGGTATATACGGATAGGGATACGAGGCCGGGAATCCGTTTTCACGCCGAGGTATGTATAGTGCTTTTCTCAAAAAAATGCGTGGAAATAAGACCTAAAACCTAATACTTAAAGCCTAAAAGTCTATCGCACTCGCGGCCGGCGCCCGGCCTGCAAAGTAGTATGAAAATCCTTTTCATATCAAGTGTCTCTACGGCGCCCGAAACGTGATACTTCCGAGTCTATTTTCACGAACGTAACGACAATATTTCCGCGCATGTTTGAGAAATAGTACATTACGCACCTAGGGCGGTAAAATAAAGAGCGGCTCAGATCGCGGATGGTTGTGGCCCGAACCGAAGGTAAGGGCCATAGACAAGCGATCTGAGGCCTTCTTTATTACCGCCCGTGGTGCGTACACAATTTTACGTCTTCTCCCGGGTGTGAAGTGAGATTTGCCGCTACGCCCGTGGGCGTAAAATCTCACTTACCGCCCAGAGTGACGTAAAATTATTTTTTATTATTAAATGCTTAAATTAATGATGGTTTCCGGGTATCCAGGTGGCGGCACTGTGACGAGAGGTCTTTTGACAGCAGCTGTCAAAATCCACCAATAAAAAAAAATGTGATTAAACATGATTGGTGGATTATGACAGCTGGACCTCTCGCCAGTGGCGTAGCTAGCATGGGTGTCACCCGGTGCGGATAACCATTAGTGTCACCCCTAATCACGGGGGGGGGGGGGGGGGGCTGCTGCCTGCCGCCGCTGCCGATTTAAAAAGCGGTTACCTAAAAGTCACCTGAGAGCCTGGGTGTCACCCACTTAGGGCCGCAACATGGAACGCATCCGCCGCCCCCCCCCCCCCCAGCTACGCCACTGCCTCTCGCCACGATGCTGCCACTTAGTGAAAAAATCGATTCAGGAAACCCTCCTTGTTTCTTAAAGGACTACTGTTGTGTAGTTTAACAGTTTGATTGCTACCTTTTAAAATTAATTAATTAAAGTTGTAGTAGATCAATAATTACCTATTGTAGAACTAGCTTTATTGGCCCTTCTGGCATGTACACTCACCTTTATTTTTTGTATTTAATGTTATAGGTACATGTGGGTAGTTTTTTGTACATTGTAATTTTAGATGGGGGTAAATATGTTTTCCTAAGTCAACCCGTGACCACGAACGCTGTAAAGTGTTCGAAACGCCGGGGATGTAATTTAAATTCGGTATACGCGATATAATCCGTTCAAAGTTGTTTTATTTCATGAATAACTATCGCGGCAACCGTAGACAATATTATGACTAGTGTTAGGTCACTAGTAAATGAAATAGGTATTATACAATTCCAACTTTGGTATTTTTATGTAGGTCTTCTTTTCATCCTTTCACTCACTGCTGGGGCGTTGGACTCGAATTTCTATCTACCAATGACTTCGATCCAGTGCGGTCTGGGTCACCTCATCCCATGACCCATCCCCAATACACCCATCTCTTGCTCCACGGTAGGACGCCACGTACAGTCACCGGCAATAGTATCTTCCTACACGAAGACCACAAAAAGATGTGATACGATCTTATGGCCCTACAAATACGAGCGTGTCACATATTTTTGCGGCCTTCGTGTAGGAAGATGCTATTGCCGGTGACTGTACCTAGAATTGGAGCGGCATTCATTCTGTTTGCCAAGCATCTTCCAGGTCAGGGCAATTTTGGATAACTGGGTGTCAGGTTTTATGTAGGTACTGAGAAAATAACTACATAGGGATTGAACTATTTGACCAACGTTAATAACCTTATCTGAGAGGAAAAGTTATTAAACAGGCCAATTTAGTTAATATAGGTTATCAATGTTATTTATTAATGACTTATCAGTTCCACGATTTTTACACACAAAGTTATAAATTAAATATAAATAATAAGCTTTGTTTATCAGTCTTCGATTATATTATACATACATTGGAATATTAGTCATATACGTATATTGCGGACGGTAGTTTGCTTAATCTAAATTAAGGTACGGGATGTTTTTTAATGTTTAATAGATTAACCCTTATATTGCAAAGAAATAATTAGTGATTTTATATGAAATTTCTCGAATATATGAAACGCCAAATAACCGGAATGGTTATTTATCCTATTGGTTCGGTCCTATAGTAAAAATAAATGGTAAAAAAAACTATTCATTTCATAACCCTGCTTACCTAAATATTTCTTGTAAGCTAATTGTTTTGTTCATCATCATCATCAACTTAAGAGGGATTCTCTTGTCCGTGGAGTATTTTCCATCTACTTCTATCCTGCGCCAGTTCCTTGACCTTTTGATACGAGGCGGCTCCTACTTTTTCCTTCACTTGGTCCATGTAACTGCATCTGGGTTTGCCTCGACCTCTCTTGCGATCTATTCTTCCTAATCTTCTTCTTAATTGTTTTGTTGAGTGTACGTATTAGGTAATGTTCAGCTACTTCGGTTATTGAAAAATCATATTTTATTAAACCCAAGTTTATCAAACATACGCTTGGATTCATTATACACGGAATCGTGGCAAAATACAAACGACTGGATCGTGTGGAGGAAAAGGGAGACCTTTGCCCAGCAGTGAAAAAAATAGGCTAAGAAAAAAAACGAATATTTGAAAAAGCTACCAGCCTCGTGACGCGCGTAACTAGATCCCGTCGATGGCGTGGCGTGCATTATTCATACAGTTATGTCACCAAAGGTTACAGGAGTTAAATGAAAGTTGTTTGAGTGTACATTTCGTTTGCTGGCTTTAGTTTTGATGAGCGAAAATGTTGTAATTTATTTCTATACACATAATTAGTCGTTGTGACTCACTTGTAAAATACACTCGCTGGCAATGTAAGCGGGATACTTTGAATTGAAACAAAACGTTTCCTTGAATAGTTCTTTATTTAATATGGTAAAAAAAGGAAAATTGGGTTTAAAATTAAATTAATGATTTATTAATCGATATTAGCATGAAACAGTCAATAATTTCATAGAGGTACTTATTTACCGTACTCACGTGGATGCTAAAGTTTAGGAAATTCATATCATATTATTAATAGCTTTCTTAAGCTACTGATTATAGCTATTTCTAGATAAAACATACAAGAAACGTGTAAAAAAGAAAAAAAAATGTTTCTACCCGTATATTAAAAAACCAAAAAATCATGATTTTTTCGGATTTTATTTTGTATCATATCAGTCAAAGGCAAAGAAGCTGTAATTTTGCGGTCAGGCGCGCACTTTATTGTTTTTTTACGATTGTTTTCTTTAGGTCACGTGATTAGTCGGGTGTTAAACGGTAATGACTTTGTTAATTGCCAATACTATCACGTATCAGTGACGCGAACAATTAAGATAATATTAAAAATAACGAAAGTAGTATGTTGATTCAACAATCGTTGTTCCGGTGATACCTACCTTCATCGGTCGCATAACGTCTTCGCTATCTAATTACTAATTAGTCTCATAACTGTTTGGTAGATATTGAATGGGGAAGGCCGGTGAAAACTTTTTGTATAGGACGCTGTTCCAGATTCCATACAATAAGAGAAAGAGACATACAATGAGAGCAAGAGACAGAATATGAATGGTCCTTAAGGGGCTACTTTGAAAAATTATAGGTTTTTTCAAACGCTCTATTGACTAAACGGGAAAAGGGACTGACTTTATTTTTGAATATATATTATTAGACTATATACTCTAGTTTATGGCACAAGCCGAAACACGATTGCTGAAAGTTGCCTCTATAGACAAAAAATCCGAAGTTGGGTCCTTTTTCCCCTTATTTTTCTTAGCATACGTAAACTATAAGAGATTAAGCAATATAACTAAGTAAAAAATATGGTATTCTGGTTTATCTAAAATGTCACAGAAGCAAAATTAGACAAAACTTTATAGATTCGCTTATTTATCGTAGTTTAGTCAAACAGTCTGATCCTTAAGAGCGCTGCATCTCTTTCTTTCGTGCACGGGAGCCATAAATGTGTCTCTAACGGATGGGCGTGGCTTGTCCGAATCGAGGAACGGCCTTAAATCCTTGCTTTGAGCCCAACACCTTGAGAGATTCGCTGATCCACCAGGCGGGCTAGCATATCTTACGTTGTTGCCTGTCACTTCATACTTCAAGTCGCGCTTGAAGTGTGGAGAGTCGCGCATCAACGTAAGATGTGCTAGCCGTGGTTTAGCCTTGTGATGTTGTCGGCCGCGCCCTAGGTTGTGTGGTGTTGATTGATTAGGTATTTATTGTTTGTATTATACTATTATAGATATTCATAATATTATAGGTATACTGGCCTAAGAATACGCACAGAGATAATACTGTTATTGTACTAAAGGGTCTAGCCGCATTCCTATAGTGAAACTACCCTGGCTGAAATGTATACCTTTCTTAGAAGCGTTAATTGGTCTTATAATAAGATATCATTTTACAAAATTTCAAGCCTGGATTCCCCTTGGTTTGGATAAAAATTAAAAAAAATTCTAAGCTAAACTAATGGTTAGATTTCTAAGGCCTAAAAAATTTTTTGTTTTCTTTTAATATTTTTTTTTATTTACATGAGGGCGACAACCTAAATTTTTAGGTATTTAATGCACAATACAATGTTGTATGAAATATATTTTTTTCATAAAAATCCATTTGTGGCAACAAGGTCAAAAAAAATGTCTTACTAATGCAGGCCATTTTTTTTTGTCCAAACCAAGGGGAATCCAAAGGCCAGGCTTGAAATTTAGTAAAATGATATCTTATAATAAGACCAATTAACGCTTCTAAGAAAGGTATACCTTTCAGCCAGGGGCAGTTTCACTATATATAGGCATGCGGCTAGACCCTTAGGTAAAAGAACAATATTCGCTAAGTTAAATAGGCTAATCTGAAGGTATTATTCCAATTGAGTTGTTATAAATATACGGAATAATATTTTGAAATATCTATTGATTTGATAACCAAATTTATATCTTATCTTTTATTTAATAATGCATTAATCATATGCAATAATTTAATAATAACTTTCTTATATCGACTTATTAGTTTTAGCTGATAACTTAATCATTTTTTTAAATGCTTAAATTACACATTAATGATCACGTAATTTTACTTCACAAAGCATAGATACTAATAAATACATACATACAATCACGCCTATATCCCAAAAGGGGTAGGCAGAGATCACGGATTTCCATTTGCTACGATCAATGCAGCAAAACGGCTCTCCGTGAGCCACTTCTCGCCCCCGTGAATAACGAGACGTGATGAGTGGCGAACCGAATCGCCGCGATGCGGATGACCATTAATTAAAAAAAAACACCTCAGCGTTCTCACGAGCAGTAGGGATCAGAGGTTCTCGTATCCCTTAGTCGCCTCTTACGACACCCGCGGGAAGAGACGGGGTAGCACTATTCTAAAGCCGGGGCCACGCAGCAACTAAATACTAAATACTAATAAAATATAGATATTTTACTGATAAATTCATAAAAAAGCACGGGACCGTTTAAAATGTCCATATTTTTGCCATAGGCTCTTTTAGCAATACACGAAAAAGTACTGACATTGAAAACATATGGTAGGTGATATAGTTAGTCGGATGCGGTGGCACTATCGCCAAATGTGTCATATCTGCGGCTGACCGACCGGGCCGTACATTTCACATACAAAAACCTAATGAACTAAATATTCTATTTCTATGTAGCACTTGGGATTCGAAAATGTATAAAATATAAAATACTAGCGTACCGCCCTGGCTTCGCAAGGGTGCAATTATACATAAAATAAACCTTCCTCTTGAATCACTCTATCTACTAGTAGTTCGCCCCGAACTGTGAACTCGCGAATCTTGTGTTTCGCCATAAATGTGCAATAGTAGAATTACTACAAATACCAAAAATAGGTATCGGGTATTTTTTCTCAATTAACCATCACGGTGAAACTAAACGTCCATATTAAATTGTGCGGTTATATGATGCGCAAAATTTTACCGCGACGAAATCGCTTCAGATTTGACAGTTTTGCTCTCATCTAAATTTAAATCCACCTCTCACATGCCTCTCACTCTGTTGCTTTGACATGTCGTTCTCATCTGTGGACCACCTATACAGGTTTCGGTCACCATCATTATGCGTCTATGGTAACTCTCTCTAACTAATATGTTAATGTCAGTATGCTGATGGCCCTAGCAGCCAAAGCTCTAATAAATTAAAAAAAAAGTCAGTTGTCAAAATATTTACACCAAAATCAAAATATAATTGAAAATATTTTTTTAATCAATTTTATGTTGCTAATTGTTATGAAACAGTAAGCAGTTAATAACGATTTGACGAGAGTGTTAATCAATACCTTTCGTTTGATACCAAACTCAACCATACTTGCTCGTAAAAGTAGCAAATAAGATGACCAATGTAACAGGACCCCTTTCCAAAACCTTTTTAGGCCTTCTAATTTCAGAACCCCCGTCTCAATCCAGCTCATATACGAACTCGCAAATTTTGTTGGTCTCTGCTACAACCCCAACAAATTTCATAAAGATCGGAAAATCGTTACTAAAGTTATCGTCGGACAAACTATCTAAATCAAAAAGCCATCCAAATGCCGAGACGTCCCAGTAGCCAGGTGACAGTTGTTGTTTGTAAGAACGATCTTCGCTTACGCTCCGCTCGTTCGATTAGAAAAAACCGCATCAAAACCCTTTGCGTAGTTTTAAAGATCTAAGCATACATAGGGACAGACAGCAGGAAGCGACTTTGTTTTATACTATTTAGTGATTATACATAGTTTGACAAAGGTTCTAGAGTCTGTACAAGACATATTTATTTAATGGGGCCCACCCACTACACGGAAAAAAAAGCTTCCGGGATATTCTCAATCTAAGCATAAAGTTATGATCTAAGACATTATTATATTATGTTGAAAATATTTCCTCGTGACAAGCATTTATTTCCTTTAACGAAAATAAATTAAAGTTTTAAATATAACGAAGCGAATATATTCTTACAGATTTTCTAGTTTTCTTTTAGCTGAGATAATACTTGTTTGATTAAAGTACAATCTCTCTTATTTACTCAATATACTCTTGAAACAATACATTTTTGTATTTCTATTTTAAGAAAACGTGGTTTCATTAAGCGAAGAATCATATTTTTGGTAAAGGAAATAAATGCTTGTCACGAGGAAATATTTTCAAGAAAATAATAATGTCTTGGATTGAGAATATCCCGGAAGCTTTTTTTTTCGTGTATCAGTCGGCCTGACGATATTGGCCTGTCAGTTGTTCGGAGCTGTCAAATTTCTGTTCTAACTAACAGGATGACATCGTCAGGCGGACTGATAGCCGGTGGGCCCCCTAACTCTTTACAAGGCCGTAGTCTCCTATAAACGCCATCGGCCGCTTACAGCGTCTGCGTCACGATGCTTACTATAGAGATGTACTGTTGTGGTCTGTTTCAGACGACGACGTTGGCGTTTTTTTTGTAGAGGAACGTTGACGCTGACGTCAGACGTCGCGTATAGCATAAAATAGAAGACCACGGCCTAAGGCATGTCGCTTATAAAGGGTGCCATCACTTTTAAATAAGGTCCAAAAATGGTGGGAACTATTTCCTCTGCATTTTAAAGGCTTAAGAGTCGCCAGGACGCTCGCGTTCCCATACAAACGTAGTTTTGCTCTCATTTTAAAACGACATGCTTTAGAACCACGAACTTTGGCATGGGCATTCTAGTAGTACAGATCTATGTCGGTAATTCGTTTTCGTTGCTAAAAATTGTAATACATAGAAAATAGCCTGATACAGATTTACATATAAAACTTATTTTTGTTATGTTTTCTTTGCGTTACAATTTTTAGCAACGAAAACGAATTACCGACATAAATCTGTACTGCTAGAATGCCCATGCCAAATTTCGTGGTTCTAAAGCATGTCGTTTTAAAATGAGAGCTGAACTACGTTTGTATGGGGACGCGAGTTCACGCGAGCGTCCTGGCAACTCTTAAGCTAGGTTAGTTAAGTATGTGTTACTTAAGTAGAAGACCTATTGAACTTTAATATCAATATAATACCTAATTACTAGTAAATTAACCTATATCCTTATCATGTTTACGAATTTCGTAACTGTTGTGTCGATAGCACAGTCAATTTTTTTGTTATGAAGGGAAAAACCCAAGTTATCCCAACTATTTAGGACTATTATCTGATATCATATTGACATATGGCATATGGCCATTGAGCAATCAGTTGTATTTGTGCGTAACATATATTGCAATAAAAAGTTTAAAATAAATAATTATACTCTTTATCGTACTATTAACAATACCGGTGTTTTCAAAAATTTACTCATAAAAGACGTCTGCACGAATCCACTCGAACAGAACACTGAAAAAAAGGATAAACGAACTACTTTGGCAATATCATCAATAACCAAAATTCGGTAAAGAGTTCATCATCATCATCTCAGCCATAAGACGTCCACTGCTGAACATAGGCCTCTCCTTTGGACCTCCATAAGTCATGGAACGTATCATTAAAGGGGGGGGGGGGGGTTTGCCATACGCACCACGCTTGGCAGGCGTGTTGGCGCGCGCAGTTTTTTGTTTATTGTTGTTTAGGCTTTCAGAAGATTCTGCTGTCCATCTCCCGGTATATTCCCTTAGACTCCTACTGCAACCACGGGACGATATGGTAGGGGACAATTCTAAGGCCGGGCACCCCACGGCGCGGTAAAGAGTTAATCAAGTTTATTAGTTAAAATATTGAGTTTTCTAAGCGTTGTTTTAGGTATTTTTTACTTGTTTCAAAACGCCTCTAGATAATTAAGCCACGCATTATATAGAAACGTTCTTCGACTGAAAAACAATATGAGTAACGTGCGTTCCGAATTACATCACGTGAATAATAGATCGTACGTAAATGGTCGAATTTACATTTTTGTCGGCGCGCGAGGATGTTTACATGGTTAAACAAAGAATCCGAGCGTATTTGTACCATCGCCCACACTGTTAACTGCCCATTGAAGGACCTTATGCCTTTGGTAATAAGGTCCACCGATGTACAGTTAAGAATGTTGCTGTTTGTACCTGCTTTATCATGTACTTTTTTTTTATTGTCTTATCTATGTTTAATGTGGTTTTGATATGAGAATAAACTCGTAATTTTCACTATTTACAAGTGATTGTCGGTTCGAATTGTAAAGCAATCTTCTGATTGTCAAAAATATTTGCCTTACGACCTTTACCTTAGGTATTTGCCTCTGACATGGGTATTTGTATATGTCTGTGACACCGGAGCACTAAAACGGTTGAACCGATTGAAATGCATTATTTTTGTGATCTTATACATGTTTTTCGAAATCGGTTCAGCCGTTTCGGTTTTTTTTTGAAGCCGTATACTTATAATATAATCGGTTGCTCACCCTTATCGTTATCTAACTAGCTCAAGAGTCATGTATTGTACCACCATGATTGAGCAATATGCAACTGCGTTTAACTACTGTACAAGGAAAAAAGTGGGTTTTCCTAACACTCATCTTTGACGTTTTAACCCATCCAGTCATCTTTTTTTATAAGCCATTTCGCATGGTTACCTTATGTCGCTTTGCTAGCATACTACTAGTAAGTATGTACTTTGATATACGTACGTTTATTAAATTGAGAGCCAACTCTCGCCATCTTCAATATAAAAAAATGGATACAGTCAGCAGCAAAAGTAGCTAAGCGGGTAGGGTGTTCAAAATGAGCTGGACACGACTTTATTGTTAAGAGAATAAGAGCGCGTGTAGGTCATTTTGAACACCCTACCAGCTCAGCTACTTCTGCTACGGACTGTACTAAATAATTATTAGCTATTACCCTCATTGAAATTCTGTAAGCTGAAAATGATATTAATAGAAAAGGTAACACAGCAAAGACTAATAAAACAAAGCAACAGGAAAATATTCACAAAAAAGAAGCACCTATTGCAAAATACTTTCATCATACACCTACTTTACTTTTGCATCACCTATCAAAAGTTGCGCATTACATTAACGGTCCCAATCTTCACATTCAAATACGAAATGCACACTTTGCTGCATCATCTTTGCAGATCAAGCAAACCCAAATTCAACTTTAAATCCGTGGAATAAAACCCACATTGCAATTGCATGCACTTGCTTTTTTAACTCGTCACATCTTGCGTTATAGCATCCGCAGAATTAAGTGGCAACTAAGTTCTTAACGCTGTCTCCTTCTCGCTTGCCGTGGCGGTGCAAGTGTGAAAGAGAAGTTTTATGACCTCAATCGCCACTTAATTCTGCGGATACTAGAGCGTAATAGTTTAACAGACCCGTGACTCATAAATTGAAACTGAAAATGTTCCAATTCAAACTGCGTCATTCTAAATCATGCTTTATTATTGCTCCATTAAAGTTGATATTCGTTCTTTATCTTGATGACCGATTGCAATCGGTATGTTATCAAATGCCTGGCCTGTGAACTCAGATTATTGACATTGTATTGCTGAATATCTACTAGAGTACAAATAGTACAATCTCTACACGTGTTGTTGCGAACTAAACGATTTTAAGTCATTAACATTACAAAAACTATTTAAAACTGGGTATTTACCATGTATTTGTGTGTTTGTTTTTGTGAGTTTCTGATATTTCGGCACATTTGCATGCTCCATTATCACGGGCGGAGTAACTGAAGTTGCTGTGAGTGTTAGTTGTGGTCTACCCACACACCATAGCGATCTACCCTCTTTCGAGTTCGCTTTTTTTGGCCCTTGTCACTTCTACTACCTACCATCAGCATTTCTCACTTGGAACTCGATCGCGGTTCACTATACTTGCAGTATTAACTCGCGCGGTTTTTATCGAAATATACTGTTTTGGTTTTAAGAACTTACGGATCACTGGATGCCAGACACTTGACAAATAAAAGCCATCTCGCATCGATCGCTATGGTGTGTGGGTAGACCACAAGTAACCCTCGCAGCAACTTCAGTTACTCCGTGATAATAGCTCATGCAACTGTGCCGAAATATCGGAAACTCACAAAAACATACATGGTAAATACCCCGTTTTAAATAGTTTTTGTAATTACTGCTAACTGTTAACTGTTAACTTTTAATAGCTGTCGTAAAACAGGGATGGACGATTCTCTACATCCCAACTAAATGTATAAAAATGCCATATTACAAACCACGCAACGCAATCCATAAAAAAAGTGTTTACAAAAGAAATATATTGACGGCAAGCCATAGAACGCAAATAAAACGTGAATAAGTCTCGTGGCGTGAATTTGGGGCCATTTACGTTGTTCAATGTCAAATGTTATGTAACTTAGACAGTTTTATCAATATTTTTATACTTTTGACGCTCGGCTGGGCGATAACGGCCACTATAAAACTATTCCAAGAATAACTGCCGAGGATAGAAATAAAGTGGAGGTTAATGGTTCTCCCTTTCACGGTTCAAATATTTGACAAAACAATATTGGCAGCTCGGAATTTATCAAATCTCCTGAAGTCAAAAAGATGTTATTTGATTGATATTTTTTAAAGAAAAGGAGAGCGATTAGTATTAAAGGGTGCTAAATTAAACATAAATTAGAAGTATCTGACATCAAAATAAAAGAAAATGGAATCAGCTGCAGTACCATCACTTATACTTATTCTCTTATCAGTTACAACGAGTGTACAATACTTTATCGATTCGTTAGATAGGTGCATGTGGAGAATGTTACTAACCGAGATTAGTACGATAATATGCACAGTTTTTTTCACCCTACAATAAGTACGAGTATCTAACAGTAATGTTGTGGTTTCAGTAAGGAGATACTTCGTCCCTTATTTGGCTGCTGATATGAAAGAGATGCCTCTATAATTAATTAATTTCCCGTAGCAGATTTATTAACTGATAGTTTAAACTTTATACCTGTTATTATGTATGTTATGTCATAGACGTAGCTTAGACCTACGCTTAACATCTCGTCCACCTATCACTTGGGTTCCGATTCCGTTTCTGGTTCCTATAAACTAAATTTAAAACATCTGTTTCCGCTTTCGGTTCCGATGTAACGACATCTTCTGTTACATCCCGGGTTTTTAATATTGGTAACATTTTAAGACAACGAAAATGTATGCTTCCCAAAGCGACGTTCATTGATTTACCGGTAAATTCGGATTCGGACGCAACAATCTAAAGAAAAGCGTTAACACGTTGTAAAAGTAATGTGTAGGCGCATCGCGCGCATAGAAGCGCGCACGCGACATTTTCACTGCACGCGGAGCGCGCGTGCGCCGGCCTTACGTTTCCATTGCGCGTAAAATCACGTCGGAAAGTACACTTTTGATTTACGTAAGTTTTTAAAGGTTCGTGAATAGGCAAGTGTGAATAGACGGAAAATCATCACAAAACGATCGTCGTTTATTCATTTTAAGCATGGACTATGGACAGTTGAGTTGATATACGTAAGCGGAGCTGATAGCGCGTTTTTACAACCGCAGTCAATTGTAAAACAATAAACTTCATTTTCTGTGTACGTGAATGACTGAATAGGGCTTTTCGTTTGCGGAATATTTAATCATGACAGGTTAACCTTTCCTGTCCTGCGTACATTTTCGATGAAGTAGTATTTTTTTCGTTGGGGAAGACTTTCTGAGCGTATTTGTGATAATAAGTGTATTTTGCTGTTGATATTTTATTTGTATAAGGCTCAAATCACACCTAGCGAAATTGAGGCAGTATTGTATGGAGGTCTATGACAAATTTAAGCTCCATTCATTACTGCCTCCATTCCGCTAGGTGTGATTTGAGCCTAAGTTGTTGCTTCCAGCTATAGAAATCCATTTTGAGTCCCGATTTTACTATACATTTTGCATAACCATCACTCTCTGAAGACAAATATATTTAACTGTAAGTAAGTCATAGTGTTACTTATCAATATAAACGTGATTTAACATCAAACACAACATTTGATAGAAATAGCGGAATCCGTCATACATGCGATTCGTTCTATTTTTAGAGCAGTATGCACGCTCATGAATGAAACATGTCGCCGGTGCTACCTGTGGCTGGTATTAATAAATATTGTTTAGAATTTCGACTGAATTGAACGCGTTTTATAGTTTATATTACATTATAAACTTTAAAAAAAACATGCAAATCATAAAATATTCTGATCAGTTGGTATAAAGGTCCCATTTTTTAGTTTTTCTTAAATAACTCGTAAATGGTGGGCCATACCAAAAAAAATCTACATAAGTAATCCACATAAAATTCTCTATAAAAAAGGTTCTGCGAGTATACACTTTATTGCTGGGATCAATTTTTAATGACATATCGATGGAATACAATAAACATATAGACTTACTAGCTTATTCCCACGACTTCTTCTGCGTGGGATTAACATTTAATGAGTTAAAGAAAAAATATAACAAATATGAATTTAACGTATATGCTTTTTTACGTCTACAGTGAGCAACAATTCCAAACGAACTTCCACCCCCTTTTCACCCCTTCAAAAGATGAAAAAGGTGAAAAGGGGGCGGAAGGGGGGGGGGAGGCGGCCCCAGAACTCAAACTATCATCATACCCATCTAAATCGGATCAGCGGTTAATAAGTTATGCTGAAACGTGGTAAATTAGAAAAGTCTTTAGAAATCGATTTATATATAGGCGCCATTATAATGTTTGTGTGAACTGACAGTTGTCACCTTCCTTCAGTGCACTGGGCAGTGAGTTTCATTTCAATCACTTTTTAAGATATCTCAACATTGAAACACCTAAGACCCTCAAGCAACCAACTGTATCCTCGTTGCAAGGCTAACTCGGTAACTTGTAATTAAACGTTTGACTGGGCACTCTTACCTCACGCGTCGTGCGCGGTGCATCCTTGATATTTAACAAGTGTATCGTTTTTAGTGGCTCACATTGCATTCCATTACTTAAGAGACGAATTTCAAGGAAAGTTCAAAGTCTTTTTTTTCTAATAGCAACAATTAGTGCTTGCTCATTTGTATAAGTATACCTGTTATTACAAAGGAGCAGGCAGCACTCCCACAGCTATATAAGTACTACCTAAATGGTAAGTGGAGGGTAGAATAAGATTTCTGCCAACAAACTGCTGCGCAGTTTGGCAAATAGGTAATATTGATCAATTGTATCTCTCTTTTTGTCGAAATAAATAGAAAAAATAAGTTTGTGAAAAAGCCTTCATTTGCCAGGTCATACCTAATGCCCATCTGTTTTAAACTGGCACAATTTTCAATGCCTATACGTTAGATTTAAAACAAAATTGCTTTCTAATTCGATCAGTGCAATAAATTCGCAATTTTCACTTCCGTCCCTTCTATATTTAGGCCAGTTACTCGTTGTAAATCTAAATTCAAATTAGATTTCCATCAACAGGTCCTTACAAAAGGCAGAACCTAAATTATTAGCAAGTACAGAAACCGAACAGAGTAACATCTGCTGTGAAGGTAGGAACGCCGTTAGAAATAAACGGAAATAGTTGTACAGACTTCATAATTAATTAATCTTAATCTTAATGTTCTTAAGAAATTGTATATGTAAAATTGTATTGGACCTATGTTGTCTGGAATGAATAAATGAATTATGAATGATTATAATTACTTGGCTTATCATGTACACTGTCAACAAACATGTGTCAATCTAGACACTTGAATCGTAATGTCAATATTTTTGAGATTATTTGTTCGTTATATTTTTATATATATTTTTTTTTTGGGACAATCTTACACAAATCAACCTAACCCCAAACTAAGCAAAGCTTGTACTATGGGTGCTAGGCGACGATATACATACTTAGATATATAAATACATACTTATATACATAGAAAACATCCATAACTCAGGAAGAAAGGATAAATGTTTATTTATCAAATATGTAGATACCTATAACAAGTAAAGTAAATACACTATAATGCATTTTTTCTGACTGTTATGTCATTCATTAACCTTTATATAACGTGAACAAAAGAAATGTAACTACAAAACTCATGCAAATATTTAATAAATTCAGCTGGAAGCTATAAAATTGATATATATTTCATTATACATATAATAGGTGCTTTGTTTAACCATTAAAGTAATTTAATCAAATTTATTCTTTGTTTATACTTAGTGTAGTACAGACTTCTATTTTTAAGTCGGATAGGACTACTAATAGACGGTTAGACTACCGTTTTGTGTATAATGCATAATATCTATATCATATATATTTATACACTACGCGCTTATTGTGGTGGTGACCTTGAATTGCGTTAATATGAATTTGTTACTCTGTTGGTTCACTACTAACGTTATTTTAGTTTTAGTGTATGCAAATTAAAATAGCAGATGGGTCTTTTGAGCGAGATTTTAGTATGCGACGCGACGGGGCACTCTATAATAAATTATTCACAACTTTATTAATATTCGCCATGCGTTTGTTTACTTCAGGCTTGAAAACCGCTCCATCCAAGTAAATTTTGATGGTATATTATTAATAGGAGTAAGTAGAACAAACTTGTAAATATTAAGTTTTTTTTTAACACATTATGTACATTCAAATAATATGTTATGTGTTTGTGTGCGTTTTTTATAGCCGACGCAGCCCGAAACACCAAAATGTCGTTTTCTCTATCTCGAATCAAATAGTCGATCGAAGGAACGAAATGGTTCGCGGGTAGGTATATAGGCAGGTCTCATCTTTTGCACAAGAGGGATCAACCTATAATATTAGTAGGTATAATAAATATGTTTTTTCCACACGGGCCGAAAGCTAAGACTTCACAAACCATTGCATTTTTTCGCGGGTAAATAATATGTTTCTATAGGTACCTACACCTACCGTCAAATGCTACAACTTTTCCTACGGTACTCAACTTTACCTGGCTGGAAAAACATATTTTTCTTTGCCAAGCAGCTATTTATGTCTTATTCCTGGGAAGGCGGTCATTTCAGGAATAACATGTAAATGGCTATTTGGTGAAGAAAACTATGTATTCAATCCAGGCAAAGTTGAGCATCGTAGATGCAAAGTTATAGCAGTTGACGGTACACAAAGTTCCGAAAATCACGTAGATACGGTTAGAACCACAAGCTTTTGTTAATAAGATTACAAAAATTGTTACAAACAGGTATAGCAATATGTATAAACTAAACAAATTATGGCTTACATAATATTACAAATTCGATATCGCTCTAAAAACTTGATATGAAGGATAAACATATTTTTACGTCACTCTGGGCGGTAAGTGAGATTTTACGCCCACGGGCGCAGCGGCAAATCTTACTTCACACCCAGGAGAAGACGTAAAATTGTGTACGCACCACGGGCGGTAATAAAGAAGGCCTCAGATCGCTTGTCTATGGCCCTTACCTTCGGTTCGGGCCACAAATATCCGCGATCTGAGCCGTTCTTTATTTTACCGCCCTAGGTGCGTAATGTACTATTAATTTTGTTAACCATTTAGTAATAAATAATTATGGTAATTGATAAATCAATTAGGGTAAATGGACTAGTTGTGAAAATGAGTAAATAATAAGGTTGATATTCGTTAAAAAAAAACATAGTTGCTTTATCTATTAAGTTAGGCATTACGAATATAAAGAATGCACTTTGAGATTATACCGATAAAATGTGGAATTTCCTGTGTTTCTTAACGGATTTGCGTTCAACAGAATGTACCTATAGAACACCTATTTAGTTTTTTACGTAGGTAGGTACAAACAGCAGCACTCTTAACTGTACATCGGTAGAACTTATGAACTTATTGCCCCTAAGATGGCCGCCTTTCTCCTATCTCAGGAATAAGATATAAATAGCTGTTTAGTGAAGAAAACCATGTTTTTCAAGCTAGACAAAGTTGTAGCAGTTGACAGTAATACTTTCATTGGTTCTTCTTCTTCTTCTTCATGTGCCATCTCCGTTCAGGAGGTCGGCGACCATATGTCTATATGTCTCTCTATCTGTAGTCATGCGAATTAGTCTATCGATGCTCTTCACTTTTAATTTCACTTTTCATTGGTTAAGTAAAAAATAATTAAAAGCGTACTTACTAGCAATAAAAATGCTATGGCATATTTAATAATTATGTGTTTGTATGATGTACAGTTATGCTATATGTGTAAATTGCATTTAAACGATGCTATTATCATCTGCAGAATTGCATACCTTATCTGTGAATGAATTCATTCATAATATGGGTATGCATTTTTACGGCCTAACATAAAATATTTTTACAATTATTATTATTTTCAAAACAAATTTTATAGCATGTAAATATGATTTTGGACGACCACAACTGATCCGCGTAGAAGTTTGTAAATTTTCATCCCCGTTTTTATTCCCTTCGAGGTTGAAATTGATCAAATCGTTTTGTAATCGAACTTTTCCAAATTCAAGGTTCTTCGACGGTTCAGGTTTTGCGTTATCTGCCAGTCACTAGATATAGATCTAGTCTCGTTTTGAAATCTAAACCTAAATCCGCGCATCACAAGGTCACTAATCCAATAAAACAAAGTAAATACAGTCTTGAGAAAGTAGGTATAGCGGTATCTGGGTCAGCACGAGTGTAGTAAGAATTATCGGAGGTGCATACAGCAATTATAACACGTATTAGAGAAGTTTTAATAGTTTGTAAGTGTTGGGCAAAACTGATAAGTGTATTTCACAGTTAAATTCCGTACAATTTCACCCTAATTATTTTTGTTAATGGCGTCATTTTAAATCTGGTACAAACTGCGACACATTTAACTGACCATCGATAGACCTTATGTCAATGCAATAGGGATTACAAATGATCAGTTAACAGTGTTGGCGATTGTACTCTCAGTCCTCGCAGTCTTACGAAAAAGGAACCTGTGACTTCTTCTTTCTTTTCATCCTTTTACCCACTGCTGGGGTGTAGGGCTCGAATTAAATTCTTCCACTGGCTTCGGTCCAGTGCGGTCTGGGACACCTCTTCCCATCCCATCCCCAATATACCCATCTCTTGCTCCACGGTACGGCGCCAAGTAAGTTTGGGGCGGCCCCTATTCCGTTTGCCGGGCATCTTCCAGGTCAGGGCAGTCTTGGATAAGTGAGTGTCAGGTTTCCTGAGGATATGCCCAATCCATTGCCATTTCCGCACTTGGATCTCCTTGTGTACGGGCGTTTGCCCGGTGATACTCCAGAGGTGAGCGTTTGTGATCCAGTTTGGCCAAAAGATTCGCAGGATTTGCCTTAAGCATTTGTTCACAAACACTTTGCGGACAAACCAGGTTTCGCACCCGTACAGTAGCACGGCCTTGACATTAACCTGTGACTTATTAAGAGAAAATTAATTGTCGGATTCTCTAGTTTTAGGCTGCGTTTCCACCAGAGATGAACGAGGATGCGTCGCGAGGAATGTTTTTGTTAAGAGGCTGACAAGACCCGATGACCTTCAAATTGACTTTACTTAAACAGTCATATAGCTATAACTACTTGTTTTGGAAAAGTAAAAAAAATATATGTTAATATTCATTATATTTAAAAGAACTTGGTTAATTCCAATACACGATTGGACGAAATCGGCTCGATAGAAAATAATTCCAAAGTTACATCTAAAATTAGCTTAAAACAATCGCACGTCTTTAGTTTCTTGGCTTATATGTCTGTAATTAAGGACAACATTCCACCACACTAATACTAAAAACTTCGTTGCCTTAAATTTCTCAATTAATGCATAGTTTTTTTTTAATTAATAATTTTGCAAAATTTGCAATGAGCTCCCATACTAATCTTAACGCAGTGTTTCTCTTTCACTCGCGCTGAAAAAGATAGGGAGGGAATTTAGCTCTTATCATCCTCTTAAGAGCCATTCATAGAGCTGCGCTGTACGAGGGTAGGTAAGTAGAAGGAAAGCGCCGGAACCAGCCCCGCCCTAGCCCGCCCTAGTCCGCCCTAGCCTGCCGCCCGCCCAAACCCGTGTGCCCGTATGTTCAAACCTAAAAAAAAAAAAAAAAAAAAAACAAATACCGGGTCACTTAGGACGTTTGCGCTATGTCTCCACACTGTCAAAACACTCCTTGTACGACTTCTGTGGCTCTCTACATGCACAAAGCACGCTTAATTACACCCCAATAAAACCCTTCGCTCGCATCTCTATTGTCTTATTGTGTTGTGCCTTCGACTCCCGACTCCCATTGTTCTCGGAGCACGGGTTCAGGACCATAATAAAACCCTTACCTTGCGACTTACGTTTGCCTTTCTCTTTTCGTGATAGTACTATAGGTATTTTAATCAGGTACAGATATAGCTCTGGAATAATCTAGACTATTCATAGGTATACGTATTAGGTCATACAGGGTTTCCATACCTACACTTTTTTACTATGTGGACAGTTTTCGTTTCATACAACCCTTACCTTGCGACCTTGCGTGTGCTATAGGTATTTTAATCACGTACAGATATAGCTCTGGAATTATCTAGACTATTCATAGGTATAGGTATTAGGTCATACAGGGTTTCCATACCTACACTTTTTTACTATGTGTACAGTCTTCGTTCATACAACCCTTACCTTGCGACCTTGCGTGTGCTATAGGTATTTTAATCACGTACAGATATAGCTCTGGAATAATCTAGACTATTCATAGGTATAGGTATTAGGTCATACAGGGTTTCCATACCTACACTTTCTTTACTATGCGTACAGTCTCCATTTCGATCAATAGCGATACTACGTAATGTTTGTCAAATGGTATTTTAACTTACTTCTCCTTATTCCCTTTAATATATTTTAGGTATTCATTTTGATGTCATACTTTAATTAATATTTATCAAACTTCCTGAACCTTTGTCAGTTTTAATTAAATATCTGACTTAATTAATATTTTTCAAACGTATTAGTCCTTTATCACTTTTAAATATGTTTGATATCATCATTTAATTAATACAGTTTTATTTTTGATATATATTTATCCTATCTTATTTCATACCTCTTGTAGTGAGTAAGTTACATACTTGCGATCTTATTTTATAGTTTGAATTAAGCATATCTACCCAAACTTAGTACCTCTGATTTATTATACAGCTTGTTTTTACATACACATTTTAATTTGTTTTTTAATATGATAATACCTAAACTAATAGTATGTTATTTGTATTTATTTTTAAGCTTTAAATTCTCTTGTTAACTGACTTGATATAATTCCAAATATTGTGATCTAATGTGACAATATTTGTGTACTTGAAATCATTGTTATAACAGCGTGATTGCTTTATTGGCCAACCGTAGGTATATTGTATTTTATGCTCTCAAGGGATTCATTGTTTCCTATTATTTTTAATATTTTGGGTTTTGGTTAAAATTACGTCTGTATTGAAGATAGAAGATGAACTTGTACAGACATGATTCAAACGGCAATTTCTGTCTACTTGCTTTCATTATTATAAGGGGTTGATTGCGTTATTTATAAAGGTCCATTATGTTTCATGTTCTCAAGGGATTTATTGTTTCCTTTTATTTTTTATATGTTGAGTTTTATCCTTCTAAAGTCATAAAACGCCCCCTGAAATTTATTGTTACAGTTCTTGTGATCTAAGAAATTTATTAGACAAAGGTTTTTTCATTTTTCTATTTAAGTGTTTGTTATAAAGACTGCTCTTAAACAATAGCTTTTATAATTTTTCTTTGAAGAAGGCGATCAAATACTTTGTATTAGTTTCCAAGAAACATATAAATCATTAGATTTTGAAGTTACACGTGATTTTTATAAAAAGAGAATACACAAACAAAAATGTCGTTTAAATTCTTTTGATAATTCAATCTTTTGTTCCATTACTTCGGTTGCAAACAAAAAATCGGACAGCAGGTAACACACTCCGAAATCCTGTTCAGACTTGCCTTGGTCGTCTTTCCCCACCAGCGCCGTAAGGTTTTTTTTAACCCAAATTTATATAAAAAGGCCGAGGCTGTGGCTTCTTTTATATAGTGTCTTCGGATCTCCAGTTCAGTTAAGAGCTCTAAGTTTCTACATATCGAAGTTTTTACTAATACTTGTGATAATGGATGTAAGTATTCAAATACTGTTACTCTTTAATTATTTAATTGTGTTGATAACATTTTTTAACTATTGTGTAATTGTGTATGTGAGTGTTTAAATAAATTATTGTTTGATATTGTTTCAGTTATCTGAAAATACTTTCAAGAATTATTACTACCCGGAAAATAAAGACGAATCAAGCGATGAAGAAGGTACGGTTGGTTTGAAGATTAAACAAGCCATCGCAAAGAAACGTGCAGCAAATAATATTGATAGCTTCTTTGAACAACCTAAAAAACAGTGTAAAGTCTTGAAGCGGTCTTCTAATGTGAGTAAAAGTTATCCGGATGGCGTCTCCAACTTATCGACTGGACATGATGACGGGGCGTATGCATCTCATTTAATTAAAATCGAGATATATGACGTGCAAAAAATTAAAAACATCCCACCCACGGAACACTGGAAACATGCAGACATGAGATTAAAATATTTCACTCTAGAAGATGATTGTGAACTACAGAGTGCTAAAAATATAATATTTAACGCTACAAAGCAAATATCTTCTAAGGACAGCTGTGTGAGATATTTTATAGACAATAAGAAACAGTGATATGAATTGTGATTGTGTAGATTAAGTTTTTTATTTTTGTAATTATTTAGTTTCTTTCCCCCTTACTATATATGTCTTAGGTAGTAGGATATTTTAATTAGTTTTAGCATACTCATAAACGTTTAGCTTTAACCTCTTTTTTTAATGTCTTTATTGTAATACAGTGTTTATGTATAACCATGTTTGTATAAGCTTATGTTTATAAATAAAAAACATTATTTCATTGTACACTTTATTTTATTTCACAAAAAATCGTTTAAACATATTCCTTAAAACTAAATCATTACACAAAGAATTATCAGAAAAAAAATGTAAAAACTCAGACATTTTTTTCCCTTGAAGCTTAAAATAAAGATAAACTAAACAGTACTCTCCACAAACGGAGGTAAAATAATTTTGAAGTGATTTATGGTTATAAAACCACCTCTTGCAGTTTCTATTTAAAAATAACCTATGATAACCGGTAGGCTTTCGGCCAAAAGAGTCAAAGTATTCACCAGATCCATTCACATCAATGTATATTGCGATCCAATGAGAGCCAGGCTTTGAATCCGGGTCCAAGTTGCTTATAATAAAAGCAGGTAAATTTACCCAAACAGGTATACGGTTTGCAGCAAAAACATTTGACTTAAACCTCGGGTTTATTTTATTCATACAAAATTGTATTTCATTTGAATCCATAATTATTATAAAAAATAATTAATTAAACACTGATGGTTTTACAGTTAATGTTCGATGGATAATGATAAAATTGTGTGAATGCATTGTATTTATTTAATTACTAACTGTTATAATCTACAGTGATATTTCGATTTTTATTTATTTCAATTATGTTATCAAATTCAGCATACACAATACAGTTGATAGTAGTACTTAAAGCTGCATCAAAACGAACTTCGATTCGAACACTCCCGTGTCTTACAAGATTCCAGTGTGAAGTTGAACTTGCAGATAAATCAGGAGTCAAATCAAAACATAATAAAGAATAACCACCCACATAGTTTGATCTGCTTATAGCATTACCTTCGTTATGGAAATGAATACCAGTTCCAGAAAACAAAGTATGGTAAGCAGTTGCTATTAAACCTGAAGAGTTAAATGAGGGTTGCAAAGTTTTAGAAGGGATTTCGTGTCCATCTACATACAAACTAAATGAATTCATATGAAAATGTTGAAAATTGAATGGGTTTATAGCTAAATTACCATTAAACCCAGAGTTTGAAACAAATCCAATAATACATCTTTTAGGAACTTGCCCGAGAAATATATTATCCAACGTTTTACCTTGTATACCTGTGGGTAATGTTAGAACCTTAACTTCCGCTCTTGTTATTGGATATTTTGCAGTTGTTGATGCTAGTACTTTTTGATGAGCTAATAATACACTCGGATTTATTCTTGCTCTTCTGATAATGAGACTGGCATCTGTTATTTGTACTTTAAATTTACCATCCTTATGACAAATTAAATTGAATCTTTCTTTCGAACGGACTAATTTAACACGTATTTCTACACCATTCATCAGAAATTTCTCTTGGTTAAATATATCACCATGCAAGTGACCGATCATTTCAACTTCCTTGCTTTCTTTAACAAACTCCATTCTTTCGTGAAATCCTTTATTATTGGAGTCAACCGTGTCCATGTAGTTGGGAGTATCTTCATACCACAATCCACAAGTCAGATGAGATTTTTTAGCTGCTGGACCATAATTAAGCAGATTTTCCATGTAGGCTCGGTAAGCATAAGTATTGTTTGGAGGTGAAATTAGTTTCTGATTTAAATAAATATCGAGTTGGTTAAAAAGGGAATGTAACCAATTGTTTACCGGAGCAACATTTGCATCAGCTTTTATTTTTGTTCCATCCTGATTTAGTATTTTGGCATTTATATGCAACAAAGTATGTGATAGATCGATGTAATCATCTCCTGACCCGGGAACAAGAAACTCGATAGGGCCATCGTCACTTAGAGATGAAATTGGTTTGTAATGAATCCACTGACCACTTTCAATGCTTGTTTGAGTTGATGGTAGAGCAAATAAGTCTAACTCGGATTTGGCGCACTCACATGAATGACTATGTAAGAAAGACATTTTTAGTTACAAAATATATCTTCAATATTATTTTTCTTAAGTCTTTTACCTCCTCTTCGTTTCGATGCTTTTAGGTTAATGACTGGTCCACGTCTTTTTGTTGACATTTTATACCCAGACCCCGACATCAAAGAATCAATTTTTTCATCAGCTTTTCTTTTTAAGTTGGTGCTTGCTTCTTTAAATCGAGATCTAATAGAACTATCCATTGGTCGCGAATTTACCATATCGGATAAAAGGCCGATTCCTGCGTCTAAAGTTTCTTTTCCCACTGTTTTAAAACCACTTGATAATAATGGTAGCACAGACCTAAAAAGACCACCCAAGAAACTCCCAATCCCATGTCCTCGTTGATATGGTACACCTTTGTAAACAATACCTATGCCCGTACCAGCTTGATGTGAGTAGTAATGCTCATACGGGCAGGACACAGATGATCTTTTATAATTCATTTTACCCGTTGAAAGTGTAGCTTCACGCAAGAAGATCCAAACTGGAATGGTATTCTCGCTCCAGTAGTTGTCCTTATATCTATTTCTATAGTATCGAATTCTCTTCGTAATACGGGTACGTAATGAGCAGGTGAGAAAATATGTGTTTTGTAAGCACCATAGATAAATTTAGTAGGATCTAATGGTATTATTCTCAGTAATGATGTAATAACATCCCCCACTACTTGTGGATGAATGATATCAGTATAAACGAAGATTTGTGAGGGTAAACCTAAGTATAAATTTGCAGGATGTTTTCCAATTGACATTTCTTTTAAATTTGATCTCGGCCGAAAACCTAATTGTAAACTTAATATGGGTGTTGTTGTGACTGAGACTATTTCTTTATCTGTTGATACCCCCACCATTTTTGTAATTTTGTCATATCTAAACTTAACTTTGCTTTTTAGTTGTGGGTTTTCATTGAATGCATCAAGAAAATGATCAATACTATCATACGAAGTAGCTGGTATGTGAGTTTTTGCATCAACAATTTTATCTGTCTTGTCTGCAGGTCCTCGAATTTTCCTTTTAATATAAATTGTATTTTCATGTTCTTGAACATTATACATGGAACATGGGTATTGGAATTCTACTAAACCCACGACCCATTCTCCTTCCAGTTTAATGGTTTTCGGTAATTTTGTTAAAAAATGCGCAGTGGTATTATCAGTGTAATAATCTGATGAGCTATTACTCAATAAAGTTAAGTAAAAACTGTTTTCACTCATATTGTTTCTAGGCTTGAAGACGGTATCCAGGAGTTAAATTTATTAGGATAACCTCGCCACTTCACGAACAATTCCTTTCTGCCACCAATACGGCGCGAGCGTATTATTTTATCAATTTTATATTTGATGGAGGGGTGATGGGTCACTTTTTGTAATTCTTTGGTATAAAATGTACCAATTATTGGTTCGCCTTCCAAATCTTTTAAAGTATAAACAATCCACGGAGACCTATTGATAACTGAATCAATGACAAATATTTCATCACTCCAATTTGTTTCATAACCCTTTTGGAATATATGTTTATATTTAGTTATCCTAACATGATCACCTACATTTAACTTTGCAATTTCTAAAGACGGTTGTTTATATTTTTTTCTTTCATATAAGTTACACCAAACAGTTCTTATATTACTAGAGTTAACATCAACTGGACACATTTTAATGCTGGAATGATAGGTATGGTTATATGAATAAAGTAGGTCTTGTAATATACTGGTGTAATTGTAAGTGTTATTATGAGTGAAATAACGCCACATTTTAGTTTTAAGAGTCCTTTGAAACCTTTCAACTATACTAGCTTTAATGTCGGGGTTATTAGTAGTATAATAATTTATGTTCTTACTTGTAAAATAATCTCTTACCACCTTTGAAACAAATTCTGTACCCTTATCAGATTGAATATGTCTAGGGGTTGCATTTGCTTCCGCAAATATGCTTTCAAAACATGTTTTAACCGTCTCAGAATCCTTCTTTTTCATAGCTCTCGCAAATGCATATTTACTAAATACATCAATGACACAAAGAATATATTTATAACCATCGTTGTATTGACTATAAGTACGCATATCACTTAAATCAGCTTGCCATAGTTCATTGTAGTTAGACAGGATGTATTTGTTACGCGAAAAACGTTTATGAACAGGTTTATGTAGAGTGTACGCTTCTTGGGATTGCAACCATTTTTTCACTTCCCCTCTATTCATTTGACCTTTCATTTCCTTTGCAAGATTATTTAAACTACTATATCCAGCTGGGTTTGATACATCGTAGTATATTCTATTTATGTCTAATAAGGAGTCCATTTCTCCCAATCAACTTTCTTTTGAGATCTTGTTTTTTGTTTGGTAGATAGAGGAGTAGATGCGTTTTTTTCTGTTATTGATAAGTTTTGAGCGCTAATAGAAGCTTGCGACGTGTTTGATTCAGCAGATTTAAGTTTATTAATAAAATCTAACGTTGAGGGGTTACCAATACATGACACTGGGACTTTTATCTCATTTAAAAGACAAGCGAAATCCTCCCATCCAACTGGTTTTGAGCGTTTAAGCGGTCTAAGCACATCGCCTACCAAATCAAGAATATTACTGTTTGGTATTGTTTGATTATTTATAACTACTTCACCGTTCTCCTTCCACCAAATTTTAGGTCTATTTACAATAATGTTTTGCAGTAGCGTCTGAGTTTTTACCCTGTAAGATTTAGGTATAACATCTATAATATAGGATGGAGAATATTGCTTAGGTAATTCAACCCTTGATCCAACATGAGGTGTTGTATAAACATCTTTTTCAGATTCAGGTAAATTCAGGTTTCCGCTTAAGTCCTGAGTAAATGATTCATCTTTTTGGGTATTATCCATTTTTTTAACGTCTTCCTCCTTTTTGTTAACTTTCGAAAAGACGTTGTAGTTCTCGTTAGTAAGGTGGTTCACTTCATCCATCACTATCGGTAATTTAAATGGTCTTCTATCTGCCTCAGCAAAATGTAAAAATCGTTGTAGTGCTTGAGAATATAATGTCCACTTTTCACGATCATTTATTTTCCTTCTAAGAATTTTTTGCATTTCTCCATCTAGACGGGATGATGAATTTTCAGCCTGGTGTTCACTTTTTTTAAGTCTTTCAATAAATTCAGGTTCAACTAACAACATTTTCTTTGTATTCTCCATTGTATCTAAGATAAGGAGCTTACCAAAGCACTTAAAACGGCACCTAAAATGATTGGTAAAAATGCACCCCCCTTCTGAATGATAACGGTTTTTCTAAGCTTATTTTTGCCTTTTGAAATTAATTTTCGTAATATATCCTTATATTTTTTTAATTTAGACTTTTCTTTGTTATCTAAAGGAATTTTCCCCTTTAGAACGTTATAGATACATTCACAAATGATATTGATTTCCTCATCATCACAGGATTTAAGCAAAGCTGTGCGATATTTTGGTTTTAGTAACTTTAGTGCTTCTAGTAAATGTTTATAGGTGCTCACCCTCGAATGCATCATTTAGAACTGACTAAAACTTGATGATCCGTGTTATATTTAAATCCTTTCTTTGGAATATACACTGTGCAATGGCCATCAAATGGAAATATTTTAGTTTTAAAACGACACATATCATCTGTATTTTGTTTTAGGTCAATCATGAGATAGCCGTGAGCATTTTTAGTAGCATCTTTGTAGGCTTCATCAACGAACTTTGAGTTTTCTGGGTATACTTGTCGAGACAAATGACGTATTTGTGTTTTATCCCTAGGATTCTTAAAAAACACTAAATAACTTGTATTCAAAGACATATCACGTTGACCTTTACCCTGGTGAAATATGTTTTGTGTAATATAAAACAGACTTAAATTTCTGTGGTGGCTGCCTTTTGTAAAAATATCCACAAGACGTCCACCTGATTCCCTCATTAAATCATCTATTATAATTAGTTTGGGTTTAAGTCCATCAAACATGGACATATCAGGTATTCCTTGATTATAAATCACATTTACTAGATTGTATAGGGGTTGCATTTCATCAAAGCACCAAATCACTTCATCAAACTCAACATTACATATTTCTTTGGAATGTTCAATAAAACTAGTAACGAATTTTGTTTTACCACAACCACTCGGACCAGCTACAATGGTAGTGAAAGGATGGTAAAAATGAATCATTTTTTGATTAACGTGAGAAGGGTGTTGCTAAGAAAACGATTTGAAATCAAATGACAAATTACTCGTTGATTTCTTCTTTTAAAGAAGTACATTTATTAAAAAGACACACAAAACAAATTTTAATTGTTACAAGATTTTCCTTATCATTTAATACATTTATTTTATTATTACTAAACTAACCTATAAAATTTACAAAAATAATAATATACACATTACACAAAAATAGACATTTTATTGGATGTTTTGTGTAAATGAAATACAATTCAAAGTACATCGTGAGGAATTTTATAATGACCCCACGCAAGAGTATCAATAGAATTTTCTAATATATATCGTTTCGTGTCATTACGGGAAAGCGTTATTTTGGTAATTTTTTGTGTGAATAGAATATGTTTAATTGATTTGAAACGCAACATTGTATCATATTTAATTTTTTTCTTAAATAAACATTTTTTAAAGCTATCGAGATTATATGTTTCCGTTACACATTTATTGACACCTTTAGCTTTAGCTTTAATGTCCTTATTTTGTACATCTATGCAGAGGCGTATTTAGAAATTTGGCGCCCCGGGCCAGAAAAATTTGCCGCCCCTGTTACTTAACCAAACATACTATTAAAATTTTCTTGAAACTTTCTGAACCCTTAGTGTACGGTCAAACGTTGAAAAAACACCCTGCTGACGCCTTTTGCACATCTGCATAGCTGGATTGATACCGCGGTACAGCACTACACTTTACGGCGCGTAACTTCACCGTATCGAGAGCAAAACAAGTGCGATTTCGTGCGGCGAGGTGCCGCGGTTTTGATTCCGTTCTTGATTCGCTCTCGACTCGCTCTGGTTTCATAAAACTTTATAGTCAAATATCGTCTTAATTTTTGTTTCCCGTCCCGTAGCCTATACTGTGTCCCACTGCTGGGCAAAGGCCTCCCCTCGCTTCTGCTACTCGTCACGGCCTAGTGCATACTATCGCCAATCTCTACAAAATGCGTCTAGATCGTTTCGTCATCTCCTTTTTCAATTGGTCTGCCTCTGCCCCGGCCGATTTGTGGGGTCGATTTAGTTGTTAATTTAGCCCATCCTTCCGGTTGCTTGCGGCAGACATGTCCAGCCCAATCCCACTTGAGCTGGGCGGTCTTGACTCTTGACACCCACGACATCACATCCGAGATACATTTCCTGGAGCGGAGTTCAGTGTTCCTAATCCGATCGGTTCTACGAACTCCTAGTATGCTGCGCTCCATGGCTCGCTGGCAAATTTTGAGTTGGGACTTTTCAGCCTTTGTTAATGACCGTGTTTGTGCGCCGTAGGTATAGTCTGAATAATTTGAACTGACCTCGTCCACTTAGTGTCTTATCTTTTGTTGTAAAACCGCAAGCGCACGTGCCAATATGAAAAAATGGTGTGGCCACATTTAAGCGTTTATTGAATTCTTACCATTAACACCACGCAATAAGATTCAATATGAACTAATACAAAAAAGCTCTAAGTTCTCTACGGTTGCGCCCAGTATACAAGCGACTCAAACGCTCTAGAACCAGCGTAACTCGACACCGCGATCCGAAACATAATGCGTAATAGAGATCGCGCTTGCACTGGTACTCCGAGCGCACGGCTAGTTAGCGCCTAGGAGGCAATTGTAATTTTCCCAATGGGGCAGGTAACCACAGGGTTGGATTCTGATCGGGAAATTAAATATGTATTGAGCGAGTGAAAGTCAGTCAAACACTAATAGACTCCAGACTATCATAGGTACCGAAATTGATAACAGACCAGGTAGATTTTTTAAATTGGAATCTCGCTCGCTCATTCATGATTGAGGCAAGGTATAGGTAAGGGAAAATTACGTTAGATAACATTCAGACATAAACAGAGGTATACCAAGTGTTTATCAATTATAACAATGCGAGAACGGCCATGGTGACACATTTGTTATCTCTAAATGCAAAACGAGTGAAGTGTTATTTTTCCCTTCAAAGTAATTTACAAAGTATTTTTATTACTACGGTAAGCTGACTTTAAGGTGCGTAACATTGCGAAAGTAATCTATAAATAGTTGATTATTTATATGTCCGATTTCAACTGTAACATACCTACCAAATGTTTATTAAATGTACCTATTAGTTTTTTGGTATGAATTTTTTGTAAATTGTATATCCACCCAAATGTTTTAATCAGAATCCAACCCTGTTATTACCTGCCCCATTGGGAAAATTCCAATTGCCTCCTAGGCGCTAACTAGCCGTGCGCTCGGAGTACCAGTGCAAGCGCGATCTCTAATTACGTATTATGTTTCGGATCGCGGTGTCGAGTTACGCTGGTTCTAGAGCGTTTGAGTAGATTGTACTGGGCGCAACCGTAGAGAACTTAGAGCTTTTTTGTATTAGTTCATATTGAATCTTATTGCGTGGTGTTAATGGTAAAAATTCAATAAACGCTTACATGTGGCCACACCATTTTTTCATATTGGCACGTGCGCTTGCGGTTTTCCAACAAAAGATAAGACACTGAGTGGATGAGGTCAGTTCAAATTATTCAGAGTATAAGGATAGGCATTGGCAGGAATGGTAGGATACACAACACATGTCGACGAATTTGTGCATTAGTATCAGTGGATGGATTGGTTACCCTTCATAAGCGCTGTCATGGACCAGATTCGAAGCTCTTCCAGGTGTTCTCGATGCGTCGATCATTTTCCTTGGTCTGCCTTTTATCCAAGGATGGTATCTGGCCCTAATAGGTGTATTCGTCGACATATTGTAATTCCTGCCCAGTGCCCATCTACCTTGACCCTACGTTTCACGCTGCTGGACATTAATTCGGTTTTGTCCCTGTTCATTGTGAGTCCGACATCAAAACTTGCAGAGAAGGTCTTGCAGCATTTGCTCTAGATGGGATGCAGTTACAATAGTTACTTGTATGAAGTGCACCCTTAAAAATATTCTTAAAAACAATTCAAAAACCACTCACATACCTACCAAATTTGATTAATTGGGCCGTAAATTTCAGCTACAGACGGAAAAAGCACCTCTAAAATTGCACCAATAAAAGTGTCCGAAAACGGAACGGACCAGGCTGCCGGCTGTCCGCCCAAACATATTGAAAGAGCATCACTTTAGCTATCAAATGAGCTTGGTTTCATTCTGCTACTCGATGAGGTAAAAAAACACCCCGAAAATGGCACCATTAAAAGTGTCCGAAAACCGCACCAGGCTGAGGGCTGTGTCCGACCAAGTGATTTAATGACCTATTAAACTTTTTTCTTTTCGATTAATAAAGTTCCAAACAGCTCCTCGATGAGGTGGCCGCCCGGTCCAATAGGCTTGTAGTCGTAGCTTATACATCTTTCCCAACCATTACCCATACCGAAACTATCATTCCCAGTAACTTGACGACTGAGTTTCTGGAGGGTGCAAACTTTATTTTGCGCTAAAAAATTGTTGGCCCTCATCTGCAATTAAAAGCAAGAGCATTCTCGGAGTCTGGTTTTCGGTCTCTTCGCGAACTCCAAAATTAAACCCCGCAAGGCAAAACAAATATATAGAGTCTTAGCGTCTTTGCCGAGATCCTGTCGAGATGGTGTTTTCGTCATCCTATCACCATTTTTGGGCAGTACCAACCTTGCCTGCAAGTCAATGCACTTGCTGTATAACGGACGAGGCACTGCTGGTAAGGGCCCTTCCCTTTTGTGTTGAAAAGTAAGACCGCAGTCGCTTCCAAAAAAGTCAAAAACATGCAATTATAACATAGGTACAAGGTTTCAGAAAAAAAGACAAGGGATATGACGCCGTCACAAAACGGCATTCAGGAGCCCCGCCCAACATCTGTTAATGTTAGCCAATGAGCTTTCTAAATAGGATGCCGAAATCGGTGCGAAGTGGATGAGAAAATATACTAGATCGGACCCTAGGCTTCGATACAGTACTTAAGGATGCAACCAACTGAACGCTAAGATCAGGAAAGATTATAGACCCGGATCGCGGATTCTCAACGATCAGCTTTTACTGACTTGATTAAGTTTACTGACTGAAAACGGGAGCTTAGTTAAATAACCAGGCATGGTTATATCGTCTTCCCTTTTAGGAAAAATTGTAGTTTATTTTATGTGATGTGATACATGGTAATGGCAGATATGGAAAGGCGGCATAAGTACACAAAAAACGCCCTTCATGTTTACTATTTACAAAACCAGATCGTGGCGTTTCGAAATTGTTACTCTTTCTTAGGCCTTATGGGCCAGTACATGACTGAAGTTCAGCATCGAAAAAGGGGCCCAGAACCAAGCATACGGGGCGGCTCGCGCCGCCCCTGGCAGCCTGCCGCCCCGGGCCATGGCCCTCTTGGCCATAGGGTAAATACGCCTCTGCATCTATGGCATACATTTTTGAGCGTAAACCAATGAATTCTTTAAATATTTCTCCATTGTTTTCATCCTTAAAAAAACCCAATTGTTTTTTATTGACCAGAGGGAAGCCATACACGTTGTTCTCTGGGTATTCAGATGTATCAAAATATAAATTTAGTTCCGATTTTATATCATTGAAAAAGTCTTCGGTGTATATTTGATAAAGCAAACTATCAGTATCTGTGTAAAGCAATTTTAGATTATTGTGATATTTGGTTTTCATATAATTGTAATGAAATTGATACATTAAAGTTTTAGACAGATCTAAAATGCAAAAACCAAGGTAGATTGGTTTGTTGTAAAAAACCTTAGTTTTTTTTAATTGAACAGCTACTAAGTCATTCGAAAAAACAGATAAACTATGGAATTCAGGCTTCGCAATCAGAGATTGAACTCCTTGAGATTTACCACGATTTTCCCAGTGATTTAATAATTTGATGTTAACTCGCTTCATTACATTTTCCATAGTTTTGCCAAACACTGAATTGTTCATTAACTTATAAAAATCTTTTTCGAATTCAGAAGACGCTTGGGATCGCATGTAGGTGTTTAAATCTATGTAATTCTTCATCCATGGTGACTGCTCAAATTGTAATATTCTATGGATTTTAAGTAATTTTAAACCGTTTTGTATACACTGTTTGAGATTTCTGTAATGAATTACATAGTTGGTTTTCTTGTTTAGATTTGGTATCAATTTTTTCTCTTTAGAATTACCTAAACACACGTTTTCGGGGCAGAATGGTAGATCTGAATGTGAATCATGTAATTTTTCAGGGTATTCAATGTCTACTTCTAAAATAAATCCATGATCAGCGTCATCCGCAATATTAAAATTCGTCTCTACATCCACCCATTCAAATCTACCTGTAGGAAGAAATTGGGACATTGCCCACCCATACAAGTTATTTGCATCTAAATATACGAGAAAAGAAGACGGTTCGTTTGGTTCATAGTCCGACATATATTTATTGTTAGCCTTTGCATGTCTGTGACTGCATTGAGATATACCCCCTCGAATATTTTTAGCTATGAAAGTTATTTTATCAATTTCCGTTAAAAGTTCAAGTTTTACTTTTGTAACTTTTAACATGGCATCCCAACTTAATCCTGGGGCGGTGTAATAATGAGCTGGATCCAAACCATAGGTCTTAAGACAAACATTTCTAAAATTTTCAAATATATCAGTTAGTAACAAAACATCTGTTTTCAAATATAAATCTGAATAGTCCCCCATATTTTGACAATGAAAGTGATTCCACACATCCAAAGCATGTTCATAATCTTGATCTGAAATGTGGTTATTAGTCAGAGAACTATAAAATTCATCCTTAGGAGGAAGAGCGGTCAGGTTTAAACAATCAAATGATGTCATGTATTCATATGGATACACGCCCTTACGTATCAAGCGCTTATGGTCTTCTTCACTTGGAAAATTTAATTTTAGTTCGTGGAATTGGTTTGTTGTTAAGTTTTTAGCTAATTTTTCAAGACTACTAGACATGAATTTAAGAGAATCGACAAATCTTAATTTCACTGTACGGTTATTCACTTTTAACATTTTTGAAAAGGAAATATATTTTTCTTTGTTCTGTGGGATTATTTCTATATCACCATCCTCAAAATTAAGTCCATGTACTATAAAATGACTGTCATAATTACTTAGGTTATGAAAAAACACCGGTACAAAGTTTTGGGGCCTGTACTTTTCATTGCAGAGTGAATGTGCAACACCTTCATAAACTCCGGTATGCCAATTATAGGAAACACAGGAATCTTCATTTAAACACGTATTACAAATAAAGCAGGTGTTGCTTTGTGCAATGTGTTCTTTGTTTAGACTTGTTAGGGGTAAAGGGGGCTTCGAAAATGTATTCTTTTTACAGATACTCTCTAGATCATTTTTAATATATTTCATAAATGTTTCACCACACTTCTCCCCTTTATATGTTCTGTAAATTGATAACTTGTTATCATATACACATTTAATATAGTACCCAAAACTATATACTTGATGTTTTTGAATGTTAGTGGTTGAAGAACGCATGTCTATACGTCTTTTTTTACGTTTGATTTTATCAGCTACTGAATCATCATCATCTTCATAATCTTTATCACTGTCGGATGATGGGGGGTGACTGTTATCATTAGTGCACTGTTCTTTAAATTGTTCTGGGTGAATAGGATTTAAAAATGCCTCAAAATCCGCGTACACAACAAAAGGAACCCGTAATTTACGCTCATAATTATTGAAATTGAGTTGATTAGAAGAAGTCATTTCATCAAACCAATCTTTCTTTTTGTCCTCTTCAGTGGGTAAATTGGTACATATATGAAAACAATCATTCTTTTGATGCTTTACTAAATTCTGATTAGAAGAAAAGTTTGTTAGACAACCATCACATAAATGAACAGCATGTTGTGACTTAGTTATTTGAGCTGATACTAATCTAGATAAATTGTTGATTAGACAATAATGTCCTCTATTCCCCTTTGTTACATATAACAAATTAAAGTGTATTATTTTTTTACATTTAGTAAAGTGTAACGGACCTATAATATCATGTCTTTTATTTTGTGAATTATACTCCAAACCAAACACGTTAATACTTAAGTCATTTAACTTTTCAAATTTATGGATATCAGTTAGCTTGACCGGAAAAGGAATATCACCAAACTTCAATTTCTCCTTGTATTTCACATAAGAAGTCACCCTATTAGTGTGATTATTTTTAGGTGGGTATAAACCAGATAGCAATGCCCAACGGAAACATTCATGATCATTGTTTTTAATGTTTATTACTGCTTTTTTGTTTGCTATATCACGTGGTAGTTCAATATATGAAGAACCACGTAGTGGTTTATATTTATTAACATTAACATCTAAGTGATTTATGTTTACTAAACTCCATCCACTATCTTTTCTTTCGAAGTTTGTTAATCTCTCTGTTATTTCATTTACTAGAGATACGAAAAAAATATTTTTATCACTGCTCTCATTAAAAAGTTGATTGGGTAATTGAAAATCAAATGTATTTCTTAAATCTTTGGTATGTTGATAAAAATTTGCATTTAGAATAAAATTTACTTTTAGAGCACAATGATTTGCAACTGAACGATTTAATAAGGTGAAAATTGTATCTTTATTTTTTTCTAAAAAGGATTCAGGTGTTTCAAAGAATTGACTATCATTTGTATTCCTTGATATTCTGTAAGTAGCAACCCTGTTTCGGAATGCATTTTCAATAAGTTGCACGTTAATTAGTTCTCTATCTGAACTAAGAACATTGTTTTTGTGGTTATTGCTTTTCAAATGGTTTGCTAAATATCTTTTTACTACAGATACATGGCACACAGAACATTCAATTTTGTTATTATTTTTTGTGCTTACATCAATACAGGAAGCTGATGTCGTTGAAGTTGATCCTGAATCACGGCTGGTTGAAGGAGGACTCTTCTTTGCTGATACCTCAGACACTAGATCCGCTGTGGCCAGTTTCATTCCTTCTCCAACTTGTTGAGATCTAAAGAAATAAAATTTAATATTACAATACAATATAAATATATATAAGTTATAATTACTAAACATGAAGGACCATAGAATACTAACTTGAATATTTCTTACAATGCAAACAGTACGCTTGCATTGACAGGACTCCATCTATTACATCAGTATTTGATATTGACATGACATCCTGATGCCTCCTTTCTTTATGACCATCACATGGTGTATAATACGGTTTAATGTCTTGGTCTTCGAGAAGTGCATCAGGTAATAGGCCATCAATATACCACAGTCTAATATATTTATGAAACTTTCGCACAATTAGATCTTTGTTAAGACTTGCTATCTCGCTACGCTCTAATCTAGGCTCATTAGAAAACGACATGATGCAAAATTAAAAACACAACACCACAGACACAAAACACTGAAACTTCAAATAGCTATGAATAATTTTAATACTAGGGATCCCCTTATATATCCCTATCCCCTCCGTACCTGTAAGTCAGGCAAAGAAACATGTTTCTACAAGATTGAACTTAAAACATTCATCTCAAACTAGGTGCCATACAGAAAAAACTTATGATTAATAAAATATAATGATTCACTTACGTTTCATAATTTTGTTGACTTAGAGATTGACACAAATTAAATATTTCTAGGTCTTCATAATATTCTTTCTCAACTTCTTCACACAGTTGATTAATTTCAACATCACAATAATTATCACTTCCAATTTCCATGTCCAGTCATTTCCAATAACAAGCACACACTTTGTAATATGAAATGCACATTAATAAAAGAAGATTCTCGTAAGTCAATATTAAATATTTTTCGTTTCGTCTTACTTGAACACGCGATTCGCAGCTCACTTCATTTCTAAAATTTACCTCCAGCATCGGCCTTTTTATATAAATTTGGGTTAAAAAAAACCTTACGGCGCTGGTGGGGAAAGACGACCAAGGCAAGTCTGAACAGGATTTCGGAGTGTGTTACCTGCTGTCCGATTTTTTGTTTGCAACCGAAGTAATGGAACAAAAGATTGAATTATCAAAAGAATTTAAACGACATTTTTGTTTGTGTATTCTCTTTTTATAAAAATCACGTGTAACTTCAAAATCTAATGATTTATATGTTTCTTGGAAACTAATACAAAGTATTTGATCGCCTTCTTCAAAGAAAAATTATAAAAGCTATTGTTTAAGAGCAGTCTTTATAACAAACACTTAAATAGAAAAATGAAAAAACCTTTGTCTAATAAATTTCTTAGATCACAAGAACTGTAACAATAAATTTCAGGGGGCGTTTTATGACTTTAGAAGGATAAAACTCAACATATAAAAAATAAAAGGAAACAATAAATCCCTTGAGAACATGAAACATAATGGACCTTTATAAATAACGCAATCAACCCCTTATAATAATGAAAGCAAGTAGACAGAAATTGCCGTTTGAATCATGTCTGTACAAGTTCATCTTCTATCTTCAATACAGACGTAATTTTAACCAAAACCCAAAATATTAAAAATAATAGGAAACAATGAATCCCTTGAGAGCATAAAATACAATATACCTACGGTTGGCCAATAAAGCAATCACGCTGTTATAACAATGATTTCAAGTACACAAATATTGTCACATTAGATCACAATATTTGGAATTATATCAAGTCAGTTAACAAGAGAATTTAAAGCTTAAAAATAAATACAAATAACATACTATTAGTTTAGGTATTATCATATTAAAAAACAAATTAAAATGTGTATGTAAAAACAAGCTGTATAATAAATCAGAGGTACTAAGTTTGGGTAGATATGCTTAATTCAAACTATAAAATAAGATCGCAAGTATGTAACTTACTCACTACAAGAGGTATGAAATAAGATAGGATAAATATATATCAAAAATAAAACTGTATTAATTAAATGATGATATCAAACATATTTAAAAGTGATAAAGGACTAATACGTTTGAAAAATATTAATTAAGTCAGATATTTAATTAACACTGACAAAGGTTCAGGAAGTTTGATAAATATTAATTAAAGTATGACATCAAAATGAATACCTAAAATATATTAAAGGGAATAAGGAGAAGTAAGTTAAAATACCATTTGACAAACATTACGTAGTATCGCTATTGATCGAAATGGAGACTGTACGCATAGTAAAGAAAGTGTAGGTATGGAAACCCTGTATGACCTAATACCTATACCTATGAATAGTCTAGATTATTCCAGAGCTATATCTGTACGTGATTAAAATACCTATAGCACACGCAAGGTCGCAAGGTAAGGGTTGTATGAACGAAGACTGTACACATAGTAAAAAAGTGTAGGTATGGAAACCCTGTATGACCTAATACCTATACCTATGAATAGTCTAGATAATTCCAGAGCTATATCTGTACGTGATTAAAATACCTATAGCACACGCAAGGTCGCAAGGTAAGGGTTGTATGAAACGAAAACTGTCCACATAGTAAAAAAGTGTAGGTATGGAAACCCTGTATGACCTAATACGTATACCTATGAATAGTCTAGATTATTCCAGAGCTATATCTGTACCTGATTAAAATACCTATAGTACTATCACGAAAAGAGAAAGGCAAACGTAAGTCGCAAGGTAAGGGTTTTATTATGGTCCTGAACCCGTGCTCCGAGAACAATGGGAGTCGGGAGTCGAAGGCACAACACAATAAGACAATAGAGATGCGAGCGAAGGGTTTTATTGGGGTGTAATTAAGCGTGCTTTGTGCATGTAGAGAGCCACAGAAGTCGTACAAGGAGTGTTTTGACAGTGTGGAGACATAGCGCAAACGTCCTAAGTGACCCGGTATTTGTTTTTTTTTTTGTGTTTTTTTTTTTTTTTTTTTTTTTTTTTTTTTTTTTTTTTTTTTTTAGGTTTGAACATACGGGCACACGGGTTTGGGCGGGCGGCAGGCTAGGGCGGACTAGGGCGGGCTAGGGCGGGGCTGGTTCCGGCGCTTTCCTTCTACTTAGGTAGTGATTCTGACACATACATTTCTCGCAACCCTTCCGTGCTTCCGTGCTCATTTTTGGTGGAAACTCAGCTTTAGGAGTTAATAGGTTTTCTTGTCAAGGGTGGAATTAGAGTTAGTTGGTATCGTATGTTTTTTCAGAAAGGGAATGACGTTAATTGTTTATTATATTGTTTTTACTAAACCACATTTCTGTTTTTTTGCAGGTAATAAACTCTGCTGATGAGGCCCGTCGGTTTAAAACTATCTAAACTATCATCGAAAATCAGGTTTGATGGATTATCAAGTAATGCGATTTACAATTTTATTTGTTCTTCTTTTTTCAAAAGGCAAACCCCCTTATTGATAAATGTCTCACAACCCTGGTTTAACTAATAAATCACATACGTTTGTCCTTATCTGCCACTTGAATAGTTGTGTTTCTTACAAACAGACAAAACATTAATTAACTAATTGAGGCCTGTGAGATGTTTATGAAAAAGCGGGTAGGTAATTCTTTCTTGTAAAACATTAAGGTGTGTTAAACCAAAGTGTAGTTAGCTAGAAGTTTGACTATAATACCGAATAGATTAAATACCTACCCGAGCTACCACATTAGCTCGATAAACATTGACCAAAAGGGACGCTATGCATTTCTTTTTAAATTTCTAGAGTGACTGAATCGAGTCCCTGCGAGTGGTATTACTGGACCGCGATTAGAATGGGATTAGGGTTGACAGAATTCCATATACTTACGTCAAAATTTGTATGGGTTGACAGCTAACTCAATCCCATTCTCATCGCGATTCAGTAATACGGGCGGCAGAGGCGTATTTAGAAATTTGGCGCCCCGGGCCAGAAAAATTTGCCGCCCCTGTTACTTAACCAAACATACTATTAAAATTTTCTTGAAACTTTCTGAACCCTTAGTGTACGGTCAAACGTTGAAAAAACACCCTGCTGACGCCTTTTGCACATCTGCATAGCTGGATTGATACCGCGGTACAGCACTACACTTTACGGCGCGTAACTTCACCGTATCGAGAGCAAAACAAGTGCGATTTCGTGCGGCGAGGTGCCGCGGTTTTGATTCCGTTCTTGATTCGCTCTCGACTCGCTCTGGTTTCATAAAACTTTATAGTCAAATATCGTCTTAATTTTTGTTTCCCGTCCCGTAGCCTATACTGTGTCCCACTGCTGGGCAAAGGCCTCCCCTCGCTTCTGCTACTCGTCACGGCCTAGTGCATACTATCGCCAATCTCTACAAAATGCGTCTAGATCGTTTCGTCATCTCCTTTTTCAATTGGTCTGCCTCTGCCCCGGCCGATTTGTGGGGTCGATTTAGTTGTTAATTTAGCCCATCCTTCCGGTTGCTTGCGGCAGACATGTCCAGCCCAATCCCACTTGAGCTGGGCGGTCTTGACTCTTGACACCCACGACATCACATCCGAGATACATTTCCTGGAGCGGAGTTCAGTGTTCCTAATCCGATCGGTTCTACGAACTCCTAGTATGCTGCGCTCCATGGCTCGCTGGCAAATTTTGAGTTGGGACTTTTCAGCCTTTGTTAATGACCGTGTTTGTGCGCCGTAGGTATAGTCTGAATAATTTGAACTGACCTCGTCCACTTAGTGTCTTATCTTTTGTTGTAAAACCGCAAGCGCACGTGCCAATATGAAAAAATGGTGTGGCCACATTTAAGCGTTTATTGAATTCTTACCATTAACACCACGCAATAAGATTCAATATGAACTAATACAAAAAAGCTCTAAGTTCTCTACGGTTGCGCCCAGTATACAAGCGACTCAAACGCTCTAGAACCAGCGTAACTCGACACCGCGATCCGAAACATAATGCGTAATAGAGATCGCGCTTGCACTGGTACTCCGAGCGCACGGCTAGTTAGCGCCTAGGAGGCAATTGTAATTTTCCCAATGGGGCAGGTAACCACAGGGTTGGATTCTGATCGGGAAATTAAATATGTATTGAGCGAGTGAAAGTCAGTCAAACACTAATAGACTCCAGACTATCATAGGTACCGAAATTGATAACAGACCAGGTAGATTTTTTAAATTGGAATCTCGCTCGCTCATTCATGATTGAGGCAAGGTATAGGTAAGGGAAAATTACGTTAGATAACATTCAGACATAAACAGAGGTATACCAAGTGTTTATCAATTATAACAATGCGAGAACGGCCATGGTGACACATTTGTTATCTCTAAATGCAAAACGAGTGAAGTGTTATTTTTCCCTTCAAAGTAATTTACAAAGTATTTTTATTACTACGGTAAGCTGACTTTAAGGTGCGTAACATTGCGAAAGTAATCTATAAATAGTTGATTATTTATATGTCCGATTTCAACTGTAACATACCTACCAAATGTTTATTAAATGTACCTATTAGTTTTTTGGTATGAATTTTTTGTAAATTGTATATCCACCCAAATGTTTTAATCAGAATCCAACCCTGTTATTACCTGCCCCATTGGGAAAATTCCAATTGCCTCCTAGGCGCTAACTAGCCGTGCGCTCGGAGTACCAGTGCAAGCGCGATCTCTAATTACGTATTATGTTTCGGATCGCGGTGTCGAGTTACGCTGGTTCTAGAGCGTTTGAGTAGATTGTACTGGGCGCAACCGTAGAGAACTTAGAGCTTTTTTGTATTAGTTCATATTGAATCTTATTGCGTGGTGTTAATGGTAAAAATTCAATAAACGCTTACATGTGGCCACACCATTTTTTCATATTGGCACGTGCGCTTGCGGTTTTCCAACAAAAGATAAGACACTGAGTGGATGAGGTCAGTTCAAATTATTCAGAGTATAAGGATAGGCATTGGCAGGAATGGTAGGATACACAACACATGTCGACGAATTTGTGCATTAGTATCAGTGGATGGATTGGTTACCCTTCATAAGCGCTGTCATGGACCAGATTCGAAGCTCTTCCAGGTGTTCTCGATGCGTCGATCATTTTCCTTGGTCTGCCTTTTATCCAAGGATGGTATCTGGCCCTAATAGGTGTATTCGTCGACATATTGTAATTCCTGCCCAGTGCCCATCTACCTTGACCCTACGTTTCACGCTGCTGGACATTAATTCGGTTTTGTCCCTGTTCATTGTGAGTCCGACATCAAAACTTGCAGAGAAGGTCTTGCAGCATTTGCTCTAGATGGGATGCAGTTACAATAGTTACTTGTATGAAGTGCACCCTTAAAAATATTCTTAAAAACAATTCAAAAACCACTCACATACCTACCAAATTTGATTAATTGGGCCGTAAATTTCAGCTACAGACGGAAAAAGCACCTCTAAAATTGCACCAATAAAAGTGTCCGAAAACGGAACGGACCAGGCTGCCGGCTGTCCGCCCAAACATATTGAAAGAGCATCACTTTAGCTATCAAATGAGCTTGGTTTCATTCTGCTACTCGATGAGGTAAAAAAACACCCCGAAAATGGCACCATTAAAAGTGTCCGAAAACCGCACCAGGCTGAGGGCTGTGTCCGACCAAGTGATTTAATGACCTATTAAACTTTTTTCTTTTCGATTAATAAAGTTCCAAACAGCTCCTCGATGAGGTGGCCGCCCGGTCCAATAGGCTTGTAGTCGTAGCTTATACATCTTTCCCAACCATTACCCATACCGAAACTATCATTCCCAGTAACTTGACGACTGAGTTTCTGGAGGGTGCAAACTTTATTTTGCGCTAAAAAATTGTTGGCCCTCATCTGCAATTAAAAGCAAGAGCATTCTCGGAGTCTGGTTTTCGGTCTCTTCGCGAACTCCAAAATTAAACCCCGCAAGGCAAAACAAATATATAGAGTCTTAGCGTCTTTGCCGAGATCCTGTCGAGATGGTGTTTTCGTCATCCTATCACCATTTTTGGGCAGTACCAACCTTGCCTGCAAGTCAATGCACTTGCTGTATAACGGACGAGGCACTGCTGGTAAGGGCCCTTCCCTTTTGTGTTGAAAAGTAAGACCGCAGTCGCTTCCAAAAAAGTCAAAAACATGCAATTATAACATAGGTACAAGGTTTCAGAAAAAAAGACAAGGGATATGACGCCGTCACAAAACGGCATTCAGGAGCCCCGCCCAACATCTGTTAATGTTAGCCAATGAGCTTTCTAAATAGGATGCCGAAATCGGTGCGAAGTGGATGAGAAAATATACTAGATCGGACCCTAGGCTTCGATACAGTACTTAAGGATGCAACCAACTGAACGCTAAGATCAGGAAAGATTATAGACCCGGATCGCGGATTCTCAACGATCAGCTTTTACTGACTTGATTAAGTTTACTGACTGAAAACGGGAGCTTAGTTAAATAACCAGGCATGGTTATATCGTCTTCCCTTTTAGGAAAAATTGTAGTTTATTTTATGTGATGTGATACATGGTAATGGCAGATATGGAAAGGCGGCATAAGTACACAAAAAACGCCCTTCATGTTTACTATTTACAAAACCAGATCGTGGCGTTTCGAAATTGTTACTCTTTCTTAGGCCTTATGGGCCAGTACATGACTGAAGTTCAGCATCGAAAAAGGGGCCCAGAACCAAGCATACGGGGCGGCTCGCGCCGCCCCTGGCAGCCTGCCGCCCCGGGCCATGGCCCTCTTGGCCATAGGGTAAATACGCCTCTGACGGGCGGCTAGATTCGCTGTCTTTGTTTTGTAATTCATTAGTTAACTATATTATATATGCGTTGCGCTTGCTCACCGATATTGCGATCTCAATCCGTCACTATAACGATTAGGTAATTACGATTACACTTAGATTGGCCGAAGTTGGACATATGGATTTCATCAGAAGTCATACGTATATTAAGCAAATACCTACCAAGATTCAAAAAGTGAGGCTCACTCCGCTCGGAAAAACCTTCGATTCGAAACAAACTTATTTTGCAACCTTATATAATTAGGTTATGCCAGAACAGATCAACTTTGAAAGTGAAGTTAGAAAATTCTGATATGCAGATTATATAGCCATATTGCGAGAGCTGAGTCATACTGAACAACTTTTTCTATGGGACCAACCCCGAAATCCCAAAAAAAATTGACCTCCCCGTCGGCCGAAATGTATGAAACACACAAAAAAATGGTGATTTCGAAGTTTGTTCCATAGTAAAAGTTGTTTAGGATGGCCTAAAAATCACCTCGCACAATATAGCTACCTATATAGTTATTGAAAAAAAAAACTGCATTACATTGCATTATTAGTAAGAGAAACAGTATAATGCAATTTGACCTGTAAAACTATCTATCATTAGTAACTTTCTCGTATAAAGCGTTATCATTGATAATGATAAAATTGATAAACCATTCGCTAATGGCCCCTTGGAAAACCTTATCAGATATTTCCGCTGTGATAACGATAGTTTTCCATAACAACACGCAAAATAATTATGCCAAGTGCGACACGGTATGTATGTAGGTAAATAGGACGTCACATAGGTATACATATGTTTCCACTTTCCAACTTCCTCTTTTATAAATATAATCTATACATACAAACCGAATGCAGAACCCCCTTTTTCTATGGTATTGGAAGTCGGTTAAAAAAAACGCGTAAGGGGAAGTATGTTTGTTCGCAAATTACGCAAAAAATACTGCATAGAATTTCATGAAATTTTGTTTAGTAACAGTTTATCCTCCGGAGCAACGTTTAGGGTAGTTTTTCGTCCAAAATACACGCTATCAAAACCGCGGGAACAGCTAGTTACTACTAATAAGGTGTTCAATATAATGTACCTATACAATATTTTACATAGACTACTGTGTGTGTTAGTTGGAAATAAAAAATGACCTAAATTATCTAGATTTTTCTTGTTTGCTACCAATACTTAATTCAGTTTTATGAAGTATCAAGTAAACATCCTTAAGAGGGCTCTTAGGCCGTAATAATCAATGACGCTTCCATTACGTCCCTCTCGGGTCCGTGAAACGTCCCCGCAGTACCCAGGAAACGACCTTCACCCAATTTTCCCCAAGGCTCTCTTTGGGCTGACTTTGTGACTTAAATTACAGTTGTGTCGCGGATTCTCAAAATTCTTTTTTATCTCAGAGCTCAATAATTCTATGTATTAGCTTTCTTTTTGTGTATATTCCAAGGACATCTTTTGATTTACGGATCTTAAAGGTTTTTTCTTGAATGGGTTGGGTTACCTCAAAGTCAAGCGGATTTAGGATAGGATCCGTGAAATCCGTTTTATTTTTAACTGCAATATAAATGTTACTTATAAAGTACATTTTAGGTACATAACTTGTATGTCGAACGCTTTCAATTGGTAATAAAAACGTTATACAGTGAACTGCACGTGTTTTACCTAATTAAAACCGAACACAAGAAATATAAAAACATGGATGTTACAAAATGCCTAAAAAAGTCTGAATTATTTTACTGTCATTGCGTTCACCATTCCGATAAAAATGATTATTCAAATTCAAATTCAAAATTCAAAATCATTTATTTCGGACACTGGGATCCATAATTTGTTAGTAACAAGCAAAAGCAAAACACAAAGTTAAACTTACAACTAAGGTTAGTAACAAAGCTTGAGCTTAATTATAACTATTTAATAACGGCGGACTGGGGCACGCACCGGAGCGTGAGCTTCATCCCAATGCCGCATTATCGAGCTGTCCACCCACTCAGAAAGCGTACTCAGGATGCTGTTGGTACTGCCCCCCACCTTACGCATGAGTTATACATGACATTGATAATAATGTACGAATTGTGTAGCAGCTACAAAAATACCTGATATAATTCAACCAGATAATAAATTACTTACCTAAATACTATACTACGTACATAGGGGTTAAATGTGTAATCCCGTTTAGGTAAGTTATATGTATTTTACTATTTCCGAACCGCTGAACCTATTTATATGAAATTAGGTATACTGAGAAGTATGAGCTTCAGGGATGAAAATACTAGTTTTTATTGAGGAAATCATGCTTTAAAGAGGGTGAAAACAGTAGGAGTTTACCATATTAGTACGATAATTGAAATCATACACAGTCAAACTTAACTTGTCGGCAGAAGCCAGTGGTAAAACGTATAAAATTAATACCACACTTTATATTGTTAAGAATATAGAGTGTCTAGGTACACACACATCGAGCTCGAGAGGGGGCCAAGGATAGGGGCGCACGCGCATACTAACGCCGTCCTAGAGCTCTGAGGCAACGCTTGGCGCGCAGCTCAAGATCAATCGTGACTTTGACAGCCCTGGAGGCGTATTCGGAATCTTCAAATATCGACGTCAAAAATATGTTTACACTTTTGAACCTTACTCCTTGGTAATAAGATCGAAAAGTGTAAACATATTTTTGACGTAGGCTGTACCTGATTTATTCTAATCTGAGTTCAAAGAGAATGTAGTGCGTTGGCGACCGGGAACCTTTGTCTCTATAGCCGTCAACACTGTATTATCTCTTTATATTAAAGGGTCAGCAACACGCATGTGATACCTCTAGAGTTGTAGGCGTCCATAGGGAGATAGCTGCTTACCATCAGGCGGGCCGTATGCCTGTTTGCCACCGCCGTGGTATTAAAAAGCTGGTATCTTGCCAATGCCCCCGCCAAGTCGGTCAGAAAAAATATTACAGCCGGTATTTAAAAAAGACAACTAATATTGATTTCACGGCGACATATTGTGAGTTAATTCCAGTGGAAATCCTGTTCTATTGGACACCGGCATCGGCTTGATTTTACATTACATCACAAAACTTATTACGTTACATATGTAATTATTTATTTATAGTGATGGGACAGTAATGTAATTGATGGGTTGTTCGTTATGTGTATTACATTTACAATAAACTGGCTGAAAGGTTTTCTTAACAAAACGCCTAGTATGTACTATTTATATAGGGTTTCAAAAAGGAGTGTTCAGTTTTTGTAAAAGGTCAAGAAGTTGTATTGACACTGGTACCCCTGTCAAAAAATCGTTAAAAAAATACTGCTCTTCATTCGGGGGTCCCGGGTTCGAATTCTGGTAAGGGCATTTATTTGTGTTTATTTATCGCGAATATTTGTTCCTGAGTTATGGGTATTTTCTATGTATCTAAGTATATTTTTTTTTTCATGTATCAAATGATTTACATAACTAAGTATATATTTATCTATATAAATAAGTAAGTATAGGTATGCTTTGCTTAGTTTGGGACTAGGTTGATTTGTGTAAGATTGTCCCCAAATATTTATTTATTTATTTATTCGGTCATTAATTAACAGTAAGACAACAATACCGCTAACATAAATGTCGGTTTTAAAAACACTAAAGTGTTAACTGGCGCCTTAGCATGACGTGCGTTGTCGCGCGCGACTCCATACTTCGAGTCGCGCCTGAAGTATGCAGAGTCCCGCCACAACGTAAGTCATGCTAGATGTAAAGACTGTGCACGTTGAAATCCGGCCACGCATGGCATGGTACATCTCCCTTTCGGATACACATTTTCAAGCAGTTCTTTTTTATAAATAATCTCTAATCATAGTAGTATATAATAAAAATAGAATCATATTAAAATTGTATGGGCTTTTCTCAGTTTTTACTGAAGGTATTTCATCATATCTTTAATGTTTTGTCCAGCGTTTTTTGATAATCTTCACTCGCTTCCTGCTACAATACCACAATTGTATTTATATTTTCACAACCGGTTTTATGGTCAATAGAATGTCATCTTACAAAAAAAAAATGTTTTGAAACTCTATTCTACTTGAGGTAGTCAGGAAAACTTTCTACTCCAAGCACTGAAAGTAATTTTTATATGGCAGCCATTTTTTTGTCAAAAAGTCAAACTCACCAAAGTTAGAACACCTCCGAACTATTTCAATCTAAATACACTTAGAAAAATGTTAGCTATGGTGAAAAGAGAATTTAATAAGGTATCATTTGATTCATCTTATTTATAATAAAAAACTATTTTTAACAGGAAAATTTGGTAAACACTGTCAGAACACTGTGGACAAAAAAATATAGGTACTGTGGAATATATAGTGATCAAACTCATAGACAACGTAACGTTTATATTATGTTTTAAACTTTATTATGTAGCTTGATAACCCCAAATTATTAATTAGAAGTGTTGGTTGAATATGCACATTCAATAAAAAGATGTATCACACCATGCGCGGCCGGATTTCAACGTGCACAGTCTTTACTGTTTATTACATATCATAAAATCCAAATAAACAACGCCAGTCTATTTAAAGGGGCCACGACGCAGTATAAATTGTAGGCCAAGCCATTTTTATCAATGAAAGTCATTGAAAGTGCCGAACTCACGTGTCGTGAGTGCAACGTGAACGAGAATATCCAGTTACATTTAGGTACAGTCACCGGCAATAGTATCTTCCTACACGAAGGCCGCAAAAATATGTGACACGCTCTAATTTGTAGGGCCATAAGAGCGTGTCACATATTTTTGCGGTCTTCGTGTAGGAAGATACTATTGCTGGCGACTGTACTGACACGATTTAACCTTCGCACGCTTAATAAACCTGCCTAGCTGTCATCTGCTATCGAAATTCAATCTTGAATTGATAGACAACTGACTTAAAAAAAAATTTATATTTTAATTTACGATAAATTATTTTATGTAATCTGAGACAGGTGAACAACTTACCTTTTATTTTTGTTAACCTGTAATTGGTATGATCCTTTTACCTACTCGTTATAGAAACACTGGCGTAGATACCAAAGGGCTAGGCGGGGGCACTGCCCCGGGGACCCTAAGCTTCGGGGGCCCCGAAAACCTGATTAGCAAACCTCTTATTGAATATAAAGAGCCGTGTGTGTGTATAGTTTAGGGGTCCCAGTTTTGTTTGCCCCAGGGCCCTTGGTCACCTAGCTACGCCACTGTATAGAAAGAATTTTTTTTACTTTATAAACAGGACCGAAGGGTAGGAGAGGAGATATTTGAAATGCCAAAGTGTGAAACTTGGATATTATTGGATATAACTGTTGTCGGGTGTAACTGTTGTTGTTGGTGGTGGTGGAAGTAACCTGTGTAACATATATAGCTATAGCTTACTATATAATTTGTAAACTGGAGCCTCGTCTGCCAACAAACCACGCTGTGGTTTGGCAGAAGTAAAGAGTGAAGGAAAATTGTAAGCTGTTTCGTGAATAAACATTTTTTTTTTTATCTATGTCAGGTCACTACTTGTTTGACACTTGTACTAGAATGTGTCAAAATGGCCTCACTAGCGATGCAGTTTTCGTTTGGCGAATCGAGCACCAATAGACTGGTTACTTAAAAGTCGCAAATTTGCCTTTCAGTGGCACCTTCGTGTACGAAACCCCAGAAAAAAAACTGATTAAAATAGGTAGGTATGTAAACCAGTGGCGGTTCGTCAAAATAATTCTCAAACAGGCTGAAAACCGTAAGGGCATAACATCAGGGCGGCACCGGCGCGTTCAGTAGAGATCCCGGAGCCGTCCAAATGGCGTTGAGGAGGACCCTCGGGGGGTTTTTAGTCGGTGCGACTCCGACATAACTTTCGCGCTGCCCCGTGGCGCGGAAGTATCCATAAAGGATTTTCCCCTCGACAAAAAAAAAAAAAAGGTATGTGAACCAGTGGCGGTGCGTCAAAATAATTCTAAGGGAAGCCGGTGGGAATCGAGTTCTATGGACGCTCCACCAACTGATGTACACTCGAACCTGTAAAGGTGGCCACTCAGTCTGCCTGCAGGCCGCCTGACGATCTCGGCCTGTCAGTTAGAACAAAAATTTGCCGGCTCCGAACAACTGACAGGCCGATATCGTCAGGCCGACTGCTGGCGGACTGAAAGTCGGTGGCCGCCCTAACGCCCATTTTTTGAATTCGGTTAATAATCGGAATCAGATGGCGTTGACTTTCAATAGCTCCCAGTTGACCTGACGCGATGAGACAACAATGGGGCCGGGGATATATGTCATTATTGTAATGCTCGTATTAAATAATAAACCATTTCGCAATCGGTCACCATCTTTGCGCGTGCGCATCAAAAGTAAAAGGTTACTGACTCCTGCACGTGGAAACGAGCGCTGAACAAAACGCGCTGAGCGTGAAACAGTTTTCCGACTATAAAAGATTTTTTCACATGAAAGGGCTTAATTCAGTGATTTGCAACCTTTTTTGTGTTGAGTTTAGGTGAGATAAATTTTAATGAATTACAAGATACAGCCTTGGCCAGAAGTGTTGAGCACTAATGCGATTTTCATACAAAACTGGAAAGTTTAGTCCATCGTTTCCATCTTTGTTTAAGTTATTTTGTCTATTAATTTAAACTAATAGGCATGTTTTGTTGAAGTTAGTAGTAACTGCATAGAATATTTGCAATATGTCGCACCGACTTAAATTTACATTTTTGGTACCTTCTGTTTTCATATTTTTTAAGTACCTTGCAAGTGTTATTAAGTGAAGTTTTCTATATTTATAAATAAAATATAACATTTACCGTTAACGTACATTGTTAGGATAGGGAAATAATGCTTAACATCAAAATTGTAAACAAAAAACACCTATGCTCAACACTTCTGGCCAAGGCTGTATATGTACCATTTATTGCAGTTGCATCTTGCAACTCCCTTGCGTGTGGCTGCGTTTCCACCAGAGATAAGCGAAGATGCATTGCGAGTCATGTGTTTAACCCTTTGTGTCACAATATTTTGTTTATTGTAATAAAGGCGTAATGTTTGAAGATGTCTATGGCTTATGACTAAAGAAAGGGAAAAACATTATTTTTTTGTACAGCTAATTTCGAAGGGGATGTATGTAAATAGGGCGGTTAGTAGAGATGACCACCAGGACGAAAAGGGTTAAAGAACCAAAAGTAGAGCTGCGTTGTGCGAGGATAAACAAATGAAGTGATTCTATTGGTTTTAAAAAACATTACTCGCAACACATTCTCTCAAATCCTCACAAATTAGAACACATACCTATCTAAAACAATGAAATGTCAATTCCAGCAGTAAATTTTACAACATTTTACAACATTGACATAATTGATTTGTCATAATGGCATTATTGTCTAGTGACTAAACTTTTTGGATTCACCAGCAGAGTCCACCGTAAATGTATGTTATTGGCCTGAATTTACAAAACTCGCGGGTTTATTAACTTAAAAAAAAGTGTGTATATACTCCATGCTGTGCTTACAAAGCGTAAAACCTATTATATTATAAACGCACAAAAAGCTACATAAAAGAATCATGCGATATATAGTTCATTGTGTAGATAGTACAAACCTGTTTCGCTCATTTTCAGTTCATTTTCAGCGTTCATGGCCGTAGGGTCGATAACACGTCTGTTGTTCTGAAATAAAACTTAGGGGGCGTTCAAGTATTACGTAACGCAATCGGGGGGGTCAAAAATCTTCAAAAATTGCTTTACAGACAAAGGAAATTACGTGTTACAGGGGGGGTCAAAAATCGTCAAAAAATCGCGTTACGTAATACTTGAACGCCCCCTTATTCGATTATCGGTTCAAAAAACAAGTATTACTTACAAAATAAAGAAAGCAATTACTTACATATATCTCAAGAAACTTCTTTAAATTTCAACTATTTATGATAGACTGTATTTTGAATTTCGGATTTCAGTTTATAAAAAATAATCTAAGGCGTCTTTCACTCTGCTGCGGTTTCCGCATGCGGCGCCGGTGCGTGAGCGTGATAGCGCTCTGTATGTGTATAGCGCTGTCATACTTGCACACCGTCGCCGCATGCGGTTGCGGCGCCAATGTGATAATCACCTAAAGGTGCGCTTTTACTGAAGGATTCTGGAGCTTAACCGTAGCTTTTCAACTCTAGGTGTGCGAACGAGATAGCGCTCTGCGTGCGTATAGCGCTGTCACGCTTGCACGCCGTCGCCGCATGCGCATCCGTTTTTTCTACCATACATACACAGCATATAACATTGTTGCGGTTATGTTGGCATCATTGCTTTTTTATAGGATCTTATCATACCATATTTAAAATTAAAGCGGTATTAGACATTGCAACCTGCAGGGCCCAATCTGTCAGGTTAGAAGGTGTAATTAAAGGTAGGGCCCGTAGGGAGCTGAAGGAGGGATAGGGAGAGGCAGGGTACACAACAGATTGGGCCCTGCAGGTTGCTATGTCTAATAGCCGTTTTAGGTATCAGCAGAGAAACAGCAGGTTAATTCGTGATACTGTGACGTCTGGCGTGGTCTGGCCGACACCTGTGTTCACTCGACTTTTCCATCGATTAGCCACGGATTTCCATTCGATACCTAGTTTGCATGTGGCATGTGGGTAACAATACATTACGAGTTTGCATTTTAATTTAAACTGTTGCGAATATGGAATCAATTTAGTTTTTGATTAGATCCGGTTCGAAGACCATCGCATAATGTTTTAATATCAAAACGCATCAAAAGCGTTTAATGTGGTAGTCGCTTAATACGTTTTTAATCATTATTTAGACGCTTGTAGTTTTAAGGCACCTTTTACTTAATCGACCACAAACTGTTTTAAAATTGTAATTTAACTTGCTACATATTAGTAGCTATGCCTTTAAAAACTCGTTATAGCTTTTAATAACGTATATTTGTCTTTTACTTGTTTGATATTGAGTGGGTTATATTAGGCGAGACCGTTAAAAAACTGGTCTAAGCAGCTTAAGACATTAAAATGTCTTATAGCAGTTTTAATTTCATTGAGATTTGAACCATAAATCTTGTTGAATAAGGTCGTCATTACAATGAAGTTGTGTCCGCTGCACCATTGATTGCCTTACTACGCAAGATATCAAGGTCAATGTATAAATATATTGTTTACTCTGTAGTCGCCGAGAATGTTTTTAATTATATTATTATACCTTATCTTAATTATATCGTGCATTCACAAACGTGTTTGTATATTTAAAGGAACAGAGGTGTTCCTGCTTATAAAAATAAAGATTTATTTATTAATCGGCAGTTTTATTTTCATGTCAGGAACTCGGGAACATAAAAAAAAACTTAAAAGAATTGTAAATGGGTAGGGCATAACATTACAGAAATCATCAAATATTTTTTTACATATTTTATTACTTTCTAAACTATTTGCCAAATTCTATTAAATTACCAAGCCCATAAGTTTGAGGCACGTAACCTATGGAATTCCTAAGTGATGACGAAGGATGTGGACTAGTGCAATAAATATTGATTACAACAGACACATTCCGTAGCATCTAACTCTAACGACACTGACATTAATACCGAGCGGACCCAATGTTCTTGAGGTGTTAATTTCCCCGGATTTAACCAAATGAAACGACATCTCCTAACACAAATACCGCGGCGGTTACGTCTATTTCAAAAATAACTGTCGAACAGCTGACGCGCACGCCGTCTGCATAAATCGGGCCGAATTTAGAACGCTCAAATAATTTAAAAGAAAGTGAAAATGGCTTCCTTCCCGAGTTGAGAACGCTCCCGTAGTTCCGTTCCGTTACGCGTATGCTTGGCCCATGTTAATTGCAGGCAGCACGAAATCGAAAGTACGCCCGTAGAATGGAACGTTACATTTCTTTGGAAATGTGACCTAATCAGAAATATTTTGAGTTCAATGGAACGTAGACAAGCAACATGCAAATTAAATAGGAAATCTATGGCTACTTACGTAACTTCTTTTCAACCATACTGTATGATTAGGTAGGTAATGACGTATGTTGTCCTTAAAATGCAGTGAAAATGATTGTGTCATTGGCAAAATTGTGTTGCAATCATTTGTTTGTGTACCAAACAGTGCATGTCGGACTACACACAATTGATAGTTCCGTGCCTTCGCCAGATACGTAGAAAACAATAACATAAAATGAGTAAAGGAATTAAAGCCCTGTTACACTTTACTTTATTCAGTACCCTAACTAGCATCCTAATTAGGACCCTAACTTTAATCAAGTGACTAAATCATTTAGGAACCTGATTTAGGACAAGTGTAAAAGGGATTTTACTTAACTTATTTGCGCAAAGGCAATATCGTAACGTAACCAATCATGTTAATTCGAGATACCTATGATTATTGCTTGTTGAAAAGGGCTTTAAGTTTAAAGTAGTTCAAACAGTGAGATACTTATAATATGCTCATGATGGTGATTTCGTACAGTCTACCTTAATTTCTTGATAACAGCGTCAACACGTTTAATTTTAGACCAAATTAATTATTTTATTTGTGTTATATTTAGCATCCATTTAAGTACATTACGTGTTAAAATGTCACCAGTTTAATTAATTCAGAACGCGCCTCGCGACCGGTACGTTCCATCAGATAAAATATTCATAAATATGTAACTTATCTTTCTTATCGATATTCCTGACACTTGCCAGCTAATGGAATTCGATGTCGAAATCGAAACCGTCTCCCAGACTTGTACAAATTCGTTTCGAATACAAGAGTTAGCGGATTTCCGAACCGAATTGCGTAATTCATTCGAGTGGTTCAGGTTTTCGAACGCGAGCAAGGTCGCCGGTGTCAAGTACGCATGCCATTGTTGTGGCGGGAAAACGGACTGTTTACCGCTTTTTTACTTAGGAAAAAACTGTGTGAATGGATGATGCAAGCCTAATAGTGTTTGTTATTTGTAATTGCAATCAAATGTAAATGGTTTTATCTACCAACTGACTGACATGTTTACAAGTGTTTACAATCACAAAGTTTTTTTTATAAGCAAATCCTATATTGATGTTCGGTTCCTGATAACTGTTCAGAACTTTTCCTACAATCATATACTTACAGCAAATCTACTTCATTTTGTATTCACTATTTGTGACATGACTACCAATTACCATCAAACTGATACTAATCCAATCGAACACTGCTACATTTCAAACATAATGTTTCGGTAATAATTTTCGATATTCGATTATTTCGACTGGAGTGATATCCGATACCGGCGGTGCGTGAAGCTCGAATCCAATGCATATTCATGTACATTAGCATAAACATTCTGAACGCACTCGCGCCGTGGAAGAACGTCGCAAGTCTCTTCAAACTTCATACATTCTTGTAACGTTTCGGTTTGAACGGAACGAGCGGACGTTCGCGATTTCGTTTTCGTCATAACTCCAGTTTATTCATTGAGGACATGTTTAATTGTCGTGCTTAGGAATGCACTGAGATGTATAGCGGATACCGCGAAGTTGCTGCGGATGGCATTCCTAATTCAAGTAGTTTAACTAGAGTCCACAAAACATTTTACGCTTGTTTTTAGAAGCTGGTTCAACTGCGGTGTAGGTACACCTACGGCCTTATTTGACCTTGCAGCTGATAAAAATCAGGAGTCAAATAACGTAAATAAAATAAAATTAGTACCTAATTATTTCAACATATCAACATACCTAGTTAGATATGTAATCATTTATGCTGCTATACTGTTTATCACTCCTTGGCTTGAATAGTAGAGAACTTGAATCGTAGGCAACATGAATAGTAGAGAATGCCTTCTAGCATTAAGTGCGCTTTTTGTATACTGCACTGCAAACATTAATTAATTAATAGGTGCTTTAACAAATAGCGAAGTTAATTTAATTGTGTGATGAGTCAGTTTTATTTCAAGTGAATCAAACTTTTTGAATTCTGTACCGATTTGAACTCATATGATTTTCACTGATTATATTTTTTGTCTTCCTGGGACCACGTTGCGTTACGGCACACGCGAAACGTCAGGAAAATAATAAAAAGTACCTACCTACCTGAGTGTACTCGATTAAGTTCCTTTTTGAATAAAAATATTGAATCTTTTTTTAAGTAAGTAAGTAAGTAAGTAAATATTCTTTATTGCACCAAAATACAAGAGTAATAAAAGAAATATTACAATAAACTTAAAATTAGGTAACAACAGGCGGTCTTATCGCTAAAGAGCGATCTCTTCCAGACAACCTTTGGGTAGCAGGAAATGAAGAATAGATTTAAGTTAACAGGTAGTGCAAAAAAATTAAGGGAAGAGAGCAAAATACACACCAACACACATATTACTCCTACAAATTCCTAAAAAACGCCCTACATAAATACTATGAACTAACTAAAATACATAAATAAAATATCATACTTATATAAATAAAAGAAAAGATACCACAATGAAAAGAAATGCGAGAAACAACGCACAGATAGCGCCAGCCATCTCTTTGGATACTTATGTCAATTCTATGCACCACCACAAAATATCCATCTAATCTTGGGTATGCTTTGAAAACAAGACACAGTTAAAACCATTTACAATTTATATTTTAACCTCATTGCATCCGATGACTGATGTTGAAAGTTCATCATTGTTATGCGATGCAACAATGTGAATTGTTTCTTTCAGTTCAGTTCGTAGCGAACGTAATGTTGCTGAGAATTTTTCATTTTATCTATACCATTAAATGTTATCGAATACAAGATAATTGCACAGATTAGATAAGACTACTTCCTTCATTATAATATTTTGAAGAGGTTTTAAACACACGGTATCTAATTAAAGTGTTTGCGACACTATTTAGCGGCGTTTTGAATTGCAACTAGTTTTTAGACGACTTTCATTTCATAAAAGGAGGAAGTTCTGTATTCAGTTTCGCGTTTTTATGTAGGTCCGATTTTTTACGTAGCTGTTATAAATGTTATAATATAACAGTCAGTGACACACCTTCCTAGTTAATATTTTCTAAGAGTTGTTGTCGTAAGCAAATATAAAAGTGAATTCTTCATAAGTAAACAAGTAAGTATATGTTAATCAAAAACACGGAATAACAAGATAATAAATTCAAGCAATGATTACTTGTTATACCTACTTCAATTATTGACATATATGACAGAGACGGATGGCGTGCAAGTATTGTGGAAGGCAGAAGGTTATGTGATGAGACCTGGTTGGAATCATTGGCTGGAAGGAGGTTGCGCAGGCAGCATACCGATGCTGGGGCTTCTGACGTCAACTTTTCCTGCCAGAAGTGTGGAAAATCGTGTCGTTCCCGTATCGGTCTTTATAGCCACCAAAGGCGTTGTCTCCACAGTGTTCATGTTTAAATCGTCTGTAATAGACGCAAAGGCCAGTGATGAAGTTTATGCTATGCAACAATATAAAATCCGACTGTGAGTTGAGTATCCGTATTTTGTAAACTATAATATGTAGGTAGGTACGTAGGTTATGTTTCATGATAACTTATGAATTATGATATAGGTGTGTAAGCAAGTAGCTGTAGTAACTAAAAGGCAGTAGAGGTTGTTAGTTAAAAAGTAGGTATAAATAAAAAATACGGAATCTCTGCTTATTATTCAAAGAAACTAATCTCGAAAATCTTAATCTGGTAACTTATTGATAACATACTGATATTTGAAAGTTTTGAAACCTTATATGACTATAACTTATAGGACTTTTTAGTCATAGCAGACATGTCTACTATGTCTAGACTCCGCTCAGCGCTCAGCAGACGATAGCGACCGAGAAGCGCAAAAAGCGTGACGTACCTACGCTCTGCTGACAGATCACTTAAGACCCCGTTCCCACTTGTCGGATGTCGGGCCCGGATTTTAACCGGATGTTCCAGTGGCATAACATTTTATATATGATGATATTCCCACTTGTCACAATTTTGTATGAGGTGCCAACACCTGATTAAAATCAGGGTCCGACGGAGTAGGAACCGGGTCTAACTTAACGTGTTAAAATCCGGTGCATTATGCGTAGAGTTTTCCAAAAAGAGAAGTGTCGTAGTTTATATGGGAGCACATATACATACATTCTACGCCACTTCTCTTGGATAGACTCCAAACAATGGGGTTGGCCGGCCGAAAATATTTAGAGATGGCGCCAACATCGGTTGTACGGGTTGTACCTGTCAATCCTATAGGGTATACCAATAGTGTCAAACACTTGTTTTCTTTTTGGAATTTTCTGACCTGAGTGCTAGCCTTTGAGACCAAATTTAATAGTACTATAGTGACAGATACAACCTACACTAGCGCCATCTGGCCAAACCGTTGACAGTTGCCTCCCCCATTTCAGTTCAAAAGCTTAGTAACCAAGTAAACATTATGTACGCATGTCTGAATACGCTGGTAGCCTTGCGGTAAGACGTCCGACTTTCAATCCGGAGGTCTCGGGTTCACCCCGGCTCGTACCACTGAGTTTTTCGGAACTTATGTACGGAATATCATTTGATATTTACCGGTCGCTTTTCGGTGAAGGAAAACATCGTAAGGAAACCGGACCTAATCCCAAAGAGGGCCTAGTTTCCACTCTGGGTTGGAAGGTCAGATGGCAGTCGCTGTCGTAAAAACTAGTGTCTACGCCAATTCATGGGATTAGGTTGTCAAGCGGACCCCAAGCCGGGATAAACGCTAGGAGAAAGAAGAAGAGTACGTATCTGACATGCACATTTGAACACGGTCTGCAAAAATGTGTCCAATGTCAAATAAACAATAGTTGCTGACAACAATTGTAGGACCAAGCCTCGTTTATTTAAAAATAATCATTTAAAACGGTAATTAGAAAAACTCAATTGGCTATACGACTCTGACAACCTTAAACGATATTTTCATATGAACAATAATAAACTAGGTATATACGTCCATTCAGTAATATAAATAGAAAGACAATGGTGTAAATTATTTTCTAGTTTATTTGTGTTTGAACAGCAGGAGCGAAAAATATTTATATTTTATACCAAGTACATACTAGGTACGTTGTAGGTATGCTAGTCGAAGAAAACACAATTTCCGGTCTCCCCGTAGGTAGACGTATAGTCGCTATCAGATATATCGGAGCGGCCAAGGTGGTCACTAATTTCTGAACAACGCTTCTCTTGTAAAGGCGATAAAGTGCTTGTTCAGATATTTTTGAGTACCCTGGCCGCTCCGATATAAGTATTTGATGGTGACTGCAGTTACCATATTTCTGCTAAATCAGTAAGAGTATAACCCGCTTATTCATTAACGTGTTACAAACCTCATTTAGTTAAAATGTATTTTGTCTGTTTCTAACAAACACAACTGTCAATGTGACAGATAAGGACAAAAGATGATTTAGTTAAATTAGGTTTGCAATACGTTTATGAATAAGCGTGTAAGTATATAACGGCCTCCTAGCCCAGTTGGTAGTGACCCTGCCTACGAGGTAGGAGGTCCCGGGTTCGAATCCTGGTAAGGGCATTTTTGTTCCTGAGTTATGGGTGTTTTCTATGTATCTGAGTATATATTTATCTATATAAGTAAGTATATCGTCGCCTAGTACTAGTACCCATAGTACAAGCTTTGCTTAGTTTGGAACTAGGTTGATTTGTGTACGATTGTCCCCAAATATTTATTTATATAAAATACGGCTAATAGAATCGGCTTCCTTCCCTGTTTTCCCATGGTATAAAGCTCTTCAAAAAAGGAGTGTTGGAGTTGCAGGCATGCATTGACTACGGTAACTGCTAACCGTCAGGCGGGCCGTTTTAAAATTGCAGATATTAATTCACCCAGTCATGACCACAGAATAATGAATAGTACAAGTACAGAAGGTTCTCCTTCCTGAATTTGACATTTAGCTACAGAGATGAAAATGTTATCTGTGCAAAAAATAAAATAGGGTTGTCAACGTGCTTCATTCCGTGCACGTGGTATCTACAGATAAAAAGAAGTTTGATATCTGAACGCAGCCGATGTATTTCATATAAATCAAGGGGTCTACAGATGTAAGCGTCTAGTCAATCTGCCTCAATCTACCTAATCTATTAGTAAATTTAATACAAAACTAGATAAATATCAGATTTATTACCTTATTTGCCCAATCTAATTATTATTTTTGTACAAAACTACTAATATAAACTATTCAAATATTTTATCTTTTCTGAAATGAAACTATTCTCGAACGCACCCATAAGATAATAAGCGATGTGCCAACCCTGCCCTCATTAAACCGCCAGCACAGGGCGCGAAATTTAAAAAACAGGTACACAATGGAGAGAGACATAGTGAAACCCCCCCTGTCATGACTTTGAATTTGAAGTTTGAAACTTCATATAATAAAGTACTTGTACGTATTTGTAAAATTAGAGTAACTCAAACGAAATAACCTCAATTGGTTAACAAAGAGTGTCAACATAATTTGGTGGAGCTGCTGGGATGGTCCTATTATATTATACGTTCATTCACATATTATATTGTTGATGGTCGACTCCAGACATATTATGTTCCAATTTCTTTTTCAATTGGTGCTATACTGTCAAATTAAACGGTGTATTACCATTTCGCCGAAAATCCTTTCGGCGAATTTCATTTCCCATACAACTTATCGCATAATGTTAAGTTAGCATACCAACGTTTACCAAACTATTGTTTCGCATAGTTTTATTTGGCATAAGTTAGGTTAGTTTGCCAAAAAAATATGCGAGATAATATTATATTATAATTATGCTAAATATTATGCCATCTGATGTGTTTCTGCCAAATGAAACTATTGTAAAAATAGTTTTGGAAGTGATAATTTGCCGTACAATTTTCGGCAACATATTAGTAAACCAAAATAATTATTTAAAATCAACTAAACGAAGTAAATGATCTTAACTAAAAAAGAAAAGTACCTGTCAAATAGTGAGACGGTTTTGTTAGAAAACACTTTAGTCATCCTGAAATTAATCATCCTCCTAGCGTTTGTCAACGTCTTTTTGTCACAGCTCAATTGAGCCTGGGGTCCGCTTGGCAACTGAAATTAATGTTTTCTGTAAATAGGTAAAATGTAAAGCAGTAAGTTGATATAGATATTGTACATACTCGTATATGACGAACTGACGCATTTCTACCTATTGTTATTGTAATGAGTATTTGCGCGAGTTTTTTGAATCGACGTAATGAACTGGTTGATTACATTGTCTACAAAACTATATGCTGTGTAATATATGCTATAATATATTATGGCAATGATCTTTCCAGTTAGGGTAAAGCCCTACCAGAAATATATGAGCACGCGCCATATTGCGGAACTTCATTGGAACTACATTTTTCATACTAAACTGAACTGTCACCATATACATTGAGAAAAAAGCGCCCTCCTGACAATACTCATATATTTCTGGTAGGGCTATACCTACACTAAGTCGTATAATTCCTACATAGAGTAAAAAGTGTAACAGATAACCTAAAATTGGTGTACCTATTTCACTAAGTACCTATTCGCTGTGCGCGTGACTGTGGCGCCATCTCTTGAGCGGGGAGTTAAATCGCTTTTTTTCTTTTTTATTAATGGCATACTCCTTGCTTATATTAAATGTATCTGGCTGATTCACTATTTTGACAGTTCACCGTATAGGTGATGTCAAATATTTTGAAATGTGATATTGACAAGAGCCCAATTTCTTGCTACATTGTGCACTGCGATCGTTCACGTTACCCCCACCATGCACTTGCGAATAAAAGACAATAGTAGTAGTGATTGTAAATGGTTTGTGAAAAAACAGAAAATAATCATTAGACATATTAATTATACTTTTACATACACAAAATAAATAAATAATCAGTCAGCAAACATTTGTGTCAAGGAATGCCAAAAATGGAATGACAGGTAAAAATTGGGATTGTGCACGCCTTATCTCATAAAATTTTATCTCGCATAGGCCTACATGTGCCGAATTCTGATATTCGATGAGGTAGGGTTGCCTACTGCCTACTCTTGATCTACTAGGTAAACAATTCCACATAATATGTACATTAGAACATAACGAAGACAGATAATTCGGTGCAACCATAATAATAGCAAAGTAAACAGAGTTAAAGTGATAAAAACATTGCTCAAGCATCTTTGTTAAATATAAACTACAGGTGCCGTATTCTAATTTTAAAATGTATAAACAATACATTAACAACACAATCTGTCTTAAACATAACCCCAACACTTACCCAATAATCAACCAAAATTGAAGTCGTATTGTAGTTGCATCGCAGTAATTTCAAACAAATTCCGTCATTTTTGATTCTGACGTGTAGGCGTTAGCTGTATTGTGTTGTTATTGCATTGGATTTGCATTGAAGTTGGATCGTGTCTGTGCGTGTTTTAAAGTTAGAATACGGCCCCAGGAATGTGAACGAATTAATTTTAACAGGCTGGCCTTCCGCCCGGATTTCCTGTGATGATCTAAAAAACCCTCGACTAATAGAATAATAACGTCATTAAAGTTTCGTGATCTTAAAACACGATCTATTTAGTACACTTAAGCAGGTTTAAAACTATAGTTAATCGTAACTGACGAAATAATACAACGTTTTGCAAAGCAATGAGATCTGTCATTTCCAATTTACTATCTGTATGCTTGTTCATTAATTTTAATGAAGATTCTACTTGCTTATTCGGTTCGGCCTATGTGTTTAATGACCACCATCATAATTTTGTGCTTAATAATAAATTTATATCCGTTTATAATTGCGTGTCCTTAATGTCGTGCAAGCTCGATTTGATAAAATTTTGCCGTTAGTACCTACTTAAAAAAGTTAAAATGCAGCTAAACAAAGAAAATGGTCTAATTCCGAGTCTAGAAAGCCTGAAATTGGACAAGAACTTGCACAATTTAGCTTAAATTAAAGAAAAAACCGAGACTTCTTACCGTTCGTACCTTGACCTCGAAAAATCCCAATCCATCAACAGAACAGAGTTCCAGTACCGCATACTTCCACCGATTAATTTCTAATGCTTATTGTTCTAAAAAACACGCAAACGCTGACCTTGCCTGGGGATTTCTCCGACTTAGTAAATCGTCCATGTAAACTCTTAGGGCATTGACAGAAAGTCTATTTTACCTTGAATAGTCAGCATTGGTGATGTTGTCAGAGCGTCTGGTTGAAAAGTCCGTGATCGATTGTTTCGATTTGTGGGGAATTATAGAAATAACGAGGTCGCGTCTCCTTGGCCGTGACACTGGTACATACATTGTGGCGTTATACAATAGTTATTTGTTATACAAGGGTGCAAAGTTGTATTTTAACCGCGAGTGTGGACTTGAAGCACGAGCTAGCGAATGGATTCTAGGGTTGAACTACGAGCTAGCGAATGGATTCTAGGGTTGAACCACGAGCGAAGCGAGTGGTTCGAAAATAGAATCCTGAGCGAAGCGAGTAGTTCAAAAATAGAATCCTGAGCGTAGTGAGTGTTGCAACACACGAGACGTAAAAATAACTTTGCAGCCGTGTGTAACACAAATCTTTTCACCTCACTAAAGCGAGGAAATTACGACATGTTTGTCCTTTTTTGAGTTTTTTTAAAACTTTTTTGACTTTTTTGATTTTTATGACTTTTTGACGTTTTTGACTTTTTTTGACTTTTTTTATTTTTTACTTTTTTGTTTTTTGACTTTTTTTACTTCTCAGCCAACCGTCCGATAAGGAACTTCGTTCCAAAAAACCTAACTAATAACACTGTAGTAGATAGATAGAGTAAAGGTTACCTACCAGCAGTTGGACGGCAGGTTGTTAATTGAAGTTGAAGTAATAAATGCGCAGGCGGAGTATTTACAGTATATTTACACAAGATGGTTATATACAACACTAATAATTAGATTGGGAAAATCAGCAGAGTAATTCATATATAACGGTTAGGTAACGTAGTGTTGTGTGTCTCGTTGCTAGGCAACCGCGCGCTGCAACACGCAGGCGCGGGGACTTAGGTAGTGGCGGGCGAGCAGGCCGCCACATTGCCACAACACGTTCGAATTTCAAATATTCTTTGCTCCCTTGTGAATAAAATGCAGTTTTGCTATCTGTTTTTAAAGAATAAAAAAGGCCTTTCCGAGCTAGGGAGGTGAAAAATAAAAAACCATACTTACATTTACTTACCATTTACCATCACACTTTATACACTTACCGCCACACGGGAAAAAATATCTTCATCGAAGACATATCCTCTTCGTCAAAACAATATTGTTTTGTACATAACAAAGACAATTTGCCTAGAAAGTGATATTTATTCAAGTAAAATGTCTTTATTGAAGTAAAATATATTTTGGGCTAAAGATATAAAATTAGTCCAAGAATATAATAATATTCACTTATGTTTAAACAATAATATTTTGGCATTGGTATTCTTGGCTGAAGAAATCCTTTTTTTCCGTGCAGAACGACATCTTTTGTCGCCTGGGCAATAGCAGCTACCATAATAACCTGCATATATATCTACACATTTAGATATAATGTACCATTTAAATAATTGCTTAGTATACCTAAATATCGGCATAGCAAAGCTAGTTATCATACTTATACTTAATACATATAAAAAGAAAAACGGCTTGTTACCAATACTTTTGAGGTTTTGCAAATGCACTTAATTTTGTCATTTATTAAATTCTTCTCAGGTTTGGTCTCAAAATGATGCTGGACTTTTGAGACGATAAAAAATAAAGAAAGGTTCAAAGGGATATTTTTATTAACTTTTATTCGAACGGAAAACTGAATTTTCCGCACAAAAACGCCACATTTTCCTGTGACCTCGATTGGTACAGGCACTTTACTCTGATTTTCTGTCAGCGCTTACTATCAGATATGTTGTACGAACGCTTATTTATTACCAACAGTTTTATTTTATATACTGTACAGATAAGTGCTAATTAGCACAAAGTTATGACCATTGTATTAACCGTAATAAACATAAATCCGGCATACCGTAACTTCGCTATAAATTTCTTTTAACATTTAACTCGCCCAAGCGCATTATCATCCTTCGAGGTGTCGTTAAGCATTTCGACCTCGTGCAAAGGTCAGTCAAGAGAGGAGTGTAATGATACAGACTGGCAATGTTTGTAAGGCTGGCTCTACATGATGGGCCATCATAGGGACGCAGCTATACGACGGAACGAGATCGCAATATTGTTAGCTCCCTCTAACGTATAGCTGCGTCCCTATGATGGCCCATCATGTAGAGGAGCCATAAAGCCGGCCAACGACTATCAGTCCGCCTGCAGTCCTCCTGACGATCTCGGCCTGTCAGTTGTTCGGAGCCGGCAAACTTTTGTTCTAACTGACAGGCCGAGATCGTCAGGCTACTGACTGATAGTCGGTGGCCGGCTTAATAGTCTAGCTAGATCAAAAGGTACCATTTGGCGGCCAGAGCGTACCGCTCATATTGCTTGAGTACAGTATTGAATCTGTAAAGTCGCCATCAAATATATCGGAGCTGCCAGGGTACTCAAAAATATCTGACCATGCACTTTATCGCCTTGACAATTGGCCGCTCCGATATATCTGATAGCGACTGTACAACGTAGTACCTACGTGCCTTCCGCCAATGGTACCTTTTCTAAGTTGTATTGTTAGACAACCTCAAGTTCTCAATGATGGTGACATTGGGCAAGGTCATGAACTTAGAGTGTCTTTTGTGCTTTGCATTAAATTAAGGGTACAGTACCAAGGCACTGGGTAGTTTCAGTAGTATTTATTTATAATGAAATATGTAGTGGAATAAAAAATTAAAAAATTTTTTGGAATAATGTTGTTGTATAAACATAAAAGTAGGTACCTACTTACTTGAAAAAATCGTAAAAAAATACCTATTATTTATGTCTAGGTAACTACATCATGACCGGAAAAGTTGACTGTTTTTTTTCTTATAATTCTTAGTATTGAAAAATAAATCGTCAAAAATCGATGACGTAATTTATGGACAGCCCCTTTGTCTTGGATGAAGAAACTTTTTTCCGTGTATGATCTGAGGTCTATATTATTTGGTTGTCTTTGGAGCAAGTACAATACACTTTTATCACAAGTCCGGTTTACAAGAAATAACAGAACTAGCTTATACTTGTTTGACATATCCTATTGTCCTACTTCGTTAGTCATTGAAAACTGAGCCTTGAGTCTATGACGATACAGGTCCTTTCAGTTTGGGCAGGGCAGTCGAGTTTTCGTTATCTGTGGGATTGATTGGGGGCAATTTGGTACAAGATCACGGAATACGGAACTGTATCGGAAGTCGGCTTTCAATAGAACAGGATATTGACAACTGGATTTGCAAAAGACTGCTCAGAGTACCTACCTAAATGTCTCATTCTAGTCCATTATTATACCAGGACAGTGACAAATATGAATACGCTCCAGCTGATGGTAAATAACTACCGTAGATACAGTGAGCAGCAGAAGTAGCTAAGCGGGTTGGATGTTTAAAATGACCTACACACACGCTTATTCACTTAAGAGGCTGACAAGAACCGATGACCTTCAAATTGACTTTACTTAAACAGTCATATAGCTATAACTACTTGTTTTAGAAAAGTAAAAAAAAATATATGTTAATATTCATTATATTTAAAAGAACTTGGTTAATTCCAATACACGATTGGACGAAATCGGCTCGATAGAAAATAATTCCAAAATTACATCTAAAATTAGCTTAAAACAATTACACGTAAAGACGTGTAATTGTTTTAAGCTAATTTTAGATGTAATTTTGGAATTATTTTCTATCGAGCCGATTTCGTCCAATTACAGACATATAAGCCAAGAAACTAAAAGTAGTTTCTTGGCTTATATGTCTGTAATTAAGGACAACATTCCACCACACTTATACTAAAAACTTCGTTGCCTTAAATTTCTCAATTAATGCATAGTTTTTTTTTATTCATCATTTTGCAAAATTTGCAATGAGCTCCCATACTAATCGTAACTCAGTGTTTCTCTTTCACTCGCGCTGAAAAAGATAGGGAGGGAATTTAGCTCTTATCATCCTCTTAACAATAAAGTCGTGTCGCTCATTTTGAACATCCTACCCGCTTAGCTACTTTTGTTACTGACTGTACCTACCCTCGCGTCCCATGCGCGTTACTGTTATGTAATAGCATCGTATGCAGAATCATTACCGACTGAGTTTTAAAGAGGCCCACTGAATATTACTATACATTTATTTAAGTGTGAATATTTGATAAACCAACATTATGTTCCAAAGTGTTACCCAAATATTTTTGCGGATCGCGCATGCGTCATGACATGTGCAAGCGCAGAGTTCTGCGCGTTTTATTTCCACAAGTGCGTTTCACGTCAATTGAAATTTGTAGCGCACAAATTCTCACTTAAAATATCCGCACGCCAATAACGTTTTTAAAACCATAATATTACGCGGGGGTATCCAAAATTTTGCAATTTAATCTTTCCAACACTAAAGTTGCATTTTGTTTGATTACTACAAAGATAATGTGCCAAAAAATAGTGTGTTTTTTTGCTATTTCTAAAGTTCTGCTGCTAATGGTGTCTTACCTTGTACAGCCCAATTTATTACTAACGAGAACAGATGAAGACCAAGGCTCGTAAAAATAAGACATAATCTTCGTCAAATGATTTTTTTGTTAACCTTACAGCCTTTATACTTTAACTTAATAATGTCCTAAAAATAAGACCTCGGAGACAGATGCTAATAAGAATCTTTTGGTTTAAATAAAACATGAAAATGAAGTGAAGTATTTTTTGTCATCGGAAACTCCTGATTTTTTATTAGCATTATACAGTGTGTGTCTTTCATAACGACATTGGTTTTAAGTAACGATAGTTTAAAGTGCTGTTAACAGTTTTATCAAAAGAATATAACGATTACCTTTTATAATTAAGAGTAGTTAATTAAAAAAAAAAAACTCGAGCAGCAATGTTTTTTGAACATTATCAGTTAAGGCGTTTTTGAGTTATCTTCAAAAAACTACGTACTTAGGCAGATACGACCTTAATTTATTCGATAGTAGCTAGTTTTTATATATAATGGTACGGAACCCTTCATGCGCGAGTCTGACTCGCCCTTGGCCGGTTTTATTTTTGTGACGGAGGCACGGGAATATCAAGCCGATTACCGAACAAGGAAGTGTTTGTCCTAAAGTTTGATTAACTCATTTTTTAGCCTCGATTAATTCAGAATAAAATTTTATTACTCGTTAAAGTTATCTAACAAGAATTAACACGTCGAAACATCCGTTCATTATGGAAACTGTTTCCGCTTATTTATCTCATAATTAGGCCCTGACTTTGTCTAAGTACCAGGGAAGAAACTTAGAAGTTTAACAATTTTGAACCTTAATAACGTTTCCCGGTAAAATAGGGTTAGAACCGGTGGTAGTTTCTTTTCTCTCTGACGTTCATAAGTGCATTGTAATGTGCCTAAATTGAAGAATAAATATCTTTTATCTTTTATCTTTTAATATATATTCTTATATTAATTCCAAATGCGGTTAGGTTAGAGGTCTAATATTTAGTGCATAATATAATGAATTACACTCTTATTTAAGCATTTTTTTTTGCTCAATACGTCGTTTCAATATTAGTTACCTATTTATAAACATGTGATTTCCGGAGATTTTACTTGCTACGTTTCTAGGACTCCTCTTGTTCTGTGATGAAAATTGGAGAAGGTTTAGTTTTATACGCGATTTTAATTAATCGTAATCGCACAATGACTGAAAAAATATCTGCCAATTCTGTGCTTTATAATGTTCACCTGTACCTATTCTAAATGAGCATCATTCCAAAATTTGCATAACAATTTACTAGGTATCGGAAAATACCTATTTCTATGTTTACTTGAAGTTTATTGGTCTGAGAACCCGCTGTTACAAATCACTTCGTTTTCATTTCAAATAATTTCAAAGAGCTGACGAATGTTTGAAAAGCGAATGGATAGTTTAAATTTAGTCTGAATTGTGATTGACAGTAACATGTTTTTCATGGAAACTGCCATGACACCGGTCAATGTAAAGAAGCAAATACAATGGTTCAGAACCATCAATTGTTATTTCTTTTTACTTTACAAATACTGTACCCATAATATACGTAATGGTTTTACCGATTGCGGTTGTAAATTATACGGTGAGACTTTGAATTATTTTCTGCGAAAACATTAACTTGCTGTATGTATGTATGCAGTGCAGTCATACCTAATTACAATTCTCCGCAGATAGTGTTAACATTATGCATAGGTAATAAATAATACTGCGAAATGGTAACATCTTTATATGACTTCCAAGTAAATATTTATTAACCATCTCCCACAGTACATCGCTAGGTCGTTGCATACTCTTCGTAATGCAGTTTTATTTTGTTGTTACAGAGCGAGTCGAGCTACACATCCTCGGAGGAGGGATGCGGTGGCGGCGAGCGCCATGCCGTGCTGAGCTACGAGCAGGTGACGCGGCTCAACGACGTCATGGACGAGGTGGTGGCCATCCACGGCCGCGGCAACTTCCCCACGCTGCACGTCAGGCTGCGGGAGCTGGTGGCCGGCGTGCGGGCGAGACTCGAACTCGCGCAAGCCGCTGGCGGCGCCGGAGTCGCCGTCCGCGACGTTCGCCTCAACGGCGGAGCGGCTTCGCATGTCCTTGCCGATCGCCCTCAGCCCTACTCTGACATCGACCTCATCTTCACCGCCGACCTCCCCACCGCGCGCCACTGCGACCGCGTCAAGGCCGCCGTGCTCGGCCATCTCGCCACACTCCTACCCCCGGCGACCCCTCGTCGCCGCGCCTCCACCGCCGGCTTAAAAGAAGCTTACGTCTCCAAAATGGTCCGCGTCAACTCCGACGGCGACCGCTGGTCGCTCATCTCCCTCGGAAACTCCCGCGGACACAAATCCGTTGAACTTAAGTTCGTGGACACCATGCGACGTCAGTTTGAGTTCTCCGTGGACTCGTTCCAGATCGCGCTAGATTCGCTACTGGCTTTCCACGAATGCGCGGCGCTGCCTATCGGTGAGAACTTCTACCCGACTGTAGTTGGCGAATCAGTATATGGAGATTTCCGCGAAGCTCTGATACACCTAACGGAGAAACTGATTGCGACTCGCCAACCCGAGGAGATCCGCGGAGGTGGCTTACTCAAGTATTGCGCACTACTGGCTAAAGGTTACAGGGCCGCGCGGCCGGATCGCATCAAGACCCTAGAGCGATATATGTGTTCGCGGTTCTTCATCGATTTCCCCGAGCTCGGACAGCAGCGCGCCAAGCTAGAGGCGTACCTACGGAATCACTTCGTCGGGCGCGAGGAAGAAGCCCTCAAGCACCGCTATTTAACGCTACTGCACGGTGTAGTACGTGAGTCGACGGTGTGCCTGATGGGCCACGAGCGGCGGCAGACGCTGGCGCTGATCGAGCACCTGGCGTGCCGGGAGCTGTGCGCGCGGACGCCGGTGCTGCTGGCGCCGGGCGTGGGCATGGGCGTGGGCGTGGGCGTGGGCGGCTACTACGTGTGCGTGTGCCCCGCGTGCGCGGCGTGCGCCGCGTGCCCCGCCTGCGCCGCCTCCTACTGCCAGTGCTGCCGGCCGCAGCTGTGCCCCGCGTGACCGCGCTAAACCGGCGTGATCAGAGACACGTGATTCTTACCTTCTTTATCGATCGATGAATTTAGTGCCAAATGTATATAATAAAAAATATATGTATATGTATGATTCACTGTCCTATAGGCGAGTGTATATAATGTGTGTAATTACGCTTCGTATTCTTGGCTGGATTTTAATAAGGAAAAAAATGGGAAACACCAAAGTGAAAAAGACAGGCCGATAGACTTACACTTCTTTGGCGATTGCGAATATTTCAGTAGATACATGTAGAATCGAAAGGCTCTCGAGTACCGAGCCGATACCATTGAACCTCGCGGGCCTCTTGAGCCATATCGGTTGCTTCATGTGGAGACAATTTACCCTGTGTCAATTGAAAGTTGCTCACTTTACTAATACACAGATCAATTCTCACCAGTCAATTCTCCCGCAAGCTTCCACGGTAGTGTCCCGGTACCTACTAGCTAGTCACTACTGATCACCAAAGCTTGGTGAAGAGTTGCAGGAACTCTGTTTGGTATGACGGCAGTATTACTGACTATTAGTGACCTAGACTACCAATCCCGCCCTCGTTTGCTAATAATTCTAATCAACTATTGTAATGTTAGCTAGAGAACTAAGCAGAAAGTATTTAACCAACGCTTGAGGTCAATCGTGAAATAATTTCTAGTCGTACTCCTTTCGTGTTGATAAGTTAATATGTTAGCAGTACGAAAATTATTCTCCACGGAATATAATGGACGCATTGTTAGGAATAAGTCCAAGTCGATGGTCTGCCTATAAAAAAGACTAGTTAGTTATTATTAAGCTTTTTATATATAAAATTGTCTCCATAATTTTAGTGGCATGTCTCTCAAAAAACCCCGCTCAAATGTCAATGTAACTTTGACTTGAGTTTCAACTAGGACTGCTTTGGAAGATAACGATATTTCAGTAGCGAATAAAAGCTAATTAAAAACAAGTCCGGCCTCGTCGTTGGCCTTTACAAAAGTTTACTCGGGTTAGGTACGTATTAACGATAGACAAGGAATCGCAAATGCAGACAAGGAATTAGGCGTAGATGTCCCGCGGGACGGACGGTTCGGCTGGCGCGCACTTTACACAACGTATGTATATTTGTGAAAGGATGGCAGGACAGTGGAGTGCGTGCCCGGCTGCCACGTGAGATGTACTGAAGACGTATTTTATTACTATGTATTTATATAATATAACGTGTATACATTTGTCTTGATCGCTCTAGTATTGTATACGGCTTGGCATACGAAAGTAACAAATTAAGTTAATTATAAAAACGAAAAAAGACAAAAAGCAAAAAAAAGTCTAAGGTGTGTACAATATTAAAGTCCACTCTTGTTATTGATAGAGATCCATTTATGAATATTTTAAGAACATTTACAAGTACCTACTAGAAGTCACGTCAGGAGCGTACTTATGGCGTTTCAACTTTTAACATTTCATCAATTACAGTAAATATTGTAGGTGGTATGAAAACATGTGATTTAATTGTTGTAGAGTAACATACTGTTGTCGATGATTATACTTACATACATTATAATGTAGATTAAATCCAATAGAGAGATGTACTATTATTGTTGTATTTTAATGATATATAGTTATACGAATGATTGTGTAAACTGTGTCCGGCCAAACGTGCATGTCTTAGATATTTGCCAATGCATATTCAAATAAAAAATATATGTATACACATTATTGCATGGATTCTTGACTAGGAAGTAAGATGTTTACATATTTTTGATTAGTCGAAACGACATCCGGAGAAATCAAGTACAATGGCTCCAAGAGTCACTAAAGTTTCAGGCCTACTCAATGTTAAGGACGAATCCGACTTGCTCACTATCGAACCAAAATTTGAGATCTCATTTTTTTATTTCCTCAAAATATTTCGGAAATGTAAGAACATGTTCAATTTATTTATAATGTGTACGTTGTACTGTTCGCGACCCTCGTCGGGGTCAACACTGGATTCGTGATCTGTCTTCCCGTCCGTTTTACTTCACTCAAGAAAAAGTTTTAAAGAAGAGTTCATCGCATTACTACAGTGGATAGAGTTCGTTGTAAACTCACTCCCCAAACTCATAACTTCTATACGACATCAGAATATCAAAAAACCAGCATTTTTGAAAATCTTATCGAATCCAGTGTTTGGTGGCTTTTGCTCGTCTATCATGACTTAAGAATCACGAAATTGTAAAACGTTTTTCGAATTTTCAACTTGTTAATTTACGAGAGGTGTATTGATATTATAATATATCAAGTATTTAACGTGTATAATTCCTAAGTCATTGAGATCAAAGAGGGAAGAAAAGGTCCGTTTTCGCCACGCAATCGTCTCGCCCACCCGTGTTTCAGTTCTCATGTCTTAAGGGTAATTAATAATGATAATTTCTTTAGGAAGTGTCTTAGACTAATTGACGGATGCGGTGAGGCGGCGGACTCATTTGTACTTAGAAGTAAAACAAGTACATAATTATAACTAACGAAATTTAAACCATATTCCATTTGTACCTAATAAGAGTGAATGTAAGTTAATTATCACTAGGTAGTTATACCTCTCGGTGAATCGAGACAGGCGTCTAAGTTGTGATTTGTAGTCTTTTCGACAGGTCTTTTAACGTTATCTATATTGAATATTATCATATTTTGAATAACTGTGATTATTATATCTATATTGTATTCCATTATTGGCAGTACCCGGTAAGAACTACCTCCTCGCTTAAACTAAAAATCAGATAAATCGTGCTTGTATTGTATTAGAAAATATATTTTATTATCATTGTACAGACTCAGATGATTATTCCATACATTGTAGATCTTAAATAGTAGGTACAACTTCAGTCTATTGGTAGGCAGCAAAGTGGAACTTTAATGCAGTGCTAAAATTGAACAATTGATACGTAGTTTCAGCCAATTCAGTGAATGTTTTATAATCAGGAATTTCATTTTAGGTAACTGAAAAAAATGTATTTTAAATTGTATCTGAAAGAACAAGTAATTGGGGTAATATATTTGATGAATGAGTTGCCGAATGGCGATATTAATGCTATTGTTCAAGAGTAGAAAAGAAAATACAAAATATTCGGCCAGTATATTTTTAAAACTGAACTTGATCAGTTTGACTTACAAATTATTACATTCTGTATTGTTGAAGGTTGATTACAGCAATCATCTTTCAAGGTCACATGTAGCACTTTGCACTAGATTAATTTCAGCAACAGCTCTTCTGTAGAAATATTTCGTGACGCTTCCATGAAACGGTCTGAATATTTTGGAAATGTTTTTGCAAACGAGAGACATTGCGGTTTATTATAGGGTTTTATTTTTCTAAAGTTACCATCAGTTTTCTGCTAGCCTTTCTATGTAATGGTTAATTTTATATTGTGCACGTCATGCGGCGTCTGCGTACTGAGTTTGTTTGATTATCTGTATATATTGTAGGGATAGAAAGAGATGAGGCGACGTTTGTTTGATCTTATGTGAGACGATTGATTTGTCTGTTTTTAAAATAAATTGGCCAGTCTGAATTATGTCTTTATGTTCGATTACTTGGAATACAATTTTCAATATTACAAGTTTCCAAGTAAATGTTTTCCATATGATTTTGGTTGATCCGTGTCGTAATATAAAGGCGTATTTGGTAGCGCAAGCAACACGTTGGACGTGTAAACCCGGTTTTGCATTTAAAATAATATGATATATACGTTTGGAAACGCCATTAGCTCCTAAGCCGATGCATTTATTATATCATTTGCTCACTAAGCAATCTAAAAGTTTGCAATTCAAATTTAGAATTCTCATTTTAATAATAAAAAAGTTGCCAGTTTTCAAATTAAAAGAAATAACAGGGGCACATTTCTTAAAACCTGTAACTTGTAGTACAAGCGGAAGTCTCTTTTCACCTCACTAGCTCGGAAAGCCCTTTTTGTTTGTTTAATATCTATTGTGAAAATCGCTTTTTATCCACATGTGGTGAAAGAGTTTTGACATAAGTGACAAGTGGCTTAAGTGACATTTGACAGCTAACAAAACGTAAAACGTTAAAAGTGCAGAATTTTTAACATCGCAATTAATGAATTGCATCGAGTAAAAACACTTAATACAGTCTTACAACTTTATTTTAATTCATAAATATCAGCATTCAACATTAATCTTCATTCTTTTTGTAAAAACGGATAAATTGTTCTGACAGCCGAATAAGTCTACGTACGAACAAAACGCATCTGACATTTAATAAAACCTTTTACGTCAAAACTTTTCATTTCAATTCATCCATCATATCAACGTTAAATATTCGCATGTTTTTCTAGGTTGTTTTGTTAAAAATTAGTGATTCGAGTGATGAAGAAGTATTAATTAAACACCTGAGGAATTACGGGAAACCGAGCAAAATGCACCCTTTTTCTTATTTTCCTCGCTGTAGTGAGGTGAAAAGTTTTGTGTTATACACGGGTGAAAGTTATTTTACGTCTCGTGTATTAAAGCACTCGCTACGCTCAGGATTCTATTTTTGAACCACTCGCTTCGTTCGTGGTCAATAATAGAATCCTTTCGCTAGCTCGTGTTTCAAATAACACTCGCACGTAAAATACAACTTTCACCCCTTGTATAACAAATAACTATTCTATCAAAAGATGTCGAAAAGCGACATCCGCTTGTATTACAAGTTACAAGCTTTTGAGCAACAGGCCCCAGGTCGTGATGGTATTTGATCTGTGTGAACCCAAATTTAAAAGGCTAGAATAATGTGAATGTGATTAAATCCGCGAGGTAAATTCGGTATTGGGTTAGAGAAGGGTTTAAGAGTTGTAAAAGTATTCCATAATAGTGTAAAGTACGCAGACGCCAACACGAAGGCGTGGCTTCGGAAACTTCTGGATTGAAACAAACGACAGCGGGAGTGTAATGCCAGATGTCACTTTGTGTAAGACACATGGCACAGTTACGTGCCGCTGCCGTTTGGCACCTTGGCTGGGTTATTCGTTTTACTTTTTTAATGTTGCACCTTGTAAAGATTCACTTCCTATGTTTGAGTCTGTATTCTGATCTTGCCAATCTGGAAGTGTAATCGGATAGAGGAGTGGTATTCAATGAATTGACTCTAAAAACCCAAAATCGACGAATTATATATTTTATCCGTGATAAACTAATTGTATACAAAAATATGATAAGGGAAATTAATGTTTTTATAGGTCCTCTAAAGCTTATTTTATACTGCTCCATTTTAAAATCGTTTTTTTTTCTCTTCAATTAACAATTAAAAAGGATAAGTTTACAAACTTAGAATTAATAAAAATCCATTTAAATTCTGTTGAAATTGAAAACTCTCATTTCTGAAAGTTCTTTAATTGAAAACATACTATAAAATTACTACCTAATTAGAAAAATCACCTTTCTTTAAAATGTATATAAAATAAAATTTACCATCTTCAATACCTATTGTAATCGGTTCGTGCAAAATTTTATCTGCAACTTTCAAAGATATTGACTGAGATCCAAAAGCCCCAATTCTCTTTACTATTCGCTAATTTTTTTCGAGGAATTACATATTTCAGTAGAACCCGCTTGATACGTGAGGTCCCGAAAAGTCTCGCATATACCTACGCTTTCCCGGTTAAGACGGGTTTTTAGCTAGATCCCTTCAAAATAGTCTATTAGCGAATTTCAAAAGTTTATGAATAATCCAGTATCGGTGTTACCGAAGTCGCGCGATGCCGACCCGACGCTCATATGTTACACGCGACAGTCGGCATTAAGACTCTCTTTAAGACATAGCGTAGTATATACTAGCCTAGTTTTATCAAATATATTTACATAGTTATTAATTTTCTTCCGTTGCCCGCTCCGGGCCGAGCTACACTGTTGTTGCGATGTTTAGTATAAGTACTATATTTGTGAGGAGTTTTAAGATTGTAAATTTTACAGAAAATTAAATAAAAATGTTGTGAAAATAAATTATAAAAAAAGTGATAAACAGTGAAGATTGTTTTTTATTTGTACCCCGATTTTATAGGAGCTTATTATGAAGGTGATAATTTGCTTTGTTTATCTTCATGTTTGTTCACAATAAGCTTCTAAAACGATAAAAAATGACAATGAACTATAAATAGGCGAAGTAAGATAATGTGTTAAGAGTCGCCAGGACGCTCGCGTTCCCATACAAACGTAGTTTAGCTCTCATTTTAAAACGACATGCCTTAGAACCACGAAATTTGGCATGGGCATTCTAGTAGTACAGATCTATGTCGGTAATTCATCTTGGTTGCTAAAAATTGTAATACAAAGAAAATACAGCCAGATACAGATTACACACAAAACTTATTTTTGCTATATTTTCTTTGTATTAAAATTTTTAGCAACGAAAACGAATTACCGACATAGATCTGTACTGCTAGAATGCTCATGCCAAATTTCGTGGTTCTAAAGCATGTCGTTTTAAAATGAGAGCTGAACTACGTTTGTATGGGACGCGAGTTCACGCGAGCGTCCTGGCGACTCTTAATGTGACATGGAATAGTTCGTCAAACTCACTTGACCTAAAAAAATATTATTCGACACACATGCACACAAACGGTGATTAACGCACTTTGGTCACTAGATATATCGCAGCGGCCAAAAGATATTACTTAGAGAAGGCAGAAACGGAAGACCAATCGCCATCAGATATATCGGAGCGGCCAAGGGGGTCACCAATATCTGAACAACGCCTCTATTGTCAAGAGGATAAAGCGCATGCTCAGATATTTTTCAGTGCCCTGGCCGCCCCGATATATTTATTTGACGGCGTCTGACCAGGTTCCTGTGACAATATACCGCAGTAAGTAAAATACCTAAGGTAAGTTACAGAAGATGTAGATTAGATTAGGATCGGTCGTAGCCATAAAAGGGAATATTCGGAAATTCCTTGAAAGTGTTGTTAGGATTAAGATATTTAATGTATTTATTAATGATTATTTTTTAACTCTGAAAATTTAATACGTACTTGTACCTAATATTGATTTAAATACGATTAAGGGCCGGTTGCACCAAACTGTCTGTGAACGTAAACGTAATCGTAAATAAAATCTTGTATGAAAAGTTTGACAGTTTTCTATGGGATGACAGCTCCGTCGCCATATTTAACGTTGATGAGTCTGTTAATTGTGTGTAGTGCAACCCACCCTAAGCCTTTTTCTTTGCCAAATACAAACAAGCTTCAGTTCAAGCGTTATTATAAAAGCGTATACTAAAAATAATGACATAATTCTATTTTTAACCGACTTCAAAAAAGGAGGAGGTTCTCAATTCGACTGATTTTTTTTTTTTTTTTTTTTTTATCATAATTTTTTTTTTTTTTTTGTATGTATGTTACTCCATATCTCCGTGAATCGTGAACCGATTTTCAAAATTTTTTTTTGAATCGAACAGGTATAACCCCTAGATGGTCCCATTGTCACCAAGTCGGGATCTGATGATGGGATCCTGGAGAAATCGAGGGAACTCTTCAACTATTATAGGCACACCTATAGTGATTTCACTATTTTTTACAGCAACTCGGCCACTTCCTCTTGGAATAGCGGATCCTAAGTGAAGTCGGTTCTTTTTTTGTTTAAAATTATATTTATTTGTGTTGTCTTTGTACAAATACTGTATATTTTTCTTTGTTGTACAGTAGGCATCAATAGTATCTTCCTACACGAAGGTCGCAAAAATATGTGACATACTCATGTGAAGATACTCGTACTGTATTGATTCTGACTGTACAATAAAGTATTATACCTACTACTACTATTTCCAAAAATTGGGCACACAGTTGTGTACCTTGTAGGATACATTGTGTTGAAAAGGGTTGTAACATAACCAAATATTTTGGGTGTAGGTACTATATAGTTTCTTTAACCTTTTGAACGCCAAAAGCCTTTAAAGTGGTCGAATGCTGTCGTGCCTACCACGCCAACAACCACTAAAGCACAGAATAATTAATAGTAGGTACAAGTACAGAAGGTTCTCCGTCCTGAATTTGACATTTAGCTACAGAGATGAAAATGTTATCTGTGCAAAAAATAAAATAGGGTTGTCAAAGTGCTTCATTCCGTGCACGTGGTATCTACAGATAAAAAGAAGTTTCATATGTGAACGCAGCCGATGTATTTCATATAAATCAAGGGGTCTACAGATGTAAGCGTCTAGTCAATCTGCCTCAATCTACCTAATCTATCAGTAAATTTAATACAAAACTAGATAAATATCAGATTTATGACCTTATTTTCCCAATCTAATTATTATTTTAGTACAAAAATACTATATAAACTATTATTCTCGTACGCACCCATAAGATAATAAGCGATGTGCCAACCCTGCCCTCATTAAGCCGCCACGGGGCGCGAAATTTAAACAACAGGTACAATGGAGAGAGACATAGTGAAACCCCCCTGACTAAAGTGGCTATGGCAGACGCTGTCAAAGCAATGTCACTGTTGACAGATAAGGTTTAAATTAGTTTCTCACTAGTTAAGATGTTGCCGTGTATGCCACATTTTGATGCAAGAGAGAAAGAGTTCAAAAGTTTAACTTAATGTACCGTAGAATAGTATTTTTTTAGACTTATAAATTTATTAACTACAGTTAGGTGTACCTAAGAATTAGTTTCTATGATATGATCGAAGTTCCACCAACCTACCAATACCAGATCCAGATGAATACCAAATACAAGCACTTAAGCCCGCTCGTTGCATAAATGGTCCAGTGACGTCAACTCGCCTATTCCGTGGCCGATCGGAATAAACATCGCAACGGGATCGCGGCCTATATACAAAAATGCAATAGTAATGAGCTTAGAACGAGTCAGTTGGCACGTAGCACCCAGCTGAGCTAAAAAAGTGGATAACCACACCACCATAACCACCATAACCATAAGTGGATAACCAGTGGTGGTGGTGGTGGTGGTGGTTTTTTCATTATCTGTGCATCACAATTATAATATATCTTTTTTCTACTCGCCGACTATAATGCTTGAATTGAGACTTTGTACAGAGAACTACTAGCGCATATATTTCGATGGTCGCATATTCGCCGCGTGGCCTCCCGGCCACGCGGCGAATATGCGACCAGGCGCTCGACACCTATTTTAGTTTTGTCGACAAAACTAAAATGGATTTTCATATAGTACGTTTTATTTAAGGTGTCGGAATTGTAGGTAGAAATCCCTAGTAAAATTCCGACATCTTAAATAATTACTACCATACAATATTTTAGTTCTCTCAGGTGTCGAGCGCCGCCCGACCGCGACAGCGTGGCCCGGCGGCGCACGACACAATATAGAGGCAGCAGATTGTTACGCATTTATTGAACTCTATTCTAACCGACTTGCCTAATTTGAGTGCTCGTAGAAAAAGTATTGTATACAATAGTGACATAATTGAGCTTTTCAATCTCGTACCTTACTTAGGCCACTCAGCAAGCTTCGTGGCCTAAACACGGTACTCGATTGTAAAGCTCTTTATTATGTCACGATTGTATAAAATACTATTTCACTTCTCTTGCTCTAAAAGTTCGTCTGCCTTGCGTAAGCGACCTAAAATCGCTATTTATGCACTTGGGCCTAAAGTAAAATCTTCGTCGAATACCAAGGCAGTCAGTCCAACAGCCGCACGCAAACAACTTCATAAACTTTATTTTTTTTAAATCACTACGACCTTTGTCACGTACCTACTGAAAAAAAATAAAAATAAATGTAACAGGCGGGAATTGCATTTATTTTTCATTGTAATTTTGTGTTACAACCTGAAATTAGTGTGAAAAGTAGAGTGTGCAACGTGTCCATAAAACCCATTTTACGCTTGACTTTATATCAATCCTCGCTCACGAGCTCGCTCGGATAAATAAAGTGATAAACCCCTCGCGTAAAATGGCTCGTTTTATGCACTTGTTGTACAATCTACTATTTTATGCTTATAATCTTACGTTTGAGAGGTAGCTAAGCTAATCGTATTCATCAGAACGCATTAAAATAAAATAATACTACATTATACAGGAAAGGAGATTATTTATGGAATATTTAGTGTTATTTTAGTTCAGGTTCAATGTTCGTTTACAAAATAGCACTGGTTCAGATTGATATTTGGCACAGGGTTCAAATAAATATTAAAGTTCAAATGAATTGATCGTGAAATGTTTTTAAGGAAAAGTGAACATCTTCTACGCAACATCTTTAAACCCGATGGGCAATGAAGTAACACCATTCGACACACCCGATCTATTAATAGACTAAGAGCTGGCCACGTCAGATATGACACAATAATGAGAGCAACAAAACACGTCTGATTACATTGCTGTAGTATCCTTATCCGGGCATCTGGCTTTTAATGAGTGGAGGTCAGAGTAACAGACTAGCAAAATTTTTGAATTGGAAAATAGTACTACCAAAAGAGGTAAAAGCTGCCAAAGTTGTCTCAGTTATATAGGACAGGGCCTTGACTTAGGTACCTATTTACCTAATTACCTCCCACAATATGGCTAGTTATTTAAAAGCACCCTGTATATCGGAGCGTCCAATATGGCCACAAATATCAATATCTGAAAAACGCCTGTACTGTCAATGCGATAAAGTGCGTGTTGAGATATGTTTGTGTACCTACCTTGGCCGCTCTGATATATTTAATGACGACTGTACCTTGCAATAACTGTTTAATTACTTAAAAATACTGTCATAAGTACTTAGTGTATAAGTGTTAGGGCATTATGAGAACTATTTATGACTCACAGCGTCATTTTCTGGGCTAGACTCACAGCATCTCTCTATTTTGATCACGCGAAGGCCATGGTCATGGAATGAAGGTAATTATGGAAATCACGCCTTTTTATGTAATTTATGTTGGATCTAGTACTAGTACAACAACAGTGATCATAACTAGCTTCTGTCCGCGACTTAGTTTGCATTTTAGTATGCCGTCCGCATATTGCTCGCTATAAGGAATTTTTAAAACGCCCATGTAAAGTGTCGCCGTGGGGTGCCCGGCATTAGAATTGTCCCCCACCATATCGTCCCGTGGTTGCAGTAGGAGTCTGCTAAGGGAGATGGGCAGCAGCATCTTCCAAAAGCCTAAACAACAATAAACAAAAAAACTGCGCGCGCCAACCCGCCTGCTAAGCGTGGCGCGTATGGCAAACCCCACCTTTAAATGCGCAGGAAGATGCTGGATGCAAGTCGCTTCCGACTCCGACCGATACTTATGGAGGTCCAAAGGGGAGGCCTATGTTCAGCAGTGGACGTCGTATGGCTGAGATGATGATGATGATGATGTAAAGTGTAATGACAAAAGCTATTTATGTTCTTTCTAAGCTACGGCTTGTGTAAAAAGAGCCATTTTTCTTACAATCCGATTGTCTTAGGCTACTCCACCATTCCAAGAGCAAATGCAGTAAAAATAATCCAATCACTATAGGTGTGCCTATAATATTTGAAGACTTTCCTCGATTTCTCCAGAATCCCATCAAGATCCTGATCTGATGACAATAATGGGACCAACCGTCAAGTAAGTATACCTACTCTTTCAAAGGAAAAATAATTGTATCACCATTGGTTGGCTTGAATGGCTTTAATACCTTTTGGTAAATGAAAACTGTTTATATCTTCCAACATTAAGCTTCTTATCTATTAATAATCGCTAGTTCGATTTTTAAGATGTTCCAATGGTAGGAGAGGGAGAACTCTTTAGTAACATTCGGACCTTAGTTCAAAGACTAAAATAATTTTAATCAAGAAAGAACCGACTTCACTTAGTATCCGCTATTCCAAGAGGAAGTGGCCGAGTTGCTGTAAAAAATAGTGAAATCACTACAGGTGTGCCTATAATAGTTGAAGAGTTCCCTCGATTTCTCCAGGATCCCATATCAGACTCCGACTTGGTGACAATGGGACCATCTAGGGGTTATACCTGTTCGATTAAAAAAAATATTTGAAAATCGGTTCACGATTCACGGAGATATCGAGTAACATACATACAAAAAAATAATGATAAAAAAATCAGTCGGATTGAGAAACTCCTCCTTTTGTGAAGTCGGTTAAAAACAATAAAATAAAAGTCACAAGGGATAAAATACGTTTCAAAGACTATCTTGTGACTTTCTTACCGATATTCTTAGACTTAAGGTTACTCTGATCTCTGATAAAAGCCGATCAAATCTCGTAAATATGGATTAATAATATATTATTGTTAAAAGTAGCTTTTACGTTGGATCAAGTGCTTGTGATGTAAAACCAAAGAGAATTAAGTAACTACTTAAGTCTTAGATGTAAGTGGAAAATGAACTATGAACTGGAAGGAAAAGACAAAAGTCCTCTCCCTTAAAGTTACGGTTGCTCTTAGGATGGATTAATCCGGGTAAATCCTGGTCAAAAAGATTATACTCTATGGAGGATGCATCACATAGGTTTAGAATAGCAAGTTTACTTGCAGCAAGTAGGGACGCAGCTATATGCTAGAATAAAATAGTGATATTTATGTCTCATTCTGAACTATAGCTGTGTCCCTACTTGCCGCAAGTAAACTTGCTAGTCTAAACCTCGCTTTACCCCGTTCCCACTTGTCGGACGTCGGCTTTGATTATTAAACCAACCGGATGCGAGACGCGCTCTCATTTCTATCGGAAAAAGTCTGCCGGTTTTTGCGGGGGAGGGGAACGTCAAATGTATGCGAAACGTCAAAATAGCCACGTCAAATAAACGTCAGTCCATACAATGAGTATGACCACTGGTCATACTCATTTGGCCATTTTTGGCAGAGGGGAACGCCTGTCAATGGCTACTCCGCTTGGTTTAAAGCTCTAAGGACGTCGGGCCCGAATTTTAATCGGGTGTCCTCCTACAAAATGGGGTTGGCAACTGTCAACGGTTTGGCCAGATGGCGCCAGCATAGCTAGGTCCCTTTCACTAGTATTGTTGTATGGGATTTGGCTTAAAGGCTAGCCCATCCAGGGCAAAAAAAATTAAAAAAAAAACCTGATTTTGACACTATTTGTAGGACTGACAGGGACCCAGCTATGCTGGCGCCATCTGTAAATACTTTCGACCGGCCAACCCCATTGAGTCGTGCAAGTGGGAATAGCCTCATATAAAATGTTCTGCCACTAGAACATCCTATTAAAATCCAGGCCCGAAATCCGACAAATGAGAACGGGGTCTTATTGAAGACTAGTTTATTCAATCGTGCTTATGATATTTAATAATATTCAGTAACGTTAATATATTATCATTCTAATATTGAATTCATTTGAAAGCAGTTTTCAAGAGAATCGCCTTATTCTCCTTGTCAAAGAAAATGGCCATTCCTATTAAATGAAATGAAATACTTTTATGGTACGGTATATTTTCTTGTTTGTAATTTCAACGCGCTTCGAGTCAACGCCACCTATCGGAACAATACTACAACGGCACTTTCATTATTTTTCATGCGATAATAGGCCAAGTTTCAGGCGATGCTCCGTCATTATAATTGTTTATTCATAATACGTGAAACGAATCCCGACCATCTGTATAAGTAGATAAGGGCTAGTTTAGCGTGATTATTGCAAGTGTTTGTTATTACAAACTCGTGTTCGTTATCGATATCTGATTCGCCTTTCGACCATGCAAAGGTCAATTAATTGGTGTTGCGATTTGCAATCGTTATTATTACATTGTACCTACCTGAAATAAACGTTTTATTCACTTCTGAAATATAAGTAGGTAAATTACGTTTTATTACTTTACTATTAATGTTTAATACATCGGAATTGTGATGTTTTAGAATTATATTTGAAAATTGGTAAACTTAATCGAACGAGCGGAGCGTAAGCGAAGATCGTTCTTACAAACAACAACGGCTACTGGGACGTCTCGGCATTTAAAGATAAAAGATAAAGATAAAAGATATTTATTCTTCAATTTAGGCACATTACAATGCACTTATGAACGTCAGAGAGAAAAGAAACTACCACCGGTTCTAACCCTACACCTCTGACCCGAGAAGTATTACTTATACAGCAAGAAACTCGGCGGGACTTATTTTTTCAAAACAGTACTACAAATACATTAAAGATACTATATACAATAATGCGTAGTTCTTCAAGAAGGCATATCAAAACAGCTTGAGAGACAGACATGTACCTGCCTATTGTGTCATTAAAATGAAAAATAAAAATAAAATCCAAATCTGACTGCTTCGCAATACGTTTGATATTCTTTCTTACTTGAACTGTGTCCTCTAAATGTTAGATGATTTTATAGATTCTGGTTTGGGCCATGCATATATGTCTGTCATATAGTCCTCGACCCTGTAATAACCCTTTGACATTAAAGTTTTTTTCAAGTATTTCTTAAGAGCGGGAAATGATAGATTCAAAACATCGACGGGTAACTTGTTATAAATATGAATACCCTGGCCAAAAAATGACTTATATGCTTTGCGGACACGACATCGTCTGATAGCAAGCTTGTTTTTATTTCTAGTGTTATAGCTGTGGATGTCAGAATTCTTCTTGAATGTGTGTATATTCTTTACAACAAAAATAATAATAATAATTTGGATGGCTTTTTGATTTAGATAGTTTGTCCGACGATAACTTTAGTAACGATTTTCCGATCTTTATGAAATTTGTTGGGGTTGTAGCAGAGACCAACAAAATTTGCGAGTTCGTATATGAGCTGGATTGAGACGGGGGTTCTGAAATTAGAAGGCCTAAAAAGGTTTTGTAAAGGGGTCCTTTTACATTGGTCATCTTATTTGCTACTTTTACGAGCAAGTATGGTTGAGTTTGGTATCAAACGAAAGGTATTGATTAACACTCTCGTCAAATCCTTATTAACTGCTTACTGTTTCATAACAATTAGCATACTTAGATGCATAGCATACATCTATACATACTTAGATGTGAGTCATTCCATATGGAAACGGCTGAAATTAATTATTTTTGTTGCCGCGTGGTCACAGATTTCAATAAAAAAAAATGAGGGTGGTGTACCGTGAGATATTCATGCACAAAAACCGTTGTCGTTTTTTTTTTTAATACTTATCTTTTTCTCAGCACCTGTCCAAAGTTTAAAGTGGTGTCATTTTTCTACTCCGACAAATTATGCTAAAACTTTGTTCAAAAGTCATGTTTAATATTTGTGTTTATTTTATCAACAAGTATCCGATATGCATTTTAACTTTTCATTCAAACACTTGAAGAGCATAAAATACCGTGTCACAAAAAATGTCACAAAATTTACTAATTTTTGTGATTTTCGGGTTGAAATTCTGACTCATGTATAAGACCTAGGGCAAATATTTATATCACAGCTTCTAGACCACTTCAATTTTAACTACTTTCATCCATATACAAAATTATATTATAGGGTATACAAAAAATACATTGAAAATTTCAAAAAAATCGAAACGTGTTTATTTTGGTCACTGAAAAATCCAGGTTTCAGTGTAAATAAAATTCTAAATGTAGCACCAAATGATAGATCATATTCTTAAATATACAGAATTACTAGATTTTATAGCGGTTTTTTTGCTAGTTAAGAAGATATGATTTTTTGCAAAACGTAAAGTATGCATAACTCAAATACTTCAAAAAGTGATCATGAATAAATAAAACTCAAACTAAATATTATTTTATAATTAATTAAATGAAAGTCATCACAATATTAAGAAAAAATATTTATCTTCTACGTTTGGAGACCTGCCTCCTGATTGTCACAACTTCAAAAGACTGTGCAGTTGAATATTTACGGGCTTTTAAGGTGTCCGATGACAGACGTTCGAAATGATGGTAGGATCTAGTACTCTTAATCGTAAGTAAGTTTTCAAATCTCCCTGTCAACCTCGATTCTGAAGCCTCGACGTCTGCTTTTGGCACGAAAAAGAATGTAATGCCAGGTATCCGCTCCTTACAAAAGCCGAACATTGCTTGAGGTGTTAATATGTGATTTTCCGCTGTTCTTTGCAAACTAGCTTTTCGGATTATTCTTTTAATGGTTCCTCCAGCACCATCACATGGGCTTTTTCCATGTGCAGTGGCAAAAAAGTTCCAGTCAGCCTGTATTCCAAAATCTTCATGAAAAAAAGTTACTTGTATTTGATACCTGACCTTTTCCTTGCGAAAATAGTCAGTTGTGTTTAATAAAACTATGAACATGGTATGTGTATGTATTATACTTCAAATGTTAACTCTTCCTTATATAGAAAAAACTTATTGAAATACCTTTATGATACAAAACCAACTATTTTTTGGCAGATAAGCATACATAAACAACTTAATCGTAGTAATAGTACTGTGCAATATTTACGGTTTAAAAAAAATCATATCTTCTTACATAGTTAAAAAACCGGTATAAAAACTAGATGCCATGTAAATGTAAGCTTATGATCTACCATTTAATGGTAAGTCCAAAATGTTATTCACACTGAAACCTACATTTTTCAGCGTCCAAAGTGAACATGTTTTAATTTTTTTGAAATTTCGATATGTGTTTTCTATACCTAGAATACATTTTAAAAGCTTTAAATAAATATCAGTTGTTGAAAATGGCATTGTTCTAAAAACCAGAATAAAAGAAAAGTCGTCGGCCTAATATGAAAGTCAGAATTGTAGTCCGAAAACTCCGAAAATTGGTATATGTTTGCAAATTTTCAATGTCCTAAAATCAAGCTCTGGAATATAGTGATTAGATATTTTTAGTCATTGCGGAAACAGTGGTTAGTAAGCAATGTAAAACAAATATTATTGTTAGCAAAAGCTTGTTTTAAGCAGCATTTGAATCTAGTTTTTAGAACTAAGAATATGACGCCTTATCAAACTTCCAATGGCTGCCAATCGTAAAAAAAAAATGTGAAAAATAAAAATACGATGGATATAGTTATTTCATGGCCTAAAATATATTACAGATTTTTTTTCAAGATAATTTAAAATTAGCCAGCACACCCCTTCAGACGTTTTCATATGGAAATGACTCATGTTAAATAATGAGACTGCGATCCCATAGTCAAACTATTATCATAGTTTTGTGGGGCAATGTACTAGTTTTTAAGTTAAATTATATGCTTATTAAATAAGGAATAAATAATAAATAAACATAAAAATGATTTCAAAAATATTTTTAATTATATTTTGATTTTGGTGTAAATATTTTGATAACTGACTTTTTTTTTAATTTATTAGAGCTTTGGCTGCTAGGGCCATCAGCATACTGACATTAACACATTAGTTAGAGAGAGTTACCATAGACGCATAATGATGGTGACCGAAACCTATATAGGTGGTCCACAGATGAGAACGACATGTCAAAGCAACAGAGTGAGAGGTGGATTTAAATTTAGATGAGACAAAAACTGTCAAATCTGAAGCGATTTCGTCGCGGTAAAATTTTGCGCATTAACCGCGCAATTTAATATGGACGTTTAGTTTCACCGTGATGGTTAGTTAAGAAAAAAATACCCGATACCTATTTTTGGTATTTGACACACACAAAACATAAACACAAGATTCGCGAGTTCACAGTTCGGGGCGAACTATTCGGCGGATTCATTTAAGGCTCACCACACACTTGAGCGGAATGGAGGCAGTGATGTATGGAGCTTTGTCGATGGTAGCTTTTTGTCTATGGCCTCCATACATTACTGCCTCCATTCCGCTAGGTGTGTTTTGAGCCTAAAACACTACTTAATAAATATATATAACTGCTTAAGTAAATAAAAACATATGTAACTAATCAAAGAACCCCCCCACGAGCCTTACCGGGCGCAAAGGTGCCCATCACACTTGCAGCGTTTCCACGTTGGATGGCGAATTAGATTGGTATTGTATTGAGTAGCATTTCTTGTCATCGACGTCGATCGATATGCTTGTTAGAAAGGGGTGTGTAATGTTTTGTATACAAACAAATAGTATAATTTCATTTTTCATAACAACGAATTGCATAATTTCAATTTCTATAATGGATTACTTTGCATAAAAACAAAACGCATAAAAACTTTTTTCATATTTTCATTACTTATAATACTCATTTTGCATAATTTTAAATTTCATTATAAACCAATGATATAATCATTCAGATGCATAAACACGAACTGCATAATTTTAAATTGTATAATAATTACCATTATTTTTTACAAAAGCGACTGCTATCTGACCTTCCAACCCAGAGGGGAAACTAGCCCGGAACTAATCCTCCTAGCGATCCTTTGCCCTAATGCTTTTGCATTTTTTTGTGAAGAGAGAGGGAAAATGCGTTACGCCTACTTTTCAGGCAGAAGTTCGTTTACTTGGAGGTCGCAGTTCTAACCTACTTTTTGGCATAAGTTCGTTTCCGTGTGGGTCGCAGTTCTAACCTAACCTACTTTTCGGAAGAAGTTCGTTTCCGTGGGGGTCGCAGTTCTAACCTAACCTAACCTACTTTTCGGCAGAAGTTCGTTTCCGTGTGGGTCGCAGTTCTAACCTAACCTAACCTTATTTTTGGGCAGAATTTCGTTTCAGTGGGGGTCGCGGTTCAAAGGTTTGAACTGCGACCTAAACTAGCCTATTTATCTGGCATAAGTTCGTTTCCGTACGTTATTATAGGGATTGCAAGGGACACTCGTTAATATAATATATCATATTTTATTATTCAAAATAACGTTACAGTTAATGTTATTATAATTAATGAGCAGTATACTAATTAAACATTATGATATATGAAGTTACACTAAATGACATTAGTGAAAATAAACATTATACCAAATGTTGGTATGACAAATTAGTATTATGCTAATTAATCGTTATGCCATATAAAATTACGAATTTTGTTGTTATAAAAATCGTTTATTATGCTTTTCAAGCGTATGCGTACTAAGAATATGAATTTTGTTTGTATGAAAAGTGAACCACACCCGTTAGAAAGAGATATAATAGCGAAATAGCGAAATAGTAACTTAACTTGTAGCTTTATAAATCGCAATGTCTATTTGCAAAAATGTGTGTACCTATGTGTCAGTGCAGGAAAAAGGTCCCGTTTTATCGATAATTATGGAATAATTAGTTATAGTCTGTCCGGGAAGAAAAGTGTCATAGAACGTAAATATATATAATATACGCTATAATTATAATTATCTATTAGTGCAAGAATTAAGTATCTGTGTACGGTCACGTCTGAAAATATGGATACATTTAATGTGACAAAAACATGTATCCAAGACTTTACACGTGGGTAATAGAGTACGGATGTCACTAATATTCGCATTCGCATTCGTATAATGCGAATATTCGCATCATTTTTGACATTCGTATCAACATTCGCATTCGCATGAAATGATGCGAATATTTTCCGAATGCGAATGTGGACGGAACCCATCCTGTTTTGACCGCGCTGACCCGGCTTATGGTCATATGCTTGCTCATACACAGGAAGTGAAAACGACGGTATCACTTGTCTCCTTTTGATCAATAATATAGGACTCCTTTACATAATCATGCTCTGTATTTATAAACTATGGAATCAAAAATGATAAGCAAGATTAACTTTTCGAATCTACTCCGTAACATTCGTATTCGCATTCGGACATTCGCATCCTGAATATTCGCATTCGCGAATGTGAGAAAAACGACATTCGTGACATCCCTGTAATAGAGCCGTGGCTACATATTTTTGTCACATTAAATGTATCAATATTTTCAGACGTGACTGTACAGTGTGTACCGACACCGACCGACAAAGTAGCTTTCACTAAACTCGTCTACATACGACATAGGTGGTAAATTTGGAAGGTATAGTTGAATTATCGAGATCGTGGAATTGCATATGTAGTGGTTGTACCGTGTTGTGCCTCTTTGTGTGCGGATTCAAATATAGAATGCCTGTACACAAACAATACTACTACGTATGCAATTCCACGCTCTCGATAATTCATCTATATTTTTGTTATGAAATATTACAATCAAGAACCATTCATTAAATACCTAAACTGCAATAATGTCTGTATACACCATAGACATATAAAATAGAAGACAGACGTAATCCCATGAAGATGAAACTTTAAGATAATAAGCCGCGGTCTCGTGCACATACACTAACTTTTGACGTTTGAACCAATCACGGCTCATCCAAGAGTTATGTAAGTATGCGTTCGTGTCACACTTAAACACGAGGGAATCGGCTTATTATGGAAACCCAATTTTGTCTTCACAGCACCACGTCTTCTTATTTTATGTCTGGTATACACCAAGCAATTTACACGGAATGAGGGGTTTTTTTTTTAATATAATGGCTTTCTCCCTTTGTTTAAAGCAATGGGAATTTTGCCAATGTCGAGTATATACGTTAATCTCACTTTTATTACTTTTAATAAAATATAGGCAACGTTGTTCGTTAGAGGCCTTGTTATTTGTAAAGTGATAGCTATTCTTTACAAACACGTGGCGGCCAGCCAGGATAACCGTCCGTCTAACTAAAGAGTGGCTACACGCGTTATGAGATTAATTTTTCATTAGCTGCACACTATTTATTAGATCACCGCACAATAAGCTATCAATATTACACACTGAGCTACTTAAATGAGCAAAAAATAAAAAAATGATTCCCAAGACGTCCAAACTACCCTGCGTTACGAACAGAAGTCCGGAATGAGGGTTAAAATCTTTTTTTTCGATTGTTGGATTTTGACACCTGCTGTCAAAAAGACCTGTCACCACGGTGGTGCCATCTAGTGAAATAATCAATCGCGGAAACCCTCATTACAGCCAGGGTTGCCACCCATTCCATAATATATAGTATCGTACTATATTTTGGGTGCAGCTAATGAAGAATTAGTCTCAAAACGCGTGTAAACTCTCTGTAGTTTAATGGACAGTTGTCCTGGCATGGCCGCCACGTGTTGTTTTGTTTGTAAGGAGCAGCTATCACCCTTACAAAGAGCAAGGCTAAAACCGAACAACGTTGCCTATATTTATTTAACAAATAAAATGTGATTAACGTCGTCCACTTGTCATTGGCAGAATTCCCATTGCTCATGTGCAAAGGGAGAAAGCCATTTATTAAAAAAAAAAACCCTCATTACAGCGTCTTAGCTGACGACGTCGGTTCTCTGATGGAATACATGAATCATGAATACAAAGTTATCGATTGTAACTTTTTCAATTTTCTGCCAACGGTTAACAAGGTGCGACTTTTATATTCAGCGGATATTTTGCTACACGTAAAGTATCCTGTAGAGCTACCGTCACGGGCAACAACTTTGCCTACGATGCACAACTTTGCCAGGCTTGAAAAACATGATTTTCTTCGCAAACAGCTATTTATATCTTATTCCTGAAATGGCCGCCTTTCTCCCATCTCAGAAATAAGGCATGAATAGCTGTTTAGTGAAGAAAACAATGTTTTTTAAGCGAGGCAAAGTTGTGTATCGTAGTCAAAGTTGTAGCATATGACGGTAGCTTTTTCGTAACTGAGCCACAGATATACACGACCACAGCCTAAGAACTTTTTGAAGCTCATGTCGATTGCGCCATCTATGTCAAAGCCACCTAAAGATACCGAATAGAGAAATGTCACCTGCACTGCTACTCCACCTAGTAACAAATAGCGTACTAGTAGTACGCTAGTAACTACTAGGTGGAGTAGCAGTGCAGCTGACATTTCTCTTACATATTCGGTATCTTTAGGTGGCTTTGACATAGATGGCGCAAACAGCGTCACGTTGATAGGAGGACAACTTTTGCTATATACGACGAGACGATGTAGATTTCAGAGCAACGATGCGTAGTTTCAGTGTCCGCAAGGCAAACGGATGGCTCGCGGTAATTAACCTCACTACGTGTTGTGGAACCACCCTGTGCAAACTGCAAACCGAACTGACCCACGTTTTCCTCGTTTCGTTTGACTTGGTTTTTCAACCGAGTCCAACGACGGTGGGTCCGGTTGCCTCTTGGTCACTGTAACTACGTGCCGCGCCATTGCTATAACTAAAATACCTGCGGGCCCTACGGCGCCCCCTAGAAACCAAGAGTAATATCTGTAATTTTTACTACCTTAAGGGAAAAAAGTCAGTAAAGATGAATACGCTGATATTTAACCTTTTCCACGCCAAAGACGTATATATCGGCACCGCAGGTCCAACGCCAAAGACCGATATATCGGTCACCGACCACAGAGCAAAATAGACCTACATGCACACGCATAAAGTTTAACTTCAGTTTTGACATTTAGATGTCGTGGCGTCTGAGTGGTAGCTTTTGCGTTTGACATGGCGTCGAAAAGGTTAAATATCATGCGGATCACAGAATTCCAGACTATAAGTTAATGGTCTTGTTATTTTTTGTAGGTACAGTTACTGCAAAAGGTCATCCAATGACAGTAACTTCTCGCATAAAAATGTACTAGAATATTCACGCCCTGGAGTTCGATTTTTGAATCTCACCGGGTGACTTATTTCGTACTAAATAGTCATGGGCTGCATACAAAAAAAGGCACCGCTGAGATTCAAAAATCGAACTCCTGGTCTTTTAACTTCTAGTAAATTTTGAAGAATAATTTTTGAAGAACATGTGATAGATTTTTGTTTGTATTTTTCTGATAACTGTTATAACTTGGTCTATCATCCATTCACGGCTTGACGTCGATTTCTGGGACACCCTGTATGTAGAAATGGGTAACTCGCGCATTAGTGCGTCCCTGTTGGTACTTGGTAATTCCAACATATGGGGACCAATGTTACTCTGCGTCCGTCTCTGCGGCCTGCGACGCAGATACCTACCATCCGCGGACGCGTCCACCTATGTGTAGAGCTAGCATCAGACAGCCGATAATATATAGAAGGAAACATGTAAGCATGTAAACATGTAATTAATAAGCGTGAGTTACCCTTTTCATAGAGTAACTTATATAGTAGAGCAACACAGCCTACGAACTTTTAGAAGCTCAAGTCAATCGCGCCATCTGCCTGATAGCGACCTAAAGATACCCAAAATGTAAAGAGGAAATGTCACCTGCACTGCTACTCCACCTAGTAGCTACTAGTGTACTACTAGTACGCTATTCGTTACTAGATGGAGTAGCAGCGCAGGTGACATTTCCTCTTTACATTTTGGGTATCTTTAGGTCGCATTCGGGCAGATGGCGCGATTGACTTGAGCTTCAAAAAGTTCTTAGGTTGTGCTGCTCTACTATATAAGTTACTCTATGCCCGTTCCCTCTCGCACATTGGCATGATTGGCATCAATTAGGAAAAGCATTAATTAGTACATTACGCACCTAGGGCGGTAAAATAAAACACGGCTCAGATCGCGGGTATTTGTGGCCCGAACCGAAGGAAAGGGCCATAAACGAGCATTCTGAGGCCTTCTTTATTACCGACCGTGGTGCGTACACAATTTTACGTCTTCTCCTGGGTATGAAGTGAGATTTGCTGCAGCGGCAAATCTCACTTACCGCCCAGAGAGACGTAAAATATATTAACAAAAACCTCGTTAAACAAACGAAAAGAAAGCAAAGACGTATCTTTTAATTTAACTTCTTTTAGTTTTGAATTAGCTTTTTATTTGGTTTCATTAATTAAGAGCATTTCAGACGGAGATTGCAGAAGTGGGAGGTAGATTTGATTAACTCTTAGATAATACTCATTAGTTAATTCATTTTTTCAGTTAGAAAAACTTATTATTTTAATGGTGGGCACTGCCATTATGGCTATGCGTTAGAGGGAGTAAACGATATTGCAATCTGGTTTTATCGTAAAGCTGCGTCCCTTCGACTAGACTTTAATGGCATAATGGTCCATGGTGGAGAGCAGCCTTTAAGAACGTAGGCACATAATACTATAATACATATAACAGTCGCCATCAAATATATCAAAGCGGCCAAGGTGGTCACAAATATCGTAACAACGCCTCTATTGTCAAGACCATAAAGTGCATGTTCAGATATTTTTGAGTAATCTAACCGATATATTTGATGGCGACTGCACAAGAGAAGGTTTTTCTCCTCGCCGCGCCGGCCGTGCGGAAGGGCGACACCGTCAAAGCAAAGACATCTGGCAGCTGTAGCGGTGGCGTCGGTAGTCACGAATGGACAGGACATTGTGGTATTGCTGGTGACGCGTATTATGGCGACAATCTGTCTATAGAATGGCCAGGGAGTAAATACGCCATCGCTCCTCTCCAGGATGGGCCATCATAGGGACGCAGCTATGCGTTAGAGGGAGTCAACAATATTGCGATCTCGTTCCGTCGTATAGCTGCGTTCCTATGATGGCCCATCATGTAGAGGAGCCACCAGATAATGCGTACTTGCGTAGACATGGCGTATACAGAGCAATTCATGACACTTTTTACCCGACTGCCCAAAGAAAGGAGTCTTATTTTATTACGCTATTATTTAGGTAGGTATACTATGACCCTTAAAAAAACTAAGAAGGGTGCATTGGGGTAATGTCCCAAAGCGTGTAATTCCGAAAATTATTCAAATATCGTTCGCATCCCATTGTAATAAGCATACATCGTTATCGCGGGAGAAGCAAACTCGTCTTGCTCCTTTTCTATTTTCGTTAAAGTGCGTCTTTTCGAGGTGAAATTTCGCTTCACAGAAGATAATATTTTTATGAAAATAAAGAGTAATGATGATTTTTGAGGCAAAAAATTGTTCGTGAGTCTAAAAAGAATGAAAAATGTTTTGAATAACAGGTGACCGACGAGTTTGTCGTTAGAACGGCGTGGTTAATCTTTTTAAGTATGAACTATAATCAAGTCGAGTACGAACGAGTGGATACTCGTTTATAAATGTAAATTAATTGAACTCGTAGGTACAAACGTCTAGCTAGATACTACTGTCACTTCTGTTCCTGATTTTCATAATCTTTGGGTACTTTTGTTCCCGCGATAACGACGTATGGACTAAAAAGAGTCATCTTTCGAAATTACCCGCCACTTTTTTCCTGTCAGAATTACCCCAATGCACCCTACTTAGTTTTTTATCTACTATGGAAAAAATCGGTTTTCCAGACAGGTAAGCGCTTGTATATTTTTAAATATCTACCATAACCTACCCTACACGTGTAAAAAAGTCAACAATACTGCTGTTTGCGTGCACAATCATTTGTTACCTGTGTGTAATTTATTGTTCTCGTGTTGTAACGTGTGTTTTGCACACGCAAATACTGTATCTGTGTCAAATATAATAGTTTGCTATTTACGGCTCTCAGGTTCAATAATCATTTTATTTGAATATAATCTAAAACTTGTAACACAAAGGCCATATTTAATGAAATGAATCAACACCGAATACATTGATTATAAGTAGAGACCATATTTTTTTTAGGTATGGATTTATTTTACTAGATCCGCTATCTAGGACAAATTTTGTTGGACAAAGGTTGACAGCTGTCAGTTGCTTGGCATCATGTCAGTGGTTTAAGAGCGAATGTATGGACTTTAAGTGCCGGTCATGACGAAAAAAAAATCTTACGGATGTCATCTCCTGCTAGTAATACACGCACAGATATGCCCGCCGAATTTGTCAGACGAATATGCCCGGCGGACAAATCCGTGCGCGTATGGCGCGAATTGGAAACGGATTTGTCTGCGGACACATCTTAATAGCGCCATACACGAACGGATCTGTCCGACAAATCCGTGTCCAAGTCGGACAAATCCGGCGGACACATCTGTGCATGTATCCCTAGCTAATAGTAGAGACCAACAATTAGATTAGAACGAAACCTCAACTTTCCTTAATTTAATTTCGAATAATTAACGTGTGTATTTAAAAATCTAAACGAACACAAGAAAGTTACCCGAAGGTCGAAAAGTCCGAGAAGCCTTCATTCTGGTTTTGCTAATGAATTTCCCATCCAGCGACTTGTCCAAGCAAATTAAAAAGTTCAAAACGTCAAAACACGGGTCTTTACTGTATGTACTATTTTATTTATTTCTGAAGATAAAAGCACACGGATCATCAGTGGTACCGATCGTCTTGTTTTTTTTGTCCCCTAAATATGTTAAGAGACTTTTTACCTTAAATAATATGAATTTGACCATTTCCAAAGTATAACCATAGAGTAACTTATATAGTAGAGCAGCACAGCCTAAGGACGTTTTGAAGCTCAAGTCAATTGCGCTCTCTGTCCGAAAGTCCCCTAAAGATACCGAAAATGTGAGAGGAAATGTCACCTGCACTGCTACTCCACCTAGTAGCTACTTAGTGTACTACTAGTACGCTATTTGTCACTAGGTGGAGTAGCAGTGTAGGTGACATTTCCTCTTAAATTTTCGGTATCTTTAGGGGGCTTTCGGACAGAGGGCGCTAAATACTTGGAGCCTCAAAAAGTTCTTGGACTATGGCCGTTTATTATATCTTTAAGTCTATGGCATAACCAAAAATAAGTAGAGAAAAAAAGTAATTATTAAAAAAAATATTTTTAATACAGTTGCTCAAAAAAGTGCTTTTCTTGTAGTGGTTTAGCGTGCGGAAAGTTTGATCTCGCGCACTAGTGCTTTTTACTTTTCCAGCCAATCACAGCTAATGACAGTGACAGACAGCCAATCACAGCACCGCACCGCACCGCGCGGAGCGTTCGGATACATGTACGTCATGTACTAAAGTAACCTCAAAGTGAATAATTGTAAATTTTTTCGCAACTGTATTAAATAACGTCGTTCGATACTCGTGCGTAAATGTCATTCTCCGCACTAATATCGAAATGTACTATTTTGCATCATGAAAATTTTATGGTTAGGGTGTCTGTCTGTCGGCGAACGCAGAAGACACAGGTTTGATTTTATTTTAACCATGGGTACCAGGACAGATGCCTTGATCACTTTTCCCTTTGTTTACAGGATGTTTTTTTTTTAATAACTAGCCATAGTATGACCAAGTCCGAAATCCGAAAATAATTGACCTCCCCATAGAAAACGTCGACGCCTGATCAACCGAAATGTATGAAGCTGACAATTTTTTTCGTTATTTCTCAGTTTTTCCCATAGTAAAAGTTGTTCAATGTGGCCTACCAACACACCCCGCACAATATGGCTCTTTTTTAATTTACACTAAATAACAATATTATGCAACAAATATATAAAAAGAAAACTTAAAATCTACCTATAAAACTAAATAATTCTAAAACCATAAACTAGGTAAGGTCGCCGAGGTCCGACCCTTGCGGAAGAGTTCCCATAATGCTGGCTGCGTTCCCTCTTTGGACGGCTATGCCAATCCGATGTGCCAGGAACGAGCCAGCTCTACGGTCCCCGGTGACCTCAACTAGTTTTTTTTAAATTTCTGTAATTAATTTCCGGGCGCTTGAGCACCACGGCCCTAGGGTTTCGACAGCGAAAGCCACAAATATATGCTGATTTGTAAGAGCGATATATTTGCGGCGTTTCGCCGCCCCGGCCACTGCAGCCGCCCCGCCTGCTCTCAGTGAAGTCGTGGAGACATGGGACGGCGCTAGAGTGTCCACGCATGTGGCATCCCAAATAAGGGGCCGTCCCAGTCTCCACGGTACTAGAGTCATGCCGTCGGGCCTCTTGCCATCGTCACGCCATATGGCTTAGTTATTGAAAAAAACATTGTGTAGAGCATTTTAAGTTATTCGAAATTATTTGAATATTCTATGTTATCTATTGTATAAATACTATAATTAGGTACATATCTTTAAGGTAAGAATCCCTTAAAGGGATGAAAAGGGGAGTAATTTCATGTACTTTTTTTATAATAGTACGTGTACTAGTATGGTGCAGTCAAAGCAAAGCCATAAAGGTAAAATATCAGCTCGTACTCTATTAACATCATAATAAATTTTGGTCTTCATCCTATTTTAAGATTGCATGTCAAACGCTCCCACTTAGAATAATTTGATAGCGGTTAATAATAGTCGTTAGGAAGCTATTTTAAATCAATAAATACCTATGTTATGTTTTTATACGACTCTCCTATGGTTTTTAAGTAATAAAACTTGATACGTTTCGATTACATGCAGACACATTCAAATTAACTATTTAAAAGGTTTTAAAAGAACGCATATTGTGTGCTCTAAGTTCCAAAATAAGAAGGCTTGTCGACACTTCTAATAAGATTCAAGTGACGTTTAACTTATTAAAATATTGTTTTTTTTTTGTTTTCAATTGGTATCGTATTCTTATTGTGAAAATTAAGAAAAAAAATCGATTCCAAGTTTTCTCGTACTGTTTCTTTCTCGCAATATGATACCAATTATGCCCTTAAACGGATCACCGGTATTTTTGTTACAGCCTGTATTTCTGTAAGATGCCATTTCGATCACGAAAAAGTTAATTTTGATAACAAATCCGTGGGTACCATGATTTTAGAGTAAGAACACCGCTCCAGGACCTCTATTCGACTCGACTAAGTGTAACACTAACATATGTCACCTCTATTGCGATTGTATTGCGGCTCTATTGCGATGGTATTGCTGTTGGTTTTATCTGTCACATTAACAGTAGGTATCGCTCACAGAGGACCGATCTCTTTATGCGTAGTCTTTCTTAGGATAGAGGCGCCCTTGTCTATAGTTTCTATAGGAATCGACCGTGTTAGTATATTTGACAAATAATTGTCTTAGCTGTCAGATATCTGTGCTAATAGCGTTGGGGTACACAGATCGATACATTTATACATATTTTGATGAGATAATCTGAAAAATCATTCTAATCATTCAGGAGTAATACTACGCAAGAACTAAATGTAACAAGGGTTTGTATAATAATGAGTATTTATGGAACTTTTGTCATGATATACCTACTTCATCCATTTATATAAAATTATTCTCTTGCTTAGAATCTGATAATGTTAGCTCCGCAAATCACAAACTGATACTGGCGCTAACGGGGCGCAAAGCGCAAGAGTGATACAAGCATCTTAGGTCCAACCACGTATCTAGTCCTACCAGCGCTCGCACATGCGCATTGCTGATCTGTGATTTTGACGTAAGTACCTATCTCACTTTAGATTATTTACTCTGTGCTTTAGTGAAGCTTTGCGTCACTCAAAAATGAGATATGGCCAGAGGGGTACAACTCAAAGTAAATCTGTCAAAAAATTTGAGTTTGACACGACGTATCCGATACGTTTGCATAAGTGCGAAAAAGAACTTGTCATGCGTTAAGAAGGGACAACATGATTCGTGACGTTACGTGACATTACAGAGGTCTCTCTGTTATACTATTATTTACTCTGTGATATGGCGGAGGTGTTGTGATGTTATTGCATGACACTGTCATTTATGCACAGTCGAATAGCCCTCCAGTAGATCCAATCAATATCTATTTAAATTCCCACCAGTAATAATATAAAATTCTTCGAATTCTTAAAGTTCCTATCATGAGTTTCCGAAACAATGGCTGAGAAATATTAGAATTTGTATCGTATCAGTTTAGAATTTTAGAACAATGACAAGTGTTATAACCTTATAACAATCTAACATGTATTACAAGTTTGGTTTACACTTCCGATACACAGCAAGTGGGAGGCAATTAAATGTATGTACAGTCAACAGCGAAGTAGGTAAGTAGCTAAGCGAATAACTAATAAAAATAAGCTTTAAGTTAACCTTTATTGAAAAGAAAAAAAGTGTAATAAATAGTTAAAGCAATGACGCGTAGTTATATATATGTAGTATCGAAAACGCAGCGACGCACCGTTTTAGAGGGTTTTACCCATGGTACCACGGTTTTTGTACCACGGGGGACCACAGGACTTTTTTTTCCCCGTATTTTCCCCGTAGACCCCACTGCTCCAGTTTTAAGTTATCTTTTTGAATACGAAACTGTCCGTGGGCCCACGGGTCATTCCTCGAAAATAAATATTTCCCGTAGTCCCACAGCAATAGATATGTCATAAATTACGCCTCTAAATACTATTCTTTTTTTAATAGGCAAGGTAGATTTTGGTTATTTTTTTTTTGCTGTGCCTTTAAATACTAGCAAATGAATACCATTCTCGAGCAGTGGGTCTATGGGGACAAAATTAGTACTCGTGGATCCACTGAGGGTCATAGCAGTAGGACCACGGTTAATACCCGGTTCTTTTCAATTACCCATAGTCCCATTTCGGTGTTGTGGGTCTACGGGGAAAAAAAATTACCCGTGGTCCCCCGTGGTACAAAGGCCGTGGTACCACGGTTAAAACCCGCATTTTAGCTCTGTGAGCGACTTATATTTGACTGGGTCTAAAATGGAAGGAGTTTTTTTACGCACTAATAGTGGAGCACGTTTTACCTTGCCGTGGGGTGCCCGGCCTTAGAATTGTCCCCCACCATATCGTCCCGTGGTTACAGTAGGAGTCTGCTAATGGAATATACCGGGAGATGGGCAGCGAAAAAAACTGCGCGCGCCAACCCGCCTGCCAAGCGTGGCGCGAATGGCAAACCCCCCCTAAAGGGGAGGCATATGTTCAGCAGTGGACGTCTTATGGCTGAGATGATGATGATGACGTTTTACTTGTGGTTAAAACGATTATTGGCTCTTTTAAAAACGGAAGCGACATGAATGCTATTTTACATACAAAACTTGCTTAAACCAAGGATTAGTGTTCAGATTTCACACTTAAAGCCTAATTACGATCGTGACTAAGTCGCATACTTTGTACTGGGAAGTGTCCAAGGCCCCAAAATGTGCGTAAATGTAGCGCCTAGTTTAACAACTGCATTCGTAAAAAAAATTAAAACAAAGAAACCGGGTCAGACCAGTAATTTTCCATTAGTACCTGCACTACTATCTGTTTGCTAATATAGAGTGAGCGTTCGTATGTAAGTATTTTTAGTATAATGTGGCACTGCAATTGAATTTCCCAGAGGGCCGATAGCCATTAAATGGTGTAATACCATCCGGACGTCGTGTGGCTCCATGCAGAGCGCGGCCCGTATAGCTCTCGACCGCGTCACATGGAGGGGCATCACAGTTGGTCACGATCCTCAGTCATGAGGGTACGACGAAGAAGAAGAAATTGAATGTCAAGAAGTCGGAAGTCAGAATGGCCCTATATGCATTAACATGAACGTAGCGTCAAATACGAGTCCTAAGTTTTTAGCATCGAGAATTTTTGACAATCAGTCTACAAAGCTCTCAGTAAATACCTCAAGACTTATTTCTGCCTTATGTTACGTATACTTATTGCGATCACAATTCCAATTCAGCGCGGCGCGGGTATGCCACCTACGAAGTGGCCTTGCCCGGAGGACCGTATTTAGAGATACATTTTTCTTAGGTAAGTATATTTAGAGGCCTTAGCCCAGCTGTGGGACAATAAAATGAGCTATTGAAAATTATAAATATTTTTTTATACACCGTGGGCTGCTAAAACCCGACAGATTTTAACAGTGTATTTTTGATCATATTTAGAGACTAAACTGTCCTATAAACTTTTCTGGAATACGCCTAGTTTCAGAGTTAATACTAATTTTTAAAAAAGAAAAAATATTATAACTTGGCACAAAACGCCTTTCTGGTGGCGTTTTTGCTACTATTGGGCATAGTGTACACATCCTTATTGACAAATATCAAAATGACAAGGAATAGTTTGCACTAAACTATTTTTTTTTGAAAACAATGTACCATTTCGTTTTAGACGATCGTATTTTTAATAACATTTACTTTTCATGTTCACAAAACATTCAAAAACTTGGAAAAAAAAAAGAAAAAAATATTTTTTTGGCGAAATTGACCTAAAGTCATATAACGTTTTTTCCTTCTTTTGGTCTCAGAAATGCGTGGTTAAGACCTGTTGGGTTCTAACAGCCCACGGTGTATATTATAGGTAAATTTAATATTTAGTTTCATGTTATTAAGTTTATTTACATTTTCTTTAATTTAAGAAAATGTAATTATACTTTAGACGAATTTTTGTCGGTGTGAAGGCTTAATTGCCCCCTTGGTAAAATTGCCTCTAACCCTAACCAGTGTTTTAACCGAAGCTTAAGGGCACTTGCAACGGCAGTAGAGTCACACAAAGAAGCAGTGAGTTGACATAACAACAACGCATCTGGGTTCAGCGTACGCGCTGTAGCCAGCCGGCAAGGTCGTTCAAGGCAGGCCGGTGTGCACGTGGGAACCTCTCTCTCGCCGGCCACTGCCTTTCTGTTTTACTGTGTTGTCGTAGCTTGCAGAGCTTTATATACCACTACAGTAGCAAACAACTGCAGCCTTATAAGGGCACTTGCAACAGCACTAGTCACACAAAGCAGCAGTGAGCAGTGAGTTGACATAACAACAACGCACCTAGGTTCAGCGTACGCGCTGTAGCCGGCCGGCAAGGTCGTTCAAGGCAGGCCGGTGTGCACGTGGGAACCTCTCTCTCGCCGGCCACTGCCTTTCTGTTTTACTGTGTTGTCGTAGCTTGCAGAGCTTTATATACCACTACAGTAGCAAACAACTGCAGCCTTATAAGGGCACTTGCAACAGCACTAGTCACACAAAGCAGCAGTGAGCAGTGAGTTGACATAACAACAACGCACCTAGGTTCAGCGTACGCGCTGTAGCCGGCCGGCAAGGTCGTTCAAGGCAGGCCGGTGTGCACGTGGGAACCGCTCTCTCGCCGGCCACTGCCTTTCTGTTTTACTGTGTTGTCGTAGCTTGCAGAGCTTTATATACCACTACAGTAGCAAACAACTGCAGCCTTATAAGGGCACTTGCAACAGCACTAGTCACACAAAGCAGCAGTGAGCAGTGAGTTGACATAACAACAACGCACCTAGGTTCAGCGTACGCGCTGTAGCCAGCCGGCAAGGTCGTTCAAGGCAGGCCGGTGTGCACGTGGGAACCGCTCTCTCGCCGGCCACTGCCTTTCTGTTTTACTGTGTTATCGTAGCTTGCAGAGCTTTATATACCACTACAGTAGCAAACAACTGCAGCCTTATAAGGGCACTTGCAACAGCACTAGTCACACAAAGCAGCAGTGAGCAGTGAGTTGACATAACAAAAACGCACCTAGGTTCAGCGTACGCGCTGTAGCCAGCCGGCAAGGTCGTTCAAGGCAGGCCGGTGTGCACGTGGGAACCGCTCTCTCGCCGGCCACTGCCTTTCTGTTTTACTGTGTTGTCGTAGCTTGCAGAGCTTTTTATGCCACTGCAGTATGTGGTAGCAAACAAACATAATGTCATAGACTTAAAGATATAATAGACTGCCATAATCTAAGAACTTTTTGAGGCTCCAAGTCTTTAGCGCCATCTAGTCCAGAGTGACCTAAAGATAACCAAAATGTAAGAAGAAATGTCATCTGCTCTAGTACGCTAGTCGTTACTAGATGGAGTAGCAGAGCAGGTGAAATTTCCTATTACATTTTGGATATCTTTAGGTCGCTCTGGACTAGATGGCGCTAAAGACTTGGAGCCTCAAAAAGTTGTTAGACTATGGCTGTATATTATATCTTTAATTACATGGTATTGTTAAGGCCCTTAGCCCCAGCCCTATTGAATTTCTCATAAGGCACTAACAGTCCAGTACTTTGAGATAATGATTTATAGGCCTAAAAGAAAAAGATCGTCTCTTCACTACTTTTGAAAAAAAAATCGTAGGTATCTTATCTTACATTGTTGCTCTAACTTGAAACGTTATGTCCATACCATACATGTCTTTTGAGTGACAGAACAAGATATATGTTATTATAAGGACTGTATCGTATATTATGGGTACAACTTTACTTAGCCGTTTCTTTTTTGTTTTATATTTTTATTTCAAAATCACACATGTGTTTAATCAGTGCTTTAATAAGGTACATATTTCGTCATGGGAGCTCGACGTAAAGCATATGGTTTGGACGAAATTTACCCAATCCTCTCGAGTAACAATAACGATTTTGGACAAATACTACAAGCCAATTTGCGGTTTGCAAACAAGACAATATCATACAAAAAAAAATCGTACTATGTAAACAGCAATTACACATGATTTGTATAGCGAAACATCTAGACATAGTCTAAGCATTTTTTTTTCGTTAAAAAAAAAGCTTAGGGTCTGTGCATGGTGGCCTTTTAGAGAATATGGCATGTTACTTACGACAACTCTGACTTTGACATCTAATATAACTATCACGGAGCGTTTCTATCGACCCGCTTTAGCGATGGATCAACGCCATGAATGTCCGTTAGGCTTTGGTTTTTAGCTTATTTTTCTAGCTGTCTCTTTCATTTGGCTTGCATCAAAAATTGAAGGGGTTGCAAAACGTGGGATGAAAAATCGTATATTCGTAAAAATAAAATTTCACCACATTTATTCCGCTGCTGCTCAATTGAACAATCATGAAGAGGACACTTGGATAACATGTTTTGGTAGCCTATTGCAAGCTACTACCAGACGATGTCGTGTCCGCAAAGCATATAAGTCATTTTTTGGCCAGGGTATTCATATTTATAACAAGTTACCCGTCGATGTTTTGAATCTATCATTTCCCGCTCTTAAGAAATACTTGAAAAAAACTTTAATGTCAAAGGGTTATTACAGGGTCGAGGACTATATGACAGACATATATGCATGGCCCAAACCAGAATCTATAAAATCATCTAACATTTAGAGGACACAGTTCAAGTAAGAAAGAATATCAAACGTATTGCGAAGCAGTCAGATTTGGATTTTATTTTTATTTTTCATTTTAATTACACAATAGGCAGGTACATGTCTGTCTCTCAAGCTGTTTTGATATGCCTTCTTGAAGAACTACGCATTATTGTATATAGTATCTTTAATGTATTTGTAGTACTGTTTTGAAAAAATAAGTCCCGCCGAGTTTCTTGCCGGTAATAAGTAATACTTCTCGGGTCAGAGGTGTAGGGTTAGAACCGGTGGTAGTTTCTTTTCTCTCTGACGTTCATAAGTGCATTGTAATGTGCCTAAATTGAAGAATAAATATCTTTTATCTTTTATCTTTTTATTAATCTGTTTTTACTTTAAATCGTACCAAAGAGTCGGTGAAATAGTCTCAAATTCAGCTCGATAGGCTTGTCCAGATTGTATTTGCTATACGGTATTAAAAGCATCATGCATGAGGTCCCTGAAATAAAAATAAATGTCAAACCTTCTTAAATCAGATATTGCTTAAAAATACCCTCAGATCAAACTCTTAGAACATAGTAATACAAAATAATACACATGCTAGCCGTTAGACCAGGTTTTATCTGTACCCATAATTAACGATACAGTCCTTAAGAACAATATAGGAGTAACGAGATGTAATGTAACTCTCGTTAACTAGAACTGGATTTTTTAATAAATCAGGAAAAATAATCTAGGCTTATTTTTGCTTACGATACTTAAAGAGTCGTTAGGACGCACGCGTTCCCATACAAACGTAGTTTAGCTCTCATTTTAAAACGACATGCCTTAGAACCACGAAATTTGGCATGGGCATTCTAGTAGTACAGATCTATGTCGGTAATTCGTTTTGGTTGCTAAAAATTGTAATACAAAGAAAATACAGCCAGATACAGATTTACATACAAAACTTATTTTTGCTATATTTTCTTTGTATTACAATTTTTAGCAACGAAAACAAATTACTGACATAGATCCGTACTGCTAGAATGCTCATGCCAAATTCCGTGGATCTAAAGCATGTCGTTTTAAAATGAGAGCTGAACTACGTTTGTATGGGGACGCGAGTTCACGCGAGCGTCCTGGCGACTCTTAAGTAATCGAATTCCGCTCAAGTTTTACGCCTTAGGCTAAAAACACACCTAGCGGAATGGAGGCAGTATTGTATGGAGGTCTATGACAAATTTCAGCTACCATCGACAAAGCTCCATACATTACTGCCGCCATTCCGCTAGGTGTGATTTTAGCCTTATATAATGGTTTAACTTAAATAAGCTCTGGCTCGAGTTTTGTAGTCAATGGTAATAAAGCCTTGCCAGGCGCAGCGATTGGCAAACCGTCTAGAGTTAATGCCGAAATTATAGTTAAGGGCTATCTATACCTAGGTACATAGAGTACAGTCGCCATCGAATATATCGTGTGATACTCCCCAGCACGACCACGGAGCCTTTTCGAATTTCTTTTGCGGTACTAATTCACGAAATTAAATGTACTATTTAGTACTTTAGGTAAAAAAAATTGTACCCTCACGGTTTGGGCACAGCAACATAGGGGTCGTGGTCGTGCCAGGAAGGTACTACCTGGCACGACCACGCTATATTTATGCTTAATTTATGGGTCAAAGTAACGCAAATTAAATGTACTCAATTAGTACTTACTCCAAAAGTTGATATTCTGGCACTGAAGGTGGAAAAAGGGCATTTGAAGTCGTAAGCATACAAGAACATGGCGGCAATAAGGTGACAAGTCGAGCTAAAAATTAAAGAAATATGAACTTTAAATAGAAGCACATAAGATTCAAATTTGTTCAATTTTATATCATGACTTATCACCTTCTTCCCGCTGTGTACGGCCTAAATAGTGGGGTGGCGTACATGACAAAAAAGTTAATAATACCGACCTTGATGATAATTAGGTATTCTTTGGAAAGGTGAAACCTTTAGGACTAAAAAAACATTTTTGGACGGGGAGCCACCTAAATTTATGGTGCGGTGTGGGTGAGAAGGGGGGAGATACAATTGTAAACTTAGGAAATGAAGTATTTATTAAGTTTCTGCATTACGTGTAATGCTTTTTAGGGTTCCGTAGTCAACTAGGAACCCTTATAGTTTCGCCATGACCGTCCATCTGTCCGTCTGACTATCTGTTCGCGGTCTAGCTCAGTGACCGTTAGCACTAGAATGCTGAAATTTGGTATGTGCATGTGTATTAATTACGCCGACAAAGTGATAGAATAAAAACTGAAAAAATATTTTTAATTAGGGCACCTCCCGTACACATTAAGTGGGGGATTTTTTTTTTCGCTTCACCCCTGTCGTGTTGGGTATCGTTGGATAGGTCTTTAAAAAGAATAGAGGTCTGTTAAAACAGCTTTTGGGATAAAACTGATAGTATCGTAAATAATAGATTTGAACGTTCAAAAAAGGGGCGCCTCTATCTAACTTCTAACCAGTGGGTCCATTTTTTTAATCATGAAAGTGAGGCCTGATTAGTACTTTGGACTTCATTTCACACACTGATAATCTTATTTTATTACAAATCTGAGCAGGTTTGTCTTTGCACTCGGGCGACACAGATCAATCACATCCCAAAAAACAGCTCTTCTGGCTTTTCATGGCCACGTGATGTCGAACTTTAGGTATGGATTAATTCTGTGGGGTAACAGTACAAATGTAAAGAAAGTATTTATTATTTAGAAAAAAGTTTGCGCGCTGTTTACGGTTCAGATCTACCATGTAGACCTATACAGGGTGTAACAAAAATACTGGTGATCCGTTTAAGGGCATAATTGGTATTATATTGCGAGTAAGAAAAATTTTGGGATGGTCTTATTACACTTTCCATAGATATAACAGAGAAGGCGCTATTATCGTTGATCCTTATCATAGACTCACCCTTGTGATTATTGCTTACGTATAATTTAATAAGAAACCAGCAATGGCCCTTCGTGCTAAGCCAATTTTGTGCTTTTTTCAAGAATGATGCAAAACAGCCAAATAACAGCACCATCAAGGTGCTGTTATTTGGCTGTTTTGCATCATTCTTGATATTATTTTTCAAGTATGTCCACAACAACAAACAATATTAACATAGATAATGTACAGTTTACATCAAAAATATGTTTACAGTTTTGCGCCTTACTCCTTTGTAATAACTGTAATAAGGTCCAAAAATGATTTTTTTTTTGATATCGACTGTAACTCGGGATAACCTCAAGTAGGCTAACCACCAGAGATGGGCAATAATTTATTTGAATACGAATAACGAATTAGAATAAATGACTTTATTCGCAAATGGCTGAAATAATACTATTTTTTAGAGTACCTCTCGTACACATAGTGGGGAGTGATTGTTTTTGCTCCAACCCTATTATTAACCTCTGCTTATAGGTCAGTCATTGAATGTTCGAAAAAAGGTATAAAAGGACCTAAGTACAATAGAAACGTTTATTACCCTCCACCGCTCTTTGAAGGGTAACAATGAAACCGACTAAATTATGTAGGTTAGTTACGGTATGCTATCAGCCATCTTGAAACGTGTTTTAAAATCAGTCGCGTTGCGTATCTTCTGTCCTTTAGGGTGTGTCGCGTGTGCGGTCTCTAGTTAAATCACAGAGTAAATAATAGTATAACAGAGAGACCTCTGTAATGTCACGTAACGTCACGAATCATGTTGTCCCTTCTTAACGCATGACAAGTTCTTTTTCGCACTTATGCAAACGTATCGGATACGTCGTGTCAAACTCAAATTTTTTGACAGATTTACTTTGAGTTGTATCCTTGCTTTGAGACCGTGTCAGTGTATTTGACAACTAATTGTCTTAGCTGTCAGATATCTGTCCTAATCATAAAGTTATATATAAAGTAGAATTCATACATCGGCCACAAAGAGAGGCTGAAAGAGAAGTCAAGTAGGGGGCTGCATTTCTTTCTAAGTAGGGTGACCATATGAACTATGATGTATGCGGGACAGAATGGGGATAACGGCTTTTTTAGCCTATGGTGCCTATGTCAAAAAAATGAAATGAAGGTATATTTTTTTTTCTATGCTTTTGGTTTTTGTCTACTGTTATTTCTGTTTTGAATTGCGGGATGAATTCCGCTAAGTGTGTGTTGTGTTGTGCCCAACTAAAAAATAGTTTTTAAACCTAAACACACGTGTGAACAAGGTTTGATCTCTAATAATTCTTAATAATGTATTTTACAAAAATTTACTTTAACCATATGTATAAAAATAAATAAAACGCCACATTAACCAATCATAATTTTTTTAAATAAAATATTCACAAAAATAAGTACATACCTACCTAATGTTGATTATCTTCTTCTATGTCCTCGTTCATGTCGTTAGGGCCCGATTTAGGAAGGTGAACAACACACAAAAATATGACGACTCGAATATGTAGAGTACAAAAAAACTACGGAGTGCCTCCTTAGAACACTTGTAGATGTTTTTTTATAGAAGGACGATGGCAAACAAGCATACGGCCTGCCGGGTGTTAAGCAGCTACCGCAGGTTATGAACACCAGCAACTACAGTTTTCTTGACATAGTCAGATAGTCTTGGAACTCTTGGAGTCATTGGAACGAGATTTACACATTTACCCTAATAAAAAACCAGCCAAGAGCAGGCCAGGCCATGCTCAGTGTCCCTTCCGTAGTTGCCGGCCTGTTATAATACATCCGTTCAAAAGGTAGTTTAGTAAAGGATACTTGGCGGCGCTTGTAGTAACATGACGTCATTTCACTTTATAGTTTTTGAGTGAAAACTCAAAAACTGCTTAACCGATTGTATTCAATAAAGTTTTTATTGAAAGTACATAATGTACTTATCAGGCCTCACTTTCATGATTAAAAAAATGGACCCACTGTTTAGAAGTTAGATAGAGGCGCCCCTTTTTTGAACGTTCAAATCTATTATTTACGATACTATCAGTTTTATCCCAAAAGCTGTTTTAACAGACCTCTATTCTTTTTAAAGACCTATCCAACGATACCCAACACGACAGGGGTGAAGCGAAAAAAAAAATCCCCCACTTAATGTGTACGGGAGGTGCCCTAATTAAAAATATTTTTTCAGTTTTTATTCTATCACTTTGTCGGCGTAATTAATACACATGCACATACCAAATTTCAGCATTCTAGTGCTAACGGTCACTGAGCTAGACCGCGAACAGATAGTCAGACGGACAGATGGACGGTCATGGCGAAACTATAAGGGTTCCTAGTTGACTACGGAACCCTAAAAAGCATTACACGTAATGCAGAAACTTAATAAATACTTCATTTCCTAAGTTTACAATTGTATCTCCCCCCTTCTCACCCACACCGCACCATAAATTTAGGTGGCTCCCCGTCCAAAAATGTTTTTTTAGTCCTAAAGGTTTCACCTTTCCAAAGAATACCTAATTATCATCAAGGTCGGTATTATGAACTTTTTTGTCATGTACGCCACCCCACTATTTAGGCCGTACACAGCGGGAAGAAGGTGATAAGTCATGATATAAAATTGAACAAATTTGAATCTTATGTGCTTCTATTTAAAGTTCATATTTCTTTAATTTTTAGCTCGACTTGTCACCTTATTGCCGCCATGTTCTTGTATGCTTACGACTTCAAATGCCCTTTTTCCACCTTCAGTGCCAGAATATCAACTTTTGGAGTAAGTACTAATTGAGTACATTTAATTTGCGTTACTTTGACCCATAAATTAAGCATAAATATAGCGTGGTCGTGCCAGGTAGTACCTTCCTGGCACGACCACGACCCCTATGTTGCTGTGCCCAAACCGTGAGGGTACAATTTTTTTTACCTAAAGTACTAAATAGTACATTTAATTTCGTGAATTAGTACCGCAAAAGAAATTCGAAAAGGCTCCGTGGTCGTGCTGGGGAGTATCACACAATATATCGGAGCGGCCGAGGTGGCCACAAATATCTGAACAACGTCTTTATTGTCAAAGCGATAAGGTGCTTGTTCAGATAGATATTTTTGAGTACCATATATTTGAAGGCAACTATACAGTTTGGATATAGTGTGCTAAATATGTTTTATTATTTATTATGTACTGATTTAAACTGACACGATTTCCACTCATCATTTTGACAAAACACGGGGCTACTACTACTATCGAGCCCCGGAGTGCCTTAAAACGTTGAGATAGCTCAATTAACTCAAAAGGAAACATAATTTTATTTTTAAAAAGAGACACACCATTTACAAATTTTCCATAAAATGTACAGTTCACGAAAAAAAAACTACTTATTTTGTAATTTTTGACACAAACTATTTTATGACAACTGATGCCAATCGATCCTATTTCCAACAAGAACTTCTTCTTAAACTTCTTAATGACAAACAAGTGAAACAAGTTTATGGCACCAGAGAAGCCATAAATAAAGGAAAAAAAAGTTCATACAATTTTAGTAGGAAAAAAGGGAAAATTAGAAAAAACTGTGAATGCAGTTTTACTTTTTAGGAAAAATAAAAGACTGTTTCCTTTCAGTAAATTGAGCAATCTCAACGTATTAAACGTAGTTTACTTCCAGGGCCCGACTTATTTTTCCACCCTGTATAATAATGGGAAAACAATATATACCATAGCATCATCATCAACATCGAGCAAAGTGTATGTTTTTTTTTATTCCACGACGATGGCAAACAAGCATACGACCCGCCTGATGGTGAGCAGCTACCGTAGCCTATGGACTCCAAATGCGTCACAGGCACGTTGCCGACCCTTCACAAAAAGGAGGATTCACTGTGTTGATATCTAATAATTTAAAACAAAAAAAGAACCGACTTCACTTAGGATCTGCTATTCCAAGAGGAAGTGGCCGAGTTGCTGTAAAATATAGTGAAATCACTATAGGTGTGCCTATAATAGTTGAAGAGTTCCCTCGATTTCTCCAGGATCCCATCATCAGACCCTGACTTGGTGACAATGGGACCATCTAGGGGTTATACCAGTTCGATTAAAAAAAAATTTTTGAAAATCGGTTCACGATTCACGGAGATATGGAGTAACATACATACAAAAAAAAACATAATGATGATAAAAAAAAAACAGTCGAATTGAGAACCTCCTCCTTTTTTGAAGTCGGTTAATAAAGGAACAAGAGCGTCCCTCGTCGTCAACACACTGGGTCCTCTTTCACCTTTTCTAAACACTTCTGTATTTTTGTCGTTTCTCAACTACTTATTTATACTAGTTCTAGTTATTGGCTTCGTGGTGTTAATTCATAAAGCTCTGTCAAATCTAAAACGTCACTAACGGAAGTAACTTTTATTGTTGCATCAGAGAACGTTACCAAAATTCACTATCTAATTCCTAGATTTCAGTTGTTTTCTGTAAGTCATCTTCAGTTTCAGAAGTAGGAACCATATCTATTACCTCAAATTAAAGCTATTTGTCGTAACTGATGTACTTTCAAGCCAAGTAAAATCCTCGGTTGTCGATCGTTTGTCAACTCTATTTTGAGTAGTCGTTTCATCTTTGTTATTTAAATTTGCTGCTGGCACTTCATACATGTTTTGATCTGTTATAGGCTCAGTTGAAAGATCTTTTATTTTCTCGTGAAAAGGCATTACTAGAATTCACTTCTGAGGTCATAACTATCGAAACTTCACTGGTTGCTTGATATTCATATTCACCTGTTTCTATATCAGGGATAAGATTTACTTCTGAGTAATTGAAGCTATTCGTTTTTATTTCATTATTTACTGCATCTTCTTGCAAAGCATTTTTTTCTGTAGTTTGTAGTTTTTCGACTGCCACTTGATCTATGTTTAGATCCGTAATATGATTAACTGAAGCTGAAGCCTCCATTGTCGCGTCAATAACAACATTATTGAGATCTACTTCTGAAGGCGTGGTTATCGACATTTCACTTGATATTTGAGATTCATGTTTATCTATCTCAGAATAAGAGACAAGATTTATTACCGAGTGATTGAAGCTATTCGTTTTTATTGAACTATTTACTGCATCTTCTTGCAAAGCAATTTTTTCTGTAGTTTGTAGTTTTTCGACTGCCACTTGATCTATGTTTAGATCTGTAATAGGATCCGCTGAAGCCTTCATTGTCGCGTCAAAAGCAACATTATTGAGATCTACTTCTGAAGGTGTGGTTAACGACATTTCACTTGATATTTGAGATTCATGTTTATCTATCTCAGAATAAGAGACAAGATTTACTACCGAGTGATTGAAGCTATTCGTTTTTATTGAACTATTTACTGCATCTTCTTGCAAAGCAATTTTTTCTGTAGTTTGTAGTTTTTCGACTGCCACTTGATCTATGTTTAGATCTGTAATAGGATCAGCTGAAGCCTTCATTGTCGCGTCAATAACAACATTATTGAGATCTACTTCTGAAGGCATGAAGCTATTCGTTTTTATTGAATTATTTACTGCATCTTCTTGCAATGCATTTTTTTCTGTAGTTTGTAGTTTTTTGACTGCCACATGATCTATGTTTAGATCTGTAATAGGATCAGCTAAAGCCTTCATTGTCGCGTCAACAACAACATTATTGAGATCTACTTCTGAAGGCATCGTTATTGACATTTTACTTGATATTTGAGATTCATTTTTATGTATCTCAGAATAAGAGACAAAATTCATTACAGAGTGATTGAAGCTGTATGTTGTTGCTGTGTGTAATAATTTTTCCCACAAAATGGGAGTAGTCTCCTCAGTTACTCCAGTTGTAGTTGTAGTTTTAGTTTCAGTATTTAAATCTGTCACTTTATTTATTATTTTATCTGATATAGGCTTAGGCAATTGCATGTCGAACTTTAAAGGATTAATTTCCCAACTGTTACTTTGATTTGAACTGATAATATTTATCCCAGGACTTGTAGAAAAGTATAAGTTTTGTGGATATTTCTCTATAAAGTCTGTATCCATTGTTTTTTGCCATTCTTCACTATGTTTTTCTTTTATTGGTGTATTGGTTGAAAAATTATTCCCTAAGGGCAAAATATTCGCCTTTGTGGTCGATAAGACTATGTCTAGTATTGGAAGTCCTTGAGTATCGTTTAATAATTTTATTGAGTTTATGTCCAAACGTTCCGTATTTAACTGGTATTTATCTATGTTACCGTTCTCTAAGTTATTTGATGACTCCTCGTTTTCAACAACAAACGTGTCTTTAGGCAAAAACATTGTTTCTTGTATTTTCTCAGATTCGAAATGTTTTCGCCCAGGAATGCTATCCTCCTTATAAAATTTCCAGTTATCATTGAAATGTTTCGGGTACAATACTACTTCGATTCTTGGTCTACCTTCAGGATCAACCACTTTCATAACAAGAACGCCTTCATTCTTTGTCGTACGGTGGTCGTCGACTGATCTTCTTTCTTTATTCAAAGGGTCTTTTATTTTATCCTGTCTCCACTTGGCTGTCTAGAAAAGGCAAAGTTTAGCATTAGATTTCCTATGGAAGGAACCTTGAACAAGTTTGTTCGAATGGGTATCCTGCTTTTTCGCCAAAAATTGTATTGACGAATTTCACTTGCCAACCAACTTTTCGCAGAAGTTTCATTTGGCCAAATAACTTTTACCAAATAATGATTTCGCAACCATTTCATTTCCCAACCCCATAGTTGGGAAATGAAATGCTCTACCCCAGAGCCACATTTAAGTAGGTTAGTTCCAAAACGCATGCGGATGAAGCCGCGGGAACAGTAGTACTAAACTAAAACCAAATCGTTTCGCAGCATCGCCGAATTTCGGTAGCCAAGATAAAGTAATATTTTACCGCGTTTATGTGCATACATTATATTAAAATTCTGCGAAAAGTTGGTTGGCAAGTGAAATTCGGCGATATAATTTTCGGCGAAAAGGCAGAGAACCGTTAGCTAGGAGTGTTCAGTTTTAGAATGGTTAATTTCTACTTAATGTGAAGAAAAAGTTAATATCCGCTATACCAGCAACAGCAGTCATAATAATTGTCAAATCACGGTAGCCACGAGTAGATGCTCTTCCATTTATAATTTGTTCTAACTAGCCTTAAAGTGTAGCACCTAATTAATTTTTAATTTAATACGTAGCTATTAGAATTGAATCCGATTGACTGACCGTGAGTATAAGCAAATATAACAGACTAAACAATGCAAGTACGGTTCTTTGCCTTTTCGCTGAAAATTATATCGCCGAATTTCACTTGCCAACCAACTTTTCGCAGAATTTTAATATAATGTATGCACATAAACGCGGTAAAATATTACTTTATCTTGGCTACCGAAATTCGGCGATGCTGCGAAACGATTTGGTTTTAGTTTAGTACTACTGTTCCCGCGGCTTCATCCGCATGCGTTTTGGAACTAACCTACTTAAATGTGGCTCTGGGGTATAAACTGTTATTTTATTTTGTCTGGAAAGAGAAGTGACGTAGAATGTATGAGCTCCCATATGAACCATGACACTTCTCTTTCCGGACAAAACTCTATACAAAATTTCATTAAATTCTATGTAATAATTTTTGTGTAGTGTAGCGCTGGTGGCTTGGCGGTAAGACGTCAGACTTTCAATCCGAAGGTTGCGGGTTTCCGGAGTTTTTCGGAACTTATGTATATCATTGGATATTTACCAGTCGCTTTTCGGTGAAGGAAAACATCGTGAGGACACCGGACCTAATTCCAGGTCCATTCTTGGGTTGAAAGATCAGATGGCAGTCGCTTTCATAAAAAAATAGTGCCTATGCCAATTCATGGGATTAGGTTGCCATGCAGACTCCAGACTCAATAGAGCAAAAAAAAGCTGGGATAAACGCTAGGAGAAAGAGAGTTTTTGTGTAGTTCGCGGACAAACGGATTGCTTCTTAGGCATCGTCCTAATAAAACGCGAATGGACGATCATAGTAGATTCGCGCGAATTTTACTCGTACGAACGCTCGATCAAACACTTTTATTAGGACGATGCCGTACGCGTTTAAATTAGCTTAACTTACTGTTTTTTTTGTCCTGCTCATATACCTTAATACCCTTCTGGAACCTTTAGTAGTAGTAGGGGTAGTAGTAGGAGTAATAATAGGAATAGTAGTAGCTGGCGTTTTTGTAGTGCGAGATTTAGTGGTAGAATCTTCAGAGTCTTCAGTGGTCATATAGGCCGGATCATAACCTGGATTCACACTATTCATAAGAAATATGAAAGTTATAAATAAAATTATTGTTACTCCAGCAAAAGCAAAAGATACCACCCTTAGTTTACCCATTAATAGAAAGTTACAAGTAAAATAAATTTAATAAAAAAGACAAGATTGTAAAACGTCGTCATCCAAATAAATATTTATAACAATAAAATACGAATTATAATGATTAATGTAATGTCAAAAATTCAGACGTAGGTTGCACGTAGGTACTCTTAACGTAGTGTTATATTCTCTTTGGTAGGTACCAAAGAATACTATACTCTAGGAGGTACCTAAATATGACATAATAATAAAAAACATCTTCACGGACCGTCTATTGCCCTAACCACAGTTGAACCTTATTACCAAGCAAAACAGTCGTTCATAGATGACTAGTAAAACGAAGTAGGCACGATCCGATAGAGACCATAATGTAGGGGACGGTGTTTCACTCGCACTCGTTACAAAATTGTCACATCACACCACGAACCAAGAGCGAAACCGGATATTACACTTTTAGTTTGGCCAGAGTTTGTTTCACTTCAAGCATAAACAGCGAGAATCATAGTGTCTTTTTCTAATGCCAGTACTCTCACTTCTAAAAACGGGATAGGTATAGCATTTTACTCTGACTGTTACTGCGCTTTTTGGTTTGCCAGACTATATAAATGTATTTATTTCCCTGACCACAGTTGAACCTATTACCGAGCAAAACAATCATTTATAGGAGACTGTTAAAAAATTGTAAAAATGGTCAGATAAAGAGCATATACTAGGGAGCGGTGTCTCACTCGCACTCGTTTTGATGACCACTGCATTTGACACATATTGACATTTCGATTGTATCACGACGTCATTACGTCCTTAGTCAAAACGAGACACAGTCCTCTAGATAACCCTCTCTTTTGGCCTCACTTTGTAATTGAACAGATTTAAAATGATAACATGTTCATCAATCATCTCTCATTCTGAACTAGAATCTGTCTGAAAAGAGAAGTGTCGTAGAATGTATGAGCTCCCATATAAACCACGACACTTTTCTTTCCAGACAAACTCTAGCTGGGCTGGGCTGGCTGGGTCCTACTTGCCGCAAAGTGCCGCAAGTAACATTCCAAGTGTAGAGCTGTAGAGGTATAAGGATATTATATTCTCTTTGGTAGGTATTCATGATGCTATAAATGTCAGTAAAAAGTGATTTCTGTCAACATAAGGTTATGACGTCCGTATTTTTTATGTAAAAGTCTTAAAATTTTCAATATAATATATACTTATAACATAAACGCAGGTAACTAGGTAAGTAAGTTCAAATATAGTATTTTACGAATTTCATTAGCCACATAATATAATATGTAAGAGGTGTGCTAATTCTTTACTCACTCAAGTCGTAGAGGTCTAAGGCTCAAAACACACCGGAGCGGAATTTTGGCAGTAATGTATGGAGCTTTGTCGATGGTAGCTTAAATTTGTCTATGGCCTCCATACATTACTGCCTCCATTCCGCTAGGTGTGTTTTGAGCCTAAATCCAAACCCATGCAAGCTCTTAAGATTTCAATACATACGGCACAGCTTCGACTACTGACGCAATAAAAAATTGTATCACCTTAAATGCCGCAATGTATTTAAAATCTCATATATGTTATAATAGACAGCCACCAGTCTACGAACTTTTTGAGGATCCAAGTCAAAACTGCCATCTCGACGAGAGCAACCCAAAGATACTTTAGGTTAAAGCATAGACTTAAATATATAGCGCTGATTTTGTTTCATACATATTGGCTTTGTTTAAGTGGCTCTGAACTAGATGGCGGTAAATACTCGGAGCCTCAAAAAGTTCTTAGGCTATAGCCGTCTACTATATATTTAAGTCTATGGTGAAAGATACATTACTACGGTTCCCTCGGTACTCGTTACTGGATGAAGTAGCAGCGCAGCGAAGGTGACATTTCTTACATTTTGGGTTGCTCTCGCCCAGTTGGCTCTTCAGACTTCAGCCTCAAAAAGTTCTTAGACTATGGTGGTTGTCTATTATATGTATAGTCTCAGCCTATACCTACCTGTATCTTGTTCCAGCTATGACGAAGGGGTCCAAAAGCAGCTCCAGCTCAGGTTCGGACCTCGAATCAGTCCGTTCCGTGCGTATCAACAAGCTAGGCGCCATCTTGTGCCCCGCCATATGCGCTCTCTTCCTTGTCTGTATATTCACCGTCTCTTTCGTCGGCACGAAGATGGCGTACGAACAATACGACTCGGTGTGTAAAACTCGCTATGATGTGATGCGACTGAGAAGGTATTTGATGAAGTACAATTTAACGGAGCCGAAAGGTACTGATATAGTTTTTGTGAATACCACGAGTCGGGAATAACGGGTTTTTGTTCTTTTTTTACAATAAAGTGTGATTATTAATATAGTTTGACCAGGGTCTGTTTTTTTATTCAAATCAGTTACAGCGTTACAGTAAAAACCGATGCACTGCAAACTACAAAATAAACATATAAAAGAACTTAATAGTATACCAATACCAAATTGATTTAGGCGACGTTTTGGCTACGGAACCCTAACAACAGAAACAAATAAACATTCCGATTAGCGCCATCTATTATATTGTGCTAAAACTGACAACAGATCGCGTTTCTTAGGTTTTCGCTCGCTTTGCTTTGTCGAATACGTGCGCTCTGCGTGTTTTTATTAGTTCGTACGGGATCCCCTAGATGCCGTGCCATGTCCTTTGCCTGGATCACAGGTTTCTATTAAATTTCTAGTACCGAATACAGGTACATTTTTGTACATAATGTATTTTTAGTCACAATTTCAATCATTTAATAAGAAGTGTCTTCAATGAAAATTCCGTTGTATCATGTTTTAGGGTCGCCACACACCTAGCGGTTTTCCTCGCGGAATTACCGGAAGTAGCGGAAATTTGTCTATGGTAGCGGAAATTTGTCTATGGTAGCAGATTTTTTGTATGGAAGCCATAGACAAATTTCCGCTACCATAGACAAATTAAGCATTTTGTCTATGAATTTCCGCTACTTCCGGTAATTCCGCGAGGAAAACCGCTAGGTATGTGGTGACCCGTATTCTTATAAGGGTCAAAATAGACCTCGCCGAATTCCTCGCGGAATTAAGCCAATTCATAGACAAAATGCTTAATTTTGTCTATGGTAGCGGAAATTTGTCTATGACTTCCATACAAAAAATCAGCTACCATAGACATTTTGTTTATGAATTCGCTTAATTCCGCTGTGATTCCGATAGGTGTGTTTTGACCCTTAGGGTCGCCACACACCTAGCGGTTTTCCTCGCGGAATTACCGGAAGTAGCGGAAATTTGTCTATGGTAGCGGAAATTTGTCTATGGTAGCAGATTTTTTGTATGGAAGCCATAGACAAATTACCGGAAGTAGCGGAAATTCATAGACAAAATGCTTAATTTGTCTATGAATTTCCGCTACTTCCGGTAATTTGTCTATGGCTTCCATACAAAAAATCTGCTACCATAGACAAATTTCCGCTACCATAGACAAATTTCCGCTACTTCCGGTAATTCCGCGAGGAAAACCGCTAGGTGTGTGGCGACCCTTAAGTAGTAAGATCAAATCGAATTTCTAGACGAAAAACCTTAAGTTTTTCACCTGGCAACAAAAAAACTTGACAGTAACAAAATGGGCGGCCGATAGTCCTTGTCGCTTCTTCTAAGTAGTTTTTTCCCTCGTATTTGTAGTGTAAAAAGCCTGTGTTTGTATCCCCTAAAGTAGATTCTTAGTGCCGGTGCTAGTTTCTTCAACTTCCCTGTTACAACATGTGAGTATATCCTTGATTTGACTTATAATTCACAGTTCGAGTTGTATTGATTGTTACTACGAAAGGCCAATGTCAACTACGGTACTTAGTTTTCTATGTTCGTGTTAATACTACTGAAAGTGAATTTGATACACACATGTAGAAAATATTGTACACATTCTTTAATGCATTGTGAATCCAAGTTCTTACTTAGGATTTCGTAAAAGATTCTTATAAGAATGTCGCTCTTTCGCCAGTTCCGATTAAATATAAAAAATAATATATTTACGGTCTGTTTTTGAATTGTGGATTTTTTTATTACAGTCTACAGCAACATATAGGCTTTGTAACTTATTATTTTTTTGTTAAATAATGTTTCTTATTCATATTACCTTTGTATCATTATTGATGATAGGTACCTACATGAAATACCGCAGAGTTATTTGAATATCCTTTTTTTGTCTAAATCAGCGGTACTTAACTGTGGACCACTTGGATCCCTGAAAGGAGCTGAAGTGATCCGAAAATTATAAAAAATTATAAATTATGCAACCTTCTCCAAGATGTTCCATTTTGCTCAATCTTTAGCTAATTTATTCCTGCAAATGTGGACTATACAGGAAGACAAAATTATGGTCACTTTAAAAATTTACTAGAAGTTAAGAGACCAGGGTGTGAATATTCTAGTAAATTTTTAAAGTGACCATCATTTTTGAAGATCATGTGATAGATTTTTTTTTGGATTTTTCTGATAACTGTTATAACCTCCTGCGGCCCAGCCATACAAATGAAAAATCAAAAACTTGCCACTGAAATTTAAACCAAGGACACAAAGAAACAGAGTCGATTTTATTTTGTTTCAAAATCGAACGCTACAAAACAAATGCAACTCTATGGAAATAGAATGCATGATTCAAATTTCATCGAAGACAATAAGTACTACAAGTAGGATCTTGGGCCTTACGAGGATAACTTGGTCTATCATCCATTCATGGCTTGACATCGATTTCTGGGACATATATTTTATTTATTTAAGCTTTTGTCTCAGTCTCACCCAACACTGTTTTTAGGGTTTGTTAGTTTTACATATTTGTATTGTGTGATCCCTTGAGGGTAAAAGTCTCCTCTATCTTTTACCGTTTTTGTTTGTCTAGTGCTATTATATAAGTCCAGTTTTCTCCTGCAGTCATCATTATGTCATCCATCCATCTTTTTCTCTGTCTTCCTGTGTTCCTTATATTATACCAGGTGGGCCTCGCCATTAGGTTGCTTGTAGACTTCTCCTTTTCATCCTTTTACCCACTGCTGGGATGTAGGGCTCGAATTAAATTATTCCACTGGCTTCGGTCCAGTGCGGTCTGGGACACCTCTCATCCCATCCCCAATACACACATCTCTTGCTCCACGGTACGGGCGCCAAGTAAATTTGGGGCGGCCCCTATTCCGTTTGCCTGGCATCTTCCAGGTCCCCCAGGCCAGGCAGGGTTTTTTTGTAGACTATATACATCATAGTTATTTAATTCCAAACAGTTGGTGGCCCCTGCAAAAAAAAAACAAGTTAACACTAGAAAACCACTAGTGACACTGTAAAGTCTTCTTTTAAGTCAAACCCTCATGAAGCATTGTGACCATAAGTAGTTTTCTTTTATTCTTTACAGGTTTTCTTTTATTTGGTTAACAATACCTGTGTACCTATATAATACAAGTATGATATAACTGTTTTGTTCGCCACGAATAAATGATTTCTATTTCTATTTTTTCATAAGTCACTCTACATTGTAGTTCTCTATCCAAGCCAAAAAGGAACCTTGGAGTCTGATGTGCGTGGCCTATTTATTCAATGGCATTTTTATTTTATTTTATTTAACCCTTTTTTTTTCGTTCTGACAAAGACTTTAATGTTTATAGATTATCTCTCAGTTCGACATAAAATAAAATAAATAAAATAAAAAGCCTTTTTATTCCGTAACTTAAATAACTACAATTTATATGATATGAATTAATTTAAATCTTAAACTAAGTGTTGGGACGCCTTTCGGGTATAGGCCTCCTCCAACTTTTTCCATCTTTCTCTGTCTTGCGCTTCATTTACCCATACTTTCTCTATATCTTCCGCCCAGTGCGTGCGCGGCCTGCCTCGTTTGCGTTTTGTGCCTGGTACATTCCTTGCTAAAAGCTGATACAGCAAATTGTATTGGAACTGCACACTAGCTCTAGCTGATCGAGTTTGATCGCTTGTGGTGAATAAAAATGTTATGAAGACCCGAGTGGCCAACTATTTCAACAAAATACTTTATCCAATACTGATTCTGAAACAATAACACTTCCTATTGACGTCTTTACACAAAAGATATTGCTATTAATATTCATTAGGAAATGATGATGATGATGATGTCCTCCCAGACGTATCCGTCGACGGCGACACCTGGACAAATCATTCAGCAGGCACCAAGGTACTTGCTTGATCTTTTCGTGCATGGGCTCGAACGTGACTTGCAAAACCAAGCTTTGTTTTGAAAGTTCGACAGCAAGAGACACAGTAGAGCTCATTATTCGAGTTATATGTGTAGGTGTAGGAGGGCTTGGGCCGAGATTTTCGGAGCTCGCGTTATTAAAGGCGCATTAGGAAATAACGAGGTACCAATACTAAATAAAAAAGAAAAGAGCGATTATCTCGAAAACCAGAGGAGAGGACTTTTACTAAACCTATTAGTACATTTTCTGGGCCAGCCTAAGGTGTCCTGTCGGTGGTTATAAGGTTGTCCACTATTTACCGGTCACCCTGTATATTATGAAAGATCGTTTTTTTTTAAATGGAATAAATAAATACAACGATTTTTTTATTTTATGTTTCATTTATAAATAATTCACCCAAATCTAACACCTGTTTCGCGATTTTTGCTTGGAGAGGTGAAAAGAGTAAGGTTTTTATGGATTAAAATTAAGTTATACTAGTACGAAAAATATATAAATACATTGGAAAATTAGTCGTCTGAGGAATATTATAAGTGTAACAGTTTTTTTCATTTTCATATATGTAGAGCAATTTTATGAGAAATTGCCGAAGTTTAGGTGATATTTTTGGGAAGATATGAAACTATTTTACAAAAATAAAAATACAGAAGTAAACTTCACTTCCTGCTTTATTCAGATAGTATAAAACATAATTATTTTTATAGGGTCCATATCAAATAATAATTAAAAATCAAACTACAAGATTGCATGAATCAACGTCCTCACTAAACAAGCTCTGTAAGAATTGATGTTTAGGGTATTAAATATTAATATATATAAACCAAAAGTACTTTTTTGCAATAACAAGACTTCAAACTACCTTATCCAATACGATTCATGTGAGTAATTTAACTATTAGCGATTTTCGTTTTCAAACCGTTACCGGACTCTTAACGAAAAGACCGCCAATTGTTTTACTACTTTTGCTGTTGTAACTTAATTTTAACCGACTTCTAAAAAGGAGGAGGTTCTCAATTCGACTGAATTTTTTTAATTTTTTTTTGTATGTATGTTACTCGATATCTCCGTGAATCGTGAACCGATTTTCAAAATATTTTTTTAATCGAACCGGTATAACCCCTAGATGGTCCCATAAAGTCCCATTGTCACCAAGTCAAGGGGTCTGATGATGGGATCCTGGAGAAATCGAGGGAACTCTTCAACTATTATAGGCACACCTATAGTGATTTCACTATTTTTACAGCAACTCGGCCACTTCCTCTTGGAATAGCGGATCCTAAGTGAAGTCGGTTCCATTTGGCGGCCGGCGTTTACGCTTTTACTGCTCGGGTACAATATTGCATCTTTCCAAAGTATGTCGTAAGTGCCTTCCGCTAAATTAAGAAATGAAAAACATGTGCACAAAAAACTCTCTTTTTCAATGCAAAAGTGTGTCATTTCGCGGCCACACGAGCTTTTCATCAAGCTTCTTAAGGCGACAGCTATCCTTTTTACCGTTTTAATTCGAATGTGGTCACGCAACGCCCCAAAAGTCGAAAAATAATTAATTGACATTGGCTGGGTGACCGTGTCATGAGGGTTAGTTTGTTTACCTGTCCTGTAGTTAAATATGCGGAAAGCAATGAAAACTTGCGGCTTTTGTTATGGCCAGGCCTCCGTTGCGTAGGTACAGTCGACGTCAAATATCTTAACTTTAGACATGGCTCTAATTCACATTTATGTTTTTGATGGGATAAATATAATACTTACTTACTTAATTAGATTAACATCCATAACTCAGGAACAAAAATTCGTGATAAACACACTATTAGCCTTACCTTAGCAGAATTTTAAATTAAGTTAAGTAAATATTTATCCCATTCAAAATAAATGTGAAATCAGAGCCAAATTCAAAGTTAAGAATAAGGTATCATGCATGCATCGTTACGTTATCGACTTTGGCAACAAAAAAAAAATCTGTATAAATGCCAAGTTCTGTGTAGAAAATCCTAAAATTGTAGTTACAAACATGTAACATTCTAAAAAACTTTACAGGTAATGCGTATTTCACTTAGGATGTAGTAATTCAAACTCCAGATTTGACTTCGTTAGTTCCCGGGACCCGTAGACTAGACTGACCTCTCTTCCTCTCTACATCTACAATGAATGTCTACCGTGAAAATCGAATAGCCAAATGTCGGTACATGCCTCCCTATCGCTCTTGCATATTCGAACGATAGAGGCAGATAGTGAAATCGCGGTAGGTCCAGTTGCATAAGTCGCCTTAACAGACACGGGCTGATGAATGCCCTCTTTAACCTGCCTTCAGACTGCGCGGTTTGCGTCCCAGTTCCTTTGAATGTCCGTAGCCCGTATTGACCGAAGCGATCTTCGCAATACCTTTAGGTGGAATTTGTTGGAAGGCTAGAAAAGCGCCCCGGTATTAGGGAGTGAAACCTGGGCTTTTTAGTATGAAAAAACCCGTGTTTTCGAGGATAACCTGGATTTCATACTTAAAAACTCTGGTTGCATTCTGTATCCGGTAATGTCCTGATTTGCGCCCTTTAGCGGTTTCACTAGGGAATGCAGTACCGGTACTGTTTCGTAGAACCGGGATTTTCGGTACTAGCCAATAATGGAACCGGGATTTCCCGGTAATTTCGGTACTTTCGGGAAAAATCTTCCAAAACTTCTGACGTTGATTTTGGTTGTAAAAATTTCATCGAGTAATGTTTTAAATAAACGCGGGCCGGCCAATCGGCGGCCGTGGTCACGGCGGTTGCCCGCCAGGCGACAAGCCGGCCACCAAGGCGCTGAGGGCAGCTACCAGATCCCGTGCTGCTACGCGAAAATGGCCTTAGAAGACCTTCCCTCGATTTCAAATTTATGAAGATTGGCGTTTACAGATTTTAGAAAAAACATACAGGGTGCAGAACAAGATAATTTTTGAATTTTTTGTTATTCTTATTTGATCCCATTCCTATCCAGGATCAAAAGCTTGTACGGAACCAAAAAAAATCCGGTTAGAAAAGCCACAAATCGAGGAAAGATACCCAATACATCTGGTATGAAAAAGAAAACTTTAATTTTTTACTAGCTATTTTTTTATGTCAATTGATCCCATTCCTGTTCAGTATCAATAGTTTCTATAGGATCAACTTACAGTAATGTATCAAAAAGCCACAAATTGAAGAACAATTTTACATACATTTACTGCTTTAAAATCCCTGTTTTCTGATATTATGCTTTTACTGTAATTATGTCATACATTATTAACGTCCTTAAACGTGTGTGTCTACGTGATAGAAAAATGTAAATTCACATTTTCTATATAGTAAATGTATGTTTTTTTTTATTTGTGGCTATTTAGTACATTACCGTTAGTTGGCCCCTAGGAAACTATTGATAATGGATAGGAATGGAATCGATTGACATGAAAAACAGCACGTGAAAAATAAGTTTTCATTTTGATACAAAATATATCGGAAAAAATTTCCTCGATTTGTGGCTCTTCTAGCTGGAGATTTTTTTGGTCCCATACAAACTTTTGATCTTGGATAGGAATGGGATCCAATGGTTACAAAAAAAAGTTTGTCAAAAATGACCTTTTTCTCGCACCTTGAATGTTTTTTCCAAAATCTGTTAACGCAAATCTTCATACATTTGAAATCGAGGGAAGGTCTTCTAAGGCCATTTTCGCGTAGCAGCACGGGATCTGGTAACTGGCGTAGCTGTCCTCACCGCCAGCTTGACGCCTGGCGGGCGACCGCCGTGACCACGGCCGCCGGTTGGACGGCCCGCGTTTATTTAAAACATTACGCGATGAAATATTTGAACTCCGAAGAATAAATGGGCCCAAAAAAGTAAAAAATGTTTTTCCCGAAAATCCCGAAAGTACCGGGATTTTTATTTTCCAGTCCCGGTTCTTTACACGACTCGAAATCCCGGGAATTCCCGGTACTTTCGGTTCCGGTATTTCCCGGGAGCAAACCCTAGGTTTCACCCTTAAAGGACCCTCAGGCTTTCGAATCTTTTGACGGACTTGTTATTATCATGAGTGTCTTTCACTCGGGATCCCTTTGTTTCCCATAAACTTGTTGTTTCGAATTTCGATAGTCAGAAATTGATATACATATAATTTATGGGCATAAACATCAATAGTCATAATTTTTGTAAAGCATAATGTTTCATAGTTCTAATAATAAAGATCTATAATATTAAACACTATAATCGCAAAAGGCATAAAATTGATGAGTATAACATTCGAAGGTCTATCAATAATTATTCAGAAATATTTTAAGGCATATATTTTATCGGACTAATAGTCGTTAATCATATCGTTTTAATGTTATCCCTTTGTTTTCCATAAACTTATTGTTGTCCCAGAGATAGGTAGGTTAGGGTTATTGTTTTATGGCCCTAAAAACGAAACTGCTCCCAGAGATAGGTAGGTTAGGGTTATTTTTTTTTGATGACTCTAAAAACAAAACTGCTGCCAGAGATAGGTAGGTTAGGGTTATTTTTTTTTATGACCCTAAAAACGAAACTGCTCCCAGAGATAGGTAGGTTAGGGTTATTTTTTTTTGATGACTCTAAAAACAAAACTGCTGCCAGAGATAGGTAGGTTAGGGTTATTTTTTTTTTATGACCCTAAAAACGAAACTGCTCCCAGAGATAGGTAGGTTAGGGTTATTTTTTTTTTGATGACCCTAAAAACAAAACTGCTGCCAGAGATAGGTAGGTTAGGGTTATTTTTTTTGATGACCCTAAAAACGAAACTGCTCCCAGAGATAGGTAGGTTAGGGTTATTTTTTTTTATGACCCTAAAAACGAAACTGCTCCCAGAGATAGGTAGGTTAGGGTTATTTTTTTTTTATGACCCTAAAAACGAAACTGCTCCCAGAGATAGGTAGGTTAGGGTTATTTTTTTTTTGATGACCCTAAAAACAAAACTGCTGCCAGAGATAGGTAGGTTAGGGTTATTTTTTTTTTATGACCCTAAAAACGAAACTGCTCCCAGAGATAGGTAGGTTAGGGTTATTTTTTTTTTGATGACCCTAAAAACAAAACTGCTGCCAGAGATAGGTAGGTTAGGGTTATTTTTTTTGATGACCCTAAAAACGAAACTGCTCCCAGAGATAGGTAGGTTAGGGTTATTTTTTTTTATGACCCTAAAAACGAAACTGCTCCCATGGATAGGTAGTTTAGGGTTATTTTTTTATGACCCTAAAAACGAAACTGCTCCCAGAGATAGGTAGGGTATGGACTATAAAAAATCGGAACTTAAAATTTGTGCAAACCGATATACACCCCTAGTTATCATTATAATCTACGATTAAAGAACTTAAAACAATTATTATAAGCAAGTTTATTGCCTTCAACATTATGTAATAGACACCATTTGGACTTTGAATATTATGAGTAACAGAATTTATGACTAACAATAATTATGACCTGCAAAAATCGGACCAGCAATTTAGATTGTAAAATTTTATGACTATTGACAATATGACTAATAAAAATTATGATCGAAAACGTTATGGACTGACAAAAACGGAAGTTAAAAATTATGGGAACCAATAGAGACCCCTTTCACTCACTGTACGAAGTACGAATAAGTAGTGGCAATCATACGAACAGCAATATTACTGATGGAACTATACAAGCTTATGTTACGCGCATCTTCATTTTAACACGGCTCAATTGAGTCTGGGGTCCACTTGGCAACCTCATCCCACGAATTGGCGTAGGAACTAGTTTTTACGCGGCTGCCAAAAACTGACCTTCCAAGTCAACCCAGGGGGGAACCATGCCGTATTTGGATAAGGCGGTTATCACACTGGCGCGGATTCGCATGCGGCACCGGTGCGCGAGCGAGATGGCGCTCTGCATGTGTATAGCGCTGTCTCGCTCGCACACCGGCGCCGCATGCGGATCCGTCGTCAGTGTGATAATCGCCTAAAGATCCGGTTTCACGGAAAAGCGATTAGTAAAAATCAGTTTTCTGAGGGCCTACCGCGAAGTTCGTAAATCGACAAAACGGTGGTCCCGTCTCTATCGCTCTTGCATATACGAAAGAGTGATGCCAATAGACGATTCGATGAACGAAGTGGTTCGCGGTTATAGGCCTGGTCCTATTATGTTATGAATAACCATCCGAAAATTGATTAGGTATCTACCTACTACAGTCGCCATCAAATATATCGGAGCGGCCAGGGTACGTACTCAAAAATATCTGAACATGCACTTTATGGCGACTGTACCTACTCTTGCGTAATGGCAACAAATAGAAAAACGAAATTTTTGCGGCCTTCGTGTAGGAAGATAATATTACCGGTGACTGTACCATCACAACTTCCATAAAGATCAACGTAAAGAAAATCATGGTCTAGTTGCTGTTCTTCAAACTCTTTATTTTAAGCGTTAAACCGAAACTGTGATAATCGACCACCTATTGTTTCCGTCCGTGAAATATAGTGTATACCTTATCTACATAATAATACCAAACGTGACGTAATATAAAAGATAAATACGTAGTTGGTCGAAAACAATACCCCTAAATATGCCTGACTGTTAAGTCATACTCGTACCAGAGACTATAGAGATATAGACGACCACAGCCTAAGAACTTTTTGAAGCTCAAGTCGATTGCGCCCTCTGTCCTAAAGATACCGAAATTGTAAGAAGAAATGTCACCTGCATTGCTACTCCACTAGTGTACTACTAGTACCCTATTTGTTACTAGGTGGAGCTGCAGTGCAGGTGACATTTCTTCTTACAATTTCGGTATATTTAGGCGGCTTTCGGACAGAGGGCGCAATCGACTTGAGCTTCAAAAAGTTCTTAGGCTGTGGTCGTCTATATCTCTATAGTCTCTGCTCGTACTTACGGTTCTCACATTTAAATAATTATACAGTCGGTTTATTTAATAAAGACTTAATAACCTTTCCTATTAGTGCGGTAAACTGGTGCCTGAAATGGGGCCATGATAAAATGTGTTCATTTTGATTCGGTAGAAGTATATTTTTATAGTAAGTCGGTTTTTAGCCAAGGGATGAAATGCACCCCTCGCAAATAAGTCGAGTGAAATGGTTGCCTTTCACAATACAGGAATGCTTATTAATATAAGGCAATCATCTTATCAGAATGTAAACATACGCAAGTATGTTTGAAAAGTGAAACTCCCTCGGGCTGAAATGGTATCTCTCCACCCGCTTTTATGACTCAGTTTCAGAATGGTTTCAGAGCATGAGAGTAGAAAAAATATTTTATAGCATGCAGTCTGTTTGTTATCCATCCAAAGTAGTCAAAGTAAGTACCTACTGTACAGTCGTCAATTCGTTATCAAATATACCGGAGCGGCCAGGGTACTCAAAAATATCTGAACATGCACTTTATTGCCTTGACAATATTGGCGTTGTTTAGATATTTGTGACCACCTTGGCCGCTCCGATATATTTGATGGCAACTGATGAACTGATGTACATACCTAGGTATAGTAGGTATTATATATTTAGACCTGTTTTACTTCACATAATAGCGCCTATATATTTGGTAAATATGAGCGTTAAAACTAGGTACAATAATAAACATAAACTTAAATATAAATTAAAAGCTATCTTAAATCAAAAAACACTAAACTAAAAAATCCCCCCGCGGCATGGTACCGTAGATACTGGCAGCATTTCCCCTTTGTATGGCAATACCAAAGCCTAAATTAAAGAACCGTCGCCCTAGTTTAGCAAAGGTGCACAATTCGCATCAAGTTTTAATATTTTGTAGTTGTTAACAATATACCCAGTTACCCACATGTTTATTAAGAGGTCTGGCTACATCGGCTCGCTTGTGACAAAGTGTGTTCTGAACAACAGTAGTATAGGGAACAATGAAGGCGACGCAAACAAACCACAATGTGGCATGGCATGCCGCTTTGTTCTAACCTCAATGCACGGTCCAGTCACCTTTTGCACCCATTCTCTCAACGTTTACCGAAGCCTGTGCGAAATTAGGCAATGTGTTGCTTTGGTAAATATTTACTGCTTTTTGAATCCCGCTTCTGGATGTAGGCGGTTCTTTGAAAGTGAAATGTCACGTTTACAAACGTCAGCATCTATTCACTGGTGAAACTAGTGCTCATTGCTTGTATCTTGTCAGTGCGGAGGTCCAGCAATGGCCTAGTGCGATTGGATTGAGTACTTTTAGCAGATAAACGTGTTCCTCTTGTAGGACTGCAAGCAGGGCCGGAGTGTAACAATTTCACCACACTAAACATATTTTGACCAACAGATAGTTGACAGGAACTTCAGCACCAACATAATTTGTTTTATACTCGTATTAAGGTCTCAATCGCATTGTGGTTGTGGCGTGCTTCTTCTTACAATTAGTCGTGGTTCTTACAAGTATACTTACACACAAGAAACTCCTTAAGCAACGCATATACCTCCCTGTTTTATATAGGTACGAGGAAATTGTAATTAATTATGTGTAGGCTTCTAGTATATTGATATCGGTGACAACTTGACAAGTACTCTCGTGGTTCCTTTAAGATGCACCAGGAGAGCGCTAAGACAAGAAGGGGAATTTTCCTTTAGAAACACTAAGTTCAAGCACAGCCTAGTGCCCTGTTTGCACAAAGACAGCAAGAATCACGTACACGACTCGTCCCGAGGCATCTTCGAGAGATTAGAGCATGCTCCAGATCGCGATTGCGGATGCACAAAAGATTACTTCGGCAGCCATTGTTTCAAGTTTCCTCTTTATACTGCAGATGCGCGATAGGGTTGCTGACGTTGCCTTACTCACGAGGGAAAATAAATAAATACCGAGTCAGTCAAAAGACAAAAACTTGACTTAACACAGTTGTTATTTTAAGGTCAACTCGGCGAATACCGTCAGTTGGCGAAGATGGGATAGCAAGCTATTGCTGCAAAGTATTTTTTTACGAAATGATAAAGCTGTTCTAGAACTAAAAAAAAATCTAAGCAGACTGTAATTGCTTGTTATCCAATCTTCGCCGACTAACGGTTTTTGCCGAGTGACCTTATGTGTATAGTTCACGCAAGAACATCGAGGAAGCAAAACGAAACCTCGCCCATTCCCGCGCCAGCCAACCCCATCTTCGTGAGAATACACGGAGTTCTTGCTTGTAGTCGATGGCATCTATTTTGTCACTGTCATTAGCAATTTTAGTACTTCACACAGGGAAGAGCGGAAAAATATCTGACAAAATCATAATCGAGGAGGCACAAGAGCGTGTGACGTATTTTTACGGCTGTTGTCGTGGAAGATATTATTAGGTACTTACGGCTGACTGTATGTGCATGTGCCGTATGTAAAAGAGTAACCTATTTTTTGTCGATTTACATAACTGTTTCCGCAAGACTTGGTCCTTTGAGACGGATTAGCTCTTATTTTTCAAACTTTGTTATCGCCTGACGATTTGGACGAACTATTTACTCATTAGTCACCCTTAAAGCCAAGTTTACGTATGGCTGAGCCTAACACCGTAATGACAACATAGTTTTATCGCTGTTAATGGACTTAAAAATAGGAGATTGTATGTCCAATGTAAATAAAAAGTTTGAATAAAACATATAATTGCCTATATGCGTTCCATCCTTGAACGCATTAGGCCCTAGCTTAATTTTGTGTGCAATCTTCAATCTATTCAGTTTTAACACATGCCAGTATTTTTTTGCGAAATCCAATGCAATATTTTGCCATCCTACATAATAATAATAATAATAAAGCCATTTATTCCATACTTCAGTTTACATTTGAAATGTTGTTAGTTTTTTTTTTTTTTTTTTTTTTACTGTTAAATTAGTGTTAGTCTTATTCTATTGAAATATGGACCCCTGTTTGGGTAAAGGCCTCCTCCATTTTCTTCCATGACTCTCTGTCCTGGCCCAACTTAATCCAATCTTTTCCTGCTACATGTAGGATATCATCAGCCCACCGGCTTAGTGGCCGACCGCTATTCCTTTTTCCCTTTGGTCCTTTCCATCGTGTGGCTTCTATGGTCCATCTTCGATCGATATATCGTGAAATGTGACCGGCCCATCTCCACTTTAGTGAGAGTGCGTGATTGAGAGCATCGGTGAGTTTCGTTTTTTTTCTAATGTTTTCGTTTTTTACCTTATGAATTCTTCTAATTTTCAACATGCTCCTTTCCATTGCTATTTGACTGCATTTGATATTCTGTTTTATTTTGTTCGTAAAGACCCAAGTTTGGCAGCCATACAATAAGCAGGGTAATAGACATGTATCAAATACTGTTTTCTTCATTTGCAAGTTATAGTGTCCTTTCAGAATTTCTTTCAATGACCAGTATTTTTTCCAAGTTACGTTGATTCTTCTTGTTACTTCCTCTTCATTACTTGACTTGTTAAATGATATTTTCTTTCCCAAATATATGTAGTCGTTGACGTATTCTATGTTGTTTTCTTTTATCACTATCAGCCTTTTGTGGTGGTTGGTTAATATTTTAGTTTTATTTACATTCATTTCTAAGCCAATTTTGGAACTTTCAAAGTCAAGTGATCTCATCATTTCTTCTAAATCTTTGGCTGTTTCGGTTATTACTACTATATCGTCAGCAAACCTCAGATGATTTAAATAGTGCCCATTAATGTATACTCCTTTGTTTTTCCAATTTAGTTTTTGAAAAATATTTTCGAGTACTGCAATGAAAAGCTTTGGAGACAGAGGATCTCCCTGTCTGACACCTCGTTCTATTTTTATTTCTTCTCCTCTAGTTTCCAGTTTTACTTTGCTCGTGCTGTTTGTATAAATGTATTTCAAGATATTGATGTATTTTTGGTTGATGTTTGACTTTCGCAGCGCATTCCAGATGGAGCAGTGGCTGATACTGTCAAAGGCTTTGCTGTAGTCTATGAAGGCCACATACAGCGGTCTGTTAAACTCTCTGTATTTTTCTATAACTTGTTCTAAAGTCTGTATGTGGTCCATTGTGCTATAGCCTGATCTGAATCCCGCTTGTTCCTTTGGTTGCAGTTTATCAATGTCTTCGGTTATTCGGTCTAGAAGTATGGATGAAAACAGTTTGTATATACTTGCTAACAGGCTTATGGGTCTATAATTCCCTATATCTAAGGGGTTTCCCTTCTTGAAAAGCAATATGATGTCCGATGTACACCATTGTTTTGGTACAGCTTCTGCGTCTAGAACCATATTAAACAGTTGCGACAGATGGTGAATTAAAATTGGTGCTCCTATTTTGAGGGCTTCATTACACAATCCGTCTGGTCCTGGACTCTTATCGGCTTTTAGTTTTTTCATGTGTTCATAAACCTCGGAGTCTTCGATTGGTCTAATGTAATGAGTCTTATTTATGTAAGTTCTTTGTACTTCAATATCATTGTCAATGTTATTTCGACTTCTATATAAATTCTTATAAAAATTTGTTGCATGATTTATTACTTCTTGTCTAGACTTTGTTTCTTTAGAATTTTGCTCGAGTTTTTGTATCCATGTTTTATGCATAGTTAATTCTTTGTAGGCTTTTTTGACACTTCTAAAATTCTTGATGTTTCTTGAGATGATCTTGTTTCTGTGGTCACTGTAGTCCTTCCTTATTGATCTATTGGTCTCTTTATATATTCTACTAAGTTCTTGCTTCATCTCTTTAGTTTTATTTTTTGCATGTAATAGTTCCTCTCGCCTTTTTATTAGTTGGACTGTGTTTTCAGAGAAAATTTTATGTTGTTCTGATTGAGTATTATTTTTAGGTTTCAAGCTCTCTATTATGCCTTTTTCCAGGATGTTGTAGTAAGTCTGGATATCAATACAGTCTGTTTCAATATTTTCTGTATGTGTTTGTAGATTTTCAATGTATCTTTTTGTTTCCGCTTCTGTCTTTGGGAAGTTGGGTGGTATTGTAAAGTTTTTTCTACTCTTTATCGGGCAACTTAAAAGTATTGTTGCTCTTACTAGTCTATGATCAGAAGGGTATTTAAATTTGTTCAGTACTTCAATGTTAGTTACAAGTTTAGGGTTATTTATCATTATAAAATCTATTTCGTTTTTGGTTTTTTGGTCGGGTGATAACCATGTCCATTTACGGTTCTCTTTCTTTTTGAAAAATGAATTCATTATTGACATTCCATGTTGAAAAGCATAATTTAAAAGTCGATCACCTCTTTCGTTGCGCGTTCCGTAACCATATGTGCCCATAACAGGGTAGTGTTCCTTTTTTGGGGAGCCTATTTTGGCATTGAAATCTCCCATCACTATAATCTTTCCTTCAGCCATGACATGAGCAGATTCAATGTCGTTATAAAATTGTTCAATTTCTTCTTCTGTTGATCGTTCGGTTGGTGCATATGCTTGAATTATTGATAAGGGGTAGCATTCAAATTTTAGTTGTAAGAGTGCTACTCTTTCAGAGATTCCTATAAAGTTGGTAATCTTGTTTTTATATTTTTTCTTTATTAGAAATCCCACTCCATGTAGCCCTTTAGTTTCACCAATGTAGCAAAAAATATAGTCATGATACTCTTCGATACTACACCCCATTTTTCGGACTTCTGCGAGACCTAAGATGTCACAATTAATGTTTTCTAGAGCGTTCGTTAGTTCAAGAAATCGTTCCGTTGATGCAAGGGATCTTACATTGTAAGTGCAGATTTTGAGGGTTGTTTTTGCATCTTTATCTATTTTAGTTCTTGGTGGAGGGTTGCAGTCTAATTCCCCACGAGGACTAGTCGGATTGGGGAATGTTTTGTTTACACTATTGTTAAGTTCTTGTTTGTTTAATCTTCTGTTCCGGTGGCTGATGGCTGTATCCTATGCTTTCTGTTCTGGTGGCGGGTTGGCATCAGGCAGGGAGTTGCTTCTGTTCCTCATTAAGTCAAATGCATTCAGTCGGTGTGTTTTTGTTGTCGATTGTTGTTTGCGGGGCTGCTCCTTTGCATTTGGCGAGGTTGACGGTTCCCTTTTGCGTTTCTCGCTTCCCGGTTTCCCCTCTTTTATAACTAGTTTGTCATAGTTTATGAATGCATAGTTGCCTTTCTCTCTTTCTTCTTCGAGTTTTGACTGTAGTTCTTTTCTCTTATCGAGGATCTCCTTCGGGTAGTCTTCAGAAACATGCACATTTTTGAATTTCTTCTTATTTTTCATTATCTCATTTTTCTTCCAATTGTTGACGAATGACAGGAGTATTGGCCTTCCCTTTCCATTTTCTTTGTTGTTTTTGCCAATTCTGTAGATAGTGTTTATGTCTCTATCTTCAAGTGTTATGTTTAAATCGTCTTTAAATTTCTTTTTTATTATTTCAATAAGACTGACAGTAGATTTTTCAGTTTCTTTTACTCCGTACAAAATTAAGTTGTTTATTCTTTTGTGTTTTTCAAAGTAGTATATCTTTTCTTTTAATTTCTCATTTTCTGATCTTAATTCCTGTATTTCTAACCTAAAAGGAACTAGTTTTTCTTCCATTCGTGTCATAATGTCATCGGTTTGTTTTGACATTTCTATTTTTATTTGGTCGAACAAAGATTGTAGGTTATCCATTTTTGCGGTGACCTCTTGCGTGGAGTGGAACGTAGTCGCGTGAACGCAGTGGTATCGAAGTTTTGTTGGCTATTTGGTGTGGCAACACTACACTGATGTGATGTGTTCTAGGTTTATGGTTGTTCTGTCTGTTGACAGATAACCTCTAAAGTTCCTACGGCTTTTGCCACTTGAATGTTTTCTTGATAGCACAGTTTCCACTTAGTTTTTTGTTTCACAATGTAGTTCAACACAGTATGTGTGTGTTTTAAATGTTTCTACACAGGATAACACGGTATTTATACACTTTATACGTCGAAAGTCGGAGTTCACTGACACTACGTCTTAACGTCAACACAGCCGGACCGGAAAAACATAGAAACCACAAAATATTTTTCTTTTCACCCCTCTGTCTCCTTCCACCCATATACCCTTTCCGTTAAAATAAACAACATTTGGAATGAAACGGAAACACTTTTATTTACACTTAACCCTAAACTTTTCCCAAACCTTTCAACCCTCGCCTGCAGGCTAAAATCCACTTAGCGAACCGACCCTTTAAAAAAAATGCTTCCATGCCCAACGCCATTCATGCAGTTTGCATCCTTCGGCCTTCAATGAATGAAATAGTGGTCTATATTTAGCTGCGCCCGGATTAAAGCTGAATGGGACACACCCCCCTCCCCTCTTTAAATAGGTCACTGTGTCAGCAGTGACGTCACGGTGTGACGTCACGAACGCATCCCAGGTAAAGTGGGTCACACAGGAACCGGAAGAAGCTTTGTTTTAATTAATTCCCGTGGAATAATAAGGGCTTTTTTAGAGCGACATGGTTAGAGGATAATTTCTTTGTTTAATAGCCTTGAAAACTTCCCGTCCTTTTTTTAAATTCCGGAGCTTACATAAAACAGTCTAGAAAGCCTTCTGCCTTGTCTAATCTTTCGCTTCACTAACTTAAATATATAAGAGGTCTACTCAGAAAGATGTATATAGATATTATAGATCGGTGCCTTCGGTGGTCACAGGAAAAGTTGGCCCTTGAAAATAAATTACAGGCTCCCAGGGCTCCCACCTCACGTATCGCACTTGAAGTTAAAGAATGACGTCTTAACTTTCAACCCGGTTTTCTCTAGTTTCCATGCCTATTGGTGCCATTGGTGGTCATACGAAAATTTGGCCCTTGAAAATCAATTGAATTTTGAGATTGACGTCTCAATTTAACCTTCATCCCCGTTTTAAATCCAGTTAGCATATTCCTACATACAATACTGCTATTCCGTATCTTCAAGTTTAGATCATGTCATGATATACGAACAGAATAGGCTAGATGAATTTTTTTCATGCGTGGTATCATTCGATTCGTTTTGTTGTGAGGATCAAATGTCTATATGGGGCCAATTGCCTTAAATCAACATAAAAGACAGAAAAGAGACTAAAAGTCTGTGATTTGCTTTTGTTTCTCAAAACGCTCCTAACAAAATGATCTGAAGCCATATATTTTGTTAAGCCTTCATAAGTAAAGTATGGAAAAATTATGAAATTGCTATTTTTACAGTGAAATATTGCGTTTATGTATATGGTTGCTAATGTTGCTATACAATTTATTTCACAATAAAATGTTAGAAATCGAATGGTATCATTGGTTTTTAAAATTTCGTACTTTCAAAATTCGAAAAAAATTTAAATTTTGAAGCTGATATCTTTGCACCATTTCAATAGATTTTTTTAATGTTTACTTTATTTGGATATTTTGATCATTTTGCATCCTATCAACTAAATTTTATTGCCTAATTCAACATGTGTCATCATCCCTATTGTGGTTTAAAAACAAAAACCATTAAACGGCGTGAGGGATTCCACAGAAATTTCTACAAAGTAACATCAAACATGAGACGTAGATTAGACAGTCTACAAACACTGATAACTCATTATTTGCACTTACGAATAGATTATTTCCCAGTAAATGGACATTCCGCTAAACATAAGGCAAATAAGTGGCAGAAATTCAGTAAGGTTTAAAAAATAATGAAAGTGGGAAAATCAACAAGGCCTCACACTAAGCAAAGCTATGGATGCTTGCTACTCTTGCTAGACGATATACCTACCTACCTACATAAGAAGCGTCCATAACTCAGGGACAAATATTCATGTTCCTGAAAAAAAAAAGCTCTTACCAGTAATCTAGGACCTCTAGCTTTCTAGACAGGGTCACTTGTGTCACTAACGACTTGGCTACAAGGGTTTTTCTTTAAAAATGTCACATTTTTGGTAAACCAGCGTCAAGTAACATATATATCTACTATATCTAGACGGTTGCCAACAAGGCTGCCGACGGTCCAAGGCCACCCTGACCATTGTTGGTGGTTCATACAATTTTGTTGGCAACAACTGTCTACACGGTCCGTCCCGACCAAGGTCGCTCTGTCGGAGGGGCTTGTTGTATGCCGTCTGGCACGCGCTTTAGGGTCTATCTAATAGTCAGAGGACCATAGCATAGCTTTATATGTTCACAACCCCAGGGATATTTAATTATCTACCTACAGATGTGTATTGTCTATGTTGTGCTGTGCTTTGTCGGCAAAAGGAAAGTTTCAGTCCTGAATCCTCTCGAGAAATCCTTAGAGTAAATTCTTGACACACGAAAAAAATGTTTTTTACGATTTTATTCCTTTTGTAAAAGAAAGTTGGTAAATGCTATGATCTACATTGACATTATGAGTTAATCGGAAATTCAAGGTATGCAAATGTTTTGATGTTCCCACTGTTGATTATTGACAATTCAAATGAACATTATTTAAATTAAAGTGGTGCAACGTTTTGATTGAAATGAGTCATAGCCATACTTGCTATGAAAAAAATGCTGCACTTCATGATGAAAGCATGCCGCTTTGCACAGTGATAGTAGGAACCAAACTAAGCGATTTCACTCGCAGCAGCGGCAGTTTCACGCATTAGGAACAGAGATGGCGCCACTTTTTAAAAAAATATTTTAAAAAATTCTACAAGCTAAACTAACAAACCGATTTCAATTTTGTATATCTCAAATGAAAGCTCATTACACACACCATTAATAAAAAAATACGTAAAAAATATATACTAAATACTTTTGCCAAAAAACGGCATCTTAAGTTTTCTTTTCTTACTCGATTGACAGTTTTTACTTGATTTCTTAAAAAAGTTGTATGGAACATGAATATTTTAATGCATATATATATTACTGAATAAATAACAAGTACTATAAAAAAAATCGGCATAGATACCTCTAATACTTCACGAAATATGAAAATTTGAATGTGAGTATACATTGATTTATTTATTTATTTATTTAATCTTTATTGCACAAAAGGAAAAAACTTAGAGTACAAATAGCGGACTTAATGCTATAAGGCATTCTCTACCAGTCAACCTTTAGGCGAAGCAGAGAAATTAAAAAATAAATCTTTAAAATAAATTTCAAAAAAAACGAGCTAAAATATATGACCAATTTCAATTTTTAATGTAGGGAATGCAACCCGGGTACCCGGGTACCCGTCTATATTTGGAGTCGGGTAAAACCCGGGTTTTTAACTCATAACCCGGGTTTTACCCGTAATTTAGAAATCGGTAGAAAAATGGGAAAACGTGAATAAACTTAAAACAAATTGTTCTATTACTTCTGTAACTGTATCTTTACCTTACTGTGCGTGTTATAACTATTAAATTAAAATTAAAAAGCATAGCATAAATGGTCCGAACATATTTTACACTTCAATTCTAACTATCGCTTGATAGCTTTAATCGATCATTCCAGTAAAATTTTACTGCACAACCTAAATGAGAGGCGTATAGCAGCAAATAAATCGCACCAGAACAAGCCGGATTTGTTAGAGGAAAAGAAACTAGAGAACAGATTCTCATCTTGCGCCAGATAATAGAGAAAGCCAGAGAGTTCGACAGACCAACGTACATATGTTTTGTTGACTTTCAGAAGGCATTTGACTCAGTTAAATGGCCGCTGCTGTGGGATGTTCTCTTACGAATGGGCGCTCCCAACAATCTCGTCCATATATTAAGAGGGCTGTATGAGAACAACTCCGCGTCAGTAAAAGTGGACAATACAATGTCAAAGCCACTCCACCCTTCGGCTGGGGTACGTCAAGGGTGCATACTATCGCCCTTGCTCTATTCTGTAATCTATACTGAGCACATAATGAGGATAACGCTTGAAGGCTGGACGGATGGTATTCCAATAGGTGGGAAGAATATCTCCAATCTGCGTTACGCTGACGACATCGACACCACACTCACAGCAACAAGCGAAGCTTGTATAGCAGCGCTATTGCGTCGCGTTAAAACAGTTAGTCTCGAATTCGGTTTGAAGATCAACCGACTAAAAACCAAGATGATGGTCGTGGACCGTAACAACAGCAATAAGGCAAAAACTATTGGAAACTGTGGAGTTGTATCATCATACTATATGTATTGGGGTCACTGGTCTCAAACGGTGGAGGCTCCGAAGATGAAATCAAGCGACGCATAGCAACAACTAGGTCTGCAATGGAGAAACTCTCGAAGATCTGGAGAGACCGCAATATCACAAGGGCAACTAAGACTCGCTTCGTAAGATCTCTCGTTTTCCCAGTGTTATTTTACGGTGCAGAAACGTGGACAGTAAGAGAAAGTGAACGAAAACTCATTGATGCTTTGGAAATGTGGTGCTGGAGGAGAATGCTGCGGATATCGTGGACTCAGCGCCGCACTAATATATTTATACTCCAAGAGCTCAAGGTTAAGCAAAGGCTTTCAGCAATCGTGCACTCTCGCATTCTTAGTTACTTCGGCCACGTGACGCGCAAGGAAGACGACGCCATGGAGAGACTTGTTGTTCAGGGTAGAGTGGATGGTATAAGACCCAGATTACGCCCCTCAATGCGATGGACTGATCAAGTGAAGGCCCTCACCGGATCATGCTTAAATCTGTGCGTGCGAAATGCACTAAGTAGAGAAGGATGGCGGAGAACTACACAAAATGCCGTACAACGACCTCAATGACCACGACTACTCTGACAAGAGTATACGACTAAGAAGAAGAAGAAGATCTATTGTTACATTTGAATATTCCATATTTCCCGTTAACTATGATATTTCTGGTTAATAAACAGAAAGATTAAGTATACCTAATCTAACGTCTTATGCTCTCTAAATTAATATTGTGATTTACAGCTGTTTTAATAGTATAAGTTGTTAAATTTATATATTTCATGTACGAAATCATTGTTTGTCAATTAATAAATGCAAACTCAGCAATCAAAAGTGCATTTTATTACTAAACACCCGTAAAAACGATGAAAACCAATAATTAATAAAAAAAATGTTCAAAACCGGGTATTACCCGGGTACCCGGGTTTTTGAAAATCAAAGTCGGGTAATACCCGGGTACCAAAAATGGCCGGGTATTGCATTCCCTATTTTAATGTCTCAAATGAAAGCTTATTATATGTATTTAAGAATAAAAACTAAAGTTATTATGTTGCTTATTAGATATGGCGAATTATTATTAAAAAAAAACTTTAGCTTTAAGTCTGATAGTGATAGATAACAAATCTGAACAAATCTTTGCGTTTACTACTCACGTTGAAACAATAGGTTAATTTAAAATAATAGACTGTGTACATAAATATTTTTTTATTAAAACTTAAAAAATGTCCTCTTGGGGTTCACCGGAACATGTAGAACTGAAAAATAAAATGTATTTTGAAGTACTCGTACCATTCAAATGCTAAATAATCACTGAGCATACATGGACTGGTTGCTGTAGATTACTGGTGAGTTATTTTTGTGCCTAGTTGATTATCATTAAACTTACAATTTTGTGCCACATCTATAATCAGTGCTCAGCATGCATAATAACACTGCATTGAAAATTACATTAACTTAATTTTGATTTGTACAGCCACCTTTGCATGATTTACACTGGGCTGTGCAAGGTAAGCTGACGCGACGACACCCACAACGCATAGTTTCGCAGCTAGATTTGCAGCCACAATGGTTCAAAAGGTTTAATTGTGAGCAACACTTCTTCGGACACGGATGTATTGGTGTTGTTAATATCATATTTTACGCTATTAAAAGATGAAGGCCTTCAAGAACTATGGTTATTAACAGGAACAGCTAAAAAACTCCGATACGTGGCCGTGCATAGCATAGCTAATACATTCGGTCCAGACAAATCTACTGCACTTCGAGGATTTCATGCTTTTACAGGGTGTGCCACAACGTCCTACTTTAATTCAAAAGGCAAAAAATCTGGCCTCAAAACGTGGATGTCTCACCCTGAAATAACTACAGCTTTCGCATGTATTTCAAGCCCTCTGGAAACCCTCACTGAAGAAGTAATAGCTCAGCTGGAAACGTGTGTACCTACATATTTAGTTTTAGTATGAATTGACCCTAGATTTGTGTTATTGTTTTGCTATAGTTAGTTACAATTTGTTTCCAGATTTACGTGCAAGTTATACGATAGCCAAACGGAACACGTAAACGTAAATGAAGTTCGCAAAGATTTGTTTGCTTCAAAAAACAAGCTCGTGTCAAGTCTGCCACCTACATCAGCTGCTCTCTATAAACACGCACTTCGAGCAGCTTATCAAGTGGGCCATATGTGGGGAAACGCTCTGAAACCAGAAGTTTCCATACCATGTCGATCTTCTTGGGGATGGACTAAGGAAAACGAGAGTTGGATTCCAGAATGGTCGGCAGTTACAGCGATTTGGTCACAATTAAACCTTTTGGACCATTGTGGCTGCAAATCTGGCTGCGAAACTATGCGTTGTGGGTGTCGTCGCGTCAGCTTACCTTGCACAGCCCAGTGTAAATCATGCAAAGGTGGCTGTACAAATCAAAAGTAAGTTAATGTAATTTTCAATGCAGTGTTATTATGCATGCTGAGCACTGATTATAGATGTGGCACAAAATTGTAGGTTTAATGATAATCAACTAGGCACAAAAATAACTCACCAGTAATCTACAGCAACCAGTCCATGTATGATCAGTGATTATTTAGCATTTGAATGGTACGAGTACTTCAAAATACATTTTATTTTTCAGTTCTACAGGTTCCGGTGAACCCCAAGAGGACATTTTTTAAGTTTTAATAAAAAAATATTTATGTACACAGTCTTTTATTTCAAATTAACCTATTGTTTCAACGTGAGTAGTAAACGCAAAGATTTGTTCAGATTTGTTATCTATGACTATCAGACTTAAAGCTAAAGTTTTTTTTAATAATAATTCGCCATATCTAATAAGCAACATAATAACTTTAGTTTTTATTCTTAAATAAATATAATAAGCTTTCATTTGAGACATTAAAAATTGAAATTGGTCATATATTTTAGCTCGTAGAATTTTTTTAAATTTATTTTAAAGATATTTTTTTTTCATTTCTCTGCTTCGCCTAAAGGTTGACTGGTAGAGAATGCCTTATAGCATTAAGTCCGCCTTTTGTACTCTAAGTTTTTTCCTTTTGTGCAATAAAGATTAAATAAATAAATAAATAAATCAATGTATACTCACATTCAAACTTTCATATTTCGTGAAGTATTAGAGGTATCTATGTCGATTTTTTTTATAGTACTTGTTATTTATTCAGTAATATATACATGCATTAAAATATTCATGTTCCATACAATTTTTTTAAGAAATCAAGTAAAAACTGTCAATCGAGTAAGAAAAGAAAACTTAAGATGCCGTTTTTTGGCAAAAATATTTAGTGTATATTTTTTACGTATTTTTTTATTAATGGTGTGTGTAATGAGCTTTCATTTGAGATATAGAAAATTGAAATCGGTTCATTAGTTTAGCTTGTAGAATTTTTTTAAATATTTTTTAAAGAAGTGTTGCCATCTCTGTTCCTAATGCGTGAAACTGCCGCTGCTGCGGGTTGAATCGCTCAGTTTGGTCCCTACTATCACTGTGCGAAGTGGCTTGCTTTCATCATGAAGTGCAGCATCCGGCTAAAAAATGATCATAACAAGTATGACTATCATTGTTTATAGACTTTCATGGTATTCTCATCTGTGAAAAAGCGTGTAGGTATATTGTTAACAATAATATTTGTACAAAACGTTGCAATATTTTTCTTGTGTAGATTGCTGCCAATGGTGGAAAAACCGCGAAATATTATTAGAAGTTCCATCGAACACAATAATAGCTCACAATTCGTAACCCTACGTACGCCATCAAATATATCGGAGCGGCCAAGGCGGTCACAAATATCTGAACAAGGCCTCTATTATCAAGACGATAAAGTGCATGTGCAAATATTTTTGAGTACCTTGACCGCTCCGATATATTTGATAGCGACTATACAAGGACCCATTATTAATGATCAATGGGTTACTGTTAGCACTACTGGATTTCGTCCCTGGTTCCTTGTTTATTTGCCTGGTTATGTTCTGCCCGTCTTTTTATAGTTATTGAAATCTCGGACAAACGTGGTTAGGTAGCAACAGGGAAACGAATGATCCAATAAACAACATACACTCAAAGTGTTATTTTCCGTGCCTAGTAAAGTAGAACGTTCGTCGTAAAACCTACGCTTAGAAACGTGGCTTGTCAAAGGTCAGTACTCACCAACCATAAACGAATGAGGCCATACAAGAACTATACCCACACTGCAGACGTGGAGATAGAATTTCACTTCCTGTGTTAGTTCCTACTCTGTACCGGCGAGTCTCCAATATCTGTACACACGGGACGTTCAAAAATACACGTATACGACCTTTAGGGATTTGCCATACTGGATGCGGTCTGCGGACTCTGCGGTCAGGTCAAATAAATAAATATTATGGGACAATCTTACACAAATCAACCTAGTCCCACAGTAAGCTCAATAAGGCGTTGTGGGTACTACGACGATATATATAATAGATAGATATACATCATATTACATAAATACTTATACATAGAAAACATCCATAACTCAGGAACAAATATCTGTGATAAACACACAAATAAATGCCCTGACCAGGTTTCGACCTCCAGCTTCATAGGCAGGGTCACTACCGACTAGGCTAGGAGGCCGTTAAATTAAAAGATTGAAAAGAAGAAGAAGAAAAAATTGAAAGAATTTACGCTCCTCATTTACGCAGAGTTCGATCTTAAGTCCCTCTCATACAGTTTTAGCCAACCGGCCTACCCAAGGGTCATTCAACCTCGCCAAACTAGTCCCACTCGCTGCTGTGGTCTTGACTAAAAAGCACTTCGGCCTTACCCAAAATTTGTACGTAGACCAAGGACAATGAAAATGGGTCACTTCATAGAAATAACCATACCAGATGAACCTTTTTCGTCCATTTGCGTAGGTATTTGGTAATGTAGTTAACTGGTTAATATAGGCAACCCTTTGCCAGTCCAGCTTGCACCTTGAACTATCTAAAACTTTATTCTCAGTTGTATTGTACAGTCGCCATCAGTTATATCGAGCGGACAAGGTGGTCACAAATATCTGAACAACAACTTTATTGTCAAGGCGATAAGTTGCTTGTTCAGATATTTTTGAGTACCCTGGCCGCTCCGATATATTTGATGGCGACTGTACCACACGATGTAAGTACTCTAACCAAACTTGCTTCCAGAAACCGGCTTCGACTTGCCATCATAAGCTAACTTTGCCATGCAAATGAGGTTGCAGTTTGCAAATGAGGTTGCTGTCTGCATTCCTCGCGTATATACTTATAGCCTAGGTAAGAAGGTACATAGGTATACGGACATGGCCTCACATAAACCTAAACTAGGAAATTCTAGTGGCCATATCTATACAGTTATATAAACTATACTGGTAAAAGGTAAGTAGATCTCAGGAGATTGCTTTTTTTATGGCGAGACGGATGATTAAAAGTGATGTTACGGTTTACTTTCATATATATGTAGTCCACCAAGATCCCCTAGTCAGATCCCTCAGGGGGGGGGAGCTCATAAGTTGTTCCCCTAAGTGCTTCTTTTCTAAAACATTTCCTTCATAACTTAACTAGACGGAGACTGGGCGATTTAGACCTCGATTCTGAACCTCTCAGATCGATTAGATTTTTGGATTTTTGTATGGCAATTGAGCGGCGGCGGTGAGTAATGAAATGAAATGAGTTAATGACCATAAAAATTCAAATCGATCTGAGAGGTTCCAAAACCATCTAGGGAGGATTGGTAGCGTCCCAAACACTTAGAGCCAATGGAAATTTAGTTCTTTTTTGGCCATCCTTTATAAATTAGCAATGTATTTCGCTTCCGGCCCATCAAATCTGTTCTTAGGGTCATTTACTTCTCCTGTGCCAATTACAACACAGCTACTTATAAATATAATAGTATTTGTATTTGAAGACATATTTGAAAAAGTAAGTTTTCGATAAGTACTACATTATTGTGTAAGTTAGTCATTTATATATTTATATATACTATTTAGTACCTACAGCCTCGCTCTTAGCATTCTGAATTTGTCATAGAACAAGGAATTTTAATTTGTACCTATGTATTACCAATTACAGCAAGGCGTGGGTCGCCAGACGCGCCAGCCTATAACGCACTCAAACAAATATAACCGCAATGTTTACAGAGATAAGGTTATTTTTCTTTGTCAATGAAGTCATTAAGTACCTGAGTGCACCTTGTCAGCGTCAGTACTTAACGGAGCTCAGAGAGAGACGGACGTTGCGCGTGCTCAATGAAGTTGTTTAGTTGTCGAAATATTACGAGTTTCTAGTGAGTGAAGTGTGTGCTTGTTTTGTTTTAAATTTCCCTAACTCAGTCACCCTGGATTTCAAACTAGATGGTAAGTGTAACTAAGTTTTACAAAACTTTATAAGTTAAAACTAATAATTTTGTAAGTACGTCTTCTCCGCTACTTGAATCTCGTTTGTGTTTACTCAAGGCCTTCTATTATTTTGTTACTCACAAAAACCAAAACACCTTTAGAACTTTTTTGTCGTCATGGTAGAGTCTGTAAGTTACTTTGTTTTGTTTAACACGAGCGATGACCTCAATTTAGTTTAAAACAATTGCTAGTGATATAACCAAATGGCCCAGGTCCGTTATCAGCAATGTAGTAAGTAATGCTGCCATTTGTATGCAAAATGCAAAAACGATAGTCTGTGCCATCCGGTGCAGTCGACGGGTGAAATGTAATTGGCATGACGAAATGCCGTGGAAACAGAAAAATAAGCACGAGATTTTAAATCGAATTTTGAAGCAACATTTTGCCGATTGTTGCATTCTGATGGTTTCTCGAGTAACGTGAGTCAGAGACCGGAAAACCCGTTCGTTGACTTATGCTTTTTTAACCGACTTCAAAAAAGGAGGAGGTTCTCAATTCGACTGAATTTTTTTTTTTTTTTTTTTTTTTTTTATCATAATTTTTTTTTTTTGTATGTATGTTACTCCATATCTCCGTGAATCGTGAACCGATTTTCAAAATTTTTTTTTGAATCGAACAGGTATAACCCCTAGATGGTCCCATTGTCACCAAGTCGGGATCTGATGATGGGATCCTGGAGAAATCGAGGGAACTCTTCAACTATTATAGGCACACCTATAGTGATTTCACTATTTTTTACAGCAACTCGGCCACTTCCTCTTGGAATAGCGGATCCTAAGTGAAGTCGGTTCTTTTTTTGTTTAAAATTATTTTAATCATTAAGTAGGTATACATAGTTTGTCTGTGGTCTAACTTTGGGACATCTGAATGATCTATGTGATGAGGTAGGATAAGCATTTTTTATGGGCAACCATTCTCTTACGTTTTCTTACTCGCAATACGATACCAATAATGCCCTTAACCGGATACCAGTATTTTTGTTACACCATGTATACGCGAAAGAATTCCTGAGATGGCCGCTAGTCTCTCATCTCAGGAATAAGATCTAAAATTATAACTAGCTATTATGTTGAAAAAACATGTTTTTCAAGCCATACAAAGTTGAGCACCGTAGGCAAAGAAGCAGTTGACGGTCCCCTTCCACAAACACAAACTATTACAAAGTTATCTAGAGTTACAGCTGCCTTGAAACATATTCACGGGATCATGTATTCCCAAGTGAAGTTGCATGTTTATTTAATGCCACATCACACGTCGAAACGTCGACGTATCTCCATGAAACATTGAGTGCAGGTATAGGTCATGTCATGGTCATTCAGAGGTTGAAACTGAAATGCGTATAGTTTTTATAGCCCACTCATATCGAACATTGAAATAAAAATGTCCATCTCCACGAAGTGACAGCTTACTGCAGGAAAAATAGCATATTTTGGAGGCAAAATATGTACACCAATGAAACTTTGCACTCGAAAAACCGCGTAATTTTCGCACTTTTTGGGTATTCTCATAATAAGTCCTAAACTATGCGGTTTACAATAAATAAATAAATAAATATAGGACAATTTACACAAATCAACCAAGTCCCACAGTAAGCTCAATAAGGCTTGTGTTGTAGGTACTAGGTACTAGGTGACGATATATATAATAGATAGAACTAGATAAATACTTAAATACATAGAAAACACCCATAACTCAGGAACAAATATCTGTGATAAACACACAAATAACCTGACCAGGATTCGAACCCGGGACCTCCGGCTTCATAGGCAGGGTTACTACCAACTAGGCTAGGAGGCCGTTAAAACATAACATGTGTATAAAACTATTTGAGACGTTTTTAGGGTTCCGTAGTCAACTAGGAACCCTTATAGTTTCGCCATGTTCGTCCGTCCGTCCGTCCGTCCGCGGTCTAGCTCAGTGACCGTTAGCACTAGAAACCTGAAATTTGGTTTGAATATGTACATTAACTAAGCCGACAAAATGGTAGAATAAAAACTGAAAAAATATATTTTGTTAGGGTACCTCCCGTACACGTGAAGTGGGGGGCGACATGTTTTTTCGTTTCAACCCAGTTGTGTAGGGTAGCGTTGGATAGGTCTTTTAAAAAGAATTAGGGTCTTCTAAAACAGTTTTTGGATAAAACTAATATTTTTGTAAATAATAGCTCCAAAAGTTTAAAACAGGGCGTCTTCCCCCCCCATCTAACTTTTGAACCGTGGGTCCAAAAATTTTGGAAAAATTCATGAAAGTGAGGCCTAATAAGTACCTTCAATGAAAACTTATTCAATTAAATCGGTTGAGCCGTTTTTGAGTTATCACTCAAAAACCCATAGTGAAAGGACGTCAGTGAAATGACATTAGGCGCCGCCAAATTTCCCGTAAGAAACGACCTTTTGAATTAATGAATTATAATGTAACAGGCCGGCAATTACGGAACCCTACACCGAGCATGGCCCGACATGCTCTTGGCCGGTTTTTTTAATAGGACTCAAATTTCCACATATTGAAACCAGAACCGGCTCTGTAAATTAATTACTTACCGAGAGACAGTTCTCAAAAATTGTCTTTTTTTTTCAAAAAAGTTCAGTAAACTACCCTGTCTGTCCAGAAAGAGAAGTGTCGTAAACCACAACAGTTCTATTTCCGTCAGGAGCATTTAGGTAAGTCATCATTAATTCTCTTAAGAGCTGGGCTCTTGTCGCTCTTGCTCGCTATCTTGATGTAGTTAGTCTCTATCTTTGTCGGTCCGAAGCCAGCTTCTCTTCTCCTGGTCAGAGATTTCAATAGTAAAGAGCCCGTCTGTAACATTGTGGCAGAATCTCCTTTATACTCGCTAAAAAACGCCATCCGTTGTAAATTCGTGTAACTCGTGTTCACTGAGTTAGAGTCTGTCCGGAAAAGAAGTGTCATAGAATTTGCGCAGAATCACACGTACAATGTATGACTTCCTATATAAACCACGACACTTCTCTTTCCGGACAAACTATATTCGCCGGGTTCGCCGGCCGGTGAATTGTCATTTAATGACATTTATTTGATTGCGCCTTTCGACTATTTTCGAACTCGCGGAGTGTAAGCGAAGTGAGTTCTTACCATAGATATCTGAATTATAAATAGATATGGTATGACAGCTAAAACATTGTCCCAAAATCCTGATCGACTCGATCTTAAAACTTGATCACAATGTCAATAACATGACAACCGGTGCAGCATAAATACAAACATAAAATCAATGTTTTCGCCTTTGTTACCTGTACAAATCGCAGTACTACTATAAATTCAAGTGAGTGTGATGTCAATTATCCAATTAAAAGCTAATTTTTGTTTGTTTTTGCCAGAAAAATCACTAATAGTACATTACTACAGAGGCTGGGAAGTAGGGGGTTGCCGGCTGAGTTATATAGACGGCCGAGCGTAGCGAGGCCGGATAGTTACGAGGCTGGCAACCCCTTTTCACGCCGAGGTATGTATAGTGCTTTTCTCAAACATGCAATGAAATAAATGTAAAAATATCCAAAAAAAAATTTTTTTTCTCAAAAAAAAATAACAAAAAAAAATTCAAAAAGAAAAATTAAAAAAAGGAAAAAAAAACAAAAAAAAAAATTTTTTTAACAAAAAAAAATTTTTGCTAACAAAAGTATTTAAAAAAAAAGGAAAAAAAAAATTCAAAAAAAAATTTCAAAAAAATTTTTTCCAAAAAAAACAAAGAAAACTAATATTACAATCGATTATTGTTTTTTTTTAATATGCATAAGTAGTGGCAGAATGTCAAATGAACCAAAAAGTAAATATCGCCTATAACCTTAAATGGCTGAATGCCATGATCCTGTGCCACAAACATATGTGGAATGGAGATTAAAAAAAATATATTTCCCGGCTTCCGGCCGTCAATTTTATATGAAAATCGTTACCTGTTCTCTAGAGTTGATCCGCCCTAAACGTGATACTTTGAAGCCTATTATGACGCACATAACGAAGACATTTCATTGCATGTTTGAGAAAAAATAATTAAATACGTTTTCCAATGCGAGATGTCAAAATGGCATCCAATGCTTGATTTGTTGATTGTTGTCACAACTTTGAAATAATACGTTAATATAATTTGGCACTAGTGCTGCGGGTCAGTCGATATTCTTAATTTTATCGTATCGATATTTTTGCGAAGACGTGCGGATGTCATAAGTAAGTATTCGAGTAACTAATATAGGTATTGATTATTTATATTATAACAATCGATTTATGGAAAATGATTGTAACAAAACTTTACGTCGAAGTTAAAAAAATAAAAATAAAATTAACTTTCTTCATTTAATATATTAGTTTATTTTTTACAGATTACCTACTGCTATTCGCTGCTTATTTTAATGGAAACTTTTAACTCCGACAGTACTTTTCGGGCAAACGTCATGTACTACTGAACGAGATGACTCTAATTAGTCTAATTACACTGATCCTCTTTCACAAATCTGACCACCTTCAGCCTCCGTCATCAGAAAATTTTAAAATACTGTATTGTCTTCCAAGTTACATAGGTATACCTATTAAATTTCAGCTTAATCGGATATAAGGAACTGGTTCATAATTTTCTTGCAAAATACTACCTAAACAACAAACTAAACTAAACTGTCATTATTATTAGCATATTATGGCATTGGCAACGGCATCACACAAGATTAAACTTTGATATCGATAAAATAAATATTTTGACTGCTCATCTCTATTGAGTGATTGAACGGGTGAACGAAAAGTTTGAATAATTGTCAAATTGCTGTTAAAATTAAAAAGGCTTATGTTATAAAATACCGTATGAACATATGACGTTTTAGTTTTAAGACGTACTCACACATTCACGGAAGCTTTCGTTTACTTGTTTGCACACATGTTTAAGCGTGGCGACATAGGTTTCGGTACTAAATCACGATGACTACCGATCCACTATATTACTATGTCCGTGGTTCTTACAAACAACTCCAGACCGAACTATCACCTGGCTACTGGGATGTCTCGGCATTTGGATGGCTTTTTGATTTCGATAATTTGACGATAACTTTAGTTACGTTTTTCTGATCTTTATGAAATTTCTTGGGGTTGTAGCAGAGATACATAAAATTTGTAAGTTTGTATATGAGCAGGATCGATCAAGTGGCTATGGAGCTAGAAGGAGAAAAAAAATCCTCCTTGGGGTCTTGTTATATTGGTCAACTCGTTTGCAAGAATAACGGGATTCCTCAGTTCGTTGAAAAAAAAACGACTTATTGAACTTTTTTGAATGTTTCTTTTTGTAGCATAATGCTTTACAAACGGCGCACTTGCTAAACAATCAGCATCTCACTTGGCTGCGAGTAGGAAAGAAAAGACAAATTCAAAGCTTTACGATTAAGCATGTCAAGCTTAGATTTTGCACTTAATTAAAATAAAATACGAGAGATTTCAAGGACTTTTGGTTATTTTGGTCTTCGACGTATAACTATGACTTTTGTCTTTATTTCTAAGTATCAGCCAAGTGAGGGTGCTGATATTTTTAGCAACTGAGCCGTTTGTAAAGAGAATTATGTTACAAGAGGAAACATTAAAACCCACGACGACGTGAGGAATCTAAAAAAATTTTTTGACGTCAAGGTTTGGTTCAATCAACCTGTATAAAGTCCACTTGTTCTGTCCATCCACTGGTGCCAGCCAGCGGACGCAATTTTAATACTTATGCACATTACTCAAATAGCTCAATACGAGTATTCTCGTTCAAGTCACGAAAATGTGTCATCTACATCTCAACTATTTACAAATACATATAATAACTAGGAATAGCTAAACGCTTACAAATATATAGTTAAAGAGGACGGGGCCGTATTATGGCTAATTTAGTGTCGTCGGACCAATATCCAGAGTCCGACTAGACGAGATGTCACCGCTACGGGGGCAGCAGCCCCAACTCGCTCAACACATGGGTGACGCGCGGCACGAGCTGGTCGACCCAGCGCCACAGCTCGGCGTCTCTGATGGTCTCGGTGGCCAGCTTCTGGCACTCGTCGCTCCGCTCCTCCGCGCAGGTGGCGCGGTAGTGATGCAGGCGCGCCTGCTTCGTGTCCATGGCGTACGCCGAGCACGCGTCGCTCAGGCACGCCAGCGGGTGGTGGTTGTGCAGGGACAGCACTTGCCCCGTCTCATGGAAGGCCTTCTCGTTGAAGCCGGGCTTGCTGAAGTTGCGCGAGCGGTACACGTGTTGCAGCATGTACATGTAGCGCGGCGCGCCAAGCTCCCAGCTGTGCGCATGCTGCAGCTGATCCAAGTAGTACACGTTCGATGCGTGGTAGGAAGACCGGGGTGGCTCCCCGGCCTTCGGAGCGGCTAGCGGCATTAAGCGTTTCAATAGCGAGCTCCAGTCAGGGTCTTGTAGCGGCACGATGACTTCATCCACGTCCAACAGCGTCAGCCAGCGGTACTGGTACATGTGCCGGTACAGGCAGTCGTTGAACGGCACCAGCTCCATCTGCCGCTTTTGTTCCAATTTCATCTTCAGATACATGTGCCGTAGCCCCGGCAAGTTAGGCTGCCCGCCCGGCAGCGTGATCGGCGTGCTCTCCACTATCCCCCGCGCACGGTAGTAATCGAGCACTCTGCGGATGTTGGGGTGGACCTGAAGCTCGTAGAAGAAGACTTTGTCGGCGCCGAGTAGTCGCACAAGCTCGATCCACTCGACGAGGCGCACGGACAGGTCATCGTGCTGGAAGTCGAGCCCCTTGACGCAGACGGCGAACTCTTTCTGCACGCGGTCGGGCGGCTCGTCGAAGTGCACGCGCAGGCAGTTGGTGGCGCGGTCGCACGGTTTCTTCACCAGCGACACGGCGGTGGGCCGCAGCACGCGCAGTTCCGTCGGCAGCACGCACGCTAGCAGATACGGCTGCAGCACGCCGTCACCGGATTTGCCCCATATATCGGGCCACACGTAGTAGTACTCGAGCACGCGCACAACGACAGGGGAGGGTCGTTCCTCGAACCATAGCTGGCAGTGCGTGGTTAGCGTCGGATTGTTGCGGTCGTGCACGGCCAGCAATCTCACGGCGGGACCTATCCGCGACGTGTTTCGTGTATCAAGATATGCGCCGTAAAGATGGAACACACCCTGGCTTGAGCGAAACGTCTGCCAGTACGTGTTATGGTACTCGAGTTCGAACACGGAGGGGAACGGTGCACAGTCTTTTGATTTGTAAAATTGGTTATTGTCGTTGCGGTGCTTGTGCCAGTAGGACAGCGGGAGGAAAGGCAGCTGGTGCTCGACTTCGGCCCGCAGTTGGTCCTCCGTGAGGCGAGCCTCCGGCGCGCCGGGCTTGGACTTGGACGGCAGCAGCTGGCACTCGGGCGCGTGCGGCGGTGCGCGCAGACGCGGTAGCCACAGCACGCAGAGGCTGGCCCAGCACACCAGCAGCAGCAGCACGCGCGCGCCACGCCACCCGGCACGCCACCCTGGCAGCCAGCCCAAACACCACATCATCTGGAACGCACACGGAGAATTTTTTTTACTTAACTTCCTTGTTTTTAGTAAACGTTTACTTGTCCTGGGAATTACTATTTTTTACTTGTTTCTAGTAAAAAAAAATCTCCGTGCAAAAAAAAAGATCGTTAATTCCGACAGTTTTTTATTTCATATTTAGTTTTAAGATACGAGAGAGCTTAGATATAAATATAAGGGTTCCTAGTTGACTACGGAACCCTAAAAAGACATTTCCACGGCGATTCATCCGAGCTACGTGGTTACGTTTACGTTGTCCTAAACTAAGGCATACCTAATTGAGATCTAGACTCGCAACGGTATTTAAACAACGAACGGTCTTTTAAAATGATCTACCAAAAATAAACGAAATGATCGGGGGCACCAGATCCACTTGCTTACATATTACTGACATATTTATTATCACTTTGTCAAGCAGACAGTATCTCAGTAGTGATCTATGGCCTAAGATGCCAAGATGCAAACTCGGCAACGAGTCCTTAACGAGTCAGTCAAGCAAGTTTCAAGTCAACCTACATCCATGAAGTTATTATTTTTAATTTTCATTATTTTATTTAAACTGGAATTATACCACAGAGTAAATAATAGTATAATACAGAGAGACATCTGTAATGTCACGTAACGTCACGAATCATGTTGTCCCTTATTAACGCATGACAAATTCTCTTTCGCACTTATGCAAACGTATTGGATACGTCGTGTCAAACTCAAATTTTTTGACAGATTTACTTTGAGTTGTACCCTCTGCTGTAATAGAGCTATTATAATAGAGGGAGCTGCGTCTCTTTTTAACTAAGGCGGTTATCACACTGGTGCGGATCCGCATGCGGCGCCGGTGTGCGAGCGAGACAGCGCTATACACATGCAGAGCGCTATCTCTCTCGCGCACCGGCGCCGCATGCGGATCCGTCGTCAGTGTGATAATCGCCTAAGGAGGCTAACTAACTTTTTAACTGATGAATGATTGAAACAATATCTGATATGATATTATTTTTAGGGTACTGACAGACCAACAAGTTATTCAGTTGGAAATGAGTAATACCAAAATAGGTAAAAGCTGCGGAAGTTGTGTGATTTGTAGAGAACATAGCCTATATTTTGGCCAATTGGCTCTACTCCAAACGGGAGATGGTGCAACATTGCACGCTTACCGAACTTACCACCGTGTTCGGTTCGGAAATGATCTGGGGTGGGGAAATGCCGCTTAATGGGGGTGGAAAAAACCGTACATCGGGCATCCCACTGGCACTCTTTCCTTCTGAAAATTTTATTTTCAAACGAGCGAGCGCAGCGAAACGAAGTTCTTACGGACAATTTTAGACAGAACAGAATTGTCAGCTGGTTACTGGGACGTCCATGCGTTTCGATGGCATTTTGATTTTGGATGTTTGTTCCGTGATAACACTGATAACTTAGTAATGTTTTTTTCTGATCTTCATGAAATTGGGTGGTGTTGTAGCAAGGATAAAGGGATCATCCATTAATTACGTCACACCAATTTCATGATTTTTTGATCCCTCCCTCCCCCCTTGTCACATTTCGTCACAATTAACTGCACCCTCCCCCCTTAGTGTGACGTCACATTTAGATTTTTAGTTTAAGAAGGTAAAAATTACAACATCACTTTGAAACTAACTTTTTATTAGGATTGCAAGAAAAATAGTAACAAATTTATAGGGAACGAAAGTATTCAAACAAATGCGAGTATGTAGAAAATTAGTTTAGTACAATGTTTGTTAACAATAGAATTTTTTTTAAACTTAGTTTTTGAAAAAAAATTCTATGTGAGGATTGTGAGGTCACAAACATGGAACTCCTCCCTCCCCCCTGTCACGATATGTCACATTTTGTGGACCCCTCCCTCCCCCTTGAGGTGTGATGTAATTAATGGATGATCCCAAATAAGAGTTTTTATATGAGCTGGATTGACCAAGGTTTCTGGAATCAGAAGGCCTAAAAGATTATTGTTATACTGGTCAGCTCGTATGCAAGAAACTTTACCCGTAAAATGTATATTTTCCTCGACATCGGGGTCGAAACTTGACAAAATACGTTTTTAAACACACAATCTGATAAGATTACTACTAGGTACTGAGGGTTATCTGTCCTGATTTCCAATCAGTGTGGCGCACCTAGATGTGCTAGGACCGGTAAGTAACCTAATGAATAGCTGCAATATCCTATAAAACGATAGCAAGTTTATTTTTATTTATAGTGAAGTGATTTATGAACATAATGTTTTTTGGTAAATTAGTCTCAGATTCTTAATAACAGGAATAAGAATTATTTATTAACCAAAGAATCTTATTTTCTCTAATAAAATATGTGCTGTTTATGGCACACCACCGTTATACACCCCCGACAGCTAAATTCATTCACGATTCATTATGTCGGCGGCAATCTACTCTATTTTTGTATCATTAAAGACCCTTGAGACCTCACGGCAGACGGTTTCGATGATGACGTAACGGTCGATTTCGTCACGATGGTCCGTAAAGGACAAACGGCGTGATAATTTGTACATATCATAAGTGTGTCATTCGCCAGATAAAGATATCAAAGCGGCAAAATTGCTTGTGGCAAACACTTTGGTTCGAACTTTTGGATCCAATTATAATCTGAGGGGTTTTCCCTCATTTTAGAAATAACACTGAGCTCCCTAAAACCGTTGCGTAAAGTAATGGAAAAGGTCAAAATACATTTAGTATTCCTACCCTTGCGATAAAAAGCGTGTCGTTGGTATATTGGGCGATCGATACATGTCTTTCTGACAAGCGGAAATTATATTTACCGCTTTCACCTTCAAAATGCTATCCAATCTAACGTTTACTAGCCAAATCTGAATATGTATACCAGTCGCCTTGGTACCTATAGAGATTGACAGCCGTAAACCATTTAAGGTAGAACCTTGGAAGTTTACTAGTTTTTACTTAACTCGCACTACTCACAGGACTTGTCACCAATTAGTTCCTGATGTCCAATTGAGCTGAAATTTTGCAGGCTTGTGTAAAATTTCATGTGTTTTAACGGCCTCCTGGACTAGTCGGTAGTGACCCTGCCTATGAAGCAGGAGGTCCCGGGTTCGAATCCTAGTCAGGGCATTGTGTGCTTATCACAAATATTTGTTCCTGAGTTATGGATGTTTCCTATGTATTTAAGTATTTATCTATATCTATCTATTAGGTATATCGTCGCCTAGTATCCGCAACACAGGCCTTATTGAGCTTACTGGGGGACTAAGTTGATTTGTGTCCCACAGTATTGTTCCTTCTTCTTCTGGTGCCATGCCCAGTCTAATGGGCGTCGGCCACAAAGCAAGATGTACTCCGTGGCGTCGGCGGTCAGCATGACATTTAGCTCTCTGGTCTTTGCCAATCTCTTGAGGGTGGCTGCTCACAGTATTGTTCCATTATATTTATTTAACTTGGATGACAATACAATTTCGATACTATCGTGCTATTCGTACTGGTCTGACGGAGGAGACCGAAGGTGGTTATAACAACTCTTTTGTTAAACACTGGAAGCTCATTTTACATCCATACTTTATTTAAATCGTCTGTGCGCTATTTGGACCGTACTACAACACTTGTTATGATATTCATATCTAAAGTTCCGTACTTAATCAAAGTTGCCAAGCAGTCAAAGCACTGGTCTACGTGATCCCTGGGTGGTGCTAAAATAGTAACAAACTTGGCAGCTGCACTGTCCCATCTGGACCTCGCAGCACTCACTGGATTTTCTTCACCATCTACTTTCCCACTACTATTACCACCTGACAGAAGAAATGCCTATCTGTATCCAGTGACGTCTAGCCATACGATTAAAAAAACTGGACTAGAGGTTAATAACCGAACCATACAGCATGTTTTATTCCTAAGGCTGAATGCCTGACCCGGCTTTTCAAGATAAACGGCTCGCCACTACGACTTGATAAAGTGACGTGTGTCTATGAATACAGATGGCGTATTTAAAACTGCTAGCCTACTATGGTCGGGTTTTTATCGACTGTCACCATAGCTGTCACGTTCTAACAAGTATGTAAGTGTGAAAGTGACGCATAGCGCGATAAGTGATAAAATGGCAACCATGGATGGCCTTCTGGAGTGTGCAATGTAGGTTCCATTATAAAACAATTTTAGTGGGGTTGGCAACTGTCAACGGTTTGGCCAGATGTCACTAGTATTGTTGTATTGGATTTGGCTTAAAGGCTAGCCCATCCAGGTCAGAAAATTCGAAAAAAAAAGAATTTGACACTTGGTAGGCCTGACAGCTACGAGATATGCCGCCATCTGTAAAGACTTTCGATCGGCCAACCCCATTGATAATGGTATTGTATGGTTAGCCACATAACGTGAGCTGATCATATACAGGTCGTCCAGTGCCCCAGGCCGAAATCGAACTAGCGTTTACGTATACGCATTCGCAATTAGTTTTTGATCCGTTTATGGATTTAAGATTTAAGGGAATTTGGGTGTTTTCTTATAGTAGTTTATGTAACTGTTACGTAATAGGGGGTCCTTAAAACACGAGTGTGGTTTTATGAAACGAACGAAGCGATGGCGTGCAATCCGTGCAATGGCAGTCATTCAATCATCATTTCGGGTTTATAATATGTGTGTATAGTCTGGCAAACCAAAAGCGCAGTAACAGTCAGAGTAACATGCTATACCCATCCCTTTTTTAGTAGTGAGAGTACTAGCATTAGAAAAAGACAGTATGATTCTCCCTGTCTATGCTTGAAGTGGAACAAACTCTGGCCAAACTATAGATAAAGTACTTAATTAACTGAAGTAGTTGCTACCCAAAGCCACTATTTTGGCATTTGGCACTAACTATTGTTGCAACTTCTGCTCTTAATGTACTCTACAAGAAATTAGTATTATTACTTCATTATAATACTGCTGCAGTAATAATAGTAATTAAAAAGCCTGGAGTACATACCAAATGTTACCGTTTATGAAGCGGTTACAATATTTATTACCACACATTATTAACGCCGTCGGCGTAAAATCAAGTTAAATTTGTCGGAAATGCCCGCAATCAAATTACCATTAAAATATGCGATGGAAATGCGCTGCCAGCCCTAGCGGCAGCCAATCACAGACGTGTGCGGCATTAATTGGCAGCCCTATTACCAGAGCTGATTTATATTGAGTAGTCCATCTTCCTTAGTAGTTAGCCTGTTAGAAAACATCAAGAAAATATGATGGAACATGAACATCCTTTACGATACGAACTATCAAGATCATCGTAGAATAGTAGAACAAAAAAACGAAAAATTTAAGGACGGAAAAGAGAGTGAAGCTAAGGAGGGCACAATAAATATTAGGTACATACAGCCTTGGCCAGAAGTGTTGAGCACTAATGCGATTTTCATACAAAACTGGAAAGTTTAGTCCATCGTTTCCATCTTTGTTTAAGTTATTTTGTTAATTAATTTAAACTAATAGGCATGTTTTGTTGAAGTTAGTAGTAACTGCATAGAATATTTGCAATATGTCGCACCGACTTAAATTTACATTTTTGGTACCTTCTGTTTTCATATTTTTTAAGTACCTTGAAAGTGTTATTAAGTGAAGTTTTTTATATTTATAAATAAAATATAACATTTACCGTTACCGTACATTGTTAGGATAGGGAAATAATGCTTAACATCAAAATTGTAAACAAAAAACACCTATGCTCAATACTTCTGGCCAAGGCTGTACATGAACCAAGTGACGAAGAATGTGACGTCTTAGCGTATCTGGCTATAGTGGCTATCAAGGCAAAGGCTACAGAATGAGATATAACTTAAGTACCTAAGGGCACCCATCGACTATCAGTTCGCCTGACGATTTCGGCCTGTCAGCTAGAACGAAAATTTGACTCCTTCGAACAACTGACAGCCCAATATCGTCAGGCCGACTGATAGTGGGTGGGCCCCATCAGATTGCTACGCGCGTACTCTACGTAGGTTGTAGTCTATTTTCTAACAAAGATAACGCAAGCTTTTAAAACAATGGTAAACGATCTAATGACGCAAATACGCAAAACAAAGTCTCAGCTAGCATAACCTGGTTTACCAAATAGGAAGACCTGTTCTTTGTAGAATGCCAGTTTGGTTATCTACGAAGAACAACTTTAGCAGATGGCCAAACATTGCGTTCGTGAACGGCCAATGTTAATCTCTATATTGTTCTAAGAAAGGTTACTGTCGTTCCTTCACTGTGCTATCACTCTGTAAATATGGATGCCCATTAGTGGACGCCATTTGCAATTCACTGGTGACGTCGCCTGCATTTGCGTGCTTTTTTGATGTAATTTGAATAATGCCTGACGTCAGTTTTTGGATTACATTACTACTTATTTAAAGGTTGGAGTATAAATAAAAGATAAATGCATTAAATCTTACACTTAGTGCTGGAATTACAAAACCTCGACGATTTCAATTTCAATATTATTTTGTTTTCGTCATTTGATAATTTTCGTTATTTGTTCAATGCGTAGTAAGACATTCTCAAATCTAAAAGAACTCGTGTAAATATGATGTTTTCAAGTCAAACATCATAGTCGATTATCAATAAGGCGCTGCTGCCATAATAAATCATTTAGAAATAAATTTTATTAACAACCGAAAATGAGGTAAGTAAGTACAAGTACCTGACTTAAAAACGTGACAAAGAATTCTTAAATTATTGTAACGGACCATTAATGGACCCTAATGTACTACGTTTATTAACAGAGTTTTAGTATCACCCAATTTGAAAATGACATTTAATGATAATGAGTTCTACATCATATTTATATTCACACCTTTACTATGAAATTACAAGTCAGATTAGTCATATTGTACGTTACGATTACTGTGTAAAACGCCAAAAAAATTACAGGTTTTCCTAATCCATCCATCGTGATTCAAGCTCTTAAAATACGTAAAAGAACCTAAATGTTTGTTCACTTGAACATACAAATTAGTCTCCGAGTTTGAAATCATGTTACCTGCCCGGTTCGTGCCTAGATAGAACACAGGTTCTGATCAAACACCGTACGTTCTCAACGTCGCAAATTGCACTTTATTAAGATCAACGTATAGCTTCCAGACGCCGACGTCATGTCACATGCCCGAGATAGGACACGCTCTACGTGAGCTTAACATCAGCCGGGGATTTACTCACGTCACTGAAGCAGAACGGTTAAGCGTCTGATAGCTTCCTCCTAGCGTTTGTCTCGGCTTGGGGTCTGATAGCTTGAAAATTGCTGGATATTCTTCAAGAAGCCGAACAGTTATGTTATGGCGTTATGGCCAATGGTGCATAGATACCAAGATGATACCGACAGTTGCGTGTCTCACTGGTCTTGGATCCTGCAGGCAGCTGACGTGTTACATGCAGCATAAACGAGCGGTTAGCACAAAAACACTTCTAGAGTTAAAGTCGGTTTAAAAAGGATTTTTCAAACATTGATTTTTGGAATCAATGAAATTGAAACTGATTTCTGCCACGTTAAATCATATCATATCGCAAATGAACTACCCAATCAAAAGCCTCTTTGGGGTTTTTAGTGGTAATCAGTTACTTACTGAGTACAAACTAATTTGATTTTATCGTCTCGTGCGTAGGGCTTGCAATTCGAATATTCGAATATTCGAATTATTCGAATATTCGCCCTATTTTGGTATTCGAATAATTCCATGTTATTATTCGAATATTCGAATATTTTTTTTCTATTTGTTGCAATTAAAATTGTAATAAATAAAATATTTTTAAACATTTTGAATCGCGTATCATAACGAAATAGCTATATCCGTAATGTTTAGAGCACTTTACAGCGCCCATTAGCACAGGTTTTACATCCTGTAATCCTTAATATACGCGATTTAATCCTTGTTTCATTTAATTGGAATATTTTTCAATATTTAATATCTCTCTCTGTAGTCACTCCTTCACACCTGAAGACAGTTATCACCTGCCGTCTTTCCGGATCGTATGACTTGTTTGTAATGAATCCTTTTTTCCTGGCTATTTCACACAACATGTTTTCTTCTCTGATCACTCCACCGCGTCGGAGGTTTACGTTCGCTGTTGCCTTCCACCTTCACCTCTATGACTACTTTCTCAAGGTTGTTATCCTCGCGTCTAGTAATGTGGCCGAAGTATGACAGTATGCGGCAATGTCAGATAGTGGATAGGCAGTCTTTAACGTGGAATCTAGTAAGCATCGATGCACTAGTTCGTCTAGCTGTCCGCGTTATACGTAACATTCGCCTCAAGCACCAATTTCTGAATGCATTGATTTTAATTCATTATTTTGCCAGGATAGTAGCCCACGTCTCTACACCATACCATTTACGGGGAATACGAGCACTCGAACCAGTCTCATCCTCGTCTTAATCGTAATTCCCCACCTTTTTCATATTTATTGACGTGCTTTGCGTCTCTCCCCATGGCGATCAGACTTTTTTTTCTGGGCACAGCTACCGTTGTTAGAGATGTAAAAATCGAGGATATGTGAAGTTGTTTACTACGTCGATAGTCAATACCCCTGCAATCCCTGCATACCGATGGTCCATCTAGATTTTCAGTTCGGTCTACTATCAAAAGGTTAATAAGTTTAGTTTTTTTAAATTGAGTTTTGACTATCTTACGACTTTGATACTAAACAAATCATATAATGAGTGTATGTAATGAGTGTGAGTATGTGTAATGAGAATCAAGTCACAAAACACGAATACTCTGAGGCTTCAGGGTAATTGTCTTGAAAATACTCTGTCCTTTGCGTATCTTGGAAGCACAGTATGTATGCAGGGCGGAGCAGATGCAGATATTGCCGCTAGAATAAACAAAGCGAAGGCCGAGTTTGCTCAGCTCAAACCAGTGTGGGAGTCAAACGTATTTACCCGCCGCATAAAATTGGGCCTTTTTGAATCAATCGTGAAGTCGGTCCAACTTTTTGGTTGCGAGACTTGGAGACTAACTCAAGGCTAACAAAACAAGCTTCAAGTTTTTGTTAACAAGTGCCTAAGATCGATCCTCCGTATCTTCTGGCAAAATAGGATTCGCAACGAGGAACTGTGGGCCCAGTGTAGACAAATCCCGATGGGGCAAGAAATCGCAAAGCGAAAGTGGAGACGGTTCGGGCATACGATCCGCCGCGGCGATGATAATATCGCATGCACTGCCCTGAACTGGAAACCCCTAAGAGGCGAAATCATATAAGCTGTGCATTAAAAGATGATTGTTTTGTTCTTTTGATTTGCTTGCGCATCCGTACAATAATTTTGTCGAGGTTTTTTTACATATATTATGAGTAAATTGACGATTTTGTTAATTATAGAAGATTTTATTTGATTAAAAAGACTTAAAATACACAAATACAATCGTTATATGTGTTTTTTTGAAAAACCCCAACTATTCGAATAGTATTCGAATAATTCGAATATCTCCAAAAAAAATGTCGAATATTCGAATATCTGAAGTCGTCGAATATTTGCAAGCCCTACTCGTGCGATAAGCAAGCAGTTAAGCTTAATAGTTTTAAAAACTGAATTGAAACCCATTGAAATACCCTAGTCAGAAAACCTATTTAGTTGTTTGCGTTTAACTCTCATAATTAGTTTACATATGCAATGAATTTAAAGTAGAAGCCATTGCCTATATGTCCATAAGTTTTGCGTTCTAAAGTCTTACCCCAAAAAAACCTTCCACTAATTACAGCATGATGAAATTTCGCCACACCTATACCCAACTCAAGACGGTGTAATTTAAATGACATTACTCGTCGCCAACGCCACCTAAACCTAACACTGTAATTTCCACGTGACCAACTCCATAAATTAGATTTACACTGTATCAAGTGGCTAGAAACAAATTCAGTGCAGCGGATCGTGGGCAGTGGCCCGCGAACTGCACCGCTTTGTGATGCCGTTACAGTGGACTACGTATTCTTGATGCAGCCGAGTCGAAGTTTTAGGAATACCAGTGTGTGTATCAAAAAATTATAATAGCAATAATAATAAATTATACAGCAAGGAAAGGTCCTCTAAGACCATTTTAGCGTAGACGCACGGGATCTAGTAGCTGCCCTACAAACTGTTTAAAAATATCCGCTCACTGTATTCCCCTGTATATACCTAATTATGATATACAAGAGAAAACCATTAAGCTAACACCAAACCTGACTATATGTTGCTTCAGATTATGCCAGATCCACGCTCCCAAGTGCTTTGATTGCATCACAAAACTTGCACAAAACATCTCAATTTTCGTCTACGCTGTTCTGAGGAAGCGATTGGAATAACATCGCTAATTTTAAGTTGCCAAGCCAATTCCGTCTCTAAAGCTGCTCAATAAGGGCTAGAAGCGGTAAGGTGGAATTAATGAATAGATCAGGCATTAAGGTCATTGCTAATTTGATAGATATAGCTACCTTTGGATAACTCGGACAGTTGGAAATCACCATGTGCAGGTTTTTTAGTGTTGCTGATCAGTACCTATAAAATAACACTTAATCCCGATGACGTTTTGCGGGAGGCATGCAAGATTTATTAACATCACCACCGGAGGCAAGGGATTGGCTACTTAATTTAGAAATAAAACTATAATATTTTTGTATATGTCCACATAATTGTAATTTTCATTTAATAACAGGAATAAAGCCATACGAATAATAATAATAACGGGCCTCTATTGAGCATTGTTCTGAAAAGTATAACGCTATATGAAAAGCATGAAACAAATCACACGAAAAACATGAAACAACCTTGTAACGTTGTCGATAAGATTGTCACATGCATAATTATAACTACGACACTAAGGATAATTTTCGAATATTATTATCAGGTACCTACCTATTTATCGATCGGATAAGAGGGTTTTAACTTGAAACCTTGGGCATCATAAAATTTAAGTAGTAATAATGTACCTATGCAGGTGACTTAAAGGTTATAATTTATAAAGAGCATGAAACAAAAATACAGGAAGACGAATGATTCCGAAGCTGTATAACAGCTGAAACTCACGGTTATAGCAAAAGGGTTTATAACTATATGAGTAGGTATCATTTATGTTGATGCGGAAGTGTTCATCACGCCGTCAATTTATACTGAGTTGCATTTGTTTCTATGTAGCAGAAAGTGACAGAAAAAGAAACTGACTGTAAATGTTGATGCAGACTAGTTTGTCCGCCATCAAGGGCGCTCTTGATCCCACCGTCCAAGCCGCCGCATTAATTCGTCGCAGGGCTTCCCTCACGGCCGGGAAGCCCTGCCGATTTGCGTGGATATCCTATTTCTGGACACCTTGCGTTTTACCTCAGCAAGTTTGTGCCGGTGTTCCGCAGCAGGTTACAGAATTTGGTTAAATAGCAGGATAAGAGCGTTTTTACACTATAAAGAGAACTGTCTTGTAAAAACACAGCCTCTAGGTATCAGGGTATCAGTGGTAGGGGTTTTCCTACAGTTTTCTACAGTTTTTCTTTCCATAAGATACGAAGGATTTATTCATAATTCTCACATGTTTAAAAACCAAATACTCTTCAGGAGTAAAAATGTTTGAACAGTTGTTGAAGAGGCATTGAGGTATTATATCAACTAAATTATCTATTTTTGTATGCAACATATGACTCGTCTAATAGATACATACTAAATAGGTACACTTTTAGGCTTTTTTAGGCTTATTCTAGATCTACTTAGCTAGTTGTAGAAGTTTCCCATAACTTGTACCTGCTTATGTATGACTCCGACTACCTTGACGTTATAAGTTTAAGGCGCAATTAACCTGTCCTAAAACCGGGTTATTTCTACCGTCGTTCTCGATAGAGTGAGATCGCCGCAAGCAGCGTTTAACCTTAATAAGGTTTTGAATATTTTGTGAAGCCTCGACATTTACCCTTAGCCATCATCCGTCAATCTACTTATGTTGCTACATTTGGGAATTTTAAATTTTAGTATTTGATGCAGAGACACAAATAGTTAAACTTTCATGTGAGATGTCTGGTTTAACATACGTTTTTAATATGATTCGAGTAATAAGCTAAGTAATCAAGCTAGCCGTTTGATTTAGAATTTATTAAGAATAAGTCTTAACAAACCCAAGGATGTTTATTACTTGTCTGACATAGACAAGAGTACACTTAACTATTATATTTTGATACCAAGAACACATAACAAATAGTGACACCTTTAGTGTTTAAGCGTAACCAATATGTTTTACCGCAAGGAAGTATTCTTGGCCCGTTACTCTTGCTTACTAATTTTTACAAAATAGGTACTAAGGCAGACTTGCCTTGCTTATCATTATCACATAATGCTAAAGCCGCATTACTGGCATGCACTCACTGCTAGCTGCTTTCCAACATCTATTCGATAGCTACCACAGAATCTACTTTAGATTACCTAATCGGGAGTATGTAATTTGAATTCCCGACACGAGTAGCTGTTTCCTTAATGACTCTTTCCGATAACGCCAGCGGCATATTGATGCGTTTGCACGTGGCCGGGTGCCGAGCTTGTTTGAACATTATGTGGCCAAATTATTTTAAAAGTGAATTACCTAATAGATGGCGGTGTTTGCACGGTCTTTTATATAAGTTTTATTGCTGTCCGCATACGGGACAGCTCTTGCAATGGGGAAAACAGTCTGCACACACCGCGTCGCAACCAATCTTTACTGCAACCAAACCAACATGTAAACACTGCGTGCAATAGAATTTAGTTTCAGCTTTACTGAATTAGGTGTCTTTCTTTTAGTTAGTTTTTAAAGCGAGAGATAATAGTTGAGCTAAGGAAGACATTCTGTTCTCACGAGAGACTGAAATCAACCGTATTCTTATTGAAGTTTCACTTGCATTAAATAGTTAGGTACAGTTAGTTTCGTATTACTGTCAGGATTGGTGGAAATCTCTACTAACTATGATTTTTTGATGTATTATTTATTTTATACATCTACATAAGCTACGTCCAGCGCAATGACGCGAACGGACTGATAGATCAACAGACTTGTGAATGTTGATTTACAAGTGGTATTTATGTGCGATTTGCACTTGTCCATATTTATCTTGCACTCGATGTTTATCATTATCCAACAAGTAAATACAACTGATCTAAGTGCAAGGATAAGTAAATGCGATGCTACAAATCTCGTAAAACGACATACTAAAAATTCACGACATGTCCAGTCGCTATCTGATATATCGGAGCGGCCAAGACGGTCAGGGTCACAAATATCTGAACAACGCTTCTATTGTCAAGGTGATAAAGTGCATGCTCAGATATTTTTGAGTACCTTGGTACGGTCACATCTGAAAATATGGTTATGTTGAAATCCATATTTTCAGTGTCTACGATATTTTTTTTTATCCACGACGGTGGCACACAAGCATACGTGCCGCCTGATGGTAAGTAGTTACCGTAGCCTTTAGACGCCTGCAACTCCAGTGGGGTCACATGCGCGTTGCCGACACTTAACAAAAAGGAGGATTCACTATGTTGACGGCTAAAGGGACAAGAGAAGAGACGTCAAATGTCTTGACGTAGCAAAAAAATGAAGAAACATACCGCGTGGACTTGTTTTCGCTATTTGCATCACTCTCTTTCGTATATGCTAGAGCGATAGAGACGGGGCCATAGTTTTGTCGATTTAGACCCACTGTTCAGATTACGAAGTTGCACAATGTAGAGGCAATAACACGGAAAATACCTACAAGATTCATCTATTTATTTACATCGTTAATCATGAAAAATATTTACCTGTAAATACATATTTACAATATTTAAATTGTCTGGAAAATTGGTCATAAAGAGTTTTATGATTTGACGATTGTAAACGTGTTGTATTGTTTAGCTAACAATGGATAGGTAACTGTTATTAACATTTACTGCAGTCTCATTTGTATGTTGACATATCCATGTGTAAGAGTAATTGATGGTAATTATATAAGTAAACAGAATGTTTTCTTTTCAAATGTAACGCAACGCGCTCTATCCACCCACCCACTATCAGTCGGCCTGACGATACTGGCCTGTCAGTTGTTCGGAACTGTCAAATTTTTGTTCTGACAGGCCAGATATCGTCAGGCCGACTGATAGTCGGTGGGCCCCCTAACTTTTTCGGATTGTGCAACTTTTATTTCATGGTATGCTATAAAGCCGTAATATTAGCTTTTACTTATGAATAGCCTTTTGTTTTTTTAATTAGCTACAATTTCTACAAATGAGCTAATCGATTTAAGTCAGCTGTCAAGAAACCAAGTCTATTCAGTACAAAATAATAGGATTATGACGTCGCGTCGCTATCGTAATCTTGAAAAATCTTGACAAAGATCTGTCCGTTTCCTTTTGTTTTTAATATTCTATGTATTTTTGGATAACCTATTTCTGTGGGAAACAAAGTACTAATGTATTATTTTTGTTGTTACAGGTATGTATTTGCCGTAAAACCAATCCCTGAAATTAATGGACATGTGTATAAACGTACATATATTGTAAGATGCCTGTATGTATGTTTTTTTTTGTGTAATTAAATTAAGTTAAAGCAAACCAGGGGGCGTATTCTAACGATAAAAACTTAAAACACATTTAATAAATAATTATTTAACTTGGACCAGGAGTTCGATTTTTGAATCTCACCGGGTGACTTATTTCGTACTAAATAGTCATCGGCTGCATACAAAAAAAGGCACCGGTGAGATTCAAAAATCGAACTCCTGGGGTCTCGGAGTAATCGCTGAACATCCTGCATAAAAAAATCTTCATCATTATCATCAAAACAATCATCATCATCAGGTCCACTGCATCGAAATGATGGTTTTCGGGAGAAACGGCTTGAGTTGCTTAAGAAAACACCCAAATCACCAATCACCATACATGTGCCTTTAAAAATTGAGGAGTTCCCTCAATTCCTCATGGATTCAATCATCAGAACAGCACCATATTAATATGGGACCACCTTGGATGTAGATCCTTTGAAACAAAAAAAGGGTTACTCAAATCGGACCACGGCTCTCGGAGTAATCGGTGAACATACATAAAAAGAAAACACCTCAATGGAATTGAAGTCGGTTATGAAACTTATGAAGTCGGTTAAAAAACGATCCAACTTCGATACAACTCCAAAGCATTAACTACGCAATTCAGCTAGTGCCTAAACGCCTGAATCAAAGATAGCGTATTTGCTTGAAAATTATTCCAATGCAACGAGCGATCAATGTACTCAAAAATATCTGAACATGCACTTTATCGCCTTGAAAATAGAGGCGTTGTTCAGATATTTGTGACCACCTTGGCCGCTCCGATATATCTGATTGCGACTGTACGTACTGGTACTAAAATGCTTCAGGGCATCGACTCCCAAATGTGTTTATAAACAGATTGTTATAAGCCAGATAGGCTCTTAAACTAAGATATATGCGAGTATGTAAATACAGTAGGTAGGTAACGTTGTTTATTGTGACAAAACGTGTAGTGTAGTATATTGTCGACGTGTGTGATAAAATATGATTATACTGTGTGATGTTTACATCGTATTTCGCAAAAGGCTGCGCTGAAACCGGTAGGTAGGTATGTATTGAAATATTTATACAAATTGGTAAGCAATTTTGCCCCATGATATCGTATTTTTACATATTTTTTTAGCAATAAGTAATTATTATGAAAACCGAAACAAAAAAATTAAATTAATTTATGTGCATATTTAGGTGTAACTTAACACAGTGCAGTCGGCCAAAAATGTGTTCTACCACCCTACGGTTGAGGTTAGTTTGAACGTCATGAGACAACAAGGTCGTGCATGTTTTAAACTCCGTTAGAAAAGTAAACCTTAGCGATCGTTAGATGTTGCAGAAACTTTTGTGAAAACTGGTAGACCACTTTCTTGGCCCATTGTACTTATGTAACAGCCAAGGACTAGGCGAAGTTAGACGTGTCTAGCTATTTTCTTTTGTTTGATACTTACTCTATCAAATGTCCAATGTAAACTGAACTCTAAAAAACAAATTCCTTAACCGCACCAGTGGCAGCGCGTTCATAAGACTGAATTCCCACCGGCTTGCCTATTGTTAAAGGAAGCTGTGCACTTTTCTTACAAGCCATGAAGAAAAGAAGCACCTTCCCTACTAATGTTTTTGAAGCGCTGTTCCTGATATGTATTGTCATAAGGCTGAAATCACACCTAGCGGAATGGAGGCAGTAATCTATGGAGCGTTGTCGATGGTAGCTTAAATTTATCATAGACCTCCATACAATACTGCCTCCATTCCGCTAGGTGTGATTTTAGCCTTATTCAATGTGATACTGTGATACTTAAATTGATTTGGTTCGACCGTCCACGCACTAGTTAACCCGCCATGTCGATTGTCGACTATAGGCACAAACAATTCAGTTCCATTAACCTTTATTCATTTCAATTATTCACCAAACTTTAACTATATTTCGCTATCCGTTCCATAAAGGCATTCACAATCAGCACATTAACTTACACGAGCAAAAATAATTGTGATCTGCAATTTTTAGGGTTCCGTAGCCAAAATGGCAAAAACGGAACCCTTATAGTTTCGCCATGTCCGTCCGTCCGCGGTCTAGCTCAGTGACCGTTAGCACTAGAAAGCTGAAATTTGGTTTGAGTATGTGCATTAACTAAGCCGACAAAACGGTAGAATAAAAACGCGAAAAATATATTTTGTTAGGGTACCTCCCGTACACGTGAAGTGGGGGGCGAAATTTTTTTTCGTTCCAACCAAGTTATGTGGGGTATCGTTGGATAGGTATTTTAAAAAGGATTAGGGTCTTCTAATACAGTTTTTGGATGAAACTAATACTTTCGGAAATAATAGCTCCGAAAGTTTAAAACAGGGCGTCCCCCCCCCCCATCTAACTTTTGAATCGTGGGTCCTAAAATTTTGAAAAAAATCATGAAACAAGCCTAATGAGTACCTTCAATGAAAACTATATTGAAATAAATCGGTTGAGCCGTTTTTGAGTTATCATTCAAAAACCCATAGTGAAAGGACGTAAGTAAAAAAGACGTAAGCGCCGCCAAATTTCCTGTAAGAAACGACCTTTTGAATTAATGGTCTCAGTTTACGGAACCCTACACTGAGCATGGCCCGACATGCTCTTGGCCGGTTTTTACTTTAGTTAGTGATTTCTGGTAGCCTTAAGGCTAACCCCACAGCCACACTAGCGTCTATCGAGCGTCGGCGTCAGTGGCGTAACACCAGCGTCTACGCGACGTCAACCCTCCCCAAAAATATGTGACACGCCCCTACGGCCCTACAAATAAGAGCGTGTCACATATTTTTCCGGCCTTCGTGTAGGAAGATACTATTGCCGGTGACCTACACGGAAAAAAAAGCTTCCGAGATATTCTCAATCATTATTATTACATTATTATTTTCTTGAAAATATTTCCTCGTGACAAGTATTTATTTCCTTTACCAAAAATATGATTCTTCGCTTAATAAAACCACGTTTTATTAAAATAGAAATACAAAAATGTATTGTTTCAAGAGTATATTGAGTAAATAAGAGAGATTGTACTTTAATCAAACAAGTATTATCTTAGGTAAAAGAAAACAAGAAAATCTGTAAGAATATATTCGCTTCGTTATAATATTTAAAACTTTAATTTATTTTCGTTAAAAGAAATAAATGCTTGTCACGAGGAAATATTTTCAACATAACGTCTTAGATTGAGAATATCCCGGAAGCTTTTTTTTCCGTGTACCTAACGTCACCCTAAGAACGTCACTCTAACATTAGATTGTAGTCGAGTAAAGTTAAGTGAACTGCGCAGCATTAGACACAGCATGTTAGTTTAGGTATAACGGGGTCAATGGAAACAAAAGGCCGGCATACTCATCATTGAGTCACTAACATACGATAATCTCTATCACTCCGAAACAATATTAACATCTTAGCTGTACCTACATAATGGAACGAATCGGACCTTATTTTGTACGTATTGATATTGAGTTTGGATTCAGGTGCAATCCAAAAATAGAACATAATAGTTTGACATTTAATTGGTACTGAATATTTGAGGACGAGACATGAATAATTGGGTTATGTACAGAATAACACTGTTTTTGCTGCGAAACTTTACGTTTTCTGACTCTAGTATAGGTAGTTTTCCTAGTAAACATTGTCAGCAATAAATTATCGATATCGTCAAAACAACATCTTATCTGAGCCTTACTGATGTGTTTGATCAATAAATTATGATTATCTTCAAGTCCTCTCCATAAACCTAGAGGCGTATCTGCGGACAGATATCCCGCGTCCATATTCTGTGCCTAATTATTGCCATACCATTTCTGACGGATAGATCCGACGGTTAGAAAGTTAAATCGGTACGTAGGTAGCCATATACTTACTTACTGCAGTGGCGCAACGACCCACAGTGGATCTTGGCCATTCTTGGCCTCCGACACCAAAGATCGCCAGGCTTCTCAGTTCACAGCCGTCTCTGTCAACGGCACCCTGCGATCTTGGCCATTCTTGGCCTCCGACACCAAAGATCGCCAGGCTTCTCAGTTCACAGCCGTCTCTGTCAACGGCACCCTGCCAGCCTAACTATACGGCTAGCTAATAAGTAATAACTTTTACTCCAAGAAATTTAAAGGCTATGACTGTGACAGTGCAACAAAACAATAAACATATTGTTAACAATACATTACATTGATGGTACTCCGAGTAATAACGAGATTATCGAGAACAAAAGCGGCCTAAGCTGCATTAAGATAAGTGACGTTACAGAAGATGAAAGCATGTAACATTACATTATAATGTAATACGACGCTAATGGGTTTGCATTCGTGCTATCAAGTGGCCTTTGTACGGGGAAACTGGATTTAGTACCTAATCTAAATAACATGGAGAAAGGTACAGGAGCTGGGGATGTTTGGGTGTTCGTTACAGATTTAAGAGAAATTTGGCATACAACAGGGAGCTTATAATCCAGATTAATTGAACGAAATTTGATATAAAGGGGTGAAATCGGGGTAACTCCTCTCCTAAGATTAACCAGTTCACCTTCGGTAAAGCAAAATATCGTGAGAAATCCTGCATACTCGTATACGTAAATCTTGAGAGATGGGCTAGCATAGCAAGTCACCAAGGGATGCCGAAAGATGTTAGCCTAGGTGGAGAATAAGGAAGGAGGAAATGTTCCTTAACGACTAAACAGACAAAGCGTACTATTGGGAGATTTGGGAGTGAGTCTAGTCTAGAATAAGTAGAGTTGAGGCTTTTACCTGCTAGTGGAACACTCAAACACTAGAACACACCTAGATAAGATCCTTCCATAAGTATGAAGAATTTCAAAGGTGTGTAAGACGCCTTTAATCCGCATTGCGCGAATTCTGCCAGTAAATCCTCTTGTCTTGTGATTTTGACAGGAGTTCCAATACCGTCAGGTGGTGATAATAATGATGGCTCTAAATGGCTCGACATGTTTCAACCTTTTTCGAGGTTCAATCTTGCGCCGCCTTTCTGGCATGTAGATTCCTATACTAATACTTATTATCCTATAAACGAATCCATAAGACAATCGCTTATAAGGATAATCATGCATAGGCCATAACATAATAAAGTATGTCAGCGCTCGCCAATCCCCGTGCCTACACTTATAGGTGTAATAAACCTCGATTGCTTACTCGCTTCATCTACGCAAATAGCGAACGATAAGAACAAAGCAATAAAATAAGCAATCAGATCAGGCTCGTAGCTCGTTATAATCCAGCGCGTGAGGCACGGTCAATAATAAGTTTGCGAAAAGAATCGGTACTGTAGGGCTTGCAATTCCGGAATTTTTGTATGGCCAATTCCGGAATTCCGGAACAGCACAGTTTCCGAGTGAAACCAATGTGCTTATGCAAAACGAGATATGTTATCCTTCCGGCATGATCCAACCGATTGGGAAAAAGAGTGCACACGAGCAGACAAGACCCGAACCACTTCGTTCGTCGTTTGTCTATTAGCCTCCGGAATTGTGGCTATACAGGAAATACTGGAATTGAAAGCAAAACTATATAGCAAGAGTAAGTCGGATCGGATCTCTGATCAGGCGGTATATCGTGGCCCTCTGAGAGAAGGCATCTAAAGACCTACTTCTTGTTTCATCGAAGACATAGATAGGGCTGTTACTAAAAACGATTATTTTGCTACATAAGAGTCAAACCTCAAACCGGCTTACGCACCCTCACTATTCGTGCGTATAGCTGAAAACTAAGAAAGGAAGAATGTAAGTAAAGTAACAAGAATCTTAATGTAAGTAGTAAAACGTTAATATCGTCATAGTAGCCATGAACACCGACCCTTTAGATAGCGGCCACTTAAAAATATTGTTTTGTAATTGGCCACTATCTAAAAAATGAGTTATCGCTAAATATAGCAATTAATTAATTCGTTTTTAACGATAGAATGTTATTAAATAACGTTAGTAATGTTATGCTGCCAACGAGACTATCAACACCATGAGTAACTATTACTTATTTCAATTAAATTACTTGCAGGATATTAATATTGGCTTTTTTGTGATTAAGTTTCGTCTTTAATCTCTGATATTATTTAAAAATTTGTTTATAGAGTCCTCAATTGAGAACTAGTTTCTAACTAACTTCAAGGTTCTGATAAACCTCTTCAATACAATTTGGTCGCGATGAAAATGATGGCCGAGCATACATTATGAATTACTATTGACTGCCCTACTGGCTTATATACTGATGTCAGTGTCATTGCGGTGACTTGCGAAAGAAATACTGTGGTTTCTAATAACTGCATTCGCATTAGTCAAGGATTCGAATGACACTTGTTTGAGTATTGAGTAACGTAGATTGGTAACCATGAAATAATTAAAGTAGGAAGATATATTTCGAGTTAAAACACCTGTTGTGTGGTGCTTAAGTTTCTTGGGTTTCGAAATTATTTATGCTCTTGACTTATGTCTGGTCCGTTCAGTTGTATACCTATCATATAGTGGACAAAGATGCAACTGGCGCAACTGTATACATAGCAAACCACGGAATTAATTGGAACATTCTCATTTCAAGGCTTACGATACCTTAGACGCAGTACACCAGCAATCTCAATACGTAAACTTGTTTTGTGACTGGTCCCTTCTGTCATCACCCACGCACGCAGTCACGGGCAAGCGTGAATTAGCGATCATCCTTCATTGTTCCATTATTCCGTTTATTGTTCTCTTGTCAGCGCTCTTGTACTTATTTACGCAGAATGAGGACAATGCCAAAGGAACGACATCTATTATTCCGTGGAAACTTTGCGATTGTTCGGAAGGATACCGGTGTTTTACTGCATTTACCCATTTGTCATATCATTTGACCTTTTACATCAATAGCTAATTGATGTTCTATTTGCACTATGACAAAAGTAAGTGTACATGGTTCTGAATGGTCAAGAAGAAACGCATAAGTGGCTCATTTGATTACTTAAGTTCATGGGCGATGACGACCGTTTTATTTATACCGTTACATTACATAAAAAAGGCAAGATGTTCAAAACGTCCATAAGATCTTTGTAGTTGACGTAAGTCCGATCCAAAGCTGCAGGCTGCATATGCTAAGAAGTTGTATCTGACGACAAAGGCGTGGGCGAACGGTGCGTTGGTGTCTCAACTCTCACCTAGTATAGCGTTTCGAATGTCAGACCATCCTTTGGTCGTGTGAGACTACACCTCCATCCAATGTCTTCCTCTCTTCTTTCCCCTCTATCTTCAGTCTCTTTTTTCCCAGTCTCAGAAGGACATCTCGCTGTTGATGTCTCGTTTTGATCCATTCCGGATCATGTCGGAAGGACCACATATCTCTTTTTGCATGAGCATATTGCTATCACTCTGAAACTGTCCGTTCGTTTCTCAATCAAATGATTCATCGTCTAACAACTATGCAGCTATTTTTCATCGTTATGTGGATAAAAAAAATATAGAACGCGTTTTAATAAAAACATATGAGTATAACAAGTTAATCAGAGTTTACAATTTCTGCCTCTCGTCGCTGGTTGAAAAGTAGACTTTACCTTTTGCTCGAAATACTTCCATTCCAAAACGAATTCATGTACACGAGTACAGTGAATGATTACTAGCAATAAGTAGTATTACTTGTATAAAGTTATGTAGTATCTTTTTTTTGCATTGTTCTTTATGTCCTACTAACTGACCGCCAGAATTCGCATAAATCTGTATAATTGTGGACTGGAAAATATTTGGCTGGCGTAGTTTGAGACGCCTGCTCGTCCTAGTATTAACTTAGCTGAATGAGGGCATTGGCAGCGCTGCAAACTGCCTTGGTAATGTATTACTGTGTCTCAACCCATGTCCGTAGGATATTTATATATGACTACATAGCTTTTACCAGCGACTTGGTAAAATGTTTGCAAACATCATATCAGTCATAATTAGTACCTACACGCTAAAAGGTTTCTCACAATGCCGTGGTAATTATACTAATTATTACCGAAACAAAAGTCAAAGCAAGTCAGTGATGTCAGTGATGCAATCAAATGTACTGTAAATGACACTCATGACAGTCATGACGTAATCATCTTCCAAGTCGCTTTACCGAAACAAAAGTCAAGTCGGTGACGCAATGTAAGTGTAAAAGACACTTATAATATAACGTACCTAATCATTTTTCAAGTCGCTGATGTGAATGCAACATGAGAGAACGCTTTTGCCACTACTTGTACTAGTTGTACTAAAAGACAAGTATTAGGACTCAAATATGAATATTATTCCTACCATTTGGCAGTTGTGTCCGGTTAATTTTTTTTTTTGGAAAGTAGATGTTTAGTTCTACTTTCAACCTATATTTATGTTTATATCTTTCATACCTACATCACGATCTTCATCGGCCAAAAAATGGTCCATAATAACTGTGTTATTATGGAGTGTCTTATCCTGGGTGTGTCTTATCTCAAGCCGTTTCGCCTTTCATTCGAATCCTCGCAATGTCATATTGTTATCACAACAAGGTCAAAATACCCACTTATTTTTCCGATATTAATCGTATAGAAGAATATTTATTTCCATAAACTTTCCGCTCGACAGACTTGACATTGCGGTTACAAGGGAACTCGCAGTTTCCAAGTTAAATAAGAAAACTAAATCCAATACGTTGGTATCGAATGTATGCGAAGCGAAGGAACAATAATGGTCGCGTGAGTAGGGTGACCATTTCATTTATTTCATTCAAATTGCTTTGTACAATTATGTACTTATACAGTTACGTAAAGAACTTTCAATATGGTTCAGCTGCGACTTCTTGGTACTTCAATGTATCAGATTGCGTTCAACCATCTTTATAAATCTGAAACAACAATTGTACCTTCATAGATTTTACAGAATTATTACACGAATTCTGACAGCGGATAATTCGGATTGAAACAGTTAACATCTGGTTTAGTACCACCCATATGGTTATTTCAAAATGTGTAATATCTTATTTTTTCACGTGAATTACGTGATGCTGCTGATGTAAAATAGGGAAAATCTTAATATCGCGGTAAATCTTATATCACTGGTCAAGTGGTCAATAGTGATAAACTAGATATTTATTCAAATATTTATCCCAAAAAATCCCATAAGTGCGGTCAGCCTACTTCAACTAGTTCGCGAGTCGGAAAACTCGGACGCGATCTGTTGAGGACAGGAACTTAGTTACAAGAAATAACTTACCAGGTGAAGATTGCCTTACGTGATCTCACTCAAACTCAAGCTAGACTTAAACACGCTAAACGTTTCTCTGGAGCATGGGGGAACACAACTATTCGCTTTTATACTGGTAATGGAACGTAACGCGTATATTTGTACACCAATAGAATAATTTCATTTGTTTATCCTCGCACAGCTCCAGGATTGGTTTTTAACCGACTTCAAAAAAGGAGGAGGTTCTCAATTCGGCTTCGATTTCGAATTTTGTATGTATGTTACTCGATATCTCCGTGAATCGTGAACCGATTTTCAAAAAAATATTTTTTAATCGAACGTGTATACCCCTAGATGGTCCCATTGTCACCAACTCGGGGTCTGATGATGGGATCCTGGAGAAATCGAGGGAACTCTTCAACTATTATAGGCACACTGATTTCACTATTTTTTACCATTGAGTAACAGGAGATGACATCCCATACAATTTTTTTCAGCCATGAGTTTAAGTGATTTACTCGACTTTAAGTGATCAGCCTGACATTCTGTCTTGGACCACAGACATGATGCCACGCAAGTGTCAAAAATTAAAAAATAATAATATTAAAAATAATGGCTTCGTGCGTAGTATAAAACTGCACTAATAATTCTAATAAAAGTAATAGAAGCCACGGAATTACATTCCATCGGTAAATAAGCGCAAAGTTAGATGTAACACTAAATTAAAATAATTGTTGTTCGCGGTGCGAGTTGCGACGCCATGTTGCCAATGTTCCTCGGCGCATAGATTAATGCCGCAGAAGTAACACATTATGCCTACACTTATGATGTACCTGTATTATTTATTAGATTCTTATATTGCATACAAATATTAATGTGGTATACAAAAAAAATCCAGATAGGTACATTTTAATGTTTATTTCGTAACACATATTATGATTATTGTATAACAAGAGCGATTTTGCTGAAATTTGAAGCGAGAGTTAATTCCATAAAAATGGAACCTAATTTATGATTTAAATTTAAAACTTAAAAATCAAAATATCGCTCACATTATAGCTACTAAATATTTATATGAATTTAAGTAAATATAAAAGGTTAAGTAATTATATTATAAGTAAACTTAAATAATAATTACATTCAAAATGAAACACAGCGCTCGGTCGTGTTTTTCTGAAGTACCACATGATATAAGATTGAAAATAAATATTACAAATAAAAAACAATCAGTTTCTCTTAAAATTATTTAATCACGTTTCATTACAAAATGTGTTTAGGCAGAATATGAATATTGTCATAATAGTGTCACGTCTGCTTCGCTAAAGCTAATCTCTGATTCAATGACAGCTGTCAACCGCCAAATGTGGCGCACAAACTTTGCTCTAGATAGCTTGTCTAGTAGAATACATACAGCCTTGGCCAGAAGTATTGAGCATAGGTGTTTTTTGTTTACAATTTTGATGTTAAGCATTATTTCCCTATCCTAACAATGTACGGTAACGGTAAATGTTATATTTTATTTATAAATATAGAAAACTTCACTTAATAACACTTTCAAGGTACTTAAAAAATATGAAAACAGAAGGTACCAAAAATGTAAATTTAAGTCGGTGCGACATATTGCAAATATTCTATGCAGTTACTACTAACTTCAACAAAACATGCCTATTAGTTTAAATTAATTGACAAAATAACTTAAACAAAGATGGAAACGATGGACTAAACTTTCCAGTTTTGTATGAAAATCGCATTGGTGCTCAACACTTCTGGCCAAGGCTGTACTAAGTCAATGTTTTTTACAGAAACTCGGCCACTTCCTCTTGGAATAGCGGATCCTAAGTGAAGTCGGTCCCTATTTTGTTTAAAATTATTTTTAACAAACACATTCCTCGCAACGCATCCTCGCTCATCTCATCTCATCTCATCTCATCTCATCTCATCTCATCTCATCTCTGGTGGAAACGCAGCCTTAACGCTCGTTAAATTATTAACAACATTATGCACACAGAACTACAACATAAACATAACTAACAAGATACATAATTCTAGTTGGCAAACCTGTAAACCTCTAGAGAGTCCCTTTCACCGGGGGTTTCTATTTTACTTCGAATACCAGTTTCTACCATGTCGCCACAGTACCGGCTACCAGAAATTACTTCACAATCAAGTTTATACTTAAATACAATGGAAATATGGTTTAAAACAGCCTGTTCCATTTCGGTAGGTATAACGTAAACTAAGAAAGTTAATAAAGGCTACGTTTCCACCAAAGATGAGCGAGGATGCGTAGCGAGCAATTGTTTATTATAGTTTGGCCAGAGTTTGTTCCACTTCAAGCATAGACAGGGAGAATCATACTGTCTTTTTCTAATGCTAGTACTCACACTACTAAAAAAGGGATGGGTATAGCATGTTACTCTGACTGTTACTGCGCTTTTGGTTTGCCAGACTATAAATACCAATCCTAGAGCTGCGATGTGCATAGATAAATGAAGTGATTCTATTAGTTCTTTAAAGACAACACATCCTCGCTCATCTCTGGTGGGAACGGAGCCTTAATTATATATTAAAGGAAGTATTTCCAAATAAAACATGTTTATTGTTAAAATAAAAACATTACTCGATGAAAATAGCTACAAATCACGAAAAATAGTAGATTGTACAACAAGTGCATAAAACGCACCATTTTACGCGAGGCGTTTATCCATACGAGCGAGCTTGCGAGCGAGGATGGATATAAAGTACGAGCGTAAAATGGGTTTTATGGACGAGTTCTACACTCTACTTTTTACTTCGATTGTGAGGAAATAAAAAGAATAGGAATTTCTTTCATAAGAAGTTTCACTTTATGCTGGGTATAGGCGGACTAAAACTCAATTTTATGCACAAGTGCATAAAAAATTGACTTCTTCTAAGGCTATTTTGACAATGGCAATTTTTTATGCACTTGTGCATAAAATTGAGTTTTAGTCCGCCTATACCCAGCATAAAGTGAAACTTCTTATGAAAGAAATTCCTATTCTTTTTATTTCCTCACAATCGAAGTAAAAAGTAGAGTGTATAACTCGTCCATAAAACCCATTTTACGCTCGTACTTTATATCCATCCTCGCTCGCAAGCTCGCTCGTATGGATAAACGCCTCGCGTAAAATGGTGCGTTTTATGCACTTGTTGTACAATCTACTATTAGTCCTTTGTAGGTTTCAGAAACCTACTCAAGGTGAAGAAAGTTAACAAAGAAATTGTTGGCAACTTTTTAACAAACGCGAAACAATTCGGAACTCGCTCAGAAGGCATTTGTTTTTCTAATCTTAGAAGTATTAACGTTACTTGACGAAGTTGTGAAATTTTGCATTAACATGACAACAAACCATTTAACAAAGTATAACTCAAAACGGTACTTTTCGGCAGTCGGGTAAAATACGCTTATACGAAAGCTGTTTAAAATCAGTCAATTTTCTTTACACTCTGAAAAAAAATTTTTGTTATACCAACAACCAAACTTCGTCTACTATTAACTTAAGTTTTGGGACTTGCAAACTAAGGCTATTATTACTTACCAAAATGTTTTGTTCTTTATGAGTAAACTTTTAATTATAAGCAAATAAACTTTATTAACTTTATACCGAATTTTCGTTATTAATGAAATAGCCGAAGTAGTTCGCCTATCCTTTTTTTTCAGGGTAAGTAAGTTACAAAAACTTCAACTTTTTCATGTAATGTGTACGTCAAATACTTTTGACTGTATTAAGCCGTAAGTTAATACAAAAGGTTAATAAACCTTTACGGATCACATAAACTCGAGCGTGCGTGCCGTTCTTCCAATATGGCGGCCTGAGAAAAACAACGCATTTAGTTTTTTTTTAGGCCTATTTCCTAATCTGCATGAGTGGCTTGAACTAGTTGAACTCAGGCTGGTACCTAGATACTCCATATTGACTTGAGGCAACCCTTTTTTGATATGTATTTGACATGAACTGTGATAACTAATTGATAACAAGAGGGTGATATGAAAAGCAGCCAAATATCACTTCCGATCTGAGACGTGAAACATAATTACAAATCAAACCAATAACAAATTATAAAGCTACTGTTACGCATGCTTTAGAATAGCATGCTAAAAAAGCATGCCCAAAAATCGAACGATTTTTGAGCAAACTCGAAATGAGCATGCTTACGTTTACGCTACTAAGAAGCAATTGCTCAATAGTCGCATGCTTTCGTGCTAGTAATCAGCATGTGTAACAGTGGCTATATTCTTCTTCGAATAGTTACGACTGTAGCATAGCATTAAATGAGTGAACCCTTTCAGCACGCAGGACACACATGCTGAGTCATACGTCTACGAGCTACGGCGTAGCATTCGTAACACTCTTGCGCATCGAATGAGTCACACCATCTTATGCCATTATGGTGGTCATTAAGTTTGCATGCTCATAACGAAAATTATCTTGAAAAAGAAATCGTTAAGTACGGTTTTAATTGGTATTGGCACGAGAAAATTAAATACATAAAACAAGGAAAGGTATTACAAATCCCTTTGTCAAACATTTTTATATAAGCCCATAGGCAGTAGTGGTAACTTAACGGACCGCATGCTTACTTACCAGCATCCTAAAATACCTGAAATAAAACATAAAATATAATTTAGCAATGACGGTTTCCTGAATCGGTTTTTTCACCAGGTCGCAGCACCGTGGCGAGAGGTTTAGCTGTCATCCACCAAACATGATTAATTTTTTTTTTTGTTTTGGTGGATTTTGACAGCTGCTGTCAAAAAGAATCCAGGAAACCCTCATTACGGCCGTGCGTTACCCCAATGACTAGGTTCGGAGCAGCACTTTTTTTTTTCAATTCTTCCTCGTCGCTCACCATATAATAATTTTCTGTATCCGACACTGAATCAGTTGGCTCATTATCAAACGCTTGTGTCGCCAAAACGACACCCAATTTTAGTTCAGTAATGCTAGTTTTCATTTTTTATTATATATGCTAGTGCTAAGGTATTTCTCTATGGCCCCTAATTGCCTGAAAATAAAGTTGGTTAATTTCATAATTTTGCTGCGTGTTCTCATAAACACATTTTTTTTTACTTTCCCTTATGTTATACAAAACTTTCATCCCTCCGCATCCCATGCCCGTACCACATTTCCCATTTTCCATTTATAACAATTTGTCAATATCGTCCCATTTCTACTTGGACAAATGGAGTTGGATAACGCAATGCTTACTTCCGGGGTCCGGGAAACGGAGGGTCTCCAAATGGTGCGGATTATCCCACACTCGTAAAACGGATCCGCATCTTAATAAATATCTACGACAAATCCTCGACCCGAGCCTGTCGTCTGCATTATATTATTTTGATGTAAAAACTGTTCATAAGACGGACTGAATGCAATAAAGCATATACAAGTGATACGAGTCAGCATTTCAAACAAGAAAAAAAAATATACCAAAAAAATTGCTACCACTCGGAAAAATAAAAGTTCAGAAAGCCTCTAGCTCCGTCAAACCGTTTAAACCGTTTCCACTGCCATGCTACGCTCGTAACGTAACATCGTAGCATAGCGTAGTTATTCCGACATGTAGCAAAAATCGTTAGTAGAGGCGTGATTAGCACTGAATGGGTTAAAAACTAGCCTCTAGTTAGGTAATCCTACATCCCGTAACACAAGGGTTTGAGATCGACCCCTCCGATCTCGTGACCCAGTTCCGAGGGTCGTCGACCGTGTGACGTCACGCGCCCTCCCCCCACGTCACCCTGGGGGTGTGTTTCGTTTGGAGGCCACACTCCGCGTCCGTCCGCCGTCCGGGAATTACGTGGGTCGGAAGGTTTTAAAGTGCGTGAAACGGAATGACGATTAAAGGTAGGATTAAAAATTTTAATTGAGATTTTTATACCTGTAAAATATTCGTGTTTTTGAATAGACGGTGGAGGTGCAGGGATGGGCCTGTCGCCTTTTTTTATTGTCTCTTTTTCGAAATCATTTTAAATTCGCGACCGCACCATAGTTTACTAGATTTTTATATTATAGTTGTTTAACAATGGGCTTTGCTGCGACCTTGAAAAATTACTTTTGTATCAACTTACGTAACTTAGTTGTGCGTGTTTTTGCGGTTTAGATTTGTCACGATAACTCTATTATGTGAATATAATTCTGATTTATGCTTTTATTGTTCATAAAAGTATAAAGACTTACATATACCTATATATACTACTTATATAATCGATGATAGTTCCAACCAATGCGTATCAATTTAAGTACTTCTTTAATGTGTTTTTTGTTCTTTTCATGATACTTTTTTATCCCATTGTATTTCTAATGCATGTAAATAATTATTATGACGATAATTATCGTGGACGCATGCAGTGTAAGTTTATGTTTGATATTGCTATTAAACTATTATCATCATAATTTTAAAATTGCATTTCAACCTAGTCCTAAAACGAGAATCAGATTCATTCCACGCACCTGAATGAATATACCATCTCGTTCGGTCGCTTCAGTTCGAGCGAGAAAGGACTAATGCAAGTGATGACGTCACGGGAGTGCGTTCCGATGTTCACACATGCAAACTACATTAACACATCACAAAGGATCTGACATGAGGCGTTTACTCCTATGTGTTCCTGTCGCCCTGGTCGCTCAGGAAAATTTGGGTCAATCTCGTTAGTGATTCCCTATGACCGGTGCCATTGGGGTTTGTCTAATGGGGTGAAAATAGGGTGGGTATTGCTAAAACTGTGATTTCCTGCAGCCATCTCACCCTTTTGGACGAAATGCCGTCATTCGAAGGCTAATTTTGTAGTTTGTGAAGCCTTTTATTTTATTTTATTATAGAGACACACCAAGTACATAAACAAAGCATTCAAAATTACAATAAGCAAGCTGACACATAAAATATTTATGCACCAATAATAGGTGCAGCAACACTCAAACAGTTTCGAGGCTTTTACACTAAAGTTACAACTAATATATAAACTAAAATTAATTAGTTTAATTACATACATAGGTTACTTAGAAACAAAAGCATGCATAAACAATGTATTCAATTTAAATTGTACCTACATAAAGTGGAGTGAGTGGTAGTAAACCCAATATTTAAAAGTGTTTACTCGTAAGAAGCCTTTTAGAAGCCTTAATTAGAAGCATAAAGAGTAACTAATAATCCGCTAGGTTACTCTTACTACCATCGATATTGTACTTATTGTCTAAAACTAAGTGAAACTTCTGCAGCAGTTCCTCGATACACTCAAAAGCATTAATTATTTATTATAGAAAATGTCATTATAATCGACTTGTATTCATTGCTCTTGGGTGTATTTGGAAGATGTTATGCCTTTGTTCGAGCGATTAAAGTTTAAATGAAAATAATTCCGCCCAAGTTCTCTCAGCTTACATTTCGTTTTGCAAGTGTACTCGTTTTAAAGGAGGATGCTCAACTCCGGAGAGCCGCTTGACACACCCTCGTTATCCTGTTTACGTCGTCATTTAAATAAAATGCTCTCCAGTGGTGGCGCGTCAAAAATAATGGTAGGGATTTTGCCTTTTATTTTTTAGTCGTGGTTAAAACACACGTCCGGTCTGATATTCCGGAGACAATCCGGTGGGAATCGAATTATAGAGACATCCTTCCGCTTCGAGATACCAGCAGAGGGGCGCAGATGTTTTCAAGCCGAGGGTCGTGGGTTTGCTTATGGAAATATGCTTTAGTAACTTATGTACGAACATATTATTTAATTATTACCAGTCGCTTTTCGGGGACGAAAGAGAACATCGTAAATAAACCGGACCAATAATAAGGCCTACTTTCGTTTCTTGGTCAGAAGGTCAAATGGTAGTGGTAGTCGGTTTTGTGAAAGCTTTAGAGCAGTAAACCTATAGATGGTGTTTGCATTAATTATTAAGATTAGATTGCCGAGTGTGGATACCAACGTAAGGAAGATGTATTAATTCTAATAAGTCTGCTCTTACGTATGTTTTCGTTGACTTAACATCGATCCGTCTGGAAATAGCCCGCCATCGTCTATAAAACAAGCTTCTTTCTTGATTGCCAGACCTTGCATGTAACGAAATATTAGCTAACTATCTTCGAAGTTAAACCTAGCTGTAGCTACTCTTACCACGGAACCACATTTAATGAGATTATAGCGTGACCGCCATTTATAAAGGGTTCAACCCGATAATTGTAATTGTAGATATCTTTTGATCAGCTGTGCTAGTTTCATGATTGAGTGCTTATAAAAACCATATTTGTATGCAAACTTTTGGATTAAATGATTCAAAACCGGATAGAGAACGTCTTATGATGATTAAAAAGTTCAATATAAATAAATAGATCTTTAGTTTGACATCCTTTCAAACCTGCATTAGACTTATTTTATTAGTCATTTAATGATATGTAATGTAAATAGTTTTTTTGCTACGGTTGTTTTATTGAATAGCTTAGTCATATGTTTCACTCCAATAGTGAAGGTCTGGATAAAAAAGCGAAATTCAATGTGATATGACTCACAAGGTATCTCGCAGGCATCAATACCTAAAAGCGAGCAATCGTATCATAATAAACATAACAAACAAAATAATATCTACTTGACATTTTTATATCTGCCAAACCTTATTTAAGTCTTACATGATCTAGCACAAAATAACAAAGACCTCGTCTCCATTTTCCAGAGACTCTCGTGATGCGTGCGCCCGCGAGCGCGCGCGGCGCGGGAGTGCGCGGCGCGACCGTGCCGCGGTGGGGCGACGCGCCCGCGCCGCCCGCCACAGACTACCCGCTCGCCGCACCACAGCTGCAGCAGCCGTTGTATCCGTTCGACGAACAGATCAACCAGCGGTTCGCGATATGGTGAGATTCTTTGTTTTTTTTTTTATTTGCAGTATAACACAGAACCACGACAAGCAGTAGATAGTACAGGAATATTGTTTTACTCTTATCAATGCTGATGTTAAATACAACGCATAGAGCTTAGATGATTGACTAACAGCAGAAGCTGCAGGAAGTAAGATGGCAACCGTTAATCGACGTAACAGCGTGATAAGCTAGGGATACACGCACAGATGTGTCCGCCGGCTTTGTCCGGGGTATGCGCGTATGGCGCGTGCGTGTATGGCGCGAATCGGACACGGATTTGTCTGCGGACACATCTGAATAGCGCCATACACGAACGGATCTGTCCGCCGGGCACATCCGTCGGACAAATCAGGCGGGCACATCTATGCGTGTATCCCTAGCTAACTAGCTATTATAACAACCCCTCTCTCTCTCCTTTTTGTCAAAATTTGTTGTTCTTTAGTTCGTATTGTTGGGTATGACTGTTTAGTACCTAACTACTGATTTAAAATTAAATTTAGGTGCTACTTTAAAATGTTTATAAATATAGATTTATTTATTTTTATGTAAGTCCCTAGATTATTTTTGTGTAAAATATATATATTTATTTGCATGTAGTTGCGCTCTCTCGGAAGGGTTTTCACGGAAGACCAGCGTCGTGGTCCTGAAAAGGCACCATTGACATTAAGCTGAGTGGAAACCATTTCAGTGACGCTTAACAATAATAATGTTTTTTTCTTAAAATAATAATATGGTTAAAACGATGTTTAAATAGTGGTGGTACTTAAGTGTTTCTGAATAAAGTTTCTTCTATTCTATTCTCTCTCTCTCTCTCTCTCTCTTCTGCGACCATTACATTCGTACTGATATTCGTAGCTAGGGCAGATGCCCCGGTTTTGGCTACTTTAAGGAGAGTTTGTCTATTCAGACGTCCGTCATTTTGTGTCAATAAGGAATTATGACATTTTTTTTGTACTAAATCAGTGAAAATATATTATTTTATTTATATGAATCTCCGCTGTTAAGATTCTGACATTAGATCTATTTTTTTTTCTTTAATAAAATGTCAGAAACGGGTACAGAAGCCAGTTTTGGCCACTTTTTTCCATGGCCCCTGACAGCTGAATGACAACTTATACATGACAGATGACAGTGCCATCTGTACTGCCATTTTTTACTCTTATATTAACCATAAACCATAGACTTGTAAATTTGTCTATATCTTGATTAATTTGAAAATGGCCAAAACCGGCACAGTGGCCACAACCGGGGCATCTGCCCTATATAGCATATTTTATAATTTGTTTTATCAATTGACTAAGTAACTAAACTATTGCACGTTCGGCTAACTAAAAATAGGTATTTACGTAAGGAGAACAATAGCTAGGGATATTTATATAGACGTTTTATTTTTAGGTTATTGCTATTTCGTTCAGTTCGTGGTCAGTTTAATGCTTAGGCGCGGCTTTCACTCTGCTGCGGTTTCCGTATGCGGCGTCGGTGTGCGAGCGAGAGAGCGCTCTGCATAGAGCTGTCACGCTTACACACCGTCGCCGCATGCGGTTGCGGCGCCGGTGTGATAATCGCCTTAAGTAGATTAGAATTAACTTATTATAATGGACGACCCTAAAACGTGCAAATCGTAAACCTTTTAATAATGTCTATTCTGGTAAGTATAACGTCACTCAGCTTGTTAGTTTTATCGATACCTAGCAATAACCGAGACACGACGCTCGCTTTGACGTCAAACCTTCGCTTCTTAATCTTTTTGTGCATGACAGGTAATACACCGTAAAAATGCATTATGGACCAATAATTACTAATTATAGAGACTATATATAGAGATATAGACGACCACAGCCTGAGAACTTTTTGAAGCTAAAGTCGATTGCGCCCTCTGTCCGAAAGCCGCCTAAAGTAAAGATACCTACCGAAATAGAAAGAAGAAATGTCACCTGCATTGCTACTCCACCTAGTAGCTACTAGTGTACTACTAGTACGCTATTTGTTACTAGGTGGAGTAGCAGTGCAGGTGACATTTCTTCTTACAATTTCGGTACCTTTAGGCGGCTTTCGGACAGAGGGCGCAGTCGACTTGAGCTTCAAAAAGTTCTTAGGCTGTGGTCGTCTCTATCTCTATAGTCTCTGCTAACTACTCATTTGTAGAGATTTTGGTACTTAGAGTAATATCGCTTGAATCTTTAGTTCTACCGGGGAAGTACCTATTATGTACTCAAAAATATCTAAACATGCACTTTATCGCCTTGATAATAGAGGCGTTGTTCAGCTATTTATGACCAGGTGGTCATTTTACATGTTTCTCAGTCGTATGGCTTGTGGCCGTAACGTTACCATTGAGATCTGCCCACCGGAACGGAACTTGACACTTTTTCGTGCATGCTACCGGTGTTCATCAATTTATAAGACGTTATCACGTCAGAATGGATCCATAGAGTTAACGGGTATGTGACAACCGTGAAGTCGTTAGGTTTAAATATAGCTAAAGCTTTTGCTACTATTTAGATTTAGTGTAGAGAGTTAGGCTCGGAAGAATCGAAAGTATCTCAAATAGCTTTTTGCCTTCGTACAAAACAACAAAACAAACTACTACAAAAGAAGATTTGCTGGATGGCGCACAGTGTTCCGGACCGTCTCAGACGCGACACTTTCGACACTTCATTTTGTATAGAAAGCGTCACGTTATCCTCGGAAGTCAAGTGACCTTCTCTTCACGTGATGTTCTGTACACAAAGTGATACTGAAGTTTCGTACTCGAAAGTGTCGTGTCGGAGTTGGTCCGGAACACAGTGCACCATCCTTAGTCTTACTGCCAAGTCTTCAAGACACCATAAAGTGGACCGTTCTTTTGTAACGATGTATTACAAAAAAAAATTGTCACGTTTCAGGCAAGGTGACATCACAAGCCTGGAGGTGGACGCCATCACAAACACGACAGACGAAACTCTGTCAGAATGCAACGCGGTCAGCGAGCGGATCATGGCCGCGTGTCCGGAGCTAAAGGAGGAGATTGTGACGAGAGGGCATGGTGAGTTAACTGTAAGGTCACTTCAAGCGAGCCCTTAGGTCCAGCGGTCGCAGACACGACAGAAGAACCTCTGTCAGAATGCAACGCGGTCAGCGAGCGGATCATGGCCGCGTGTCCGGAGCTGAAGGAGGAGATTGTGACGAGAGGGCATGGTGAGTTAACTGTAAGATCACTTCAAGCTAGCCCTTAGGTCCAGCGGTCGCAGACACGACAGAAGAACCTCTGTCAGAATGTAACGCGGTCAGCGAGCGGATCATGGCCGCGTGTCCGGAGCTGAAGGAGGAGATCGTGACGAGAGGGCATGGTGAATTAACTGTAATGTCACTTCAACCGATCCTATAGGCCGAGCGGTCACAGACACGACAGACGAAACTCTGTCAGAATGCAACGCGGTCAGTGAGCGGATCATGGCGGCGTGTCCGGAGCTGAAGGAGGCGACTGTGACGAGAGGGCACGGTGAGTTAACTGTAAGGTCACTTCAACCGATCCTTTAGGTCGAGCGGTCACAGACACGACAGACGAAACTCTGTCAGAATGCAACGCGGTCAGTGAGCGGATCATGGCGGCGTGTCCGGAGCTGAAGGAGGCGATTGTGACGAGAGGGCACGGTGAGTTAACTGTAAGGTCACTTCAACCGATCCTTAAGGTCGAGCGGTCACAGACACGACAGACGAAACTCTGTCAGAATGCAACGCGGTCAGCGAGCGGATCATGGCGGCGTGTCCGGAGCTGAAGGAGGCGATTGTGACGAGGGGGCACGGTGAGTTAACTGTAAGATCACTTCAACCGATCCTATAGGTCGAGCGGTCACAGACACGACAGACGAAACTCTGTCAGAATGCAACGCGGTCAGTGAGCGGATCATGGCGGCGTGTACGGAGCTGAAGGAGGCGATTGTGACGAGAGGGCACGGTGAGTTAACTGTAAGGTCACTTCAACCGATCCTTTAGGTCGAGCGGTCACAGACACGACAGACGAAACTCTGTCAGAATGCAACGCGGTCAGTGAGCGGATCATGGCGGCGTGTCCGGAGCTGAAGGAGGCGATTGTGACGAGGGGGCACGGTGAGTTAACTGTAAGGTCACTTCAACCGATCCTTTAGGTCGAGCGGTCACAGACACGACAGACGAAACTCTGTCAGAATGCAACGCGGTCAGCGAGCGGATCATGGCGGCGTGTCCGGAGCTGAAGGAGGCGATTGTGACGAGAGGGCACGGTGAGTTAACTGTAAGATCACTTCAACCGATCCTATAGGTCGAGCGGTCACAGACACGACAGACGAAACTCTGTCAGAATGCAACCCGGTCAGCGAGCGGATCATGGCGCAACAACGTAAGCTGTGCTAGCCGTGCTGGTCTGCAAAATAATGTTATCTGATTTCATTATAGTCTGGCTGACCTAAAAGTACAATAAAAATGGAAATAGTAAGCTATTAAATATCCCTTTTCAATAGCGAGGGTACGAGCGTGAGAAAGAGACAGTATGTTTGTCTCTGTCTATGCATGAAGTAAAACGAAACCTGGCCAAACTATACTGCTCAATCTTCTCATAAATTATTTGCAAGGCGTGTGCAAGCAATACCTATATCTGAATCTATATTTCTCGTTTATTTTTAATTTTATTTCCGTTGTCTTCCAGAATGCCGTACGGGCGAGGTGGTAGTCACGCCAGGGTTCAACCTCCGCTGCCGCCACATACTGCACACGGTCAGCCCCAAGTACAGCCAGCAGTACCACACCGCGGCCGAGACCGGACTGACCAACTGCTACAAGTAAGACTGCTAGCGACATCTAGCGTGAACAGTAGAAACAGTAGTCACTCCAGGGTTCAACCTCCACTGCCGCCACATACTGCACACGGTCAGCCCCAAGTACAGCCAGCAGCACCACACCGCGGCCGAGACTGGACTGAACAACTGCTACAAGTAAGACTGCTAGCGACATCTAGCGTGAACAGTAGAAACAGTTGTAACGTCAACAGATGGCGCTCGCGTTCACACGATTGCCGTGTTTGCCAAGATAAATTCGCAGTGAAATACAAATCGCTGTTGCATTGCAATTAAAGGATTTGTGGCCCGAACCGCAGGCGAAGGCCACAAATAAGGGATCTGAGGCTTTGGTTACGTTAGTGGTGCATAATTTTACGTCTTCTCCTTGGTGTGAAGTGAAATTTTCCGCTGCGCGCGCGAGCGGTAAAAGTTAGTTACCGCTCAGAGTGAGATAAACAATGGCTCAGATCGGGGGCATTAAACAAGCGGTCTGAGGGCTTCTTTATTACCGCCCGTAGTGCGTACACAATTTTTCATCACTCTTGTTCGTAAGAGCTGTTGTTACGCGTAGGCGTTGTGGGCCGTAGATCGTTCATTGAGACCTCGGGCTGTAATGTAAATTTCATCTCTCTCTTACACCGCGCGGGGCCGGGCACGCGCGGTGCCGGAGCCCGGAGCGAGGGGCGCGGTCACGATACCGTACCTACACTAAACTACCACGCAACGCTACTCAATAAAACTGCGTAATTGGGCAGAGTTTTTATTTTTCTTCCTCACAAGTGTGATGAAAAACATTGCGTGTACCACGGGCGGTACAGGAATTACGAACTCGTGTGAATTAAGCCCTCGCCTTCGGCTTCGGGCTTCAATTCACACTTGTTCGTAAATTCTTGTTTACCGCCCTTAATACACAATGTACTATTACGTCTTCTCCTGGGTGTGAAGTGAGATTTGCCGCTGCGCCCGTGGGTGGCAAATCCCACTTATTGTGATTGTTGTAGGAACGTGTTGTATGCGGCGGGCGAGCTGGGCGCGCGGTCGCTGGCGCTGTGCGTGGTGGACACGCCGCGGCGGAACTTCCCTCCGGACTTGGCAGCTCATATTGCATTACGTAAGTATTCTATATGGGTGAGGTTACTTTTCTCGTCGTCGTGGTAACGTTCTGCTAAGTATGTAAAATTTGGTTGCATACCTTTGCCTCAAAGTTTATATATGTATTTGTATTTAGTAAGACTGTGGTCTTAGACGTCGCTACCGTTTATTGGCTGGGGTACAGCGTATCATTAAACTATTATCACTCGGTACACAATGACCAACTCTTGCGTCTGACTCGGAATCTATAAAACCGTTAAATGTACATAACATTCAGTCCGTAAGAAATTCCAAAAACAAGTGGAAACAAATTCAGATACATCAGAGTCATTTTGATTTTAGTGATTTCTAGTAACTCAGTACAAATTATTGATCAATAATAAACAAACGTTAATTTAAAATTAATATGCATGTCAACCTCCATTCCCCATTTGAATAATGAAGTATAACTTACCTGCAGGTACAATCCGGCGCTACCTAGAGCAGAACGCGACCCCCCAGCTGGTGATCCTGTCGTCCGGGAGCGGGCCCGAGCTGTCCCCGCTGGGCGCGCGGGCCCCGCTGTACTTCCCGCGCGGCGCGCGCGAGGCCGACGCCGCGCGCCTGCGCCTGCGGGAGCCGGAGCCCGCCCTCAGCGAGCGCCGGATACGCATCATACACAACCCGCACGAACATAACGAGGACAGTGGTGAGTCTGTTGTGTGATGATGTCTCAAACACTCGCTTACACTTCACATTGGCAAAGTGCCCTAGTAGCAGAAGCCATACCATACAAAAAAACACTCGCTTCACTCTAATTCCCGCGCACCCCTCGAAGCGGATGCAACAGACGCAACAGCTCCGGGTTACAGAACCCACGAATAAACAACATACGGATGGTCGAACCCTTAAAAACATAACTTGGATAGTGGTTAGTGAATTATGTGATCTTAATCCCTCGCTTCGCTCTATCTTCCTCGTTACAAAGTGGTGTACGGTAAGCATTTACCCACAACATGCACACCTGGAGTTACAAGCAGCCATACAATAAGTTTTATTCTTGTTTCACATCGACCCGATACTAAATTTAAATATTTTCAACACGACAAATTTATGTACTTGTTTCGGAAGATCGTGGGTCACTTCCGGACGAACTTAGATCAGGATTGGGACAAAGGGCTAACTCGAAGATAGGCCTGCACGCCTAGCACATGACTGACGCGACAGTATCTCGTGCGCAAGATAGACTACCCGTCTCTTTTTAATTGATATAGTCAGAAAAGGATGGATAGACTATCTCGCGCGCGAGATACTATCGCGTCAGTCATGTGCTAAGCGTGCTGTGCTCAGCAGTGGGCGACAAATGGCTAATATGATAATGATGGGTGTCTTTGTACAGTATGCAGCATAAGTAGCTTAGAGGACCTCTGATAGAGGCTTAGGTGTTCACACAAGATTTTCATAACAATAAGGATCATTTTACTAACAAATATGCTTTCGCAATTATTTCGTTAATATTAGTCATTAACAGAACAAAGACAATTACTCATGCAAAGATAATTCCAGATTTCATTGATTAGGTAGATACTTATATTACTTATAGGTACTTTGTCCTCATTTTAAATATCGTAATCAGGCACTGCATTACGCATGCAAGTGTTTGTGATGTTTGTTTTTATGTTGAGCTATTTAAACATAAATATTAATTAATGAAAGATACCAATATGTAGTGTAAGTATTAGTAGGTACAGTCAATGCCAAAATATGTATGCAATTTGCAACTTACTCCATCGTAATAGGGTTCAAAATTGTATACATGTCTTTAGTGTTGACTGTACCTTTAATCCTTTGACCGCCAAAGACGTCAAATCACGTCCTAAATATAAACGACTGATGAACTCAGGCGTCAGTGGCACGATTTTTATGTCCAATACTTGGCCGTCAGAGGGTTAAACAGAAGGTTCAAAGAACTGATAGTTGCTTCGGGAAAATATACGATAGGTAATCCAGAATGTTAGGATGAACTCTAGAACACCATTGACATATTAAAAATCTTACTATACTTATACAGTATTGAAGAATTTGGTAGTAAACACTTAAAAATAGATATCCAGTATTACTACTAGGGTTAACACCAGCCCTACCTCCATAATCTTATCTTCCAAAGATAACATAAATCATTAAAGTTATCATCTATTGACGCATTTACTCCAATCAATACGCAGTATACACTCGCGTTTTTAGTGACAGTGCAGTTTATTAAAAAAAATATCGAAAAAAATGGCGGACGTTGTTAGTGTTCAAGTTAATATGGAGTTGAAAGCCAGACCGACTGGTAAGTATTCGCATGTGTTTTGTTTTGTGATGGCAAGAAAGATATGCTGAGGAAAGAAATAGCAAAATGGTCTAAGCAGCGTTTAATTTGTGCATTTTGATTAGGCGCTTAGTATCAACAATGAATTACTTATAAGTAACTCCCAAAAATATATATAAATAATATATACAAACTTTTATTGCTGACTGTACCTGTCTGTAAAATTGTCATGTAAGTTACAGAAGTATAGCAAATTTCAGCTCAATCATACACCGGGAAGTGGTTGAAATTTTACTTACAAGATTTGAAGCACATAAATAAATATAAGGGATTAAGATAAATCAAAGTGTAAAAAAAGAAAATCTCAATCGGCTGAATCAATTTTGATAAAACATGTCTAAGATCACTCGCTAGAAAATTTGGTATAAAAATTAAACAAAAGTTCGGCAATTAAAATGTAATGTAGGTAAACAATAAAATAAGCATGACAATCACAAAATGTGTTTATGTATTAAAATGTGTTTGTATGTCTATGGTCTACGTGGTTTTAAATAACTCTGGAATATTTGCGCATTTGTATTGCCCTGGTTACACCTACCGAGTACAGTGGCGAGTCACTACTCTGGACCGAGTACTCGCAAGGTGTAAACACATCGCCGAGTACTGGGCCGGGCCATTTTACTCTCTCGGCCGGGTGGCATTTTCCTGTCTCGCCACTGTACTCGTTAGGTGTAACCAGGCCTTATCTCGTTGCTAGATTTTAATCATCGGTTTGAAACAATAGTATAAATATTGTGACTAATTGTTATTTAGGTACTCTGAAAGTGTGACAATGACGCAGTCTATGTGATTTATTATCGATTTCAAAACTAACTGGTAGGCTCCTCTGAGTAGTCATAAACATGACTCCGTTTAAAGATACTGATCTAATCTGATAAGTATTCATCATTGGATCATTTTTAATGTCTCATCATCATCAACATATCCTAGCGTTTAGTCTCGGCTTTTTGGCACGGGTCAATTGAGACTGCGGTCCGCTTTTCCTTCTAATATCTACCTCTGAAAATGATGGGAAGGCAATTGAAAAAGAAGAGAAGGCAAAGAACTGATACTGATGAAACGAGAACGCCAAGCTATTAAAGTACCCTTGAAAAAAATGTGTCAATGTTGGTATTGCACGTGGTAATTAAGACATTTCCTTTACATTCGTAGTTGTTAAAATATATTTAAAAAAATCTCCTTGCCTTTATTAATACTCGTAGAGACCGCGGAGCCGATGCCCGTTCTGGTGAGTACCTGGCGCAAATAATATCCCTAACCATACAGCGTGGTATCTCTGCCAGCATACTGGGGACCTTTGCTCCGGGCACCCTCCGGAACAAGTTTAGTTTTTAAATTAGTCTGAATTTTTGTCGTATATTACTTATACTCGTACTAAGTAAAGCTATCCTTATCTAAATTAATTTTCAAGCTTTTGTATGTAAATAAATAAATCCTAATGAATTCAAGAAATAACATCAAACTCAAATCTTTAGAACTATCTCAACAAACTATTAATGTTTAAATGCAGGGTCTTCACATCACATGCACTGTTCCCACGAATTAATAAATGCCTATCAGCAATTAAATCTCGGGTCGAAACTTATTTTTAGAGCCAACTTGCGGAAAACACCGATACAAAATACACCGGATTTTTTCCAACCGACGTTTTATCTGACAAACCGCGTGTACATAAAGCGGCGTGCATATCGACTATAATAATGGTACGTACCTAATTAAAGCTTGACAACTTTTTATTTGGCCCTGAGAAAGTGTCGCTACAAATAGCTTACATATGGCAAGACCGTGCGTACGTCATGTATAGTATATAAAAAAATGACAGTCCGATAATGTTAACGCCCAATTTCCAAACATTGTTTATTGAAATGCTACGCAATACTAAGTCCTTTTTTTCGTGAAAGTATTTTAAATTGTTTTCATAATTTTTCTCGCATCTTTAAGATTTTTTTTTGGCATTTTTGTGGTGAAATCACAATCACGCGACAATGGTGACATTCGATGACTTTATGTCTGTAGTAAAAAAATATTCCTTGCCAGTAAAATAAATTAGTACCACTGAAATTCCGCAATATGACGCGGGCCAAATAAAAAGTTGTCGGACTCTATTTTGTTTATTTTAGCAAGCAAGCGAAAAAGATCGGGGAATGAAAAATAAATGTTGTAACCGCCATTTTTATTTTACGGGCTCTTCTGCTATCAATTTTTTTTTGCCTAGTTAAGTACACTATCCTTGTGAGCCTGGTGGCTTCATGTTCTTCAGACTTTAACTTACTTACTTGAGTTTAGCCTTGTTTGTATAGAGTCCAAACTCTAAGTAATGTATTTATGACACGGAGCCTCAGGAGGTTAAATGATGCCATTGTACTTTTTTTTCAAGCATGTTAACCTAAATATAATTTAACGGATAAAAACTGCGTCATATTGCAACGACCTCTATCAATCCCAGTGAGTGAGTGAGTTATGACGGGCTTATTTCTTTCTCAATTTCTCAGTAAATAAGATACCAGTCGATATTGGGTAGGCTTATTTAATATTTTCATTCGAGCTGATAAAAAATATTTTTTTGCACATTTCATTAGCAAAGAATGGATTCATTACCTTACTTGTTTTTTTTATTAATTAACAATATCAAAAAATAACCATGTGCGTGAACGTGACTTTATGACACCACGTTACTCAAGATAATGTTAGCACAATATTTTTTATAACAGGCAGTTTTTTCTAACTGATCGGCGGGATCACAGTTTTATGGTGTTTCTCTTTATTTGCATACAATGGGTCTTGATCTAGGTCTTAATAATGCACACTAGTGCAGTCTAGGAACTCTAGGTCAGTGCCGTGCTGTGTTGTGTCAGTTTTTATTCCTAAGTTTTAACCGGGAGGACAAAAATAATAAGGACAAATAAATAAAAATATAACGCCGAGTTTCTCATAATTATTGTAGATGGCGCCATTCATTATGACTACATCTTATTTTAAATGCACATAAGTTTATTTTACACAGCAGCAGATGACACCTGTCATGTCCATACAAGTTATGATTATGACCTAAAGTGTAATATGTCATTAAGGCGACAGTTTTCATTCATACATATACTAATGCAAACATACTAAATAGCGCCATCTACTATAACGTTAGAGCAAGCGGCATTGTACAAAGAAACATTTTTCTATTAATTTAAGTATATACTCGAATCTATTGTTTTAGTCCTCAAACAAAACTTGCACGTGAGTATGAAATAGGGTAAACAATGCGATTGTTCATATCGGTCGTGTTTGACGTAAAGTGACATTGACAGTTCGTTTCCGCCATGTTGTGCTTCGGTCGCGTTCAGAAACTGATACCATTGACATGCTGAATCCGGCGTTCGTGTACGATCGTAAGTTGCGAACATGCTTTGTTACCAATTCTATACGCGTTTGGTTAATACAATGAATTGTCTTATCAGCAACTATATTGTGCTGTCTAATTGTCTACCAACCCGCAAACCAGAGGTCTGTACAGGCATTGAAAATCTTAAATTTTACATAACTTACTTTCTCTCCAGTATACGTGCAAGTGAAATGCACTGAAATAATAAATCTAGTTGAGAGTATCTTATCTACTTCGAATAGGCGTTATATTTAGTTGGCTTCTAAATAATAAAAAACCGGCCAAGAGCATGTCGGGCCATGCTCAGGGTTCCGTAAACTGAGACAATTAATTCAAAAGGTCGTTTCTTAAGGGAAATTTGGCGGCGCTTACGTCATTTTTACTTTCGTCCTTTCACTATGGGTTTTTGAATGATAACTCAAAAACGGCTCAACCGATTTATTTCAATATAGTTTTCATTGAAGGTACTCATTAGGCCTCAGTTTCTTGAATTTTTTCAAAATTTTAGGACCCACGATTCAAAAGTTAGGTGGGGGGACGCCCTGTTTTAAACTTTCGGAGCTATTATTTCCAAAAGTATTAGTTTTATCCAAAAACTGTTTTAGAAGACCCTAATTCTTTTTAAAAGACCTATCCAACGATACCCCACACAACTTACTTGGAACGAAAAAAAATTCGCCCCCCACTTCACGTGTACGGGAGGTACCCTAACAAAATATATTTTTCGCGTTTTTATTCTACCGTTTTGTCGGCTTGGTTAATGCACATATTCAAACCACATTTCAGCTTTCTAGTGCTAACGGTCACTGAGCTAGACCGCGGACGGACGGACGGACGGACGGACGGACGGACGGACATGGCGAAACTATAAGGGTTCCGTTTTTGCCATTTTGGCTACGGAACCCTAAAAAGAATTATTATTTTATCTGAACAGTGTGATTAAAGTAATTCCATAAATAAATTTTTAGCCCAGCTTGAAACTTCCGTTTTAAAATCGGTCAGGAATCGGCTTTTGTAAACAAGCTGGGGGCAGTTAAGCGGTTACTTTTGTAAATAAAACACTAGGTAATAATAATGTTGTTAAATACTAGTATGCAAGTGTTTATGCAATCAAAGATAATAAAGAAAGACACGCGTTTGGTAATATTTGAACAGTTCTGAAAGTCAACGATGGTATCTCTGATCAAACACCAGGATCCCGTCATATCAGTGGCGCATTGCAGGTTTTGACACTGATTGTTTACTTTAACTTATTTTTATCTGTCACATTATTATTGCGGAAATAAAAATTTACTTGCTTAATAACATTTGAAGGGCGTTGTCTTATTTAAATACAGTTTCAATGCTATTACAGGGATTTGCGTTTAATAAAAGGTTGATTTTTGCGTGGAGTACCTTCCGAGTACCAACATTAAATTTTAATTATTGAACGTTGATGAATAATAGGATTTTGTAATAAATGGCCAAGGCAATATATGTATAAGTAACCTAACTACATAGTAAATGTTATTGAACTTTGATATATGCTATTATATTTATCAGTAGTAGTCTTTAAATACTAACAACCCGGATTGTTGCAGCGGAGGACGATACGTCGCTATGCGACGACGAGGCCGCAGCCGAAGCGGCAGAGGCAGCAGCTGCGTTCGCACGCGCCTGCGCACCCGACACGCAGCGCCTACTCGCGCCGAGCCCGGCCGTCGTGCGGCGCCGGCTAGATGACCACGAGCAGTGAGTACAGCTTTGTTTATGTCTAGGTTCGCTCGAGGACGTGCTGAATATCAGGATGGCCGTGTCGGAGATAATTATATTATCTATAGTCCAGCCAACCAAAAAGTGCAGTAACAGTGGGATTAATAAGCTATACTCATCTCTTTTTTAGTGGTACTAGTGTAAGAAAAATATAGTATGATTATCTTTATTTATGCTTGAAGTAAATCAGACCCTGGCCAAACTGTAATGCCATCTATTGGCTTGGACTACATTCGGTTTGCCGGGAAGGTGCATGTAGTACGAGAAACGATATAACTGTTTCTATAAACTTGACTCTTTTGTGACAAGTCTAATAGGCTTCTATGGGTTTAGACGGATTATATATCGCGTTTGATGGGAAAATATAACCGATCAATATGTATCCATTTATTTTGTGAATAACAACCGGGGGAACGCGGATTAGTACGCTGATTTGAAAGAAGTTATTTTTGTATTTCCGAATATTTGGGGTTACTTACTCTGATTTGACTACTCACTTCCAGGAAATGTCAATTAAGGCATTTTGGAAACATCCCAAATTTCTTGTATTTCTCATGAAAAATTATTCATAAACTTCATGAAACAAAGAAACAAAACTCATCTGGATTATGACATCCTGTGGATTATTAATAATAATAATTATTTAGGTACTCTTAATTTGGCTCATCAAAGCATCTCAATTAGAAATAATTATGAGTTCTCGCGAAACACTCAACGTAAAGCAAATATTTGTTCCCCGGAAATATCCACTCGTGCGCACGTGACGGCCAATCCGGCTAGAAGGACCATAATGGTGGAGATACACCGAACGGGTTTTTAAAATAAATCAACGTTTATTCGTGTTTTAAGACAAATATTATGTAGTTCGTAAAGACACTGACCTTATAATACTTAAGTGTCTTTGTAAATGCCAATAAATGACTTTCACAGGAATTTTCGGGTCGAAAAAGTGCTAAGTTACTACTTATACATGCGGTTACATATGGGGTAATGCCCTTCCTCAATTGGCACTACCCTATCTTAACTGCAATTTTACAGATGTGTATCACAAACTCGGGTATTTTTTTACATTTACCCATTATACATTTATGAAAAAAAATATTGAATCACAAAACATTCAACAAAGAGGCCGTGCTCCTAGCTAAAAGGGCGTATATAAGCTAAGATTGGCTAAAATATTGTCATTCAAACCTACCCTCAGTTCAGTCACGTGTCTCGGCATGTGGAATTCCTTTAAATTGCGCTTTCGGGCGCTAGATGTCGTGTTTGTTTGCATGATCGATCTGCTTGCGCGCGCGTCTATTTTCAACACGTTTAGATGAGAGATAAAACGATATTATCATGACATAGTTAAGTTAATTTGATATATGGGACAGGAGCCGTAATTGACTTGTTTGTTTATTTGGCGATATTTTCCGCCCTACAATCTTAATTGCGTTCTATATTATTATTTAAATAAATAAAACTTTATCCTATAGGAAAAACTTAATTATAAAATCGTTGTATTAGTTAAAGACTTTTGCAAAACTTTCACGTCCGTCCTTTTCGTTATACTGGCCTGAAAAGTCACCAACATCAGCTTAGTTATTCCGATTAAGTGTGGTATACATGACTAATGCTGCTATTGATACTTCAGAAATTCAATGCAAACTAACCTATTTATTCCTATCGAGTGTATTACGCACTAGTAATAATAACGAATAATATTTACTTACGCTACGATGTTTGCTTCATGGTTGTATAATACTCGTATTTCAGCTGTTTATAGTCGATTTACAATTGAAATAAGCCTGCAATAATGTGCCACTGCTGGGCAAAAACCTCACCCATTGATCTCCGCAACATAACTCTCGGTCCTCAGCTGTGCGGTTTGTGCTGTGTTTCATCAGGGCAACTTCTGCTGCCTATTTTATGATAAATCGTAACTTTATATTTATTAACGGCCTCCTAGCCCAGTTGGTAGTGACACTGCCTACGAAGCAGGAGGTCCCGGGTTCGAATCCTGGTCAGGGCATTTATTTGTGTGTTTATCGCGAATATTTGTTCCTGACTTATGGGTGTTTTCTATGTATCTACTAAGTATATATTTATCTATATAAGTAGGTATATAGTCGCCTAGTACCCATGGTACAAGCTTTGCTTAGTTTGGGACTAGGTTGATAGGTTGTATGTGGTTGTAAGGATGTCCCCAAATATTTATTTATTTATTTAGGTATTTACCATTCTTTGCTCTACATTTCTCTCATACTGTTATATTTATACAAGTTTATTTTATTTATATAAGCGAATTAATAATAAGTATACCATGTTGTGTATTACTGCCATGACATAAAGCAAGGATATGCTATGAGTTCAGTGTTACATTTTCTATAACCGAATTAATAATTCTCAAAAGGAACTTTATACTTACATAAGTATTTTTGAAACCAAAACACACCACGCTACCAAATAAAGACCCAACGATTTTACGTAAATATCCGGCATCCGTCATCGTATTCCAGTAATTCCACGCACTTGATATTTTGATCCCGTTTATTTATATTAAATTATATTTAACCCCGAACAAACAATCTCAAATGAAGTAGGCGGCATATTCGCACTCATCAATGCGAGTACATTATTCATGGTTACACCCACACCATTCCATGCATTGTCGAATGATGAATGTGGACCTAAAAAATATGTTTTGATATTTTAATGAGCGTTGGATTACATGTACCTAATGCTTTAAATCTGTGTGTGATTAGTTGATTACGCAGTAAAGAGTATTGGCACTTGGATATCTGTATTCACGAACTTTTAACTGAATTAAATATAAGATATGACGGATATTGGACGTAGTGGTTTGTTTTCAATGTTGAGAAACAAAATCAATAGGGTCTTTCTTTATTGACTTGAAATAGATTTACGTATGTACGATCACGTCTAATATGTATACATTTTTAATGTGACAAAAACATGTCTCCAAGACTTAACGCCTTAGTAATGGAGTCGTGCCTACATATTATTGTACCATTAAATAAATAAATAATAATATGAGAAAATATTACACAAATCAACCTAGTCCCACAGTAAGCTCAATAAGGTTTGTGTTGTGGGTACTAGGCGACGATATATATAATAGATAAATACCCATGTACCTACTCATATCTTCACTGTCTGTGAGTTAAATGTTATTATTCTTAAACTACCTTGGTTGTTTATTTATCCCTACCTTATATATTGGTTACTTTCTTAACATTACGTATAATAATGAACCTCCAGGTCTTTTTGTATTTTCTCTTTTTTCTGTACACTGTGTACATCATATGTAAAATGTTTATTATGACTGTTTGTGTTCTAAATAAGTAAATAAAAAAAAAATATTTTTTTTTTCAGACGTGACTGTACCCAAGTAGATAATGAGTCTTAAAGAGACATAATTACTGACCCGGATTGTTTACATTCAATCAAATATCTTCATTTAGTATAAAGACAATTGTGTGGGGCGCGCAATAAAGATTCAATTATTGTGCTGGTTCAGTTAATCTCCTTAAGTTTATTGTAACGCATTCCGTGAAAAGTGCTTTTACAGATTAAGAGTCGCAGGACGCTCGCGTTCCCATACAAACGTAGTTCTGCTCTTATTTTAAAACGGCATGGTTTAGAACCATGAAATTTGGCATGGGTATTTTAGTAGTACAGATCTACGAGTAGGTCGGACATTCGTTTTCGTTGCTAAAACTGTAATACAAAGAAAATACAGCCAGTTACAGATTTACATACAAAACATATTTTGTGGTATAGTTTCTTTGTGTTACTATTTTTAGCAACGAAAATGAATGTCCGACCTAGATCTGTACTACTAGAATGCCCATGCCAAATTTCATGGTTCTAAAGCATGCCGTTTTAAAATGAGAGCTGAAATACGTTTGTATGGGAACGCGAGTTCACGCGAGCGTCCTGGCGACTCTTAACTGCCAGCTTATCGGAACATGCATGTGGAAAGGAAAAATCTCCGTAAATCTCTGCGTCATATGTCCAAAGTTTTCACATTTTCGGAGAATTTCTGCTCGCTAAAATAGAAGTCCTCCGAATAATCGCGCAATGAGCAGTTATGTGGAATTTCCTTCCGCTGTCACTCCGGGTTTATGTAGAAATAATTCCCTGACAATATATTTTTTAAGTTATTAGTTACAATAAGCTAACAATGGATGGACAGACGACCTTATAAAGGTCGCCGGAAGACGCTGGATGCAAGTCGCTTCCGACCGATACTTATGGAGGTCCAAAGGGGAGGCCTATGTTCAGCAGTGGACGTCTTATGGCTGAGATGATGATGATGATGATGAAGCTAACAATAAGACCGCCTGTTGTTTACCTTAAGTTTTCGTATCTCCTAATAAATAAATAGAAAAATAGGACCTTTGCAGAGAAAAGTATACCCTAGCAACATTTTTCAAGTTTTCGATTGAATTACCGCTCGATAAAATCAAAAGTAAGTACCGTCAAGTCTGGCAACTTTGCCAAGGGTTACTAACTTTGCCACTAGCAGAGTGCATAAGGTAATCCTTTCATACCACCGACAACGTATATTTTTTAGTGTTGTGCCTACTTTTAGTAGAAAATATGGTTATCAATTGGCAAAATTATTATGAATGAGACAACACCACGGCAACCATTTTCTTACCATTTCAGTTCCAAATTCGTCACTCACATAATCATAAAAGGTAGTGCTCAAGAACTTTAACAAATTTAGAGTATAAACATCGCATCCAGGTACGTAAATTTTAGATATTATGTTATTTAAATGGTAAGGAATGAATTGATTACCTTATAAATGCCGTAGTGTTTGAATTGAGTCCCATAATTGTTTTGGCAAAGTTACCAGACCACGCCGACTAATATGGGGTGGCATCTTTGCCATGTTTTGTAGCGGCCTAGGGTTGGTACACAAGCAAAAAATTTAAATTACATTTTTCATAAGATAGATACTTTATAGGGTTCCGTAGCCAAATGGCAAAAAACGGAACCCTTATAGATTCGTCATGTCTGTCTGTCTGTCTGTCCGTCCGTATGTCACAGCCATTTTACTCGGAAACTATAAGACGTATCATTATCAAATTTTTACATAAAGTGTATTGTGTGTGCAGCTACTTAGTTTTGTAGAGAAATTGCTAAAAAAAATATTTTTAGGGGGGCACTCCATATGTGTAAGTAATTGTCAAAACAATTTTTTTTGCCAAATATCAACATGATGCACATCAATCGATAGGTCTCTAAAAATAACAATGTTCAAATAACTGAGGTTTCTTTGAAATTTTTTTGATTAAGTGGATATTTTCAGAAATAATCGCTCCGAAAGTCATAAAAATTATGAAAAAAATCAAGAAGATACAAGTTCGTGACGAAGCCCTTTTTTAAATATCTATCGTCAAGTTTAAATAGGTACCTAGGTAATCACAATTATTTACGAGTGGACCTGTGATAGGCCTCTTAAAGAGTTTTCTATGTTTCGTTTTTGATAATATTTTAATTAAGGTGTCTTTTATGTTTTTCCTGAGTACTTATGTAACCTGATTACTCGTATGTAACAAAATAAATAAGTAATTAAATAATTAATATTCTTTCATTTGTGTCAACCCTGACCACATTCACTGACTTTCTATGAAATTTTCTTAAATGGGTGATCAACTTTGCCACTTTTGCTGTATTTCTTTATGGAATAATATATCATTAAGGATCAACTTCCGAAACTATTGTATCCTAAATACTGAATATTCTTTACTAATATTGTAAATACAACTAAATGACTATACAACGTAAAAATGCAGTTGGCAAAGTTGCCACATGGTATAGGTAACTTTGCCACTTTTTTTTTTACTCGTAAAAGCTTATTATCCGTCATTTAATTTATAAACCATCTTATTTATGCACTCGTTGATAAATATATTATGTGTCGCGTCAATCATACCTCAGTGGTTTCATATGAATTTTGGTTAAAAATGTACTATGACTTTTCAACACCTGTGAAAAGTGGCAAAGTTGCCAGACTTGACGGTACGTCAAGTGTTGTTACAATAGTGATCTCAGTCAACTCACTGTACAGCCCTGTTAGGCTGAAAACCCCTATCTCAAAAAAAATTATACAAATGTATACCCTAAATTTTACGGCTCAGAATTCCGGAATAATGGATTTAATTTTGAGATTGGGCTTTTCAGCTTAGCATGGCTGTATTTTTGTCGACCTTATTGCAAGGAGGTAATGTTCACTATTGCTCAGCTGTGTTACTGTTACATTGTTATTAAATTATTATATATCCGTCTTACTCGCGAGTATAATTTCAAGGAGATCCGCTGGTTAGTAGTTTTTGTTCTGCGATGGACGCTATTGTTTACGCTGATTGTCTAAGATTCCAACCGGTGTGCCAGTGTAAAGGTGTCAAGCGGAAAACTGTAGGTACCGTCAAGTGCTACAACTTTTCCCACGGTGCACAACTGTGTCTGGCTTGAAATACATGGTTTTCTTCACCAAACAGCTATTTATAATTAAAGGGGGCTATATAAAATAACACGGTTACACTCACGGCACTTTAGTAACGTCTCGCCCTGGAGACCTAGGCTCTCCGAAACATGTCGCGAGACGTGACTAAAGCGCCGTGAGTGTAACCGTGTTATTTTATAATGTTACACAGATAAAAGGATATCTTAATCCAAGATATTTCATTCTTGTATATAAGGAAAATCGATAATTTCTTAAATCAAGTAAAAAATATCTTGAACCAAGTAAGTTCTATCTTGGATCAACAAAATCATACTTGGTTCAACAAAATCATACTTGGTTCAAGAAATTATCGATTTTCCTTATATACAAGAATGAAATATCTTGGATTAAGATATCCTTTTATCTGTGTAATATGTCTCTAGAAAGTTTAAATTTAATAAAGGTGGCTATGTGAGTAATAAGATATAATATAGTTGTTTGGTGAAGAAAACCATGTTTTTAAAGCCAGGCAAAGTTGTAGCACTTGACGGTGTTAAGTATTAATTGATCTAGATATATAATCTAGAAACACTTCGTAACTATTCCAGTTTAGTTGGGAATAAGTATTAGCTGTTCTGAGAAGTTACTATACGTACTTTAAATTTAATTTCAGTTTTTGTCAAGAGGTAAAGATCCTTATATAATTAGGCTAACCCCACACTAGGGTCTTTCAAGCGTCGACGTCGCCGGAGCGCCCGCGCAGCGTCGGGAGGTTTCTACGCCGAAAACTTATAAATTAGCACATATTACTCAACGAATATGCAAACTATCCTTTTGTCTTACTTCTTGTTCATGTTCCATTCATTACAATAAGTGCTTCAAGAACCTTACCTTCCTTTGTTACCTTATCTGATGTAGAAAATTAATGCAGGATCGCTGCAAGTGTAAGTCTGATCTTGATTTGAAATTATCTTCATACGATATATCTCTGCTATGCAAGATATTTCTAACAATGCACCCTTAGATACTTCTGCTGCTGACTGTACCATTACGAACAAGTGTAATGAAAAGTGACGCTTTGTTTGCCCGTGTCAAAATTGACCTGCCTCCACCGTCAGTCTCGTGATAAGGCTATCTTGTCAGTCTGACGGTTTCAGGACCCGTTATCGCGCGGTGTCATGTGACATGGGACCGGTGGCTAATTTGATTAGCAGTTGAAAAATATAGGGGACGTCATTAATGTCATTATGTATGTGTATATTCACAACAACTATATCGAATCGGTCGGAATAGGCATCGTTGAAGTGGACTAGGGTTCAAAAGGAAAATAAAAGTTATTGATAATTACTGTACCTATATAAATTATCGATTTGATAATAACATTATCCGGTGTAAGGAACACCGAATTGCGTTCCTGAACTGGTATTGCGGATGTGGGTGCTAAGGCCGCCAAGCTTAAGTGGGACTGGGCTGGACACGTCTGCCGAATGCACCCGGAACGGTGGGCCAAAAAGGCTACTGAATGGGCCCCGCAGGATGGCCGAGGCAGAGGCAGACCGAAAAAGAGATGGCAGGACGACCTGGATACCTTTTGTAGCGACTGGCGGGAACATGCACCAGGCCGTGACGAGTGGCGGAAGAGGGGGGAAGCCTTTGCCCAGCAGTGGGACACAACATAGGCTATATAAAAAAAAATAACATTATTAACCTAATATTTGTAACAGCGGAATGCACAAAATAATCGCAAGCGAATTGGAAATAAAATCCATCCATACCTGGGATAATTATCGGATAACTATCGCAGTAATTATCAAAGACCATTATTATCGCAATAATTTAGAACCCTGTAGAACTCAACACAAGAAGTGATTACCGACTACAAAATAAAGAGATATTTATTCTTACATTTAGGCACACAATGCACTATATTAACAGTTATAAAGCTTTTGTTTGCAATATTCACCTAAGTATATATTTATTTTCTATTCTACCTACGCTACGCGCGTAGCATAGCGGTGAATGTGTTAACGAGTCTGTACAGTGGAAAAGATTTATATTATGGGTTAGGTTATAGGTAACAACTTTTCAATATGGATGAAAGATTGACCTTTACACTAAGTACCTTTCAAATGTTGTACAGTGCAGTACCTACCGTCAGTCATATTCATATAATTTGTATGTATGATCCAAATTACACCATTTGTGAAATTTGAATAAAATGCTAACTACCAGCCTAACTAAATCGAAACCTTACTTGATCTAACCTTATCTGTTGATTTTCCCCGAAAACGCATTCAATTTCGACGTCGCACTGCAGTGTTTACACTGTTTACATATGTAGGTGTTTGTCGCGTGACAGTTTTGAGTTATCAAGTATAATAACATCGTTGACATGACGTGACGAGACAATCCTACATTCATGTTTGTGAAAATAAACTTTTTTAGATAAAATGGCAATTTACAACACGTCAACCCCCACACACTTGGGGTAGGTCAATTTAGGTTATTTCTATAGTGTCCTACTGCTAGAGCTAACGTCCGACGTCCAGAAAAGATAGGATGGTTGTCGTTTGTCGCTGTATCCTTATCCTTATAAATATACATATCCTTGTCAAATCAAACAGCTATTGTGTCAGACGATAAAAACCCGATCATATTAAATCAGCAGGTCATCTACGAGTAGCCATCTTCGCTTTGGCTTACCGGTTCGTCGGCCATTTTGCGGCACCCAGTCCACGGCTATAATTTAGCATGTCTAATTTTATTGTTTGTAGTCTCTTTAATACTAATAGGTTTTTTTAATACCAGCATGGTAGCAAAATAGGTACCTAAGCGTATTGCTTGGACCTGGTGATTAATTATTATCTTAAATGAAAAATAGTAGGCTACGAAAGACTAGCGCCAGCTTAAATACTAGCTTGCATTTTGCTGAGAAGGGTCCATTTCGTGGCGATACAATACACCAATACGTTTTCGACTTGTCTGTGTGTAATTTTGTTTGTAATATTGTGTACGTCATGAATAAATATCTTCAATCTTGAAAAATCGCTGTCAATTTAAGAATGATGGTAGAACAAGCAGTGTATAATATAGGTACATAATTATAAAATATACCTACATTGTAAACTTTGTAAATCTCATCTGAAAAGTTAGTAAACTTTGCTTCAATGAAACAAAACGCCTTCTATTATTGTTTTTGCTACCGTTCTTGTCTTGTTTCATTTTGTCAACAAATCAAGATGACGTCTATTTGCATACATCTGAGCTAACACGGTGACTTAGTTTAATTAATAACATCCTTTTGTAAACAATTTATTTCAAAAAATATTTACATTTGAGCAAAGAAAATTTAAACTAAAAGCATTAGGTATAGTGTAGAATAAAGGTCACATATTTGAGTCCTTATGTTATAAGTTAGATTTTTTTTAATGTCTAAACGATCGGAAGTAACCGTTTCACACATTCACCGCTATGCTACGAACGTAGCGCTACGCCATAGCCGATAACACGGGATTCCCACTGTAGCGAAAATGCTTCATATAGAGGCGTGACGACGACGTGTCGTGATTACTGATTAGCACTGAATGGGTTAATTCAGAGTACTAAAGTAGGCATTCTCTCGGCTCTATTCGGCAAAGCGGGTCACTCTTAGGTCCTGTATGTAATACTTCGTAATACTTATTAGTTCAGTGATGATATAGCACAAAACAAAAATTAAACACAAGATATTTACCTATAATGTGCTTTATTGGATTATGGGATTAAATTAAACAGCTCAGCTCGTGTTTAAACCCCGGATCAGTACCTGAAAGTATATACAGTCTAGTACACCTTGTTCTTTACGTAACGAGTTCTAAAAATAATATCTAAGCTTGGCGAAAATCGTAATACTATGTCGGTTGATAAGTTGGTATTAGGATTTTACTAGTTCACGCCAAACCTCGGCACATTTTTCAGGTATTTAAGAGAGTAATCTAGACTCTAGGAAAATTTGAAGAATTTCGCTATTCTGCAACAGCGCACCGAAAATTTTAGGTAAAACTTCTGACAATGCAGAAGACGCTGGTTCGATTCTTGCTTGGGGCAGTGGAAGCCTTGGTCAAATTTTCTTTTGAATATCACATATATTTAAAACAATAGTGTTACTTAATAATCAACACACAACTAGAGATTAAATTTAATTTCTTGAATAAATAAATTGCCACGAATGCACCATAGTTTTTAGTCACACTTTAGTCACTTTTTCCGTTGTAATTATAATTATATGACATTTATTTAAGCCCTCAAGCCCCCTTCTTTTAAATATAAGGGAAAATCTACTGCTGTGCTACGCGCGTAGCGCTACGCCGTAGTCGATAATATCCGTTTCCCGTGATGTAGCGAAAATGCTTCGTAGAGGCGTGACGACAACGTGTCATGATTAGCGCTGAATGGGTTAAAGTTTTTTTTGTATACCTAAGTGTCTTAAAGTCCCTATACGACCTAAATAAATACATCTTGTGCAGGTGTCAGAGTAAATGGAACACAGTAAACTTTCCTGCTCCATAGCGGCGTATTCAATTAACGTTAATGTCAGCTTGTCGGTTTGTTTCCGAGCACTTACATTGTTCCAACCAAGTCTGGACAATTAGCTTGAATAGGCTTTCAGTAGCGTTTCATAAAGACTAAAAATAACTTGGCAAGTTTTTTGCTTATTGCAAGTACGGCCGCCAAGTGCTACAACATTGCCTACGATGCACAACTTTGCCTGGCTTATTTATATCTTGTTTTCCACATGTACATGCATTTCTGTTTGTAATTTTCCACTTGTAAGACTTAATATCATTTTTAATTGATTCATAGCCAAGCCTTAAGCCTCGCAATCCATCCATCTTGTACTATACTTCACTTCCATTAACTAATGTCACTTGGGCACAACAACAAAAGGACCTTACCGCCTCTTAACCACTTAAGTCTTTCATCTCTTTCGTATTAAAGCTTGAGGACGATGACGTCATCATGATGGATCACCCAACTAGTACACCGACTCGTCTGCAGATCGATCCGACTTCAGAAAACGGTATCGTTCACAAAGAACTCTATCGCCTTCTAATATTCTGCCCTCGTAAAGGATAGCATCATATTGAATGAGGCGCCGCCCTGAAGGCGGAGGCGGTATTATTTTACTTCAGCGGGTGTTTTGAGGGGAATTGATTTTAGTCTTTATTTCTTCTTTGACATTTGCCTTAAGGTTAAAGTTAACGGTTTTGATGTTTGCGTTTTGAGTTCAGCGCCATCTGTTGTCTGTATTCTAACAACATGTATGAGTTTTTGAGATTAAAACGACTGGCAAACTTCAATTGAGGCAAATAACCAATGCACTTTATTGAGATTTAAATCACTTGTTTCTTTGATTTTTTATAATTTAAAATGATGAAGGAATTTGCAACCGATGCTTTCGCATTGCTTACGTATGTCAAGATAAATATACCTATTTTAGATACCTCTCATACTTTTCAGAGGTTCATAAAATCCACAAAAAAATCCGTAATTTCCTCACAATAGGCTGCCCGACTAGTTGATGAAAATGCGTTTGAAAAACAAAGGTCACGGTCAGACTTGAAAAGTTTTTCCCACACTCCCCATAAATTGATTTAGCATTACCCCGATAACGGGGTAATCTCCCCGTCGGTCGCGCCGTCCCCGCCCGCGATCAGTCACTACGCGACCACTGCGCAAGGCAGACGTGCTATCGACCGCGTGAATAATATTGCATGTTTTCATTCGTGGTGGCCAGTGATTTTGTGTAATTTTCTTAGTGGTTGGTGTTTCATATAGTTTTTTTTCGCCGGTTTGTTAGCGGCCAGTATTTTGAACGCCTTGTTGATGTCTACGAGGTTCTTTTTTTGAATTTCAGTGGTGTTTTTCACTGAAGCCGATCTGTAACCGGTCAATAGTGCATGCAGACCTTTCTTATTGTTATTTATTGCCATGATTTCCCTTGACTCTTAAGTTATTATTGAACAGTAATTATTTCAAATTGAAGAGTACATGGCTTGATTTATTAGAACCGTTTTGATGAATTCCTATATTTACCCCTTAGTCACTCTAATTAGTTTTAAACAATCACTATGACACTACTATAAAGGTTTAATTCGTATCTAAATGAATAACCTAAAACTAGTTTTATTATTTAGATCATTGGCAACGTTCTTTTGTTTTTCAATCACATATTGAAATATATTAAAAATATTATATGCGCACTACTTGAAAGGAACTGCTTACATTAAGTTTTTGAGTCACATCTGAGTTCGGTAAAGAATCTTCTACGTGCGACTATTGTATCATGCACTTCGGTATGATTTATTTATAGAATTAAGCACATCCTAATAAATAATATATTATACTAAAGCCACATTATAATATATTTAATATATTAAAGCCACAAGTAAATGAAACTAAAACAAAACACAAAGTTATTTATCCTGCTTTGGGTTTTATGCTTTTGAAGCGAAAGCGGGCGGACTGCTTGGCGGGATGGTAGCCAAGGGAAGTTCCAGGAGTTCCAGGACCCTTCCACGACCAGGCATGATAAGTTTGCTACACTACACTGGAATGCTAGGAACCCAGGTTGCGATCCAGCGAGATCAGCTGAACCGAGTTCAACCTGATCTGAGTTAGGCTCAAATGGAGGCCATATACATATTTAAGCTACCATCGACAAAGCTCCATACATTACTGCCAAAATTCCGCTAGGTGTGTTTTGAGCCTTAATGGATGGTATTCGAACTGATGGGAGTTTTGTCGCTGGTTCGCTACCCATAATTTACGGACACTGGCCTTAAATTAAAACAGAGTTTAAAATAAATTAGTAACTCAGTGGCATGGCCCTTGTCAGAAGAGATACAAGTTTAATACATATTTTTTCCTCTGTGTATCTTTGTTATTTTCCATGTAGACTTTCTTATTTTTCGATCCAGTGACTCTCAATAAAGTGCAGACGTAGCAAGAGTAGTCGCGTACATTTTAAGAAATTCTGTCAGTATATTTCTTGACTTAAAACCACAACAGAAATGAAAAAGGGACGTAAAAGGGTAGTCTATCCGAGAGTTCCACGTGTCAGTTGTTACTAGCATTGGTTACTTATCCGTATATTGCAAATTGCATAGTCTGACTCAGGAAGTGATATATCACTTCCTTGCATCATTGTTTATCATCAAGACGGGTAGCGAGACATCTAAACTGATAACACCTGACTATTCGAATATATTGTGTCTCGTTATCGGCTATAGGTTTTCTCTTACCGACGTTGTTCGTCATACAATCAGTTATTTACTTTGGTAGTTAGTGGAGTTGGTAATTATTTTGTCTTTTTCTTACGCTAGCATTATCATCCCCTGTAAAAGAAATGTGTATAGTTTTTATACAATTGGTTTGATAACTTACCGTGCACACTTCTCGCGTATGAAATAAGTACCACGACGATAATTACGATATTTGCGTTTTTAAGACAATTAGCCGTTCAAACCCCGCTATTCCTTCGGTAATATTTGACCTATATTAATTTTAAAGACGGTACGACGTAATTACATACTCGTAACTAATTAGTTGCTTAGGCAATAGCCATACAGTTGCTCGTACTTATTTACCCCTTTTTAAAGAAAAGTTATTTCTAGGCAGCGTGTTGAATGATACTGATAAAACCAATTGAAACCATTCAGCTAACAAAATAATATACCCGATTATATTTTAATAATGAACAAAACAATATACCAACTTAACGTTATTGTATTAACAAACACGTCTCTCAATTAAACCGACTCATTAATGAATATAAATTACTTCAGCGTCGTGCCGTGACGGCATGCTATCACGCTTCAGCCTTTTGCTATCTACTTGTGAAATAAACATTGTTTAAACAGATAAAACAATAAATCAAAAGGTACTTTTGTTGTCAATTTTATTTTAAAAGATTGTTTTGATTACGGCGCTGAAATTGCAACAGATGTGCTATTTTATTTGAATCTGTGGGTATGCATACGTTCTTTGTCGGTTCAAGGTAGGTGTTCGTTACAAGAGCATTCTTGAAGTTTTTTTCGATTGTTCTAAGTAAAACTAGCCGATATTTTCGATTGCAATGAGGAAGGTAAGGTTTCGTCAGAAAGCGCCAGCATGTATCTGTCACAGTTTGTTATCTTTTGTTTTGATATCTACTGCAACTTCACTCAGAATTAACTCTTATTATAACAATGACTCGGAAACAATATGAATGGACTTTAAATACAACAAAACAAACGAATGTTGTACCTTTTTAAGAATTTTTTAATAGGTATACGAATATTACGAATACATCGCGAACGTTATACATGATTTTGAGAATATTTCATGATTTCCACATCAAAATTATTTTGTTATACCATATTAGTCACTAGTGTAAAATGAAATATGAATAGGACGTGAGTAAGTAGAAGGCATTTCCGGAAATACTTGAAAAGTACCATACTAATGAAAAACATAGATATATAATATAAGTACTTAATACGTAAATGCACGTGGTTGCACGCACTTGCATCAGCATTTACTCGTACGTAAAACGATAATTACATGAATTATACTTTATTTGAATAGAATAAAGATCAAAATTACTCATCAGCACTAGATGATGACTAGATACGTGCTTCCTATAATTGTCAAATGAAATGAGTAATGTATTGATGTTCAATGCTTTGTCATAACTTCAATATGATAAACTTGAATCCATGAACAGTAAGAATATTAGTCGTTACTAATATTGTTTTATACTAGAATAGTTTTGTAGATATAGATATCCCGAAAACTTTGTATAAGTAGGTAAACAACGTTAAAGGCAAACCTCATCTTAACGATCAGTAACTTACTTTATAAGTATGGCCAACGTATAACTTTGGACCAGTTTTTTTTTTCTTCTAATCGGAGTGTTTGGTCCATCATTTGCCAAATTATACCTTGTGCAACATAAGAAGCGGTTTTTGACACCTCAGTACATTTTATAACCTAAAATCGATTTTAGGTTATAAAATGTACTGAGATGACAAGTGTCAATAACCGCTTATTAGGCTGCACAAGGTATAGAATAACTGATGCATTAGGTCATTTTCTAAGTCCCCAGGCTCCAAAAAAAATTATAGGTCTGCAGATTTGCAGGCGATCAAACTTTAAGAGTTTTAGGACTTATCAACAATGTGGCCGAAAATATTTTTGGGGGCTTACGAAAATGAATGAATGAAAAAGCGGTGGACTAAACTAAACACCCAGTATACGGATCTGTATTGTGATGAATGGCGTATGATTCCGAAATACTCTGTACGAAAATATTTCGTACGCGTGTAAATTTAACTCAGCACTTTACGTTATGTTTACAGCTTTACGCTATCCACTCCAGGGCACCGAAGCACTTCATTCATTCGTCTATTTGCATCCCTATCTTTCAAATATGCAAGAGCGATAGAGATGGAGATTCGCGGTCCGCAATGCTACTAAGAACTAACACGTGGAACTCTCGGATATACTACTCTTTTCCCCTACCCTTTGTATTTTTGTTGTGGTATTAAGTCAAGAAATATACGTACTTTCTTAAAATTTACGTGACCACTGTCTTCCTACGCCTGCACTTTATTGAGAGTCACTGGATCGAAAAACAGGAAAGTTTACATGGAAAATAACAAAGATACACAGAGGAAAACATGTGTATTAAACTTGTATCTCTTTTGACAAGGGTCACGCCACTGAGTTACTAATTTATTTCAAACTTTTTATTTTATTTAAGGCCAGTATCCGTAAATTATGAATATATATATATATATATGAAACATGGGATATCGATAATCGAAATCGGAGCCAAGTAGTCTCGTTTTTTTTCTCTGTTATATATGTAAATAAGGGCGAAATCGACCAGTATTTTTCTAATCCTACAGACGGTTTACGAAAATTCATTGATATTATATAAATATCAGCGTGCGCTCCTAAAGAGTCTAATCACCAATTTTGTTTATTATAACCAGTTTGTTTATAGTTTTACGCCATTTGTAACGTAAATGACTCGCGAAAAACCACGTTATTGCTATTATCGTGAAGGTCAAAGTTGTTTACGATGTGCTCATAAACACGAGAAAGCGACGATCGATATATTCTTCCTTCTCGTTCTCAACTACGTTACACTTTTGCACACTAACACTAAAAAAATTGCTTTAAAAAAATATGGCAATAAGTGTGACGCGGTATAGGTAGAAGAATATAGACTCCAGGCTTAATGTTAAGAGTAGAAGTATTTCATAAAAATTATATCTCTCGATCATTTAAGAATGAAATGCCCCAAAATTATATACCTACTTGAGAAAATTGATCAATTTCGAACCAAGACTGGTTCGAAATCATTTCTCCGAGATTTATTTATTAAAATAAAATCAGAAATGAATTTCTGTTAATTTTTTTAAATGCAGAACAGACAGGTGTTTAACTGCGATCTCATCTGATAGTTAGTGATGATGCGGTCTACGGAGCACGCTTAGGTACCTATGAGATACCTATTTACTCTCGCTTTAAAGAGACCCAAATCATACTCATATGGAAAAACAGACTCAGGCAGGCCGTTCCACTCCTAGGCAGTTCGAATAAGGAATGTTGAAGCGAAACGCTTCGTGCGTATGTGGCATACCTACCATGAAGCGATGCCGGAGTGCCGATTGTCTGGATCTAAAACACATGTAGAACACACAGTTACACACGTTTCACGAAGGATGCTCGGAAACCCTAAAAGGCGGCCACGTGGGTGCACTACGTCTCTGTAAACTATTAGACGGGTCGTTGTAGCGTTTGTAGGTAAATGCAGTTGCATTCGAGTTTAGGTTTAATTTCTCACTTAATGGGGTTTATTGGCCTGTCGGATAACTGACAGGCCGATATCGTCAGGCGGCCTGATAGTCGGTGAGCCTCTTACGCTGTTTGCCACTGTCCGTTTGAAGCGTGTTTTTATTCGCATCCTTCAGAATCGTTCTACACGCTTTTCACAATGCACTGCTACGTTACGCTCGTAGCGCTACGTCGTAGCCTAGGTAGTATTTTCTGTATGTATCGAAAATGCTTCGTACAGCCCTCCTTGTGATGAAATTAGTCACACTTTTCAACCCTCACTTGCTGTTCCTCAAGCTACTCTATCTATAAGCTTTTTGCTTAGGTGTTGCTGATCTTCGATACAAACAAATACAATACCGTTTTTAATAGGAAATAATAGCAACATCTATTATGATGACACAAAAACACGCAGTAGTAGGTATTAATTTAAGCTTGTATGTTCCAAACTACATAATAATAGTCACCTGACACGGGAACTACGCGAAAATTCAATGACACGAGTAATTGAACATTCTCAATGTCATTGTCGCGTGTTTTATTATTATTTTTTCACTTAATAGTCAGACTTTGGATTTTTTACCTACGTAATACATATAACATGATAATATATTATTTATGCAATCCTAAATTCCTACTAATTTATCTATATGAATTTCACCGAATATTTCATTCCCTAAAATCACGTCTCATTTGTATGCCAGCCTAACCAAATGTGCACTTCCTCTAAAATTATCCAATCTCTTTGGTATTCCAATGCTGTATATCTGATTCTGAAGACGAGAGTTTACTGATAGCTATAGGTAATGCCGAGATATATCATTGAAACGCATATAACATTCTTATTTCCATAAATCAATTCACATAAATCGCCATAACAGCTCATCTAACAGCATCATTGTTACGCTTATTCCAAGGATGCATCCTAATAATAATATTTATAAGTGAAGGTGCGTTATAAAATGTACCCATTTTTTAATGTTCTTTAGTGTAGCTGTGGAATGTGCGGTTGAAATAAATTGCATGCAGGTTTCGAGTTGATAACTCGCTCACGTCAAGTTTACTTATAAAAATAAATTAAAGTAAATCCTTTTTTTTATCGATTTTTTGTACTCCTCCGTCGCCGCATTTTAGAGATGAAAGACTCAGTAGAAAGGCTTCCTAAAGACATTTTCTAAGAAATTTTCTAGTATTTACTACGATTTTTTTTCCACTTTTGTATTGTAACTCAACTGGACTGAACTTAGGGAACCTTTGCAAGCCTTTTCGTATTCCGTTTATAAAATTCGTCACTTTATAATTATTTTTTTTAATTTTGATATGCAGAACATCTCTTTTTTATGGCCGCCATAAAAGAAGTATACAATAATAACTAATTACGTAAAGTGTATCACATTAGAATACCACATGTAATCGAATGCCCACGCAATCCCGTCATGAATTGAAACATTCGAGGTTCACTATTTTATTTACGGGCAACGTAAACTTTCTAGACGCCAGCCCATACCATACTGTAATGTGTTTACATTTCAGTATAGTATGGGTGCTGGAATACCATACCGTTTGAATACATGAATGTTTACAGTTCGGTTTCAGTGTTTTGTTTACTATTGCCGGATTCGTATCACTTCCGCGTTGGTATTGCGATTAGTCAGATTTCGTGCGTTGTTACTGTTACACATATTAAGAGTCATAGCTTTGATCATTTTAATTTTGACTGTGTATACTAATATGTCAATTAAGTACTCTTCAATGTTTGAAATATATTACTTAATTTATATTTATGGCGGTAATCCAGTTGATACAAAATTTTTGTTGTCGCTGAAAATGCCCGGCAAGGCAGACGTATTATGGTTGCACTTATCTCGCATGTGCGTTAGCAGTTAATAGGCGAACGCTAGTGTGATATAAGGTCGTGCGCTATAAGCTCAACCATAATACTAACGTTCTTTTTTGTTATCCAAGATCTTTACTTTTGGTAGAAGCTTCTTCAAAGCCAATCAACCGATGTGTTTTCTGTAGCCTAAATTTGGCTAAGTGAATGACTATATAGACAGTGTCAGTGAACAGTGATCATGGCTATGGACACTATGGCAGTGGAACTGCCCGACCTGAACACGCTGGCGCCCCAGGTGCCGGTTGAGGAGACGGCTGAGGAAAAGTGAGTATAATATTGTCACTGTTATTCAGCCTCCTAGCCTAACATTGTCGTCTGTCACCATAGCGACCTCGTTCTTACAACTATGTAACTGCAAAATTGACGCATGATGATAAAATGGCAACCAATGCTATCCGTTGAACGCCTATAAAAAGTTGTAAGGTCTTATATAGTCTCCGGTCAGCGTACTTCGTCATTTTGTATGGTAATGCAGCTACAGGCTTAATACCGCAAATCACATTCGTTCATCTATTTCTCTCTATCGCTCGTATAAGCAAAAGCGATAGAGAAGCAGATAGTCGATTTTTGAACGGTCCGCCGTACGCACTACGGGGCTGTCCATAAATTACGTCATCGATTTTTAACGATTAACGAGGAAATCCTACATGGAAGCGTCAGAAAAGTCAAGAACCCTGTATCCTGCCTTGTATGGATACGGTCTTAACTGACTATGTGACAGCGTAATAAAAGTGTCCGTCTCTTTCAGCCGTTCGGTGTTCAAAAGTGATATATTCACGTGAAAAACTCCGTCCAGGGTATGCCCGCAAAATTAAGCTGTTTTTAAGAAAAGATCATTTCAGGCATTTGATGAAATTGAAAATAGGTACATCTTCTAAGTTATGCAGAGCAGAGCCTTAGTCTAGCTAGACTAGTCGCTTACAATTCGAACCGGTCCAAGGCCAGTCACCGTGAAATCTCAACAATTAGATATTCACAAATGCCCCTTGTGGCTCAGAATTTTCCACGCATTTTGTTTTCATCGCATCTCTTATTGCGTAAACGCGATATCGTAATCACCTGACCTAAAAAACGTGTCATTATTTATTCCCACGTAGTTTCAAATTGTTAAGAAATTGGGTATTCTGATGGCCCTGAAAACTTGGACACATAAAACTCGCCTTCAGTCAAACTAGCGTAGTTTCCAAACTCCCATGCAATTGGACTAAAGTTCCGAAAGTACGTTTATCATGATCGCGGACGTAGTTTAGGTATTTTTTTTCTATTAGTTCTAAAATAATAAAAACCTTACTTAAGATAGTCCCACGCCACAGATAGAAAAACAACTGGGCAATACCATTAAAACGTACACCATAATTTAAAAAAAAAAAACGGGTAAGTAATAAAAGATATAAGAACTTATTGTATAATATTCATATTATATACGCTCATATTGCATAAGCTTGTTTTGTATACCGTTCAAAGTCTATAATGAAGGTTTGATATAACATCAAAATATCTAATTTTGTTAAGTATAACGTTGTTTAAGTATAATATCGTTGTATATAACGGTCATAATGTATAACGTTCATAATACCTTAGATTTATAATGTATAATATTCAATACATCTAACACCAAAATACATAATGCTCGTATAGAATAACGGGTTGTCTAAATCGCAGCTCGTGTACATATCAACTCGCCTAAAAGCAACTGGTCTACACGATTTTTTAAGTAGCAGCTAGTCTAATTAGCTATTCTAAAATTCTCAAAATGTTGAATCCTCAACTTAACTAGACGGAGCCCCGCTTCGCGGGGCTCCTATTTCCGGGCGTTTTGCCCTTCGGGCATCTGAAGCTACCTAACGAACCTAACCTACCTATTCTACCTATTGATTTAGTTTGAAATCCGTGAAAACATTACACTTTGGGGAAAAAGGTTGGAATGGAGTTTATAACCTATTTAGTATATCATACGCTATTATATTTTGTAATTGTTATACTAAAAGATAGTATATCTTATGATCGATATACGTTATGTATGTTATATTAAACAAATTTAGAGTATTTGAGTGTTATATGATAAGTTATTATACAAAATGAGTGTTATATTAATTGACCGTTATTCCTAATAAAAATATAGATTTTGTTGTTATAGCAAACGTTCATTATATCTTGTGAACGTTATTAATATGAAATTATATATTTTGTAGTTATATCTTATGGGACGCACCCAAAAAAAACAGTTTTTGTTCATGAAAACGATTTAATAAGGTAGCAAGACAGTAGAACTTTTAGTTTTCACTGATCAAATACATTTTGATTTTATTTTTTTGATACTAGTGATGTTTTCAAGTCGTTGTCGTAAACACCAGCAGAGGCCAGTTTTATAAAGCTACAAGTTACAATTTACAAGCTCTCTTCTAACACAGGGTTAGAAAGAGAGTTCCGCTTGTAAATTGTAACTTGTAGCTTTATAAAACCGGCCTCAGGTGGCGCGTTTTGCGCTTAACTTTTAGATGTATAGTCCTGAATAATCCATTTGAATTTTAAAGAATTATTGGGTACAGTCTCCCAATAGTATCTTCCTCAACGAAGGCCGCAAAAATAAGTGACATTAATCTTATTTGTAGGGCCATAAGAGCGTGTCACATAATGCGGACTTTGTTCATAGATACTATTTATGTAGGTGAAGGTACAGTCACGGGCCATAGTATCTTCCTACACGAAGACCGCAAAAGTATGTGGTGGAAGGTAGCAGAAATGTGTGATGTTTTTAAATTATAGGAATTATGGTTACGAAGTTCATTTTTTATGGGCGAATAAGTTATGTCGTTTAACCTTAATTAATAAGTTTAACCTTAAGAAATCTGATCCCTTTACACGAATAAGAAGAAGAAGAAGTTATGTCGTTATCCATAAATATCTTGCAAATCTAAAATGATAATCGCTTGGCCTACCCTATCATTTTGACTTATTTATTTGTTAGAAAGGGACATACCTACCTAACTAATTAGAGTTTTATGACTAAGAGGGTCTTGAAAGTCGTTATGAATTTGCACAATGATCAGACTGAAGGTCAAGGTTAGGTTAAAACTGAATAAAGTTAAAACGAGCGATAAAAAACCAATTAAATGTGCAAACTCCTCCTTAATCTTTTTTACGCAGCAGCAGTTTCGTTTTAAGGACTGGTTTGGAATTCCGATCGCGAGCCAGCGCAGTTTATTTTAAGTGCGTACACACTGTTATAGGTGATATATAACGTCTACTACGTATTGGAAACCAAATTTGCATATGGACTTCGAAATGATTAGATCGATCTATGTAAGATTGTCTAATAATGTTATCACTTCTCATGCTCGTAAAGTAAAACTTGTCGTGATCTAGTGCATAAAGTAACATTTTCTTCTAAAATTAAGATAATGAGGTTCAACAGCCAAACATAGTCAACATATACCTATGCACGATTTAATTGAGCAGTAAAATTTCGTAGAATATTGGAACTTGTTGTTTTCTATAATAAAATTAATGAACTAGGAGTTGATTATTTATGTTTTTATAGTTTGCTTGGCAGAAAACAAGTATCTAAGTCTAAATTCACATGTTAAAAAAAAAACATTAAAAAATCGCTCATCCGCTAGCTCGATCGCTTTATGCACTTGTTGTACAATCTACTATTTACCTACATATTTTATCGAAACAATTTTATGTTACAAAGTTTCATATGTATAATGTGACACCCGCGCAATTTTATTGCACTTATAATATTGATATAAACGTCATAAAAGTTTGACGATCGGTCCGCAGACATTTGCAATGAGAGCAATGTCGTCAGGAGTCCTATCATAAAATATATTTAGTTCGAAATCATGTTAATGGTAGGAAGGTATTCCGATATGTAAATAAGGAAGTAGGTATGTAAATTTTATTATTGACTTTTTGATCGAGGAAAAAATATTGCGAGGCGTGGTATAATCACCATAATTAATACCTACCTACATTGATGATAAGTATAGAGATAGACTACTATGAAATTTTAATAGACTATAGACTTGACAAAATACTTATAAGCATTTATTTATCTATAATCAATTAATTAGTTACAATTTTTACTACAATATAAATACCATTTAAGTATTAATTTGTATTGAGTATAATTCCTTTCTCAATATTACATACAAGGATTTATTAATTTCGCTCTCAATGTTAATTATATCAAACCTTGCAAGCAATTAAAACCGAGTTTAGGCTCTTCGGAGTCAACTCCATGAGTAGTAGGGGAAGATGGGGAGGCTTCGTACACTTTTTTTTCGGAGCCTTGTAAAACAAAATGTAACAGATATTTTACAATGAAACGAATGCTATGTTATTGTCCATTTATCTGCATATAATAAAAGCGCATTTCTGGCTTGATATAAAGCAACTTGGCCAAGCTATAACGATTTTTCCAAAAAATGGGAACTGTACGAATGCACCCCACCACGCGGGGTAGCTCCGTACACATTTCGTTTCTCCCCGGGATTCATGATTTTACCAGCTATTTCGCCAGTTTCAATCACTTTTGAAACATATCTTACTGACCTGTTTTTGCAATTATGTTATTCTTGATTTTAACTTACATGGGGTGCATTCGTACAGTATGAAATTACATACATTTTTAGTGTACGAAGGTACCCCAATCCAACGGACCAGAAAAAAATCAAAATAAAAAAAATATCGTTAACATAATCCCAAAAGTATTGTTTAAATAACAAAATTTAGCATATATTTACAAACAATACTAAAGCATTTTTTATAAGTCCATCCAGACTTTTTGGAAACAAACGCTTTCAAAGGAGAACTCAAAATTACTTGCGAGTGGCGAAAACACATATCAGCTCTTTCTGGCGAAATCTTGTACCGCACTGCCATTACTTTTGGAAGGTAGCCTATGCATGTAAGTAGCCGTGTTGCATACAAATATGAACGCTTCAGTGTGTTGGATAGCCGAGATATGACCACTGTACGAAGGCTCCCAGTGTACGAATCCACCCTGTCTTCCCCTATGTCTAAATAAATCGGAGTACACTCACTGTAAAATCTTGCTTTGAAAATCATTGTTTGAAAACAAAATATTTGACAAATGCGCCACGACTATACTATATGACGCAAGAAACCGGCGAAACCGCCCGCAATATTCTGAAATATCAAATGAATAACGCGAATCCTAATTTCGATTTCAAATATATATTTCACTACGCTAACCTTGTGCCGTTTTCTCGTGCTATTTTTAATTTACGACGACGTAGCCCATTCATTATTCTGCCAGTTAACCTATTTCGACTGATGATGGCGTTAACGAGTAAGATTGGCAACACTGTGATGTTAACGCGGTGTCTTTGATCCGATTTTTTTAGCGCTTGATAAATATGTATTTTATGGGTCACTTTTGAAACTATAATAAATATTGAACTAGATTACTCTCTCGTAACACTTGTATATGTACTACGATCTTTAACGAGCTAAACCAAGTTTTTAAAATGAATTCTGAGAGATTAATGTTTTCAAGCTTTTTAATTAACCAATTTACGTCATATTAAATCTTTGAAGTGAGCAAATGAGCCTATAACCATTAATTTTATTTTCTTACGAATTAGCAAATGGTGTGTGGTTTACGAAACGGAATAAAAAAATTGTCGGTTTAATCATCTCAATCATCTGGGTCACATAGCAGAAAGATCATTTTAGTTCATAAATAATCCCGACCCCCATTTCCCATTTATTAAAAAAATGTTGTAGTTTTCTTTAGAAAACAGACATTAACGTGAAGTAAAGTACAACAAAGTGATGGTACACATTTCATTGTTAGCCGCTGAAAAAGGATAAATTTGTTTTAATTTATTACATCCGCAGCGGTTTCTCACGCGTCATCACGAACAAATAACAATGAAACAGGGCATTACCAGTAGGTATAGTCGACGTCATAAAAATATTAACACTTTTGCACTTTACATCTTCGTACCTTACTAGAGTGTGATCATATCTTTGATGGTGACTGTACGTATTACGTGACTAAACTGAGCTCATCTACACTTTATTACTTGGACGTTGTCTTAACGGTTTATCACGGTGGCAAACAAGCATACGGTTCGCCTCCGAGTGAGCAGCTAATACCGTAGCCTATGGACGCATGCAAGTCCAGATGTGTCCCATATGTTACCGACCGACGAATATATAAAGGAGAACTCACTGCGTTAACGGTTTTTTTGCCTGACTTTAGTTTTACCTTTAGACGACAGAGAGTATATACTATATGCGTAGACAAGCAAGTTGAGATTTTGATCTATATTATAATAAACTAGCCTCCACTCATGACTGCGGAGTAGGCTTCAAAGTCTTTAAACTCAAATGTCGCGAATTTGAGATTTAAAGTTCCAAAACCTTATCCTCAGTGGAGTATTACAAGATATGAAGAATATATGTTTCAAATATCACGATTCCGCCTTTAAAGGTTTAGGCTGTGCGTTGTTCGCTATAGAAATAATGTGGAAACTTGATCAGCTTTGCTGAGTGACGCGATGACGTTCGCGACTGGACATGTGGCGGGCTACGACGCTTCACATTACCCCGCACTGGGTCAATGCTGCCCGTAAAGTAAATACATTCACGTCATACATTCTAGTCTAGTCTAGTTTTAAATATAAATACAACCTGTCTCTAAGTAAGACGAATTTCAGCTGTGTAATCGACTGATACAATTCTTTCATGTGTTCACCACAGAAAAGTTTGGACTCACTGAAAAACTAAAGTCATAAAAGTAGGTAATACTCTGGTATTCGGCACTTAGAGGCCTAATGATTAATGCAATCATGTACCTGCTTGTGTCATTGCATTGACTATATTTAACTAGGACCACAATTTGTATAATAATTAGTTTTACAAAAATCAGTTTATTTGTAAAAAAATATAAGTTCAGCTTTACATATGTCCAAATATGTATTGGTAAGGTTTTAGTGTCACTTAAACTTACAGATGTAGGTACAAACTCCTTATACGAGCTCTGGCAATCAGAGCTTAGACCTAGCGTGTGACATCGTGAGATCCCTCTCGCGAGGTCGCTTCGAGGGCTCTTTAGGGCCCTATTTACATTTCGAGTGTTCGTAGACGCAGACTCTCGCTTACTTGCTGGGTAGAGCTGACGGCTTAATCCAGAGTTTACTAAACTATCTAATGTGAATTAAACATACAGATGTAGGTACAAACTTCATACGAGCTCTGGCAATCAGTAGCTTAAACCTAGCGTGTGACATCGTGACATCCCGCCCGCGAGGTCGCTTTGAGGGCTCTTAGCGCCCTATTTACATTTCGAGTGTTCGTAGACGCAGACTCTCGCTTACTTGCTGGGCGAAGCTGACTGCATAATCCGGATATTAATATTTTTAATCGAGCCCCTTATTTGATATGAAAACACATTTTTTCGCGCCTTCTTTGAATGTTGTCGTGGTAAAAACAATATGTGTTTGACGGATTTATTATATATTATGAGAAACGTTGCGCCCACTTGTCGACTCGCAATATCGGCTATGCATTATTGATTTTAAGACCTTGGCTTAAGTCACATAAAAATACTTATTATAGTAGGTAGGTACCTAAAAGAAAACTAGACTGCACTTTGCCTAATAGGGCAAGCCTTGCTTACTTCGACCAATCCGAATTCCGACCTTACACCAGTCTAGCCATCGTGAAAATATGTAGTTACCTAATGTGTTTATGATCAGCACTAAACCAGATATTAAATACATTGTAATACGATATGTACATACATACCATTCCTCCCAAAGTGGTCACTTGGGCGTCTGACGTCACAGGGCGGACGGCGCGCCGCCAGACCTACGATGCAATCTCATTGCTGAATCCAACTTCAGCCTTATAACAAGGATCCCAAATTCGAAACTTCATTGACACCTGACTTAATTCCTTTCCTGTTGTGGCGTCAATTGTTCTAAATATGACGCCCGTATTAGAAGCTCGTAGAGTTCAGTTTGGGAAACTGTGAAACTGATGTTCTTTTATTTTGGCATTGATGGGAATCGATTTGATGTTTGAATCTTTATTTGTCAGTAGCATGAGGCGTTTCAAAGAACAACCCCGCCCATAAGACACAAATTGTGCGGATAATTTATTAAAGTGACTCCTTTATTTAATATTGTACGTGCAAGGTATCGGTGATTATATTTTAAACATGTGCAAGAGGCAAGTAACTAAAGAAATAACAAGCAGACTAAGAAGCAAAGGTCGAACGACATCCGTTTAGAAATGCTTAAATACTGGATATGTCAAAAGGTCACGTAAACTTCAGAACCAGTAACAATAGCTTTAAGTATCGTTCTGACATTTAGGCATAGGTATTAGGCACTGTAATAATCTAATATATATGTAAACTGTACTTACATCCCAAATTCTGAAACCACGCCTGTGTCGTACTTTCAAAAGACTAATATCAGCATCCTCCATTAAAATACAACAAAGATTAAAGCGTGAAGTATTGATGTCATCGACCGTTTGTACCTACCAGTTATTTCTGTGATGCTCTGTCAAGCATTCAACAAAAATTAAGGTGTTTTGTTTTAGTTCTTACTGGAACAAAGGAGTCTATTGATGGAACTGGTATCCTACAGAGAGGCTAAAGCCAAGTGTAGGAATCATACCAACTACCAGAAAAGCACAAATCTGATCTTTGGAATCCTATTATTATCTTCATCGACGTTTATAATTGTACTTGAATATGTGAATTTAGGTAATATTTTATGTTAAATATGTTTTTATATTAGCACTCATTTACAAATTCACGCAGTTTATTTTCCTCATACATATATTATATGCCATGCCATTAGTTGACTAAAAAAATAGTCCATTGATAAGCGTTTGAGTTGGCAACTCTTGTTGCGCGACAGTTGAACGAACGCACTATATTTACACACCAGCTGGTTTGGCACTGACTATGCGCAAATATGGCTATTGTGTAACGTCGGTAATGTAATGATCGCGTAATGTACCTAACATTGTACACTCTTTGGATAATTGATTCTAATTATTAGCCGTGGGGTGCCCGGCCTTAGAATTGTCTCCCACCATATCGTCCCGTGGTTGGAGTAGGAGTCTGCTAAGGGAATATACCGGGAGATGGGCAGCAGCATCTTCCGAATGCCTAAACAACAATAAAATAAACAGATGATGATGATGACGTCCAGTGAGAAGGGTGTTTCGCTTAATATGTTATGTATGTGTATCTGGTGATATAACGAAAACACATTATAGGTAGATCAGGTACCTACTCTTACAAAATACTACAACTTTGGCTCAGGCTACCAAGTACGAAAATAGAGAACATTTTACCGTACATTGCCCTACATACCTAAACCAAATTCTGCTACATGATGATGTAGGGTTGCCTACGGCACGGCTTACTCTTGATCTGTTAGCCTTCCTACTACGAAAAAGGCAATGTGATGTGTGTGTTTGTAGTTTTAATTTGTAACATATGGTGTATTCTTTGCTGCCAAAAAAGTATCTCAATTCAAACCAAATGTGGCCGATGGAGAAAACCATTAACAAGATGTGGAAAGCTTTCAGTTCAGCCCCTGATACCTGTTAAATAACCATGCCAGTTTATGTTTAATCTCTAATATAAATTCAATATTGGTATTCAGTCTAAATCATAAACAAAAGAAACACAAACGAACTGAAATATTCGCAAGAAGAAAGCCGAGAACAAGAAACGATCGTGCATTGTATTGCTTTGCTTCCAACAGTCCCGACCACAAAGCGTTTTCCCTCCCTCACGCTTCGCGTTCTTAAGTTTTCCACTACCTACGTCACTCACCGGTCTCGTGACCTCATAATGTTATTTACGTTTCAAAGATAGAAATAACCGGCATGTGGCACTAAAATAGAATGGTTTTTAATTTACCTTCCTTAGCTTCAGGCGGACGTTAAATTTTGATAAAGGACCCAATCAATAGTGGTGAATTTCCACGATATTCTTGATTCGTTGTAAAAGGTCGCTAAAGGTGAATCGAGTCCATTCACACACCTGCGGCCTACGATTGTTTTTAAACTCGTGAAATATTTCAAAAATAAATTTGATTGTAACTGGTTTTGTTTATTATATCACGTACATTCACGTAGAACTACGTACATTTTAGGTTACCGATAAGGCACAACTGCCATAGAGAAGCAACAAGGAAGTCGCATAGATGGATTACCGACAATGTGCAACATTTTACCAGAAAACATTGTTTATTACTCTTTCCGGAACATTGTAATTTGTAATCTGCAACTATATTTAACAGAGACGTGACTATTTACAACGTAAATTTTAATGAACCAGATATAACTATTTTGATGTTGTACAACAATAATTATTCGTATAATGACTATTTTAAATGAATCCTTGTGTCCAGCTCGTTGCCATCGCTAATCTATCCCGTGCCCACGAGCGTTGCAAAAAGTTGTGAACTAGGTTTTACGGCGTGATAATGATTGAGAAGACATTGACACGAATCTAGACTGGGGAAACGAGGCTTTCATTTCTCGAGACGATATGCTAACACGATACGTCATGATGAAATTGTATCACATACTTGCTGTAGATTTCATACTGACGATATTCGAGTGTTAGATAGATCTCTCCAACATTAGGATAGTTACCTTACATAAATAGTAAGGTCAACTCGGCGAAGACCGTCAGTCTCTTTAGTATATGGATAACAGTGTAGGTTTTTTTTCTTAGATGTAATTACAATGGAAAAAGATCTTCTTGAATGGAGGAAGCTAGACGTTGATTTTATTAGGGATATTTTAAAGTCGCCTAGCCAAAAAAACTGATTGCACAAGCAAAATACAATTGTACATCAAAACCTAAGTGAGGTCGATCACTGTACGGGAGGGTGACCGCATAATCTCGATAAGAAAACCATCGTCATTTACCTAAAAAATCATTCACATCGGTGAAGGTACTTTAAACAAGTAGAGAGAATAGAAACTACAAATTCATAGGCTCTCCACTCCATGCACATCAACCATCGTTATGAGTCGTACAAATATTTGGTGAAGAGTCGATTAATCACAGGCTGATAAACAATGCAGGCCTTGCCGTGTTGTCGATGGGGCGACCAGACCTTGCCCTAAATACTAACTGACGAACTTTAGGGGTTGTGGGTACCTATGTACGCAATCCTGCGCGGCTAGTACTTCTTACGTTGTTGCGCTGCGCAACTTTTCATACTTCAAGCGCGACGAAGTATGAAGTGATAGGCGACAACGTAAGATATGCTAGACCGCCTGGTATTCATTTCTTTATTAATCTCACTATTATTAATGAACAACAGTGTGTTGTTAGCTTTGATACGAGTTTTGAAACCTGGCACTTCAGTTAATTTTAGGTATCTTTTATGAAACTAATATTATTTTCTTACTTAAGGTCTCAAAATTGACTTTTTCGGGCATAAAGAGTCGTACTATTTAAAATGCACTCTTTATAAAGTTTGTAGATATTTTTGTGGTTGCAAGATTAAATCGTTTCCTATTGAAACATCATACCTTCTTAAGTAAAATGACATTCTTTGGCTAAACCTCACGATATAGTCGGAATTGAAACTTCAAAGCTATAACTATAAATCAAAGAGTTATTGCCAACTACGGCATGCGATGTCACAATCGATCTTTCGAGAAAATTTTAAAACTATAGCGACTAAAATAGTTATAAAAAAAATTGTTAGTATTACCAATCAGTAGGTAATAAATTTGGCAACTGTTATTAGGAATAGCACAAGTATTGAGTTAGTTATTTAGACTCACTCTCACTACAGAAACACGTCAACATTATTTGGTAAATGATACCTATTAATTATAGGTACAGTTTGTAACGTAACGTGTAGGAAAACATGTACTTACTTAATTGTTGTACAGTCAACATCAAATATATTATAACAGCTAGAGTAGCCAAATAGTTCGTCACACCATACAAAATATATGGTGTGAAGAACTATTTGGCTGTTACAATATATTTGATGCTGACTGTACACAATATGAATTAGATGACCTACTTCTTCGTCTAATTAAAAGATTGAAGATGGTTTAATAGTTTAGTTAATTATACATTATTCCTTCAGTAAGTACCTAATTATGAATTTAAAAAACTGGTTTTGTGTTCTCAATGTTCTCATCCGAAACAGTGTTTTCTTTACGCGAAAATATACTCTATAGCCATGGTAAAAACACTGAAAAATGCTTAAATATAGGAATAAGGAAAAAATTAAGAACATCGCTCTAAGGTTTTAAACTATTTACACTGCACACAAATATAGCTGCGCACCTTAAGGGCTTAACCGACACTGGATATGTTATATTAAATAAGACTCTAACATTATAGTAATAAGTTAGCGAGTTCGTAAAATAATCAAACTTGCACTCTTTTTAAGACTGGGCTCGTTTGCTGGTATTTTTCTTGTTTGCTTCAAGATTAACGAGATTCTACATGGCCGAGCTAATTTAAGGTACTTTCCTGTCACTCTTTAAATTAAGTAGGTACATCATGCATATTATACGCATCAAGGAAGATTTTTCCTGTCATTTTTGTGATCAGATGTGTGTGACGATTACCTACTTGCATAAAGTTAACTTGCCTATATTTGTTTCACCCTACTTTACAAAAAGCGCATAAACAATTTTGGAGTAATTACTCTATGATACAAGAATGACCGTATGCCGATTTTATAAATAGGTAGAGTATAATGATGGGAGAGGAGAGAAAGCTTTGTACATTAGTACCTAGGATATGTATCCAGCTAGCAAATACAGTTGTGGTATACGTTGGTATGGTAATAACACTAATAACAAACTAAATCTCCACTTCTCCTTGTCACCAGATACGAGCGGTTACTCCGACGAGCGAAGGCCGAGGATCTGAGCGAAGTGTCCGGCATCGGCTGCCTGTACCAGAGCGGCGTGGACCGGCTCGGCCGACCCGTCGTCGTGTTTATCGGCAAGTGGTTCCCCATCAGTGACATCGACCTCGACAAAGTGAGTGTTTATACAGTCCGTGTAGCTTTATACGAGTGGTTGCTTCGACGAGCGAAGGCCGAAGATCTGAGCGAAGTGTCCGGCATCGGCTGCCTGTACCAGAGCGGCGTGGACCGGCTCGGCCGACCCGTCGTCGTGTTCATCGGATAGTGGTTCCCCATCAGCGATATCGACCTCGACAAAGTGAGTGTTTATACAGTCCGTGACGCTATACGAGTGGTTACTCCGACGAGCGAAGGCCGACGATCGGAGCGAAGTGTCCAACATCGGCTGCCTGTACCAGAGCGGCGTGGACCGGCTCGGCCGACCCGTCGTCGTGTTCATCGGATAGTGGTTCCCCATCAGCGACATCGACCTCGACAAAGTGAGTGTTTATACAGTCCGTGTAGCTTTATACGAGTGGTTGCTGCGACGAGCGAAGGCCGAAGATCTGAGCGAAGTGTCCGGCATCGGCTGCTTGTACCAGAGCGGCGTGGACCGGCTCGGCCGACCCGTCGTCGTATTCATCGGCAAGTGGTTCCCCATCAGTGACATCGACCTCGACAAAGTGAGTGTTTATACAGTCCGTGTAGCTTTATACGAGTGGTTGCTGCGACGAGCGAAGGCCGAAGATCTGAGCGAAGTGTCCGGCATCGGCTGCCTGTACCAGAGCGGCGTGGACCGGCTCGACCGACCCGTCGTCTAGTTCATCGGATAGTGGTTCCCCATTAGCGACATCGACCTCAACAAAGTGAGTGTATGTACAGTCCGTATAAGTGGTTGCTCCGATGAGCGAAGGCCGACGATCTGAGCGAAGTGTCCGGCATCGGCTGCCTGTACCAGAGCGTCGTGTATCGGCTCGGCCGACCCGCCGTCGTGTTCATCGGCAAGTGGTTCCCCATTAGCGACATCGACCTTGACAAAGTGAGTGCTTACACAGTCCGTGACGCTATACGGGCGGTTACTCCGACGAGCGAAGGCCGACAATCTGAGCGAAGTGTCCGGCATCGGCTGCCTGTACCAGAGCGGCGTGGACTGGCTCGGCCGACCCGTCGTCGTGTTCATCGGAAAGTGTTTCCCCATCAGCGACATCGACCTCGACAAAGTATGTGTTAGACTGTGACGCTTAGTTTTGTTTTTCAGACGAATGGGAATCTCCAGTTTCCTAAAGGGATGATACTCGAAAAGTAACGTCTTGCTAAACCTCATCAGTGTATTTCTCCTCTTACTCTTTTGAGAGATAGATGTATTTATTTCGTTTATTATCAAAGTTAATGACCTAAGGCATTTATTAATATTTCAATAAAATCAAGGGTTAAAATCGATTCGTGATAATTTTGGACTCCGGCTCTTGTGTAGAACAGGCGACTTAAAATTTCCTTGACCTTCCTAAAGTCTATACCTGACTCATCGATCTGTGACAAGTCGTTTCATTCTACAGATATTTACATAATATAAACATGGAGCCTGTTAACTGCATGTCTCTACTTTTAATCTGTGTACTGTACTGTCTATTTTATTGAGGTGTACAATAAAGAATATTTGATTTGATTGAGGCTTATGGATGTATTTCCTCTGTTCCAGGCACTACTGTACCTGATCAAATTGCTGGACCCCATCGTGCGCGGCGACTACGTGATCGCGTACTTCCACACGCTGGCCTCGTCCGGCAACCACCCGCCCTTCTCCTGGCTCAAGGAGGTCTACACCGTGCTGCCTTACAAGTGAGTATTCTTATCAGCAGACTTCTCCATACATGGTACCATAACAAGTGAATAGCGCATCATCATGTTTATTTCTCCTAGTTAATTATTAGAGAAACTTCAACTTCTCTTTAGTGCTTTTTAAGGCACCCAGGAACGTGATTGTTTAAGGCACTTTTTTTGTTAGGGAATGGTTTAGGAACATTGCAATTACATCAGGCTTAGAAAGATTTAATTAGAGCACCACAACACATGTAATGTTTCAATAAATAAAACGTGTATTTAAATACAACTAATTCTTCTATTTTATTTTACAGGTATAAGAAGAATCTGAAAGCGTTTTATATTGTACATCCCACATTCTGGACAAAGGTAAGTATCCTATTGTTAAAGCATACCTGTAACATTGCCCTGACCTTTAGGTATGAAAAGGTTGAAAGCGAGGATTCGTGCCGCATGTATATTCGCAAGTAACCTTGCCATAACGCAGAAACCTGCGTTTGTTTCATAAAGCTTCGCCTTTCAAAAAATTCAGTAAAGGGTCTGCCCTAAGTTTCGTGCATTTGTTATTTATCAATCGACTTCAAGATTTCGAAGGAGGAGGTTATTAATTCGTCGAGATCTTTGATTTTTTTTAATTCGAAGTTCACCGATTATTCGAAGACGGCTGGACCGATTTGGATTTTATTTTTTTGTGTTTAAATGAGTATACTTCACAGTTGGTCCCATTGTCACCAGGTCCAGATCTGATGATGGGAGCCTGGAGAAATCGAGGGAACTCTTCAACTATTATAGGCACACTTATAGTGATTAATGTATTTTTTACACCAACTCGGCTACTTCCTCTTGGAATACTGGATCCTAAGTGAAGTCGGTTCTTTTATTGTTTAAAATTATTTAATAACGCTCGTTGTGTTGAATAGATGATGACGTGGTGGTTCACGACGTTCATGGCGCCGGCCATCAAGGCCAAGGTGCACACGCTGCCCGGCGTGGAGTTCCTGTACTCCGTCATGGCGCGCGAGCAGCTCGAGGTGCCCGCCTTCGTCACGGAGTACGACATGACGGTACGACCAATTACGTTTATCTCTTATTTATATCCCGGCTTTTTGCCATGGGTTTGACGCCCTAATGCCAAGAATTGGCGTAGATACTAATTTGCGACTGCCATCTGACCTAACCCACAGGGAAAACTAGCCCTTTTTGAGATTAGGTCCGGATTTCTGGCGATGCCTTCCTTCATTGAAAAGAATAGAAAGTATAAAATAATATTTCGTCTACATATGTTCGGAAAAACTCAGGGATACAAAACGAAATTTTGAACCCGTGACTCCCTGATTAAAAATCTTACCGACACATTAGCAAAACAAGATCATCAAGATGATAATCTATGGTATCATTACCATCTTTATGATCAGACGACGTTAAGTAATTTACAAAGTTTAGGTACTACGCAACAAAATCCTCGGACAAATTGAAAAAGAACTCCTAGCAATAGTTTGGAGTGCAAACAATTACAAAAAAAAATCTATGAAGTCATTCCAGATTAGTATGATCACCCAAGCAGTATGTTTTTTGTGAACACGGGCACGGGCTCAACCTATAGTAAAATATTTTTCTCCAATGTGCTCGGAAATTTTCAGCTTACTGTAGCAAAATGAGTACGTGAAGTTCTTCATTTTTTACCAAAACGAATTAAAAAAAATAAAAATCATTATTTACCTGTTTTAGCGGCCGTGAAGTAATTTGTCAACGCCATAAATATGTATACACTTTTGCACCTTACTCCATTGTAATAAGGTTCAAAGTGTATACATATTTTAGGCGTTGACTAGTAAAATCCATTACTGTATTGTTTTTTACCTTTTAAACTTTTCATCCGACTAAGAAATATCATTTCAAACAGCCAATACTTAAGCGACGTCTATACACCGTCTGAACGGCAATCCCTTCAAACTGTAGGATAGAGCGAGATAGTTAGATCAAAAACCTTGGTTGTCTCGTTCTTTGTCATAGCACCGCGTCTGATCGTGCGAATGAGGCTTAATACAATCATAGACAAAACAACTATTTTTAAGGTTTAATCTTGTATCTGTTGCATAAAAGGAGCATATTTAATACTGTCTGAAATAGCTTTTGACGAAAATTTCTTTTTAAATATTATTTGAATGAAAATTGGCAGTATACATAGCTCTTAATACTTAAAAAAAATTTTATAGAGGGAAGCTAATTCATGACATTGAACGCTAATAACGTAACCAAAATCTGTAATTTATTTCATTTACTTTACTTTATTTCCTCGCACACTGAGAGAAAAGCACTATATATGCCTCGGCGGGAATGGAAATTCGTGGACTCGTCTTATTTTTTCGGACTCAGCTGCGCTTCGTCCGAAAAAATCGCTCATCCACGAATTTCCCTTTCCCGTCCTCTGCAATAATGTACTATAAAATGGGTTTTTAATATCGTTATCTTTTACTCTGCTCATTAAAATATTTCATTTTTAAATTAATTTTAATATCCGACTTGTATTTATTTCAGATAAATGGTTTACACTACTTCCAGCCAGACACGAATAGCACGTAAAGCGGACTACGTAGTCTCACGCACGGGCCGCGTCGCTCATCTTCGCAGTTCACTACGCATAGTGCTCACAAAGTATTCAGCATCAATCCCTACGTACTACTACATAATAATATCAAAAACAAAAGTTAAATCTATTCTTTGATAATGGTATACTCACAGGATGGCGTCATTTTAATTCGGTCCCTTTTCACGCTCATTTATTTGAAAAGAGCGCCGTTTTTATAAAATTATAAAAATAATAAGGCCGTTATTTTTATAATTTTATAAAAAACGGCGCTCTTTTCAAATACCTTCTCCGTTATTTATTTTTATTTCCTAAAGCCAGTACAATGAAATATTTAAAGATTACTTTTTCCATTAATAAATATATGGAATGAAAATAAGGCTCACAATTTCTTGCGGCACGGTGTTTTTGTATGATTTTAACAGTTTCGCAAGATTGAGACGTGCAACCATAATATTTAAATGGGCTTTGGAACATTATGTACACTAAAAATTAACCAACAATAAATATGACGAGAACGACATTTCGATACCAATCGCTTTTAAAAATACTTTGCAGCTAATGTTTTCACTGCCTAGAAATGTGTTGATTATTAGAATTGTCATAAAATTAATAAATATCGAGAGAGAACTAAATTTAAATATAGTAGAAAGTTCGAAAATGAGAGAGAAATAATGTTATGCCTGCATGACAGTTCTCGTTCTAACCATTTTTTAAATTGACAAAGTTCTTGACAGTTTATTTACTATTTTCGTTACCAATAGACGTCTGCATTGCTTCGCATTTGCATCATACCACTATGGTTGCTTAACTGCAAAGATAAGCAACCATCGACATTGTGAATGAATTTTTGTCGTAAGTAACAAATGTTACGATCTTACATCTGTTTCATAAAATTTATAGCGTAAATATTTTATGTCGATAGCGGCAATAAATAATTCCAAATTATAGTTCTGATGGGGAAGCCAAACCACAAATGTATAGTTGGTTATCTAAATCAGAATTACATTTGTAATAGTGGCCAGTGTTTTGTATCTCTTAAGAACTTTAGTGAAATCTGTATATAATCCAATTATTTACATATTTCACTAAACTCGTTTGTTAAAATTGTATCTTGTAATCTATATCTTAGTATTAGAGGTGCATTTTATAATTATTTTATCATTATAATGTGGTTGGTTGATGATAATGTTCTTGTAGGTCAGTTTGTACTTAGAGTCCAACCGCTATAACTCTGCTTTGACTTTGCATACATTCAGTATAAACAATAATTGCATATGATAGTATAACGTGTACCTATAATGGCAGATCGACAAATTTACGTTCTGAAAGTGAAATCTATGCAGAAGTTGCGTTTTCGGACTACTTATATTTAAAATAATAAGTGCATAACGTGTGTAAACGGCATTATAGAGCTTATGTTACTATTTACTTGTATCCAAAACTTTTTGTCCAATAAGTGTACAGTAATGGTTTAAAATACCCATGCTAATGATTGGACAAAAAATGTGTATACAAACCTTATTTAAGGTCGTGTACACATATTTTTCTCATGTGATGCTGGCACCACACTTCGGGTTATTCGGCCGAATATTCGTGTTATATCTCCCTCTATACGATAAAAATAGAAAGAGACGCAACACGAATATTTAGCCGAATACCCGAAGTGTGGTTCCAGCATCACTGTACTGAACACTTAAGAGTCGCCAGGACGCTGGCGTGAACTCGCGTCCCCATACAAACGTAGTTCAGCTCTCCGTTCAAAAGAAAATAAGGCAAAAATAAGTTTTGTATGTAAATCTGTATCTGGCTGTATTTTCTTTGTATTACAATTTTTTGCAACGAAAACGAATTACCGACATAGATCTGTACTACTAGAATGCCCATGCCAAATGTCGTGGTTCTAAAGCATGTCGTTTTAAAATAAGAGCTAAACTACGTTTGTATGGGAACGCGAGCGTCCTGGCGACTCTTAATTACTTGATCTCGTTATTTTTCAAATGAAACGTTTTCCTTTCGAAAACCATTGGCCTATTGTTTTCATAGCTTATACAAATTTCTACACATAGTGACCTCTTTTCATTGTCCTTAATTAAACTATCCCATAATAATTTAATCCCGCGACAGGGTATTTTTTAGGGCATAGTTTATTTTTCTGTACGGATAGATTTTATATTAGCTATGTTTAGGGCCCGGAAGAGCACACGTTAGCTGAATTCAGCGCGGAATTCAGATATCATAGACAAAAATCAACCGGAAGTTGGTAATTGGTCTATGGTGGCTGAATTTTGTATGTTGGCTATAGATGAAATTCAGTCGGAATTTGTTTTTTCTGTGTTCCGATAGATTTTTGTCAGTGTGTTTTGCGCCTTTCGTAAACATCTTTTACCTAATTATGTAATTAAAAGCAGGAGTAGTACTCGTAAATCTAACTTCAAAATTATTATTTTTTTTAATTTCCCAAATTTGTCAACATACAAAAATATACCATACTTATACAATTAAATGGCGTTAATTTTGGTTAGTTTTTGTTCACTACTCCTACTTATTTATCTACGTTGAAAGGTGCTTGATATTTTTTGCATATGAGATTACGTAGATATCGCGAGTAGTTTATAGGTTAGTGTTTATATCGTATGTAAATATGCTGTTGACTTATTAACGGGTTTGTTAGTCCACCACCAATGTTTAATAAATACATTAGACACACATTAATCACATTATCATAGATGATTTGTATAACGTGAGGAAATGACGTAATTTATGGAAAGCACTCTACGTCGCTAAACATAAAGACGTGTTTAGATTGTCATTTGTACGTGGCAGTATTATTATTAGCCTCACAATGTTATCATCAGGCGAAAACCAATATTTTTCTAATAATAAAAGAACGAAAACCTAACTTGCTTCGTTCGTAATACATTTAATTATGGCTATCAACTTGTGGTAAGTAGTTAGTGAGTTTTGTTTTTCATCCGACGGTATATGAACTGAGGCGTATCACACATTTGAGCGGAATTCAACTATTCATAGAAATAATAGAAAAAGAAGGAAATTTCTTCATGGTAACTGAGTTTTTGTTTAGAACCACGGACAATTTTCAGCCGGGTATCCGTCTTTCGGCTGATTTTTCTGATATGGCAGCTGAATTCAGCTAAGTGAGTGAAGCGCCTAATTAATAATAAAAAATGTATTTTACTGTGTATCATCAAGTTAAGTTTGCAAAACAGGAAAATGTTCTAAAACTTAGCAAAACTTTTTTTTTAATCTCCAAATGTCATAATAACCGATAATGTTTTTATGCCGTTTATGAATTTCGCCGTTGGTCCATACATTTACCGCAAGGATTTTTGTTAACATCTGTAGTTATCGATAGGCTTTGCCATCAGTCAGGCCAAATTTAAATAAACTCTCAACGTTACATGTAAACGTTATACCTGATTTTGTAAAAAAATGCCAAGTGAACAATGAACCACTGCCTTCAAGTCCTGAGTACGATCATTTAGTGAGATTTCATAATACATATAATCAGTCTTAGATGAGTGATATTTTTGTATTTATCAAATGGCACCAACAGTTTGTTAATAATTATTATAGCACTGACGCCATTTGTGAAGATAGTGGCGCCTCCTGTCGTGTCATTTCAAACAATAGTACGCACGCAAATTATTGACGACACATGGGTATTATGCTTAGTATAGGCATAGAGTAACTTTATAATAGAGCAGCACAGCCTAAGAACTTTTTGAAGCTTAAGTCTATCATGCTATCTAGTTGAGAGCCACTAAAAGATGCCCAAAATGTGAGAGGAAATGTCACCTCATAGCGTACTAGTAGTACATCGTACATCTAGTAACGAATAGCGTACTCGTAGTACACTAGTCGTTACTAGATGGAGCTGATGTTTCCTTTTACATTTTGGCTATCTTTAGATCACTTTCAACTAGAGGGCGCTAAATACTTGGACCCTCAAAAAGTTTTTAGACTATGGCCGTCTATTATATCTTTAAGTCTATGCTTATAGGTTGTATTATCATAGACACCTAACCTACTTGCAAACAGCATGAATGTTGCTTTGACCTAAGTAGGTTAGTGGTAAAATACACTAGATGGTGCTATAACAGTTAGCATTAGCGCTTTTGTAGCGTCATCTAGTGATTTATTAACTACAATTTTTTTTAACCGACTTCAAACAAAAAAGGAGTAGGTTCTCAATTCGACAGAATTTTTTTTTCAAACCAATACTCAGAAATTTGCGCGCGAACTATTGAGTAGTGCCCTACCACTCTATGTGCCACCTATAGTCAGTGTGAATGAAGCGTGAATCGGTGCAATATTAAGAAGTGTGTTTTATAGAGATTGAGTACCTATGGTTGGTTGTGTCCCGGTCGACAGATTTGTTAAAAAGTAGGTACTATATATGCAATCACGTCAAGTCGACTCTCAACTTTAAACTGTTTCATTTAAGGTTCATTTTGAAATTGGTCTTTAAAGTAAACAAATATGACGATCGGGACACGGCCATATCGAATAGTTGTTGCATAAAGTTAAATTTTTAATACAGTTGTATATGTAAGACTTTTCCAGAATACAGTTTCTATTTATAAGGTCGGTGTCTTCTATAGTCTGTTTATAAGCAATCTTTAAAGTCAAATGTAAATTGATGCAATAATTTAGTCGAAACTTACACCTAGCTTTTGTTAATTAAATATATATACTAGCATAGTGACTACGGCCGGCCTCCAAGTGTCATATTGTAATGTTGTGGTTGGTATGCTAGTTCTTCAATTTGTAAATAGTGTAATCAGTAACACAATTTGTAAAGCGTCATGTAAGCATTATTGAGATGTCATAGAACTAGTTATTAAGGGGTTTTACTATGGTGATAAAATATTTGTCCAAGTAATATGAATTCAATACAATTGTCATGCAGAAACACCATGAATATTTTTTTATTTATAAAAGAAATGTATCAATTAAGTTACTTGGAGAGATGTAGTGTCATCAAGGAGACTTCCTAAAATATCAACAAGGCCTTAGATGTGTTAACTATTGTTACTTTTTACAAAGTTTGGTTGCAAGTATATTACTGTTGGATAGAACATGTTGCCATGGTCTATGTTACATGCATATATTATAGGGTTTAATATAATGTGATCAATCAAAGTTAAGTTTCATATTTTATTAATATAATGTAGACTATTAAATAGGCTATGTAAATATTTAACAGAATACAAAAATAAAATTAATAATTTACTAATACATGCAGTTTTCTTTATCAATGAAACCTATTACAATATCAATTAAAATACAGTCAAGTTATTTATATGCTTTACATTGAAATAGGATCTGCTTTTTGAACAATGTGTTATATTACTTATATTGACTACAAAAGGCAGGTATTAAAAAAGAAAAAATAATACAAAAAGAGGGTCCAAGATTATCGAATATTGCATTTAAGAAAAATATCCAGGAAAAAGCATAGAATCAATGATGTATGTATTATCATTACCCATACATTATGGTATAGTCGCCATCACCATCGCATATATTGAAGTGGCCAAGGTGGTCACAAATATCTGAATCTATTGTCAAGATGTTAAAGCGCATGTTCAGATATATTTGAGTACCTTGGCTGATCAGATACATTTGATGGCACCTGTATAGCATTTGGTGGCCAGATCCTGTCATAGCATAGCTTAACATCAAAAGTAGCCCAAATACCTCCTAGGGTGTAAGTCATTGATTTGATTAAATTAATAACATCAGCAACCTAATGTGATTTTTCTTTGTGATCTTTGGTATAAATACAATTCAAATCTGAACAAAGTCAAACAATTTTATTTAACACTTTCCGTACCACACTTCGCTATGCGCTACGCTCGTAGCCGATCCTAGCGTTTTCTCGCTTCGTAGCGGAAAGCACCTACGAAAGGAGAGCCCGCCTAGCGGGTTCCTGGTTGTGAAAGTGTTAAATCTGGCTGAACAGTTAACATAGTTTCTCTTACATCAAAAAAACCAATGAGTTCCAAAACAAGCTAAATTAAATGCTGTTTCTGTAATACTGTATGAATACACAAAAAATCAATTTGCTCATCATGTCTTATTATAAATATATTTATCTTAAAAACAACACAACCTTTACTTTAAATGAACTTTGTTTAAAATATTTACAAGAAAATTCAGTATAGGATATTTTTGCGCTGCACTCAATAACGCGACTTTCAGGACGTTCAAAACATTCGAGAGTAAGTAACCTCCGATAGCCCCGAGGTAACAGGGGATGGGCCACACCTGCCACGGCGTGTTCCAGTCCAGCGGGATGACCACCGCGCCGAGCCACGCGCCGCACACCGTCAGCAGCGCGTTGTTCACCAACATCTCCAGAACACTGTCCTTCGCAAAGTTCTTCACCCCAAACAACAACTGCATTGATGTCTCCACCCCCATATGCGCGACCAACGGAAACACCGTCAGAAGAGTGAGTAAACTTGACAACATCAGCGTCTCCTCGTGACAATCTAGCACTGGGGCTCCAAATAATATGATCCCAATGAAAAAACAGAACATAACCCCTAAAAGAAAACCCAACCCTTTCAGTATGTCGCTCGCTCTGTTTTTGCTAACTCTATTAGCTTTCTTTGCTAAGATATCATTGGTTGAATTCAGATAGAACGATTTCAGTAGTTCGGCAACGAAAATCAGGACCAAAATGTACAATGAAGATCCATTCCCCACGGAGTAAAGTAAACCCTTGTATGAAATCACTGTAATTATGCTGGGTAAGTAAATGCATGTTATCAGACTAGATATTGTCACTCTTCGTAACTCCAGTTGGTTATGTAGAGAAAACATGGTGGTGGTATAGATATTGTTCTTTTTACAATGCAATTTTTTTACACAGAAAAAGGCGAAAAGTCAATGTTATCAAAACTTCAGTGACACTGACACTGACATCATAGTGATAGTGACACTGACAGTACTGAATTTTTTTTGTGCAAACGGTTTTGACGCTTACTCAAACAGCTCGACATTTTATTTTCCTTGCAAATATATTCGCCTATACAGTCATCATTACTTATTAGATGTTTAATTTAAATAAATCATTAAAATACTGTTTTTTTGATTAATCTGAATAAGTTTAAATGCCAATTTCCAGTAATATGACATCACTGATTAGTGTTTCCAACTATTTCTGTGTCTGTCAAAAACGTCAGTATCGACCAATAGAATTCGCGCAAACGCGACACAGTGCTCGATGGTTTATACGTTTTCGTCCCATACAATCTCGTGTAACTCATTTACATTGCGAAAACAAGTTAAAATTCTACGTGTTGACTGATCACAAATCAGTGTGGAGCAATCGATATGACACAGACTTTATAAATGAAAGGCGCCGTCGTTCAAGCCACCAGTTGAACTCCGGCCAGACCGCGAAACGTTCGGCTACAGTGCGAGCCAACGTTGACCTCAAAACATCGATCATTACTTAACTTAAGCTTATCGCAAGTGTTTGTCGTGACCGTGTAATACATTACGTAAAGATGCCCTGTCCATTCTTGGGATCGTTGAACCAGGCGTTCGTGAGGAATTATGGAGCCTCGCTGATGAAGCAATACGGCAACTACTGCCCTATCATCAGCCGCGGGTTCCGCTCGCTGGGCCAGGACGAGACCAAGTGTCCGTTCATCCAGGACAACTCGGTCGTGGCGGAGGCGGCGCGCGAGATGACCGAGGACATCGTCGACCGCAGCCCCTACCAGTACGAGAAGTTCTTCCACGACCAAATCAACGCGAAGAAGAAGGATTACTCCTATCGTGTGTTCAGGAAAGTGTCGCGGCTGGCAGCCGACGGCGCGTTCCCTCAGGCTTTAGAAGGTGCTGCCAACAACCGTGTTACTGTGTGGTGTGCCAATGACTACCTCGGAGCTTCACGCCACCCTGCTGTGCAGGACGCCGCTGTGAGCGCCATCAAGGCGTATGGCACTGGAGCGGGAGGCACCCGGAACATTGCTGGAAACTCGCAGATGACTGAGCAACTTGAGGCAGAAATTGCGAAGCTTCATAAAAAGCCAGCAGCACTCATCTTCAGTTCTTGCTATGTGGCTAATGATGCAACACTTTCAACTTTAGGAAAACTTCTTCCCGGATGCCACATTTATTCAGATGCTGGCAACCATGCTTCCATGATCCAGGGTATCCGGCACAGCCAAGCCCCCAAGCATATATTTAGGCATAATGACCCCAATCATCTCCGTGAGATGTTAGAGGCGTCACCGAAAGGTGTACCGAAACTAGTCGTATTTGAGACTGTACACTCCATGAGTGGAGCGATCTGTCCTTTAGAGGAAATGTGTGATATTGCACATGAGTACGGAGCTTTAACATTTGTGGACGAGGTCCATGCAGTGGGACTGTATGGGAAACATGGTGCTGGTATCGGAGAGGAGAGAGGAATAGAGCACATGATAGATATAGTATCAGGTACATTGGGTAAAGCATTTGGAAATGTTGGTGGGTACATCGCTGGGTCTTCTTTATTGGTGGACACGGTTAGATCTCTTGCACCTGGCTTCATTTTTACAACAGCACTGCCGCCGCCTGTCCTAGCAGGCTCTTTGGCAGCCATTAGACTTCTCGCGAGTGAGGAAGGCCGGACGCTTCGAGCGAAACATCAGTCCATGGTACGATACTTCAAGCTGTCTCTGCTAGTCGCCGGTCTACCTCAACTGCCGTCAGTGAGCCACATTGTCCCTGTTCCTATACAGGGTGCAGACAAGGTTGCATTGGTGGCAGAGTCCCTTATGAAGCGGGGGCATTACGTGCAGGCGATAAACTACCCGACCGTCGCCCGCGGGGAGGAGAGACTACGTTTCGCGCCCGGCCCGCACCACACGCCAGAAATGATCGATCAGCTAGTCACTGCCCTGACAGAAGCATTCCATGAAAACAACATAAGTTTCAACCAGTTTATAAAGAATGGTGCATGCCGCGAATGCAGTATGGAATACAAGTTCGATGTCATGTATGAGGAACCTTGTAAACTTCCCATAATGGCTTAGTTGCCCTCAGCTGTCACTGCAATGGATCCCCACGACAATGCTTAAAGCATGGAAAGAAAGAGAAATATTAATGTTAAGTTATGTTCTGTGTAGTCTATGTCCTGTTTATCCTATGTATGGTTCAAGGTAGGGGTTCGGGGGGTGAAATTAAAAAAGTGATCAAAGTTTTCGATTGTTTTATTATCAGTAGTCTTAACGACGGTACAGTAATTAACAATTGAATATAGCTCGAAAATGCACTTAATAAACGATAATGCAACTCCTTATCAATGTCGTTTAGATGTATCTATCACCATTTTCGAACAAAGTAGCTTTATACTTAAAACAATCATTTAAGGTAAACGTCCCCCGCTCGACACTGTCTCAGTTGAAACCTTAGATGACTGGCAAACAGGATGTCAATTAATAGCATGAGGACGATTACTTTATTAAATACTAATGACAATAAGTAGGTACGCAACTTCTACCGCCATTAACTTTATTTTAATTGTCCGTTTAACAAAGGTCGGCTCGAAGGACCAGAACATTATGTTATTTAGAGAGATTACTGTGAGCTGTTAAGAGTATTCATAAAGAGCGCAGCGCTCGGTACCTATCATACAAGGAGGGGGGCGGGGACTAAAGCCAATGAATTTTCGAGGGGGTCAGTAATGAATTTTTAAAATTGACGTGTACGATTAGGGGGGTCATGTCTCATGTGAAAATATACACCTAATTAAACATATGCTGCTGGAAAAATAAAACATCCTTTAGTAATTGAGTGTCAAACGAAATGACTCACAACTTACTATCACGGCTCTTACTACATAGGATTAGTAGGATCATAGGATGCTATCGCCCGTAGTAACTATGTAAGTATCTCGCTATATCGGCCTAAATAGGTATTCAATATTTTATCTACAGATTATAATGTCAATATTTAAGTAGTAGGTACTGGTATGTTCAATAAAAACAACAATCGGGCGTTAAAGATTTATCCTCTTATTCATAAACGGCCACTGAAGTTAAGAGTTCGCTGATAATCGTTTGTCCCTTTCCCTCATATAGGTTAGACGGAAAGGGACAAACGATTATCAGAGGCCTCTTAACTTTAGTAGACGTTTATGAATAAGGGGGTTAGTCTTTGTATTCAATAATAATATGAAACTTAAGATTATTTACAAGAATCTCCTGCAAATTATCACAATAATTATAGGTATGGTAAATAGATGCGTCCGTCAATAATCAATTGACATTGGTATTATGAGTAGAGTAAGTATATTATGCAATAATGCTATACAAAGTCAATCAAGTAAAGTAAACAGCATGTCAGAAAAAAACGCTGAGAATTGAGGTGATGCTCAATCACAATTATCTCTTAATGTTCTTCTTATAACACAGATTTCTTTTCACATAAATATTTAATTGTAGGTATCTCAGGCATTTGCTGTAACTAATTAATTACAAATTCTCAATCATATTCCAATGAAACTCAGTGTCAGTATTTGATTTAGCCGTGAGCCGGCTGGGCTCATGCGGGTGCCACAGATCACTGATATAGGACTCAGTCGTGCTTCTTCCACTTCTTGCAGAGTTTGATTTTCCTAGTAGCAGTGTTATTATGGCTGATAAAGAAGATACTTCCACCATTCGATTGCTCTATTAAAGCGAGATGACATTTCGGTGTGCCCTACTTATTTGTGATTTGTACATAACGCAAAGACATAAACAGGGTGATTTTAAAATAATGATACAGCAATAAACTAACTCACAATTATTCTTAGATAATCCCTTAGATACGACTTTTCCTACACATGTAACATCAACATTAAAGTCCCCTCTCAGTCCCAGTACTTGATCTGTCCGTCCCAGCCGGCCGTGAGCAGCCGGCTGGGCTCGTGCGGGTGCCACAGAGCACTGATGCAGACTCCGTCGTGCGCCTTCCACTTCTTGTAGAGTTTCGTGCTCTTCCAGTCCCAGATGTAGCACTTGCCGTCGGCGTCGCCTGAGACCAGGTAGCTGGAACAATGGAAACGTGATGTGATGAGTTGTTGCGTGGTGCTAGGGGATTTTAAACACCTCCGCTTAACTACATCTGCTGTTGCCTTCTTCAGCATGATTAACTATATGGGAGTCAAACATTATACGTATCCTACATCATATTTAATGGTATTATACTACCTAATTATACTAGTTCTTGCTAGGAACAAGAGGTCAGAATAAGTGGACGTAACGCATCCACAAAAATCTGTCAATAAAATTTAAGCTTACCATGTACATTTTTAGTCATTCATTTTAAGAGTCGCCAGGACGCTCGCGTTCCCATACAAACGTAGTTTAGCTCTCATTTTAAAACGACATGCTTTAGAACCACGAAATTTGGCATGGGCATTCTAGTAGTACAGATCTAGGTCGGTAATTCGTTTTCGTTGCAAAAAATTGTAATAGAAAGAAAATACAGCCAGATACAGATTTACATACAAAACTTATTTTTGCTCTATTTTCTTTGTATTACAATTTTTAGCAACGAAAACGAATTACTGACATAGATCTGTACTGCTAGAACGCCCATGCCTAATTTCGTGGTTCTATAAGCATGTCGTTTTAAATGATAGCTGAACTACGTTTGTATGGGGACGCGAGTTCACGCGAGCGTCCTGGCGACTCTTAATGACTTGAGAATAGGTAGTTACGCATATACAGGATACATCCGCTGATGTCGTGTCGATTCCGCATCCGCATACAAACACCTGAACATTAGGTTTATCGACTTTATCTAAGTACTTGATGTCGCCATGATAGGTTTATCTGAATTATCTGAATCGTTCAAAGTTAACGATATATTCGGTGATTACAATCACGGTTACAAATCGTGTGTATTCCATAAAACGTAAACAAAACATACTAGACTATTCAAAGCAATATCACTCGTATTACTCAGAGATGAGGATCTTAATTGCTATTGAAATTATGGGAAACAAAAAGCAAGGTAACAAACGACTATTGAAGATATTTTAATATTAATAGCTTCAAAAGTTTCCGTATTATGATGGATAACCGTATTATTGATACGTCAGTGAAGTATATTAGGTAGAGTAGATAGTAGTTAATAGGCTTAATATCACCGCTCAATGCCCCGATAGTTACACTGCCGAACGAACCACACATAAAAGCGGAATTAAGATATTCACAGGCAAGAGCGGAAATTTGTGTATGGCCACCATAGACAATTTTTTGTCGCTTTTGTTAATGAATAGCTGAATTCCGCTCTAGGGTAATTCCACGAGACTGTAACGTCAGTTACCAATTCTTTCGTGTGTTCTTTGATTAATTCAGCAAATGTAAGTTTTTATATATCTTCCCTATGCGTACAGGTAGATAAATTGACATTTAAATTTGCTTAATCAATCAAAGAATACACGAAAGAATTGGTAACTGACGTTACAGTCTCGTGGAATTACCCTCTAATGTGTGGTGCGCCTAAGTGCGGAAACAGGAGCATATAATATAACTCATATAAGCTTATATCACTACACTCCACAGACATCGCTAGCTCTTTAACATAAGTACATCCGCAATCTATATCATAATGTATCATGCTACCGGATTTGTCGTCTACCATCGTGGGTCCCGTCACTCCCGTCCCGGCCCCCCACTCCTGCAGTTGCCCTTGCATACTTGGCCTCAGTTCACGACCGCCAAGCCAATGTTGCTACGTTAACTCTGCTGCTTTGCCAAAATACTACGTTTGTATTGACTTAGGAACTTTATAGTTACATAAGTCTTTTTAAGTTTAAGAGCATCATGCCACTGGTGCAATGTTATGACATCGCGAGTATCGCGACAACCTCAAGATCCCGCTCTTGAGAACGGATGCGAGTTGCTAAGCTAATTTCTAATCATAAATAAAAACCATTCGCCTCTAAATAACAACAATACAAAGAAAGAATTAACAATTAACGAAGAATATTCGTTCCAAAGAATGAAGTATATTGGTCCTTCGAGCCGGTTAGCCATGCCATGGAGGAAAATTCCGCTCTGCTTTTTAATAATAAATATTATGGAACAATATAGTCACATTTATTTGGCGCCACATTATGCGGCATAATCTCGAGATTACAGACGCCCTTTAATACAATATGCGGTCATTTGCCGAGCAAACACCATTAATGCGAAACCGATGTCGTATACCGTAATGGCTGTGATTATAGTCTCTTAATCCTCCTAAATATGTACCTATGTCCTTGCTTATTTCATTTATTTCTGACACATATTTTTGTTAATACTCCAATGCAGGTTTATGATTTATTATGATAACCCTACCAAAAATAAATCGTCTGGAAATTTAGCTTTGTTGTATAAGGAATTTATTTTAAATAAATGTGTTAAAATTAATTTAAAAGAAAGAAAAGAAAGTGATTTCCCAATTACCTGTAAAATTGAAAAGGTCACGTCCAATTAGCAATGAATCCAGAATGGCTATTAAAGCCAGACAGTAGACTACTTATTGCGGAATAAAATGAAGCAATTTCTTTCATTGCTTGTCCCCGTGGAAACGGGGATTGTTTTATATTGGATGCTTCCTGTACAGTCGCCATCAAATATATAGGAGCGGCTAGGGTACTCAAAAATATCTGAACATGCACTTAAGCCCTGATAATAGAGGCGTTGTTCAGATATTTGTGACTACCTCGGCCGCTCGGATATATCTGATGGCGACTGTACGATCGATTCGCATATCTATTATATACAATAATGTTATTGAATGATCAAACTAAGCTGTCGAACTGTTTATTAATAGGCTTATTTTATCTATCAAGTCAGTAATACATCTTTTGCCAAATAGGTATTGCCGTAAAATATAGTTGTACTTTAACTGTTAAAATATAACGGTAGGTGGTGTGTAAATAATTAATAAGAATCATCAAATGTTAAGCTAGTTATTATATATAAAGCTATAATGAGGGTTTTCGGAAATCCAGGCGCCGGCACTGTGACGAGTGCTCTTTTTGACATCTGCTGTCAAAATCCACCAATCAAAAAAAAGTGATGGATTATTGGATTTATGATTGGCGGATTATGACACATGGACCTCTCGTGACGGTACTGCCACCTAGTCAAAAAATCGATTCAGGAATACCTCAGGTTAAATAAGCCGTACTTATTACTAGTAAGAGTCCACCTCTGCATGAAGAGATGAGCTGGGTACTCGAATTTACAGTATTCCGATTTAATTTAAAGTATTCCGAGGTGAAACTCTTACCTATATGATTAGACTAAAATCTAATAGCGTGATTGAAAATAATCACGGTATTACCGGATTCAGTCCATCACTTTGATGATGATGAATTAAATACACTGCATGTTTTGGGTAATTATATCAAGATATACGAACGTGCAATACACGAATTACGAATAATAACGGAATGCAGTAGTGGGCAAAAGTCGGCGCCCTACTGAATCGGCCTACAATCTTATCGAGGTGAACTGATAAGGTCACCGGGCCGAAGGCCTACATGGTACAGTCGCCATCAAATATATGGGAACGGCCAAGGTACTCAATAATATCAGAGCACGGGTTTTATCGCCTTGACAATAGAGGCGTTGTTCAGATATTTGTGTCCACCTTGGCCGATCCGATATATCTGATGGCGACTGTATGTTATTTTTAAACCAAAGGGTGTTATGGCTCCTCTAAATGATGGGCCATCATAGGGACGCAGCTATGCGTTAGAGGGAGCTAACGATATTGCGATCTCGTTCTGTTGTATAGCTGCGTCCCTATGATGGCCCATCATGTAGAGGCAGCCTTAAATCTAGTCTGATCTTAGTTGATTCAAACTCTAGTAGAAATAAATGGCCCTGTAAATAAATAAATAAAGTATAATCGCGATTCGCGAAGTCCGATATATCTAAAATCTAAATAAATGCAGTATCTCTATTCTCTACGTAATCTTAGTAATCTACATATATTATTACTACGTAATCTAATACGAAATAAAATAAAAAAACAGATTCAGTTTCGATTCTTGTATTGTACTTAAAACACATTCATCCATAATCCACAACATTGTTATAGTCCCACGAAAATTCGGGTTTGCGTCTCTCGTTTTTTCTATACTAAGGAAAGAGATGCGGCACAAATATTTGCGATACTTCACTAACATGCCCTGACAGCGTGCTGTAGACGTAACACACAGACAAAACGGTATTTCAACAACGCGTCAAATTCTGTGCAACTCTTGCTAGCTTGCTACATTGGATTCGGAACACTTTCAAATTTACACATTTTAATGTTTAGAAAGTTTATCCTTAAGATTGAAAGGTTATTAATTAATTAGTGCTAATAATAAACTGTAGCCTAGCCCTTACAATCGTTCCAAAAATACAACGGACGATACGTTTGCGGACTAAAAACAGCGTACGCAAGGCGACACACTGTTTACCACATGATCTTTATTCCTGTATGAATAGGGGTTGGGCACTGTGTGGGGCACTGTACAAACAAAGGTCGGCCGAGGACGGTCGATTTACAAATACTACGACACGTGAGTCACGTGGGCTCACCAGCTGATTGAGACAATGTTATGATGATTGGAAAGGTGAGTGTACGAAGTGTGACAAGAATCGGAAGTGGGCCAAACATAGGGTGTGCTTATGATTGGAAGTGTAAAGCAATATTTACCTATAAAATAGAATAGAATAGAAGGTCAGTCAGTCAAGGCCAATAGGGGAGACTGGGGTTAATCAGAAGGTTTTTGCTATTTTGGACTACTGCACTCTTTTGCACCTTACTCCTTTGTAATAAGATGCAAAAGTGTAAACATATCATTGACGTTGACATTGACAGTACCTGATACGATCAAACTAATAGGTTCCTACAACTAATTTACAAAGTGGACTGGTTAGGTTAGTGGAAAATTTGAATTGACGTTTTAAATGACGTTGGTGACATTAAGGCTACCCCACACTAGCATCTTTCGAGCGTCCACGTCGCCCGAGCGCCCGCGCAGCCTTGACGCTGAAAAGACGCTAGTGTGGGGTTAGCCTTAGTATCATAGTTACAGATTTGTAAAGTAACAGCATTTGACTAACCATAGGTATATCTTATTTCATTGAATTAAAGCATATGAATGTTTAGCTATGTCGTATTTTCAAATGTAACTTACAACAATTACAACGTATTGGAAATAAACCTTGTTTTGAATTTAACTCTAGCTAGTTTAGCTAGACTACATTTTAACAGCTGCTGTGCTGTTAGTTATTACTGTTTAACGGCCTCCTAGCCCAGTTGGTAGTGACCCTGCCTATGAAGCAGGAGGTCCCGGGTTCGAATCCTGGTCAGGGCATTTATTTGTGTGCTTAGCACAGATATTTGTTCCTGAGTTATGGATGTTTTCTATGTATTTAAGTATTTATCTAGATCTATCTATTATATATATCGTCGCCTAGTACCCACAACACAAGACTTATTGAGCTTACTGTGGGACTAGGTTGATTTGTGTAAGATTGTCCTAATATTTATTTATTTATTATTTATTTATTTATAAACAACTTTGTACTAATACTAAATCTACAAATTCATTTGAGTAGGAAAGCTTTACAAATAAACATGCAAACCACGTGTGTTGGACAAACAACATGGATATTGCATATTAATGCTGCATAATGCGAGTTTTTACGTCAATCCCGACTGGTTAGAGTTTAGGTAAGTCACGAGGTAAGCAGCTGACTGTTGTCGTAAAGAGGACGATAATATATTCATTATACTTCAAGTTTCGGAAAATATTCCATTATACTCGTATCGATAAATAACAACGCCATTTCTCACACAGAGACACACGAAATTGAGAATGATATGTTTTTTAATACCACAACGGTGGCAAACAAGCATACGGCCCACCTGATGGTAAGCAGTTAACGTAGCCTATGGACTACGTTACTCCAGAGGTGTCACATGCGCGTTGCCGACCCTTTACAAAAAGGAGGATTCACTGTATTGACGGCTGAAGGAACAAGAGGGTACCTCGTTGTCAACACAAGTGGGACCCGGCGAATAAAAGTTAGCAGTAGTAAGTATTAACTTTTTGATTTGATTTTGATAAGGAGGGCACTCAAGCGCAAGGAAAAACCCATCAGAAACACGCATTACTGAAACGCATCCTCGCACCGCTCCGCAACAGTGCACAAGATCGCCCATGCTAAAGATATATCTAACATTATAAAAAATTAATTATTAAGTACCATTTAACTGCGCTCGAGTTTAATACGGGTCAACTTGCGTGTACATTGTAGTAAGTAAAGTGTTACGTATACATTGTTCTTGTGTGTATAACAGTTTCAGTTTGGTGCCATGACCAGGATTAACCTTATCGAAAATTACAATATCTGTACAGTCCATACCAAAAATATATATACACTTTGCACTATACTCCTTTGTAATAATGTTTAACCATGTATGCGTGTTTTTGAGGTTGAGTTGGTTGAGCACGACATGATTTAGACTTTTTTGGGATTTCGTTTTAAAAATGTTTTCAGACAATCGAATAGTTTGCTGCTTAATAAAACGGCACAGTCGGTATTGATATGCAACGGTATCGGTAGAGAATAGCATTCATTTCAGCTGATAATGAATTCTGAAAACCGTTATTATTCGATGCCGACCGGTGAAAAAACTACTAGGCCGCTCCGATATATTTGATGGCGATTGTATGTACCTACATGTGGATATGCAATGATGTTACTGCAGACTCGTTTAATCTGAACATAAAAACTTAACTAAATTGATTGCAAATACGTGAATTATTTGAAATGAATATACTTATAAGAACGAACTTAAAGATGCCTACACGCACATTGTTGATAAGTCTGTAGTATTAGTCGTGTCTCTATTGTTTCCAGTTATGTCTATGTAGATAGTATGTATTATGTCTACGCTATGGAATCGAAACATTCGAACCATGAAAGGAACAAAAATCAATTTATATTCTGATTATGTGTAAGTAAGCATTATTTACGTTCTAGCGACAAATTAATTTGTTTTCACAATTACCGTCAAATGCCACTTCCCCTTAAATGCCAGGCAAATCTAAACAATCACGCTGTTTACAAAATAAATATAGATGTGTTTGACGAGCCAGTAGCTATAGTTATGTACAGTCACCGGCAATAGTATCTTCCTACATCAAGGCTGCAAAAATATGTGACACGCTCTAATATTTGTAGTGCCATAAGAGCGTGTCATTTTGCGGCCTTCATGTAGGAAGATACTTGCCGTTGACTGTACACCGGAAAAAACTGGTTTAGTAGGCAGATGACAATACTAATTTTATGTATTGATGCGTGTTCGATATTTTGTAATCCTCTAACAGTCAATCACGAGCGTAACTCGTTAATATGGTACTTATAATTTTCAACTCTATTGATAATGATAACGCGTTGACACTTCTTTGAGGTTCAAAAAATGATTTTTTTTAGTTGGCTGTTAAAGGCCTAAGGCTAACTGACAATGACACCAAATATTATTAATTTATTAGCTTATTTATTTATCGTATGGCTTAGATACATACAATTTATTAGCTAAATATACTAGATGGATTTGTCAAAACCGTGTAGATGGTTATGATTATTGTTCTATTTAAAAAAAAAGGTAAAATGGACAACTGCATAAAAACTTACATCGACGTATATAAATAAGAGATTTCTTTCTTGATTGCGGGACTTAACTGTTCTACCTGCTTACAGTTAATAGGTATTAGATAGGTATGTTAAACCTTCCGTTAATATTCCATTAAATATTCCATTCGCTTTTAGGCCATTTGATAAAAATAAATGTAGGTACTATGTAGGTGTATGGTAGGCCCCCTACAAGGTGGACTGATGACCTGGTGAAGGTCGCTGGAGTCCGCTGGATGCGGGTGGCACAGGACCGGTCATTGTGGCGTTCAGTGGGGGAGGCCTATGTCCAGCAGTGGACGTTTTTCGGCTGAAATGATGATGATGATGATGACTATGTATTTATACTTAGAACACCTCAGATGGCATATGGCCAAAGAGTTCAAACGAAAATCCGTATTGTTTTAAGTAATTTTAGCCTGGATAAAACATTATATTCAACTTTCTTGATAGTTCTAATAGGCCGGTACTGGAACGTTAAATTTGGCCTTAAAAAATTATAACTCACAAGTCCGATTTTATTTTATTATCAGTAAGAGTACAATGAGCACTAACGGCGAAAATTTTTATCTAACTGTTTTCGAGGATGCTGTAGGTATAATATAGGTATTTGTTTGCGACACTCGTAAATTCAAGATAAGATAATTCGAGTGGTATTTCTTTTCATTCGATTATCGGATTTAACTATATGAATGTACCCTGACATTTGCTAACAGATTTACCAATGGCCGTATTTATTTAAATTTAAAACAAATAAAAAAATATACTTCCTCCAAAAGATAATTTAAGTGGTATATGTTAACTGAAATATATTAAAAACTATCGAAGGCGAGTAATAGATTTGATTTATAACACATTATTCAATAGATTATTTTTTAATGAACAATTTAATTTTTAAAGCGTTCTAATAGCTATATAAGAAATCTCCGAAATTTTCAAGTGGGCGCATTCTGTTCATTATCTTTATACTAAAACTTGCATCAAAATTCTAACGATTTTATCAATCGCTCGAAGTTTTCTGAACTTATCAGTTCTAAACATAATCCAAACGCGCGGAGATTAAAGCGGGAGTCTATCGCGTCATGGCATGGCGCTAGCGGCGGGGCCAATCACGACGCGCCGGGCGCTGTTGCCTGACCGCTGCGCGCCGTTGCCTGTCTGCTGTTTCCATGGTAACCCAGTAGGCACGCGAATATTGTATCTTTACGTTTGGTCCACAGAGTGAATAATATGACTGCCTAATGCGAAGCTTGGTTTGATAATGATTACTATAAAGTGCGATGTTTTTTTTTGTTGAGAGCATGCCCCTCTATGGTGCGAATGAATGAAAAAGCGGACATTCCTACTTTTTCACTTCTCATGCTCTAAAAGTCTGTCGTACATTTAAGCTCTAGTGCTAATATGTATACATAATTTCACTTCTCATAGTTCTTATTGTTATGTCCTTTAAGTCTAATTTCGTAAAGTCTGTATAGTATGTATGACTATGGTCTAAAACCCATATTACCACAAGAACAATTTTTCCTCACTTGGTTCGGGAAAATAACCACCTAGAGGTAATATGGCTTACTTTAGACCCTTGTCAAACAATCTACTATTTTCCGAAAAATGTATTTTTTTAATGAAATGAAATGTTTATTTGTATAACACAGGTGGTACAAATAGGGTCTTAATTTACAAAGGTGCTCTGTGTTTTGCCTATTGGCATACAAAATTATTGTTGTATTGTTCCATATTCGGTAGGAAATAGTATACCCTGGAGGCAATCGGCCTGTTTGGAGAAAAGTCGTCGACATCTCTTCTAAATACCCAAAACTGGTATACATGTGTTCCCCGTGGTCTTCAGAATACGAATTGACTGGTTTTAGTTTATGGAGGGGGGGCGGATACGACGAAAAAAGTGAGGGAAAGATGGCGGACGACCATCATCGAAATTTGTTCACAACTCGAATCATATCGGACCGATCGATTTGTGTGAGATGTCATCTGAAAGACCATTAAAGTACTATAGTTGTTTCTAAATAGAGGCAGTCATCACATTAGTCGTTTACGAAATATTTGAAAAAATATGAATTTTTATCGTGCCTGTTTAGATAAAGTAGTGATAAAACATGCTTATAACTCAATAAATAAAGTATGGATTATTATAAAGTAGACGGAAAAATGTATAAGCTTTCAAAAAACTAGCGTATGGCGGTCGATCGACGTCGTATTTTCATTATTGCTCGGAATTTATTTTATGGATCAAATCCTGATGAGTATCATTTGAATGCATTTTAAATTTACTATAATAGGTTAATTGAGGTCTGAGATGTAAAATTAACAGTTTTTAGATTTTTTTTGAAAACGTAACATTTTTACTTAATAGACTGGTGGAAACAGGCTTGTTTGCAGAAAAGTCGTCGATATCTCTTCCAAATACCTAAAACGGGTATGGATATGGTCCTCCTTGTCTCCAAGATATGAATTGATCAATTTTATTTTAAGAGGAGGGGACGAGTCGAAAAAAGGAGGGCGGACGCGGTAAAGATGGTGTCCGATCGTCATTGAAATATGTTCACATTTCGGTCTATGGGACCGATATATTCGTTTGAGATGCAATTTTAAAGATCATTAAACGTACTATGATTGTTTTTGAATAATTGTAGGCATCACTTTAGCCCTATACAAAATATTTGAAAAAGTATGATTTTTTACCGTGCATGTTGGCGTAAGTACTGATAATAAATACATGCTTATAGCTCAATCAATTGTAACTTTACCGCAATTAATGTTATTTTCAAATGTTTTGTTTTGTAAACGACTACATTGATGACTACGGTTATTTATAATCAATTATAGTACATTAAATAATATTTACAGACGAATCTTTCGGTTCCATAGGACTCGAGATGTAAATAAATTTTGATGACGGTCGGCCACCATCTTTCCCCCCTCCTTTTTTCGACTCGTCCCCTCCTCTATAAAATAAAACTGGTCAATTCATGTCCATCCATCACAATGAGGAATATACCAGTTTTAGGTATTTGGAAAAAATGTCGATGATGACTTTTCTTCAAATATGCCCGTTTCTTCCAGTAAATATGTTACAATCCTAAAAAAATTGTTAATTTTGCAACTTAGACTTTAAAGAACTGATAATTTCAGTAAATTTAAAATAATTTCAAATGACACAAATCACGAATTGATCCGTTAAATAGATTCTGAGAAATAATGAAAATACGACGACGGTCGGCTGCCATTGTAAGACGAAACGTAGTGACCCATTCTGAACAAAATTCATCAATACTCGGTTATATAGTATTACATAGGGTAGCCAATCATTTGGCAAACAACATTTCATAAAATATTCATTTCACAAACAAAATAAAATATTCATTTCACAATGATTCCCATAAATAATTTTATATATTATTGTTTCACAAATAGTTCAAAAGACAAATTATTTGCTTGCAAAAACACTATATTACAAAACATTATTTGGCAAATTATTCATTTGCTATTCAGGGCAATTAACAAAATAACGCATGGTAAAACGTTAGTAAAATGCATTATTTGGTACCTAAATTCTTCGTTTAATAATCTCATGGTGTGTATGCCATTTATACGTGTATTATCTACGAGTACTACATTTTAAAAATATATTTTGTAATATAAATCCCATCCCATCTCCATAAACTAACACATTTTGTACTTTAAAAGTTAAGTTTGTTTTTGTTGAATATTATCACGGACAACTATGATTTGAGAGAGCCCAGATAGATGCGACGACGAGCAAAGCGAGGAGGAGCGTGGTAGATTAACTGCGACCTTACAGTTCTAGTAACTTATGTCGGGGTTAATAGAAATGTAAAATACCCATAATGTCAACATACCCATTTATCTTAATTGCTTCGCAATCACTTATTTTTAAAAAACAGCCACGGCTTTATTGTCAATGTATACACATAAAATTAACATTTTCATTTAGTTTTAGTAAAAATATCCATGAATTACTTATATTTCAGTGAAAACGAAATTCTTTTATAATATTTTGTCTTGTGTCAAATGCTATTTTTGCTTAGAAATACAGTTGTCAGTCAGCCATTCTTGTTTATCTTATTTTACTATTGTCCCTAAATTTATCTGGAACCGACTTATTAACCGACTTCAATTAAGGGAGGGAGTTCTCAATTAGTTTGCATTTATTTATTGTACTTATTATATTCAGTAAAAAACAATAATTTATCTATTGACATTTTGCAAAATAACGGATTTTAAAAACGATTTATTCACGAAATGAACGTTTGTGAAAAATTTGTCTTGCAATATATTTATTTATAAAGCGTCCAAGTTACTAAATGTATATTTGTCTAATAATGATTTATAAAAATGAACATATTTAGCAATGACTTGTTGAAACGAATTGTTGTTTGTTCAGTGATTATTTGCGAAATGTTATTTATCAAATGAATCATTATCAAAACGAAAGCTCATAAAATTTCCCGTATATTTTGTCATAACATTAATTGTGGTTAAGTTATAATTTATTGAGTTATAAGCATGTTTTGTCAGTATTTACGCAAACATGCACGATAAAAAAAACATATTTTTGTTAAATAAGTATTTTGTAAAAGACTAAAGTGATGACTACGGTTATTTACAAACAATTGTAGTACATTTAACAATCTTTCGAATGACATCTCATACGAATCGTTCGGTCTCATAGGACTCCAGATGTAAAAATAATCGATGACGTTCGGCCGCCATCTGCCCTCCCCCCCCCCCCTTTTACCAACTTGCCCCCCCCCCCTCCATAAACTAAAACCCGTCAATTCGTAGTCAGGAGACTACGAGGAACACATCCATACCAGTTTTAGGCATTAAGAAGAGATGTCTACGAAAATCGTGAAGGAGACGACTTTTGTTTAATTTGCCTCTAGACTATTATGGCAGGCTTATGAAACTCTCCCGCGCGGCCTCGGTTAAATACCTATGCGCCGGAGCCTGCCACGACCCGCCGGCGGGACGGTTAGTCAGTGAACCGAAAAGTCTATGCCAATAAGCCCACTCATGCTTTAAAAGAGGAAATTCGACGCTGCATTGGAGAAATTCAGCCGCATCTATGCAAAATGGTCATAGACAATTTTGACAAAAGAGTGCGTATGTGCCAGCAAAGCCTAGGAGGACATTTGCCTGACGTATTATTCCACAAATAACCCTATTTTATGTATTTCAAGATTTTATATACAAATATATTATAACGATAACGAAAAAAAATGTGTTTCTCATCAATTTCAAATCTTGCGTCCTTTTTGGGACACAAAACCTAACTTTAAATAAAGTATTTCCAGATTTCCCCACATTGACCTTAGATTATTACTATGAATAGTATGAATAAACTGTTGTAGTACAGTCGCCATCAGATATATCGGAGCGGCCAAGGTGGTCACAAATATCTGAACAACGCCTTTATTGTCAAAGCGATAAGGTACTTGTTCAGATATTTTTGAGTACCGTGGCCGCTCCGATATATATGATGGCGACTGTACAATAAATAATAAAATTAAATAAAGATTTTAATATACATTTGGTTATGAATGAAATTTTAATTAAACGGTTAAGTTCACGAGCCACAACCATAAATAGCTCTGTACTTACTTTTACAGTAGTTTAAGTATTTCAATGATTGCACAATGAAAATAAAAGTAAACCAAGAAAAAAATACTTTTATTTCAATACTGTGGGCTACCGCAATTCGTATTCAAAAGTAAAAACATTGCCTGGCCCGATTAAGGGTTAATCATAATGTTGTATGAAAGGTGAATGACAAGCTACGGCGCGTCGTGATTGGTGGACCCGCTCCTGCTGACCGCGCCTTAGACTGCCGCGCAAATCTCCTTGCGTTCAAATGACGAATTGAACTGATAAGCTCGTGCACTGTTCAGCTATTGATAAATTCGTTAGTTTTTGTGTATATACATTACTATAACGATAATAAACTAAACACGCTGACTTGGAAATTTTCTAAATTTCTTTTATGGTCAAGACAGCGCTTTTTAAAATTCAAATGCTTAAATAAAATCGATCTATTGATGAATCTATTATAAATTAAACTGATAGTTATCTTTGATAGCTTTCAATACATTTCAGTAATCATAAAACACTTTAGTAATCTTTTTGTGAAAAAAAATTTTTTTTCAGCATTTTATATTATCCTGAAACAAACTCTTGACAAATGCGTTAGTAAATGACAGTTGATGTTCAAACAGTTAAATAGGATTATATCATGAAGAAACTTACCGCTTGTATAATCTTACCTTGAATTAATAAGGCCTGCTAACAAATACCTACTTTATACCTAAATCTACGTCAAGATCCGATATATTTTTTTATAAGGAGTAGTTTTCAGAGTATTCTAACAGACTACAAAAAATAGCGCACTTGTGAGTTATAAAAGTTAATTCTGTATTTGTACCCCACTATAAAGTGATTCTTAAAGTCTATGGGCTAGGATTAGGATTTTTCTTAATTCATCGCAATGGAGCCCTAAACTATCAGTCGGCCTGACGATATTGGCCTGTCAGTTGTTCGGAGCTTTCAAATTTTTGTTCTAACAGGCCGATATCGTCAGGCCGACTGATAGTCGGCGGGCCCCCTAATAATGTGATTTCAGGTAAAATATATTGGACAATCGAGATCCATCGAGGTTAGTTTAATTGCAAAGTTTAATATTTATAAGAACGAACAGTGTAAACCTTATTTCAACGACGTAAACGTTTTGTTTGCATAACAAATGCGAATCAGCCTTGGAACACAAAACCTCATCAGAACGATAATTTCGTTTAAACTCGATAACGTTACGAATTTACATCTAAGTACCTAATAGTAGTACTAGGATATAATATATTTATGTATCTACTTATATCATATATCTTGGTATTCGTTGTTTTAAAACTAAAAGCAAGTATATCTTTAGAGTTGAATTGAAATACGCGAAAAAGGACAGAATACACGCAACGCGACTGATTTTAAAACATGTTTCAAGATGATAGCATACCGTAACTAACCTACATAATTTAGTCGGTTTCATTGTTACCCTTCAAAGAGCGGTGGAGGGTAATAAACGTTTCTATTGTACTTAGGGCCTTTTGGAAGTAAGCAATAATCACAAGGCTGAGTCTATGATAAGGACCAACGATAATAGCGCCTCTCATCATTCTCTATGTTTGAAGTATCAAGTCCAAAATAACAATGTTAATGGAAAAGTTACAATCAATCAAACATATTGTAGACAGATCAATTGTTGAGACATGTGCTGATACTAATACTAATGATTAGATAACAACACTTTAAATACAAAGTATGCGAACTTCGTTTTCATGAAAATGTCAAACAACACCTAGGTTTTTAACCTTAGACTAGTGAACCAACCGGACCGGCCATGTCTGTCATTTTCTATACAAAGAGAGTCTGCCGATTTTAGCGGGGGAAGGGAACGTCAAATGTATGCGAAACGTCAAAATAGCCACGCCAGATAAACATCAGTCCATACAATGAGTATGACCACTGGTCATACATTTTCGGCAGAGGGGAACGCCTGTCAATGGTCAACGGTTGGATAAAAGCTCTAAATTTTTAACTATGGAAAATTGTGTTACAATTGTAAACCACTTTGTATGGTAAGCAAGAGGTCAGAATACAGTCTTGAATTAAAAATACTTAAGTAATACTTTAAATAGTCAGACCGCTTGAACTCTGCACCGGATTGGCACCAGCGTAAACGCGAAATTCAGGTATATGGAAAATGAAGTAGTTAAGCATTTTGCCGCTACAAAGTCCTTGTAGAGTCACGTGCTCACGTGGTAGTAAATATTCCAAGCAAGCGTGAAAAATAGGGTTTGCCCGGATCCGTAATGAATGAAATTATCCGGATCCAGGGATCTTCCCATACATTTCAGTTCCGCCGTGCAAGCCCTAGTGTCAGGACATTCAGGTTACAACATGACATGACTATATAGTAAAAGAAAGAATGAAGTGCGCGGGGGATAATCCATGCAAACTTCGTCAGGAGCCTGCTCTTGACCCGATGACGTGTATGGTAATATCGGTAAGTTAAACCGCTTCTTGCGTCATCTTTTATTTACCATGGCTTTCCAGTCCTCGAGAATATCATAGGCTAAATTAACATCCGAATATTTGGACAGATGGACATGACTTGCATAACTGAATTCAGGATTTTTTTAATTTAACTTGACTTTTAAACCTTTGATTATTAAACCAACCGGATGCGACACGCGCTCTTATTTCTATCGGAAAAAGTCTGCCGTTTTTTGCGGGGGAGGGGAACGTCAAATGTATGCGAAACGTCAAAATAGCCACGCCAAATAAACGTCAGTCCATACAATGAATATGACCACTGGTCATACAGTTTTGGCAGAGGGGAACGCCTGTCAATGGCCACTCCGCTTGGTTTAACGCTCTAAGTTTTAAACCAACACCTATGACATATGTATACATATAGGAGAAGGACATATACATTCAAAACGCATAAAAATATCTTCGTCTTGTTTTAACTCAGCGCTATATTCATAAGCAAAAAGAAATGACAGAATATACGTATACAACCCTAATGTGGCCGAAATATTCGCCATTTTATGTGCACGAAACGTAATCACTTTAGCTATCGATTTCTTACCATTTTCTATTTTCAACATACTGCCATTACTATGTACCCAGCTTGGAATCAAACACATTATCTTAATTAAATAATTTGACCACTAACCGCTTAATCTCAAACAAATCGATTCTTTGAATGGGTCCATGACTCCACAAGAACCGTAATTAATTAATTATGTTCCGGTTTTTTAGAACTGCAGAAGGTAAAGAACCTGCATAAGGAAAAGGTTTGTGTTATTGAAGGAACTACCGTTGACGACGCCACGATTTTCTTATAAGAGTTATAAGAAGTGAATGATCCAGGTGATACAGTCACCATCAAATATATCGGAGCAGCCAGGGTATTCAAAAATATCTAAACAAGCACTTTATCGCGTTGATGAAGAGGCAGCTACGTAAAGAGAGACCTAAGCCCTCTTACGTGTACACCTACAACGCAACTGGCCAGCTCTACTGCCACATGTGTAAAAGGGTATTCAAGACCAAGCTCGGCCTGGCCAGCCATATCAGGGCTCACAATAGTCAACCTCCATAAGGTTTGCATTGGGGTCGCCGTCATCGAAATCGATGAGGAGGACTATATATAATAGAGGTGTTGTTCAGATTTTAAACACAAAACTTCCGTGAGAATCAGACATATTAAATAAATCACGGGTTACTCACGTATTGACGGAGCACATATTAGACTCGGATTCGACACACTACATACGTTTCGATAAGGTAGCCGTACTGGCGAGAGAAAAATATGCGGTTCAACGGAAAGTACGGGAGGCTATCGAAATTAGTCGGCATCCGACTTTTAATCGCGATTGTGGATGGTCAGTGCCCCCCAGCTGGAAAACTGTGTTAGGTAATGCGTCGGTGCTCAGTGTGGACGATCCTTTAGAACATGACGTAGTGAGTGTGGTGTGTTACCCTACATTTGACAATGATGCTGAAAACGAGGGTAGTATCATGAATAAGCTCCTCGTTATGGAGCGAAACATGTCGAGCAATATTCGACTTAAAATACGTGAGTAACCCGTGATTTATTTAATATGTGTTGTTCAGATATTTGTGACCATCTTGGCCGCTCCGATATATCTGATGGCGACTGTACAATACCTTACAGATTCGTAGCTGACTTGGAAATTTGGTAATTGTCCGGGATATTTTATTAAGAATTATTTTACTTGATATTCGGTTTTAATTAGTTTACTTTTTCATATCATACTTTTCGACTAAGAGTAAAAAATTACAAATTATTTTTTTATTTTCAGTACCTATAAAACTTCTCATTCATTTCAAACGAATTCTAAGATATATATTTTCATACATTAATACTCGGTTGAAGAAGAGAATGTTGATTGCCATTAGAATTTAGCATTTTATTTAAATGCCAGCTACTTCCTCTACTCTGACCTAGCATCTACATATTCATTAAAACTTTATTGCACAATACAAATATAATAACAAGTACAAATGACGGACTTAATGCCTGAAGGCATTCTACGTATCCAGTCGACCTTCTTACTTATAACACATCTGAACCACAGAGTCGAAACATTAGCAGAATGAGCCTGCGTTATCACTACAAACTGAGATTTCAAGCCGATTTCTCACTTATATCGTTTGGGTTTGACCCGTAAATGTGTGAGTATAGTAGTATAAAACGTGGATATGTCGGCGGCCGATCGTAAAATCAGGCAGATCGTAATGTTCCTGTGTAATGTTTTAACGATAGTCACATCACACCAAGTATATAAGGTAGGTTAGGTTCGTTAGGTTGCTTCAGATACCCGAAGGGCAAACTGCCCAGAAATAGGGACGACTCAGGGAACGAGTCAAAGGTTTTCACGTTTCACGATATGCCTGATTTTACGATCGGCCGCCGACAGATATATGTATGTTCTTAGGGACAGCTCACTCTGATAATCTTTCATCTGTGCTCAGGACTTCTCAATACGAGGCCACACAACTCGCATAGTGAAAGTCGACAAGACGGTTTCTTTAAAACATAACACGAACGAATCAAGCAGTCACTTGAAATTCAAGCATATATATAAAGGCTAAGAGTCGATTTACAATGATTTTATATTGCAATTAGTATCTTGCTTAGGAATCTGTATGATGCATAATAAGTTTAAATGGCAGAAGAGCTGTATTTACGCTTTTACGAAGCGCATCGCGTCCGCTGACCTAGTTTATTTTGCCATAACAAACATGGATTTGAATTGTAGGATATCACAACAATCACTTGTATTTAAATGACGAATATAGCAGCGTATTATCTTTTTTTTATCGCAGGGATTGCTCAAGTTGTCGGGATTTTTTCGATGAACGATTTATTGACGACGTTTTTAACTTCAATTTCGGTGATATGGCGCTGATATCAGCAGACAGGTCAGAATTTGATCTAAAATCGATAGAAGTCTAAAGTTGTATTTACTTCAGCGGAGTAATCTGACAACTCTTAGGCGATTATCACACTGGCGCCGCAACCGCATGCGGCGACGGTTAGTATGCAAGCGTGACAGCGCTATACATTATGCAGAGCGCTATCTTGCTCGCGAACCAGCGCGCAGCGCCGCATGCGGAAACCGCAGCAGTGTGAAAGCCGCCCTAACGTTTGTATGCCAGGAGCTGTCACATTACTCTGCTCAATTAAAAATACCAATGTTAATCTAACCGCCTTTATTATATTGTTAGATATTTGTGTGGAACCCGCTTTACTATCTAGAGTGTATAGAAACGCCTTAAGCGTGACATTGAAATTAGCTGTCAAAGGCGGCAATGCGGGGAGAACTGTCACTTTTCTTGGACCACGATACGCTCGGTGGACATTGTTTTATATTCTGATTTAGTTATTTAGAGCTAATTCCTTGATTTCATTGTAAAACCTTTGATTATAGAACCCAAGTTTGATCTGGAAGAGTTTCATTTCCAACAATATATTTTCATTAAAATCAAAACAACCTCGTTTACCTCCTCAATGAGCCCTACCTAGTTCTCGTCCTGGCTTTTCTATAGCTGCATTTTTATATTACAGGTTATTATTTAGTTCTTGTTATTTCCGTTTGGGTTTTCTCGGTGGTTTTTCTAGGTCGGGAAACCCAAAAATGCATTTACTCGTATTATAATACGTCTCCGTATAATGACATGACTAAGATTCATCTTATTGATGGACATGGAGGAAGGAAATACAAAAATATAGCGGATCATTTGTGTGAGGGGCATGAGTGATATGGTCATTTAAAATATCTTATAACAGTAATAACCACATTTGTACAAATATTTTCTATTAGTATGATATATTAACCCTTTGACCGCCCAGCATCGGACGGAAAAATCTCGGCAAATCGGTTCTATTTTGGACGTGATTTCACGTGCTGGCGCTCTGAGGGCACTACTTTCCGTGCGCGTGATATGACGTCTTTGGCGGTCGACGAAGGTAGACTTTAGGCAAAGGTCTACCTTCTATTACCACTCCATGGTAATCAATGGCCCGTAATTCAAAGTTTTAGTCAATAAAAAAAATCACTCTCAAATCATGCCTGGAATTTTGTCCGTGACCGATGAAATTCTAAAAGTAGTTTGGATAAAGCCGGTTTTTGCAATAACGTATAAATTAGAGATGGGCCGACTAGTCGCCGACTAGTCGGGAAAGCCGACTATTCGGCATCATTTGTAGTCGGCGATTAGTCGGCGACTAGTCGGCAAAAAATGCCGAATATTCGGCACTTTAATACCTACTAGGAAAATAAGAACTTGGCAGAAGTTTAACCCTTTTCTTAGTTATGAATATCTAAATCTTATTATAGTGTTTGTTTTCTTTTTGCCTTCAAACCCGCCAGCGCTGCTCATGAACGCGTGATAGACAATGGCACGGCGGACGAAGCGAAACGAGCGTTTCTAATTGCACCCAAACTTAGCCAAAACCTACGATCGGCATTGCCTAACTAGTCGGCCGATTAATCGGCAATTTGAAAACCGATTAGTCGGCCGATTGTGTAGTCGGCAAAAACCCTAGTCGGCCCATCTCTAGTATAAATTATACAAAAGTGAACTCGCGTTACTCATGTTTAAAATTGTTGAACAACATTACACAACAAACATTGTGTTGCCGAATATTTTATAACTGTCTCACTGTACGTAATGCTAATGAATAAAGACTGCCAACCTTAAAGAGAAATATTTGGAGGGTTATACAGGGTGTAATCTAAAACGTGATACAAGATAATCAAACCTGAATCTATTCATGATATTGAACAACTTTTACTATGGGAGCAACTTTGTAAATTTACAAAAAAAATTAAACTTCTCATACATTTTCGTCTACCTATCCTTGACTTTTTCTATGGAGCAGCTCAATTTTTTTATTTTTTTACAAAGTTGCTCCCATAGTAAAAGTTGTTCAATATCATGAATAGATTCAGGTTTGATTATCGTGTATCACGTGTTAGATTACACCCTGTATAGTCATATACGTAGGAGTTAATCACCGACGATGTGGAAATTCTGCTAAAAGTAGAATACTAATATTAAATTTACTTGACCTCAGCCCTTGAGATAGTTGAGATACCGTCAAGAGAATAAATAATAAATATAAATAAATATTAGGACAATCTTACACAAATCAACCTGTTGTGTTGTAGGTACTAGGCGACGATATACAGCCTTGGCCAGAAGTGTTGAGCATAGGTGTTTTTTGTTTACAATTTTGATGTTAAGCATTATTTCCCTATCCTAACAATGTACGGTAACGGTAAATGTTATATTTTATTTATAAATATAGAAAACTTCACTTAATAACACTTTCAAGGTACTTAAAAAATATGAAAACAGAAGGTACCAAAAATGTAAATTTAAGTCGGTGCGACATATTGCAAATATTCTATGCAGTTAGTACAGTGGAAACTGGATAAGTGGAACCTGGGTTAGTGGAAAACCTCTTTAAGCGGACCCAAGTTCTCGGTTCCAGTCCCTTGGCAAGGAATTACCTCTATAAGTGGAATTTTGAGACCTCTATAAGCGGAATCCATTTTTTCAAAATTTTCTTATTTTTACCTCTGTAACTGGAAGCAGCTGTCTCCGAAACCTCTACGAGTGGAATATAATATAACATATTCTCGATATTGAAAGAAATGTGGTAAATTGTGACTTAGGTCAACAAACCAAAATGACAGATTTTTTTCATTAAAGTACAATCGGTACATTGATTTATTTAACCATACTGGTTTCTCTTACATAAATAAATATTAGGAGTGATTTTGTTTAAATATAAGTTACTTCATAACAAAGGACACATATTATTTTTTCATATGAATACTGTGGATTATTTACAGCATTGCTTTTTTTAAGTCAAGATTACATACCAATTTTTTTACATATCTACTCGTACACACATATTTAATAAAAGATGATTATTTAAGTCTTGATCTAAAAACCATATACGTGGCCTCTATAAGCGACATTACTAGCATCCACAACCTCTGTTAGCGAGAGCCTCTGTAAGTGAGAAAACGTTTTATTTGAACCTGGTTAAGTGGAAAACTGGATAAATGGAAAACCTGGATAAGCGGAACTAAACAGCCGGTCCCTTGCGATTCCACTTATCCAGTTTCCACTGTACTAACTTCAACAAAACATGCCTATTAGTTTAAATTAATTGACAAAATAACTTAAACAAAGATGGAAACGATGGACTTAACTTTCCAGTTTTGTATGAAAATCGCATTGGTGCTTAACACTTCTGGCCAAGGCTGTATATAATAGATATATAATAGATAAATACTTAAATACATAGAAAACATCCATAACTCAGGAACAAATATCTGTGATAAACACACAAATAAATGCCCTGACCAGGATTCGAACCCGGGACCTCCTGCTTCATAGGCAGGGTCACTACCAACTAGGCTAGGAGGCCGTTGAATGAAAGAATGGGAATGAGAATGGGACGACAATACCTACTAAAGTAAACTAATAAGACAACCGCATTTAAAATTTAGATTCAACATGAACCTAACTCTATTGATTCTAATTTCCAGAGGTGTCACACACACATCGCTACGTCTCCAAATAAATATACAAGGCTTCGCTGCATACTTGCAAAATGGGGAAAGCAACTGTCAAAGTGACATCTCCAAAATTGACCCTTAGAAAACTAAATTTGTATGGCGCGAAGTAGTTTTTATTTATTTTCGCGAAAATAACTTAATGTTTTGTCTCGAATTGCTCCGAAATTTAAATCCACCGGATATTGACTTGACAAGATTAACGCCATAGGGAAGGTTTTTCCCTACATACAAGTTAATGACCATTCATCGTCTGTCACTTTCTATCATTGTTTGCATCTTTTTCTCTTATTATATGGAATCTGGAACAGCGCCGTCTGCAAGTTTTCACCGGCCTTCCCCAATTGAACTGCATATTTTAGAGCCACTTTGTATGGAGATCAGTCTTTATTATTTTCCCGTCTAAGTTACACCGTGTGTTGTAATAATCACTGTAACACGCTAATTCATAAACAATAACTCGTACCATACTGGATTGAACTGGTTTTGGCTTACTGACTACCAGCGTTTATCTTATACCTTTTATATATTGACACGGGATTTTAAATCTTAACCAAAGGGAGTACAGTTTCAAATTGCACAACACTCCCAACGCACAGATAACCTCAACCACTAGACCACTGTGGATAGATCATAAGTACAACTCGGGGTCACCTCGCATCTGGTGCTCCCGTACTAATTTTGTATGAGAGCGCGACCGCTTATTTCAGTTGAGTTAACGTTTATGATCATTACTCATGTCAATTAAAAATATCCACAAAAATTAAGTTACAGGAGTGAACTTGGATTGTTATACAACAAATTGGTGTAGAATGCTATTGAGATGTGCTGTTCGAATCGTAGAAATTTACGAATAAAATTGCACTGATATGTGGTGACCTCGTGCTCCCTGTAAAAGCTTAATGATGAGGTGTCTGTGTAGTCGGTGTCCCAACGTTAAACGCAGGACAAGGGATTTTGAGCCTTAACCCAAAAAGATAAAGTTAAATACAGCCTAACACGGTGTATGTTACTAGAACATTGCAATTGAATCAGTGATGATTTGATCTTACAATGTGTTGAGGGTTGGAAGTCAATGAACAGTTGAACAATATGTATGACACTATCACTTGTTTAACCACTTGAGTACAGTCCGTGAGCTTTAAGAAGAACCTTCGGGAATCGGCGATGACACGAAGTAATATTGCTGTTCTGCTTTTTCATGTGTCACTGTTGATTGATACCCAACATCTCTTTTTAAAACCCGAAGGTTCTTTTTAGAGCTCACGGACTGTACCTGTATAATATATTTATATCATTTTATATGGTAAAGTGATTATTATGGGGTCATAAAGATTAAAGATATTTTGTTTGTTTGTTTATTTTAGCATGCGGTTAAGGTGAAATACACCGTAGGCTGCATTGGTGTAATTCCGATAGGAAAAAAGGGGCGGGTAATTACGAAAGTATACTCTTATTACAACGGGATACGAGCGATATTTGAATGATTTTCGGAATTACACGCTTAGCGAAATTACCCCAATGCACCTTACAAAAAATTAAAGGCATTTTGTAGCTGAATATGTAGATTGAGTAAACTTGGAATGTCATTTTTCTCAAAATTGTATAATTCCAAATCTCATCAAAATCCATCCTGCCGGATAACATGAAGAAACAAGTCAAAATTTGCATCAAATTACTTTCCCCATATATGGATAAAATGCGTTTTTCCTGTCAGCTTTCAAGGGATGAAGAGCGCCTTTCCAAGATGGGGTAGTCAAAATAAACATTTCTGTTCACCAGTGTGCCTGTGGGTCAATTTTTTTAGGCAAGCTGGTGCAATTTTTTTTTAATTTCTCCATGACCGGTAGGAAAATTGTCCACGCGCCTGAAAATTAGGCAAGTCGACGGGAATCGTGTTCTGTGGACGCGCCGCCACCGCTGTTCACTAGTCTGCGCCAAGTTCAATTGTTTAAAAGTTAAAAAGTCGTTTAAATGACAGTCACGATTGTTTATAAAAGTTGAACGGTGAGCGTGACTTGCCACATGAGAATTATGCGTCGTTCATGATTACTCGTGATATTTCTATCATATCACCAATACAATACATGACAAACAGAAGTCGGTTTACGGTTTAAGATATTTATTTCCCAAAGAAGAATACGAGTCACTTGTTATGAGAAATATACCCAATAAGAAACTACTATAGAAAAGGTTCTAACTTAGAAAAAGAAAAAACTTAACTTAGAAAAATACCTAGCAGTTAATGTAATATATTTTAAGAACTCAGTTTTTTTCATTCTTCAAATGCTACTAAGCTGTTATCTTCAAAATAAAGCTGTGTCAATAATGTCAAGCTCATTTTGAACATCCCGCCTTCTTAGCTTTTCTGCGGTTGACTATAGCAAGACTTCATGATAAAGAGATATTTTCCCACCCTAATATGAAACAATACTAATAATAGTAGGTATTTATTTTGTCACGATTCCATTGCGCAATAAAACGTATGTAATTAACACACAAAGTAAATTAATTCCTATTTCTTCATCAACTTTGCGACATTAACTTCGATTTGACGTAAAACGTTGATACATATTAATACAGGTGTCCCAAATTCATAACTGTGTTGTTTTAAGTACAGTAAATAATGTTATATTACTAATTAGAATGGTAATAATGCATTTAGTAATAATGCGAAGTTTATTACTACGTATCGTCAGGTGACAAGCAAAACTCACTAAGTACTACCACAAGTTCATAGCCATAATGAACCATACTGGCAACATAACAAGGTTGATTTTGGTTCATTTTATAATTAGTTAGTTTTGCTTGTCACCTGACGGTATAAAATAAAGAGTATTTTAAATACTGTTATTAATTCAAAAGCGTACGCCTTTTGGCGGTATAAGTAGAGGTCAAACGATGGTATCTAATCTAATAATCCCCTTATTCATAATCGTCTTACAAGTCTCATTTAGTTATTTTACGTGTTGTCTCTTTCTATCAAACACAATTGTCAAAGTGACAGTTAAGGGCAAATGATTATTAGATAAATGAGGCTTGTAGGACGTTTGATCATAGCGATTTCAGATTTTTCTGACGTTTCACGTACTTGCTTTAGTATATAATACATTAATCCGGCTCAGTACTTGCTTTATTCGTAAAATGTTTGTTATTCCATAAGAAACATACCGCGCGTAGATCTAGCGCCATCTATGATCGTTTATGAAAACAAAATAAAGTAAAATGGTGACTGTGGTCGTCTATATCTCTATAGTCTCTGGTGACACAGATCTGCCGTTGCAGTCCTTTACGGACTACGGTGTAGTCATTCGTCTTATCATCAATGTGCAATAGCTGTTACGGAGTTTAAAGACATACAAACATTCTTCAAACTATTGTTGTGTATCCTATTTTATGCTTCCGATGATTCCAAAGTCATCTTTCATATAAAAATGTTCACTGCATCAAATAAATTCTAGTAATATAGGCACACCGCACAGCCTAAAACCGCTGTACATTTGTCTGACGTGCTGTGACGTGACGAATCGGAACAGTAATTGGTTTCATACGTTTAATACAATCGCGTGCAATATATGCATGTATGTACAGTCAGGAGCGGAAGTAGCTAAGCAGGTGAGCTTGACACGACTTCATTGTTAAGAGAATAAGCGATAATTCTGACCACATAACCCACTTAGCTACTTGCTGCTGACTGTACATGTATAAGATTGATGTGGGATTTACCTCATGTCGGGTGAGAAGTCGACCGAGCAAGCATACCCGGCCACCATGTGTCCGGTGAAGGTCTTTTTCCGGTTCATCTTGAACCGGTTGAGTGCGCTGAACACCACGACCTAGTAGAATATAATAGAAATCGTTTATTCGTACCCGTAAACTCATAAATATAGGAATTTAAAAAATATGAAAGCCAAGGGACAAAGGGGGGTCGTCGTTAACACACTGCATCGTCTTTGAGGTCTGGCAACCTTAGTCACCGGCAGAAACACAACGCTAAGCCTTATGTCGATGCATGGACGAGTCCGCGATGAACTTCATGTCTACGTGGCCGTCACAGTGGCGAGTCTGTCTCAGCCGTACATTACAGTAACAACACAACCGACTTTGTTGTCCATGCATGGACCGGTCCGCGATGTACTTCATGTCCACGTGGACGCTGTGCTGTGGGGAACATGGCGAGTCTGTCTCGGCCGTACATTACACTAACACAACCGACCTTTTTGTCCATGCACGGACGGGTCCGCGATGTACTTCATGTCCACGTGGATGTCCCTGTGGACAGTGGCGAGTCTGTCTCAGCCGTACATTACAGTAACAACACAACCGACTTTGTTTTCCGTGCATGGACGGGTCCGCGATGTACTTCATGTCCACGTGGACAGTCGGGAACAGTGGCGAGTCTGTCTCGGCCGTACATTACACTAACACAACCGACCTTGTTGTCCATGCTCTGGCAGGCGAGCCACTTGCCGTTGGGCGCGCGCGTGACTGCGGGCAGCGAGTGCATGGACGGGTCGGCGATGTACTTCATGTCCACGTGGACGTCCCTGTGGACAGTGGCGAGTCTGTCTCGGCCGTACATTACACTAACAACACAACCGACCTTGTTGTCCATGCTCTGGCAGGCGAGCCACTTGCCGTTGGGCGCGCGCGTGACTGCGGGCAGCGAGTGCATGGACGGGTCGGCGATGTACTTCATGTCCACGTGGACGTCCCTGTGGAACAGTGGCGAGTCTGTCTCGGCCGTACATTACACTAACAACACAACCGACCTTGTTGTCCATGCTCTGGCAGGCGAGCCACTTGCCGTTGGGCGCGCGCGTGACTGCGGGCAGCGAGTGCATGGACGGGTCCGCGATGTACTTCATGTCCACGGGGATGTCCCTGTAAAAAACCAGAGGATTAGCGGACAACATCTTTAGAAGTGTTTTAAGCAAAGTTTCATAAAATTTTATAGAAAATTCAGAAATTAGGTATTGTAATGACTACTTTCGAAAAAATTGGCAAGAAAGTTTTATACATCCGGAAAATAATAAAAATTCAGAGCGCCCTCTGTCAACGTGATGAACTTGCATAAAAAACTCTGAGTTACACAATTTACCCTATCCAACAACTACCAAACTCACGACCCACGCTTTTGTGTTTTCATGTATTTTTGAGATAAGTCCCACCGAGTTTCTTGCCAGTCATAATTCTTCTACGGTTAGAGCCAGTGGCAGTTCCATATACCATAATTTAATAATAAGCGCAATTTATCTTTTACTCACCACTCCCAAACCCTCAGGCTCTTGTCATCAGAAGTGGTGACGAACCGTCGGTTGTCGTCCACAAACGTGATGGTGTTGACGGCTCCAAGATGCCGGTCGTATTCTTGTGCGATCTCCCCCGTTCGGGTGTCCCACTGAGAAAATTATAATAAAATGCATTTTTTTTTACTTTCTAAAGCTACAGTATTCGCTAATAATAATCACCTATTGTAGAGTACATATTAAATTTAATCGTAAAACTAAAAAAAATACAGGGCACGTACGACCCGCACACTGCATTTCTTGTGATCTACATAATAATCTTCTATTTAAAAGTACCGCCTAAGAATAAGTGGCGTTTGTCCTCGTTAGAATGTAATTTGACACAGTACGGCACTTTCCGGTACGTACGACCACAGATTGCTTATGATCCACAGAGATAACAAACACATATGATCTTCTTTTCGGAAGTGCCGGCCACGAAGAGATGTTGCTTGTCTTCGTCGGAATGGAACTTGGCGCAGTATGGCACTTGCGGGGCGTACTACCCTCACACTACAGTACTTGTGACCACAGGGATTACTCACGCATATGATCTTCTTGTCGGAAGTGCCGGCCATGAAGAGATGTTGCTTGTCTTCGTCGGGATGGAGCTTGGCGCAGTATGGCACTTTGCGGGAAGTACTACCCTCACAGTTAAGTTCTTCTGATCTACAAGGATTACTCACGCATATGATCTTCTTGTCGGAAGTGCCGGCCACGAAGAGATGTTGCTTGTCTTCGTCGGGATGGAACTTGGCGCAGTATGGCACTTGCGGGGCGTACTACCCTCACACTACAGTACTTGTGACCACAGGGATTACTCACGCATATGATCTTCTTGTCGGAAGTGCCGGCCACGAAGAGATGTTGCTTGTCTTCGTCGGGATGGAACTTGGCGCAGTATGGCACTTTGCGGGAAGTACTACCCTCACAGTTAAGTTCTTGTGATCTACAAGGATTACTCACGCATATGATCTTCTTGTCGGAAGTGCCGGCCACGAAGAGATGTTGCTTGTCTTCGTCGGGATGGAGCTTGGCGCAGTATGGCACTTTGCGGGAAGTACTACCCTCACAGTTAAGTTCTTCTGATCTACAAGGATTACTCACGCATATGATCTTCTTGTCGGAAGTGCCGGCCACGAAGAGATGTTGCTTGTCTTCGTCGGGATGGAGCTTGGCGCAGTATGGCACTTTGCGGGAAGTACTACCCTCACAGTTAAGTTCTTCTGATCTACAAGGATTACTCACGCATATGATCTTCTTGTCGGAAGTGCCGGCCACGAAGAGATGTTGCTTGTCTTCGTCGGGGTGGAACTTGGCGCAGTATGGCACTTTGCGGGACGTGAAGCGGCCGGTGCAAGCGCCAGTTTCCGTGTCCCATAGTTTTATGTAGCGGTCGTATGCTGAGGAATTTTGTGTTGTTAGTAATTAAGAATGAAAAATCAATGAATTTTGTCAAAAAATTATACCAATCACAGGAAATGCTTTTTAATATGCCTTTATTTTGTAAAGCAAAATATATGTGCCCAATACACTAGATTTGTTTACAGTTGCAACTGTATTTACGAACGAGCGGAGCGTAAGCGAAGCGAGTTTTACAAACAACTTCTTCCTACTGGGACGGCTCGGAATTCCGATGGCATTTTGACTTTGAGAGTTTGTTCGACGATAACCTGAGTAATAAAAAAATTCAAATAGCTCAAAATAAACTTGTAAAACTATTATTTCACTACAACTTTTTAACTCCTACCACTAAAGTGTATAAAGAAACTAACCTAATGACACTCACTCAGTTATATCACTACAAAACATGCATGCTTGTTAGAAAAATTCTAAATAAACAAATACATACCCAAATATCGTTCACAAAAATATCACAAATACAAAATCGATTAACAAGACGTGCAAATAATATCTGTATTCGATCACATAGAACTAACTACGGAAAACAAAATGTACTTTACGAGGGAGCTAAAATATACAATAAACTGCCAAATGATATTAAAGAAATAAAATCTCCATTACTATTTTAAAAAGTTGTAAGAAACTACATCCTTAAACGCTTTTATGGTATTGATAGCTAATTGCTATAAAAGATTGATATCGCTATTTCTATCACACGAACACGTAATGAGTCCCGCTAAAGTGATAAAACCAAGCGATCGATGCACGCGTCATCTGCGACATCTACCCTCTAACCTAAACATGCACTTACCCTCTTTGTTTACTATTTTACGAATATTGCTTTGGTTAATAATTTATTTATGTTCTGCCAATAGTTAAGTGTTTTTAACTAATTGTAAAATATAGTTCTTAGTTCTCTGCATGTTACTGTGTAATATATATTTAAAAAATGTATCTATATTTCTCATAACAAGTGAATTGTATTCTGCTTTGGGAAATAAATATCTTAAACCGTAACCTGAGTAACGTTTTCGTGAACTTCATGAAATTTGTTGAAGTTGTAGCAGAGATACATATAATTTGAGAGTTCGTATATGAGCAGGATCGATCAAGGCCTCAAGGGGTTATGGAGCTAGAAGGCGCGTAAAAGTCTTGTTATATTGGTCAGCTTGTTAGCAAGTAAATCGCGAGTTCTCAGTTCGAGGCGCACTACTAGTATATTTAATAAATGTACTGGATTAGGGTCTCCCCCCATCTATCGACGCGGAATCGGCTTTCGCCGATAGAAAAAATCTTTATGTCGACGCAATAAGAGCGAAAAAGACGTCGACGCGTCGGCAGCCGTCGGCCGAGCCGAGCCGAGCCGAATCGTGCCTTGTTAGCTCTTAATGCGTCGACATAAAGATTTTTTCTATCGGCGAAAGCCGATTCCGCGTCGATAGATGGGGGGAGACCCTTAGTATTTATTCTCGTAACAATTTGGTTATACAATGTAAAAATTATCATACTAACGCCATTAAATAAAAATGAAAGCCTAGTATTCAAGTTGCATTTTTAGTTTACAAGCGGTAATTCCATAGTAAACGACCATATTCCTTTGTATTCCAGGAAAATTGAGTTGCTTAATTTCAAACTCGGATAAATCCATCTGTCAGATTATGCGATTTTGGGTACTAAAAGAAAAGGTAATAGGGTAGATAATTGCTGAAAGGGTCGAATCGTAGAGTAAGTTATATAGTAGAGCAGCACAGCCTTAGAACTTTTTTAAGAGTCGCCAGGACGCTCGCGTGAACTCGCGTCCCCATACAAACGTAGTTCAGCTCTCATTTTAAAACGACATGCTTTAGAACCACGAAATTTGGCATGGGCGTTCTAGCAGTACAGATCTATGTCGGTAATTCGTTTTCGTTGCAAAAAATTGTAATACAAAGAAAATAAAGCAAAAATAAGTTTTGTATGTAAATCTGTATCTGGCTGTATTTTCTGTGTATTACAATTTTTTGCAACGAAAACGAATTACCGACATAGATCTGTACTACTAGAATGCCCATGCCAAATTTCGTGGTTCTAAAGCATGTCGTTTTAAAATGAGAGCTAAACTACGTTTGTATGGGAACGCGAGCGTCCTGGCGACTCTTAAGCTCAAGTCAATCGCGCTATCTATGTCAAAGCCACTTAAAGATACTCAAAATGTAAGAGGAAATGTCACCTGCACTGCTACTCCACCTAGTAACGAATAGTGTACTACTAATACGTTTATCCGAGTTTGAAGTTAACCGACAAAATTCTTCACTTACCGGCTGAAAGGAATTGTTCCCCCGAATTGTTGAAATTAATGTCCCGGACAGCTTGACGGTGCCCGAAGTATGTCCTTACGCAGCGCCGCTCGCCGTATACTTCCCAGATCTATGAATAACAACATAAGTTTCAGGTACAGTCGCCATCAGATATATCGGAGCGGCCATGGTGGTCACAAATATCTGAAAAATGACTCTATTGTCAAGGCGATAAAGTCTATGTTCAGATATGTTTGAGTACCTTGGTCGCTCCGATATATTTGATGGCGATTATACATACGTTTTTTAAAAGTTTCGTACAAGTTTTGTCGTGTGTTACCTTTTTGAAGGAGCGGGGTATAAGCGAAACGAAGGTGTTACGAACAACTTTGGATACAACTGTGTTTCCAAACTGTGTTGTGTGTGTTTGGCTACTGGGACGTCTCGGTATTTCGATGGCTTTTGATTTTGTTAGTTTGTTCGACGATAACTTTAGTAAAGTTTTCTGATCTTTATTTATGAAATTTGTTGGGGTTGTAGCAGATATACATAAACATTGAGAGTTCGTTTATCAGCTGAATCGATCAAGGGGTTGTGGACAAGGGGTTGAGAAGGCGAAACAATCTTCATATGGGTCAAGACTAGAGATGCTCCGAATATCCGGTTACTATCCGGTATCCGGCCGGATACCGGATATCTTCGTACTATCCGGCCGGATACCGGATGTAGTCAAGAGTCACTCACTACTCACGATAACACTACAAACTTATTTTTTTTATACAAAAATACGCGAGCGCGTGTGTATTTTGAAAGAAGTTACTCCGTACTGACATAATAAAACTAGTTTTGTTGCCTAGAAATGTGTCCGCGCGAACGTTCACTAGGAAACAAGTCGAAACCTGCACGACGCGCACCTGCGAAACTCAAATGGTAGGTATAGTACCGCCGGCCGAATATTCGGCGGCCGGATACCGAATATTCGGCGGAGCGTCAAGCCGAATGTCCGGTATCCGGTATCCGGCCAAACCACTATCCGTGGCATCTCTAGTCAAGACCCAACACAACACGACAAGTACCAAGTTACAATGGTTAGCTTGTTTGCAAGTAAATCGCTAGTTCTCAGTTCGAGGCGGCCTACTAGATATTTTAAGAATATAATTTTAAACAAAAAAGAACCGACTTCACTTAGGATCCGCTATTCCAAGAGGAAGTGGCCGAGTTGCTGTAAAAAATAGTGAAATCACTATAGGTGTGCCTATAATAGTTGAAGAGTTCCCTCGCTTTCTCCAGGATTCCATCATCAGATCCCGACTTGGTGACAATGGGACCATCTAGGGGTTCGATTAAAACTTTTTTTTTTAAATTGATTCACGATCCCCGGAGATATCGAGTAACATACATACAAAAAAAAGTAAAAAAAAAATAATGATAAAAAAAATTCAGTCGAATTGAGAACCTCCTCCTTTTTTGAAGTCGGTTAAAAAGGCTTATTGTATGAATGCGTGAGTAGAGTGTACCTTAACCCTGCAGTCCATGCCGGCCGACAGCAGCAGGTGCGCCGTGCCCGGGAACCAGCGCGCCGCCGCCACGCCCTTCGTGTGTCCCTTCCACGTGTGGATGTGTGCCTGTTTATGCATGTTCATTATTACTGCATGTTTAGATGAGATCATATTAAATTATCAGATTACAGTGTTTAAACTCCCCGTTTTATGATATTTTGAATGCTTTGACTGTAATGTTCTCATACAGTATTATTGTCCTATAAACGTAACAGGACTGACTGGCGTGATTGAAAAGTGTAAAATTTCACATTCTCCATATCTGTATGGAAAAAGCTTCTAAAATTTGTGGCTGTTTGGTACATTACCGTAAGTTGACCCCATGGAAACTATTGATTCTGAACAGGAATGGAATCGATTGGCATAAAAAAATTGCATGTGATAAATAAAAGTTTTCATTTTCATACAAAATGTATGGGAAAAGTTTTCCTCTATCTGTGGTCCCATACAAGCTTTTGATCCTGGATAGGAATGGGATCAAATTTCATAAAAAAAATGACATTTTCTGGCTGTATGTTGTTCTAAAATCTGTAAATGCGATCCTTCATTAATTTGAAATCGAGGGAAGGTCTTCTAAGACCATTTTTACGTAGCAGCACGGGATTTGGTAGCTGATGCCCTCACTGACCCAAAAAGAAAATCCAGCCTGTATATTATAGTTAGTACGCTAGCTGCAGCAGTACCTTGGGCAGGAAGCACTTGTCGGGCGGCGCGTCGCTGCGCAGGTGCGTCTCCGCGTAGTCCGTCGCCGAGTCGACTGTATATTATAGTTAGTACGCTAGCTGCAGCAGTACCTTGGGCAGGAAGCACTTGTCGGGCGGCGCGTCGCTGCGCAGGTGCGTCTCCGCGCGCGGCGCCGCCCGCCACGAGCGGCCCGCGTAGTCCGTCGCCGAGTCGACTGTATATTATAGTTAGTACGCTAGCTGCAGCAGTACCTTGGGCAGGAAGCACTTGTCGGGCGGCGCGTCGCTGCGCAGGTGCGTCTCCGCGTAGTCCGTCGCCGAGTCGACTGTATATTATAGTTAGTACGCTAGCTGCAGCAGTACCTTGGGCAGGAAGCACTTGTCGGGCGGCGCGTCGCTGCGCAGGTGCGTCTCCGCGTAGTCCGTCGCCGAGTCGACTGTATATTATAGTTAGTACGCTAGCTGCAGCAGTACCTTGGGCAGGAAGCACTTGTCGGGCGGCGCGTCGCTGCGCAGGTGCGTCTCCGCGTAGTCCGTCGCCGAGTCGACTGTATATTATAGTTAGTACGCTAGCTGCAGCAGTACCTTGGGCAGGAAGCACTTGTCGGGCGGCGCGTCGCTGCGCAGGTGCGTCTCCGCGTAGTCCGTCGCCGAGTCGACTGTATATTATAGTTAGTACGCTAGCTGCAGCAGTACCTTGGGCAGGAAGCACTTGTCGGGCGGCGCGTCGCTGCGCAGGTGCGTCTCCGCGTAGTCCGTCGCCGAGTCGACTGTATATTATAGTTAGTACGCTAGCTGCAGCAGTACCTTGGGCAGGAAGCACTTGTCGGGCGGCGCGTCGCTGCGCAGGTGCGTCTCCGCGTAGTCCGTCGCCGAGTCGACTGTATATTATAGTTAGTACGCTAGCTGCAGCAGTACCTTGGGCAGGAAGCACTTGTCGGGCGGCGCGTCGCTGCGCAGGTGCGTCTCCGCGTAGTCCGTCGCCGAGTCGACTGTATATTATAGTTAGTACGCTAGCTGCAGCAGTACCTTGGGCAGGAAGCACTTGTCGGGCGGCGCGTCGCTGCGCAGGTGCGTCTCCGCGTAGTCCGTCGCCGAGTCGACTGTATATTATAGTTAGTACGCTAGCTGCAGCAGTACCTTGGGCAGGAAGCACTTGTCGGGCGGCGCGTCGCTGCGCAGGTGCGTCTCCGCGTAGTCCGTCGCCGAGTCGACTGTATATTATAGTTAGTACGCTAGCTGCAGCAGTACCTTGGGCAGGAAGCACTTGTCGGGCGGCGCGTCGCTGCGCAGGTGCGTCTCCGCGTAGTCCGTCGCCGAGTCGACTGTATATTATAGTTAGTACGCTAGCTGCAGCAGTACCTTGGGCAGGAAGCACTTGTCGGGCGGCGCGTCGCTGCGCAGGTGCGTCTCCGCGCGCGGCGCCGCCCGCCACGAGCGGCCCGCGTAGTCCGTCGCCGAGTCGACTGTATATTATAGTTAGTACGCTAGCTGCAGCAGTACCTTGGGCAGGAAGCACTTGTCGGGCGGCGCGTCGCTGCGCAGGTGCGTCTCCGCGTAGTCCGTCGCCGAGTCGACTGTATATTATAGTTAGTACGCTAGCTGCAGCAGTACCTTGGGCAGGAAGCACTTGTCGGGCGGCGCGTCGCTGCGCAGGTGCGTCTCCGCGTAGTCCGTCGCCGAGTCGACTGTATATTATAGTTAGTACGCTAGCTGCAGCAGTACCTTGGGCAGGAAGCACTTGTCGGGCGGCGCGTCGCTGCGCAGGTGCGTCTCCGCGCGCGGGGCCGCCCGCCACGAGCGCCCCGCGTAGTCCGTCGCCGAGTCGACTGCAACACACATCATTATGTTTAACTTAAACTGCCTTTTTCTACTCCCGTTCTTTTATCTGTCATTTATACATTCGTCATCACCTATATAACAACATAGATAATATACTCGAAGAAAAGTCTATCTAGTCTATTCCCCAAAATAGCACTGATTAAATAACGACTGTTTGTGTTAACATTCTTCTTGAAAAACTCGCGTCCCCATACAAACGTAGTTCAGCTCTCATTTTAAAACAACACGCTTTGGAACCACGAAATTTGGCATGGGCATTCTAGTAGTACAAATCTATGTCGTTTTCGTTGCTAAAAATTGTAATACAAAAAAAAAAATAGCAAAAATAAGTTTTGTATGTAAATCTGTTACTGGCTATATTTTCTTTTTATTACAGTTTTTAGCAACGAAAACAAATTACCGACCTAGATCTGTATACAATGCCCATGCCAAATTTTGTGGTTCTAAAGCATGTCGTTTTAAAATGAAAGCTAAACTACGTTTGTATGGGAACGCGAGCGTCCTGACGACTTAAAAAAATATATTATAACTTGACTTAAATGATGATGTCACATAAGTATGAGGTGTTTTAATTTCCACTACCTGTGGTACCACATGTATTCTGATGTGGAAATTGCTGAAAGTCACAACTAAAGAAGTTAGAAAAATTCTCGGATTTTTCCAGAACCTGTCACAAGTAATATAGGAAATGTAAATATAAGAAACGGAAAGTTTAAATCCCCATACAAGCTTATGAGATGTATCCGACATTTTCCTATATGAAAAATTCCGCAATGGGGTTGGCCGGTCGAAAGTCTACAGATGGCGCCAGCATAGCTTGTACCTGTCAGTCCAACAAATAATGTCAAATTCTTGTTTTTTTTTTGAATTTTTGACCTGGATGGGCTAACCTTTAAGCCAAATCCCATACAACAACACTAGTGACAGGTATAAGCTATGATGGCCAAACCGTTGACAGTTGCCAACCCCATTTTGGAAAGTTTCCGTCGGAAACAACATGAACACATGGATGTATGGAACAAGTAACTTACTGTGGAACACACTCTTCTCCTCCATTGGCTTGTCCTCTTCCACTTTGCCTCTCTTCTGTCTCTTTGCTAATATCTCCTCCAGCTCCTTAGCCTCGTCGCCTTCTGGTTTCATTACCCTATAACGGTAAGAAACATAGTTATTGTACGTAGTTGTGGGTTATGAAGTGAGTGGGTATCACAATAGGTTAAAAAAAATTACTACATTCCTTACAAAATCTGTTAGAGAATTTATGTTGCAAAAAATATTAAGAAATGTACATCAGGCCAACTTAGACACAGATTCATGGCTACTTTTTACTATTTTTTATACAATTATTGTTTGATAATATCATATCAAAGTTAATGGCAGTTTCTGTCCGTATGGAAGAACTGGCTACCATCACTATTATTAAATTATTTAATAAGCAAGCAGGCAATTAAAGCAACTGACATTTCCTAGAAATTAAAACTATTTGCAACAAATCAAATTAAAATAACAATTAATCATCGTCATAACATTTGTCCTGGCTTTTTACCATAGCTCAATTGAACCTGAGGTCCATTTGGTAATCTAATCCCATGATATAGGCACTAGTTTTCATCAATAAAATATTACCTTTGCTCTCCTACATAGCCTCCCCAAGGTCCCAGGAACCCAGTAATATCCTCAGGGTTGTCGTTTTTATTTCTCTTCTTCTTATCCAGGGGTCTCTTCTTTATTGATTCAAATACCGTTTTGCCTTCCGCCTCTACAGGGGGCGCCACCATTGCCGACACTAGAATTGTTTGAATTTGTATGATTAGGTTTGCCAAAGAAATAAAGATCCTGAGGGGATTATCACACTGGGGCCGCAACCAAATGCGGCGACGGCGTGCTAGCGTACACATGAAATGAAATGAAATTAATTTAATCCAGAAACATGTCCATATTGTTATAACTAATTAATTATACTAATAATAAAATAAAATAACATAAAATTACATTAAAATTAAAATTTTAAATTACAAATGCGCTATCTCACAGAGCGCTATCTCACTCGCGCACCAGCGCCGCATGTGGAAACTGCAGCAGTGTGAACGCCGTATGAGATAGAACGATAAAGATTTGAACGCCTCCATTATAGACTAGGGCTCATCCAGAAATCACGTGATCACATTTTGCCTATTTTTTGGCCCCCCTCCCTCTTTGTGTTTTAACATTTTTTTTTATTCACGCTTTTAACGCTGACTTTAGTTTTCTTGCAAAGGTCATCATCTACTGCTCAACAAAATGATTCTAACAATACAAAGACAACGAACTTCCATTGGTTTATCACAGAGTTCTTATGACCTCCTGTCTCCATCATCAGACCAATCACAGGTACCTATGCTAAATTTCAGCCCAATTAGATTTCAGGAACTGATTTAAATCTACAGAGCTTGCAAGATTGTACAGTCACCATCAGATATATCAGAGCCTTAATTTTCGAGGCACTTGTTCAGATATTTGCGGCCGCTCCAATATATTTGCTTGTGTGTTTGTTGTTTAGGTGCAGTCACCAACTGCACCTAAACAACAAACGCACAAGCACTGTGAGTTAAATAAAAGCTTGTAAATATAACTTACCAACAACGGCATTGGCAGCCTCCGCATCACCATCAGTCGAGGGATCCATGGCGTAACCGTAACTTGTAAATGTTCTCCGCTGGTTCTCAAACTGGAATTCACTTATGTGAGCCTTTTCTACGTAACCTATAAAAATAATAGAGAAACTTTGTAATATGCGACTGATGAAGGATAAGCATTGAAATAAAATCATAATTCGAACAATTTATAAATGACTTATCTTGAAGAGCTCAAAAAGATATCTTAGTGCAGAAAACATTTTATAAACAAAACATGTAACATGTGTCTCTTTTCAGTTTTGTAGCATTTTCTGTAAAATTGTAATACCATGTGATGTTAAATAAAAAAAATTCTATGTCTATGTCTTCTATGTCTGCGTAGATTTGTAATTAATTCTATGATAGTTTCACTTTTTATTATTATTTTGGTTAGACTTGTATGGATAGTAGATAGCAAACATATACAACCAAACTGTTTAGGAAAAAAAAGTATTTTTAATCGGCATTTTTTATTTATTTATGGCTTTCTCCCTTTGTCATAGCAATGGGAATTCTGCCAATGACGACTTCACACTTCTTTATTAGATACAATAAAATATAGGCAATGTTGTTCGGTAGAGGCCTTGCTGATTGTAAGGTGATAGCCTCCCTACAATCACGTTGGCGGCCGAGACCCCGGATAACTGTTCATTCGACTAAAAGGTGGTTACGCGCGTTTTGAGACTAATTCTTCAGTAGCTGCCACTTGTTTGTTAGATCACCGCACAATAAGCTATCAATATTACACCCTGAACTACGTAAATGAGCAAAGAACAAAGAACTACTCTAAAAGCGTCATCGCCATCTTGAGCTCAAACAATTATCTTAATCTGCATTGTCATTTTATATAATATAAATGATACTATCATAAATTATGATAGGGTTCAAAATTGTATGTACAATATTTGTTGTGAGGTGGTTAATAAGTTAATACAAAGGTTGGTAATGAAAGAGATACAGGATATGGGTCCCCACACTGCAAGCAACCTAAGCTCGCTTGACTTAACCTAGGCTAACATGAAATATTCACTGCATCAAGTAAATTGAAATTTAGCTTGCAGGAGCTTCTGCTAAGTACAAACATTAATCTTGGCTAACACGTTCGACACCAGATAAAATATTTAAAACCATAAACTAACCTGCCAGAGTGTTCCTGTGAGCCTTCATTTGCTGTGTCTGAAATGGGTTCTCTGGTCCAAATGTGGGGGCAAACAATTCTTCATACTTCGGATTGTGCATCAACTCGCCCCCAGTAGGTATCAGAACACGCGTATCATCATTATTCTGAAATTCATATTGTGAAATTAGTTGTAAAGAACAGTAAATGCGTGCATTTGTGTATACATGTTTATGTGATGTTTTGACGTAAAATTTACTTACGGTAGGCATGACTACAGGTGCAGCGACTATTTGCATGCTCTTAGCAACTGATAAACTAGGATCTATTGGTTTTAAATGCGTTAATAACTTTTCGTTGGTCTCTACTTTGGTGCCTTCAGGCTCATTGTCGTCGTCGTCTTCCGAGCTGCTTCCGTAATGTTGGATGGATAGCATTGTGTCAGGGTTATTGTTGTACACTATTATTTGTTCATAAATATATCCTGGTTTTAAATATATTCCATTATTGCGTGAAAATACGAAACACGTTATAGCGTCAACAGCAACAAGTACAAACGTCAAAAGTCAAATGTCGTTGTTTTTTTTTACAGTTTGCGAGCATATTTGTCTCCTGTTTTCATATGCAAATGTCAAGAAAAAGCCTGAACTGGAAAACATAAAAAAACCCTTTGCATTTTTGCTAAAGAAGAAAGTTTGTAGTATTTTTGAGTAAATAAAACACAAAATTTTAAGGATAAACTTGATTTCACTGTTATTTCAATATATTTTATAATATATTTCCTCACAAAAATACATTTCTACTGTTTAAGGTCTATTTAAAAACGACCAACTTGATTGAATTTCATATCCAAATTGTAAGGGTCACCACATACCTAGCGGTTTTCCTCGCGGAATTACCGGAAGTAGCGGAAATTTGTCTATGGTAGCAGATTTTTTGTATGGAAGCCATCAAGGGCCTGACACCGCGTAGCACCGTAAGGGATAGACATAGATGACGTCATGATGACGTCTAACTCGTGGGGATACCAGTAAGAGAAAATTACCCCATTATTTCATATAGCGAGCACCGAGCACTCCGGGCAGGCCCGGAGCGATGTGAACATAGACATACCACCCATAGACCTGACATGGAAATAAATAAATAATAATACCAAGATTGAACGGGATGGTCGTATCAAACTTTCAACAGGTGTGACAGAGAAGCGAGCTGTTATCGTTAGTCCTTGTCATAGTCTCACCTATTTTTTGACAGTGGAAGGTAACGAACAGATGAAATTAGCGTTTTTACTGCGAGAAAACCTGATGGTTTTGTCAGAAAGTTGTGTCGACTTCGGACACAATAGTAATTTGTTCCGCACATAAAAAAAAATCGCGTTTTTTTTTTCTTCAACCTACTATTCCAAACTCGCAATACGATACCATGCTAATGCACTTGAACGGATCATGAATATTTTTGCTACATCCTGTTTCAGTTCCTTTACGGTGAACAAAAATATTGCAAGGAAATCAAATCAGGTGGAAGATCTTTTCGCTTTCATTAAAACTAGTTAGTACCAATCTTGGACTTAGGATGCCAAGCATACCCCAGACTTACTGAGCCATAGCAAAACCAACACTAGGAATTAATTTTGTTAAATTCTAATTTCTTTAGTATGGAAAAATAAAACAAGTAAATTTTATTACTGGCAGATATCAACATCTTTATTTAAATAAATTTTTGCCAATGATATGAAATGATGATCTTTTTAAAATAAAAAATACCTCAATATTAGGGTAAGTATAAAAATCACGCACTGGTATCCCTAAGGCGTATGTAATGCGACTAAATTGCTTATGCGGTTCTAAATTACTGACAGCTATACGGCTAACCGCGTTCATAAATTAGTCGGTTAATATGTTCTCGAATGTTTTATTTACCTTTACGATTTTATGTATTATTCTTCACGAGAATAGATTTATTAACAAGATTATAGCGCGTAATAGATTGTAGGATACTATTTATACACTAAACAACAGGAGTAAACTGTAAAATGTGGTACTTACCTGTGAAAGGTTATGTTGTCGTAATATCGGCGATAATCACTTCTACAGCTCAAAACACAACAATTAACCATTGTTTTCCGTAGCTGGCACAACTTTCCACGAAATATATTTGGGTTTCACCTAGCAAATACAGATATATTGCAAGAAAACGCGAATTAGATGTGTTCATGACCCTCCACTCATAGAAAGTACTTACGGTGGAGGGTGACATAAAGCCGTGAGTCTATGATAAGGACGAACAAAAAATGGCAACTTCTCTGTCATACCTATTGAAAATTTAATAAGACCATCCCGTTCTATCTTGGTATTATTATCACCATGCCCTGTCTATACCTTATATTGTATGTCTATGGAAGCCATAGACAAATTTCCGCTACCATAGACAAATTAAGCATTTTGTCTATGAATTTCCGCCACTTCCGGTAATTCCGCGAGGAAAACCGCTAGGTATGTGGTGACCCTAATACCAACTGCATAGCACAAAATCTATAATCAGTCAGGTGACGAGCCCCTTGTGACAGTTCCTCATCTCATTCTTTGAAAAATAATTCACAAAAACATCAGTAAAATCCAAAAAAATGGCTCTCCAGGCTGCTATTAAGGGAAAACTGATCAGCGTCATCGGAGATGAGGTAATTTTGATGTTCAAATAACCACAAAAAGCTACATTTCGATAATGCTTTGGTTTTGGTTTTGCAGTATTTTGGGAGTACCAAGATGTTAAAAGAAATTGTTTTGCTTTCAGGACACCTGTGTTGGATTCCTGTTGGGTGGCATCGGTGAAATTAACAAGAACAGGCACCCAAATTTCATGGTCGTCGACAAAAGTAAGTACCTCCCATGCTTATTTTCAAAACATTTGTTACTCAAGTCTGTATATTATCATTGTTACAATAGAAGAGAATTATGATTTTTGAAATCTAAATGAAAATGTTGTGTCTAGGAAGTGTTTCATCTAAAAACCATGCAAAGGTTCGTAATATTCATCTTCGAAATGGGCTTGTTCATATTCTGCAGTTTTCAGTATGTTTTTCATAGTCGTTATTCGGCTGAATGCCGAATATTTATCTTGCTCTTGATGTAATTGAAGTAGTGCCTGAATGTAAGAAACTATAAATTAACTAAATATTTGGTTCGGCAAGGTCTGTATAAATAATTTGGCAGAATATTTGTATGCGGCAAAGTCCAAATTTAGCCCATCTCGAATTCAGTAAATAAACTCATCAAAGATTGTAATTTTTTGGGTAACTTACTGTGTCTATGACTTATATTTAGCACCATAGCATAGGGTAGATGCCCCAGTTTTGACCACTTTAAGGAGAGTTTGTCTGTTCAGATGTCCGTCATTCATAATCAATGATTGGGCAAGTTTGGTTTCCTAATTTTATATTTATTATACCATTTTGCCTCATATGCTACATAGTATAAAACTTTAGTAGTTTTATATTGATAATGTTGGAACACAAAACATAGGAAGTTTTAGTACCTACAAAGAAATGTATATAAAATGAGGTTCTGGAATAATTTTACAATAGAATTGAGTTAAACAACTTAATAACTGCTATAAAAATAAACAAAGAATTAGTTTATCTTATGGTAAAAAGCAAAAATTGTGCTAATTGATTATAAATTTGAGTGTTATGGAGTGTATCAATTTAAAGAAGGAACATCATTAAAACGACTTCTAGACATTTAGAAAAAAAATCCATTTTTTGTTACAATAAAATGGAAATCAAAGAATTGCAATTATCCTAACACATTTCAAGATAGGGAAGTATTCATGTATTTTGAATATGTGTATGTAGATAAAATATGATTCACACTCCGTTTCTGTTTGTACTGTCATGGACTTTAATTGTTTTATTGCTTAGGCTTTACTTATGTTTTGAAATTTCATACAGTAAGTACTAAACAAAATAAAACAGCTTGAACTGTAGATGGTTGAACAGCTAAAGTCCGTGACTGTATATAAAAGTTCCCAAGTGTACTAAAGCGGAATCCAACCTTTCCAGACACACCTGTGAGCGAGATAGAAGACTGCTTCAAGCGTTTCATCAAGCGTGACGACATTGACATCATCCTCATCAACCAGAACGTCGCTGAGCTCATCAGACACGTCATCGACAGCCACTCGGCCGCCGTACCCGCTGTTCTCGAGATCCCATCCAAGGACCATCCTTATGATGCTAGCAAGGACTCTATCCTTCGCCGCGCTAAGGTAAGTTCATATAAACAAATATTAGCATGATACACGTCATCGACAGCCACTCGGCCCCCGTACCCGCTGTTCTCGAGATCCCATCCAAGGACCATCCTTATGATGCTAGCAAGGACTCTATCCTTCGCCGCGCTAAGGTAAGTTCATATAAACAAATATTGACATGATACACGTCATCGACAGCCACTCGGCCGCCGTACCTGCTGTTCTCGAGATCCCATCCAAGGACCATCCTTATGATGCTAGCAAGGACTCTATCCTTCGCCGCGCTAAGGTAAGTTCATATAAACAAATATTGACATGATACACGTCATCGACAGCCACTCGGCCGCCGTACCTGCTGTTCTCGAGATCCCATCCAAGGACCATCCTTATGATGCTAGCAAGGACTCTATCCTTCGCCGCGCTAAGGTAAGTTCATATAAACAAATATTGACATGATACACGTCATCGACAGCCACTCGGCCGCCGTACCCGCTGTTCTCGAGATCCCATCCAAGGACCATCCTTATGATGCTAGCAAGGACTCTATCCTTCGCCGCGCTAAGGTAAGTTCATATAAACAAATATTGACATGATACACGTCATCGACAGCCACTCGGCCGCCGTACCTGCTGTTCTCGAGATCCCATCCAAGGACCATCCTTATGATGCTAGCAAGGACTCTATCCTTCGCCGCGCTAAGGTAAGTTCATATAAACAAATATTGACATGATACACGTCATCGACAGCCACTCGGCCCCCGTACCTGCTGTTCTCAAGATCCCATCCAAGGACCATCCTTATGATGCTAGCAAGGACTCTATCCTGCGCCGCGCTAAGGTAAGTTCATATTATCAAATATACGAACACTTTATTAACAGGCATAAAGTGTACGGCTCCTGTAATGGCTGTTCTCGAAATTGCATTCCAGGAACACCCTTATGATAGTTATAATCATACCCCGGGTTTTTGGGGGCAGAAATGATTTACACTAGTGAAAAAATAAGTAAAAACTGTAAAAAAGAAACTAAGTATTTGAACATTTCTAAGGCCGTTTTGATCTATACCATAGACTTAAATATATAGTAGACGGCCATAGCCTAAGAACTTTTTGAGGCTCCGAGTATTTAGCGCATCGGTCATTATTTTAGAATAAACAAAGCTATAATAAACACACGAAATCATTTCTGCCCCCAAAAGTCCGGGGTATGCTTATAATGCTAAGGACTATCTTGCGCCGCGCTTATAAGTTCATCTGGACAGACCAGACATACTGACACGTCATTGACAGGCGTAGGGCCTCTGTACTGGCTGTGCTCGAAATTCCATTCATAGATCACCCTTATGATGCTAGCAAGAACCCTATCCTGCGCCGCTCTAAGGTAAGTTCATCTAGACAGATACTGACACGCCATTGACAGGGGTATGATCACCCTTATGATGTTAGCAAGGACTGTATCCTTGCGTCGCGCTAAGGTAAGTTGATCTAGATAAACATACTGACACGCCATTGACATCAGCCAAATGGTCCCTGTACCTGCTGTGCTTGAGATTCCATCCAAGCATCGCTCATGATGTTAGGACACTAACCTTGCGCCGCTCTAATAAGGTAAGTTCATCAGACTCATCTAGATTCTAGACAGATATACTGACACGCCATTGACAGGCGTATGCCCCCTGTACTGCCTGTGCTCGAGATTCCATCGAAGGATCGTTCTTATGATGCTAGCACTCTTATTTCTCGCCTCGCTAAGGTAAGTCCATTGAAACACTGCTTCGCGCCGCCGGTCGCGTGTTGCGCGTCTCCGGCCTTAAGTCCATAATCCCAGTTAGGGTAACCCTAACTAAAATGACTAATATGGGCTACTAGTTCCCTAATAACGGTTGCGTGACTTATTTTGTAGTTAGTTTACTTTTTATACTAGAATACCAATCTTACGAAAAGAAATTCACTTTCTTTGTCCATATCTTAATCTTTTATCTGATAAACGGACAATAATAATATTCCTCTCGTTTATTTTCAACTTTACCGCATAAATGAGGAGGACTAAGCGTAAACATATGAGATAATGATAATATTTTGAATTTGTCGCGTTTTCAGGTTTAATTTCCAAAATATCGATTTTAGAAAAAATATTGTGAGGATCAAACTTGTAGAGAATCAAATTTCCTACAATTTTTGTCCTCACGGTTTTACTGTAAAAACAAAAATGACCGAGTTATTCAAGAAAAACCGTTTTTCGAATATACGCAGGAGCCTGATTCAGTCTACTTTTTGAATTTACACTCCCAGTGACCCCCCCAAGGGACCTACGAAAAAAAAATCCAAGAACTATTTATTCACGGGTCAAAACAAAATCTATAATGACTGAACGACTCGGACGGCGTTGCAATCGTTTAAAAAACATATCTTTAGATACTATAAAGTCTACCTACACTGAAAAATAAAATTGTTACTAGCAACTAAACTTCGTCTACTATTAACTTAAGTTTTGGGACTTCAGAACTAAGGCTTATTATTTGCCAAAATGTTTTGTTATTTGTACGTAAACTTTGATTTATAATTATAATATAAACTTTATTAAGAGTCCGGTAAACTTTTTTTTCGATTTCGTTCAACTTTTTGATGCTATTTTCCAGTAACTAACATAACCTCTATAATTGTGTATACATATTATGAAAAATCGTTTCTTTTTGGATGGAATAAATACAACGATTTTCTAATTTTATGCTTCATTTATAACTAATTCACCCTAATCTAACACCAGTTTCGCGATTTTTGCTTGAAGAGGTGAAAAGAGTAAGGTTTTTATTGATTAAAATTAAGTTATACAAGTACGCAAAATATATAAATACATTGAAAAATGAGTCGCCCGAGGAATAAATGTAACAGTTTTTTTTTTCATTTTCATATATATTTTTTAAGGGAGAGTATGTTTTGCTAGAGCTATTTTGATAAAAATTACCGAAGTTTGGGTGATATTTTTGGGAAGATATTAAAGTATTTTACAAATATAAAAATACAAAAACAAACTTCACTTCATGCTTTATTCAGATATTACAAAACATATTAGGGCCCATAACAAATAATAATTAAAAATCATACAATAAAATTGCATGAATCAACGTCCTCACTGAAAAAGCTCTGTAAGAATTGAGTTTTAAGGTATTAAATATTAATATATGTCGACCTAAAGTACTTTTTTGCAATAACAAGACTTCAAGCTATCTTACCAAATGCAATTCATTTGCATAATGTCATTATTAGCGATTTTCGTTTTCAAATCGTTACCGGACTCTTAACTCCTTACCAAATTTTGGTTATTGATGAAATAGCCGAATAAGTTCGCTTGTCCTTTTTATTAATTAAAAAAAAATTACTGCCATTTTTTGCGGGTGTTTTATCTCATCTTTTTTTTCAGGGCATGTTCAACGCTGAGGACCTGGTACGTTGAGACTAACTTATTGCATGTTGTGTGTGTGTGCTGTCGAGCGGCACTGTACATACGCCAACTAAAACCCCGTTGACATTTCCACTAACCGAGTGCAATCCGACTTAACGCAGTTACATTCCACAAAAGTGTCATAATACTTTTAAAAAAAAGTCTCGTTTCTCATGGAGACTGCCTATCTTTATTTATACATGCATTTTTTTTTGTTTTGTGACACTCTTCCGAGCAGAAAATGCAATGATTTTATTTTTTCATTCTGTTGTACCGTTCAATGATATGGATCTATTTAAAATAATGAATAAATTATGTAATAATTATTAAATACTTTTAACCTTGTATAGTTGTTGAAGTTGTATTATAGAATATATCATGAAATAAATACCAATGGAGTGTTTTATTTTCCTAATACATTTTTTGTGCATGTTTGGTCTTATTTTGAGGACTTGATTGGATTGTCTGAATGATGGAATGAAATGAAAATGAAATCCGATTGTCATTTATTAATACCTTCTTATTATTTGGGAATCCATAAACAGTGTTTTTTTTCAGAGAGTTGTTGTGTTACTAATAGTGCTTAAGTGTAAATTGTGTGGTATTAAAATGGTAAGTATATATTTAAGTATAGTTTATTGTAAGCCATCAATATTAATGCAGGTTTTCTCTCTTTCAGTCGATGTTCGGATCAGATAACTACAGTAACTAGATTACTAATTAAATACCTACTTACTTTATTATTTATGCTTATATATGTACAATTATCTGTATTCCCTATATATAACTTGTTTAGTTAAAATAAAATGACTAAGTGCCGATTACTAGTTTATTAATACCTTATAATATAGTAATACTATTCACATATACATGATACTGTACACATAATAATTAATAAATTATACAAAAATTAGTAAAATACAAACAGCAGACCCGTAGAAATTGCTAGAAAATCAAATACTTAGACACATTCATTGGTTCCATAGAACTGTGAAAATGTGACTTTCTTTGGTCATATTTGAAATTAAAAATTAACTTAATATTGGTTAAAATGTCTTGTTCTGGGCAGCAAATAGTCGTTGGCTTGATATAAATAAGTAGTAATGCTTTCTTTTAACAAGGTCAGTTTGACCGATCGAAGGTTTTCACAGATGGCGCCAAAATAGCCGCCTATAATATGTATACACTTCTGAACCTTATTACAATGGAGTAAGGTGCAAAAGTGGACACATTTATGGCGTTGACTGTACCTATCAGTCTTATCAATAGAGCAAAATTTATGTTTTTTTTAGGGTCTAAGTCTTTTAAGCCAAATCCATAAACAATATTAGTGACAGTCAAGTGACAGTATGCTGGCGCCATGTGGCCAAACCTTTTACAGTTGCTTTCTCCATTGTTTCAATATGTGCCTGTGCTACCATCTAGTTATGTCTAGGCAATATAGTATCAGGCATATGCATAATGGCAGGGTCGCCATCGAATATAACGATACAAGAAATAAGCTGCTCACAAATGTCTAAACCGAATTGTAATATCACAGAGTTAGAGCAAATTTTAGATATTTGGTGTCGCTGTCGGTTAAATTATCGAAAAAAAAACGATATTTTTAAATTGCGCGTCCATTCTAGGTACCTGCGCTGACTTCTAAAAATGGCACAGAAACCCAGAAGAAATTAAATAGTATGTTTTTGTAGTTTAGTTGTGTATGGGGTGGGACTATAAGATTACTACAGACACGTAGAAAGGAACGCGCAGTTTAACTGCTACATAGTCGTTAGAAACATTTACGTAACAGTAACGGTTCTATGGAACTAATATCAATTCTCATGTTTTTGGTCCAAATTATTCATCGAAATCCCCAACATCGTTGTCGGCCTTCTTGTGTCCGACCCAGTCGTATTTGGAGTAGTGAAGCTTGGTCTTCTTGAACTTGGGGTTCTTGGAGGTGATGCGGACGAAGATCCGGCGGCCGAAGAGGGGCTGTAGCTGCCTGAAGTTGTCTACGAGGGGCAGGTTCAGGTTTGAAAGAAGGCTGCGGAAATTGTCCATCTGGGAAAGAAGAATACTTATTCAAGAGTTTTCTTGTGGTGACGGGCAAACATGAGCTGAACGATAGGGGCCTAGATAGAGGTAAGGAGTCCAAACTGTAATTCAAGCCCTGGCTCGAATCTTCTTTATAAGTGATGTACGAAAAAATCTTTGATTATCAGTTAGTTGCTCTTGGAAGGAAAAGACGTGCAGAATCTGTACTTATCAATGAATAATGAATATGTTAAGGTTAATTGACGGTACTTAGTCGTAAACGCAACTTCGGAGTTATTTTAGGTTGCCAAAAGTTCTGCATCATAATTTTATCAGAAAAGCGCTCAATAATGAGAAACTATTCTAAGGTTTAATTTTAATGATGCATGAACATCAAACTGCTATCATAGCTGAACATAATATGCATCTTTCGTGTACGCCATTTGTCCCGATCCTGAGCCAATCATCCAGGATTAACCCAAAATAAACGTTAAGTCATGCAGACCTGGAACACGGAGATCGGCAAGTAATCTGAGAACACGATCCACGTCACAGCCTCAGCGCAAGGGGGAGTCGTCAGCGAGCCCTTGTAAGTGTAGAACCTCTCCGTGTCCAGCCCCGACAGAATAGAAGAGAGCGAGAAGGTATGCGGCAGCTGCATGGTGCTGTTGTACGCTTCGATCATGGTGAGGTTCTTCACCATCGGGCTGAGGAGCTTGGCGTCGAATTCGACCACCTGGAATTGAAAAGCTATATTACATCTTTATCGATCAAATAGGCAAGAGCTAGGTATAGAGGCAGAGTAAATATGCGAAGTGAAATATTTGCGGTAGCGACACCGTTGTGCATATCGATATCGTAAGTATCTAAGGTGTAAAGTCAATAGAAATGGCATATGTAAACAAATGAATGTAGGGTTCATTCTTCGCAATCACGCGCGTTCAAAAATAACTATTTCGTCAGGTGACAAGCAAGAATGTCCGGTAATCAACTGATTATACAGTTTATAATTCTGAATAGCTTACAATTAACAGGTATCATCTAATTATAAAATGTATAATACATATAGACGGACGAAATTACTACGATGCAGGGATCGAATAACTGTTTTTAAAATAATCCTTAAAAACTGTAATTATACGCTCTTTGTGATTAATATGATGATTGGCGACAGCGTAGGTACATTCGGTACATTACTTCATGCTATAGAAATTACAAATTTTAAGGCTTCTCACACACAACCGTGGTGCCGGTAGGGCGTGAGCGAGGCAAGTCGCATTAGGTACACACAATGTTGACACGCCCGCAGGCATCGCTCACGAGTGTGACCAAGCTTTTAAGCAAATATGTGTACCTATATTAGGTAGGGGATCATTGGGAAATCGAGAGGTTCGATCACCTTCAAAATTGAGACATTTAAAAAGTGGTGCCCGAATCTATCTTCTGCCCAATGCTCCCCTACCTTCCTATGTTACCTGGTAGAAGAACGCAAGAACGGCAACGCCGTCAGGATGTTGCAGGGACTCCGCCAAGTTCCTGTACTTCTTGTTCCTGTGCACAATATGCATCTCAAGTGGCAACCGCATATCGTTAAGCGTGTGCTCCGAACCTCGGTTGTTCTTGTCACCCCAATGGAAGTGCAGCCCTTCGATTTCATATTCATTGTCAAGCGGGCCACCGAAGATGTAAGGTAGACGGAAACCTTTCTTTTCCTCCTCTGAGCTGTATTTCGGGATGGTTAAAGTGACTGAATGTCCGTTATTTGTTAATGCGAGCGGGCCTGGTAGAGGGTTCTGGTAGCCGATGAGCTCCATAGCGGGGATGGAGATGGGGATGGCCTGGCGCGCCGCGATGGCGATGGGCGACTGCTGTCGGCCGCCGCAGGCCGGGTGCAGCACGGCCCACCGACGCTGGTCGGAAGCTCGGTAGCCCCATCCGTATGCAAAAGAGGCTGAAACAATAGTCCCTAAAGCCAACAAGTATACTTTCTTTATCTAATATAATATCGTAATCGGTACAGCCTATTTCAAGGGACGTCGGATCGGATATCCCTAGAGGTCACCACTCTCCACTCTCTCCAGTAAGCACCGATTATACACATACAGGGTGGGAAATTTGAAAGTAAGAATACATCTATTTTTAAGCCGCCATTTAATTGCTTCAAATTTTACAATAAGTGCGTAATCTTAATGTAAAATAATTTATTATGGATATTTTTTCGTTTGAATACGGTATTAAAATTATCAAAACATTCCAATAAAATCTTCTGCGTCAAAAATTTCGACTAATTTTGGGTAGAAATCTTCCACTTTTAACTTCTGATGTTTTTCTCTGTGGGGCTATCTGAGGAGACGTGTCAATGCTTACTTAATACTAATAAACCCATTAGTTTTTACTAGTTCAAACACTATATCCAAGTGTAATATATTGAGTCGAAAAACGCCAAACAGCCAAATGTTTTATAAAAAGGGCTCATTTTTGACAGGATGCGACGATGGATATAATCAAGATAATTATTATACTCCACGTAAATTTGCTAACCCTAAATAATAGTTTTAACTTTCTAAATTTTATTTATCCTATAGTATAATTTTATAAATAATGTTTGCCCAGCCTAAATTTATAAATGTCAGTAATTGAAAATCAAAATGTAGTAATTCAATTTAGTCGTATTATTTAGGTACTTTAAAATTGTAATTCCTGAGAAATATATTCCGTATAATTAAAATTCTGTAAAACCATAAATCAATGCTAAATTATTAGTAATACAACCCATTGAATGATGTAAGTATAATTAATTCTTTCCCAACTAATAAATTAGGAACGGCTTAAGTATTTAAGTACGTGTCTCGAATACAGAAGACGAGCGTAAGATAGAAAAAGAATTGTTTAAAGTTGATCTCAAATTCAGTGCGCGAGACTGACACCAAGGTATTTTATTGCTGTTCTAACCGAATGAAGAATTATCTATGCAAAGTGGTGCATATGATTAAATGCACAAGTTATAGCCAAATCTAGACCCGTAATGGAATTTTAAATGGTCTCTAGGTTTTTTTAAACAAAAAGACATTCATAAATCAGACACTGTTTCAAGAATTAATAAATAATCAATCGTAAATTGACAAGCTCAAATTTAACCCGCCAGTCACGCAGAATTTTAATTAATTTTTGATTACAGAGTTTCTTATAGGTAATAAAGAGATTTTTACAAGCCGCTTTATAGATGGTTCATATTCCTACTTAACGTTGTTTGATATACGTCTATACGGTAGATATCATATGTCGTTACGTTAAGTACGCCACAATATTAGTAATTTACGTATGTAAATGGGTTTTGACATGATATGATATTATGCAAAGTAATTACGGTAATATGTCGTAGTATAGGGACGTATACAGGGTATAGCAAAAATACTGGTGATCCGTTTAAGGGCATAATTGGTATCATATTGCGAGTAAAAGAAGTAGGATAATATTTTTTTGCGCGCAAAAAAAAATTGGATGGGACACGTCGTCTCAGCCGGCCAACCCTCCAATAAACAAAACCAATTTTATTTTTCGCAAGATTGTTTTGGAAATTTAATATTTAAACGGAGAATAAGTAGACTGTTGATGTAGTCGCAATGATTGTGATATTATATTATGATGTTTTTAATTATTATTTCTAATTTTGAGAATTTCTCGACAAGCCGAGAATTCCCGGGAATTCTTAATTCTTAGTCGAGAATTCTCGAGTCCCGAGAAAAATCAAGCCGAAAAATCAGAAACCCTACTAGACAAAAACGTTATCTACTACTAATAATAGATTAAATCGTGACATTATCCGGTTCCTGATACTGCAAACCGAATTATCGCATACGATAATGCATTTAAGATGAGTAAGTAAATAATGGTTATCCTAAAGGCCGTTATTATTATCGGTCTTCTTAGCAAGCCTGCAATAATTCGTGCAATATCATAGTTAGCATATTTAGGCGTACGAGATTGCTAGACAGAATTCCGTAGGAGATATAATAGTTCCGAAAAGGAATTAAGTCGGGTATATCGTATTAATCGTCCTATATGTATATAGGATATATATATCGACTATATCGTATACGAGTTAATGGTAACTCGGTTAACTGACATTTGAGAAAACTATTAACGCTCGATGATTCGCGATAGCTACGCTATGCTACGTAATGCCTATTTAATGTGATTCAGTTCAGTTTCTGAAATCACAGCCGACCGTAAGGAAATTTTTAATTCATGCGTAACTTACGTGAATGTACTTACGTCCTCAATTTTATTGAAATTTTGGGTTATGTTTGAAAAGGGTTTTTAAGAGTAGGAACGTATTATATTAATTTAAATTTCCAGCGAGACATGTAGAGACTTCTGGTTGCCTTACCCATTGACAGTGATCTGAGCCTAATTTTTTCTTTTTTTTTAAATGTATGTTTATTATGTAATTGTTTGTTTGATTATTTTCTATTGTTTATTTATTACTGTTTATTTTTATAAAATATTGATTTTAAAAACATAAATAAGTCATAGAAATATCATAACTATTTACATGCATCTATACCTGTAGTACCTATTATAACAACTGCAGTCAGCAATTTTGTATGCAGATAACATCACGTTGTTTAGTTTTCTGTCATTGTAAGCTCAGACGCAAACAAATACCTGAAGCCTAATCTTCCAGCAGAATTGAACGCAAGTGAATGAAATTACTGAAAGTGACAATATTTTGGCGGATGTTTGTACGTTTCAACGCCGCAAAGGAAGAATCTACGAGTTTCAAATTTTCTACTTGTTTTTGTATCGCGTAAAGGTGGGATTAGGAGCTCCACACACAGCGGAATTCAGCTATTCATAGACAAAATAATCCGGACATGCGGCAATTATGTCTATGGCCTTCATTCAAAAAATCAGCCGCCATAGATAAATGTCCGCTACCATAGACAAATTTCTGCATCGCCGGCTGATTTTGTCTATGAATAGCTGAATTCCGCTATGTGTGGAGCGCCTTAGGTTTATAATTCAAAAGGTTTGATACACGTTACCAGATAAATATATAGTTTTTGAGTCGGCACGATGCACCTATCTATATGTCAATAAATATATAAAGGTATTTTACGTCTAATGTTTATAGTTAAATCGTAAATTTTGTCAAATTGGCCGCTCCGATATATCTGATGGCGTCTGTACATACACTTCTCTATCTTTAGGTAGACATAACATTTTAAGAAAAGAACATAACATTTTAGTATGTCACGATACATTAATTGGTATATGTCGTGACATACTAAAATAGTATGTTATTTTCTTAAAATGTTATGTCTACCTTAAGATAGAGAAGTGTATGTACAGTCGCCATCAGATATATCGGAGCGGCCAAGGTGGTCACAAATATCTAAACAACGCCTTTATTGTCATGGCGATGAGACGCTCAGATATATTTGATGGCGACTTTACTTAGTAAGTCAACATATATGATATTAACCATGCTTGTAATAGGCTACTTTCCTATGAAGTCAAATCAGCTACTCTTTAGGAAACGTCAAAACGATTTGTTTTATGAAGTTTATACGGGACACTAATATTGTGACGTCACAATACTATATGATCAATACATCTCCTTTATAAAAACTTTAACCATTATAAAATAATTTAAAGCGCAAACACATGTTACACCTGGATTTTCCCGTGTATCTTTGAAATTTTGATTTTATGAATACAACGAAACAATTAAATTTATCTACTGGAAAGAACCCTATTATATTTAAGGGTATTCTTGTCGAGAAAAAAACAAAAAAATCTAAATTTGACTCGATTTATTTTCTGTCGGAGTCTAATAAAATTATATTACCTATATATAATTTTATTAGGTAGGTACATGTTATATTTTAAGTTTGATTGATACTGTACTGGGTTCTTTAACAGAGGAAATTGTAACTCAAAACTCCTATATTATGTAGGGACGTGTTTTTTATAAACAAATATTATATTTCATTTTTGTAAGTATAAGCACAAAAAATCTAAGTGCTCAATGCATATATTTTTTCATCTCATTGACGGTTTAATGTATATTTGCATCAATTAGTTTTATAACCATTTATTGTGACACAACAAACATACAAAAAAAAATAGAAATCCTATGTTAAATCTAATTAAAACGCTTTGTATTAATTGTACAATGTTTGTAGGCTCTAAATAAAATAAAACACTTGCCTAAACAATTAACAAAAAAACTATAGTAGTAATTATTTTTTAATAAATAATTTTTTGCTCTTTTATGATAATTATGATATTATAAGATTTTTTTAAGATTTTCGTATTTAAACGTTTCTACTGACTTTTTGGTATATTAATACTTATACTTTTATGAGACAAGGAGTTCACTAAAACATTTCTAAAAAAATATACCAAAACTCTTTAATTTTTTAAGTCCTGTATTTGAAATAAAATAAATATCTATTTAACAGGTTTGCGTTAGTTTAATTTTCTCCATATTTTAACACATGTCTACTTTTTTCAACTTACCGTTTGCCGCCAAAATAGCGAACACCACAAATATATTATTAGTCGAAGTCATGATCCCTTTTTGATGAAATATGAGATGACACGACTACTATGCTTCCTGCCACGCCGCTCGGCGTTTATATACTACTTGTGGACTTCTTGCACTGCCCGTTTTCAATGGCCTGAAGCGTCATCGGTACGAATGTTAACCCTCCGATGCTTGCAGATTTCCCGACAGCGCTCACAGCGGTTGATTGACGCTAGACCGTTTTTTAAGGTTTAAATATTAATAATATTTTGATTTAGGGTAACGTGTTTGAAAATTTTACTTTGTGTATTGTTGAACTTATTTTACAATACTTATTTCCGTGGATTTATAAGATTATCCTACTATATCTAATACAATATTAATTTTCACATATTTTCGTTCCGTGTCTTACTCAGGCATGCAAACCCACAAATTTAATTTAAAAAATTGTAGTGATTTTAACGTGTTATTACCGTAAATCCTTAAGTACAGTACTAAATTAGTACATATGCCTTAAAGCGGTATTACACATTGCAACCTGCATGGCCCAATCTGTTGTGAACCCTGCCTCTTCCTCCCCCTCCTTCAGCTCCCTACGGGCCCTACCTTCAATTACACCTTCCAACCTGACAGATTGGGTCCTGCAGGTTGCAATGTGTAATACCGCTTTTAAGATAGTTGATTTCCCTACATATAAACATATATGTAGGGTTGTTTTATCTCGCATAGTTCAGTCATTATATCCAATAAAAAAAATCGACCCTACCCGTTAATAATTAGTTCTTGGTTTTTTTTTCGTAGGTCCCTAGGGAGGGTCACTGGGAGTGTAAATTCGAAACCTCCTGCGTATATTCCAAAAACGGTTTTTCTTGAATAACTCGGCCATTTTTGATTTTACAGTATAACCGTAAGGACAAAAATTGTAGGAAATTTGATTCTTTACAAGTTTGGTCCTCACAATTTTTCTTCTAGAATCGATATTTTAGAAATCAAATTTGAAAAAAGCGACATATTCAAAATATTAGGGATCCCCGAGGGACCTACGAAAAAAATCCAAGAACTAATTATTCACGGGTCAAAATCTATAATGACTGAACTAGTAGTGCGGTAGGAGAGGTGGGACTTTGCTAACTGTCCAAGTGACGTTACTTTTAGGCCTGCGGCAAATTTATTCCTTATTTGGTTATAAATATTAGGTTTTTCCTGTGGTCTCGGTATTTTGATCTAATAATAAATACCTCTCAAACACAGGCGCGGTCTCTCAGGGGGGGGGGGGGGTCACATGGGACATGACCTCCCCCAAAATCCTACATTTGTAATAGAAAAACATTTTTAGACCCCCTAAAAATAAAAAAATAAAAATCTACATTAGTGTCCCTCCCCCCCCTAAGATTTTCGTCTGCGACCGCGCCTGCTCAAACCGAGGGCCGTAGCATATTACGCGCTCTAATATGGTCTTAGAGCGCGTAATATGCTAATAATAATAAGTAGATACCACTGGATTATGTTCCATTGTATTTAATATCTTCGTCAGAATAAAAAATATTGTGTGTTGAAAACATGTGTTCATTGCCGTTCTAATAAATAAAAAAATGCTACTATTTCTGCATTCTAAAACAACTGAATAAACATATTCTTAAGCATAATACATTTTAATTTATCATCATCATCATCATCTCAGCCGTAAGACGCCCACTGCTGAACATAGGCCTCCCCTTTAAAGGGGGGGGGGGGGGAGGCTTGCCATAAGCGCGACGCTTGGCAGGCGGGTTGGCGCGCGCAGTTTTTTTTAAAGGAAGCCTAAACAAAAATAAACATTTTAATTAACATTAATAATTTGTACATTTTAATTAATTAATGGTAATTAACCGTAGGCATTCACAGGGTTAACTCTGAGGTGATCTCTTAACGCTATTGTGATCTGCTGATGCAATTTATTTGGCTAGTTATTAAAATATCTCCCATTGATTAGATTGATAACAATCAATAACCGGAGGAAAATGTAATAATAAACATGTCTGTTTTACAAGAGTGGTGATGTCAGGTTTTGCTTTCACTTCGAGAAATGGCTGATCGTTATTCTTTTCCTTCCCATTACTATTGTTAGATGCCTCGTATCTTTGACGTGTTATAATAACATCCCTGATTATTTGCCCTGAAAGAGTTTGAAGCCGAGCGTCGTCAATTGTGACTCTGTGTATTTATTGAGTGCGTTAAGGAGCCAAGGAGTGGAGACTGATAGGAAGTGAATATTTACTGGAACAATATTTGGGAAATTTGAGTTTATTTGGAAAGTTTCCTGCTTAGTAGTTACTGCCCGAACATGCAGCGTTTTATGTATGTGAATATCTTCCATTAAACAATACAGAGTGGAAAAAATCGATGGGCCCATGGACATGATAACTACTCTACTTTTACCTATTATATATTTAAACTAGCTTAATTTACGTTAAAAAACAGCTAAAATAATGAAAATTAAAACACTCATTATTTTAATATTAAGATAACAATTCTCAAAGTTGTACATGATATGTATTTTAATTTGAATATTTGGTGTTATGATGATGAATTGCTTTATTTAACACAAGAAGAAGATGTATGTAAACAACTAAAAATGTGTTATCTACGAGTAAGTTAATAAATTAAATAACACCTAGGTTTAAACTACAATTAATTTTGTATTAATACAGAACATCTGCTAACGATTCCACAAGTTTTAGAAATAAAGGAAAAGTAGAAAAATCTATTGCGTCACGCGAGGCTTGAGCTCATGCCTCCGGGATACATGCCCGATGACCGATGAGACTTACCTGATGGCTGCAAAGTCGCGAGTTCTAGTCTAGCATGAGATAGTGTTTTTTTTTTGTTTTTCCTTGATTTCTGAAATCAAAATGTAACAAAAATTGTGGTGATCCGTATTGGACATAATTGGTATCATATTTTAATGATGAAAAACTAAGATAGAAATATTTTCATGCGTAAAAAATTGTTCTTGTATGGAATGTTGACTCGCTGGGCTGACGTCTCGTAAAAAAAAATCGCGTCCAATAAATTCTTTTGGGTGTCCAAAAGAATTTTATCCTACTTTTTCTAATTAATTGTAGTATCGTACTGCGACGATACCTGCCAATTATGCTTTTAAGAGTCCGGTAATGATTTTAAATTAAAACTCACTAATAATAAAATTACTGCCATGAATCGTATTTGGTATATGTAAGATATTTTAAAGTCTTTTTAGGGCAAAAAATACTTTTGGTCTTTATACTGTATATTATATTAATATTGAATACCCTAAAACTCAATTCATACAGAGCTTGATGTTTAGTGAGCCCGTTGATTCGATCTTATCGTTAGATTTTTAATTATTATTTGTTATGGCACCATTAAATAAAGCATGAAGTGAAGTTTATTTCTGTATTTTCATTTTTGTAAAATACTTTAATATCTTCCCATAAATATCACCTAAACTTCGGCATATTTTCATAAAATTGCTCTAGAAAAACATGCTCTGAAAAAACTGTTCCATTTATTTCTCAGACGACTCATTTTCCAACGTATTTGTATATTTTACGGACTAGTATAACTGAATTTTAATAAAAAAAGTATCGACTTCCTTAGGATCAGCTTTTCCAAGAGGATATGCCCGAGTTGCTGTAAAAAATACTATAATCACTATAAGTGTGCCTATTTTCTCCAGGATCAAATCATCAGATCTGGACCTGGTGACAATGGGACCAACTGTGAAGTATACTCTTTCAAACAAAGAAATAATTTTCCAAATCGGTCCAGCCGTTTTCGGATAATCGGTGAACGTACATAAAAAAAAGATCCAGACGAATTGATAACCTCCTCCTTCGAAATCTTGATGTCGGTCTCCTAAATGCCAAGAAATATAAAATTATGTGTATAACTTCAAGGGCCCTCACAAAAATAAAATCACATAAAAAAAAATCCGTTTGGCTTTATTTGGTAATTTTATCTTTCTTGGTATATTTATTTATTCCATTCAAAGATCTAACGATAGTAAATGTTACCATATTGAACTGGCCTATCTATCAGCTTAGCACACAAAAATTCACGTCACCATTAATAAAAATCTCATCGTATTCGGCGATAGGTGAAAAATTAAAAAAAAGTCATATCTCCGAAAATACGAAAAATCGCGGAACATACATGGGGGTGGTTCAAATAGTCCTCTAGGTCCTTTACCTCCCAGCTTCAGTATATGACTACTTCTTGGGACACCTGTATAACCAGCGTACACACTTGCAGGCAACCGTTGTTTCAATCGATTGCTTCGTGATACGAATTTGACTCCAAATTTACGTCATTTTTGAACCAGTTTGCCGGGCACTTCCGGCCATGCAGGAACTGGCAGACTGGGTTTTTCTGTACCTAAAAACAAATTACTATTTGTTGCCCCAAGTGTCATCTTAATATCAAAATACCGTAGGTAAATACCACCCATTTTTTAAACCGGGAGTGGTCCTTTTTGTGCTTTCGGCCAATTCTATTTTTTTTTAACTATTTTTTCGGAACTCAGCATCACTTTTATGAACATGTGCCATTGGGCTTATCTTTGTATCACGTAGCAGATCTTAAAATCCCCGCCCGTAGTATAATATGATAGCGTGATAAAAGTTCGTCCACACCACACCGCGGCTTAAGAAACGGTGACGGTACGGAATCGCAGTGAAGCAAAGTAAAGCGATTATCACACTGGCACCGCAACCGCATGCGGCCACGGTGTGCAAGCGTGACAGGGCTATACACACGCAGAGCGCTATCTCGCTCGCGCACCGGCGCCGCAGGTGTACTGTCGTGTTTCGCCGAAAATCTTTGGGCGTAATTTCATTTCCCAAACAATTTATCGCAGAACGTTTAGTTAGAATACCAACGTTTATCATTTATCAAACTGTTGTTTCGAGTAGTTTTATTTGGCCGAATTTTCGTTTGGCATAGGTTAGGTTAGTATGCCAAATAAAATTATGCTAAAGAATATTATGCCATCTGATGTTTTTGCCAAATGAAACTATGGGAAAAATAGTTTGGGAAGTGATAATTTGCAATACAATTTTCGGCCACATATGGTGCCACATGTTAGTAAACCCGGAAAACCGCAGCAGTGTGAAAGACGTAAGCCTATTTAAGCGTACCGCTGTTACCTCATGATCTGCACACCGCAGCTTAGATAACGCTGACGTTTCGGAATCGCAGTGACGTGCCGTAAACTTTGCAACTATACTGAAAATGCATGCGATGAAAGAGGACGAGACAGCCGCCCGCGTCATCATCACATGTCCGGGGGTGGCAGATTACAGGGCGAAACATCTTGGTTCGCCAAGGGCACTCCTGGAAGTCGTCGGCAACATAAAGGGCTGCTAGGCTTCCTGGAGGAACTGGGCTGGCACGAATGAGGCCACCCGTCACGCAAAATAGGCGCAATATATAGACGTCGAGTTGCGGAAAACAGCCCGCGTTAACCTTAAACCTTAAGGCATGCGATAAAATGTTGACATTTACGGTGCGTCACTACAATATTCCGTACAGTCCCCATTTTTAAGCAGCGCTATGGATAGCATGGGATAAAAACGGTACGCGTACGGTGCGTCACTGCGATCCCGTACCGTCACCGACCAGCCGACCACCGTCGGTGTGGTCGGACCTTAAAGAAGCGCGGGGCGTTTCTATTGAAAACAATAGTAGGTATTAAAAAGCGTAGCGGGCAAGTGCAGGTGAGCTGTGCGCCGTTACAGATTTGAATGCAACTGATAATGATAACAATTATGGGCCGCAGTTCGGATAAAATTGAAGTAGTCATTTACCCATTCATTTATATTCATTAGTACATTACGTACCCAGGGCGGTAAAATAAAGAACGGCTCAGATTGCGGGCATTTGTGGCCCGAACCGAAGGTAAGGGCCATAAAAAAGGGATTTGAGGCCTTCTTTGTTACCGCCCGTGGTGCGTACACAATTTTACGTCTTTTCCTGGGTGTGAAGTGAGATTTGCCGCTGGGCTCGTGGGCGGCAAATCTCACTTACCGCCCAGAGTGACGTAAAATATTTTAAATGGAACAGCTCTGCAGATAGTGACAAAGATTAATGAGGGTTTCTACAATTTTACATAAAACTGAATTTATTTATACAAGGTAAAACAAAAATGCTGGTGATCCTTTTAAGGGCATAGGTATTCAAATTATGAAAACATAAGATCTGTCCTGTACAAAAAAATTTTTTTTCGCGTTATTTTTTTCTACTACATTTTCTAAGTCGTAATACGGTACCAATTATGCCCTTAAACGGATCACCAGTACCTATAATTGTTACATCTGTATAGCAATCTTTTTTTTTACTAGGTGGCAGTGTAGTTAGTGTAGGCATAAGCATTTGACGTATGTAAAGGAAAATAAAATTAAAATTGTTTAATATAGAATATCGAATTACAGCCCGAATAAGGTAATAACATTAGTTTTATATTAAATTTCACGTAGTTATCTATATATAAAGCCTCCTGTTTTTCCTCAAGGAAACGTGACGTGTACCTTACTACACAACGTCATGTGGCATTTTCCTAATTAGAAAATAGACGTCACAGACACATCATCAGGCCCTGTACAGACCCCTGTCTGGCCAGGTTATTAGCAGTGTCCAAGCCAGAGTCTGGCCACTGGCTACATACACTCGCCCCATTTAGGAACATTCATAGATCCCGAAACCCTCCGAATAGCGAATAGCAGTCGGTCTCCGGCTGGGATTTGCACAGGCCACAGTTGTGTCTCTTGTGGAACCCCTGTGGACCGACTCGACCACCACCGGCCTCGGGCGCCGGCAGTCTCTTCCAGGCAACAGGCGACCCTCGTGCGGGCAGCTTTCTCGCGCAAAGGATTGCCATTGCAATACAGCGCGGAAATGCTGCCTGCGTGATGGTATCGCAATCGCAATACAAAAAATAAAAAAACAAAAGTAAGTAGTTTAGTTACAACAATTTATATTGATGCTGAAAATGATGCCTGATATGCTGCGTGATTTACTGTCGATTAATTCAGTAATTTTAGAATTGTGCCACCCGCATGAGGTATAACGTGGTGTCAGTTCTCTTCGTTTGAAGTGGTGAACTGCAATTTAAATTAGCAACAGAAGATTATAACAAAAACCCGTCAAGTGCGTGTTGGACCAACTGGATAAGGGTCAAAACACACCTAGCGGAATCACAGCGGAATTAAGACAATTCATAGACAAAATGCTTAAATTTGTCTATGGTAGCGGAAATTTGTAGCGAGTGTGTTGTTCTAAAAATATTCACTTGCTGAAAAACTTATTGACATATTTATATTATAGTTATTTTTAAATCCTACTTACCTATCGAATGTTGTTTTACCTCTTGAAAATCTTGAAGTCGGTTAAAATTAAAGATACATTACTGAAATCGATTGTTTTTTTTTCTAATCTCCTGAAAACATTTTATTGGTACTACCGTCAACTGCTACAACATTACCTACAATGCTCAACTTTGCCTGGCTTGAAAAACATGGTTTTCTTCACCAAACAGCTATTTATATCTTATTATTATTATTTATATCTATTTATATCGCCGAGATGTCCGCCTTTTCGCCCATCTCAGGAATAAGATTTAATATAAATAGTTGTTTGGTGAAGAAAACCATGTTTTTTTAGGTCAGGCAAAGTTGTGCAAAGTTGAACCAGTTGACGGTACCTCTACCTACCTATATTAAAATAAAAAAATTACCGAACACATTTCATTGGTTTGTTTATGTAAGTAAACTTTTGAATTTTTAAACATGTTATTCATTACTCTTCCTATTATGATATTGTATTGAACATTGTTGATATTCTCCTTCCGAATGACAGTTGGCCAAATATGTTACTTACTAACAAGTGATATTAATAAAATATTCACGTAATTATGTTAGTTGTTCAGAGTGGCTGGAAGGAGAGATAAGGAGCTACTGACTGGCGACCATCCAATGTCACTGAAGCGCAAACTCGTTGACATGTGTATTCTGCCTGTCCTAAACCAACGGTGCTTAAACATGGGCACTCACCGAAATTCAGAAGTCCAAATTGAAGGTCTGCCAGCGAGAAATGGAGCGCAGCATCCTAGGTATCAAACGGGTATTAGACATTGCAACCTGCAGGGCCCAATCTGTTGTGTACCCTGCCTCTCCCTACCCCTCCTTCAGCTCCCTACGGGCCCTACCTTTCATTACACCTAACCTGACAGATTGGGCCTTGCAGGTTGCAATGTCTAATAGCCGTTTCAGCAGGATGGACCGTATCCGAAACACTACACTGCGCTCCAAAACACGCATAGCTGACGTTGGCAAGAAGACCGCCAGACTCAAGTGGGACTGGGCCGGTCACGTCCGCATGCATCCGGATAGGTGGGCATAGGGTGACCAGACGTCAGGAATTTTCCTGACATGTCAGGAATTTTAGACATGTGTCAGGAATGCGGCCGGAACAGGAAAATGTCAGGAATTTTCGACAAATAGAGAAAATTGTATATACTGTATACTTTTATTTGAATAAGAAAAAAATATTATGTAAAAATTTTGTTTTACGAGCATAGAACTTTTTAGTTACTGGTGTAGCCATAAAACTACGGCTTTTCATGAACAAGAGATTTCTCTCGTCAGGAACAATCCTTAGGACCCAAGGATGGATTTGGAGACTGTGTCTACCTACACCCTGACGTATTCTGGATCTTTTAAAATCTTATTTTACTTCGACCGTAGTCGGGGGACCTTTTAAACTGTATAACACAATACCTATAAAAAGGTCCCCCGACTGCGATCGAACTAAAATAAGATTTTAAAAGATCCAGAATACATCAGGGTGTAGGTAGGCACAGTCTCAAACATAAAGGTTTCAAAGACATTTTCAATCATGTTTAGAACTTATTTTTAACTTTTCAGTTCATTTAAAACAAACGCATTCGTGTTTTTTAATTTTTAATTATTTTATTTATTTAAAACCTTTTAGTGACATAGAATAATTAAACTAACTTTGGATTAGTAGTCGAAAGTATAAAAACCGGTCAAGAGCATGTCGGGCCATGCTCAGTGTAGGGTTCCGTAGTTGCCGGCCTGTTACAATTCATTAATTTAAAAGGTCATTTCTTACGGGAAATTTGGCGGCGCTTACGTTATTTCACTTACGTCCTTTCACTATGGGTTTTTTAGTGATAACTCAAAAAAAGCTCAACCGATTTAATTCAATATAGTTTTCATTAAAGGTACTTATTATGCCTCACTTTCATGATTTTTTCAAAATTTTTGGACCCACGGCTCAAAAGTTAGATGGGGGGGACGCCCTGTTTTAAACTTTCGGAGCTAATATATACGAAAATATTAGTTTTATTCAAAAACTGTTTTATAAGACCCAAATTTTTTTTAAAGTCCTATCCAACGATACCCCACACAACTAGGTTGGAACAAAACAAATTTCGCCCCCCACTTCACGTGTACGGGAGGTACCCTAATAAAATATATTTTCCAGTTATTATTCTACCATTTTGTCGGCTTGGTTAATGCACATATTCAAACCAAATTTCAGCTTTCTAGTGCTAACGGTCACTGAGCTAGACCGCGGACGGGCGGGCGGACGGACGGACGGACGGACATGGCGAAACTTTATAGTTGGTTTGTTAGGTTTTTATATAGTTGACTACGGAACCCTTAAATTTTTTTTAAAATACTTTTTATCACGTAAAAAGCGCTGGTAGCCTGGCAGTAAGACGTCCGAAGGTCTGGTATTCAAACCCCCGGCTTGTACCACTGAGTTTTTTGGAACTTCTGTACGAAATATCATTTGATATTTACCAGTCGCTTTTCGGTGAAGGAAAATTTCGTGAGACAAACCGAATAACCTAATCTCAATAAGGCTCAGTTTTCCCCTCTGTGTTGAAAGAAAAGATGGTATTTTCTTTCGTAAAAAAACTAGTGCATATGCCAATTCATGGGATAAGGTTGCCAAGCGGACCCCAGGCTCAATTGAGCCGTGGCAAAAAGCAGGGATAAACGCTGTGAGGGTGATAACTTTTCATTTACATACGTACAGTCAGCATCAATAGTATCTTCCTACACGGAGGCCGCAAAATTATGTGACACGCTCTTATTTGTAGAGCCATAGGAGCGTGTCACATATTTTTGCGGCCTTCATGTAGGAAGATACTATATTGATGCTGACTGTACCTCTTTACTCGATTTTTAGGATCCAAGAGGCTAATTACATTCAGAGTAATGACGCGTAGTTGCAGTGTCCGCGAGGCAACCGGATGACTCACGGTATTAGAGGTCACATCTCATTAGAGCGCCTCGGCAGCCGACTGAGCTGACCCACACCGCCTCGTCGCTCAGCGTCCACTCGTTGTCGAGTTGATGTAGTGAGCGCATGGTCATACAAATTCATATATTAAATACATAACCGCTCGAGGTGAAGCGGTGCGGGTTGGGTGCCAAGGCGCTCTAATGTGCTGTGACCTTTAAGCTCCCTACGTGCTGTGGAACCACCCTATGCAACCCGAAATGAGTCAAGCTGGACTTCGTTTTTCATCCTTCTCTTCTCAATTTACAATATTTTTATGTGATCCAGATCGAGCAATGCAAATCGCCCTGTGCACCAGCTGGTCGGTACCTAATCGATTCGTCAGCCATCAGAAAAAAGAGGGGGGGGGGGGTGAAACACAAAGTACAACGTCAAACGTGGGTAAATCTGGGTTGCACAGGTTTGTTCCACAACACGTAGAGAGCCGTTAAATACCGCGAGCTATCCGGTTGCCTCTCGGACACTGTAACTACAAGCCATTGCTTTAAATATTTTTTATTATTCCTCCCTAGTCTCTAATACCTATTAAAATTAAACATGTAAGTTTTATACATCTTTCGACCCAACTTCCTTTTGACTTTTGATTAAATTTCTAAAATGTTCGTATTCACGAAAGAAGAATTTTAAATTTGTATTAGATACATTTTTGTAATCAGCGTGAAAAGCTCTTCATTTTGATACCCCACTCGATAGGTTTGCAAAAAAAATTTTTCTTAGGGCTGCGCAATCTGGAATATTTTGTCCGCCATATTGTTTTTACTGTGACGTCACATAGCCTATGTTACTTGGGATAACGTAACGATTCTAATGATACCCCATACATCTAAATCGGTTCAGCCGTTCAGTTGTTCTAGTGGAACAAAGAATTTTATTTTACCCACATACATACATGAACCCTGAAACAATACACTCCTTTTTTTGGGCAGTCGTGTAAAAAGGCGCGGACGGGGTAATAGAATTTATTAAGGTGTCCGAATCTTACTAGAGATTTCTTCCTACGATTCGGACATACTAAAAAAAAATCTTCTATAGGCCCAAATAGAGATGGCGGAACGATTTAGACTAAGATTAGGTGGTAGTGCACCCTACCTAATCGGGTAGCAAGATTCGGCATATATAGGCGGTAGCACCTTAAAAAGTTATGACTTTTAGTATGGGACACTATGAGCCAAACCTGGAGCGTTCGGAATGCAGCCAACTTTTCGGGTACCAAAAAAAGTCAGAAAATACCTCATCGGGTAGCAAGATTCGACATATACAGGGGGTAGCACCTTAAAAAGTTATGACTTTTTGTATGGAACACTATGAGCCAAACCTGGAGCATTCGGAATGCAGCCTGATTTTAGGGTGCCAGAAAATATCGAAAAATACCTCATCGGGTAGCAAGATGAAACTAATGCCAAATGAAAGTACTAATCATCCTGTTAATTAAAAAAATTGGTAGTCGGTCCTAAACCTGGAGCATTTCAAATGCAGCCAACTTTTGTGATCGAACAAAAAACTCATCTGATACCATTACAACGTAGAAATGGCCCCAGAAGATGGTTCAAAAGACATAAACAAGCTTAATATGATAGAATTTATCAAAAAGTGCCAAATTTATTAGGTGTACTCACGCAAACTTATCACTTTCGTGATTTGGCTTAATTTTAGGGTACCTGAAGATTTTAAAAAATACCTTATTGAGTAGCACGCTAATATGTATGCCAAATGAAAGGACTAATCATCCTGTTAATAAAAAAAAAAGCAGTGGGTCCTAAACCTGGAACATTCCAAATGCAGCCAACTTTTGTGATCGAACAAAGAACTCATCTGATACCATTACAACGTAGAAATGGCCCCAGAAGATGGTTCAAAAGACATAAACAAGCTTAATTTGATGGAATTTATCAAAAAGTGCCAAAATATATTAGGTTTACTCACCCAAACTTATCACTTTCGTGATTTGGCTTAATTTTAGGGTACCTGAAGATTAAAAAAAATACCTTATTGAGTGGCACGATAAGATGTAAGCCAAATGAAAGGACTTATCGTCCTGTTAATAGAAAAAAATTGCAGCGGGTCCTAAACCTGGAACATTTCAAATGCAGCCAACTTTTGAGATCGAACAAAGAACTCATCTGATACCATTACAACGGAGAAATGGCCCCAGAAGATGGTTCAAAAGATATAAACAAGCTTAATTTGATGGAGTTTATCAAAAAGTGCCAAATATATTAGGTTTACTCACCCAAACTTATCACTTTCGTGATTTGGCTTATCAGATGAGTTTTTTGTTCGATCACAAAAGTTGGCTGCATTTGGAATGTTCCAGGTTTAGAAGCCGCTGCTATTTTTTTTATTAACAGAATGATAAGTCCTTTCATTTGGCATACATCTTATCGTGCTGCTCAATAAGGTATTTTTTTAAATCTTCAGGTACCCTAAAATTAAGCCAAATCACGAAAGTCATAAGTTTGGGTGAGTAACCCTAATATATTATGGCACTTTTTGATAAACTCCATCAAATTAAGCTTGTTTATATCTTTTGAACCATCTTCTGGGGCCATTTCTCCGTTGTAATGGTATCAGATGAGTTCTTTGTTCGATCTCAAAAGTTGGCTGCATTTGAAATGTTCCAGGTTTAGGACCCGCTGCAATTTTTTTCTATTAACAGGATGATAAGTCCTTTCATTTGGCTTACATCTTATCGTGCCACTCAATAAGGTATTTTTTTTAATCTTCAGGTACCCTAAAATTAAGCCAAATCACGAAAGTGATAAGTTTGGGTGAGTAAACCTAATAAATTTGGCACTTTTTGATAAATTATATCAAATTAAGCTTGTTTATGTCTTTGGAACCACCTTCTGGGGCCATTTCTACGTTGTAATGGTATCAGATGAGTTTTTTGTTCGATCACAAAAGTTGGCTGCATTTGGAATGCTCCAGGTTTAGGACCCGTTGCTATATTTTTTTATTAACAGTATGATAAGTCCTTTCATTTGGCTTACATCTTATCGTGCCACTCAATAAGGTATTTTTTTAAATCTTCAGGTACCCTAAAATTAAGCCAAATCACGAAAGTCATAAGTTTGGGTGAGTAAACCTAATATATTTTGGCACTTTTTGATAAATTCCATCAAATTAAGCTTGTTTATGTCTTTGGAACCACCTTCTGGGGCCATTTCTACGTTGTAATGGTATGAGATGAGATTTTTGTTCGATCACAAAAGTTGGCTGCATTTGGAATGTTCCAGGTTTAGGACCCGCTGCTATTTTTTTCTATTAACAGGATGATAAGTCCTTTCATTTGGCATACTTATTATCGTGCTACTCAATAAGGTATTTTTTAAAATCTTCAGGTACCCTAAAATTAAGCCAAATCACGAAAGTGATAAGTTTGGGTGAGTACACCTAATTAATTTGGCACTTTTTGATAAATTCTATCATATTAAGCTTGTTTATGTCTTTTGAACCATCTTCTGGGGCGATTTCTACGTTGTAATGGTATCAGATGAGTTTTTTGTTCGATCACAAAAGTTGGCTGCATTTGGAATGCTCCAGGTTTAGGACCCGTTGCTATATTTTTTTATTAACAGAATGATAAGTCCTTTCATTTGGCATACATTTTATCGTGCTACTCAATAAAGTATTTTTTTTAATCTTCAGGTACCCTAAAATTAAGCCAAATCACGAAAGTCATAAGTTTGGGTGAGTAAACCTAATATATTTTGGCACTTTTTGATAAATTCTATCAAATTAAGCTTGTTTATGTCTTTGGAACCACCTTCTGGGGCCATTTCTACGTTGTAATGGTATCAGATGAGTTTTTTGTTCGATCACAAAAGTTGGCTGCATTTGGAATGTTCTAGGTTTAGGACCCGCTGCTATTTTTTTCTATTAACAGGATGATAAGTCCTTTCATTTGGCATAGGGGAAGATGGGGAGGCTTCGTACACTTTTTTTTCGGAGCCTTGTAAAACAAAATGTAACAGATATTTTACAATGAAGCGAATGCTATGTTATTGTCCATTTATCTGCCTATAATAATAGCGCATTTCTGGCTTGATATAAAGCAACTTGGCCAAGTTATAACGATTTTTCCAAAAAATGGGAACTGTACGAATTCACCCCACCACGCGGGGTAGCTCCGTACACTATTCGTTTCTCCCCGGGATTCATGATTTTACCAGCTATTTCGCCAGTTTCAGTCACTTTTTAAACATATCTTACTGACCTGTTTTTGCAATTATGTTATTCTTGATTTTAACTTACATGGGGTGCATTCGTACAGTATGAAATTACATACATTTTTAGTGTACGAAGGTACCCCAATCCAACGGACCAGAAAAAAATCAAAATAAAAAATATATCGTTAATATAATCCCAAAAGTATTGTTTAAATAACAATATTTAGCATATATTTACAAACAATACTAAAGCATTTTTTCTAAGTCCATCCAAACTTTTTGGAAACAAACGCATTCAACGGAGAACTCAAAATTACTTGCGAGTGCCGAAAACACATATCAGCTCTTTCTGGCGAAATCTTGTACCGCACTGCCATTACTTTTGGAAGGTAGCCTATGCATGTAAGTAGCCGTGTTGCATACAAATATGAACGCTTCAGCGTGTTGGATAGCCGAGATATGACCACTGTACGAAGGCTCCCAGTGTACGAATCTACCCTGTCTTCCCCTACATATTATCGTGCTACTCAATAAGGTATTTTTTTAAATCTTCAGGTACCCTAAAATTAAGCCAAATCACGAAAGTGATAAGTTTGGGTGAGTAAACCTGAAATATTTTGGCACTTTTTGATAAATTCTGTCAAATTAAGCTTGTTTATGTCTTTTGAATCATCTTCTGGGGCCATTTCTACGTTGTAATGGTATCAGATGAGTTTTTTGTTCGATCACAAAAGTTGGCTGCATTTGAAATGCTCCAGGTTTAGGACCGACTACCAATTTTTTTAATTAACAGGATGATTAGTACTTTCATTTGGCATTAGTTTCATCTTGCTACCCGATGAGGTATTTTTCGATATTTTCTGGCACCCTAAAATCAGGCTGCATTCCGAATGCTCCAGGTTTGGCTCATAGTGTTCCATACAAAAAGTCATAACTTTTTAAGGTGCTACCCCCTGTATATGTCGAATCTTGCTACCCGATGAGGTATTTTCTGACTTTTTTTGGTACCCGAAAAGTTGGCTGCATTCCGAACGCTCCAGGTTTGGCTCATAGTGTCCCATACTAAAAGTCATAACTTTTTAAGGTGCTACCCCCTATATATGCCGAATCTTGCTACCCGATTAGGTAGGGTGCACTACCATCTAATCTTAGTCTAATTTGGACGCTTTCCTCTGCCGGAAAAAGCGTGGGGCCAAGAGTTGTGGAAAGCAGCGGGAGAGGCCTTTGCCCACCAGTGGGACACTAATTACAATTTTAGACTAATAAAAAATCAATCGGTATTGCTAACTCTCATTATTATTCACATAGATGGTACCAGAATGATCAATGCAAAAAACTATTCAAGTGTCGAATTTAAAGTAACCGTCGTAATTAACACTAGACATCGTAAATATTCTTAATTTTAATACAATGTGCTAAACACTAAATTCGGGGATTGTCTAAGTGACAGAAAAAAGCGGGTTTGGTGTATAAAATAAAATGCATTGATTCTGGACAATGTTTTATTAGACCAGAAGAACTATACAGTAGATAATATATAACCAACTTATACCACTTTCACTAGGAACAGGAGTTGTTAGTTAAGTCTGAAAACACTTGCCAAATGTTTTTGGCGATTTTGATGGTCAACCATTATTTAGATACCGTTGGTCGTTTATGTTCAGTCTTCTGAAAGAGTAATAAGCTCTAGGTGTTAACTTTTACCGAGTGCATAGATTGGGAATACACTATTCATCTATTCAACGAAAACGAACATCATGAAGTCAGGTATGCTAATAACACTAATAAGCTATAACTCAATCACGAAAAAATGGTTTCCCCTAGGGTATGTACAGTTTCCATCAGATATATCGGAATTGGTCACAATTATCTGAACAACGCCTCTATTGTTATGTCCATAAAGTGTCTGTGGCCGCTCCTATACATTTGATGGCGACTGTACCGGTATTTCTTGTATGGCCAATACCGTCATTCCGCCATATAAAAATACCGGTATTGTATGCCCTAATAGTCTCCCCGCTACCGCCTGTGCCCTGGTTCACTGATTAATTCCCGACATGCGCGCGCGTCCATCACCGGAGCTCATAAATCTGCGCCTTATTGTTAATGCGTTATGTCTTGTTTGATGGCGGTGTTATGGGCCCTTTGGCGGAGGGGCGGGGCCTGACATGGTGGCTCCACATACATTACTATAATAGGCACAATGTGTCTTTTAAAGAAGTCTTATTCTACTAGATCTGATATCTATCTATCTATACCTCGTTTTTTTTCAGATTAAAAAAATAACGGTCGATTTCGACACTTTATGTTTATTTTTTTCAGCAATATTTGGGCAAATTTTAAAAAGACTAGTTTTTTCCACTATTAGTAATACGCTTAATCCCGTAAGATGCAAAATGGCAAATTCCAAAATCGTTTTCCCAAAAATCGCACGCCGACAATCGCACGATTTTTCTAATCTAAAAAAGAACGAAGTATAGTCTAGGACAAATTTTGGGCGCCATAATTGGCGGTTGACAGCTGTGACGGAATCAAAGAGTACCTAATAGCACAGAGTAAATAATAGTATAATACAGAGAGACCTCTGTAATGTCACGTAACGTCACGAATCATGTTGTCCCTTCTTAACGCATGACAAGTTCTTTTTCGCACTTATGCAAACGTATCGGATACGTCGTGTCAAACTCAACTTTTTTGACAGATTTACTTTGAGTTGTACCCCCCTGCTAATAGTTATTAGACTTGTAGTGATTTTCATTTTCACTACAACCTAAGGACAAAAAATAACAAAAAAATTCTTAGGGATTTCATCTCCAATTGTTACTCAATAGTCGAATTAGGCCCCCTGAACGTTTTTGATTCTAAGTTTACTACCAGTACCTATATATATATATATATATACACGGTGCTCGTGAGGATAGCAAAAAAAATTAACAGTGTATTCCTTGTCATAATTGGAGATTAAAATGTAGTATAAACTTTTCTGGATTTCACCTAGTTTCAGAGTTACTGCCAATGCCAACTAAATTTTTATGTTCAAAAAAATATTTTTTTGCGAAATTGACCCCAGAAATCAGTGGCTAAAATCTCTCGCAATGCTCACGAGCACCGTGTATATGTATAATATATATACATATATACAGTTTACTTTTATTACATTTCGTCCTAGGTGCACCAGCAATGGCCGTAAGATAGTTTTATGACCGAACCATCTACTTATGTATGCTCTTGAAATATCAAAGAAACTGGACACGTGTGCTCTGAATTTCGAAATACCTAATATAAGTACTGGGTCATAAAACCGCTAAAAGTGACGGCGCCTGGCGTCAGTTATATTTTATTGCTAATATTTTAAGATTTTTAAGTGGGTAGACTGGGTAGGTATGAAATGCAATTACTCGTAAATAAGGTAATTTTTACTGACGTCCGACGTTATAGAGGAGAAGGATGTTAACACAGTCAATCGACGTCAAAAATATGGTTACACTTTTGGACCTTATTACCAAAGAGTAAGGTGCAAAAGTGTAAACATATTTTTGATGTCGACTGTACCTATATTCCAATGTGGACTACTTATTATATAGTCCCGAGATTAGGCATAACGACGCGACTATAGGTAGGTATGTCTCGTAAAATAGATACCTACTGAAGTAGAATTGTGTCACTTTGTAAAAAGTGATATACTGAAAAATAAAAAATAAAATACAAAATGAAATTATTTTTAGATATGAGGATATCATATTGTATCTGGAGGAGAGGCCCCAACTTGGTAGGTAGGTGTTGAAAATTATTTTGGGTTAATTTTTAAAAAGCCGAAATGTAGTGATGTGGTACATCTTTCATATCCACACGCGATGGGTTTTCGAAAAAAATTTTTTTTTTCCTATAGAAAAAAATATTAAATCAGAGCACTCCTAACGGAGTTCAAGAACTGCGGGTCAAAAAAAATGTTTTGACCTCTAGTATACCTACTTGTGCCAAATGGCTAAACTGTACATCCATTTGCGATATTTCTTTAAAATTGGACTTGTACGCAATCCACTAATATTGTATGAATGAATTGTCGCTGAGGGTCAGTTCAAATTCAACCATAGCTACACCAAGCACCATTTTATTTGTCGAGTGGAAAATCCTTTATGGGTACTTACTTCCGCGCCACGGGGACAGCGCGAAAGTTTTGTCGGAGCCGCACCGACTAAAAACCCCGAGGGTTCGGGATCTCCTAACTGAACGCGCCGGTGCCGCCCTGAAGTTACGACCTTGCGTGTTCCAGTCTGTCTGAGGATCACAGCCCCGTACTGTGACCCTTGATTTCCCCAAGGTTCCCTTTTAGTCGCCTCGTACGACAGGCAAGGAATACCTTAGCCATATTCTGATGCCAGGGCTACAGGCTAATAGCTACCTCAACCAAAACAGACTAAAATAAACGCCTAGCTCTGACGGAGAGATACGAATCATACGATACAATGATATCTACATTCCTAATATTAAGCACGATTACATTCTCGTAACAAGATATATTGTTCGACATCTCGTATGGACGACACGCGTGGCGCCAGACAGCTTTTAAATAAAAATATGGCCGTGTTGCGCATGCTAAGCTGTATTTAAAGGGAAATATGTATTTATTGAAATGTCACGATGGTAAGTCTTCGATAAAGAGCTAACGTACTCACTCTCTCTCTGATTTTTTTAAGTTATTGGTCAACAAATAAACACTGGAAAGTACCTACGTTAGTATATTTAACTTAGTTATAGTAGCCATCCAGTAGTTCTAGTTGCTGAGAAAATTCGGATTGTGACAGAAAGACTCAACTCAACTCTACGACCTCAGATTCCGCGCAGCCTCAGTGGGGAGCGTCTGGCGGCGCAAGCAGCTCTTCGTCGTGCTAACAACTCTTCCAAGGTATATAAGTAGCGTTCACTGAATACCACGTATGCGGCTGGTCGTCACCACTCGAGTGTTTACTCAGTTTGCAGCCTTAGCATTGGCCGATTTTCTGGTCTGGATAACATTAGCTGGGGTATTATTCAATGGCCAACTCTTATAAAGCCTTGTAACACTTTACTTTTTTAGTGTCCGAACTAGCGTCCTAATTAGGACCTTTACTTAGTAGCAACTTAGTCACTAAAAATGTTGTTACACTATGGGTTACACTTGACTAAATCAAGTGAATGACTACCTCTACCTAAATCATTTAGGACAAGTGTAAAAAAAGCTTTTACTGTGGACACCGACAACTTGCCGACAACATCTTAACGTCTTCCTCTAAAAATGGTCTAAAAACGACCAATCAGTGATCTTATCACATTTTTACACCTGTAAATTAACATCGATTGACGTCATAGATAAGCCAGCCAATTATAAATGGAATATGTTAAACTTTTTACGACGTTGCATCATTGGGCGGGGCAGTATTTAGCATGCACTGTGCCCACTTGTTTTATGACTGTCTGTGAGTATGTCTGTCACCGATTCGTTGACGGAGATTTATGACATGAGCGAGGCGGGAGCTCCACTGATGGTCCAAGCGATAATATCAGCAATATTATCGGGCAATGAGTTTACTCTCCTTTAGTTACCTATACTATACCTAAGTTGCCTCTAAAATAATTTTAAACCCAAAAAGAATCGACCTAGCCTCTACCTTTCTAAAAGCAAATGCCCGACTCGAGCTACTGTAAAAATACTCACCATAGGCGCTCCTATATAATATTTGAAGAGTGCCCTTGATTTCTCCGGGATCCCATTATCAGATCCTGACCTGGTAACAATGGGACCAACTGAAGTGGGTATACCTATAGGTATACTCTTAGTGGGTATACTCTTTCAAACAAAAAAGAATTTTCCAAATCGTTCCAGCCGTCTTCAAATAATCGGTGAACAAGCATAAAAAAAATCAAGCAAAAACAAAATTCCCGACGAATTGAGAACCTCCTCCTTCGAAATCTTGAAGTCGGTTGGACAAGGGTTTTCATATGTCCTATAAGTAACGGCTATTTTTACTCCTACGGTAAGGAATAAACATAAATGGCAGATTATTCAGAGTAGAATTTTCATTTTCAGAATACCGAGCATAGTAGCGAAGCAGTTAATCTCATTTGATACCTAAACAAAAATCTGCCATAGAAACGACCTAACTACCCTTTAACACGTAGGTATAAATATAATATGACAAATTAAAGAGTAAGGTAAAAGCTTAACTTTTTTATACCACGACGATGGCAAACATACGGCCCACCTGCTTGTAAGCAGCTAAAGTAGCCTATCAAGCCTTATGGACCCCTGCACCTCCAGAGAGAGAGAGATAATCTGTCATTCGTATATAAGTTAGGCAGATAATATTAACTAACCAGACAGAGTAAAGAACAAACTGTGGACGCGCTACCTAATGCATCACCATCGCTATAAAATGTAGGTAGGCCTAGTATTTATTCAATAACTATACCTAAATAGTTTAGGACGATGACGAAAACCTGCGCTCGCCACGCCATAGACGTTTGAAGGTGTCCCGTCCTTGTGTGTTAAGGAGACATTACGAATACATTTGTAAAAAAAAATCCCTGTCGTAAAAAAGAGCACCGTTTAAAAAACGCGGTGTGCAAAGGCCCTTAAGCCAGTCATGGCGTGTCTAAATAACTAAGGGACAAAACACACCTGAGCTGATGAAAGCAAATTCATAGACAAAATGCTTTGGATGCTTAATTTTGTCTATGGCCTCCATACAAATTTAAGCAACCATAGACAAAACATACAAATTTAATCCAGATCAATACTAATACTAGCGCGATTTGTACACCTAATGTACACTAAATTGTGATAATTTATTGCTTGAAAATTATATTGAATCTGCACCACCTGCCATAATATCTTTTGATTTGGATTATTACATATATTAACAATTAGTTCATTTCATGGTAGAACAAAACGGGGTATCGCACTCACTACGTAACAGAAAAGAAACTGCTTTTTATAATACTTAATTGTAACTAAATTAGTGGATGTGACTTAGTGGTATCCGGTATCTCCAACTCTGGTGAACCTTTTACTAGCTCTGCATATGGCACGTTGGCTACGTCCACTAACGTTGTTAAAATTACCACAAAATCATAAGTTTGAGCTGTTTGAGCATCAAATTGGTATCTGTGCGTAGCGAGTGCGATACCCCGTTTTTTCTACTATAATTAATAATTACCTTCGTTTCAACGGTTATCGTTTCGTTACAGGTTATGGGCCCAGCGCGCTTCCACTGTGCACTGCTGAAAAGTTAGACCCTACTGCGTGACCGCATTTTCTTTACTCTTCGTAATATTTACCGCAGGCTGGTCAGAGAAGGGATACAACTAAAGAATGCCGGAGTAAAATATGTACTGTTACTGGATAATTCAAATAAAATAAACTACAGCTGTCTATATATATCCTTCTTAAAATTTATTAATCGTAAAATCATAAGCCTAAATAATTATCAGGTAAACAGTATTATACAAAAATAGCAACTTATGACGTATATAATTAATTAGACATTAGTCATTTTAAGGTACAGACGCCTGCAATGATACCTCACAGAAAAAAGTTACTATACTTATTTGTTGATCCAAAAGTGCGTGTCAGATGAAATTTTCCGGTTCGTTACACTGAGTTTTTCCCAAAATAACAGTCTGTAAATTATCCATATAAAATACATGTGTAATATATTTGGTCAGTCCACACACTAATCCCGAGCATTTTAGTCATGATAGCGGAAAGGCATCAGGGGGGTGATTTTTGAGAATCGAGCACTCGAAAGTGACATTTGAAACTCTGAATAAAACGATGAAATTATATTTTAAAAATAACAGTGATAGAAATTTAAAATCATGATTATTTAAACTATTAATTCCATGCGAAAAATTTGGCAACAAACTTTTGTGTGCGATTATTTTCGAGCTTGAATTTTTTGAATTCGAGCGTCCGTCTGTCAAAAATCGGTTCCCAAATTTATGTTAGCGCCGGGCCAACCTCTCGTCGTAATCATCCCGTGCGACGAGAACCTCGTGAAGGCCAAGGACAAGTCCAGCTAGTACAGTCGGCCAAAAATGTGGCCTACCACCCTACGGTTGAGGTTCGTTTGAACGTCATAAAAAGTCAACCTTAGCGATCGTTAGATCTCGCAGAAACCTTTGTCAAAACTGGTATCGACTGTACCTAGACTTGGCTCACGAGGTAACTCCCATGTGGGAGGTTGATTCGGCGATCATTGTACCGATATTTTCTGCGAACGGTTTCATAGCGAAAAGTCTAGGTGGTGGTTCGCAATATGCACCAATTATTGACGGTTTAGATATGAAAAACAAATGACGAATTGCCTTACTTTTTTCCTTATTTTCTTTATAGGGCTTTGTTTCAAGCAGGGTATTGTTTATCTTATAATTTTATTCATAGAGGCAATTCTGTAATTCTTACTTGTACCTACATTGTATAGTCAGCAGCAGAAGCTTAGCGGGTAGTGTGTTCAAAATGATCTACACACGCTCTTATTTTCTTAACAATAAAGTCGTATGAAGCTCATTTTGAACACCCTACCCGCTTACTTACTTTTGCTGCTGACTGTACACAATTAATTAGATAACTATTAATACCGTAACAAAAAAAAAAATTATCATCAGTTGACTGAGCATGCCAATCTACAGCTAGTACTTAGACTTGGCTCACGAGGTAACCGCCATGTGGGAGGTTGATTCGGCGATCATTGTACCGATAGTTTCTGCGAACGGTTTCATAGCGAAGTCTAGACCAGTTGGTTCGCAATATGCACCAATTATTTACGGTTTAGATATGAAAAACAAATGACGAAGTGTCTTACTTTTTTCCTTATTTTCCAATGATTTTATATTCTAACTCCATGTTATTTTCTTTATCGGGCTTTGTTTCAAGCAGGGTATTGTTATCTTATAATTTTATTCATACCTCTATGATAATTCTTACAATATATAGTCAGCAGCAGAAGTAGCTTAGAGGGTAGTGTGCTCAAAATGATCTACACACGCATCTTATTCTCTTAACAATAAAGCCGTGTGAAGCTCATTTTGAACACCCTACCCGCTTAGTTACTTTTGCTGCTGACTGTACACAATTAATTTGATAACTATTAATAACGTAACAAAAAAATAATTTATCATCAGTTGACTGAGCATGCTGATCTACAGCTAGTACCTAGACTTGGCTCACGAGGTAACTCCCATGTGGGAGGTTGATTCGGCGATCATTGTACCTACCGAGAGTTTCTGCGAACGGTTTCATAGCGAAAAGTCTAGACCAGTTGGTTCGCAATATGCACCAATTATTTACGGTTTAGATATGAAAAACAAATGACGAAGTGTCTTACTTTTTTCCTTATTTTCCAATGATTTTATATTCTAACTCCATGTTATTTTCTTTATCGGGCTTTGTTTCAAGCAGTGTATTGTTATCTTATAATTTTATTCATACCTCTATGATAATTCTTACAATATATAGTCAGCAGCAGAAGTAGCTTAGCGGGTAGTGTGTTCAAAATGATCTACACACGCATCTTATTCTCTTAACAATAAAGTCGTGTGAAGCTCATTTTGAACACCCTACCCGTTTAGTTACTTTTGCTGCTGACTGTACACAATTAATTAGATAACTATTAATACCGTAATATAAAATAATTTATCATCAGTTGACTGAGCATGCTGATCTACAGCTAGTACCTAGACTTGGCTCACGAGGTAACTCCCATGTGGGAGGTTGATACGGCGATCATTGTACCGATAGTTGTCTCTGCTTAGTATAATATTATATAGTATGTGTCTCTGCGAACGGTTTCATAGCAAAAAGTCTAGACCTCTTGGTTCACAATATGCACCAATTATTTACGGTTTAGATATGAAAAACAAATGACGAATTGCCTTACTTTTTTCCTTATTTTCTTTATCGGGCTTTGTTTCAAGCAGGGTATTGTTTATCTTATAATTTTATTCATAGAGGCAATTCTGTAATTCTTACTAGTACCTACATTGTACCTACACAATTAATTAGATAACTATTAATACCGTAATAAAAATAATTTATCATCAGTTGACTGAGCATGAAAATGAAATGACATTTTTCTACCAATATGTATTATTCACTCATAGTTAACTGCTAAAATACCTGCATAAATAATATATTAATTAAATGTGTGTCGGTGAAAGACATGGGTCGGGAGAAGATCAGATACCTAATCCAATGAAGACTTAAAAACATGATTTCGCAAACCTCCTCCTCCTTGATTCGTGTTCCTCAGTACTGAGGGTCGTGACCTCCCTTCTGCATCACGCTCTCTCGTGCGATCTTTCTCCCTCTGTCTGTTCCTGTCTCTGGCGGTGTGGAGGGCGTTGTGAAAAGTAGACTTAAGTTCGCAAACAACATGTTGAAATAATTTCAGAATCGTCCAATAAGGAGAATTTATTCAGTACCAGTAAAGATATTTTTCAAACAATACTTGTGTAAATACAGCAAAGACCCCCAGACTCGTTACAAACATGCATTAATGTGGGTTAAATTACACTGGTTTACAGTCTACTAAAGCGCAACGTAATCTCCGCCCAGTGCAATGTAATAGGGGTTGTATGAAAAGGGACCCCTTGCAATTCCTCGGAGCTCGTGACGCCGACTGTACATTTTTAAATATATTGGGCCTACAAAATATTAACCATATTTGTACAATACTTAAAAAAGACGTTTGAAAATTAGTTCAAGTACGATGAATGCTGGATGTTAGTAAAATCATAGAGTAGCTTATATGTAGAGCAGCACAGCCTAAGAACTTTTTGAAGCTCAAGTCAATTGCGCCCTCTGTCCGAAAGCCGCCTAAAGATACCCAAAATGTAAGAGGAAATGTCACCTGCACTGCTACTCCACCTAGTGGCTACTAGTGTAGTGTGCTGCTCTACTATATAAGTTACTCTATGGTAAAATTATGTAAAAACTACATAATGGTTCAGTTATATGCATACATTCTTAATTTTGTTATGAGCAGTGATCGTACATTTTACCACAAAACCGGTGCAATGACGTTTTTTTTTGTGCAATTGTTATTTAATTATCAACCATCTCCACATTACTACTTTGTTATAAATGGCTTTGATTTTATTTGATACTTGGTTAAACAATTTAATAGCCTTAAAATAATAAGTATAATAACAATCCTAGCACTGCACCAAAAATGCTGGAAAATCTACGATCACTGGTCATGAGACACCATTTAACATGATCTGTAGAACCATGAAATTAATATTATTTCAGCCATTAATAACTAGAATATTATTAATGAGAAACAAAGTCAATTAAAGTTATACCAATTTAATATTTATCAAATATAATTGATACCATTAATTATAATGTAAACATTAAACTGATCTGCAATATCTGCATATATCTTTGCCACAAGTGACAAAGTGCGTGTCAATTTTATTTATAGACCATCAAAGAATCTCTGACTGTTTTGAGAATCATGCAAGGTTTCATTTAAAATATATCATACATAACACAAACAATATTCTGTTGTGTATCTTTACCTTGTAAAAGTAAAGCATTTTAATAAATGTATTAATTATACATTTTTATTATTAAAATTTTATTATTAAAATTCTTTAGAGTTGTTTAAGATCACCATGTATACCAGTGGCGGCGCGTCCATAGAACACTATTCTTGTTGGCTTGCCTTATTTTAGGCACCTGAGCAGTTTTCCTATGGCTCATGATGAAATTGATGAAATTTTAAACCAAATTAAGCTCCAGCTTGCCTATGAAATTTTTTGACACACCACCACTGGTGTATACCTTATGAGATATCAACTGGAAGATTAGCTTGCTAGAATACTTAAGAGTAAAAGTACATATACATATCTAAATATTATGACCAGACCTAGGAATCGATGGGGCAAAATTTTATGACAGGTAGGAGTTCCCATATCGATAAACTCAATTATCGATACTTGTTCCATATACTAGTGACCAGTCCAAGTTTTGTTTGTCAAAATATGATTTTATTAAAAATTATAAATTAAACAAAATAATAAGGGTAACTTCTGTTTATCTAATTATATTATATTATATATATTATTATATCATTTTAGACAGGCAGCTCGCGCTGATACGTCTAAATCATAGTTCACTAGGCACTAATTCACTGTTTTAGATAGTTTGTCGAGTCTATTGTATTGTATTGTATTGTAGAACGGGCAAGTTTCCGCAACTCGACGTCTAGCGCCTATTTTGCGTGATGGGTGAGTGGCTAGTCCAGCCAACCCAACTCCTCAAGGAATCCTATCAAACCTTTTATGTTGAGTAGGACCTCGGGGATATTACTCGGGGAACCGAGATGTTTAGCCCTGTATGGGGCCACTCCGTCGCAATCCAGTACCACGTGAGAGGCTGTTTCTTCCGTCTCCATGCACCCACGGCACAGAGGACTGTCTGTAACACCTATGTTGAAAAGATGTTTATTAAATGGTCCATGACCTGTTATTACACTGGTTACCATCTTTAGACGAATTTTGTCGAGATGGAGAAGTGTCTTAGTGAGTCTGCAGTTGATGTTAGGCATGGCCTGTTTGGCCTGTCTGCATCCTACCTGACGTTGCCAGTATGTTGAGTGCAGTCTCCCGGTACGTTCGAGCAGCAACGAGCGTACCTTACTAAAAGGGACCGGAAGGATTGGTTCCGGGCCGATTGGCCCCGCACTTGACCCTTGCCTAGCCAGCTCGTCTGCAGCGTCGTTGCCCCGGGACCCGCTGTGACCCTTGATCCATTGGAGGGTAATATTGTTGTGATGACATACCTCCGTTAGTCGTTCGTGGCATTCGTGTATTAGTTTTGATGTAGTTATATGACTTTTTAGAGCCATTAGAACTGCCTTGCTGTCAGAGAGTATGCGGATGGAGGTACCTGCTACTTTCCTTGCAGTGATGGCAGCTGCCGCATTGATGATTCCCATGCACTCGGCTTGGAAAACTGAGTTATGGGCGCCTAGCGGAGTGATTATTGACATGTTCAGGTCTTCTGAGAACGTGCCCGAGCCTGACCCTGTGTCTGTCTTTGATCCATCAGTGAAGATTCTCAGCTCTCGTGGATTGAGACCTTCCTGATTGTCATCTTCGAATAATTGTATTTTGTACCTTTTGTCGAAGACAGCACGTTTTTGAATCCGATCTGTGCCTGCCCTGAGCACTGGGAATTCTTCGTACACCTTCTCCAGGCATAGTGTGTGTAGGGTCCTCTGGTTGGACCATATGTTAAGGGTTTGCAGCCTTACCGCTGAGAGGGCAGCCTCCTGTTGTATGTGGAGGTGAAGCGGTGGAAGGTTTAGCATGGTCTCTATGGCTGCAGTCGGGGTGCTCCTCATGCAGCCAGTAGTGGCAACGCATGCAAGCCTTTGTAGTCTCTGCATCTTGTTTTGTACAGTGGCAATGTTTGATCTTGGCCACCAGACCAATGCCCCGTAGCAGAATAGAGGTCGGATTATCGTCTTGTAGAGCCACAGTGTGATTTTTGGATTTAGTCCCCACCTCTTACCAATCATCCTCCTGCATTGCCAAAAGATGACACCCGCCTTGTCTATCCGGTTGTTTATGTGGTTGGTCCAGTTGAGTTTACTGTCGAGAATGAGACCCAGGTACTTTACCTCATTTGTCAGTTGTAACTCAGCTTGGAACAGTGTAGGTTTGGTAAAGTTGCCAAGTGCCCTTTTATTGGTGAACATTACCATTTCTGTTTTGGTGGGGTTCACTGATAGGTCAAATTCCTTGCACCATCGCTCTACGATTTTAAGAGCAGACTGGGTGAGGTCGCAGACAGTACTGGCGAATTTACCTGATATTAGTATCGCCAGATCGTCAGCATAGCCTATTGTGAAAAAGTGTTTCTCGTTCAGTGTGCTTATAAGGTTGTTGACCACTAGGTTCCATAATAGCGGTGAAAGGACTCCCCCTTGTGGGCATCCCCGCACCGCTGCTACGGCCTGTGGCTCACCTGCATACCTTATTGTCCTTTTGTTGAGCATGTTCATAATCCATTTGATCAGCCCGGGCTCCGCGCCATGATTGGTTAAGGCATTCCCTATGCTGGTAAAATGGGTCTTGTCGAAGGCTCCTTCGATGTCAATGAAAGTGCCGAGACACATTTCTTTGTCACCAATAGCCTTCTCGATACGGCTGACGACCATGTGGAGAGCCGATTCTGTAGATTTACCTGAGCTGTATGCGTGTTGGTTGTTATGCATAGGTATGTTTATTAGCGTTCTATCCCGCAGATCCCGGTCGCACAGTTTCTCCAGTGCTTTTAACAGGAATGATGTGAGACTGATAGGTCTGTAGGATTTCGCATTTGTGTAGTCACTCTTACCTGGTTTAGGTATGAATATAACGTTCACGTCCCTCCATAGCCTGGGCACGTAGCCCCAGATCAGGCATGCTTTCATTATGTCGATCAGGGTTACCAGGATGAGTCCTAAGCCCCACTGCAGTAGAGCAGGGAAGATCCCATCCGGACCGGCCGCTTTGTATGGTTGGAAACTGTCGATGGCCCACCTGAGCTTTTCGGCGGTGACGATTCTATTAGCCATCTGCCAGTTGTTATCGGTTTCAATGTAGTTTTCCTCATTCTGCTGTTCCGGATTCTCGAGACTTACGCACCCTGGGAAGTGAGTATCTAGCAGGAGGCGCTGGGTCTCTGCAGGGGAGGATGTGTATGTGCCGTCGGGTTTCCGCAGTGATCCCAACTGAGTCGTGGATTTCTGCGCTAATGTTTTCCTTACCCGATTTGCGTGATCTAGTGTTTCGATACTGCTGCAGAAGTTCCTCCATGATAGAGTTCTCCAGTACCGCAGTCGTTTTTTATACTTAGCCTTGGCTTCGTAGTATTTGTTCCAGTCCGCCTCAGCCGTAGTGTTCATAGCTCTGTCGAGTCTATTTTTAAACTGATTAACACTGTTAGAATTCACAACTAAAAAAAAAAAAAAAGGGTAAGGGTATATAAAAAGGGTTTGATAAAGACATAATGTCATGGCAAATGCTGAGCGGCACCCATTTTGGTGTATTGTATTAACTTATGCCAAATAAAAATTTCTTTATCTTTCTTTTATCTTTAATATTAACTATTTAATAGTACGATGTTATTTATTACCTAGCGATCATTTGCTGATCATGCTTTGTTAGAACATTATACTCATCTTAAGAACATTACTCCCAAAAAATTTATACAATGCTGGGAGCGATCACTAGTATATGGAAAAACATCGATAATTGAGTTTATTGATATGGAAACTCCCTACCTGACATAAAATTTTGCCCCATCGATTCCTAGGTCTGATTATGAACATACACTTTTGGTGGTAAAGTATATCTACTAATAAACTAAAAGATTATATAAATATACCACTTAAATTTCTGCCTTGTTTACTACACTGCTAGTAAAATTATTACCAATAACATAATCTCAGAAACTGAGGAAAATAACTTATGGCAATTCAAAACAAAGAAACTAACCATGTGAAAAGGTTCCCTTGCCCTGGCTCTCGTGCCCTTAGGTTCTTCGGACATATTATGCGGTCTAGAACGCATGAAGTTGAGAAGCACATCATTCTGGGCCGTATGAATGGCAAACGTGCTCGCGGTGGGGCACGGATGAGATGGTCCAACCCTGCAAAAAGGTCGGCTGGTGGCAGCCTTAACCGTGCAGTTCACATGGCCTATGACCGCACGTTATGGAAACGAGCTACATGTGGTTGCAATCCTCAGCAATGAGGGAACGAGAAAGAAGAAGATGTGAAAAGGTTTGAAAGTACAGTCAGCGTCAAATATATTGTAACAGCGGTTCTCTGCCTTTTCGCCGAAAATTGTATTGCCGAATTTCACTTGCCAACCAACTTTTCGCAGAAGTTTCATTTGGCCGAATTTCATTTCCCAACTTTACATAATGCAACCTAAGCTAACCCAACCTAGCAGGTAATTTTCATTTACCAACTGTGGGGTTGGGAAATGAAATGGTTGCGAAATAATTATTTGGTAAAAGTTTTTCGGCCAAATGAAACTTCTGCGAAAAGTTGGTTGGCAAGTGAAATTCGGCAATGCAATTTTCGGCGAAAAGGCAGGATACCTGTAACAGCCAAAGTGATCAAATAGTTTGTCACACCGTATATTTTGTATGGTGTGACGAACTATTGCGCTGCTCTAGCTGTTACAATATATTTGACGCTGACTGTACCTATACATAGCAAATAGTAAATTAATAATGAATGACAGTAAAAAATGTATTATTTACAGAGTCAAGTTATAACTGGATATTACATACACATGTGAAGTAGGGCTTAGTATATTCTCAGTGGTTATTATTAACCCAAGCAGGTGGCTTAGCATGACAAGCGTCGTCGCGCGCGACTCCATACTTCGAATCGCGCCTGAAGTATGGAGAGTCGCGCCGCAACGTAAGTCATGCTAGACGTACAGGTGTATATTGTATGGTAAGAACTGGAAATCTTCCTCCTAGCGTTTATCCCGGCTTGGGGTCCGCTTGACAACCTAATCTCATGAATTGGCGTAGACACTAGTTTTTACGAAAGCGACTGCCATCTGACCTTTCAACCCCGAGGGGAAACTAGGTCTTTTTGGGATTAGGTCCGGTTTCCTTACGATGTTTTCCTTCACCGAAAAGCGACTGGTAAATATCAAATGATATTCCGTACATAAGTTCCGAAAAACTCAGTGGTACGAGCCGGGGTTTGAACCCGAGACCTCCGGATTGAAAGTCGGACGTCTTACCGCAAGGCTACCAGCGCTTTTTTATGGTAAGAACTGGAAATAATCCCATAAAAGTACTATTGGTAATACTTTAGGTAGATATTGTCACTACTTTGAAAAAACTACTTGTTCAGTCACTCAAAAAAGTAGTAACTATGTATTCAAAGAATATAGAGTTACTGCATTTCAACTTAGAGAAGTGTGAGATACGAGTTTTTTTTAAGTAGTGACAATTTGTAAGGTATTTAGGATTAAAGTGGTATTCTTTAGCATGATACACCATTTAACAACAAGAATTAAAAAAAATTGTAGTAAGCTATTTAGATTGATCATAAAGTAATTATCATTAAAGTGTAACTGTAATATGTCACTTGTTGGCACATAATTAGAAATTAAGATAAGGGCAAAAAATAATGATCTTCTGATATCATTAATCAGGGCAACTTATCTGCAGTCCATCAAAAACTTTAAAAATAACTAAAATTAAATTATAAAGCTCCTGCAGCCTGTAACTTCATAAGCTTGAGCATTTTGCTGGGCACCGGGACTCCGGAGTGGGCAGCCTTTGGTTTCCGGACCTTCTTGGCACTTTTGGTGACACTGCTTGGTGCAGGAACAGGCTTTGCTTCTTTAGGCTTGGGCGTCGATGGTGGTGCCATACTGGCTCGAGTCTTCACTGTTGTGTTATTTACTGTAAATATTAAATTACTTACATTTAATGTTTTATTGTAACTCAGGTCTGATAGTTGGGAGTTGTATTGGTCGTTGTTGTTATACAGTTATTATGTAGTTTATGTTTGGATAACAAAATAAATAAGAACTAACCTTTAATTTGAGCAGTATCCACAAGTTTCCTAGTAGCCATGGTCTTTTTGATTGTCGAAATAGGAGACGCCTTGGGTTTCGCCTTCGATACGGTGCGCTGCACCTTAGGAGTGGCTTTTATACTTTCTCGGGGAGCCATTGTTAGCTTTATCACTATTTTGAAGCAATTACTTAATTGATGTTTGTTAAATGCGTCTGCAAAACAATAGTAACGCTACGAGGAAAACAGAAACACAGCTTTTTTAAATTAACGTTTTGATATGACGCGTCCTGATGACACTGACAATGACATTTAAATGACAATGACAAACAAATGTAGTAAGTTCTAGTAGACAATTTTAAAAAGTTAATTAAAATTGGCATTTTTCTTTTACACAAAAATAAAACCCCAAAATCAACATCACAATCAATCAAAATATTTACAAGACAAATTCTAAGTGGTCGATAGGAAAGCAAAGTAATTTTAAAAATTAATAAAATAAATAAAAGCAACGGTAAATAAGTCTACTTAAACCATTCGGAGTGTTTGAGATAGCTTAAGGGTCGCCACACACCTAGCGGTTTTCCTCGCGGAATTACCGGAAGTAGCGGAAATTTGTCTATGGTAGCGGAAATTTGTCTATGGTAGCAGATTTTTTGTATGGAAGCCATAGACAAATTACCGGAAGTAGAGGAAATTCATAGACAAAATGCTTAATTGGTCTATGAATTTCCGCTACTTCCGGTAATTCCGCGAGGAAAACCGCTAGGTGTGTGGCGACCCTAAAACATGCTTAAAACCATTTAATATTTAAATGTCATTGTTGCCAACATAACACGCTTTGAAGAAAAATAAATTAGGGACTGTATTGCCCGATCAAAGATAAGATAGCTGCGTAATCGATCGAGTTTAAAATCGATTACATATTATTTCCTTTTTTATTTTTGGTTTTTATAACCAATTTATAATATTTCTGGTAAATAGTACCCAAGAAAAAGTTGTCAAAAAGGTTTTTAGTCTCTATTCTCTAAAGTAACGTGGTTTAAGTGCGAAATTACACATTTTAGCTAATCTTAATGTTTGATACAAAACTGAATCGATTTTTATGATTAGCTGTCAATCACTATCAAGTCCCGTAATCTCATTGACATCCTGAATAACGGCAACATTGCTAATTCGCGTCCATCTTTACTTCGATGTGTTTCATTATTGTTGTTTTACGTAAATTATTACAAAAATATTATTATTCTTCCATATCATCAGAGATCTAACAAAGATTTTTTTCACTGAGATTTAAGCGAGACCTCATTCTAGCAAATATTAACTTGGTACGTTTAATTTCATGGGATGTTTATCATAAGTGTCACATAGTTCCATTATCGTTTGCTCCACTAATGTTTCGTATAATGCTTCGCTGTTGACCTAGGTGCTAATTTAGCGTAGTGGGGGTTGTTTTTATATTTTATATAGAGAGATAGATGTTAGAAATACAAGCGTTTTTGTATAGTATCGGAAGGCTAATTGATGTTATTGTTTAGTTTGCAGATGAAGTGTGGGAATGGATAGATTGAACCAGTTGCGCGGCGGCGGCGCAGGCGGCTCGCGGGACTCGTCGCTGGACGGCTCCGGGGCCGGCGACTCCTTCCTCACGGCCAACGACACGCCCTCCAAGTACTACTCTCTCTCAGAAGATGAGTCCTTCGACAACGACATCACTAAAGACGTGTCACTAGCGACGACGAGCGCGGACTCGACCCTTAGCGCTTCCGACTGCTTTCCCAATCTGTCTCCAATTGGAAAAATAGACTATAAAATTGGGAAACAAATTGAGGCCGCTAACATTCTGTCTGGTGGAGTCAACATTTTTGATGACAATGAGAGCTCTTATGATGGCAATGAACTTGTAATAGATGATAATGTTGAAATCGATAAATCTCCAAACTTGAAGTCGCCCGAGACTCCAAGTTTGGCCCAAGATGATGACAAAGCTTCTACTTCTAAGTCATTGGAAAGTTCTAGTATATTGCAAGGTGAGGTTGAATCTGGTGGTGACAATCGAAACTTGAAGCTACCAGAGCGTTCTCAACCCTTGCAAGATATTAAAATCAGCAAGCAATCCTCAAGTTTAAAACCAGAATCTGAAGTTTCTGTAGATAAGGTTGATGGGCAACCAAGGGAGATTGTCCAACAGGTGGCAGACGTACCACCAGTTCATGCTGAGCCTCCAAACTCTAACCCTCTATTAGACCATGCACTTCCATTTGAAGCGGTGGCAGAGGCCAATATTCCCATTAACGGTGAGGAACTAGCAGTTATCGGTCATATTCCTATAGAGAATGAAGCGGAGCAGATTGCCAATCCACTAGAAAACGAAGAGATAATCGAGGCCAATCTCCCCAATGATAACGGTGAAGCTAACCTCCCGAATGATGACAGTGGAGAGGCTATACCTGATAATAATGCAGAAGAAGACAGGACAGAAGTTGTGCTGCAAATTGACGGGAACAATGTGGCGGCGATAAGCATTGGTACAGGGCTGTATTTGTACCGGAAGGAGGGACAGGACGAACTGGCTGCCGTGCAGATAGTTAAGGAGCCGCAGGAGGAGGAGCCTAGCTTCAAGTTTCTTAAAGTCCGGTGAGTTCGCAGCATGATTTTAACAATCTCAACCTAAATAAAAAAAAGGGGTATACTTAAATAGTTAAAACATAAAGTAGCCAAATTTAATTTAACCCATATTAAGATGTTCATATAAGGGTCAAACAGATTTAGGGCAACAGGCGACTTCTCCGTGGACAATAGAAAAGTTTTCTTGTTAAACCATCAGGTGCAAATCTTCTTCATTAAGTTCTTATAGTTTGCATTAGTAGTTATAAGTTATAAATGTACCGAAATCGTTAACTTTTCTTTTCTATTGTCCACGGAAAAGACGCCCAATGTCCTAAATCTGTTTGACCCATAAACCTGTTATTAATGTTTTTAACAAGGCATTATTCTAAATTTAGTAATGCACTATATATATGTAGTTACTCATATACAACATACTTATTTAACTTCATTTTCTTAACCATTGTGTAGTATTTGTGTGCAATGCTTTTTATTACTAATAGAGGAAGCATTTTAGCCGAATTTTTAGTGATCATTATTTATTTTGTTAATTTAATTTATATATTTTAGATATTACATATAAAACACTTTTTATAGCACATTGGAACATTTTAAATTGCATTATAAAATAAAACAATGCAGTATTGAAATATATAATATATTAATCACTGGAATGCACTAATTTCTTACTTTCACACAATTTGTCTCAGATACCGATTTATGCATAGATCTGACACGGAACTAATAATACCAAGATTGAACGGAATAGTCTTATTAGCTTATTACACTTTCCATAGATATGACAGAGAAGGCGCTACTATCGTTGGTCCTTATCATAGACTCACCCTTGTGATTATTGCTTATTTCCATAAGGTCCTAAGTACAATAGAAACGTTTATCACCCTCCACCGCTCTTTGAAGGGTAACAATGAAACCAACTAAATTATGTAGGCTAGCTACAGTATGCTATCAGCCATCTTGAAATGCGTTTCCAAATTAGTCGCGTTGTGTGTGTTCTATCCCTTACGGTGATACGGGTGTTTCAGCTCTATGAGATACTTGCTTTTAGGATATATGTTTTGTAACCATTCCAAATTGTTTATAAGTTTATCCCTTTAGTGCCCTCAAGCCACATTAAGCCAACATTCAATCAAATATAATGTAACAACTTATCTACTATTTATGTACTTACACAAGGTCAATAACCTAAGATGTGACTGATAAAATTATCATATATAATCCTCAACCAATAATAACAACAGTATCTCTACACAACAGTACGGTTTTTAAAATAAACTTTAAATATCCTTGTGAATTCCAGGCCCTTAGAAAAGACAGAAAAAATACTTATAAAACTTTTCAAGGCTCCAAATTGAGGTAATATAAGATCTAAAGAGGTTTGCACATTATTATTTGACCAAGAAATAACGATATACACATAAATCTACATGATCTTAGAACAAAAAAATGCATTGTTTTTAATTATTTACTAACCAAAAATGCTTCAAGCATAATATTCCATCTTTAGTTGTCTGACTGCATAGTAATGGAGAAACTGGTTGTTTAAATATTCACAAGTTGTCAGTAACTTATGCAGTGTAACTAACCATGCCACCACTGTATTTTCATTTTCATGTGTTGATTTGTACATAAAAAAATTGGTAATGACCACGCAAAAAGGTAACTGTATTTAATTTATGTGCAAATAGAATATATTTTTTATTGTTCTACCAAAACTTGGATCCTTTAATCTGTTCACAAAATTATATGTGAAAAAAAACGTGATATATCAATATGCATGGACATTGGATATCAGATCCTACAAAAAAAATGTTAAATAGATTTTATGGTTATACTTTTGTTGTTATTTTTTTATATTTATTTTAATTTCTTTTTTTTCTGTTGTTATAGCGAAAACGCCGAAGGCAATTTAGAGGTTTACGAAGAAATACAAGAAGTAGTTGTAGTGCCGCAAGAGACGGTAAGAGTTTTTAAGTTGTTATTGAATGATTCAGCTTGGTCCACACTGGGCGGGCGGTGAAGGCCCGCAGAGAGGCCACGGTCCAGGAGAGCAGCACGCAGACCGGCGCCGTCGAGGGCCGCGCCGTCAGCTGTCCGGTAAGACTACCGGTTCATGAGCTTGGGTCCTTAAAATATCATTAGTCCGTCAACAAGATGATGAAAAAATTTAGGATAAGTAGTTTACCTTTTGACAAATAATAGTTATGGAGGTGAACAAGGATTTGTTATGTTAAGATACTATACAAAATTAAAGATAAGCTATATTTATTAAATCTAGAAAATAGTAGTTAATGTACGTAATCAAAAAAAAATTAAGTTTTACTATCAAAATATGGAATCTGGAATAATGATTTTCAAGTTCAGTAGCCCGTTAGATTGCCCCACTTAATTTTTTGCTTCATTAACAAAAAAAATTTAATGAGAATATGAGTAAATATTAGTTACTCATAATGTAAGGGATGGACCAATTACAATCATATTCTATTCATCAGGATAACACCCTATTTTATGAATAAGGGGATACATTATTTTTGGTAAAGATGACACTAGTTTAAGGTAAGTATTAAGTTTTTCTGTTGGCCTTAAAAATCAAAGTTGTGGCGTGGCATTATATGTTTAGAAAAGACTTACCTTGCGAAACAGCCTCTCTGTGACTGCTATTATGGATTGGGCCATAATGCATACAGCAGGAAAGCCTGAATATATCGCAAAGACCTATTGGTTATTAATTGTGTAGATATTTTGAACTATCCACATATGCTACATATATTTAACGATTTTTTTTATTGCAGCCCATTAGAGAAAGACCAGCGCGAGCAGCCCCCAGCACGTCCAGAGAAGACAACAAGCCAGTTGTCTGTGAACCGAGCACTAGCAAAGAAGCTGAAAAGAAGGATAGCACACCAGACAAAGACGTCCCTGTCGCTTCCACTTCTAAACAAGATACCGAGCCTAATAAAGAATCACAAACTGAAAGAAATCTGAACGGAAAAATGGTTAAATTCAGTGAATCAAGGAAGTCACCACTTATGGTCCACTCCACTCCTAACAAGGAAGGAATTCCTTTAACTAAAACAATGGTAGACCAGCAACTACACCCTAACAGACATTCTGACAATATCAAGAAAACTATAGAAGTCCACACGGACTACTCTAAACAAAAGGTTTTAGATTCCCCATCGACATCCAAAACCAAGGATGTTGCTAGTCCTGATAAGACAACTGACGAAACACCAGCTGTAGATAAACCAGTAGAAGAAGACACTACTGATAAAAAGCATATTAGTATAGCGACAAAAGAAAGAGTGCCTGATATAATTGAGAAGAAAACTGATGAAATTGCTGACAGTACTAATGTAAAAGCTTGTGACAAAATAGAGGCTGAGCAACAGAAAGAAGATGAAGCGAAAGTTTTGATGATAGGAAAACTAATGGAATCTGTAAAAGTACCAATTATTGGTGAAAAAGAAAAGATGAAGAAAGATAACCCTATAGACACCTCTAAGAAACCAAATGCAATTCCAAGCACAAGCAGGCTGATTGAGATGCCTGCCAGTAGTGTAAGTAAGGAAAATAAAACTGAAGAGAAGCAAACTGTAACATCTACACCCACGCAACCTTCAAAAACGACACTCACAGATGCAAAAGAAACAAAAACTTCATCAGCACCTTTACCGATGAAAATTGATGATTCAATAGTTAAAACTTCTGTAAATGAGAAACCTGAAGTAAAACCAGTGGCACCGCCTATAGAAATCATTGAATCTGATGATATGGAGGTTGATGAGGATGTTTTAGTAATAGAAGAACACATTATTGAAAGCCAACCTGTAAGAGATGAAATAATTAAACCAGAAATAAAAACGGTAACTCCAGTTGTTGAAATGAAATCTACAATAATTGACAATAAAATGAAGAATGTTTCCACAAGAGAAATCAAACCTTCAACTTCCATCATAAACAAAACAAGTATAGAAACTCCTCAGAGTGGCAACTCAAGCAAAATAAACGTGGCACCCGTAAAGATCACGAAAGATTTCAATATTGACAAGGTTAAAAGTGATAAAATAGATACAGCTATAGCAACATCCATAAAAAATCTTAATACCAACATCAGTAAAACTAATAAGTCAATAACAGAAAACAAGCCTGGAACTGAACTAAAAACAAATAATTTTAGTAAAATTGAAGGCACAAAGTCTAAAGATATCCAATTAAACCATAAAATAACAATTATTCAGAACGAATTATTTAAGGAAACTCCACATCCTAGAGACCAATCAAACCCAAATGTAGAAAAACCGTCGAAATCAGAGGAATCGGTTGACATTAAAGCCATTGGAAAGATATTCCCTGAAACGAAGCCAACGGCACTAGGTTCTGTGATCCCAACAACTAAAGTAAATCATTTAGTCAATAACATACATGATCAACCTGAAAATTTAATTTCGAAGTTGGAATCATCAGACAAAAAAATTGAGAAGAAAGAAACATTACCCATTACGGATGCAAAAGATGTAAAAACTCCTTCATTATTATCTGGAAAAGAACAACAACAAACCAGGCTACCAATAAATACTCAAAGTTTAGTTAAACCACAAATTAAATCAGACGTAAAACCCCCAATCATAAATATTGCTGAAGCCAAAAGAGAAATAAATCATAAATTAACATTAAATGCGGTTGACTCAAAACCCAAGTCCATTAATAATAATCACGCCCCAGTTCCCTTTGGCAAATGGACTGAAGCAAATCGCCAGGACTTCTTGAATAAAATCAAAGAGTCAAAGCCAGTCAACATTTCTAATGCGAACCAGATTAAACAGCCGAACGATTTGAATAGGAGAGATGTCCTGAAAAAGATTGACAGCCAAAGACAAACCTATAATGCTAACGTTAAAATTCAAGAGTCATTAAATAAAGGAAATGTGAAAGCTGAGGCATTTGCGAGCAAAACGGCTCCTGCCACTTTAACCAAACTAGAACCCAAAGTATCCGTCAAGCCAGAGGCTCCTGTTGTAAAAACTAAACCAGTTGTGGATAAGAAACCTGTCCAAGAACCTCAAAACGTCCAGCCTGAGCCCATAGTTGCTACAGCATCAAGTACTACTAAACCGGAGCAAAGAAAAGGAATCAATAATCAGGATCTAATTGATAAAACTATTGAAGGTATCATCAATAGGGCAGTGGCGGGAAAAAGTCCGGAACCTGTTACGCAAAGTGTCAAAGAAAAGCCTATTATTGACAAAAAACCTGAGCGGAAAACTAACAGTCAGCCCACTCTCCTAGATGCGATTGAAATGAAAATGAACGAACTCCACGGAATTCCCTTCGTGGAAAGACCGCCACATGAACTACCGCGCCCATACGCAGAAACTAAAGTTACGTCTAAAACTGAATCCCTAAGTATACCTCCAAAGGTCAGCAAAATTCCCAATCTCCTTCCTTTAACTAAATCCCAACAAAAAATGAATGACGGGGATATAAATCTGGAAACAAGAGAAAAGTCCTCGATTTTATCTGTAGGACTACCTAAAACTTCAGAAAATTCTGTCGTGAAACCAGCCCACGAGGCTAACATGAATAAAGAAAAAATAATAACAGAAAAGGAATTCGACAAATTTGCAAGACGCAACTCTGTCACTTACGAAGACTGCTTGACCATTACGGATTCACACCAAGTTATCCAAACGGTCGTGCCGAGAGAGCTGCCGCCGAAAAAGATTTCACGAAACGAGCAAATGCTCGCCGAGGCTAAGGCTAAATCACCCCACAAGCATTTACCGATAAAGCAATACCATCCGAGCAAACCCGCGAGCAAGTATATTCCTGTCGAAAGCAATAAACAGTACCAATCGAAGCTCCAAATGGCATATCAGGCGGCCATAACGACTAGTGCTAAGCGACGCATCGACAGTCCAATCACTATAATAGAAGACAAACCCGTCAAAGTGGTCTATCTGGATTCAAATGTGTCGGAATTTACGCCTACTCAATTAAACGTCCAGGGTCGCGATTTATCACCGGCCAAGCGAGCTCCGGAACCCGATGCGATCACAGTCGGAACCGGAGACTCTCTCGACTCGGATATCCTCGACGCTATGGACGATATCAGACAGGAAGAGACCAAAACAAAGAGCAAACATCAGAGAAAACAGGTGCTCACCCCAGTCGAAACGCCTGACTTGGAGTTGATCGAGCCTAGCGACTTGGGGATCGAGGTCTCGCCCAAGAAGAAGAGGAAAACCGAAGAAAAGCCGGAGAGGAAACAGAATCTCGTTCCGAAGAAGTCGTACTTACTCGGAAGAAGCCTAACTCCTGCCGAGGAGCCTAAAGAGATCCGGCCGAGTCCGGTCCCTCTTGTAGTTCACACCGACGCCGTGTCGGCCATTGACAGCCTGGTGAAGGCAGCTGAGCTGCTCGATCAGTCGGAAACCATGAACTCTAGTGTTCAGAGTGTGGACAGCTCGCAGAGCACCCCTGTTAAACGCGGCCGCGGAAGACCCAGGAAGAATCCTCTGCCGGAATCCGCAGGGGAGACAACTGTCAGCCCCCAGAAAAAGCCGAGACTTATCGACGCCAAAGTCCCTAAACATATCAGCAGCTCCGAGGACTCTAGCGACGACGACTCCATGATCAAAGAGAACTGGACCATGGGAAAGATAAACGAGAAGATCGTCTGTCCCATCTGCAACAAGCTGTTCAGGTCGGAGAACGTCGTGTTCAAACACGTCAAGCACTGCACCGGCCCGTCCCCGAGCCGATCCGACGGAAAACGCAGTCCGCGCCGCTCTAGACTGTCGCGCGAGAGCGAGACAAAGAGCTCACGAGACAGTGAGCCTAAATCGCGTGGATCTCGACAAGATCCTGATGAAGTAGATCTCTCCCCGGTTAGAAAAACTCCTAAGAAAAGAAAGTCCAAAGACTCGGCTAAATCTTCTTCTAGCGACGATGTCGCGCCGATCGAAACTGACGTCAAAGAAGATTTACCCAAGAAGAGTGAACCGAGAAAGACCATTAGAGCCATACATAATCCGAGGGCTAGCAGTCTCGTTTGCGAAATTTGTAATAAGAGTTTCAGACAGCTCTCTTACCTGGTTAGCCATAAGCTGCAACATAAGAAAGATAATAAAAAACAAGCCAACGAATCCCAGCCTGCGGCAAAGTCGGTGTTTAGCTGCGAGACATGCAAGAAGGAATTTAGGAAACTGCATCATCTAGTGCAACACAGGCTGATTCACAACCCAGTGCAATCGAGGGCGCTAAGAAAGACTTCTTCTGAACAGAAGGAGCTTCCCAAAAACCAAGAGGCTTCAAAATTGGACGACCCGAGTGCTGGTTTCCGCTGCGAACCTTGCGACAAGTCGTTCAGGAAATTGCACCATCTCGTGGAGCACAGAGAAACTCATGATGGCATTAATAAGCAGAGATCGAACTCCATAACCCAGGTTCCCGAAAAGGAGAAACCAACTCCGCCGCCGCAGTGTGAAATTTGCAAGAAAACCTTCAGGAAACTTCACCATTTGATCGAACACAAGGAGCAACATGTTGAGACCAGCTCCGAAAAATCTGACGACCAGAAGAGCGTGAAAAGCGCGCTGTCCACTAAAGATATTATCCACGAGTGTAATTTGTGCTACATGGTGTTCCCCAATGAGCATTCCCTAAATAAACACACGGTCATATGTCTGAGGAAAAAGAGACAGTCGGCAGCCAAGCAAGCGGCGGCGCAAGAGGAAAAGAGTGCCACAGACGGTGCTAAGGCAGAACTCGCAGAGGAACCTAAAGTAGACTCTGTCAAAGAACCACAACCAGTTGAAAAGGGTGTTGAACAAAAAGTGGAGCCACAGACAGCTCAAGAAAAGCCAGTTGATCTTCCAAAACCGGAGGTACTTCCGATGAAAGAAGATCCTCCTAAACCGGCAATATTACCGGTAGTCGAGAATGAAAAACAGAGCGAGCCTAAAGCACCCGAAAATAAAGCACAGTCGCCTGAAAAACCCGCTCCCAAAGTTGAAAAGCCAACAGCAACTCCAGCTAAGGTTAAACAAGTAGATGAGATCATTGTCATCGAAGATACGCCTAAGAAGAAAACTCCCCTTAAAGATAAGGTCGCGGCAAGTGTGACGAAGCGACAGAAAATCGCTCCGCCGACAGAGGAACAAATCGCGCCTTCCAGCGACGAAGATGAAGTCCGCTACATGTTAAACCCCGACTTCAAAGTCGCAGAAACGGCGGAAAGCAAAACCTTCACGAAAATCCGCGCGAAAAAGCGCAACTCCCTACAATTCGAGAAACCACAGAAGGATATAGTTAGAAGACGATCGTTACTACAACATCCGCCTAAAATCCCGCGTCTCCGCGCTAAATCTGACGATGTTCCCTCCTCTACTCAGACCAAACCGGTAATCAAACCTAAAGTAGAAGTCGAAGTGCCTTCAACAGATTCCGATGACAGCGACGTGAAGTATTCGTTCCCGAAGACTGTTCCGGAAAAGCCGGAGAAGCAACCAGCTCCGGTGGAGGAAACAAAACGGAGGAAGACGATGGCCGAGAAGAGAAAGTCGCTCAGTGGCATAGCGAAGCGGAAGTCTCTAGGAAAGGCCATCGTCAAGACAGCCAAGCCTTCGCCAGCAAAACCGATCAAACGACGTAAGTTACAATAATTTCATTAACTTTGTTCCCTATTACTGACTTCTACAAGAATGTTAAAAATTTTAATTCAAGATTACTTCCTATGCATTATGGAAACGTAACAATAACATTGTGTTGTTGTGAAATGATTAAGTCAGCTATAAATGATATACTTAAACTAGTGTACTGCCATTTCGGAGAGAAACCTTTCACCTAATTTAATTTCCCAAACAATGATTTTATAACTCGATGTTCCCACACAACTTATCGCATAACGTTTAGTAAGCATGCCTTCGCAAACACTTAACTGACCATTTGTTTTGTAATCCCTATTGCAACGGCATAAGGTATATCGATGGCTAGTTAAGTGTGTTGCTGTTCGTTCCGACGTTTACCAAATGAATAGTTTCGCAAAGTTTTATTTAGGCGAATTTTTCTTTAGCATAGGTTTGGTTAGGTTAGTACGCCAAATAAAAATATGCGAAAAATAGGTATGTGAAACTGTTTTATGCCAAATGAAACTATGGGAAAAATAGTTTGGGAAGTGATAATTTATGCCACACAAATTTCGGTTATATATTAATAAACCACTTAAACTATATTATTTTCGTATTATGGTCCATTTAGTAGGAAATATGCTTCAGGGCATATTTTTTGCTAATGTTTTACTCAATTGTGTCTTAATCGAACGAGCGCGAGCGTAAGCGAAGCGATTTCTTACAAGCAACTTCTGGCTACGGGGAGTACTGGGACGTCTCGGCATTTCGATGGCTTTTTGATTTTGAGAGTTTGTTCGACGATAACTTTAGTAACGTTTTTCTGATCTTTATGAAATTTGTTGGGGTTGTAGCAGAGATACATTAAAATTGAGAGTTTGTTTATGAGCTGGATCAATCAAGGGATTGTGGACTTAGAAGGGGAAAAAAATCTTCATATGGGTCTTGTTATATTGGTCAACTCGTTTGCAAGTAAATCGGACGGACTACTAGTTAATTCGTTAGCTGCCATTTTCTTCATAAACAACATATTTCGTTACAGGAACGGCAGCGGCCGAACACTGCTGCGACTGCGGACAATTGTTCAGTAGTGCTGTCCTGCTCGCACGGCACGCCTCTCTCGCTCACACGCCGCCGCGCGTGCGCAGGCCGCGCGATCCGGACGTCGTGACGACCGGTAAGTCCGGCAACCGGAAAACCAGTGTCGAGCTTCTAAGGAAAAGCGTCGAGCAAACCAGGAAAAGTGTCGGCCAATCAAGGAAAAGTGTCGAACAGCCAAAAAAAAGTAAGGACGTGAGCAGTGTCGAGCAACCGCGGAAAAGTGTCGAGAAACCACGGAAAAGTGTCGAGAAACCACGGAAAAGTGTCGAGAAACCACGGAAAAGTGTCGAGCAACCTAAGAAAAGTGGGAGTGTCAGTGTGGAGCCTAAAGTTGTTAGTGTGTCGGACAGCGTTCGTAAATCGGTGAAGAAGACCGGCAGTGCGAGGAACCGGGTGCACACCGGCGTGCCGTTGCCGGACAAGCGTCCGTCTAGAAAATAAAGGTCTTAGTAGATACTACACGTTTTACGGATTCGGCTATGTCCCCATGTAAAGTGTTTAAGGCGATTATCATGTGCAAGTGGGACAGCGCTATACACCTGCAGAGCGCTATTTCGCTCGCGCACCGGCGGCGCCGCATGCGATAACCGCAGCTGTGTAAAAGCCGCCTTAAAAAATGCACAGTTCAGATCTCCAATATCGATATAATTTTTTGGACAAAAATATGTGTAGGTACACGACCTTAAGCCCAAACAATAAGGTCGTGTAGTCGTGTACACATATTTTTATAAAAAAATCACATCGGTATTTTAGAACTCGCCTGTACAGTCAGCAGCAAAAGTAGCTAAGCGGGTAGGGTGTTCAAAATGAGCTGGACACGACTTTATTTTTAAGAGAATAAGAGCGTGTGTAGTTCGTTTCAAACACCCTACCCTCTTAGCTACTTCTACTGCTGACTGTACTTAAGCAAACATTAATTCTGCAAAGGAGCATTGAGATTTTTTTTAGTCAGTCATTCGTTTAATTTCTTTTTACATTAGTAACATGCTACATGCTAACTAGTGTTAAAGTGGCGTAGTAGATAGTATCGCTGATAGGCCCAGTAGTCGTAATTAAAGACTTGATTCATTCATAAGAGCCTGTTAAAACGTGTAGTAAGGCCTTAAGGTTTAGTTGTAAGGGGCCTCGGCTTTACGCTAGGATCTTCAGAAGAAAACAGGCTTCAGGATTAGAAACTGTCAGACCAATTAGAGTAGGATGCGGCTGTTATTAAATGATACAGCATAATGTCGAATCTTAAAACCATATATAATTAAGTTACATAGACGCGCCGCATAAAACTACCATATTACCTTTCAGGAGAAAACTTGAATATTGCCATACATTTCAATATTACTTGGAAGTATATCCCACGATAAGTTACATTTTTATGTAAAAAATAATTCTTGGACTGAAATTTTTGTCAGCATACAGAAACTATTTCGAAAAACGGACAGTCGCCATTAGATATATCGGAGCGGCCAAGGCGGTCACAAATATCTGAATAACGCCTCTATTGTCAAGGCGAGAAAGTTCATGTTCAGATATTTTGAGAAGAGTCGCCATCAAATATATCGGAGCGGCCAGCGTACTCATAAATATTAAAGTATCTGAACATGCACTTTATCACCTTGACAAATGACAATAGAGGCGTTGTTCAGACATTTGTGACCACCTTGGCTGCTCCGATATATCTAATGGAGACTGTCCCTTGGCCGCTCCAATATATTTGATGACGACTGTATACTCAGAGGTCTGGGTTTTTTGCCAATCACTAACTACTATTGGATCTTCATTTCGTCTGGAAACATTCTACGCTAGAGCGTGGCCCCAGACTGATTGGGCTCCCCGAATAAGCTAAGGGCTAGGTAAGCAGTCGGACGCTAGTTGTTAAAGCGAACCGGTTCGCGAGCTCAGAAAAACCGTTTTTCTCAACCCGGAATAACCGGTTCGCGCAGAGGCGCCACGCGCTCACAATAATATAACGCACGGACCACTACAGAAATATTTTTACATTTTGAAATATTTTGTTATTGTGGGCCGTTGTGTCTAAATGTTTATATTGTACATTTAATATTAAGATACATAAGTATATTTTGTCAATTTGCATTGTTGTAGCGTAAGAATAACTAATCTATTTATGTTGTTCTATAGTTAAGAGAACTATTTTGATTTCAGACGAATATTCCGTTGTGCAATCTCTATTGTCAAACAGTACTGTATTATAAATGCAAAGTGCTGTTTAAGTTTGAAATTATGTAAGATGAACGAGTTTTGTCAAATATTATTTTAAATATCGACCCTATTATCTAGACAGGAAGATTCATGTTATAAATTATGTTCATCTTAAATAGTTCCAACTATAAATCGATGTTTTAACACATAGGGTATAGTATAGAGATTTATTTAACGAATAGAATATAAGTTGCAGGGCCAAATGACCATTTTAGGTTGTTCAAGTGGCTGGTTTAAGTTCTCATTATAAAATGTGAAAATACCTCTCCTAATACCCTTGTTACACCTACCGAGTACAGTGGCGAGTCAGTACTCTCGACCGAGTACTGGAAAGGTGTAAACACATCGCCGAGTACTGGGCCGGGCCATTTTACTCTCTCGGCCGAGTGGCATTTTGCTGTCTCGCCACTGTATTCGTTAGGTGTAACCAGGCCTTAAGATGTAAGTTTGGCAAACTCGAAAGTGTGACAAGCGGGGAATCGAATAATTGGATATAATTTGCGAGATATATTTTTTAATTAATTTGAGTGCCCTGGCCGACCAACTGACAAAAGTAGTGTGATGAGGCAATGTTAGAGTGGTTTGTATTGTAACAATCACTAAAGTACATCATTTTACTTTTAAGAAGTCAACACACTGTGTTTATTAATGTTTTGTTTTAATAATCACTATATTTTTAATGCAAGGGTAGAAAATCATTTTAACTGAATTTTATTGAATTTGAATACAACTAAATTGAGGGTTCTTATTGTGGTTTGATATAGTGGATACAGACATTGTTCCGTCAGTCAAAATGAACTGTTAGTAAAAGGCGGAAGGTTGAATTTTGGGTGACAAAATGTGGGCCAAAATCAATTTTAATTGGCCCACAAGTTGAATGTCAGGTTTCCTTCAACTGGAATGAGCTTCCTGTAGTTAATTACATGAATTATTTAGTGCTTCTTTAATATCTTGAAATCATATACAATACTTAAGTATAAATGAACCATAAGTAACTATGTAAGTATATAATTAGATGATTATAATGATAAATGTTTATAGTTATTTGTACTAAAAGAATTTCGAGGAAACCTCAATTTGGAATACATTTATAAGTATTTGACAAATTAGCAAAAAAATAGATATTTTTGGAATCAGTAAACAATGAAAATCAAGTATTAATATAATATTGAACAATTTTCCCAAATTTGAAGATAGAGAGCTAAGTAGGACCAAAATTAATGTAGATTTATTTCCAAATTATTTGTTGTGCCCCCTAATTGTAAACTATAACTTCATGTCAAATTCTACAGTAAACTTAGCTGTCTCGTGAGATTTATGTTTTAGAAGCATTTAACGTAAATTATATATAATATGTAGATATCATTATTTTTAATATGATAATGCAAAGTTTTTGGTTAATGGGTTATAAATAAATTGACAGAAAATAGTTCATGTGTTTATTTTCAGTTGAATATATAATTTTACCAATATGTTTATGATTTGTAGTGTATAACAATAAATAATATCTTATTTCACTATTTTCTATCTTATCCTATCCCCTTTCACAAATTATGTCAACAATACTAGGCTCCATAAGCTGAGGATCTACGCATCTTAACTGCGCTGAGGCCAAGGCATCCTCTAGCAGAGCGTTCAGGAGTCGCTCGTCATTCCCCATGCAAGACAACCTTTGTTGAAGAAAATGTATGTCAACTTGCAATTGCTGTAAGCCATGGCGCCCAAAAGTCCGTAATCTTACGCACTCCACTAGCGCCTTCAGGGCTACTTTGAGGGCTCCATTCGACAATGCTGCCCGATCAGCCCCTGCTGGACTAAAAACTTCAATTCTCTCAGAGAAAATCCTGTTTATAGGTGAGAACGATGACGGCGCGCGCGACCATATAGTTCTACGACTAGAGTCGCTGGACTGCTTTATGCTAGTCGGAAATAGTTGTGAAGCAGCACTGTCTGCACTAGCCAGGGTCTCTACCACTCTCCTGCATACTGCCCGTGGTCCTCGGGGTTCAGGGGCGCGGAGCCAGTCTCTGGCTAGCACTGACACTCTTAACATCTGTGCTGCTGTCTGCCCTATATAAACAACTTCAGAATCTAATGCAGTCTGTGCCGCAGTTGACAAATGAACCATTATGCTGTTGGTATCTTTGTTTTCAACCTTTAGCCCCGGTGCGGACTCCTCTAGGAGCTTCAATAAATGTGTATGCAGAGTAGTTACCCCATTATCCTGCATATCTAAACAAAGTTTGGCTAAAATCAGAAGCAATTCAAATGGAATGTTGTTGTTGGATTGCCAGCAAGCCATCTTTTTGACTGTATCCGACAGATTTGCCATGGATTCGGAAATTATAACCCAGCAGTTGTCTGCTACTGCAATAGCACACCATGACTTAAGCCCAAACGATAGGTTATTTTGCAGGAACGCCATCAAGTCCAGTAAAGAAGCTTGGATTTTCTGCATCAGATAAACTTGTAGGGAGTTTAGTATTTCTTTAAGATCAGGGCTCTCTGTGCCCTTGCTTGCTAGTGACTGCCTAACTTTCATGAGACTCTCTTTAAATTGTGCCTGAATGGACTGATACTGTATTGTAGCTTTATGTTGGATACATTGGACAACAGTATCAACAGCTTTGTTAGACATACCATCACTAAGTATAATCTCAGTCATTGCCTGCAGTTTTCTAAAGAATTTATCCAACCCTCTAATAAGAATTTCAGTGCCAATATTCTCTGGTCTTTTCACCACTTCACCAAAAAGCTGGAATACTTGGGTCATGACTTTATCAGCAAAATCAGGCAAGTTGGTGTTATCCTTTTCCTGGAACATGTCATGGTAGCAGGATATGACTATGCCTAAGTCAGCTAAGAGAGTGTTGTTACAGTTCTCTACCCATTCCAAGATGTCTGTAGTTTCCACCATGCTACTCAATGCTTGCAAATGTTGGTTAAGTCTGCTCTCTGAACAGTTCAAAAATATATCTTGAAGAGTAGAATCTGTCTCCTGCAGCTGTCTTAATAACCCCACACTTTCAGCTAACTCTGACGCGGTAGTATCGGGGCTCAACAGCCTGTCCCTCAAGGTTTTCTTCAGACCATCAATGATTTCTGAACATTCTGTCTGGATGCTTTGGAAGGACGGTTGGGTTCCGTATTTCTGTAGAACTCGTTGAGCGTGAGTGTAGTCGTGAACGGCGTCGGAGTAGCGTCCTTCCTCAATCGCTTTATTCAGCTGTGAAGGCAGGAGGAAAAGAAACTGAAGTTTATCCAAAAGTTGTCGTGTTCCACATAATCTACTCACATTATTGCCGCTTTCTTTCAAAGATTCTGATATCTGAGCGCTGAAAGAGGTGATTTTATTCATGTTCTCGCTAAGCTTGTTCATTTCCTCCTGCATGATTTTAAAATCGGATCTCATTTTACGAACAGTTTCAGTGGCCGATATAAACTTGTTATAGTTCTCGTAGACCAATGTCTGCATCTCTGACTGAAGAAACTGACTTTGTGTGACTATTTCAGCCTCCTTATCCATTATTTGCCGTAAATTAGCAAATTTTAGAAGCCGTTCCAAATACATGTCCGAGTTGAAGTGGCTGCCGTCGATGTCCAAAGGATTTTCCTCCTTTTCGTTAGCCTCTGCCATTTTAATTTCTTCAGCTAAGTATCTCACTTTATTTTACTTTAAATTCTTGGTCAATACAATATTCCTTATCGATAAAGCGTAAACTAATTTTCTTGAATTTTCTTAATAATGTCCTGTGTTTCGTGTAAGCTGTCATTGTGTCAACAATGGTCAACGCAACGTCAAAAACTAAATGTCAGAAAAGCTGTTCCGGCTGCAGTAAATAACGCTATATATAGTATAGTGACAGACCGAAGCAGAAAACTATTTAACCCTTTGACCGCCAAGCATCGGACGGAAAAATCGTGTTCTCAGCGCCAGCGCAGCGCGCGAGTACACTCGGTTATGTTATGCTACGGACACATTATCGGGCATTTGCCCAAATATTCGTGTTATACTTTACTATAAAATAAGAAAGAAAGTGTTGCGTACATGAATATTCAGTGGAATCCCTAAAATCTGGCTGTAGCATTATATTTGCTTATAGATAATCTATGGGGTTTTGTCCTCATTTCTTATTTGTAGTGCAATACCTACATGTAGGTTAATCGAGACCGCGAACATGCAAAAGCAAGAGTGAAATGAAAGAGATGAAGATAGGTTTTTAAATTTCCGAGAACCTAATTCCCTAACCATAATTTAACGTGTAAACTAATACATAGTAACCAATAAAAGCATGATAATTGATAAAATCCGCACAATTTTCTTACGAAAATAAGTTCAATAAAACAGCCTCTTAATATGTACATAAATGTATTTATTTTAAAAATAGATCAACAGTATACAAAGCATAATTTCTTTATTTATTTAGCAAATCCTAATATACAATATGGTAAGCCCGCGAGACAACCAATAAGATACTTACAGCTATGATCCAGGTTACACTTTTAGTTATTTTGATTTTCTACCTTAACACATGATAATAAAGTCTATTAAAATCAATACATTTTTGGATGGATTTATAAAAATAAAGACTTCATATCAGATTAATAAAATCAGTTCTCGGCTAAATACAATTATAACTAATTGATCCTTTGCGTCTAACAATCTTAAGTAATAAAACTTGCAATATCAGATTTAATTGCACAAACTAAATACATAACAGCCATTTCATTTAAAAACTAGTTTGTTCTAATTGACTTAAAATATAAGTACAATAATAACTATTATCATGATTTACACTAAAACAACTGAGGGATTTTACCCAATGCATACATAATTATTTATTAATTAGGTAGGTATACAATTGATGTCAGCAGTTTTATTTAAATTCCAATGGGTATTTTATTTACATAAGTTCCTGCAAGCGATTGCCATCCTCCCGAGTACCTCAACTTTCGTTTTGTTTTTAATTCAATAAAAGATAAAAAGATAAAAAAAAGATAAAAGATATTTATTCTTCAATTTAGGCACATTACAATGCACTTATGAACGTCAGAGAGAAAAGAAACTACCACCGGTTCTAACCCTACACCTCTGACCCGAGAAGTATTACTTATTACCGGCAAGAAACTCGGCGGGACTTATTTTTTCAAAACAGTACTACAAATACATTAAAGATACTATATACAATAATGCGTAGTTCTTCAAGAAGGCATATCAAAACAGCTTGAGAGACAGACATGTACCTGCCTATTGTGTAATTAAAATGAAAAATAAAAATAAAATCCAAATCTGACTGCTTCGCAATACGTTTGATATTCTTTCTTACTTGAACTGTGTCCTCTAAATGTTAGATGATTTTATAGATTCTGGTTTGGGCCATGCATATATGTCTGTCATATAGTCCTCGACCATGTAATACCTCGACCCTTTGACATTAAAGTTTTTTTAATGTAAGCTTACTTTTTTAATGTAAATTTTAATAGTAAGCTTGTACTATAAATAAAAGTCCAAAATATTTATTTGATTTTGTCCTTCATATAGGCACTTAGGCTGTAGTAGGTTAATACCTAACGGCAATCAAATATCAATGTTGTAATTCAATGTCATTGTATTGGCGAAATTCGGCTCAGCGCTCGCTCTACCAAATTACCAACTGAGTTACCACACACACTCGGACAAAAATTATATGAAGGCAGTGTATTTGGTGAATACATTTTAATGGATTCAATAATGTAAATGCATAGCTGGGCATTAACTCGTTAATCCGTTAATCGTTAATTAACGAAGTTAACATTTTGATTAACGGATTCACTTTTAAGTTAACTTTTAAAAATGTTAACGGACCCGTTAACTTCCGTTAATATGCAGAAGTCCGTTCATCGTTAAGTTAATCCAATGCCTAATAGTTACCGCACGGCACCGCGGCAAGTGCCGGGCGGCGCGTGGCAGCGAGTGAAACAAAAACAAACCTAGATATATTTTGCCGGCGCGTGCGAGTGAGAAAGAAAACTGCGGAGAGATATGTTTCGTTTGATCATTATAAAGGGGAATATGCACCTTATGCCCGACGATTAAATAACACATTTCAATTATACAAGTATTTTGTTTTGTTCCTAACGTGTTAACTTCCAGAACCTAAACCAACAGGAACCAACAGGAGGCGGATTAACGATTAACGAAGTTAACTATTTGATTAACGGTGCCCAGCTATGTAAATGCTAGCTTAAGTTCTGAATAATTATCGTAAAATATTAAAAATTACATTAATTACGTACATAACAAAGACTCCGACCAAACTTACTGTGCATGGATTTTGGAATTACAAAATGTGGAACTACCATCATAAACGTCAATTTGATTGAGAATACTTGTACTAATTTGAATGCTTTCAAAATTATTTGCACTTATTTCTATCACAAAATTAATAATCGAAAATAACGTATAAATTTTAATAGGTCCTGTCCTGTTACGTTCGTTTCAGGCGTACATTTCCTTTTATCAGTGGTTATGTAAATATAAATACAATAAATCTTGTGTAACAACCCTTAAGCAAAGTATTTTTGGTTCTCAATGATTAATTCAAAAACTTTGTATTTTTTATTGCTTTGTTACCATTCTTATTCTTACTCTATTTCTACAACGTTTGTTTTATAATATCGCCACTCCCTTTTTAACAATAACCAGTACGAGTTTTATCTGTTTGCAATCCAAACGGGTTTAAATAGGATACGTTCCAGAAGAAACCTTATTTATCAAAATAGTTTCTTAAACCATTTAAATGGATGACTTTTACACTATGAATTGAATCACTTTCACTTAACAAAATCTTCTCTCTTCTTCTTTTTTTTCTGTAATATCGGAAGTTCACAAAAACAAACTCGCCTGGTAAATATCCCGTATTAAATAGTTTTTGTAATCGCACTTTCACTTATCCTTACAAATTCCTTAATCATTCCGTCCTTAGTCTGAGCGGGTCTAAGCAAGGCAGGTCACTATTGAAACACTCCGTCTTATGAAACAGTTTTAACGGCACTTCTTTAACTTTAGCCGCGGGTTTTGGTTGTGGTTTGTGGTTCATAATGACGGGCACTAGTTTTCTTCGGCCGACCTGTTCGGTGCCAGCTTCAGCGGCCTCTAGAGCGGTCTCTACGTCGATGAGGGCGTGGTTGCGGCATTCTAGGAGAGCTGCCAGCTAAAACAAAACAATTTTTATTGTGCAGTTAGGATATGATATACCTAAATTGAAAGTGGAAAGCGACAAGGGAACGTAAATAGGTTTTTACCATAGTAAATAAAACTCCGTTACATTAACTGCGAGCGACCATGCTATGTTTGCACTAGACTTGCTGGATTTTTTTAAATGTTTTTTTACGTTTAATTTATATATAGTATGTCTGTTTTCAACCGACTTCAAGATTTCGAAGGAGGAGGTTGTCAATTCGTCGGGATTTTTGTATTTTTTTTCTATTTTTTATATATTTTCACCGATTATTCGAAGACGGCTGCACCGATTTGGAAAATTCTTTTTTTTGTTTAAAGAGTATACTTTACAGTTGGTCTCATTGTCACCACCACCAGGTCCAGATCTGATGATGGGATCCTGGAGAAATCGAGGGCTCTCTTCGACAGCAACTCGGCCACTTCCTCTTGGAATAGCGGATCTTGAGTGTAGTCGGTTCTCTTTTTTTTGTTTAAAATTATACCCGGAAAATTCAGTAAGGCTAAGAGCCAAGGAACTGTAAGAGGGCTGCGCTCCAATGCAGCCGAGGGAGGGTCGAGACTTGGCTTCGTGTGCTACAAACATTTAGTATCCTCTGCAGCGGCGCCGCGATCCTGGGCGGCGGGTCCCGCAGCTCCCGCGCGAGCGCGGCGGCGGCGGCCGGGAGCTGCGCGCGCAGCAGGCCGAGCGCCGCCAGCCCGCGCGCCACGTCCGCGCCCTCCGCCACGCCCTCCGACCCCGACTCCGAGCCGCCCGACGGGTAGCCCCGCTGCTCCAGGGCCCATTCGCTGGAATACGTGGACAGACTGTTTGGGATTCAGTCAAATGTACAAATGAGTGTCATTATAAGAGTATATACAATTTCTAGGTAAGTGGAACGTCGAATCAGGGAAAGGGGATCCGACGCTCGTGCGGGTTTGGACCCGGTGCAAAAGTTGTCCATCGCTATTCAACGTGGTAACGCGGCTAGTGTGATGGATACCTTTGCGCCAGGGACAATTCGGGGGGGACTTTCTGACTAGGCTTAAGCTAGTCTTAAGTTAAGAATTTATTGTTATTTTATTATTGTATTGTACATATTTTATTGACATGAATAAATTTGGACTTAAGTAAAATTTCTAGGTGAAATACATATATATATATAAAATCATCGCGTGTACTATAAGCTGTTAAGAAAACCACTACTTTTTTAAAACGACGTCCATGGATTCGATCTGCTATCGTCCATTTGTTTTCTACACCAACGCCACTTATAAATTTTTCGGATCTATCTCATTTAACGTTACATGTGATTCATGTGAACCTGTAAGGTATACGTAAGACTCACTCGACATCGTTATCGGGGACGGGTGGCGGCGCTGGGCGCTGGTACTGCAGGGGGCTCCGCAGGTGCAGCGCGAGCGAGCACGCGTACGTCGCCGACAGCCGCGGAGGCCGCATCAGGGCTGATAGGACTACGCCCGAGTCCGCATCCATTACTACAAAGTTTACTCAAGTTGAACGGTCGAGAAAGATCTCAAGGACATAAACGTCAATAAAGACACCGCACAAAATCGTGTGCAATGGAGAAGATGGACAAGGAGGGCCGACCCCAAGTAAATGGGAATAACGGTCGAGGAATATATAAGTTGAACGAATACACCACACATTCATAGTTAATATGTACTAATGGAAGAACGTCAACTCGATACTATTGCCCCATTTCAACTGGTCGAGTATTCTTACTCAGCTCTGGTTTCCTAGAATTTTTTTTTATACACTGGCACTAATACGTACCCCTAGCCGATCTATACAGAACACTTTTTTTATTAGCCTGGGTTAGTGTCCCACTGCCGGGCAAAGGCCTCTTTTATAAATAATTTATAATTTTAAAATCGAGGTCGCAACAAAAACTTTTTATTTACTTTCGTTTCGACGACTCTAGCCCTGTGCAATCATTGTGTAAGTTTTAAACTTAAATTTAGTTAAAAGACGCTGTCGAAGCGTTCTAGGACGACCTGCTGCTACCACCACATTTGTCGGGAATATACGAACAGTCGTATTTTGTCCTACATGAAGGACGTTTGGCAACTTGCTCATTTTTCCTAGTGTCAGTCTCAATTACAGGGTTTATTTTGTCCTACATGAAGAACGTTTGGCAACTTGCGCATTTTTCCTAGTGTCAGTTTCAATTACAGGGTTTATTTTGTCCTACATGAAGGACGTTTGGCAACTTGCGCATTTTTCCTAGTGTCAGTCTCAATTACAGGGTTTATTTTTTCCTACATGAAGGACGTTTGGCAACTTGCTCATTTTTCCTAGTGTCAGTCTCAATTACAGGGTTTATTTTGTCCTACATGAAGAACGTTTGGCAACTTGCGCATTTTTCCTAGTGTTAGTCTCAATTACAGGGTTTATTTTGTTCTACATGAAGGACATTTGGCAACTTGCTCATTTTTCCTAGTGTCAGTCTCAATTACAGGGTTTATTTTGTTCTACACGAAGGACGTTTGGCAACATGCACATTTTTCCAAGTTTCAGTCTCAATTACATATTGGTCCTTTAAGCATATAACGATTAAAAAGTTGCAAGTTTCGGGTAAAGATGAAATGACAATTTTTAAATGCTAAGGTACTCCGCTATCAGGGGCTATATAACCAAACTCATACCAATATTAATTGGTTAATAATAGGATACATAATATACCGGGTGTACAATCCAAATGGGTCAGTATCGAGAAGTCGGAAACTATAAGAGATAGCGAGATCTGTTCTTAGGAACCATGACGTCGATTTTAGATTTAATAATAATTACATTCAAACTTTTTTATTAACTCTCATACATAACCGGGAATCGAACCTGGTCAAAATCAATGTGTATAAATTCTGCAATTATTAAATCTAAAATCGACATCATGGTTCCTACGAACAGATCTCGCTATCTCTCATAGTTTCCGACTTCTCCATACTGACCCATTTGGATTGTACACCCGGTATACTCACATGTGGATTTCATGGCGATCAATATGGCGACGACGACGTAATGTATATTTGGAAGCATTGGTCCGTCCGCAAACAGGAAGCCCCACAACTGTGGGAGTTCTGCGCGCGGGAATTCACGCCCGAAAAGTAGCCGCAACCATCGACTACAAAACAAATACCCATAAATATACATAATTATGTACATATCTGTGTATATTCATAAACAATAATATGAACGGTAACGGTAGATTATTAAGCAAAATTTTCGGTTATCATATTTGGCAAAGTAATAACGTAAGTGAAATCAGACTGCTTGGAAATACTATCCCATTCATTATACAAGGTGTAGGAAAAATAGTGATGATCAGTTTAAGGGCATAATTGGTATTTTATTGCGACTTAGAAAATGTAGGAGAAAAAGCTTTTGAACACGAACAATATTTTTTCGTATTTTTTCAGTATTAGAACACGTTACCAATTATGCCTTTAAAAGGATCACTATCATTTTTGTTACAGCTTGTATGTATATGTTTTTAATAAATAATTTCGATTTTTTTTTTATCATACTTACATTCCAAATAGCTCCATAGAGATATTACACTGAACTAAATGCGTGGCCAACTCGTTGTCAAGTGGCGTTAAACACTCTTCCCGTACTTTGTCTAAATATCTTACTACTTCGTTCGGGTTCTGCAATTTCAAAAGCATTTAGTAACACATAATCAAGCAAAATAAAGCATTATGTCGATACAATTTAACTGCGTAAGCCTTTTATTAATTATTATATAGCTTCAGTTGTAACTGCACGTATTAGTACTTTACTTTGTGGCTTCTGAAGGTACTAACCTTCAGATATTATTACATATTCCTGTGAAGCTTAAAAGATTCATACTGGGACCGAAAAAATGTTCTGTACCCTACTGCTGCAAAACGGATACAAACGTAGTTTATTGGTGTATTCAAATCAAAATTGTGGCCAAGTGCCTTACAAGTATCACCAAACCATTTAATGTGGTTAAATTGTTTATATAAGTAGGTATTGATACTGACGTGGATCACTTTGGAAACAGGCAGCCGGCCGCAAGAAGAGGGCACCACATCGCCTGTTGTGTAGAACTTCTCCAAACCCTTCATCACTGCGGCGAACATCATGCTGAGGAAGTTACTAGATGTTATTCTCTGTTTTAAGTTAACAAAAATCCGGAGAAAATACCGTCAAATGGCCCAACTTTGCCCGCTTTTTTCGGAAAAACACGAATTTCTTAAAAAAATTGTATGATAACATATTCTTTTTTTTAGATCACTAAGTCCGTAGTGATCATATACAACCGTTTTTTAGGCAAAAAAAAATTTAATCATCATTTTACCCACTTTTTTGGCGATTTTGAAGGCGGGTAAAGTAAAGTCGTGCTTGGCATGTTATCATTTGTAATAATGTATAGATTGAATACTATGGTTTTTCGTTACAATTTAATTTAATAATCAATTAAAGAAGCAGTTCATAAACGGTATATATTTAAAAAAACAATAACCTCCATTTTTCGCGCCGAGTGGTTAAAACACAAAGGCAAAGTTGTGCGTCACTGGTTGCTACATTGCTACTTAACATTGCCCAACGCCACAACTCCCCCATTAATTATATTTTTTAATTGAAATACAGCTATAAACAATCTACATTTATTGCCTTATTACAAGTCATACGTGTTACTCACCATCGGTTTCCCTATATTTTGTGATGTGAACTTAAACTTTTCATAAAAAATTGGCCCGCTAAACTCAACGAGTTCTGACAAGCAACTGAATGAAGTTTGATACAAATGTGATAGGCTATGTTGCCACGCCTATAACCTATTTTCTACTGAAAATAGTGGTGTTGCCAGAAAGCTATTACATTTTCTACAGTAACAGATTTTCTTTAAAATTGTCATTTTGGGCAAAGTTTGGTATGGGGGCAAAGTTGGACGTACCCAGTATTCAATAAAGTGACGTTTTCGTACAGTCGTCATCAAATATATCAGATCGGTCAGGGTACTCTAAAATATTTGAACGTTCACTTTATCGCCGTTGTTTAGATATTTGTGACCACCTCGGCCGCTCCGAGATATCTGATGGCGACTGTACGTAATTACTATGATACCGTACTAGTCTGACATAGGAACTTTAATTTTCATGGTTCTACACAACCTTCTTTCCATTTGCGAAAAAATCACCTGATGTCAATTTATTAAATCTTAGAAAAACTAGATTACACGTTATTTAGATAATATTTAAATTTAAACTTACTAGCTGTCATGCTCCAGATATTCGACTTCCAGGATGCATCTTAATGTATTACTGAAAATAAAAATAAATGGCTACTTTTTTATGATTCGTAAATCCTAGTGCTTTTAATAGCTCATTTCAATTTGCCCAATGTACTACCTGAAGTACATTTAGCTTTTTCTGAGTAGACCTACTCATTACTCTCATTTTTATTGTTGTCTCATTTAGAAACAAGTTGGTACGAGATTTGCGGTGAAGAGATAAGTATTATATATAATACACGTCATTGCGGTCACACAAGAAACCTGACACTCAGCAATGTATTCCCTGTGGGCTTTATTAATTAGGTAAATCATCTTTTTTTGTCTGACGACGACAAAGTAGAAATAATTATAAGAGAGGTTTTAGCAACCTGTGTATGTATGTATGTAAAGCACTGGTAGCCTGGCGGAAAGACGCCTCACATTCTATCAGGAAGCCTCTCAAATAAGGCCTAGTCTTTTCTCTGGGTTAGGAGATGGCAGTCATTTTCGTAAAAGGACTACCATTTCTATATGTTTACGCGAATTCTTGGGACGGGAGTAAATATTTCTGTGTATCTTAATTTACAAAAAATGCGACATAACTTTCATAGTTCGCACGATGTATAAAAAATAGATTTACAGTAAAAGTCAGCAGCTCTTTGAAAAAGTGTGACAAAACCAACGATACCTGAGGTCTCTCGGCGCGTGGACCCTGTCTCTGTGCAGTTCCAGCAGTAGTGGAGCCAGCACCTCGTGCATGCCCTGCCGGTAGCCCACGTACGCGTGGGACCGCGCCCAGAAAAATAATACTTGGACCTGAACAATGTATACTCTAATAAATTTTCATACATTCATTGTGTGAATGTTACAGTCATTTTCATTACAACGACACAAAGAAGTTTAAATGTGTTTTAAGAAACTTCAAAAGGAGAAGGTTGTGTTCACATGTATCTAGTTTTTTTATTTAGTATCCTATACGTACCTATTCTAAAAAAAATTACAACATTCTATACAAGACGAATTTTCTAAATGCGTCAGTTACCAGATCCCGTGATGCTACGCGAATGTGGCTTTTGGAGATCTACCCTATTTTTTTACTTAACAAAGTTTGTCATTTACAAAAAAATGCCCATCAAGAAAATACAGCTCTTTACACTGCTTTAGTTGCCGTTAGTACAGTACAGTAGTGACAGAATTTCTATGAAAATGGCTGTCACTCAGTAGAAATCTCGCGCAAACTTTCGTGAATATACCTGTACGTTATCACGTGTAATACCTACTGGCAAGACAAATGGCTGTATTTTAATTCTAATTCGCGTTGCATATCTTTCCTATCAGAAATAATGTATGATTTATGTGTAAATTAAATTGAAAAATAAATATATTTCTAACAAAATAGTTCATAAGAAACTATCGTGTTCACGTGTCTTACTTACCATCATGTCCTGAATGTCCTTATCTCTGAAGTAGAGCTCGTCAGGAAAAGTTCTGACTACATCTTGTAGTATCAAGGCCTTTAGCTCGTTGTCGCAGAAATGCTGGTTCCATGCGCTCTGAAACCGAAACCAATGATAACGTTTCATTGTCACCAATTATCAATATTATCATTTAGTTAGACCAATATTATTTTGTTTCTTTCCCATTTTAAGATTTCTTTAAAGGAAAAAATGCCCAAATCATGTGAAATGAAATAATCGGAAGTACCTAATTAAATGGTGAACAAAAAAATATATTTAAGTCAGCAAAAAAAATTAATGGTCGGCATGGGTTAAGTTAGGTCAGACTTTTGGTGACCAGGTAAATCATACTCTTAAATAATATAGTATTTATTACTAGGTATGGTATTGAGCTGAATGAACGCGACGAGTAATCGAGTTAGCACACCTGTTTACGGCCAGGCGTTACTGAATGTACTTGGTATAGTACATTTGGCAGATTTAATTGCTTGTAAAATTTAAGTATCAGATCTCACTTGCTATCGTACGTAGGGCAGATGCCCCGGTTGTGGCCACTGTGCCGGTTTTGGCCATTTTCAACTTTATTAAGGTATAGACAAATTTAAGAGTCTATGGTTTATGGTTAATATAAGAGTAAAATATGGCAGTACATATGGCACTGTCATCTGTCATGTATAATTTGTCATTTAGCTATCAGGGGCCATGGAAAAAAGTGGCCATAGCTGGCTCCTGGACCCCTTTCTGACATTTCATTAAAGAAAAAAAATTAGATATAATGTCGGAATCTTAACGACAGAGAATCATATAAATATAGTAATATATTTTCACTGACTTAGTGCAAAAAGAATGTCATAATTCCTTATTGACACAAAATAACGGACGTCTGAACAGACAATTTCTCCTAAAAGTGGCCAAAACCGGGGCATCTGCCTATTGTCAATTGGTACTTGCATAAGAGATTTCTTGTGCTGGTGCATTACTCGTTTCTACCAAAATAAACTTTGTCAGACATTAAATGTATTTTTGGGCAGTACATTACTTTCAGTACAGTACTTTCAGAGATACACAAATGTGTATCTCTAAAAGCCCCTGTGGCATGGTACCGAGGACGCTACGCTGGCGGCATTTTTGGTCAACAGCACCTTTTTTTGTTTTGTTAAATCAAGAACATCTTACAAACATTTTAATGAGGTAAAACTCGACCCGAGAGTTCAATTAGGGTAAGACTTATTCAGGTTTTTGATGATTATGCTAAACAATATTAATAATCATTTTATATCACATTACCCACATTTTTAACAAACCGTTATCATAAAATACGAGAGTTCTATAATGCATATTGCAGTTTTTGTTGTGGTCTTTGTAAGAGCTCTCTGTTTAATGATTATCACACCAGAACACAACTCTAGTGGTATCACATGCAGGTTGCCGAACGTCGTTAACGCTTTTTCCTTGCCTTTTATAAAAGTTTATTTGTCTACCCACAAATTTTCTATAATAAAGATTACCTCATCATTCTGCGACAGAGGGTCATCGCCGATGACGTTCCGAGGGTCCATCGAGAGCTTGGACTTTAAGTCATTGTAGAAATTCCTATGAGTTTTCAAACTGAAACAAAAATTATAGAATGATAAGTACTTAGTTTTTAGAAAACTTTATCTGACTTACGAAGGATTCAGGTTTTTTTATACCACGACAGTGTCAAAATAGCGTATGGCCCACCTGGTGGTAAGTAGCCACCTCGGCCTATGGACACCTGCAGCTCCAGAAGCGGCAAATTCGCGTTGCCGATAATTTAAAGATGTACGTGTACGCACACTCCTTTTTAAATAACCCCATACTGTAGTCCCTTGGAAAACCTCATTTCTCAGGCAGTGTTCATAGAAGGAAATTTGTGGGTGTAGTTACGCCATGTTTACAGAGTTACTCCGAGATAAGCTTTCATATTTCCTACAATTCAATTTTAGTTGTAAGGTATCATTACCTGCCAGCAATGTCAGCGTTTGGCGGTGGTAGGGCATTGAGTAGTATGGCCCAAGTAAGACTCCTTGGGCGCTGGAGTCTCTGTTGAACGGCTGCCGCCTTCAGGCACTCTAAGCTCCATGCTGGTAGTTGCAGGCTGTAATAGTTGTAGTTATTATTATTTTTATACAAAAGCATTAGAAATTCGTCTGTAGCATGATCTTCAAAATCATCAATAACAAAATCAACACATATCAAAAATTGAAAAAATTAAATTATAAATACACATTTAAAACTACCTACAGCAAGAAAACAAAAATTTACATTTGGGACACATATTTGAGATTTAAATTAATATAAAAACTTACAGGGAACAGTTATTTGTACTTAGTACAGTACATTAGGCAGTGGCTAGACGTAAAGTTTTAATAACAAGGATTTAATAACATGCATAACATGCACCTAGGGTGAGGATCTTTCAATGTCATACAATTTGTTAATAAATGCCTAGTAATAATAAATTCCTTGGTTACTGTAATGCGTTTCTGTATAGAACATATAATATGTAACTATTTTAGGACTTGTATATTGCTGGGTAGAAGAAGAAGCAAGCCGTGTCCCAGATGGCCAAATGAAATAGCAACAGTTGCAGGAAGAGATTGGCTACGGATTGCTAAAGATAGAACGAAATGGAACACCTTGGAGGAGGCTTTTACCCGAAGGAATCCACACAGGACAATTCATAATCTTAAATAATTAGTGTAAAAAAAGTCAAATAAAGCTTAAATAACTAAAAATAAAATAAAATATTGCCTGGTTAAAGGCAGAACCAACTATTTTGATTTAATTTTATTACCAGATAGTTGGTTTTGCCTTTTACTCTAAAGGCAGAAACGGCTTTTTGAATTTAATTTGTTTTGCCTTTGACCCCGCAATGTCTTGATATTTATCTAAATAAGTATAATATTAGACATTCTTAAATAAAATTTAAATTACTGTTATCCTCTGCATTATTGTAATTACTTAATTAAGATACATTAAGTGATGATAAGGATTTATTATAAACAAATTAAAAGACAATTTGTTGTTATGAAAAGAAAGAGATACACAATGAGTAAACATTAATTTACATGTTTCTTGTGATTACTTGTATAAACAGGTATAGTGAATAATTTCACAAATAAGCTATAAGGATATATAGTAATTTTGCATATTAAATCTTATCAACACAGCCATGTGGCATAATATATTTGCCTTCCAATTTCTGTTTAGAAAAATAATTATTTTAAAGTACCATTAAAATTATGGTCATGATCCTCAGTCATGAGGGAACGATTAAGAAGAAATATACCATAAAATGGGTCTAGGTGTTTTACCTACACTCACAAAAATGAAAACTAGTGACTAATGACAAGTTTTATCACATACACACTGCCCATTGAACAGCTACACAAAAAAAACACAAATCAGTAAATTAAAATCTTTGAGAACCCCTAACGTAAAAGGCCACTGTCCAAAGTTATGTATTAAACAAAGAAAAACAACTGATAACAATTCTGATATATACAACTTACTCGTAATCCGATACCGTGAGGCTCGGTGACTGTGAACCGTCACCGTTGTGGTCCTGAAGCAAAACAAACACCATATTAGCGTAAAAAAATAACAATACATACGGTTATATACAATGGGTTCGACCTTACCATAATTCGTTCGGTATTCAAAACATTTTCATATCCATGAAAACAATTAGTGAGAAAACTAAGCTAAACTATGTGGAGGTTGTTAAATAACTTGATTATTTGAATATCCCATTCGTATCGTCAACTTAAATAATTATAATTTGTTTCTCTATCGTGCAACTGATTTGACTCTTGTTTGACATTTGATTTGACGCAATGACAAATGACACATTGACAGCAAATGCAGCAATTACTACATCTAGTGATGTGTTAGTTGTAATTATCAATGCTGATTGAGTTATCGAACAATTGATAATCGATTATAGTACTTTACATATCTTAATTGAATATCAAGGTATAATTTTTTTAATATTGCAAAAATATTGGTCAGAATTAATACACAAAAATTTGTATTAAATGCAAAATATAAAAATGAAACTGAGTGGTTTCTACAATAAGTAACTACGTATGCTATATTATCGTTAAATAATTTAAGTAACACCATATCCAGTACTTTTCAATCTGTGAGTTTTAACCTCCTGAGGATCGAGAAAAAAAACTGCGACCTGCCATGTATTTTATTTGATGTAGGTATCCAATGAGATGTTTTTTCTTTAAATTACTTCAGAGCCATCTGCGCATGGCATTGCTTATTAATCTTCACTGCAACATTACCTACTACTCTTTCTAGGTACTACATAATAAGCCATTTTTAAAATACACAAAGGTATAAGTACTCACTGCCTAAATTGGCTAGAATAGGAACGACCTTGTTATTCCAATAGGCCTGAAGACTTAATATAATAAAACGTAAAAACGATTTATCGTTAAAGTTGAAATGAGCATTTATTAAACTTAATTATGTTACCACGCTGTTTGATTATTATTATTACATTACCTACAACAAACAACGTAGAGCAGTCTACGTAAAACATGTCTGATATCGATAAATAATCGATTCCAGCATGTTGCATTACAAGCTAATCAAAAAATGGGAAAAAAGCAATTTAAATTTTTAAGGTACGTGGGATCAGATTTTATAAGATTCTAAAAATGCTTACTTTTGATTATAAATTGTACCGAATAATAACAATAATTTGTATAAGTATTGAAAATTTTGGCTAAAAATGGCGGTCGACATGTTTATTTCTGTAAAATTATATTATTAACCGAACTTAGATTTAATATCACATAAAAATAATATTTTTGAGCTGTCAGGCTGTAAGTATACTTAAGATGAGCTTTAGATGCTCTCACAAAGGGTACATAAAATATAAAATCACGAATGAAATAATAATAAAATATGTTAGTAGTGAGAAACTAGATAAGCAAACAAGAAACTGGAAATTATGTCCAACATTATTTTCTTTGAATCACGTGAAAAAAATCCATAGGGCTTCGCTAGCTAAAATGTTCGCAAAATAAAAATAAAAAAGAAGAAAAAAACAGCGTCCTAATCTTGGCGTCTCCGCCCAAAGATGGCCAACACTAGTTGCATCACAACGCCGTAACAAAACGCAAAAATATTAATATTTCTTAGTTTTATTAGAATATATTGTAATTTTCCTGAAGAAAATATTCATAACTTAGAAAAATAAAGATATTACTCTATAAAATGGGATCGCTGAGGTATTTATAACGACCGTCGCAAGTATTAATCAAATAATTCGGATGTCCGGCGTTTTGTTCACATTGCATCCAAACTACGTAACAAAGATCTATGGATGGCTATGGATCTCTTTCTCTCTATACGTATTTAGTTAACGAACGCTCTTTACGGATTTTTGTGATATATGCCGCCGAGAAATCAATCTGTTCCTATTATTTTTATTTTATTCATCAGTGATATGTTACAAATGTGATGCCCGTTCTTTCGATCTCGGTCTCCAAATCGCATAGGGGCGAATTAACCGTTACGATGGTTCCGTGCCGAGCGACATCGCAAGCGCCTTCGGAACTTCGATGACCGTCTGCGACATCGCGAGCCATGATCGCGAATCTGCCGCTGCTGTTCGCCAACGGCAACCCGACGGGGCTGTCGACGGTGACGGCAGAGGAGCTGGAGCGGTTCATTACATTCATGGTGGCGTGTTCTTGGGGTCGGGACACTGCGAAGGATATCCGCCAGCCGCCGTGGTGGCCGGCGGACGTCGCGTTCTCGCACCCGTTCGTGCGGCCAGCCGTCGTACCTGACGACTGGGAGGGCAGGCTGAAGAACCTCGTAAAGCGATGCTACGACTACCACAAGAGCGCATTCCTGCTGGTGTTCTCAGCGCAGCTGGCGCGCTACCCGCGCCGCCGCCTGCGCTACGTGGACAACCGCGACCGGACCACCTCGCTGTACTACCGGCCCAACGGCCGCCTGCTTGTCACCTTTCGCAATGAGAACATGTTTTATGACCGCCCGAAGAACCTCGAGTCCGCCGAGCCTCAGGTCAAATCCGATATCTATCTCTGTGATAATTGTGACAGTCATTTTGATAATATTGAGATATTGAGAGCACATGAGAGACTCTGCAACAATGAAGAGGTGCCGGCAAGTTCTGAACCCACCGGATTACCAGAATTTCTTTCTGCTCTAAAACTCAAACCACAAGATGAGAAATTAGAGGTTACATCCAGAAATGCAGATGGGGACAGCCGTCAAAGAAATGCCAGATCAGCTGCAAACATTGACCGGGGACCTCCATACCCATTTTCCTCCTTAGCATACTTGAAAAATGCGAAAACAAATGTGAACCTAGATAAAAGCTACTCAAGGGAGAGAATCGAACGATACTGCTGCACAACAACACCTGTGAACAACAAACCGTCGGCTCTAAAGAGCAAAAACCAACAATTTCCAATCAGATACAGACGGCCAATAGACTACTGGCAAAGGCGGCATGTATTTCCTTACCAGAGAAACAAAGATGTACTAGATCTGAAAGGACAGCTGCTGCTATTGAAATGCAGGCCGATCTCTGTAAATGTTGATAGGATGTCACTCAAGAGCATGAACGAATATATTGACAATCTCCAGAAGGAGGCAGAGAGCAAGAAACCTCCAGTTGAGGATATAGTGTTTGTGGATGGAGATGACCTGCCCACCGATCCGTTGAAGCGGGATGAGTGTGAGGTTATTGACTTGTGTTCGGACGATGAGTCGCCGGTGAATGAGAATGTGGATCCACGTGCAGGCGTGGCGTGTGTGGTCCGTGGTGGGGCGGTGCTGCGGCGTACGGCAGCGACCGCGGTGCCACTAGTGCTGCCCGCAGCGCCTTGTGGCGCGCGCCAGCGCCCGCTGCCGATTACGCTGCCTGCGGTGCTGAGTCCAACGCAACCCCACCCACACCCCGTCATCCTCATTGCGCACACGCTCAACAACATACAGACAATTTCTATCGATTAACTCCATGTAATCGTTTATCCATAGTAGGTATAATTGCTATTATTTATTTCTTCTTAATTAAATCAAATAATGAACTGTGACCATTTTTCATTTCTGAAATCTTAGATTTGCTAATGTTATATCATAAATCCAGTTCCTATAAGATCCCAAAGCCATAACATAACATGTCCTAGGATCTATATCTGGATCTGGCCTACTCTATTTTGATATGATTTAATCTAGTCTAAAAAGTAATTTCGAAGGCAACTCAGAACCCAGGGAATTGAGATGAGTATAGTTTTCATATTCCTCATTATCTTCCTCTTCATCAGCTTTTTTGGAAATAAGAGTAGCATAAATCTCTTGAGCAATCCATAGTACATATGAGCTGTTAGAAAATATTTGCATGTCCAGAGGATGCCACTAGCGACTTAACTATATCATTTTGTTTATCATCATCTTGTCAGTCTTCTCATCGTCTTGACAAGCAAGGAGAACATCTTTAGTTGGAAAGTGTTGAACACCTGGATATGTTGTGTAACTGCTGCATGTTTCAGCTGCCCAACATAGTTGTTTGCTTCCATGTCTTAAGCTGAAGTATATCCAGGCAAAAGAGTAGAAAGAAGAACTGACGATAGGGCAAGGAGAGATTTGCACATCTTGAAGCAAATCAAAATATTTTGTTGAATATTTTTTGATTTGTATTTTGTAGTGGTCTAGAGGTCAAGGCCTCATCCGTAAATAGCGGAAGGCGCCAGTTAAAATCCGGTCTCGGACATCGGTGGATTTGATCACCTTTTCTGAAGTATGTCATCTATTATTTCAGTTACAAGGGAGCAATTTTCGCATCTACATTTTTCTGATTATATGCCGCTATTTTCTAATTCCAAAGGAGACCCATCAATTCTGGGTTCTAGTCGTTCGTAGACGCACGAATCCTAACGGCAATTCCTACGTGACATCGTGAAATGGCTCCCGCAAATCCCGCAATGGCTTCTTATTGGAACGGTCCTTCGTTTTTAATGGTTTGTAGGGTAGTTACAAACAATTAAAAAAGAAGGAAGTTATCAATAAGGGTACAGTATACTGATAACTTCACATCATTGGATGTCTCAACAAGATGGCGGACAAATAAACTTAGCTCAATCCAGGTATATGCCGAGTTTCCGGTTTTAGTTATTTACAGAAATCTCTTCATACAAAATTTACAATATAAATGTGCCCTGAGATCATATTCCGGAAGTATAATTAACGTTTTTCAGTTCCTTATTTAAAAATCTAAACTCGTAGACATGAGTTTAACAAAATGGCGGCAAACATCAGTGACTCAGCCGACGTGTGGCGCGCGCGTCCTTTTCCTTTTTTGTACTATTGGAAGGAGCGCAGTTTTATCCTCGTGTTCCATAGGTATTTATAAACATTACAGTGATGTGATGTTCAACTTTAAATTAAACTGCATAAGATTCGTAATTCTTTGGAATATTCGTCACCCGTTTAGGTTTCCATCCAAAAACCCCAAAACAAAGCATAGATAATTTGGAAGGTAGATTTCTGTTTATAATTATCTACGCTACGTACTTAGTTTGATTGATACTGTCGTTAGAATGTCGTTATAGATTTCATACAGGCGGGAAATATTGACGAATTTGGACTTTATCTTCAAAAGATTAAAGACCATTGCCATAGTGAAATGGACGCGCTGCATCTCTTGTATCACGTGAAAGGACACGGGTATTGTAATTTGATATTTGAATAAATGAAAGTACATTTAAAATATCACAACCTCTTATTCACATTCGAGATTAACCCATTTACGACCTCTCAATAGTGTTTTCTTGTTATCCAACTCATGAAGAAGGGGAAGTTACTTAGCATTGATTGACTCTTTAGGGCAATTCATTGTTATTGCAGATATTGCGTTATCTGATCGTCAACACTGTTAGTCGCTAGACTGACCATTCGTAATTTATCAGTTGAAAGCTGCTTTGTTTTTCCGCGGTCATGAACATCCGTTCTTTTTCAAAGAAGTGCGCTACATGTTTGTTATCTTCCAAACAATGAACAAATTAAGAATTATTAGAGATATCAGACCTACTTTTGTCAACCATTTGTATAAGGCATATACCGTAGAGTTTCGTATCTTTGCCTGGGCTACCTATTTTCGCCTACTTTGACAAAAGTTGCCATTAACAAAATGTTTCTAATGTAAGCCTTACATAAAACTACTAAATACAAAGTATTTTTTACGGGTGTCAACATTCTTCGAACAATCTGCGGCTAACTTCACACAGTTTACGTTCAGTGAGGTTTTTTCGCGACGCCGACAACACGTTTTTTTAAGCCAGTGTTATAACTTCAGTTTTAAACAGTGATACAGACCAGGTAATGTTAAACTCTTTACATGATTATATACTATAACTATTTCTTTTTCATATGAAACTATTATTAAATGGCTAGGTTATGTTTAGAAGTCACAATTGGATAAAACATTGGTGAGGGTATTTAGCGTCCATCTTGTTGCCAAATTTCGCCTACCCCTAGGGTTGTCAAATTTGTTTTACCACATCAATAGGGTATTTGACTGTAAGTATTTCAAATAAATTATTTTACACCATGCATGAAATAAAGCACCATAAGATTAATAGAGAAACGTAGACAGCAGTTAGTTTTTAGACACAATTTATATTTTAAAACCGGTATACGTATACGGTATACGATAATAATAAGCGAAAAGAGATACGCATTTTGTTTAAATATTAAATATTTTTGTTAAAAATAATTATTTTTTGACTTATAAACCATTACTCCCCTTTATTTGGCATGTTGGTTAATTTTTGGCAGCCCTAGCTTCGTTATAGAAAATGTATGAAACCAACTTCAGACTGTTACCAAACTTCGCCTACTACACCGTTTTTTAAAAATATGGCTAGTCTGGTGTAGTTAAGGTTCATAGTATATTAGCACGTTCCAAGGAGATACGACTTAACATGTATAAGTCACAGAAAAGTGTATTATTAGCGGTAAAGCATGCCGTAGGCGAAGATTGGGAAAAATACCCAAACATCGCCTATTGCCTTTGGGGCCATTTATTACCAACTTAACCAATGAAATTTAAAGTTTGAATTGTGTATACTGATAGTTAGGAGTACTAAAAAACGTTTTTTCGCCTTAACGGACTAAAATGCTTTCAAATTTGAAAGATTTTTTGGGAAAAGTGTCAAAACCCAGGCGAAGATACGAAACTCTACGGTATAGTTATTTGTTATACAAGTGGTGAAAGTTGTATTTTACGTGCGAGTGTTATTTGAAACACGAGCTAGCGAAAGGATTCTATTATTGACCACGAGCGAAGCGAGTGGTTCAAAAATAGAATCCTGAGCGTAGCGAGTGCTTTAATACACGAGACGTAAAATAACTTTCACCCGTGTATAACACAAAACTTTTCACCTCACTACAGCGAGGAAAATAAGAAAAAGGGTGCATTTTGCTCGGTTTCCCGTAATTCCTCAGGTGTTTAATACTTCTTCATCACTCGAATCACTAATTTTTACCAAAACAACCTAGAAAAACATGCGAATATTTAACGTTGATATGATATGATAGATGAATTGAAATGAAAAGTTTTGACGTAAAAGGTTTTATTAAATGTCAGATGCGTTTTGTTCGTACGTAGACTTATTCGGCTGTCAGAACAATTTATCCGTTTTTACAAAAAGAATGAAGATTAATGTTGAATGCTGATATTTATGAATTAAAATAAAGTTGTAAGACTGTATTAAGTGTTTTTACTCGATGCAATTCATTAATTGCGATGTTAAAAATTCTGCACTTTTAACGTTTTACGTTTTGTTAGCTGTCAAATGTCACTTAAGCCACTTGTCACTTATGTCAAAACTCTTTCACCACATGTGGATAAAAAGCGATTTTCACAATAGATATTAAACAAACAAAAAGGGCTTTCCGAGCTAGTGAGGTGAAAAATTAATTATCTATTTGGGACGGAATAACAGACACAATCGTAGTCCTCAATATAACTTTATAACAAGAAAAAAATACATTCACTTTGTCTATGGATTGACTCATATATCTTCGTTCATCCGGTGGTGGGAGTTTAGGGGTCGTCGACTCTCTTCGTCGGAGCCATAGATGACGTCTTCGTCGGAATCGTTGATCATGGAGAACGCTGGGTTGTCTTTGGTTATGGCGGTTTCTGAAAAAATAAACAACATTTTTTAATGGCATTTCATCAGTTTCATTCATTCTTCTGAATCATCTTGTAGTTCTATTGTTTGGTAGCTAGTCTTGAATTTAGGCCACGGCCCAGATTTCGTAAGCCACAATATTGGCCAAGGTTGATTTCATTGGCGTCAATATCCAATATGGCGAAAAAACTGCAGTGTAATTTTTCACTTCTGGTTCTTTCTTTTGCACTCAGCGTTTTTAAAAGTAGGTAATAGTTTTATCTGGTTTTATTTAGTCTTAAATAAAAAAGACAGCGATACAAATAATAAGATATACAAATAGAGGGTGGGCGGTTTGTTTAGCAACTCTTTGGCGTCTATGATATAATTGATGTATAACGGTTCTCGAGATTATTTCATCTTGCAACTCTCCTCTAGGTCTAGGTCCACTAGGAGAAAACAGGGAAGTCCAGGCAATTCCAGGTTGTGTTGCTGTTATTATAGAAAACATGTCAGGCGAGGCCCAGGGACCGGAACCGGTTACCAATAACGACGTATCGAATCGGGTATTTAATAGGGTTGTTTTTGAAAACCCTATCAATTTGGTAAGCACGATCAAGCAATTTTTATCTCTATCGCTAATTAAGTCATTTGCGCGAAAAATTGTCAGGAAAAGGGTAAGTTCCAGTCCAGACCCCATTAAATGATAAGCGGTATTATTGAAATTTCGACAATGAACCACTTTAAATATGGTTAACCGTTTTCAAAACGGTTGCCATAACGATAGGGTAACCATATCATTGGGTTACTATGCGAGTTAACTCAAGTCATTGGGATATCGAAAATATTAATTAATGAAGGGGTTTTCCGGCCCCTGGTCTCACATTTAGTGTCATTCTTGCTATGACTTCACTGTCACACTTTCACTAATTTGGACGCCATAATTTCATCATAGTGTACCTACGCCCATTACTAAAAGATGAACGTCTTTTGCACCTGAAAAAAGCTCTAAAAGCTTCGCATCTTTTACCCACTCACCATGTATCGAGCCGCCTCCAGGAGAGAACAGGTACGCCAATATGTACATGTTGAAGTTGAACAGCCCGTAGAGCGCCATGAAAGGGGCAGACGTGTCGAAGTGGACCTTCGGCTGGGACGCCCAGTGGTCCTGCAACGCTGCCGGGCCCCAGGATTGCGCGCCCAACAGGGCGGTGATGGTGCACACTGTGCCGACTACTATGGAGAGGCAGCGGAGTCGCACGTCTGGTGAGAAAGGTTATGAATGTTGTGATGGTATCAACGATTTACCAAATGCTACTTCCCAAAAAACCATATTGTTTACTGACGATACCACAGTTTTAGTAAGAGCTGATAACCGATCAACCTTTAAGGTAGATTGTAATAATGCACTGTTAGATATCTAATTGGATGAATCTTAACGACCTACAGATAAACATTAGTAAAACGAACTGGATACAATTTATCTCATACAATTCCTCTGGCTTAGCGGTAGATATTCAATTAAATCATAATGATGACCCTAATACCTACCTTATTACCTTATTGACGTGTAAAATGTATATTTTATGAATAAACGATTGAATTGAATTGAATTGATGTTCGGGAAGTCGAATCCGTTAAGTTCCTCGGTATCATAATAGATAAACATCTTAACTGGAAGGAACATATCCAACAAATGTGTGGGAAAGTTAATAGATATGTTATATTGTCCTAAGAAGACTTAGAGATACTGTTTCGGTAGAAGCAGCACTGACAGCTTACCATGGATTTGTATCATCTGTAATGAATAATGGTTTAATAATATGGGGAAACTCTGTTGACATAGACCAAATTTTCAAAATTCAAAGAGATTGCGTTAGGGCTATTTGTAAAGGAAGGTATAACGATGATTGCGTTCCACTATTTCAGAAATTAAACATTCTTCCCCGTCCATGTCTTTATATTTAAAAAATTTGCATGTTTGTTAAATCTAATCGTATCTATTCTTACAAAGGAATGATCTTGTTCAACGACAGACACGTGAGAAAACTATGTCCCGTATGCACAAACCTATTTGTAACAAGATGATGTACGAAAAAAATGCTTACAACATGTGCATTATAATTTACAACCAACTGCCCCAGCACTTGAAAAACCTAGAAGGAAACGAATTCAGTCGAAATCTTTCTAACTGGCTTCTTGACAAGTGTTTTTACAGCACTAAACAATATTTAGAATTTAATCATAATATACATACAGTTGACGTTAATAGTGCTAATAAACGGGAAGTTTTGGTTCGGGCCGGACTCTGGATTTGGTTCGCTCCGAACCAAATTTGTCCGTCTGTAAGGTTGTCGCCGAACCAAATCGCCCAACTTGGTTCGACGACAACGTTCGGAGCGAACCAAATCCGGAGTCCGGCCCGAACCAAATCTTCCTGTCTATTAGCACTATTAAGATATGATTACACTTTTGCATCTTATTACAAAGGAGTAACGTGCAAAAGTGTACCTACACATATCTTTGACGTCGACGTACAGTCGCCATCAAATATATCGGAGCGGCCAGAGTATTCAAAAATATCTGAACATGCACTTTTTCTCCTTGACAATAGAGGCGTTGTTCAGATATTTTTGACTACCCTGGCCGCTCCGATATATTTGATGGTGATCGTACAAGACGAAACCCTGGAAACTTGGTATTCTTACCAAAGAACGGCATGTTCCTGAGATCGCTGTAGGCCCTGATGATCAGGATGAGCAGGTACAGGAAGTAGACGACGATCGCGGTGAAGAACATTATCTTCACCATCTGCGAACAAAACCGTTCATTTGTCAAGAAGAAACTTACTTACAGCAGAGGAAATTTATATTAGGATGAAATTGTTATTAGGTAGTCCCGATTGTCCTGAAAGGGGCCGCCCCTGGTCTGGATGAAGGTACCTCAAAGTGGACCGGCGGCATACCTACAAAAAAAAAATACTACCTTGAATCTTCTTATTTCCGTTGAGTTCCCTAAAATACCTGAAAAGATGCTTAGAAAGATGGCTCATAGACAGCCATAATCAAATCAGGCATTTGGTTACAAATATTTTCCCGTTGGTATTGGTTTTCGTTTCTTGCATTCATCTAATCGTTCACATTCGATCCTACCTGGGTCATTCTTACCTCGTAGTTGGGGTTCTGCGTGTAGTTGTAGGTGGGGTCCTGGTAGCCGTGGTACTTCTGCCACACGGCCAGCACCACCGCCGGCGTCCACGCCGCGCCCACCACCAACAGCTTCAGCAGGTAGAACGACAGGAATCCTCGCTCGTTCTACAAAACCACAAGAAATAATTCTTTCATACAGTATGGCCACGCTACGCTCCGCACCGTCTGGAATTACCTCACCCTGCAGAAGCCGATTGGTAGGAAACTTGTAAGTTAATCAGTCAGGTTGAAGGTTAAGAGAATTCATTGAAGTTTTTACTGTATATAACCAGTTTAGTAGTATAGCGTGTCCGTGTGACAAAAGATGGGACATGTTTGGTCGTCGGCATCCGTCAAGACGTGATCAAAAACTATATGAAGAGTCAACGTTGTTTAAAGTCGATTGAAAATGAATGAAACTCTTTAAACTTGCAGAGGTGCCTTTGAAATATTGTCGTAATCTCTAGTTGTAGAAGAGAATTCTGTAAACGAATTGTCTAGGATATTGGTCCTTCGAGTCAGATAGGATCTTTGAGTTTTGTCCGAGTAAAGTTGAATGAGGACTACGGAAAAGTCATTAACGGCTCCATCATCCACAATATAAACTTTCCGGAATTTCGCACATAAAAACATTCAAACTTTCTTTCTTTTCCTTTTTTTTCGGAAAATTTCGAGAACCATTCCTTTGAATATTAAGAACCACTAAGCGTTAATTGTACCTACAACTTCTATTATCCGAACCTCAATTATCCGATCGCAGACAGGTAATCCGAACGCTCAGTCTCAGTTACCCAAACGTTGGCACATTTTAAACTGGTCTTAGACATTGCAATTTCTAGCGCCCATCAATCTGTCGGATTGAGACGTTTAATAGAAGTTAGGGCACTTAGGGAGCTGCAGGGACGGTAGGAAGAGCCAGTGCATGACAAATTGGGCCTTAGAAATCGCAATGTCTAATACCGGTTTTAAGCTTGTGGCACGTTAAACTTTAATATATGTACTATAGTTATCCGATCCGATTTATCCGAACTAGTCTCGGTCTTAATTAGTTCGGATTATCGAGGTTCTACTGTAGATAATAATATATAATATAGGTACCTGTCTCAGTCCATGGTAAAGGGCGAGCCAGGACAGCATGACGCATGCGAGGAAGGTTGTCTGGAAGATGGAGTCCAGTAACGGCGCGAGACAGCTGCCGGAGACCAGACGGAGAGGGAAGATTGGGTCTGCGGACAATTAGATAAGTTAGGTAGACAATCTACATTGAACCTTATATCGTAGGGCTAAGGTTGAAATTTTCCTGACACTTACGTGGACATAATTAGGCTACCTTCTAGAATAGATTAAGCTCCCATTGCATGAAACCTTACCTCACACGGTGGCAGAGCTGACACATACTACAGCGATAGATAATACTTAGGAACACTGGACTATAGTAGGTTGCCATGGCCTAGCCTGGAAGAACATAGTTTTTTTTGAATTTTAAAACGTCAATTTTTACCAAAATTTACATCATAAGGTGGCAGATTGACACCTTTACCCATCGAAAGAGACCCCTTTGGTGACCCGAACCCGCATAGGTTGCCAGCCCTAAACCTGGTAGATTTCCAGGTCAGCCATGTTTTATGAGGCCAAAAAATGGGGTAATTTACCTCATCAGGTGGCAAGCTGAAATTGATGCAGATCGATAGCCCTTGGCGTGCCATTCACGAATATATAGGGTTGCCTGCCATCAGCCTGGTAGTTTTTCTGGTCAGCCTCCTCAAAGTATCGATTTAGTAACTTGGACCAACGAGAAATTCATGTACAGACGCTAAAATTCGAGGAATATTTTAGTGCGAACCGTGATATTTAATTAAAATCTATATATTGACAGTCTTGCAATGCATACGTGTTGAAAAAATAGGGTAACTGAACCAGTTCTGGTCATTTCTTACTAATTATATAGATGACTACCGGAAAACTTAGACTGCGGGTAATATTGAGGACGCCGCGACAATAAATCATCAGTGTGTGACGTAAAACTGGTTAATCACCTCATTTTCGCAATCTCCTATTACTGCTTCGCTTAAATATGCAGACTTAGGGATTGCAGAAAAACCCGAAACCGATATTTCGGTTTTGGAACGGTGAAACTCAAAACAGTGTCCGAATTTCGGTGATAACTCGGAACTTTCGAGTTTTATTTTTACCTTAAAAATTGTAGGGTTTTACTGAGTTTAGTATCATCTGATGCAGCTATAGTGGGTTGAACACTTACGTAGCTTAAGTCTACCTGTGCGAAGCCCGGGCGGGCAGCTAGTACCTAGTATACCTACAGATTTTTGACCTTAAATTTAGGTACCTAAATGTTAGGTTGTAAGGTCGTAAAAGTGTAAGGCCTCCTTGTTTTAATACATGACATTGGCACATCGTTGTCAGTTTATTAAAAAGTGAAGTGACATGCGGCAATTGAGTTATTGGTGTAACACGGTAAACTGCATAAATCTGAAATATCTGATGAATTTTGTAAGTATAATAAACATTTTCTTTTTTGTTAGGTTGCAAAAATAGAATAAAAATAAATAATTTAAAAAGCTTTACATATTATGTTGGCATGGGAATAGTATCTTCGAGTGAACAACCTGAAGATCTTTCGCTGTAACTAAACGTGTAACTTCATGTTTTTTTACAGATATAATGGGCGAGTATAAAATAAATGAAGCCAAGAGCAACAATCCAAATAGTGTTTGGCAGCATTTTTTGAAGTCAACAACTGATGAAACGGCGAAGTGCAATTTATGTTTTAAAATATTGAAAACAAATGGTGGAAGTACATCCGCTCTCCGCTCTCATCTGCTAAAGATACACTCCATCTCCTTAGATTCGACAATGAGCTCTTTAGCATTGTCTGAAAATGGAGATACTAATGACTCTTCTACAAGAAAAAAACAAAAAAGGAGCACTACCATGGAAACGAAGGTCTCTCGTATGGTTACGCTTGATGGTCTCCCGTTCAGAGTGTTTATTAATTCATCAGATTTGCGGGATTTATTTTTGGAGAGCGGGCACTATTTGCCAACTTCAATTAATACTATTAGAAGCATTGTAATGAATCAATGTGAAGCGGCTAAGCAAAATATTGTGCATGAAGTGACTTTTCTAAAGAAACAAGGTCATAAGTTCTCCTTGTCGGCTGACGAATGGACTTCAACAAGGAATCGCCGTTACATGAATATAAATTTGCATTCTCCATTTCTGTGTAGCAACACTAAGTTTGTGAACTTAGGCTTAGCTCGGATAACTGGATCAGGGACTGCATCAAATTGTGGATTGATTATAAAGGAACGCTTAGAATCATTTGGGTTGTGTTTTGATGACATTGTTGGACTTACAACCGATGCTGCAAGTGTGATGGTGAAACTAGGAAAAGGTCTACCTGTACATCATCAACTGTGTGTTGCTCATGGTATTCAATTGGCGATTCTCGACGTTTTGTACAAAACCAACAACTGTAGCACGGATGTGGCCAGTGTACCAGAGATTCTATATAATGAAGAAGGCGATGGAGATGAATTAGAAGATGATGATGATGATGGAATTGTCTTTTACTGTCAAGAAGCTAAAAAGGATATTTCAAATTTGGCTTATAAGCCAATTATTGAGAAAGTGAGAAAAACTGTAAAGATATTTCGTAAATCACCAACAAAAAATGACTTAGCTCTCCAGAAACACGTAGTTGAAGCTTTTGGGAAAGAACTGGCCCTTGTTCTCGATTGTAAGACTCGTTGGAGCTCTCTATGCACAATGCTGGAGCGTTTTATTTTGCTGCGGTCTTGCATACAAAAAGCGTTAATAGACGTGAAATCGGATGTCACGTTTTCTGACGAAGAACTAGCGATGATTAGTCATATACACGAAGTTCTAAATGTTCTGAAAGGATCTGTGGAAATATTATGTCAACAGGACGCGACACTAATAACGGCAGATACAGTTCTAAAATGCATGCTCATGAAGATAGAAACATTTTCTAGCCGCTTTAGTTCTGAAATTTCCAGCACCCTTCAGACTAGGATCAAAGAACGTTACTTGAATATTCAGGGAGTTCTTAAGTATTTAGAGGATCCAGATTTACATTTCTACGATTACTCTGAAATCCTCGAAAAACCCACAACTGATACCATTAAGTGTGTCGTAATAAGTGAAATCTCATCATTATTCACGACAAGAGCTGCAACAGAACATGAAAATTTATATTTAATATGTCAAGACCGGACCAACGATTTAGAAAAACAGTTTGCTAGTTTCAAAGACGAACTTCAACATAAATTAAATGCACCTAAAAATGTGACGAGTAAAGCTTTAGGTTCCCAAGGTTCATCTGAGACTTCAGAATGTCTGCCTAATATAATTCATTTAGAAATGGCATTATTTGAAAACGGTGCTGGCCGTGGTAAATTTCTAACCCAAGCTTACAATAAGCTTATTACTATCAAGCCAACAAGCGTTGAACCGGAAAGATCTTTTTCAACAGCTGGCTATTTATGTAATAAATTCCGGACTCGACTGAATGATGCAACATTAGATGCGTTAATAATGTTGCGATATTATTATTTAAGTCAAAAATAAATATGATTTGTTGAACTTTACTGTATCTTGCTATTTAATTTATAGCCCTGGTCTGGACATTATCCTGGTTACAGCCAGATTATGAGCTGGGGCTAGGAAAATATACCTGTATGATCAATTTTCTACTTTAAAAATAAAAACAAAATATAATAAATTAAATACCTAATAAAAAAGAATATTAAAAAAGTGTGTATAGCCGAAAATCAAACTGACGTGACTAAATACTGTGTTGTGTTGAATAGTATTGAAGGCAAGGTCTAGATCTGATCTGATCGCTCTGATCGGTGAATCTTTGAAAACCGACGAATAATATTTGAACTCAAAAACGGTGAATAATCGGCCGGTTTCACCGATACCCGGTTTTCGAGTTAACCGGTTGCACACCCTAAATATGCTCAATCTGTGGGTGAAAAAACACCCTGACTTGGGTACTTTGATTACTGCGTGAAGTCATAATATATACGACCGACGCCTACCAGAGCACTCCTACTACTGAAGGGTAAGCATCCTTCATGCGCATAGACTATAAGGCTGTTATCCCCTGGAAATAGGCCGCGCCCGTGCATCCCGTATCCGTCATAACAGTATTTTCAAATATGGGAAATAAATGTTTCCGTTTAAGTTCAAAGTTCACTTAATGTAAAACGTGACATATACAGTACCGGTCAAAAGTTTAAGTTCACTCTGTAAATTCGGTTAAATGAAGCTATAACACAATGTACTAGTAAAAGTATTTAATAATCTTTTATTACATAATAAATTAAAGGTAATTCTCTAATTTAAAACCACAATTAAATAAAAAAGATCAGTTTTTGCCAACTTTAGACTCTTCAAAATATCCGCCTTTTGCTTTCAATTCAATGCTGCCATACACACTTTCGGCATTCGCGTAATTAGTTTTTGCAGTGTTGATGTCGAAATTTTATTCCAACAAATGTATAGGTATTCCCAAAGCTGTTCTTTATTAGTTGGCCGCATTTTTCTCACACTCCTGTCCAATTCATCCCATAACAACTCAATCGGATTGAGGTCGGGCGATTGAGGAGGCCAATCCATATATTTTAATTCTTTTTGGTTCTCTTTGGATGAAATGTAGTTTTTGCACAACTTCGACGTATGCTTGGGATCATTGTCTTGTTGGAAAACAAAACCTCTGCCTGCAATCCGTTTTCCAGATAGAAAAGCGTGACGTTGCAAAGTGTTATGATACATTTTCTTATCCATTATGCCATTGACTCTCACGAGATCACCAACTTAATCACCCGCAAAGCATCCCCAGACCATAACTGATCCTCCACCGTGCTTCACTGTTGGCATCACGCATTGCTTTATCATTCGTTCGCCTACTTGTCGTCGAACATATTGACGACGTCTCCCTCCAAAAATTTCAAACTTCGATTCGTCAGAAAATAAAACTTTAGACCACTGTTCAGACGTCCAGTTTTTGTGTTTCTGGGCCCATTTCAACCTCTTAACTTTATTCTGACTACGTAACAAGGGTTTTTTGGCAGCAATACGACCTTTTAGACCATAGTTTCGCAGACGCCGTTGCACTGTCGAAACCGATACTCGCTGTTCTCGGGTGGCGTTGAGTTCTTTGCAAATTTCTGGAGCAGTTAGAGTACGTTGGCGTTTGCTCTGCACGCAAATAAATTGGTCTTCGCTTTTAGACGTGACTTTTGGCCTACCTGATCGAGATCGACTGCAATTAAGACCGGTTTTTTGTTTTCGTTTCAAAGTACTCACGACAGCGGTTTGAGAAACCTTCATTTTTTCAGCGATTTTCCGCGTCGTGTAGCCCTCATTTGACAGAGTTACAATAACAGCACGAGTTTCGACACTAAAATTGGCTTTGCGACCCATTTTAAATGATTTCTAACTTCACGAAATCTCATAGGAAATACGGAACAAAAATATTAAATGGATCAAATTTTCCGAATAACATAAAACGATTCCTCCAAGAGGTATTTTTATTGTTATTTGGTAGTCGTGGAAATAATTAAACGTTTGAAATTCAAAACATATTCTATATTTGAACATAATTAAATATGATTACCTTATTTCGCAGAGTGAACTTAAACTTTTGACCGGTACTGTACCTAAGATCTACGTACGGTCATGCTGGATATTATAATTATGTAGAAATCATAGGTTATCATTAATCACTAAGTATTTTGTTCTTACCTCTTTTCCATTTCAATTGGGATTGGGCCTCTTCGTATGTAGGCACCAGGACTTTCAGTCTTGGGTATTCGATGGTTCGTTATTCAGGGCCGAACCCGCATAGGTCGCCAGCCCCAAGCCTGAGAGATTTCAAGGTCAACCATGTTCCATGAGGCCAGTAAATGGGATAATTTACCCCATCAGATGGCAAGATGAAACTGATGTAGATCGATAGCTCTAGGCGTTCCATTCACGAGAATATAGGTTTGCCTGCCATCAGCCTGGCAGTTTTTTTGGTTAGCCTCCCTAAACTATCGATGTTAATATCTTGGACACAAGAGAAATTCGCGTAGAGATACTAACATTCAATAGTAGTTTATGTAACTGTTACGTGATAGGGGTCCTTAAAACACGAGTGTGGTTTTATGTAACGAACGAAGTGAGTTTCATAATAAGATCACACGAGTGTTTTAAGGCCTAATTACGTACAGTTGCATACACTGCTTTATCTACATACATATTATAAACCCGAAATGATGATTGAATGACTGCAATTGCACGGATTGCACCGACATCGCCATGACCAACTCGATTGTGTCGGCGGTCGGGCGGCGCATGCCCGCACACAGATTTTCATAATGATATCGAATTTTTGCTTATTATTTGATAATAATAACATCGTTACAGATAACATATTTGTTCTAACTACTAAGAAGACGTTCGAAATTTGAACGTAAGTATATTTAAATGCAAACCTTGATATTTAATTAAATCTACACATTGTGAGTCTTGCACTTCATATGTGTTGAAATAATAGGGCAAATGAATCAGTCGTGGGCATTTCTCATTGGTATTTTCGGTTTTTAGGGTTCCGTAGCCAAAATGGCAAAAACGGCACCCTTATAGTTTCGCCATGTCCGTCCGTCCGTCCGTCCGTCCGTCCGTCCGTCCGTCCGTCCATCCGTCCATCCGCGGTCTAGCTCAGTGACCGTTAGCACTAGACAGCTGAAATTTGGTTTGAATATGTGTATTAACCAAGCCGACAAAACGGTAGAATAAAAACGCGAAAAATATATTTTGTTAGGGTACCTCCCGTACACGTGAAGTGGGGGGCGAAATTTTTTTTCGTTCCAACCAAGTTGTGTGGGGTATCGTTGAATAGGTCTTTTAAAAAGAATTAGGGTCTTCTAGAGCAGTTTTTGGATAAAACTAATACTTTTGGAAAGAATAGCTCCAAAAGTTTAAAACAGGGCGCCCCCCCCCCCCATCTAACTTTTAACTAAAAAAACTTGAAACTGAGGCCTAATGAGTACCTTCAATGAAAACTATATTGAAATAAATCGGTTAAGCCGTTTTTGAGTTATCATTCAAAAACCCATAGTGAAAGGACATAAGTAAAACTGACGTAAGCGCCGCCAAATTTCCCGTAAGAAATGACCTTTTGAATTAATGGTCTCAGTTTACTGAACCCTACACTGAGCATGGCCCGACATGCTCTTGGCCGGTTCTTCTTTCAATGTAGTGATCCTACGAACTTCATGGTTTTTTTACATCTCGTGTTCTTGAGATCCCTCGCTACGCTCAAGATTCAAACTTAGAATCACTCGCTTCGCTCGTGATTCAATTATAGAATCTTTCGCTTACTCGGGACTCAAAATCAACACTCGCAAGAAAAACCAACTTTCCTCTCTTGTTGCACAAAAAACTATTTCCAGTTTTTATTCTACCATTTAGTCGGCTTAGTTCATGCATATATTCAAACCAAATTTCAGCTTTCTAGTGCTAGAGTAGAGGTCACTAAGCTAGACCGCGGACGGACGGATGGACGGACGGACGGACGGACGGATGGACGGACGGACATGTCGAAACTATAAGGGTTCCGTTTTTGCCATTTTGGCTACGGAACCCTAAAAACCGAAAATACCATGAAAATACCAGGTTCGGCCCTGAATAACGAACCATCGAATACCCAAGACTGAAAGTCCTGGTGCCTACATACGAAGAGGCCCAATCCCAATTGAAATGGAAAGAGGTAAGAACAAAATACTTAGTGATTAATGAGGTCCTATGATTTCTACATAATTATAATATCCAGCATGACCGTACGTAGATCTTAGGTATATGTCACGTTTTACATTAAGTGAACTTTGAACTTAAACGGAAACATTTATTTCCCATATTTGAAAATACTGTCATGACGGATACGGGATGCACGGGCGCGGCCTATTTCCAGGGGATAACAGCCCTTTAGTCTATGCGCATGAAGGACTAGGACCTACTACCCTTCAGTAGTAGGAGTGCTCTGGTAGGCGTCGGTCGTATATATTATGACTTCACGCAGTAATCAAAGTACCCAAGTCAGGGTGTTTTTTCACCCACAGATTGAGCATATTTAAGCGAAGCAGTAATAGGAGATTGCGGAAATGAGGTGATTAACCAATTTTACGTCACACACTGATGATTTATTGTCGCGGCGTCCTCAATATTACCCGCAGTCTAAGTTTTCCGGTAGTCATCTATATAATTAGTAAGAAATGACCAGAACTGGTTCATTTACCCTATTATTTCAACACGTATGCATTGCAAGACTGTCAATATATAGATTTTAATTAAATATCACGGTTCGCACTAAAATATTCCTCGAATTTTAGCGTCTGTACATGAATTTCTCGTTGGTCCAAGTTACTAAATCGATACTTTGAGGAGGCTGACCAGAAAAACTACCAGGCTGATGGCAGGCAACCCTATATATTCGTGAATGGCACGCCAAGGGCTATCGATCTGCATCAATTTCAGCTTGCCACCTGATGAGGTAAATTACCCCATTTTTTGGCCTCATAAAACATGGCTGACCTGGAAATCTACCAGGTTTAGGGCTGGCAACCTATGCGCGTTCGGGTCACCAAAAGGGTCTCTTTCGATGGGTAAAGGTGTCAATCTGCCACCTTATGATGTAAATTTTGGTAAAAATTGACGTTTTAAAATTAAAAAAAAACTATGTTCTTCCAGGCTGTGCCATGACAACCTACTATAGTCCAGTGTTCCTAAGTATTATCTATCGCTGTAGTATGTGTCTGCTCTGCCACCGTGTGAGGTAAGGTTACATGCAATGGGAGCTTAATCTATTGCCAGCCCTAAACCTGGTAGATTTCAAGGTCAGCCATATTTTAGGAGGCCAAAAAATGGGGTAATTTACCTCATCAGGTGGCAAGCTGAAATTGATGCAGATCGATAGCCCTAGACGTGCCATTCACGAATATATAGGGTTGCCTGCCATCAGCCTGGTAGTTTTTCTGGTCAGCCTCCTCAAAGTATCGATTTAGTAACTTGGACCAACGAGAAATTCATGTACAGATGCTAACATTCGAGGAATATTTTGATGCAAACCGTGATATTTAATTAAAATCTACATATTGACAGTCTTGCACTTCATACTTGTTGAAATAATAGGGTAAATGAACCAGTTCTGGTCATTTCTTACTAATTATATAGGTGACTACCGGAAAACCTAGACTGCGGGTAATATTGAGGACGCCGCGACAGTAAATCATCAGTGTGTGAGGTAAAATTGGTTCCTCACCTCATTTCCGCAGTCTCCTATTTCTGCTTCCCATAAATATGCTCAATCTGTGGGTAAAAAAACACCCTGACTTGTGCACTTCGACTACTGGGCGAGGTCATAATATATACTACCGACGCCTACTAGATCACTCTCTACTACTAGAGGGTAAGCCTCTTTCATGCGCATAGACTAAAGGGCACCTATTCCTTGGAAATAGGCTGCGCCCACGCATCTACCCAGAAGGCATTCCTGCCTTCACGCGGGATGTGGGAGGACTTGACACTCAACCAATGGGCTTATGGGGGATTTATATCTACCCGACGCTGCCAGTCCCCGAGGTACCACACTCACCCATGCGCATTGCAGTCTATTGACTACCGGGGTTGCCACAATACCCGCATATGGGCGGTACTTCTTCCCATCACTACCGCTATCTAAAAAGGGGGCCCTAAGAGAGTGGTCACTTTACCCGCAGATGGACGTGCATCGCTTCTGCACCCGTGTACAATAATAAGCGCATAAACTAAGGGACACTAGATATTCATCGCGAGACTATGGTCCGGGCCCGAAAAACTTAACTTTCGATAAACCAGCTAATGTGATCACCGTAAATCCGTGCGCCACGTACTGCCCCAGATTCACTCTGTTATTGTAGGAAGACAGCCAACTTTCACTAAGTCGTACGCATATACATAGGATAAAAGGTAACGACAGGGCATGCTACTAATAATACCAAGATCGAACGGGATTGTCGTATTACACTTTCAAGGTCTTATTCACTTTTATTACAGAGAAGGTGCTGTTATCGTTGTTCCTTGTCATAGTCTCATATTGTTATTACCCTCCATGCTATTACTTCTAGCAGTGGAGGGTCACAAACAGATGTGATTCGCAATATCTTTAAAAATTACTGTATTTGCTACGACAAAACCTGATATTATTCTTTCAAGGTTATTCTTAATTAAGTGTTGCATAACTGAGCACCCACTTCTTACAGCTAAAGCCTTCAGGAGGTTGTTTAGGCTGTCACGTATTCTGCTCAGTAATGATGCCATTTTTTTTACGTAAGATTGAGTTGAAGCTGTCTACTCGCGCTTCGGCAAACATGGTAGATGCACTGCAGAAACGTGGCAACCCCAACAGCGCCCTGAATGCGTTATTGTACTGGACGCGCAGAGAGCTGAGCGACCGCTGCGTACAGTTCGCCCACAGTGCACTCAAGTACAGCGAAGTGCAATATGCTCTAAAGAGCGTTAATTTGGCTGCATCCGTACACCGAGCGAATCTCCGGGCCAGCATGTTCACCCGGGCTGCCGTTATGTCGGCTAAGGAAAACAATAGTAGATTGTTCTGTGTTGTGCTGTAGAAGTTATCGTCTATGTCCCTATGCCTTACGTGGGTACGCACGTGCGGTCTCTAGTTAAATTCTTGTCAAAACGACCTCGTTAATAATGGTAATACGAATATTTGTCATTTTTGTATCTACACTACTTTGCAAATATCGAAAATATTACTTGACTGAATATGCTTAACTTTCAGTCCTGGGTTGTCGATGGTGCGTTATTCGGGACATAGTGAGGTCTATTTATAATCGTAATGCACCTTCTATTTACGAATGTTGGTTCCGACCTATGTTTATTTATTGTATAGGATATTTAAGTTAGTTGTCAATACCTTGTGTGTCTTACTTACCTCTGTTGTTGCTGGTCTTCATCCACCATAGAGGGAGATGTACGTTGGAATCGGCCCCAATTTGTAATTCTAGTGGCGGCGAGGCAAAAACTATGAAACCACTGTCAGACACGCAATGAATCGAGAAGGATCTAATAGTCCTGAATAACGCACCACTAACAAACCAGGACTGAAAGTCCTGGGACACACGAAGACGCCCTAATCACAACTGAAATGGAAAAGAGGCAGGAAGAAAATACTTAGTGATAAATGATGTCATATTATTTCTACATAATTATAAAATTCAGCATAACCGTACATCTCAGATCAGAAGAATACTATAGATAACCCAATGGGCGGGGCGCGCGTTACACGGCTTATGATCGGATGCGCATAAACTTATCAAAGCTTCATGCCGCGCGGTCCAGTCGTCGTTCGACCACGTGTGACGAATTTAGTGCCAAAAAAAATACAAAAATGCGTTGTTGTGCATTTGCATACGAAGCATTGAATTAAAAGAGGCCCCTGGAGTAGTTATTATCCACCGGTATATATAAAAACCCAATATTACACATTTTTTTCCAAAAATTGTAGTTTTCTATTATGACATTCACTATCGGGGACTGGCAGCGTGGGAGTAGCTATAATCCTCCATAAGCCCATTGGTTGAGTATCAAGTCCTCCCAAAGCCCTCGTGAAGGCAGAAATGCCTTCTGGGTAGATGCGCGGGTGCGGCCTATCTCCAAGGGATAGGTGCCCTAGTCTACGCGCATGAAGGAGGTTTACCCTCCAGTAGTAGAGAGTGATCTAGTAGGCGTCGGTAGCATATATTATGACCTCGCCCAGTAGTCCAAGTGCTCAAGTCAGGGTGTTTTTTCACCCACAGATTGAGCATATTTATGGGAAGCAGAAATAGGAGACTGCGGAAATGAGGTGAGGAACCAATTTTACCTCACACACTGATGATTTACTGTCGCGGCGTCCTCAATATTACCCGCAGTCTAGGTTTTCCGGTAGTCACCTATATAATTAGTAAGAAATGACCAGAACTGGTTCATTTACCCTATTATTTCAACAAGTATGAAGTGCAAGACTGTCAATATGTAGATTTTAATTAAATATCACGGTTCGCATAAAAATATTCCTCGAATGTTAGCATCTGTACATGAATTTCTCGTTGGTCCAAGTTACTAAATCGATACTTTGAGGAGGCTGACCAGAAAAACTACCAGGCTGATGGCAGGCAACCCTATATATTCGTGAATGGCACGTCTAGGGCTATCGATCTGCATCAATTTCAGCTTGCCACCTGATGAGGTAAATTACCCCATTTTTTGGCCTCCTAAAATATGGCTGACCTTGAAATCTACCAGGTTTAGGGCTGGCAACCTATGCGGGTTCAGGTCACCAAAGGGGTCTCTTTCGATGGGTAAAGGTTTCGATCTGCCACCTTATGATGTAAATTTTGGCAAAAATTGACGTTTTAAAATTTAAAAAAAACTATGTTCTTCCAGGCTAGGCCATGGCAACCTACTATAGTCCAGTGCTCCTAAGGATTATCTATCGCTGTAGTATGTGTCTGCTCTGCCACCGTGTGAGGTAAGGTTTCATGCAATGGGAGCTTAATCTAGAAGCAATCGCCCTCAAAATAGTATGAACCCCAAGTAATGGTCCTTCGAACCGGATTTTTCCTTACAAACATTAGCTTTTTTTCATTTTCAAGTGGTTTCTTTTAAATAAATAAATACTCACCATTGTATAGTAAAAGCAATGGCAATAGCAACGATAGCCATTTCTGCTCGATCGACCAGTCGTGTGTGGAGTACTTCCTAAGTGAGTGCGCGAACCAACACTGAAATATTGATATACGTTTATTAGTGGATTTGGTTTTCCTTTTCTTTAACTAAGGTCGCGTGTAGATACTGAATAAGGATAAACGCACAAAGCAACAGGATGGCGCTGCAATCGTAAAAAAACATAATATGCAATACACACAAAATTTTGACCAAGGGTCGTCGGACGATATCGGCCTGTCAGTTGTCCGGAGCTGTAAAATTTTTGTTCTCACTGACAGGCCGATATCGTCCGGCAGACTGACAGTGGGTGGCCGCCCTAAGTATACGAGCCCCGGTGCAAAGGACTTCGTCTATACCTCGTTATTTTTTCAGATTAGAAAAATAACGGTCTATTTCGACACTTTAGCTGTATTTTTTTCAGCCATATCTGGGCAAAATATAAATGAAACTATTTGTTTCCACTATTAGTGATACGCTTAAGCAAATACGATGCAAAATGGCAAATTTTAAAATCGTTTTCCCAAAAATCGCATGACGACAATCGCACGATTTTTCTAATCTAAAAAAAAACGAAGTATAATACGAAGATTTTTTTTACCTTTATCGGAATAATTCTTACACTTAGAAGTGTAAGAATTATTAATTTATGGGGCCAATAACAATAGTGTTTAATGTAGTTTATTTTAATTGTATGATGGAAACACCAATAGACTTTTATTGCTGAAAAAATGGTTTTTCTAAAACTATAGCCCAAGTAGAGTACAGTCGCCATCAAATATATCGGAGCGGCCAGGGTACTCAAAAATATCTGAACATGTACTTTATCGCCTTGACAATAGAGGCGTTGTTCAGATATTTGTGACCACCTTGGCCGCTCCGATATATCTGATGGCGACTGTACCTAGTACTCTCCTCTTGCACATATTTGATCTCGTAGACCCAAAATTAAACGGTCAATATATGTAGGTATAGCTATGTTGTGCTGCTTTCTCTAGGAATGAGTGGAATGACCCTTGTCTCACCCTTTGCTTTCGTTAAAAAAATCTTTCGCATACAAAGATCATAATTTTTTAACGATTTTCAGAATGGTATTACATTGTACTTTAATTGCATTATTGTAGGATATTTTCATGCAAAATCGAAATATCATAGTATTATTATGGCCTGAAACTACCTTTTGTGAAAATGGGAGAGCCTAAAAAAATGGTATAAGTAGACAAAAACATATGCATCGGGCGTTCGGGGCTCGTAAAATAAATAAAACGTACTTAGATTATTCCCAACCCACACACACCCACAGATTAGCAATAAGCCCACACAGATTAGCCCACAGGATTAGCAAGCTGAAGTGGCAATGGGCAGGCCACATTGCACGCAGAGCAGATGGCCGATGGGGTCGAAAAGTGCTCGAGTGGAGACCACGGACTAGCAAGCGCAGCCTAGGATGTCCACTCACAAGATGGACAGACGACCTTATAAAGGTCGCCGGAAGACGCTGGATGCAAGTCGCTCCCGACCGATACTTATGGAGGTCCAAAGGGGAGGCCTATGTTCAGCAGTGGACGTCTTATGGCTGAGATGATGACTTAGATTATTCAGTCTTTGGGATAGTGTCTTGCCGTTTCGGGGAAAAATTGTTCGTCTTTTAACGTCTTTAAACAGTGTGGTTTTATGAAACGCACGAAGTGAGTTTCTAATTCGATGTTATTATTTAGCAATAAGTAATACAATTGTTACAGATAAAACATTTGTTTTGACTTCTAACGAAGCAGTCTACATATTTTTAGGTGGTCATAACGTGTGGTTTTTGAACGCTGATGCGTTTATAATTGGAGGGTTAATGATATATGGGTGTAGATAAATTAAATAAAACGTAGATTATGACTATGGGATAGTGTCTGGTCAGTTCGGGGGAAAATTGTTCGTCTTTAACCCAAATATCTTCTATAAACATGTCATACGTAATCCACATCTGGTTCGTATCTAGACCGCGTCTAGATCGTGCTACACATAATTGTCTCAATTGGTAACTCACGGCGACTGTGAATGTGGTGAGCAGGAATATGAAACGGAACCACGTCTCCATCTGCGTGAAGGCCGGGTTGTAGGTTTTGAACTGAAACAAGTTACATTTATTTATTATGTACGAAAACCTGAATACATTGAGCATGGCCCGATGTATTTTTGGGCGGTATTTTTTCTTATTGGTTACAAAAGTGTGAGCTGCGAACGTATCGTTGACATTGACTGTAAAAATATGTCTACACTTTTGCATCTTACTCTTTTGTAATAGGGTTCAAAGCTGTATACATATTTTTGGCGTTGACTGTACCTATAAATAACTGATTACATATACTTTAGACGTAACGGGGCTCGTTTTAAGGAAAAAGTGACGATATCGTATAAAAAGTAAGAGCTGACTCAAGCTAGAGAAAATTGGAATACGGGCAGAAAATTGGTTAACGTCAAAAATATCTACATGAATGTGAACCTTATTACAATGGGATAAGGTGCAAAAGTGTATACATATTTTTGGCATTGACTGTACATGACTCTTTAGGAGATTTGAGTTGAGGTGTATGAAAAGCACTCACGTAGAAAAACAACTCCTGGAGACCGTAAAAGTATACGTGGAGCATGTAGTGCGTGTACTCGAGGGAGCCCAGGTGCAGAACTAGTACCTCCGCACACTGCTGCAATTTGTTGTATGAAAAGTACTCACGTAGAAAAAGATCTCCTTGATGAAGTACCGCTCATGGAACTCCTGGAGACCGTAGAAGTGCACGTGGAGCATGTAGTGCGTGTACTCGAGCGAGCCCAGGTGCAGAACTAGTATCTCCTCACACTGCTGCATTTGTGTTGTATGAGATGTACTCACGTAGAAAAAGATCTCCTTGATGAAGTACCGCTTATGGAACTCCTGGAGACCGTAGAAGTGCACGTGGAGCAGGTAGTGGGTGTACTCGAGCGAGCCCAGGTGCAGAACTAGTACCTCCGCACACTGCTGCAATTTGTTGTATGAAAAGTACTCACGTAGAAAAAGATCTCCTTGATGAAGTACCGCTTATGGAACTCCTGGAGACCGTAGAAGTGCACGTGGAGCATGTAGTGCGTGTACTCGAGCGAGCCCAGGTGCAGAACTAGTACCTCCTCACACTGCTGCATTTGTGATGTATGAAAAGTACTCACGTAGAAAAAGATCTCCTTGATGAAGTACCGCTTATGGAACTCCTGGAGACCGTAGAAGTGCACGTGGAGCATGTAGTGCGTGTACTCGAGCGAGCCCAGGTGCAGAACTAGTACCTCCTCACACTGCTGCATTTGTGATGTATGAAAAGTACTCACGTAGAAAAAGATCTCCTTGATGAAGTACCGCTTATGGAACTCCTGGAGACCGTAGAAGTGCACGTGGAGCATGTAGTGCGTGTACTCGAGCGAGCCCAGGTGCAGAACTAGTACCTCCTCACACTGCTGCATTTGTGTTGTATGAAAAGTACTCACGTAGAAAAAGATCTCCTTGATGAAGTACCGCTTATGGAACTCCTGGAGACCGTAGAAGTGCACGTGGAGCATGTAGTGCGTGTACTCAAGCGAGCCCAGGTGCAGAACTAGTACCTCCTCACACACCTGCTGTTTGCATTTGAGGTGTTGAGTTCTGGAACATGAAGCCGGTATTAGACGTCACTTTCTATCGGGCCCGATCTCTTGTGTATCCTACCCCTCCCTTCTAAGGATATCACGAACGTCGTTTTTCTCACATTCGCGAATGCGAATATTCAGGATGCGAATGTCCGAATGCGAATGCGAATACGAATGTTACGGAGTAGATTCAAAAAACTTAATCTTGCTTATCATTTTTATGCTTCCATAGTTCAAAAATACATGGGCCGGGTCAGTGCGGTCAAAACAGGATGTGTTCTACCAACATTCGCATTCGAAAAATATTCGCATCATTTGATGCGAATGCGAATATTGATACGAATGTCAAAAATGATGCGAATATTCGCATTATACGAATGCGAATATTCGTGACATCCCTACTCCCTACTTCATAAGTGCCCTTACTATTAATACACTTCTTCTAGAGTTTTGTGCTCATAAGGTCTCGAGGATGACGTGTAAAAGGCATAAAGTGTAGCACTAGTAAAACCAGGAATAAAAATATATAGACTTTATTTATCAAGCAGTGAATGCAGTCATAGCTTGCCTTGCTAGTCTTGCTACAGGATACTACAGGCTACAGGTAGGTCCAAAAATGAATCGAAATTCGTAAAATGCTTAATTATTGTCGCATTCACCGGTCCTAGGTACGCGCAAATAAGTCGCAATTATTTAAAACTAGTCATATGACTAGTTTAAAATAATTAAATTTGAAGGGTTTAACTATCTTTTCTACGCCTATAAAGTGTCCCACCTAGCTGGGTAAAGGCCTGCCCCTAGAATTCCAATCCTCCCGTTTACGGTCAGTTGTTCAGAAATGCGCCCTGGCCTATAACCGCGAACCACTTCGTTCATCGAATCATCGTCGTCTTCGTGTAAGAACATACTATTGCCGATGACTGTACCATGGTTTAAATTTAAATATACTAAGTAGTCCGCCTCGAACTGAGAACTCGCGATTTACTTGCAAACGAGTTGACCAATATTACAAGACCCTAAGGAGGATGTTTTTCTCCTTCTAGCTCCATAACCACTTGATCGATCCTGCTCATATACGAACTTACAAATTTTATGTATCTCTGCTACAGCCCCAAGAAATTTCATAAAGATCAGAAAAACGGTACTAAAGTTATGGTCAGACAAACTATCGAAATCAAAAAGCAATCCAAATGCCGAGGCGTCCCAGTAGCCAGGTGACAGTTCGGTCTGGAGTTGTTTGTAAGAACTCACTTCGCTTACGCTCCGCGAGTTCGATGATTCCAAAATCTAGATGGTCAAACTGTCAGTTCACCTGTTAGTAAGTTCGCTCTCTGGTAGCAAGTTGAACGTCGTGTGGTCGCTTAGCACTCCGTCTATAGATATGCTTATTTGGAAACTCTTGTCGAAGATTTCTTCTGCAATCAAAGAGAGCGAAATGTTATAGTTGTTTTTTTACTTAGTATAATATGTTATAGGTTATGGGCCTGAGCGATTTCAACTAGTCAAGTACAATTTGTGGAATACTAGAAAGAAATTTTCGAAAAATATCAGAAACTTTGACTTTGAACATTGTAAAATTAAATTTAAGACGCAGAAAGTTTCAATCTCCAGACAATAATATCCCATCAAAAACATGACATGTATAAAAATGCCAATCTCGCAACACTTCTCCTACTGCAAAAAGTATTGATATCTAATGCAAAACCAAGCCGACGTGCCGGAGTTTATTACCAACATGTCATTGTGATCCTTTGAGTATTAGCCCGCTTATTTCATAAACGTATTTCAAACCTCCTTTAACTAAATCATTGTTTGTCCTTATCCGTCACTTTGACAGTTGTGTTTGTTAGAAACAGACATATTTTAGCTAAATGAGGTTTGTAACACGTTTATGAATAAGCGGGTTAATGTTTATATTTTTATAATGAAGAGATCGGAATGTACAGTCGCCATCAAATGTATCGGAGCGGCCAGGGTACTCAAACATATCTGACCATGCACTTTATCGCGTTGACAATAGAGGCGTTGTTCAGATATTTGTGACCACCTTGGCCGCTACGATATATCTGATACTATTTGCAGTTTGTTACAGTCACCATCAGATACATAGGAGCGTCCAAAGGTGGTCCACAAATACCTGAACTACGCCTCCTAATGTCAAGACGATGAAGAGCATGGTCAGATATTTTTGCGTACCTAGGCCGCTCCGATATATTTGATGGCGAATGTATGCCACGCACTGTCAGTTAGAAAATTTGACGTAGCTTTTGTCTGCGACTTCGTACTTGACTCTAAAATAATTTTAATGGTAATGAAAAGGGACGCAAAAGAGGTGTTTTACAAAACTGACCCTTACCGTCATTGTTATTAGTATTAATCTCCGCTGACAACCACAGCTGCTGTACTTTAGTGCCCAGCGATGGGCTGTGGAGATGAAAAGGTCCACTGTAGATGGCGCTAGAGTTGATTAAGATACTTGAAGCGGTGACGGCCGTGGTTGATGTCGGAGATGGACCTGCGAATGTTTTGTTATAAATTCAAACTAGGGTAAGTCACCAGTAACTGGCCACCTCAAACTAAAAATGAGCTCTATTCACCTACAAACAGAATTCATTTCAGCATTTTAATTACTGGCCAGCCTTCAATAACTGGCCGCGTTATACTATTAAAATGAATTCTGTTTGTAGGTGAATAGAGTTCATTTTTAGTATGAGGTGGCCAGTTACACGAGGGTGGCCAGTTACTGGCGATTTACGCTACACACGAACCGAATATGGATATTGGATATGAACGGAATAATGAGTTTCTTCGATGTATTTTTTCATCAGGTGGCAGCACCGCACCGTGGCGAGGGGTTTAGCTGTCATAATCAACCAATAGGGGATATTACTGCAATATTCTGCCACCAGAGTGCAGCACTAGCACACCGGTAAACCATAGAGTTTTTAATACATACTAGGCCTTAAACAGTTTTTTTACAAGTTTTCATAGATAATTTATAACGAATAAATATGTCATTTGCGCATCAAGGCGGTTTGTTTACAAAGGGCCTATCGTGAAATAAGAGAATCGAAATTTTGACATGTGCCTCTCTATCGCTCGAATATGAAAGAGTGACAGAGAACCAGGTAACGAAATTTTTATTTTCGTGTTTTGTGGTAGGCCCTCTGGATGTGCTAGTGCCGCCCCCTCGACAGAGTTTTGCGTAATATTCCCTATTATGTCTAGTCGTATTTTTTTGATTGGTGAATTTTGACAGCTGTCAAAAACACCTCATGCCACGGCGGTGAAAATACAAAAAAGCGACTCGAAAATTCGAACTAGTTCGCGGTCACGAGCGGCCCTCAATTACCACCAAATCCACTTTTTTGTGGATACAGGTGACTTGTTTACAGCGACATCTAGGTACTTCGTAAAACTAAAATCCATAAGGAGACAAATAATGTATCTAAATCAGTTCTCCCACGCGTCTTTAATTTCAAAGGATAGAAGATACCACTCACCAGCTAATCCTATGAAAACACCCAAACCAAAGCAAGCAAAGAACGCTATGAAAACCATCACGAACTCCCCTTTGTGCATCGAGTAAATCCTCATCTGAACAGATCTGCAATCACACAACATTATTTCTAAATACTCACTCTAATTTGCCCATTCTTGTCTCCATCGATACGATAAAAAAATAACTAAGTAATTTAAAATTTGCGGCTTTACTACTCACTTGTACTGGGTGATTCCGGGGTCGTGAGACAGCGATCAAGGCATAATTCAGAAGCCCACACAGATTTTTTTTTTACTATGAGACCAAGGGGGTGATATTTGAGAATCGAGCACTCGAAAGTGACATTTGAAACTCTGAATAAAACGAAATTGTTTTAAAAATAACAGCGATAGAAATTTAAAATCATGATTATTTAAACTATTAATTCCATGCGAAAAAATTGGCAACAAACTTTTGTGTGCGATTATTTTCGAGGCTGAATTTTTTGAATTCCAGCGTCCGGCTGTCAAAAATCGGCCCCCAACTCCGAAATCGCGAAAAAAATTGGCCTTCCCATAGAAAACGACAACTGGTGATCGGCCGAAATGTATGAAACTACCAATTTTTTTTTCGCGATTTCGGAGTTGGTCCTATAGTAAAAGTTGTTCAGTGTGGGCTTGTGTATCATGCCTTGATCGCTTGCTCCACGACCCCGGAATCACCCAGTATTTAGTCACTACGCGCTAGATCTTTCGGAGAGTGTAGGTCTCCATCTTCAAGTGAGTTTTTTTTTTTTTTTTTAATTAGCCTAAAGTAGTGTCCCACTGCTGGGCAAAGGCATCTCCCGCTGTTTTCCATAACTCTCGGTCCCCCGCTTTTTCCGGCCAGGTGCTGAGGAAAGCGTCCAAATCAAGTGAGTTAAGCCGTAAAATTTAAATAGTGTTTATGTCTCACGAAAGTTTAAATTAAATATTTTTGTTCAATTTTTTACCTGGGCCACGTATATAGGTGCTTTGGTAAGGTTAGGTGTAAACCTAGTCTTAAACTACGTGTAATTTTATTATGAAATTTAACGATCAAGCGCAAAATCACATTAGCAAGATTATAATCGACACGAGAATACTGTAGTAAAATAAAATTCATAGTAAAAAGTATTTTTAAGCTATCCTGTATAAAAAACCCTTTTACCTACCGGCAAATATAGAATTTCTGCGCACTGGTCAGTTTTTTTAGCAATTTTAATTGAACAGCTCTTTAATATTAACTCAAATTCTCAAAAACCAGTCAGTTTACGTGTGGCTCGGACACTTACTGAAATGACTTCAGTTATTGGTATGAGATGGATACTAGTATTACTAGTACATCCCCAATAAGTATGTCAAGTTACGCGTAGTAAGTAAACAGTCGTCGACGTAATTTGCCATAAGTAACTTACCTCTCGCATCTGTCATGGTGGTAAGCTGGAGCTATATATTTATTAAATTCACTAAATAAATCGCTGAATTGAGACAGAGTATTCCGTATTTTATAATTCCACCCTCCAGCTGGTAAGTGATACGAATAGCCGACGTTCGCCGAATCCATCGCCGTTAAACACTAATTTATAGCACAAGTAAATAATTATAATATTAGACTATAAAGAAATAAACACACAGAACATGGATGGTGATGTAAAAAGGGGTTTGATAACAAAATAGTTATCGTCACATGTAGTGGTTGTTTACAAGCGAGGTATTGATTTTTAGGGGCGCGCGAGGAGGGTTGGAGCGGAGAATCGATTCGACGCCGCAGCGAACTCGATTTTACCGAGTTATTCATAGAAATTGGTTTTGTAGGTATTTAGGTTATATTACTATGAAGAACAATAATCAGGGAAGGCCCGGGGAAGGCTACTTTGTTTCTCAGTACCTACCTACGCCGAAACTAGAATAGGCAATGGTCCCGATTTTGATGATGTATGGCGAGAAACGGGATTTTCTGGTTTCGGTACCGTTTTTGTATAGAAAACCAGTATTGGGAGCACACTTTAGATGAAACGGAGACGGTGTAAATATAATGTTTAGAGCGGGAATTTAATTTGTTTGTGTTTTCACAAACAAATGTTTTCTTTTGTTTCCAAAACGGTTTTGGATGTTAAACCCTAACGTGCCCTAACGGAAAAACATGTTCATAAGAATATATAATGTGTTATTTGTCAATAAAACCAACATCAATTTTGAACATTGTTTATTAAAACATACAATATATTTATCACACATGCAAACATTTAATAATTATGTAATATAATATTTTAACCAAACAAATATTTAGTGTCCGACCGAAACCCTATTTTAGGCCGAAACCAAATATATAGTTTCATTCTAGTTTCCCCAGAAATTTTTGCTCATTTATTAGAATAAATTAAATCTGACAATACTCCTTGCGATCTACGACGTTGGACCAGAGACCAGAAAACCCTTTCGTTTGATAAAGCTTTTTGATAGGGTAACCCTATTATATGGTTACTTTACTCAGATTTTGGACAAGGCCGAAACGTACATATGCATTAGGCTGAAACCAGAATGAAAGTATCAAAATTAGCGCAGTGGTTACGAAGAAATTACAGATAGTGAACAAATACAATTATTTGAATAAATATTTTGATTTATTTAATGCAAAAGACACTGGTCCAATTTCAGTCCTGGCACCGGACCGGAGACCTTGGTTACTTTTAATTCGTATAGGACATTTAACCTTTGTAAATTTTTAATTTTTTCTAATAAAAAAAGTATCTGCGATTTAGCGTTCCTGAACCTGTGGGGTTTAAGGTTTTGTCCAAAAGCTAAGGCCTAAGGTCATCTGAGTCATCTTGTATAAAGGGGAATACCAGATGGCGCCAGCATAGGTTGTAACTGTCACTAGTATTGTTCTATTGGATTTGGCTTAAAAGGCTTAATATCCAGGCCACAATTTTTAAAAAAAAAAACAAGAATTTGACACTATTGGTTGAACTGACAGGTACTAACTATGCTGGCGCCATCTGTAAATATTCTCGACCGGCCAACCCCGTTACCCAGATGACATGCTGGTTAGTATTGTTACCATAACATTATGTTAGCCTATCGTTATGTAAAAGTAGTGAAATTCAAGTTTCGATTTTAATTTTGGTATTTTTTTTACCAATACCGTTTTGGCCGAAACCAAACCGAAACCGAATTTCGGTCGGAAACTACAAATATATGTTAAGAAAACACTTAAAACGCGTATTTGACACTTAGACAATAGGAACAAGGTTACATTTTGCATCTGTGCCAATTTTACCTTTACAACCCAATTGGAGTCAGGAAAAGTCGATTTAAAAGTATTGTCGCACTCTACCAGGAAGTATATAACACCTGTGGCCTATTAAATAAAGCCACAATTGACAATTTACAAGCGGTAGTCTCTTTCTAATACATAGGGTTACAAAGAGACTTCCGCTTGTAAATTGTCACTTGTAGCTTTATTAAATAGGCCCCTGCATTGCATGTCTGTATGGTCACGAACTTTAATTGTTGAGCCATTTAGAGTTCACTCTACATTGGACATTCCATAGAGTAAGTATTGAACAAATCAAAATAACTTAAACCTCTACAATTAACCTCCGTGACTATACAAAGTAGAGTTCCCGTAATTAAAACACACTAGCGTCATCTCACTTTCAGTTCCATTACGTTTGTTCCACGATTCAAACCAGGGATGTAACAGATGTAGTTTTAACGGAACCAGAACCGGAACCGCAACCAGAATCGGAGGCCGAGTGATACGTGGGCAAGATGTCAACTGTCAAGGGTAGGTCCATAAACCTGTTTGTTTTTTATCTACGCCGCTCATTTCCCCCCGCTGCATTGCTATGACATCCGATATACCTTCTGTTTTGAAATTAACAGAACCAGAACTTTCCCGCGGATGTTTAAAACCTGCTCTGTAACATCCCTGATTCGAACACAAGGCCGCGTTAAATAGATGAAAATAGGATTAATTTGATAGATTTGCTATACACTTACGTTACGTCACATGGATTGACAGCTACGTCATCTCAATTTTAATCGCGGTTTAGTAATATAGATGGCGCAAAATCCATAGGGTTCGGGGGGTTTGCATTCGATTTCCAAAATGGCTGGTTGATCTTGGGGATAGTTCTTTGTTTTTTGCTCACTAAAGTTGTTCAGTGTGTAATATTGATAGCGTATTGTGCAGTGATCTATCGAATAAGTGGTGCAGATAATGAAAAACTAGTCTCAAAACGTGTCTTTCCATGTTTTGATCATCGAATGTTAACTCCGTGGTTGATCGCCACGTGCTTTTTGTAAAATACAGCTATCACTTTACAAAAAGCTGTTTCACCGTACAAAGTCAAGCTTTAAAAGCTTTTATAACTTTTAATCGACCGTACATTTATCGCCACTACTTTGATACTGGCTAAATTGCCCCAAAGGGCAGAGCCATTTATTTTCACAAAATAACTAACTAACTAACCATAGGGTTCATCCAGAAATCATATGAGCATTGTCTTAGAGTTAAAAGTAGTCGGCATTGTATTTTCATATGCCTATTGATGACAGCAGTATTTGATTAAAAGGTAAAATTGAAATTGGAAAGGTAAGGTTAAAATTTACACTGTAGAAAATTGGCACTAATAAAATAAACGTACGGGTCCGATTTACATTTGTAGAATTACTTAAAAAAATATTTTGAGTAAATAAAAGAGATTCTTTTAATAATTGTTATAATATCGTTCATTGTTAAATACATTGTTTTAACAGATATTTCTTCTATTATAAATTAATGAATTAGACATAAAATGTGTAAGTTGCAAAAAATCCATTGTTATAGCGACTATTTATATTTAATTTATTTAATAAATAAATAATTATACTTAAATAAACAATGTTTGTAAAGATGCAATGCTTAAACTTTGAAATAAAATAATTAAATATTACATATACATTTTTATATTTAACAAAAAACATAGGCATATTTTTTCTCTTTTCAAATGTTACTTTACTAGCCCAATTAAAACTTTATATTAAAATCGATATAGTATTATTTATTGAATTCTACTTTATTAAAACAAAAACATTAAAATACACTTTTGAATATAAATCGATTTATAAGTACCATTTTATCAATATTGTGATGATTCATTTGGCAAGGTCCGAATTCCTACTCGATAAATTATTATTTTAATTAATTGAGTAGTTTTCTAAAACTATGTTCTCGTACAAAAATCAATAAACTAGAAATAGTCAAATAGGTATTAGGACAAAACTGGTTAGTTGCTAATATCATAATATTTTTAAATGCACCATCAAATAGACTGGGAGCAAAATCTCAAATTCGCTCTCCTTCTCCATGCGACAGGCAAATGATATTACTTTTGGGCAACCGGGCTTTTTACGTGGTTTAGACCCTGCTGTATCCGAATCGCCGGTTGCCATTAAAGAAACTACAACCAGAAGTGAGATACGGCCAAAAAAAGGACCCGTTTTTTAGCTTTTCTTAAATAACTCGAAAACAGTAGCACCTACCAAAAAATGTTCTTCCACTTAAGTAATCTACATAAAATTCTCTATAAAAAAGGTTCTATACAGTTTTTTGCTGGGATCAATGTTTAATGAGATATTAAGGGACTAAGATAGACAATAAACATATATACTAATTAGCTTTTTCCCGCGAGTTTGTCTGCGTGGGATTAACATTCGCTATAATAAATTAATGAAATGCCGTAGTATAATCTTACAGCAAAAATAAATTTAACGTATAAGCTTTTTTACGTCTACAGTAAGCAACAATTCCATACCAACTTCAACCCCCCGTTTCATCCCTTTAAAAGATGATTACTGGGATAAAAACTATCTTATATCCTTCCCCACAACTCAAACTATCATCACACCAAATTTCATCTAAATTGGTTCAGCGGTTTAAGCGTGAAGAGGTAAGAGACCCCACTGACTAGTCCAAAATTATTAAACTCTCTCTCCTTCTCGATGCGACAGGCAAAGCATATTACTTTTTGTTTACACGGATTTTTACCCTATTTGGACCCTTCTGAGTTCGTAATTTAAAATATTTTTTTACCGGAAGTGAAATATTTAAGGTGGCGGCCAGTATAAACCTAAGCGTCGAAAAATCTATGTTCCTCGTATGGATACCCCCATTCATTATGCTTTATTTTTAACGATTGTTATTTTTGGGAATAACAGTTGTAATTATAATATTTTGCAATTGCCATCAAATAATGTTAGACCGGAAGTAAGATATAGAAGATGGTGTCCAGGTCCAGCAAGGCTTCAAAAATGTACTATTCTTTTTTTGGACGGAAATCTCTCGTTTTTTTTATATTATTGTAGTGAGCAAAATTAGTTGAAAGGGTAGTAGTAATAATACACATCTTATATGGAAGTTTCGACTTAGGGAGTCTTAGATTACAATACTCAGTCCTCCTTGACCCAAAAGGAGGCTGCGGAGTATATGCGCGAACATGACGTAAACTCACTCCTGCAGAAGACCAGGCATGCGGCGATGCTGCCGCCTTTACATTCTTTACACCCACTCTTTACACCTTTACAACAGCTCCATCATTCGCCTGAAAGGTTCCGAGCTAGAAGGCCCTCAAGTATTCCGAGGTGCCTTCAGCGGAGGAGATTGCACGAGCAGAATTACAATGGGCCCGTAAGAGCAACGACGACGGGGTACCGGAGGTCTGCAGACGTGTTCCCAAAACCCCGTCCACAAAGCGCGTGGTGGAATACAGTGTTGACGGCGATTTCTAACTTTAAAGACCAGTATATTTGGAACCATTGCAAATAGGTAATCTTTTTTTTTTAATACGTGTAAAAATAAAGTATAATCAATGGGGGTATCCATACGAGGAACATAGATTTTTCGTCGCTTAGGTTTATACTGGCCGCCATCTTAAATATTCCACTTCCGGTAAAAAAATTATTTAAATTTCGAACTCAGAAGGGTCCAAATAGGGTAAAAATCCGTGTAAACAAAAAGTAATATGCTTTGCCTGTCGCATCGAGAAGGAGAGAGAGTTTAATAATTTTGGACTAGTCAGTGGGTCTCTTACCTCTTCACGCTTAAACCGCTGAACCAATTTAGATGAAATTTGGTGTGATGATAGTTTTAGTTGTGGGGAAGGATATAAGATAGTTTTTATCCCAGTAATCATCTTTTAAAGGGATGAAACGGGGGGTTGAAGTTGGTATGGAATTGTTGCTTACTGTAGACGTAAAAAAGCTTATACGTTAAATTTATTTTTGCTGTCAGATTAAACTACGGCATTTCATTAATTTATTATAGCGAATGTTAATCCCACGTAGACAAACTCGCGGGAAAAAGCTAATTAGTATATATGTTTATTGTCTATCTTAGTCCCTTAATATCTCATTAAACATTGATCCCAGCAAAAAACTGTATAGAACCTTTTTTATAGAGAATTTTATGTAGATTACTTAAGTGGAAGAACATTTTTTGGTAGGTGCTACTGTTTTCGAGTTATTTAAGAAAAGCTAAAAAACGGGTCCTTTTTTTGGCCGTATCTCACTTCTGGTTGTAGTTTCTTTGATGGCAACCGGCAATTCAGATACAGCAGGGTCTAAACCAGGTAAAAAGCCCGGTTGCCCAAAAGTAATATCGTTTGCTTCTCGACAACGATTTCTTGAAAAAAAAAACCAGACTAAAATGTAAAACTCCGAAATATTTAACAAATTGTTTCGTAAACAATTATGTGCCACAGTACACGAAAACCGAGTAAGGGTACCGGTATTTTTCTAGAAAAAATCCGGTACCGGTATCAATCATGGTTAGTATTCGCTGAAAATGTCTCGTTAAGAAAAGGCGTCGGTACTATATCGTGGTTCATAGACGTTCTACGGTAAGTTGTGCCCGACTTGGCATTGAAAAAGTATGGGAGCGCCATATTTAGACGAGGTACGGTCACGGACTTTAATTTTGAAGCCAATTAAAGTTCACTTTACATTGGATATTTTATAAATTATTAAATAAACGAAAATAGGATGAACCATAAATGACTTAACAAATAAGTGAAAACTTTAGTTATATACATAGAAATATTTTGGCATGCCATGGAGTTCGTTAGGTCATACTATTGAAAAAAGAACTTAAAAACAATTTAAATAATTAACTTCATCAATTCGTCTTTTATCTACATAGTGTCGAATATCAAACATACTGTCATACTTATATTATTAAGCCGATGTCGACAGAATGCGAATTTGACATGTATTTGTTACCTTCGATTTTAAGTTTTGTGCTTATACTACCTTTTCAGGACTACTTGTGGTAGTTGTACCATTCTCAGGCGTCACGTTGTTGGTGCCATTTTGTACTATACCAGTATTGCTGTCTGAAGTACCGATGTCGTTACCGATACTGGTTTGTGTCGCAGTTTCGGTACTGTTCGTAGTCGTTGCTGGTGCGGTTGTAGTTGGAGTTTCTTGTGCTGACTTTTTGTGTTCTGAAAAAAAGGGTTTTAAGGTGTAAGAACAAAAATATATTATTTATCATATTTTATATAACATTTACATTACAGTTCGTAAAGGAGAATGTACTGATTTCAAACGCTGAGGAAACTTATGAAAACGGGTCGACGGTAAGAACTTTGTTTTAGGCAATATTTATCAAAAAATCATTGGGAAAACGCTCACGAAGAAGAAAATTAATTATCAATTTACTAAAGCCATTTGTAAGTCGTTAGCTATACCGCTGAGAGGGGTGCGGGAGGCTGAGGGGCGAGGGGCTGACGTCACGTTCACGGGTTCGGATCGGACTAGTGCGTAAGCAATATCCGAATTCGGTCCGAGTTTTCTAGACCCGTATTTTCAAGGGGTAAATGAACTTACTAGTGACAAAGTCCTTGAACCACGCGTTGACTGTGGGCGCGTGTCGTTTCACCCACTCGATCCTCAGCTTGGCGGTATCCATCATTTTCTGGAGCGTCTGAGACATCGGCAGCAACTTCTCTTTGTGTTGCAACGCGAACGATTTTAACTGGAATTAATTAGCAAAATTAGATTTTGTATTATTGACCAAGCCCAAGCAAGCAAGCAAGTAAGTAGCAAGTTGTCAAGCGGACCCCAAGCCGGGATAAACGCTAGGAGAAAGAAGAGATTTTATATTATTAATTTTAACATGTGTATACATCGAACTGAAACCAGTCCTAATAAGAAGGAAATATCTAATTCAATTAGTAGGCAAGGTAGATACATATATTACCCGAAAGTAGTAATGTTGTTAGGGTTTTCGTATATTTACAAGTACGTTCTCCGTACTTAAATATAGTTAAAGAAAAAAATACCGTTAAGGTACCGGTACCAAAGTACCCGTAATTACAGTTTCGGTACCGGAAAAGTTAGAAATAGGGATGATACCTTATTAAGTTCGTCTTCACTAGTGATAAACCCGAAGGCGCCGCTCAGTATACTAGGGAACGTAAATTCGTCCATTTTTGTAAACTTGTTGTAGATTGCGTCGAAGTTTTTTATGAGGAAGTCTTGGGCGATCCTTGTGCCGACGGTGGGCTCTACGCCCCACACGGTGGGGGCGTATTGGTTGGGGAGCTCGTTTAGGCTGCGCTCTAAGAGCCTGAGGAAAAGATTGGGTTAGATATGAAAACATGCATGAAATTGATAGAAAGAAAACTAAAATAGTTACGTACAAAACTAAATACTATTTTAAACTTATACAGATGTCATATACAAAGGAAAAAGTGACCTAGCCTCCGGTGCCCAGGGCTGGGATCGATTCATATACTATTTTCTAAATTACAGTAATAATAGCACTAAAATATAATTAGAAAAACGTTGATGAGATAATTTCGATGCAATAATTTCGAAAAAACGTTTATTAAAAAAAATGCAAAAAAAAAGGAAACAAAACATCATACAATATAATTAATTAATTGTGTTGACAATGGTAGTGTATGCCATTGGAACCGAGGATGATACTACATACTATGGGACAGGTGACGTTAAATATATGTTTCACTTTTGCACCTTATTAAAAAGCAGTAAAGTGGAAAAGGGTAAAGTAAACATATCTTTGACGTCGACTGTATTAGAAAAACCCAGCCAGCCCGGTATGTATGTATATTTAATATATAATATCCCTAGCCATACAGCGTGATAACTCCGCCAGCATACTAGGGACCTTTGCTCCGGGCACTCTCCGGAACGAGTATAGTTTTTAATTTCGTCTATATTTTTGTAGTATGCTACTTTTGTTTATTGTGAAAGAATCGGTACCGGTGCCTAATGATGACTTAAAACGAAGTATGGCACCCACCAGTATTTCTGGTATTGGATGTGCATGTTACGGTATCGGGACTATTAGCGGTACCGGAATCTATAAAATCTATAAAATCATCTAGCATTTAGAGGACACAGTTCAGGTAAGAAAGAATATCAAACGTATTGCGAAGCAGTCGGATTTGGATTTTATTTTTATTTTTCATTTTAATTACACAATAGGCAGGTACATGTCTGTCTCTCAAGCTGTTTTGATATGCCTTCTTTATGAACTACGCATTATTGTATATAGTATCTTTAATGTATTAGTATTACTGTTTTGAAAAAATAAGTCCCGCCGAGTTTCTTGCCGGTATTAAGCAATACTTCTCGGGTCAGAGGTGTAGGGTTAGAACCGGTGGTAGTTTCTTTTTCTCTCTGACGTTCATAAGTGCATTATAATGTGCCTAAATTGAAGAATAAATATCTTTTATCTTTTACCGGTAATCATGGTACCGGTATGTCTGGTACTAATGGACTTACAACGCAATCAAAGCCGGGTCTCTCGTGGAGGGAAGATTGTTTATGATGAGGGTCTTCACATTGGGGTCCGTTGTGTTTTGGAAGGCATCCCAGAAGAACTCGAAAGCGCGCCGCCCGCCTTTCTTGATCGCCATATTGTATACTAGCGAGCGGAAATAGCCTGGTATACTGCGAAAAGAGATAACACAATTGTGATACCATACTACTCAGTATTTACATATTAAACCGGAAGTAAATAGAAAAGCAAATAAGTGTAAGGAAACATGGCTGACTGACAACTGCATTTGTAGAAAAATAGTACATTACAGCAGAGGCCGGGAAAATGAGGATTTCCGGCCAAATGGGTATAGACGGCTGAGCGTAGCGACGCCGGATATGGATACTAGGCCGGGAATCCGTTTTCACGCCGTGGTATATAGTGCTTTTCTCAAACATTGAATGAAATATAAAAATAATTTCGGACATGGCCACTACTAATACTCTATCCGTTAACTTGTATTGTTATATTTGTTATTCCCACTTCAGACACATTAGTTCTTCGGTGTTTTAGAATTATTAGTAAATATTTTATTAGTAAGTAGTTGAACTCGTCCTCCGCCCACTTAAGGCAGTAGGGGCCTTCTATCTTACACTCCCAAAAAGTTATCTATCAGCAATACTCACGTGCTGTTGCTAAGGTCGGCCTGCTTCGACCAGTTGTTGAACTCGTCCTCCGCCCACTTCAGGCAGCGGGGGCCTTCCATCTCACACTCCCACGAGGTTCTCTATAAGCAATACTCACGTGCTGTTGCTAAGGTCGTCCTGTTGCGACCAGTTGTTAAACTCGTCCTCCGCCCACTTCAGGCAGCGGGGGCCTTATCTCACACTCCCACATGACGAGGTTCTCTATAAGCTATATTCACGTGTTGTTGCTAAGAACGCCCTGTTTCGAACAGTTGTTGAACTCCTCCGCCCACTTCAGGCAGCGGGGGCCTTCTATCTCACACTCCCCAAAAGTTATCTATAAGCAATACTCACGTGCTGTTGCTAAGGTCGTCCTGTTTCGACCAGCTGTTGAACTCGTCCTCCGCCCACTTCAGGCAGCGGGGCCTTCCTTCTCACACTTCCACGAGGTTCCCTACAAGCAATACTCACGTGCTGTTGCTAAGGTCGGCCTGTTTCGACCAGTTGTTGAACTCGTCCTCCGCCCACTTCAGGCAGCGGGGGCTTTCTACCTCACACTCCCACATGACGAGGTTCTCTATGAGGAAGGCTTCGTTGTCGTCCTTGGGTTTATTGAGGCCGAAGTTTAAGCGTTCGAGTTGCTTTTGAAGTAGGATTTTCATGTAGTCCTGTGGATAGAAAAGAATTCATCATTTGAGTTTCAGTCTATACTAGGATAATTGAAGGGATGTTTACAAAAACAACATAACTGCTTAGAGCGGTTGACACTTTTTTAAGAACATTGTTAATCGTTTCAGGTGTCAACCAGTGTAGTCAGTTATGTTGTTTTTGTAAACATCCCTTCAATTCGAATAGGAAGCTTGGACTTTTTAATGCAAAAGATGCCGGCGCCATTAGAAATGAGAATCCCTTATATAATTTACAGACTGCCTCATGCTGAGATAGTCATGCTGTCTTTTTCTAGCTAGTACTCTCAACATTAAAAAACCGGCCAAGAGCATGTCGGGCCATGCTCAGTGTAGGGTTCCGTAAACTGAGACCATTAATTCAAAAGGTCGTTTCTTACGGGAAATTTTGCGGCGCTTACGTCATTTTTACTTACGTCCTTTCACTATGGGTTTTTGAATGATAACTCAAAAACGGCTCAACCGATTTATTTGAATATAGTTTTCATTGAAGGTACTCATTAGGCCTCAGTTTCATGATTTTTTTCAAAATTTTAGGACCCACGATTCAAAAGTTAGATGGGGGGGGGGGGGGGACGCCCTGTTTTAAACTTTCGGAGCTATTATTTCCGAGAGTATTAGTTTAATCCAAAAACTGTTTTAGAAGACCCTAATTCTTTTTAAAAGACCTATCCAACGATACCCCACACAACTTGGTTGGAACGAAAAAAAATTTCGCCCCCCACTTCACATGTACGGGAGGTACCCTAACAAAATATATTTTTCGCGTTTTTATTCTACCGTTTTGTCGGCTTGGTTAATGCACATATTCAAACCAAATTTCAGCTTTCTAGTGCTAACGGTCACTGAGCTAGACCGCGGACGGACGGACGGACGGACGGACGGACGGACATGGCGAAACTATAAGGGTTCCGTTTTTGCCATTTTGGCTACGGAACCCTAAAAAAGGAATGAGTATAGTATAGATTCTTAGTTTCACTGTTACTGCGATTTTTTGTTAGCCAGATTATATCATTCTCAGTAATTACCAGATTAAAATCGTCTGACTAGAAGAAAATGTGACAAAGGCACCCGAGGCTAGATTCGAAACTGAATTTTAAAACCAAGAAAGTTTTAATAAAAGGTCATCTATTATTCGTGTCAGTATTTTGGTAAAGGTACCATTTGGCCGCTAAACTTTATATAGCTCAAATACAATACCGAATCTGTACAAAGTATGTCGTAAGCGCCAACCAACAAATGGCACATTTACTAAATACAACAACAGAATACATACAAATCATTGTATCCTAATAAAATAGAACAGTACTAACAGTACACAGCAAAAGTAGAGGCAGTCAACAGGGGATTTTATCGCTGGAGGGCGATCTCTTCCAGAGAACCTCCTAGAGAATGCCTTATGGCATTAAGTCCGCCTTTTGTACGATAAGTTTTCTTTTTGTGCAAAGTTTAAATAAAATAAAATAACCGGGGTAGCTGAAATCTAACTAGTCGAAAATAATTGTATCGTCATACGCAAACTCCAAGTAAAAGAAACAGTGAAAACCAACGAAATAACGTCAAAATTAATCTTACCTGGAAATCAACATATCCCGAAGTCGCTCTCACATTCCACTTGATAAATCCCATATTGTTCAGCAACAACTCCCACACCACCTTAGAATCCTCGCCATCAATAACGCACGTTGTCAACCCTAGCGCCTGGCTGTAGTTCATGTGGGAGAATTTGGCCAAATTGAACCCGTCGTCTATGAGTTGCGCCTTCGTGATTGGTGAGTTGAAGTACCCGGTTTTTAGGGCTGTGTTCAGGAGCTCCCAGTTTTTGGTGTCGTAGTTTACACGGTAGTAGCCTGGTGAAATTATTAATTTATTAGGCAATTGTTTTCCAGTTTTAATTACACAAATAATTTAAAAAATAGAACCGACTTCACTTCTCCGAAAGAGGAAATACCAGAGTCACTGTGAAAAATAGTGAAATCACTATAGGTGTGACTATAATAGTTGAAAAGTTCCCTCGATTTCTCCAGGATCCCATCATCAGATCCTGACCTGGTGACAATAGCACCAACTAACATTCCAAATCAGCCCAGCCGTCTCCAAATAATCGGTGAACATACATTGAGCGACGAATTGAGATCCTCCTCCTGAAGTCTTTCCTTTTGGGAAGGTGGAGTCTAAGTGAAGTCGGTTCCTTTTTTTGTTTAAAATTATTAGACACTAAATTCAGTGATCTACCACAATTTAGATGATAGATTTTGATAAATCCAGTGCCTCGGTTTTGTTATTAAACTCTTTTTAAGACATGCCTAAGACATAGAGAGCTTGCGAGGCATTAGCAGGCACATTAGCTATGACGGAGCGATCTTTCAGCCAAAGTTTAGGCTTGGCTGACCAGCCAGCGTTCTCTGTGGTGTAGTTAGCTGATGGGGATGTACCATAGCTGGTCCACTATAGCTTTTAGCTTGTGTCCAGTATTTAAACAACTTACCAATGGCATCGACATTGACATAGAGAGCTTGCGAGGCATTAGCAGGCACATTCGCTATGACGGAGCGATCTTTCAACCAAAGTTTAGGCTTGGCTGACCAGTTAACATTTTCTGTGGTGTAGCTGATGGGGATGTACCATAGCTGGTCCACCATAGCTTGGTACGGCTCTTCGGAACTTGTGAACAGTTTCTGTACAAATGAAAAAGTAAAATATGAAGATTTGTGAATAGGGTTTTCTAAAATCTGATTGGCTGTGTGATATAATACTATAGGTATGATTCAAATACAAGTTTAAATACTCTAATGTCAGGTATACAGAATGTTGTGTATATGTTATGGACCAAGTGATAAATAGGTCATTATACATAATGCCCGGGCATTATGAATAATGGCCAATATGAGTAGGCAATTTGATAATAACTATTCAAATAATTGAATTGCCCGGGCATTATAAATAATGCCCATCACCTATTTGGCAAAGTAATAAACCTTCGATAATAACTATTCAAATAATTAAATTGTCCGGGCTTTATACATAATGTCCATCAACTATGGGCAGAGTAATAAAAAACATAAATGTTTCACAAAATTAACCTTGACGACCGTGTATCATGAAAATGTGGGTTTTTTTAATACCCCGACGGTGGCTAACAAGCATACTGCCTGCCTGATGGTAAGCAGCTACCGTAGGATATGGACGCCTGTAACTCCAGAGGATTCACATGCGCGTTGCCTACCCTTTTAAGAACCTATACACTCTTCCTCACACTGTAGCCCTCTGGAAAAACCTCGGCAGGGAGTTCATTCTACAGCCGGGGCGTTCGCGGGAGGAAATTCCTCTTAAAAGGTACAGTGCGCAGTCCATGAGATTCCAGGGTGTGAGGATGAACACTCTGCTGACGGCGAGCGGTGCAGTAATAAAAAGCGGCCGTGGGCATAATGTCAAACAGCTCTTCGGAGCACAACCCATTGTACAAGCGATAGAACACACATAAGGAGGCAAAGTCTCTTCTTCGACTTAGAGGTTCAATATTGCTCGTGAGTTTGGAATCGTGGACGATTCGCACAGCGCGCCTTTGTACCGAGTCAAAGGGCCCAAGCTCGTATATAGGTCTCACGCCCAAAGGTGACAGCAGTTATGGAGTCTGACTTGCGACTTGTACAGAAGCAGTCTCTGGCCCAGAGTGAAGTATCTCCTCACTCTATTGAGCACACCGAGCTTTTATGATGCCACGCGGCCTTCTCTTCAAGGTGACTATGGAATTGGTCGTCACTGGAAATTTCGACACCGAGGACCCCAATACTCCCTGACATCGTAAGAGTTGCGCCTTGGAACTGATGGGCCACAGTAAATGGGGTTTTCTTAGCGGTAAATGCGCAAACTTGTGTCTTTGTGAGGTTGAATCGGACCAAGTAGTCCTTACCAGACTCCAGAAAGAGTGTTCTTAATATCAGACACAAGTTTTTCGTGACACTCTACCACAACGGAACGAGGGATATTGGCACGGCCAGCGTAGCATAACATATAATATCACCTATCATTGATATGCAGCAAAAATTGCGCTGGGGATGGCAGCCACCAGCGTTTATGTCCATGCTTTCAGGGCAACTTTCGTCGAGTACGGCTCGTACGCTTCTGTCAGACAAAAAGCTGGCAACCCAACTGCACAGCCCTTCGGGCAGTCCGTAAGCTGGCAACTTCTACAGAAGACCCGGATGCCAGACCCGATCGAAAACTATATCAAGGCTGACTGCCAATGCCTCTCCCTGACTCTTAATAGCTGAAGCCAAGCGGTGAGTGAGATACACTAGAAGATCACCAGTCAAGCGACCGTGGCGAAAGCCGTATTGGTGATCACTGATCATGTCGTGCTCTTCTAGGTATCCCAGGAGCTTCGCATTGATTATGCGCCTAGCTTTGCCGTGGGGTGCCCGGCCATAGAATTGTCCCCCACCATATCGTTCCGTGGTTGCAGTAGGAGTCTGCTAAATGAATATACCGGGAGATGGGCAGCAGCATCTTCCGAAAGCCTAAACAACAATAAACAAAAAAAACTGCGCGCGCCAACCCGCCTGCCAAGCGTGGCGCGTATGGCAAACCCCGCCTTAAAGGGGATGCCTATGTTCAGCAGTGGACGTCTTATGGCTGAGATGATGATGATGATGTTGATGAACCTTGGAGAGAAGGGACGTTATAGCGATAGGCCTGTAATTAACAGATCTGAACTATCGCCCTTTTTAGGCATAGGATGCACGAGGGTAGTCTTTCATGAATACGGTACTTGCCGATTGTGGTACGAGAGTGCGAAAAAGAGCGCGTCAGCACGGGACATGACTCAGAAGCATACCGTTTGAGTACCACTGCTGGTATACCGTCTGGCCCACTCGACATGTGAACGTTTAATGATAGCAGCTCCCGACGGACATTATTTTGTACTATGAAAGCAAAAATAAAAACAAATTTGAACCAGGAACAGGAAAAGTCACATGAAATTAAAACGTATTCCATATTTTGTTAAAAAAAATACCTTTCTCCTCCGACCATGATTCCATTTACGCGCAACAAATTTTTTTTTAAAAAAACAAAACGTATTATGATGGTGTACATTGAAGTGATACTAAACAGATTAAAAAAAGAAATGGCCTAATTACTTATATTACTAAACTACGTTTCTCAAGGGCAAAATAGTGTCAAAATTTTAAGGTCAGTTTTAATTTTTCATGCGAAGGTAAGTTCATTTTTTTGTATGAAGGAGTAAAAAATTAATTTGTCTAATCTTGCACCCAAATTATACGAAAATGATATCAAACTCGACCTAACAGCTAATGGTCGCCAGAAATGTAGCACAACCTGGACCTCGGAAGCCGACCATTACCACCCTCTTTTTTGGGAGGTAGCCACCGCTCGATCTCGCCGATCTCGCGGCTAGGGAGCTTAATCAGCTTTGTTTGACCTAACAAAACAATCGTGCCAAGCGGCGTCGCCTGAGACAAAAATTCAGACTCAATGTCTAAAGTTCCCCAGTATATTATCAAATTGCCCAATGGTCACTTAGCATTATTCATAATGACCAGACAATGTGATAAATAATGACATTTAGATGATAATTAATCAGTTTACCTGTTCCGGCTGGGCATTATTCATAATGCCTGGGCATTATAAATAATGCCCGCATTAATCACTTGGTCCATAACATATACACTCGCGAGCAAAATAATTGCATCACTTTGCATTTTTTCGTGTGCAACTGATATCTTTGTAAATTTCTACACGAATTTAAAAATTAAGGTGGCAAATGAAAGCTGACAATGTAACCTAATTAAAAACGTCAAATTTTGATGTAATTACCAACTTAAGTATAGGAAAAAGGGTTGATGGCTTGACATAAGTCGGAAAACGCTTGAAAATTTTACTAAGGGAATGGAGAATTAAAGGCGTTTTTGTTAGGAAAAGTGTTTATTTAAATCAATCAATATCTGGTGTTACCACCATACGCCCTTCCTAAACATTCAGGATGGCGTCTCATGGACCTAATTAGGCTTCTTATGTAATCCTGGGGAATGGCGTCCCACTCCTCCAGCAAAGCAGTCTTCAGGTCTCCAATGTCGACAGGAACAGGATCTCGCTTGCGAACTCTTCTTTTCAGACGGTCCCACATGTGTTCAATCGGATTCAGGTCCGGGCTCATCGCTGGCCAGTCTAAGGTGTTGACGCCGACCTCCTGAAGATACGCTGCAGTGGCCCTTGCGGTATGACAAGGGGCATTATCCTGCATGAGGAGGAACCCCTCGTCGAACATACCGGCGTAAAGAACGACGTGCTCCTCCAGGATGTCGGTGATATACTTTGCAGCTGTCAAACCACCACCACGGCCGCCACCAGGCACGAAAACCAGCTCCGTCCGCCCGTCAAAGGAAATGCCGCCCCAGAACATGACGGAACCTCCTCCGTAGGCGACCCTTTCAGCGAAGCAGCATTGTGCAAATCGTTCTCCTGGCCTCCTGTAGACTTTGTTCCGTCTGTCAGAGCCATTCAAGCACATCCTGCACTCGTCCGAAAAAAGAATGGGTGTCCATTGCTCGAGTGTCCAATCCTTGTGTTCTTCAGCAAATATCCGTCCAGCTGTGCGGTGACGCTGCAGCAGCCTGGGCCCCGTTGCAGCCCTTTTTGGAGTCAGGTTGGCTTGCACGAGTCTTCTCCTCACTGTCCACTCGCTGACAGCCACTCCTCGTGCCTCTTGGAGACGCTGCTGGAGTGCAACTCCACTTAGGTGACGATCACGTAGCAATGTGGTGACGATGAAGCGGTCATCCCTCTCAGATGCACCTTCTGCGGCCCGTTCTTGGTCTCGACGTAAAGGCTCCTGTCTGCTGGTACCGTTTGTAGACTCTGGAGACCGTGGATTGAGTTAAATTTAACTCGGCAGCCACGGAACGCTGACTACGCCCCTCTTGCAGCAAGCGGACGACTACGGCGACTTCAGCTTCAGTTGTCGTCCATTTTTTCAGGTTTTCTTGGTAGTAACAGATGCGAAGATGTGTACTGGTCGATTTCTGGTAAGTGACTGATAACAATGCGTTCTTTTACCCCCTTTTTATGGGGGTTAAAGGGTGCTCAACTCGTGGGCGGGGCAGGGCGGAAATGCCTAATAGTCAGAAAAATGCCTGTATTCAGAAAAATATCGGACCGATATTAATGTTTCTTATGTTTTTATAAAGATTAAACTGTAACTATTGTAATTTAATTAAAATATTTCAGCAATTTACTTTATTTACAAAAATATCTGATGCCGACGAAAAAATGTAAAGTGATGCAATTATTTTGCTCGCGAGTGTACAAACATAAATGTAATATGAGAACGGAAATTAATAGTAAAATATCTCATCAAAGACTTATGAATGAAATAAACATAAAAGTGCCTCTTGCTTGATTCTAAAATCTCGCTTCGCTCGGTAGTTTAAGTTTAGAATTCCAAGTGGAATTGGAAAATGAGTGTTTATGACCATTCAATAGAACTTTAAATGTGCTGTGTTAAAGTTGCTAACTCTGCCAGGGTTATATAGGTGCTAAAATTGTAGTCAAACAATTGCTAACTGGCATTATTGGGTACTAGAAGTATTATAAACTTGCCAAATCGACACCAAGAGGCTTAATTCCTTCAATTTGAAATTTGCTCGGATTCCTACCTGTTCAAACATAACGTCGCCCGACTCATAGTTCCTATTGACGTTGACAACCGGATATCCCGCCTGGCGGGTCCACGAGTTCATGAAGTCGACCACCGACAGCTGCCCGAGGCTCGAGTCCGACTTTGTCGCTTCTGACATCGCTGCCCACAGGTCGTTCTCTTCCGCGTTTGAATAATTCCTGAAAAAAAAACCATCTGATTTACCTACTGACATTTATGAAAAAACGTGCGTAAAAACCCATTTTGTTCTTATTTTCGTATACTTTTGAAAATTAATCATTATCACAAATCGATTAACACCTGTTTAATTATTAACGTAAGCAAAAGACAGTAAAATGTACTTATAAATGAGCTTACGTTGTTATAAGAAATCTTACCATTCATTTAAATATTTCTGCTTTATGTTATAGTTGATACTGGTTCAGAATTCGTATCAGATTGGCTCCTATAATATAGAATGACTTAGTAAAACTTATCGGGTCGAGTATGACTTTCATACTGCATACAATTAAAGAGACTTACCATTGATTTAAATATATCAGCAGTCCTTTATGGAAAAGTTCTTCTGACACAGTATGATTCAGCATCCGTATTAGGTTGGCTCCTTTAGTATAGGAGATCTCGTCAAACTTTTGCGAGATCTCGGAGGCATCGATGACTTTTCTTGAGACTGGTGAGGTATTCTTGAGAGAGTCTGAGCGGAGGAGGTCCATCTTGTCGATGGAGAACGTCTCAAACATGTTCCATTCCGGTTCGACCTGTGACAAATTAGTATTGTGTCTTATAGATAATCACGGCGAGAGATGGCGGAGTTAATTTTTATGGAAGGCAGACCTAGGCTGAATATAATAACCAAGGTGACTTGTCAATAAAGTTCACATATCCTGGTCACGGCACCAAAATGCAATTGAGAGTCAGCCAGACAAAGATAAGACTACAAGAATAGTAGAATTATTGTTTTTAGGACTCCTTACTCCTTGATTTCATAAACCCCCATGGTTGACGCTAACGCACACTGATGAACCGAATTATAGCATCGTAGAAAAAGAGTTTGGGATACCGAATAATTTCGCCAAATACAGTAACACTAAAATCCGACTAAAATAAAATGATCGTAGAGATGACTCACATGGTCGACGCCCACGTACTCGATGTAGGTGGCAAAGCCCTCGTTGAGCCAGAGGTCGGTCCACCACTTCATAGTGACCAGATTCCCGAACCACTGGTGGGCCAGTTCGTGCGCGCAGTCTATGGCGACGGTTTGTTTGTCGCGCGGACTGCTTGCGGCGGGGTCGTAGAGGAGAGTGGTTTCTCTGTAAAATGCACAATATTATTTTTACCACAGAGTCAGTATCAGGGGGTAGGAGATACAGTTAGGTGTACCTTCGACGGCCTATTAAACATTCCTTATAAACATTAGAAAAATGCACTTCGTTCTTTCAAAGAGCAAGAGAGGCAGGGAAAATCCCTGATATCTCGTGACTTGGATAGGAAAACATATCGCAATCGAATTCATTTCATACATACATTGTGGCAACCAGACGAAAGTTCTATTTTCGTCACGCGCATGACAACCTAAAGTTCTAGAGAAGTCAGGTATAGCGATCCAATCCAGCTTATCTAGCGCATAATATTTCAGCAACTTCAGTTGTGATGACGATATATCTCACCTGGATGTAATAAGACCCCAGTTCTCCATAGCTCCACTAGAAAAGTCCGGTATAGCGATCAAGTCCAGCTTATCCAACGCATAAGGCAGCCCGAACACGTCCTCATAATATTCCAGCAACTTCGGTGTGATGGACAGCGCATAGTTCGCCTTGTGGATCAGTTCTGGACGGGTCCAGATGCGAATGGGCTTGGTAATGTTATCCTACAAAATAAAATTGACTTGATAATGGAATTTTGCAGGCGCCAAAAAGGCAAACTCTTTATAACATGGCATTTAAATTCACCGAAAAGCATTGTCGGCTATTAAACTAAGGGTCATCTACCAATCATGCTAATAGAACATAGTTTACATAGTACCTGTAATATTACAGCACAGCGAAAACTTCATGAATATCTGACACAATATATCTAGAGGTATTCTTATAGAGCGAGCCACATATTTTGCGGCCTCATAGCCCTTCACAGACGCCTATCTAAATATATAAAAGAAGAAACTGACTGACTGACTGACTGACTGACATATCAACGCACAGCCTAAACCGCTGGGTCTAGAGTTTCCAAATTTGGCATGTAGGTCCCTTATAAGGTCTAGGGGTGCACTAAGAAAGGATTTTTCAAAATTCACCCCGTAAGGGGGTGAAATGGGGGTCCAAAGTTTGTATGGGGAAACAAGATTTGTTAGACTATTTTATTTGAAACTTCACCGGAGTATTCCTAACAATAAATGAGTAAACACGTGTTTCAGCTTTTTTGAAAATTTAACTCCTTAAAGGGGGAAATGGGGGTGAAAAAGTCTGAAAATCAATATGGGTATCGTTCCTATGGTTTATCGGGTCGCTGATTACGAAAACAACAACCATATTATCATACAACGTGGCAGGTGTAAAATATCATCCCCCAGGGGGTGAAATGGGGGTCCAAAGTTTGTATAGGGAAACAAGATTAGTTAGACTATTTTATTTGAAACTTCACCGGAGTATTTCTAACAATAAATGAGTAAACACGTGTTTCAGCTTTTTTGAAAATTCAACTCCTTAAAGGGGGAAATGGGTGTGAAAAATTCTGAAAATCAATATGGGTATCGTTTCTATGGTTTATCGGGTCGCTGATTACGAAAACAACAACCATTATATTATACAACGTGGCAGGTGTAAAATATCATCCCCCAGGGGGTGAAATGGGGGTCCAAAGTTTGTATAGGGAAACAAGATTAGTTAGACTGTTTTATTTGAAACTTCACAGGAGTATTCCTAACAATAAATATGTAAACACGTGTTTCAGGTTTTTTGAAAATTCAACCTCATAAAGGGGGAAATGGGGGTGACAAAGTCTGAAAATCAACATGGGTATCTTTTCTATGGTTTATCGGGTCGCTGATTACGAAAACACCAATGATTTTATGATACAACGTGGCGGGCGAGAAATATCATCCCCCTGTTGGGGTGCGATAGGGTTGAAATTACTAAATATCAACATGGGAGTCGATTTATGGTATTTTGGGACGTTAATTAAGTACGAAAATGGCATAATTTCGAAATTTTTGTTAAAGAAATAATTTTACCTCCGGGAAAGGACATAGGGTAGTTTCTATACCGAAAATCAGCCCTTAAGGGGGTGAAAAGGGGATTGGAAGGTTGTATAGAGAATTTTTAACCGTTGAACCGATTTAAATGAAACTTGATATAATAGATAGTTTGAATCTCGGGAAACGACTAAGGGTTATTTTCATTGAAAAAATTAACCCGTAAAGGGGTGAAAAGAGGGTTGGTAGTTTATATAGGATTTTTTCACAGCTGAACCGATTTAGATGAAACTTGGTATACAGATAGTTTGAGGCCCGGGGAGAAAAAAAATAGTTTTTTTCGCGAAAACTACCCTTAAAGGTAAAAAAGTTAAGGGTGAAACGGGGGTTGCAGGTTTTTATAGGGAATTTTAAACCGTTGAACCGAGTTAGACGAAACTTGGTATATAGTAAGTGTGAATCCCTGCAAATGACTAAGGGTTGTTTTCGTTCCGAAAATCATCCCTTGAAGGAAAAAGGGATTGGAATTTTGATCAGGAAATTTTTAACACCTGGACCGATTTAGATGAAACTTAATGCTAATTAGCATACAGATAGTTTGAGTTCCGAGAAGGATCATAAAATTGTTTTTACCTCGAAACGTGAACGATTTAGATGAAACTTTGTATAGAGATAATTTAAGTCCCGAGAACGGACATATAAATAGTTTTTATTACGAAAATTAACCCTAAGGTTAAGGGGATGAAATTGCGTTGGAGGTTTGAATGGAGAATTTTTAACAGCTGAACCGATTTTGATAAAACTTAGTATAGAGAGTCCCGGGAAGCGAAAAGGATGTTTTTAGGGTTTCGTACCAAAATGGTAGAAAAGGAACCCTTATGGTGCGACTTTGTTTGTAAGTCAGCGACCCAAAGGCAGGCATGTAACGCCAATTTATGAATTTTAAACATTAAGGGGGGGGGGGGGGGGGGATTTGTGGGTAGGTAAATGAAAAATCAAAAAACAAATAACTTTATCCCGTGGCGTATCAAATAAAAGGGCTTAATGTGAGGATCTCTAATTAGTATAATTTTAACATACATATAACTTTGAAGTTATTAAAAAAAAGGTGTAAATTAATCAATATCGGAAACTGTTCGACAGAAAAATTTGCAAAAATTACAGATATAATAGTTATTTACGTATAAATTACAGGAAAACTAATAAGAGTGCAGTCAAGCACCAGTCCGACTTAAGACAAAAAAAAAGGGGTACGTGTCCGATTCGCACTGAGCCGCCCTATTAATTCTCATGAAATCATGCTGAAAGCGTCTTTTTTCAAAAATGTAATAAAAAAGTTGTTCGTACGAAACCTTTGAGGCGCAAGTAAGACCCGTACTTGCGTGTTTTTTTTTAATTTCCTAAAATCGTTACTTAAAGTGGTGAAATGGGGGTTAAAAGTTTGTATGGGGCATTTTTAAATGTTGAACCGATTTAGATGAAACTTGGTATGGAGATAGTTTGGGTCCCGGGAAGGGGCAAAATTGTATTTAACCCGAAAAACAAAGCTTACGGGTGTGCATAACAAAGGGGTTGGAAGTTTTATAGAGAATAATTTTCAGTTGAACCAAAGAGAATTAAGTACCTAGAGTGTTCTTTCCATACATGGCTAAATGCGTATATGTAATAAGTTTTAAGCGAGCTTTGCTAAAAGTTATTATTCAAAAGATTACAGCTTAATACGTATTACGATTTAAGTGTGCTTAAAACTTATTATAAATGAGTTAAACCTTACCTCCCATACGACTTATTATTTAATTAGTAGTTTTGCTATGTATGGAGTTAGCAATCTATCTACTCATTTATCTATGGTTGAACCGATTTACATGAAACTTGGTATAGAGATAGTTTGAGTCTCGGAAAACGACATAGGATAGTTTTATTCCGAAAATCAACCCTTTAAGAGGTGAAAAGGGGGTTGAAAGTTTATATGGAGAATTGATAACCGCTGAACCTATTTAGATGATTTGGTATAGAGATAGTTTGAGTTCTGGGGATGGATAAATAATAGTTATCCCAGAAGTCATTCCCTAAGAGGGTAAAAAGGGGGGTCAATTACTAATTCTACGCAAAGGAAGTCGCGGGGAAAAACTTTTATTCAAGAGTAGAAATCTGCATTAATCATAATGTACGCGGGCGAAGCCGCGGGCAACTGCTAGTAATATATATTATAGCTCGATATATTACGATATATTTCGGGTATATTGCCTTCCTTCTCTGGCGTGCCGTACAACCAATATACCTTTCACTCTTTTGATATCTTTGCCGTGTGTGGTGCCGAGCTATACGATAATATATAATCTCGGTATCTTATGGTATATTAATATACTCTTATATTATAGCTCCGTCTGTGACGGGTTTGACATACTTAGATTGATAGTAAGAATGCACACCTTGCTTACGTAAGTGGTCTCGACAGATTTGAAGTCGGAGACGATGTAGGCGACGAGGTACTTGGACATGTTGACAGAGCGGTCGAAGTGCGTCCATCGCCAACCAGGAGAGTCAGGGCTCTGACAATAAGATACAAGGAAGAATACACACCTTGCTGACGTAAGTGGTCTCGACAGATTTGAAGTCGGAGACGATGTAGGCGACGAGGTACTTGGACATGTTGACAGAGCGGTCGAAGTGCGTCCATCGCCAACCAGGAGAGTCAGGGCTCTGACAATAAGATACAAGGAAGAATACACACCTTGCTGACGTAAGTGGTCTCGACAGATTTGAAGTCGGAGACGATGTAGGTGACGAGGTACGTGGACATGTTGACAGAGCGGTGGAAGTGCGTCCATCGCCAACCAGGCGACTCAGCAGGGCTGTGACAATAAGATACATGGAAGAATACCCACCTTCCTGAAGTAAGTGGTCTCGACAGATTTGAAGTCGGAGATGATGTAGGCGACGATGTACGTGGACATGTTGACAGAGCGGTCGAAGTGCGTCCATCGCCAACCAGGAGAGTCAGGGCTCTGACAATAAGATACATGGAAGAATACCCACCTTGCTGAAGTAAGTGGTCTCGACAGATTTGAAGTCGGAGACGATGTAGGCGACGAGGTACGTGGACATGTTGACGGAGCGGTCGAAGTGCGTCCATCGCCAACCAGGTGACTCAGGGCTGTGACAATAAGATACATGGAAAAATACCCACCTTGCTGACGTAAGTGGTCTCGACAGATTTGAAGTCGGAGATGATGTAGGCGACGAGGTACGTGGACATGTTGACGGAGCGGTCGAAGTGCGTCCATCGCCAACCAGGTGACTCAGGGCTGTGACAATAAGATACATGGAAAAATACCCACCTTGCTGACGTAAGTGGTCTCGACAGATTTGAAGTCGGAGATGATGTAGGCGACGAGGTACGTGGACATGTTGACGGAGCGGTCGAAGTGCGTCCATCGCCAACCAGGTGACTCAGGGCTGTGACAATAAGATACATGGAAAAATACCCACCTTGCTGACGTAAGTGGTCTCGACAGATTTGAAGTCGGAGATGATGTAGGCGACGAGGTACGTGGACATGTTGACGGAGCGGTCGAAGTGCGTCCATCGCCAACCAGGTGACTCAGGGCTGTGACAATAAGATACATGGAAAAATACCCACCTTGCTGACGTAAGTGGTCTCGACAGATTTGAAGTCGGAGATGATGTAGGCGACGAGGTACGTGGACATGTTGACGGAGCGGTCGAAGTGCGTCCATCGCCAACCAGGTGACTCAGGGCTGTGAGAAAGATAATATCGATTTTCATCGTCAATTAAGCTTTTGTTCGCGTAGATCCCGAGCTAGGCGCAAATTTAGTTGGTAATCGCGTTCCGGGCGATAAATTGTTAAACCATTAAGGGCGATGTATGTGGTCAGCTGCCGCTCCGTAGTAGGAACGGCAGCTCTTTTATCACTTAAAAAATGGTCATCGCTTCCCGATTCAAAATTTGATAAATGTTACTTTAGATATATGACATGCATTAAAAATATAAAAAAATCACCAGTCGCCTGTATCGCAGTGAAAATACCGTTAGTTGGTTTACATTTCGTTTCAAGCAACATATCTATGAATAACCCCTATACTTAACATAATAATGATGACACCCAGTCAATATTAAAATAAATTTGATCTTTAAAACAATGTATTTAGGTTGCAATTCATATGCGTTAGACTCGACCTAAATTACCACATAGTCAGCTGATAGTTAGGGTCATGTCAAGGCTAAGAGATATAACCAACCTACAAGATTACGTGAAATGTGAAACTTGGCATTATCTTAATGACTAAACAGTAAGGTTGATTTTTCAAACAGTTTTGGTAACAAAAGTTTAAATCAAAGAGGCATTTTTAACTCAACCGGTACTTGCAAAAACTTTCTGACGCATTACTGCATAGATAATACCATAGACTTAAATATATAGTAGACGACCATAGTCTAAGAACTTTTTGAGGCTCCAAATATTTAGCGCCATCTAGTTCAGAGCCACCTAAACAGCCAATATGCATGAGATAAAAATCAGCGCCACCTAGTAACGAATAACGTACTAGTAGTACACTAGTCGTTACTAGGTGGCGCTGATTTTATCTCATGCATATTGGCTCTGTTTAGGTGGCTCTGAACTAGATGGCGCTAAATATTTGGAGCCTCAAAAAGGTCTTAGACTATGGCCGTCTACTATAATATTTAAGTCTATGATAATATTGATAATACTTAAGGCGGCCACCGACTATCAGTCCACCTGCAGTCCGTCTTACGATCTCGGCCTGTAAGTTAGAACAAAAATGCCGGCGCCGGTGATGATACTGATGATAGTGATGATACTTACATATCCTCCTGAGACGAAACCTTCATATTAGACAGGGCCGTCAGATTGGTCGGGTGCGCGATGCTGATCTCAAACATAGCCTTGAACGCGGGCTCATCGAAGCACGGGAACGCTGCGCGAGCTGATGTTGGTTCGAATTGTGTCACCCCAAGACTCCTGTAATGGACAGATGACTGAGATGACCTTATTTACAAGGGTTAGAGTTCATATTGATTTGCAGAATTAAAAGCTGCACTATTAGCATGACATGCGTTGTCGCGCGCGACTCCATACTTCGAGTCGCGCCTGAAGTATGGAGAGTCGCACCGCAACGTAAGTCATGCTAGACGTACTGCTCTTGAGCCTTATAGGCAACATAGAGTAACTTACATAGTAGAGCAGCAGAGCCTAAGAACTTTTTGAAGGTCTCTTTTTAGAACATTTTCTCTTACATTTTGCGTATCTTTAGGGGGCTTTCGCGCAGATGGCGCGATTGGCTTGAGCTTCAAAAAGTTCTTAGGCTGTGCTGTTCTACTATATAAGTTACTATATGTAGGCGAGAAGCGAGATTTTTCTTCGCAGGCGACTGATTTTTCCAAGAAAGAATTGTTCTGGTCAGATATCTAATCCTCACTGATTCATCTAAAAAAATCTATGAATGATGTCATAAGACTAGGAAATGATTTTGAATTCCCATAGCTCTTACAAGCTAAATGCAACTTTATTGTGTGAAACTAAAGTTCAGACTTGTATGACATGCAATAACTAAAGTAAAGATTATTATTTACAATTTCAAAAGAATGATGTCATACTCATAGCACTAACATGGTGAAGTCATGTCTATCTGACTTTCACAATTTTCTCACCAAAAACTGTTTAACATACAGACGTAAAACAATTTTATCATTATTTTAATCATTGCTAACAATGTTTATATTTAAGTGAGATAAAGATTACAATGTATATAAAACATTTACATCTATAAATTCCGATAGTATTGTAAAATATTGGAATTAAAAATTTAAATATAATTTTTTTTGGTGTACAATGAACCAAATGAAGAAAGGAGGTCATGTCCAAAACTGGGACACTAAAACCGGCTAATGAAATATGTACAGTAATATTACACTTGGATAAGGTATCTTTAAAATATTTTATAATTTTTTTTTACTAAAGAACGAAACTACTGCTTTTTTAAAGCTTTTATTGATTTTGTCAAGGAGTATGACAAGAATCTTGTTAGGTGATATTTTTATTTATTTATAATAAAAATAAAAAAATAATTGTATATAGTTTATCTACTAAAATTAATTATTCTAAGTCTGTATATTACTAACAAAAATATGGGCCTTCGATTGCCTGAAATAAACGTTAATTTATTGATTATTATTTTATAAGTAATATTTTTTTTGTAAAGTTAAAACCTACAACCGCAACGGTAGGTTCAGTGTACTTAAATGTGAAATTGTATCCTAGACTTGCATTGTAACCTGATTCTTACATACAATAAGAACTTTGAACTTTGAATTGTAGTATTATTACAGCTAAGATAGCATTTTACAAACAAACAACTAACCTTGTTTGGCCATCGCTGGAGGTATATGTACTTTTATAGAAGCCGGTCATCGCATCAGAAATCTTCCCTTCAAACTTCAGCTCTAAAATGTAGTCTACACCAGTTTTCAATTCTGAAGCCAATTTAATTATTAACCGGTCTCCGGAGCCTTGGGTGATGGATGTTATATGTATATTTCTTGCACTGCTGTGTGTTACATGAGTATTCAAATTGGTAATGGTAGTATAAATGTTATTATTAGGAATTGGAGCTTCAGTTGTTGACGTTTTGATTTCATTTGAAGATGGTGCATCAGCAGCTGGTTCACTTGATGATACATTTGTGTTTAACTTAACTATGGCAGTTTCATTATGTTCATTGCTAGACCTTACTGTTGTTTCGTTGCTAAGGTTCTCTGCTGGAACCTCTTTTACCGTAACATTCAGAGGATTGGTAGCTGTAGTAGGGTTCTCCGATGTTGTTGTACTGTTAACAGGTTCTTCTCGTTTTTTCCTATGCAATGTCTGAATTTCTTCATAAGTTTGTTCCGTAAGCTTTGCATTATCGTTAATACTGAGACCTTTGGAGTGAAGAATGATTTCTTTAACACTGCTTTTAGCTTTAATAGTTATGTATACTTCGCCTGTAAAGCTTGCGTTTTCAAGATCTGTTCTTAATTTTAAGCGGTAGAAGCTGGGTACTACGGCTGAGGGCAGGCGGAGGTCTGGGGATGGAGGTCCGTTGTGGCCGAATGGTTCAGCTTCATTCCAAAAGTCATTAGTACTGACGGACTGTGACAACTGAAAAAAAAAATATTTGTAAGTATCCGATGTTTTCTCTAAAAGCTATTTAATTATTTAGTCATAATAGTTAGAAATATAACGCAAAATATTTCGGTTGATTATTAAGCTGTTTATATGCATTCCATGTACGTTTATTATTCTATTGGTAAATACGTAGAGATTTTATTAATATTTTTGACACGAGTAAGAGGAGCTTTTAAGTAGACATTCATAACAGAAATGAACTTAATTGAACTGTTTTAAATTCTATTGAAAAACAATAATAGCATATAAAAACTGAACATGCAACTTTTGTATTATGTCCTTTTGGTGATAACAGGAACTTACGACTTCATTTCCATTGATAACTATCGCGTTTATTAAAACTAAAACTACGCACACTTTTAAGCACATTTTGACTTAAAAATTAAGATAATATCACAGAAAATAAATGCACGATAAAACACAACACTTGAACTTATTAAAAGCGTCGCATTTTTAATTATTATATTGAGTAATGACTAGTAAAATAGTTTATTCAAAATCACGCGAGTTGCGCGCAGAATGTCATTTTAGCGAACTGTCATTATGACGTAATATTTTTTTAAAAGCTTGAGCTTAAGTCGTAATGATTTAAACTGCCGACCACGAACATGAGCGATAAGTTGAAACTGCCGGATTCATTTTAATGAGACAGATAATTTTGTTTATATATTTTTTAAGTAGGTACCTAATTTAGTCTGATAAATGATAATATTTCTTGGGGTTCCTCTGTACAACTTTTACAGTTTTGTGACCCCACTTCACAGTCTGCTTTTACTAGTACAGTCAGCGTCAAATATATTGTAACAGCAAAAGTGATCAAATAGGTCGTCACACCATACAAAATATATGGCTACTCTGTACCTCTCATAAGCTAAAGAGTTTCAGGCAGCTTTTTTTACAAACAGGGCAAATACAACCACAGGACAATTTATACCATATGAATAGACACACGTTCTGTTTGTACAGTCACCATAAGATATATCGGAGCGGCCAAGATGGTCACAAATATCTGAACAATGCCTCTGTTGCCAAGGCGATAAAGTGCATCGCTAGTGCATGTTCAAATATTATTGAGTATCGTGGCTGCTCCGATATACTTATTTGATGGCGACTGTACGATTATGGTTTGTTGCCTACCTCAAGATAGCTACATTAGTGGCTAGGTTACCTTTGTATTAACAAAGGAGTAGGTAGATAGGTAAATAGGTATATAGTAGTAGGTATATTGAGAAGAAATATCACTACATTTTAAGTGCACATTAAATTAAAGTATAATATATGCCAATATTGCATATATCCGTCGAGTTGCGGAAACTTGCCCGTTCTACAATACAATACAATACAATATGCCAATACCTACAAGCGCCTTTACTTCTAGTTACCCACTAATTACTACGGAACCCTTGACTAAGTCATTGACCTGATATGCTCTTGACCCATTATTCTGAACCACTTTAGGCAAATGATAAGACTAGTAAAGATAATAAAATCACACCATTCATACCTTAAAATATGTAATAAAGTATACTGTTACGCCAACCAGGGCCGCCATTAAGACTGAGCAGATGATTAGAGACACGCAGACGCAAGTGCTGACGAAGATGCCCCCTTTTCTTTCATATTGGATGTTGTCTTGATTTTGGGACTCGAAGGCCAGGAACTGGTTTCGGCTGTTTGACAAGCTCATTGCCACAAATCATTCTACGAAAAAAAAGTTCAGTATGAAAACTGTGTTGCTTTGCAGGGCCGTTAGCTAGCAACAAAACTCGCGCGCGATTTCGAGACGTTGCCGTCTAGGTAGGTGCAACCAAATCAATCGACGGATCAAAAACCGCAATGTATTAAAAATCGCAGGTGACTAGTCGCTTAGATCTGTAGAGAGCCTTACAGCCCGTGAGCTTTAAAAAGAACCTTCGGGAATCGGCGATGTCACACGAAGGTAATATTTGCTGTTCTGCTTTTTCATGTGTCACTGTTGATTGATACCCGACGTCTCTGTCTAAAACCCGAAGGTTCTTTTTAGAGCTGACGGACTGTAAATGTTACTGCAATTCTGGCTACGACCCTGCTGTGTTGCCACTCGGCGACACGTTCGAGGTAAACAATGACAACGCTACTCGAATCCCTTGTGGAAGTTCGAAGTTCGAAGCAACGTTGTCACGGCGCTGAACCAGGGCCATAGCCAGAGTAGCAGTCAAGAATGTCAAGATAGGGCGGTGCTAATTTGAGGTAGGTATTAGGCCATGGCATGGTAAATTTTAAGGTCAGGTATTCACATTATGCCTTCGCTGCGCCTGCTCCGCGCCTTCACCTTACTTACTTACTTATTTGGTACAACGACCCAAAATGAATCTTGGTCTCCGATACAGTACAGGACCACGCGATTTTGCTCGGTCCCACGCTATTTCACGCCAGCTTTCACCAGCGAGCGCGCGAGATCATGAAGATCAGCTCCTACTCGTCTGCTCAAGTGCTCAGCAGTACTTAGGATGACCGACAGGACGGCGTCGTTGTCGTCGTCCACCCAAATACCTTCATCTTACGCCGTCTTTGTCTAAGTCTGCTCCACCAGAGAGTCCAGAGATGTGCCAGGATGCGAGGAATGTGTTTATTAAGAACCAATCCCGAGCTGCGTTCACCGATGATTGGCAATTAAACTGATTGTATTAGTTCTTAAGAGTCGCCAGGACGCTCGCGTTCCCATACAAACGTAGTTTAGCTCTCATTTTAAAACGACATGCTTTAGAACCACGAAATTTGGCATGGGCATACTAGTAGTACAGATCTATGTCGGTAATTCGTTTTCGTTGCTAAAAATTGTAATACAAAGGAAATACAGCCAGATACAGATTTACGTAAAAAACTTATTTTTACCACTACATGACCACTGGTCATACTCATTTGGCAGAGGGGAACGCCTGTCAATGGCTACTCCGCTTGGTTTAAAGCTCTAAGGTTCGCACGAACCTAACATCTTTAGGCCTCTACAAACGTAAGCGATTAGTCACCTGCGATTTTTAATACGGTGCGGTTTTTAACCGACTTCAATTCCATTGAGGAAGGAGGTTCTGCATTCGGTTTGGTGTTTTTTTTTATGTATGTTCACCGATTACTCCGAGACCCGTGGTTCGATTTGGGTAATTCTTTTTTTGTTTGGAAGGATCTACATCCAAGGTGGTCCCATATTAATCTGGTGCTGTTCTGATGATGGGATCCATGAGGAATTGAGGGAACTCCTCAATTTTTAAAGGCACATGTATGGTGATTTGGGTGTTTTCTTAAGCTACTGAAGCATTTTCTCACGAAAATCACCAATTTGATGGAGTGGACCTGATGATGATGATTGTTTTGATGAAAATGATGAAATTTTTTTTAAATGTGGATGTTCAGCGATTACTCCAAGACCCGTGGTCCGATTCGAATGATTCTTTTTTTTGTTTAGAAGTAACTACCTCGAAGATGTTCCCACAATAATCTGGTGCTGTTCTGATGATGGAATCGATGAGCAACTGAGGGAACTCCTCAATTTTTAAAGGCACATGTATGGTGATTTGGGTGTTTTCTAAAGTTACTCAAGCATTTTTTCACGAGAACCACCAATTTGATGGAGTGGACCTGATGATGATGATTGTTTTGATGATAATGATGATGTAGGATGTTCAGCGATTACGCCAAGACCCGTGGTCCGATTTGAGTAATTCTTTTTTTGTTTGGAAGAAACTATTTCGAAGATGGTCCCACATTAATCTGGTGCTGTTCTGATGATGGGATCGATGAGCAACTGAGGGAACTCCTCATTTTTTAAAGGCACGTGTATGGTGATTTGGGTGTTTTCTTAAGCTACTCAAGCATCTCCTCACGAGAACCACAAATTTGATGGAGTGGACCTGATAATAATGATTGTTTTGATGATAATGATGAAGATTTTTTTAAATGTAGGATGTTCAGCGATTACTCCAAGACCCCTGCTGGTCCGAATAGAATAATACTTTTTTTGTTTAAAAGGATCTACCTCGAAGATAGTCCCACATTACTCTGGTGTTGTTCTGATGATGGGACCCATGAGCAACTGAGGGAACTGCTAATTTTTTTAAAGGCACGTGTATTTATTTCCTCTCGAAAACCACCAATTTGATGGAGTGGACTTAATGATGAAAAGTCCACATGTGATACGTGGAACTTTCCTTAGATTGAATGGATGTGTTACGAACTTTTTGATATATCTTTAGCGATTTTTCCGAGACTCGTTGTTCGATTTTTATAAATTATATAACCACAAAAAATTGAAAAATAAAAACTTTTTACAAAAAAAAGATAAACCGACTTCAAAAAGGATAAAATGAATCATTATATTATTTATATGCGTTACCAACTGATATGTTTGAAGTCGGTGCCAAGCCAAAAAATTAAATCAGCTTCAAGTATGAACATCACAAAACATCGGTAGGTACTTACTAATAGGTACATAATGCAAAGGTGAATGTGATTCTATCTGTTACATTTTCATGTTTAAACAACTAATCCAATTTTGATGAAATGTGGTACCTATGTATATATACATATATACTCTCATACACGTTTACTTTGTCAATAATCAGAAAAGGCGGCAAATAGAAAAAAATATGTACATAGACGCTTAAGATTGACCTTCCATAGAAAATTCGAATATCGTGCCTTTTTCTACTGACACGGTGGATGTACTGGGTATATCTGAGTATAGAAAAATTAACCTAGCCATTGAATTCCTGTATACTTCGAATTAAACCTTAGATGAAGAAGGATGAATAATTCAAACGAACCACGGGCTTCGTTCGAGATACCGATAGTCCGAACAGTGTCCTAACAAACATAAGACGCATGGCTATACTTTCTGTACCAGCTTGGGCCCTTTGACTCGGTGCAAAGGCGCGCTCTACGGATCATCGACGATCCCAAACTCACGAGCGATATTGAACCTTTGAGTCTAAGGAGGGACTTCGCTTCCTTATGTGTGTTCTGTCGCTTGTATAATGGGTTGTGCTCTGAAGAACTGTTTGATATGATGCCCACGGCTACCTTTTATCACCGCACCGCTCGCCGTCGGCAGGGTGTTCATCCTCACACCCTGGAGCCGAAAGGGTCGCGCACTGCACGGTTTAAGAGGAATTTCCTCCCGCGCACGCTCAGACTGTGGAATGAACTCCCTGCCGAGGTTATCCCAGAGGGCTACAGTATGAGGTTCTTCAAAAAAGGAGTGTATAGGTTCTTAAAGGGTAGGCACCGCGCATGTGAATCCTCTGGAGTTGCAGGCGTCCATAGGCTACGGTAACTGCTTACCATCAGGCGGGCCGTATGCTTGTTTGCTGCCGTCGTAGTATAAAAAAAAAAAAAAAACCTACTTGCTTAACAGTTAACGGTCGAAACGAATGTACCTATACCTAAGTGCAATCCATATCGTATTAGATTAGTTATATAGTAAGACTAACAACTCACTGAACACATCGCCTCGTGCGTATTAACTCTTCCAAATTTGGCTTGGCACCGACTTCAAACATATCAGTTGGTAACGCATATAAATAATATAATGATTCATTTTATCCTTTTTGAAGTCGGTTTATCTTTTTTTTGTAAAAAGTTTTTATTGATCCATCGATTGATTTCATTGCACCTACCTAGACGGCGATGTCTCGAAATCGCGCGCGAGTTTTGTGTCAAAATTGCGCCGATTGTAGAGGCCATTAAAGTAAATAGTTAAGATACTTTTTGCCACACTAAATTGTACCTTTGTCACCTTTTTGTCACTGAGCAAGAAAGATGCTCACGGGAGTCAAGGGAGACTAGAGAAGTAGGAGGCAAGGTTTCCGAATACATTGAAAATCTTTACAATTCTACCATCCTTGTATAATTGGAGTGATAGCAATATCGTTAGCTCTCTCTAACGCATAGCTGCGTCCCGTCCCTATGATGGCCCATCATGTAGAGCCTGTAGAGGCAGCCATACATAGGTACCTACTTATAAGCATACCCCGGGGTTTTCGGTGCGGGAATGTTATACACTAGCCAAATAACAGGTAAAAACTAAAAAACGATACTAATTTAACATTTCTAAGCACATTTGGACCTTACTTCCTACGTTTCATTCATAGTTTGGTAATTACTTAACAATAAACAAAGTTATAAACACACGAAATCATTCCCGCACCGAAAACCCCGGGGTATGCTTATAAGTACTAACTATATAGTATTATATTGTCAACAACGGATGCGGGTGAACCGAAACACATTGCCTCTTTATCTTTTCACGTACGCACCTAGTACCTATCTATCTACATATTATGTGGGTTATTTGGGTATGAAGATTGAACCTTAAATTTTACCCCATAAACAAATAAGTGTTTGTTAGTCAAAAAATAATTTTATTCAATACAAACTTTTAATGCCAACTGTAATTTTCTTGATAAAGTTATCTACTGCTGTACTGCTCAAGAAGATGATTCTAACGGACCTAAACACGATGAGCTTCGATTGGGTTATCACAATATCAAAAATATTGACGATGCATTTAAGGGCATAATTGGTATCGTATTCTGATTATGAAACACTAAGAAAAAAAAATTCCCGCAAAAAAAATTGATTTGTATGGTCCCATACAAAAAAAACTGGCGAATCTTCATGGCACCGCGGTAAAGGCTGGCTCGGCTGCCAATTCGGCTGAGCTCCTCAAGCGGCGCAAATATGCAACCATAAACAGTGGTTGGATATTTGAGCCGTTTGGGGTTGAGACCCTGGGACCCTGGGGAGAAAGCGCTCACAGGGTCTTCAGAGAGTGTAGCCGCAGGCTAGTTGAATTGACGCGTGACCAGAAGGCTGGGTCATATCTAGCACAACGGATCAGCATTGCAATTCAACGGGGCAATGCTGCCAGCCTTCTGGGCACGCTGCCAATCGACGGCGATTTGGGGCAAATTTTTTACTTATAGTTTATTCTTAAGTTTATTTTTTATTTGTTAGCTTTTAATTTTTATAATTACTTATGTTTAAATTTTAGAATGTAATAAACAATAATTTTTAAATTAAAAAAACTGCGTTTAATTTTTTTTCCACCTACTTTTTTACCTTACCTTAAACGGGTCACCAGTAAGTATTTTTGTTACACTCTGTAGGTACCATTGTATATCTTTAGTATCGCCTCTAAATGCCCTTTCATATGATTTTATTCCATACAAATAAAATGACTCAGCAGCTCTAGGGCATGCAAATATCGGACAATTTTCAATACCGGTATTCCGATATTAGGGCTACCTCAATACCGGAATTCCGGTATTGGACATGACCATTAAAAAGTTCTTTAAAGGCTAAAAACAGTTAAAACTCAATAAAGCTTTCCAGTCAATCATATTTTGTTGTACTATGCAATTCGTTAACATAATCAGACGACGTGTTGGTTGATGGTTTTATATTTTTGGTCCAGAAACTGGGTGAATAACGTTTTACATAATTTCATATCACACCTATATTATAGTCTTACATGTCATTGTTTCGTATAAGGCAATAAATAGCATCATGCATATTAAATGTTAATTATAACGTAATTCTAGATTTAAATGTTATATTTACAATTAGTCCAACTATGTACAGTGCCCATATTATCATTGCACCCATTGAGCGTATTGTAAGACATGTGTATTTCTTTGTCTAAGAACATAAGCTATTTCATAAGTTTATTTCTTTATTGCCATAATTTAAAACTTAGGAGATCGTTTTTTGCTTGATTGCAGCTACTAAGACGCTATCTATCCAGTATATTACATAGCAGACATTCAAGTCATTCAAAAAATCAGTAAATTAAAATTTTAGAGAAGAGGAACGTCTTTCATCTAAACTAAACAGATATCGGTGAATCTGTTATTACATAATCAACCAGACTATTCGAATCTTGCGACTTCAACCTCCGATCGATTACTTCAATATAAGAAAATGATTGTTCATTTTATATCAACGCAAATCTCCCTACGCAACCAATCAGCGAAACTTAAACTGAACAAACGAAGATAAATAATGAAGTATACAGCCTAATATTACTGATATTAGGCTAAGTATCTGCAAATTTGGAGTTTTACCTATTAATTTGATCAGTTTTACATACAAATGTACGAACATTTTTCAATACCGAGATTCCGGTATTTCGATATTGCTGGGCCTGTTCAATACCGGTATTGAAATATCGTAAAAATGGGTCCGAGATTCCGGTATTTCGAGATTCCGGAATTCCGGTATTCATGCCCTAAGCAGCTCTTATAAGGGATTTTTTTAAAGGAAATTGTTTTGTCCTCCGATGTGCTTGTGCCGTGCCAAACGGCTAAACTGTACATCTATTTGCGTTTTTTTTGTGTACACCTTCCACTACCTATTGAACTGTGTTTTCAAGTCCAGCTGATGTAATAATGATTAGACACGTGTATGCCATAAATTTTTATCTTATTATTACTCTATTTTATATGCAACGCAATCACCTATTGAAATAGGTTTTTTCAGCAGAACGGATCCGATCTTACACATATTATGTAGATAGCTACATAACATTAACGGGTGCGTCCCATAAGATATAACTACAAAATATATAATTTCATATTAATAACGTTCACAAGATATAATGAACGTTTGCTATAACAACAAAATCAATAATTTTATTAGGAATAACGGTCAATTAATATAATACTCATTTTGTATAATAACTTATCATATAACACTCAAATACTCTAAATTTAGTTAATATAACATACATAACGTATATCGATCATAATATATACTATCTTTTAATATAATAATTATAAAATATAATAGCGTATGATATACTAAATAGGTTATAACTCCATTCCAACCTTTTTCCCCAAAGTGTAATGTTTTCACGGATATCAAACTAAATCAATAGGTAGGTTAGGTTCGTTAGGTAGCTTCAGATGCCCGAAGGGCAAACCGCCCGGAAATAGGAGCCCCGCAAAGCGGGGCTCCGTCTAGTTAAGTTGAGCATTCAACATTTTGAGAATTTTAGAATAGCTAATTAGACGAACTGCTACTTAAAAAATCGTGTAGACCAGTTGCTTTTAGGCCAGTTGATATGTACACGAGCTGCGATTTAGACAACCCGTTATTCTATACGAGCATTATGTATTTTGGTGTTAGATGTATTGAATATTATTCATTATAAATCTAAGGTATTATGAACGTTATACATTATGACCGTTATATACAACGATATTATACTTAAACAACGTTATACTTAACAAAATTAGATATTTTGATGTTATATCAAACGTTCATTATAGACTTTGAACGGTATACAAAACAAGCTTATGCAATATGAGCGTATAGAATATGAATATTATACAATAAGTTCTTATATCTTTTATTACTTACCCAACATTAACAGGCGCAAAGAGAATAACTGTATTGTAAGGTACTTAAGACTTTTCGTTACTGAGGAATTCCTTCATCTGAGATGTTTAAGATTGTATTTATATTGAGTTCTTGAAATAATCGATAATGTCATTTTGACTTGTATTGTTATGACGTTAAAGATCAATTTCGATTTAGATTCGGGAGATAAGATCAATATACACCACCACGTCTAAAAGGCGTAACGGCTGTTGGAAAATCAGTTTGAATTTGGAATTTATGGCACGAGGATACGGTACACATTTGACTGAGTTTTTAATGGTTGTTAATGGTTTGCTGTGTACGATGTGGACCAGTATAACACATGTAGCATTTCGCTTGCAGATTTGTGTGTGACCAATATGTTCTGCGATAAGCTACGATTAGTCGAGTATTTCCAATCACTATTATTTTCATAGAAATACTGATCGCATTTATGGTAGATGCGTCAACCGTGAATGATACGCGATAGACCGGTAATTTGTCTCAGTGATAAGACTCCCATACTTATTGTTGCAAGACTAAATTGTTTTTATGAATATTTCATTGGGTTTATTAAAGTCACACGACTCCGCTGGCTTGGATATACCTGGAGTGGATGGGAGATGATCGAGCTGTAAGCGTATGTGGGGCCCCCGGGTGGAAAACGTCCGTCTGGACCGCCCAGATACCGCTGGATCGACGAAGACCTGATTTTTTTCTTACTTCTTCATAATTAGAATACGATACTAATTACGCCCTTAAAAGGATCACCAGTATTTTTGTTACACTTTGTATTTGTTAATTAATAGGACTAGGAAATTTTCGTAGTAGGAAATTCATGTTAGCTAATCTGGCGCATCTAGCCCATTTTGTTCATCTATTTAATACGGCAATCTAAATCAAGCGAACAGCAGGCGTAAAAAAAAAGAAATGAAAATATGTTTTAATGCTTACTTACCTACTTTTATTTCGTTGGGTAATGGTTTTGACGACTCTAGAGATTTTTAGTGCTTGCTTAACGAATATAGATACAATACATTAAATGCAATTTTGACAAATGTGTCTACTAGCACAAGTACCTATTTCTATTCGTAGATACATATTTACCCAAAAACCCTGTACCTAAGTATTAAATACCTTTGCGTTTCTTTTTTTAAGTTCCTTAAATGTAAGGAACTTAAAAAAAGAAACGCAAAGGTATTTAATACTTAGGTACAGGGTTTTTGGGTAAATATGTATCTACGAATAGAAATAGGTACTTGTGCTAGTTAATTTGTGGGAAATATGTGATAGTCCAAAATCAAAGGGACCATTTGGCGGCCGGCGTTAGGTACACTGTTATCGCTCGATTAAAATATCGAATACGTACAACGTACCATGTTGTTGCCAAATGGTCCCTCTTGATTTGGACTATCACTATCTCACGTGTTTAAGAAAAAATAGAATCCAAAATTTAACCTATTTAGTTAAAACAAAGGCTATACCAATTATGCGCTAGCACTATAGAAGAAATAATATTATTTATAGGTAGGTAACTTTGCTATTGAATGGGCCAAGTTGACACGGCCATAACCTCAGTTTTACAAACAAATACATACCAACTTAGATTCCAAAATGAGCTTCATCAAACAAAACAAAACACTAGCACACACGAAACACCAAAAATGAAAAAAAAAAGAATAAATTCAAATTTTAAACCGTTCGGATGTCACAAGCAGCGCATACCCTGTTCTACGCTAATATGAAAACTCGCACGGTATTTCACGTTTTACGCAATTTTATAAAGAACCACTGCACTTCTTAATAATGTTCCTCGTTACACTTGAAATTGTTGCTCGCAGAGGGGAGGGGCAGGTCTAGGTTCATTGGTGAAAAGGAAATTCTACCTACACCAATGATTTCGACCTTGCCGTAAATGTCTGGTTTTTAAAGACAATCTGCATGTGATGTTAATAACATATTTCTATAGCGCATTGTGCTATTGTTTATCGACTGTTTTCAGAAATTTGACACCGTTAAATTAACAGATGCGAGTGATTCATTCGGCCGTTATGAGTAATTAATTTTGAGTTTAAAAGTAGGATCGGATTTTGCTGTCATTATTTTTACGTAGGAATCGCTTTAAGAGGATGATAAGAGCTAAATTCTCTCCCTATCTTTTTCAGCGCGAGCGAAAGAGAAACACTGCGTTACGATTAATATAGGAGCTCAATGCAAATTTTGCAAAATGATGAATTAAAAAAAAACTATGCACTAATTGAAAAATATAAGGCAACGAAGTTTTTAGTATTAGTGTGGTGGAGTTTTGTCCTTAATTACAGACATATAAGCCAAGAAACTAAAGACGTGCAATTGTTTAAAGCTAATTTTAAGATGTAACTTTGCAATTATTTTCTATCGAGCCGATTTCGTCCAATCGTGTATTGGAATTAAGGAAGTTCTTTTAAATATAATGAATATTAACATATATTTTTTTTACTTTTCCAAAACAAGTAGTTACAGCTATATGACTGTTTAAGTAAAGTCAATTTGAAGGTCATCGGGTGTTGTCAGCCTCTATCATTACAAGTATTTACTTACTTTAACTCGTCCCGTTGTCTGTAATCAATGTAAGGCTGGCTCTACATGATAGGCCATCATAGGGACGCAGCTATACGACAGAACGAGATCGCAATATCGTTAGCTCGCTCTAACGCATAGCTGCGTCCCTATGATGGCCCATCATGTAGAGGAGCCATAATACTATGTTGACATGGAGTTGATCTGATGATGGAGCTGGAAGGTGCTCATGAGAACTCCTCAACTCAGGGGTCTTCAAACTATGCGCCGCGGCGCCCTGGTGAGCCGTTGCAAGTACAGAGGGGCGTCGTGCGTGAGGCGATCCTCCTCATCATAATACCTACCCTACCTGACTATTTCAAACATCCAGAATTTCTTTGGGGGGGAGCACTTTCCTACAAAAAATCTTACGGTCCCCACCTATGGCCCCCTATACAAAACATGCGGCAATTGCCCCTGTTGCCCCATGTATCCGCGCCTGGTTAGGGCGCCGCGATATATTTTTATACTGGCAAGTGCGCCGCGTACTTAAAAAGATTGAGAACCTCTGCCTCAACTATTCAACATTATCCCGTCGTGTTTGGGCTCGTTGCATTCGTCTTGGTGAGTAGTTAGGGATTGTACAAAAATACAGTTAGAAATCAAGAAAAGCTTGTCACAAATTTTAATCACGATATCAATATGGAAGTAGGTATCTGTCAAAAATATTCTTAATAGGTACAATCTTACACAAATTGACCTCGTCCCACAGTAAGCTCAATAAGGCTTATGTTATGGGTACTTAGACGACGATATATATATATATATTATAGATAGGTAGATGCAGATAAATACTTCATCCTCATCATCATCATCATCTCAGCCATAAGACGTCCACTGCTGAACATAGGCCTCCCCTTTACTTAAATACATAGAAAACATCTATAACTCAGGAACAAATATCCGTGATAGGCAGACAAATAAATGCCCTGAGCAGGATTCGAACTCGGGACCTCCGCTTTATAGGCTTATTAAAAGATAAAAAAAAAGATAAAAGATATTTATTCTTCAATTTAGGCACATTACAATGCACTTATGAACGTCAGAGAGAAAAGAAACTACCACCGGTTCTTTAGTCCATTGAATAAAAAGTTCTAGAGTGCGTGAGTTAGTAACGTAAGATGTTTCTTCGGAAACATGTCAAGAGTCCCTAGGTAATAAACATACTAAAACCCCGTGGGGGGAGGGGGGGGAAAGGGTCCATTTTTTCATTTTTCGCTTAAATCTCAAAAACGGTACATGTTAGAGAAAAACTTTCAAGGAAAAGTTGAAAGGCCATAAAATTATCTACAAGTTGTCCCTAAATCATTTTTTTCTATTCCCAGCCGTTTCTGAGTTACACGCAGTAAAAAATGATTTTGGCTCAAACAATTTCCCCATACTACATACCCATGTTTATCACATCAATCGATCAAAAAATATTTCTTTCTTCCAAAAAACTCAAATGAGCAACTTGTGACCGGTAGGTACTGATGGATTGCTCTTAATTAGGTCTATAATTGGTAAAATAAACACATTCCTCCATGGAAGCCTTTAGGAGGAATCGATTGTCAAAATATTATATTAGGGTAGTTTGAGTTACTGAACTTGATCTTTTTATTTTTTTCTTCCAAAAAACTCAAAAGTGCAACTTGTGAACGGTACAGATAGATTGCTCATAATTAGATCTATCATTGATAAACATACCAGATTCCACCACGGAGGCGTTTACGGGGAATTGAATTTTATTAGGGTAGTTACGATACTTGAACTTTTTATTTTTTTTCTTCCAAAAACCTCAAAAGTGCAACTTGTGACCGGTACTGATAGATTGCTCTTAATTAGGTCTATCATTGGTAAAAAAAAACACATTCCTCCATGGAAGCCTTTAGGAGGAATCGATTGTCAAAATATTATATTAGGGTAGTTACGCAACTTGATCTTTTTATTTTTTTTCTTCCAAAAAGCTCAAAAGTGCAACTTGTGACCGGTACCGATAGATTGCTCATAATTAGGTCTATCATTGATAAAAAAAACAGATTCCACCATGGAGGCGTTTAGGAGGAATTGAATTTTATTAGGGTAGTTACGATACTTGAACTTTTTTTTTGCTCAAATGTTCAGCGGCATGCCTTCATTGCCAAGGGAAATGCCTTAACAGCGTATCCATTCAGGAAGATGATGATGATGGTGATGGTGATGATGAAGAGCTTCACCACGAATCACCTACATCTGAGGATGAACAAATAATAGAAGAACTCTTAACAGGACCGTCCCAACCCAAAAGGATGAAAAAGTAGTCATCATCATCACCATCATCATCATCATCATCATTATCATCGTCATTTCTTACAATCCACAACAAAAACGGAGAAAAAAACGGTCGTCTGCGGGCACCCTAAGTTGGTAAAATAAAAAGTTTTCGAATTTTTCACCTTTCATGGGATGTAGCTCGAAAACGGCTGGGAATAGAAAAAAATGATTTAGGTACAACTTGTAGATAATTTTATGGCCTTTCAACTTTTCCTTGAAAGTTTTTCTCTAACATGTACCGTTTTTGAGATTTAAGCGAAAAATGAAAAAATGGACCCTTTCCCCCCCTCCCCCCACTCCGGGGCTCCTCCTAGTGTCCCGGGGTTTTAGTATGTTTATTACCTAGGGACTCTTGACATGTTTCCGAAGAAACATCTTACGTTACTAACTCACGCACTCTAGACCCCCCTTGGAGGGACTCATTCAATGGACTACTAACCCTAGACCTCTGACCCGAGAAGTATTACTTATTACCGGCAAGAAACTCGGCGGGACTTATTTTTTCAAAACAGTACTACAAATACATTAAAGATACTATATACAATAATGCGTAGTTCTTCAAGAAGGCATATCAAAACAGCTTGAGAGACAGACATGTACCTGCCTATTGTGTAATTAAAATGAAAAATAAAAATAAAATCCAAATCTGACTGCTTCGCAATACGTTTGATATTCTTTCTTACTTGAACTGTGTCCTCTAAATGTTAGATGATTTTATAGATTATTATTATTATTATATATTTATATTATTATATAGGCAGGGTCACTACCGACTGGGCTAGGAGGCCGTATGCTTTTATTACTCCACTTCTGACAAGTGGAGTAATAAATGGTTTATTCTTTAACTGGGTTCTATAACTTTTATAGTTTAAGGCACTGGTCCCACCGCGAGCTTTAGTAAGCTATGAGCTATCGGCTATAAACACGAACAAAAGATAAGCACTCCCGTGTAAATAAAAGAGACACGGCGATATTTATATTATTTATAGCTCACCACTGGGCGAGTAACTATAAATATCGCCGTGTCTCTTTTATTTACACGGGAGTGCTTAACTTTTGTTCGTGTTTATAATCGATAGCTCATAGCTTACTAGCTCGCGGTGGGACCAGTGCCAAAATGATAAATCCATTTATATGAGAACATTTTTATTTGGAGACGCCATATTAGAATACAAAGAGTCTAAGGTTTTTTCTTTTTTTTAATATTCATAGACAAGAATACCATAACAACTAATATGACCAGTATGAATCATCTACCGTATCATTATGAACGATTCTTCTTCGAGACAGTACAATGTCTTTATAGACGGAGAGTTGGCCCCGGAAAATATGACACAATAATTAATTAGAGCAAAAGAAACACCTCTAGTTAGTTAGCTATAAGTACTATACTATCCTTATTTCTAACTAACCAAATACAGCTTTTTAGAAATGAAATGAAATGAAAAGGATTTATTGCCACAAAACAAAATTAAATTATATGAACAGTAAACTACCTACACTAATTAAAATTAAAATTATTCTACGAACTTATTTCTAAAATCATTTTGTGGCAAGGCAAACGGTCTTGGCGTCAGCATAATGCATAAGATCGCATCCCATATGGGTGACGATTTAGCGCTGTTTTTCAGCCAGTACCAGGTATTTTTCATCAACTGAAATACTGAAATACAGTACCAAAAAAAAATATAAATCATTTGCACGTAAGCCACGCAGGCAATTTCGGTCAACCTCAATGAACTGACATCGCACTGAGAAAATGAAACAGCTAGAAATAAATAAGATTTGCTATTTACAACCGAGTGACTCGCTTCGCATGGAGCCTGCAAAGTTCGTTGCTAAAATCATAGAAGTCAACTTGGCTAACGTAGGGGAAGATGGGGAGGCTTCGTACACTTTTTTTTCGGAGCCTTGTAAAACAAAATGTAACAGATATTTTACAATGAAACGAATGCTATGTTATTGTCCATTTATCTGCCTATAATTATAGCGCATTTCTGGCTTGATATAAAGCAACTTAGCCAAGCTATAACAATTTTTCCAAAAAATGGGAACTGTACGAATTCACCCCACCACGCGGGGTAGCTCCGTACACTATTCGTTTCTCCCCGGGATTCATGATTTTACCAGCTATTTCGCCAGTTTCAATCACTTTTTCAACATATCTTACTGACCTGTTTTTGCAATTATGTTATTCTTGATTTTAACTTACATGGGGTGCATTCGTACAGTATGAAATTACATACATTTTTAGTGTACGAAGGTACCCCAATCCAACGGACCAGAAAAAAATCAAAATAAAAAAAATATCGTTAATATAATCCCAAAAGTATTGTTTAAATAACAATATTTAGCATATATTTACAAACAATACTAAAGCATTTTTTCTAAGTCCATCCAAACTTTTTGGAAACAAACGCATTCAAAGGAGAACTCAAAATTACTTGCGAGTGGCGAAAACACATATCAGCTCTTTCTGGCGAAATCTTGTACCGCACTGCCATTACTTTTGGAAGGTAGCCTATGCATGTAAGTAGCCGTGTTGCATACAAATATGAACGCTTCAGCGTGTTGGATAGCCGAGATATTACCACTGTACGAAGGCTCCCAGTGTACGAATCTACCCTGTCTTCCCCTACGTATGTGAAACTATACCATTAAATTAGTTAAAAATAAATAAGAGAATCAGGTAGGTAAGGGTTATATTCAGGGCTTGTATACCGGTTAATTTTTCGTACCGGTTAGAGCCACATTTTAAGAGCCTAACCCATAATAAAGGTTACGCTCGCAGGGAACGAAATCCTTTTACCGGTTAGGGGAGCGCTCTCTCCGTGTGAGCGAAGACTAGGGTGAATGACCGCTCGGCGCTCGCTTTACTCGATTTGTTTGCTATGGTATTAGATTTGATTTTTAATCGACTTCAAAAAAAAGGAGGTTTCGCAGTTCGACCCGTATGTTTGTATGTATGTTTGTACGTATGTTTGTATGTATGTTTGTTCGCGATTATCTCGCGGTTGGCTGAAACGATTTTGATGCGGTTTTCAGAACAGTATACACACTGCAGAAGGTTTTAGAATAGAAAAGGGGTCGTTCATTTATTACGTAAGCCAATTTTTGCCATTTTTTGTTCCCTTCTGCCCCTTCGGAAGAAAAAGATCCTCCTCTTATAAGTAGGAATAAGGCATGGTCAACCCCCCCCCCCCCTAAATTGTTAAACGTAATAAATGAATGGCACTGAAAAGGATACCCGTGACGTCGTCCGCACAGACACAGATCCTTTATTAAGCGATATATTAGTTCAACTCGACCGATTTTTCACCGCATTAATAACTATGAGCAACAAATGAAGTCGGTTAGAAAAAGGGGTCGTCCATTTATTACGTAAGTAAATTTTTGCCACTTTTTAACCGACTTCAAAGGAGGTTCTCGTGGTCTTTTTCATCACCGTCTTCTTCTACTTCTTCTTTATCTTCGTATTTTTCTTATTATTCTTCATTATCAATATTAGCATCATCTTCTACATTATCACCATATTCGCCTTCTTCATCTTCATCATCATCATATCTTCCTTTATTATATTTGTCGTCTTTTCGTCCTTATTCATCGTCATCTTCATCATTGTATTCTTCTTCGTCACCATCATCATCATTATTTTTATTATCTTATTGTTCTTCGTCTTCTTCATCTTCATCATCTTAATCTTCTTCGTCGTCTTCTTCTGATATAGCATAGAATCTTTCGCTTATGAGTATATTAGTGGTTGCCCTGTTATCAATGCAGGTCATGACATACAGTTTCTGAACTATTTTAATACGGTTTATAGTATGTGTACAGAGGCCTGCCATCCGTCCGGGTTTCCCCGGATTTGTCCTAGTTTGGAGGCCGTCCGGGGTGTGTCCGGGGGGGTTTTCAATAAGTGTCCGGGGAAAACCCGGACGCTTATTGAAAAATAAAGCGATTTTTTTTTCATAATTTTAGGACACGTCCGGGGGAAAAGTACTATTTACGCCACATGTCCGGGTTTTTTAAATCTTTGTCCAGGTTCGGCGAATTTAGAGATGGCAGCCCTATACAGATAAACTAACGTATGCAGCTGTGCGTAATTAGGACCCTTATTACGAAACAGTTATATAACTACTACATTATCCGCGATTATCTCGCGTTTGGCTTAATCAATTTTGATGCGGGTTCCATAAAGGTATTAGTTTCATTCTGGAGAAAGTTTAAGTATACGGCCAGGTGGGTGACAATTAGATTAAGCTCCCATTGCATGAAACGTTACCTCACACGGTGGCAGAGCAGACACATACTACAGCGATAGATAATACTTAGGAACACTGGACTATAGTAGGTTGCCATGGCACAGCCTGGAAGAACATAGTTTTTTTTGAATTTTAAAACGTCAATTTTTACCAAAATTTACATCATAAGGTGGCAGATCGAAACCTTTACCCATCGAAAGAGACCCCTTTGCTGACCCGAACCCACATAGGTTGCCAGCCCTAAACCTGGTAGATTTCCAGGTCAGCCATGTTTTATGAGGCCAAAAAATGGGGTAATTTACCTCATCAGGTGGCAAGCTGAAATTGATGCAGATCGATAGCCCTTGGCGTGCCATTCACGAATATGTAGGGTTGCCTGCCATCAGCCTGGTAGTTTTTCTGGTCAGCCTCCTCAAAGTATCGATTTAGTAACTTGGACCAACGAGAAATTCATGTACAGACGCTAAAATTCGTGGAATATTTTAGTGCGAACCGTGATATTTAATTAAAATATATATATTGACAGTCTTGCAATACATACGTGTTGAAATAATAGGGTAAATGAACCAGTTCTGGTCATTTCTCACTAATTATATAGATGACTACCGGAAAACTTAGACTGCGGGTAATATTGAGGACGCCGCGACAATAAATCATCAGTGTGTGACGTAAAATTGGTTATTCACTTCATTTCCGCAATCTGATATTACTGCTTCGCTTAAATATGCTCAATCTGTGGGTGAAAAAACACCCTGACTTGGGTACTTTGATAACTGCGTGAAGTCATAATATATACGACCGACGCCTACCAGAGCACTCTCTACTACTGAAAGGTAAGCATCCTTCATGCGCATAGACTATAGGGCTGCTATCCCCTGGTAATAAGCCGCGCCCATGCATCCCGTATCCGTCATGACAGTATTTTCAAATATGAGAAATAAATGTTTCCGTTCAAGTTCAAAGTTCACTTAATGTTAAACGTGATATATACCTAAGATCTACGTACGGTCATGCTGGATATTATAATTATGTAGAAATCATAGGACATCATTAATCACTAAGTATTTTGTTCTTACCTCTTTTCCATTTCAATTGGGATTGGGCCTCTTCGTATGTGTAGGCACCAGGACTTTCAGTCTTGGGTATTCGATGGTTCGTTATTCAGGGCCGAACCCGCATAGGTCGCCAGCCCCAAGCCTGAGAGATTTCAAGGTCAACCATGTTCCATGAGGCCACTAAATGGGATAATTTACCCCATCAGATGGCAAGATGAAACTGATGTAGATCGATAGCTCTAGGCGTTCCATTCACGAGAATATAGGTTTGCCCCGTGTGCCTGCCATCAGCCTGGTAGTTTTTTTGGTTAGCCTCCCTAAACTATCGATGTTAATATCTTGGAAACAAGAGAAATTCGCGTAGAGACAATTCAAAACATTCAAAGTATATTTAAATGCAAACCTTGATATTTAATTAAATCTACACATTGTGAGTCTTGCACTTCATACGTGTTGAAATAATAGGGCAAATGAATCAGTTGTGGGCATTTCTCATTAGTATCTTCGGTTTTTAGGGTTCCGTAGCCAAAATGGCAAAAACGGAACCCTTATAGTTTCGCCATACCCGTCCGTCCGTCCGTCCGTCCGTTCGTCCGTCCGTTCGGACGTATGAAGTGCAAGACTCACAATGTGTAGATTTAATTAAATATCAAGGTTTGCATTTAAATATACTTTGAATGTTTTGAATTGTCTCTACGCGAATTTCTCTTGTTTCCAAGATATTAACATCGATTGTTTAGGGAGGCTAACCAAAAAAACTACCAGGCTGATGGCAGGCACACGGGGCAAACCTATATTCTCGTGAATGGAACGCCTAGAGCTATCGATCTACATCAGTTTTATCTTGCCATCTGATGGGGTAAATTATCCCATTTAGTGGCCTCATGGAACATGGTTGACCTTGAAATCTCTCAGGCTTGGGGCTGGCGACCTATGCGGGTTCGGCCCTGAATAACGAACCATCGAATACCCAAGACTGAAAGTCCTGGTGCCTACACATACGAAGAGGCCCAATCCCAATTGAAATGGAAAAGAGGTAAGAACAAAATACTTAGTGATTAAGTGAACTTTGAACTTGAACGGAAACATTTATTTCCCATATTTGAAAATACTGTCATGATGGATACGGGATGCATGGGCGCGGCTTATTACCAGGGGATAGCAGCCCTATAGTCTATGCGCATGAAGGATGCTTACCTTTCAGTAGTAGAGAGTGCTCTGGTAGGCGTCGGTCGTATATATTATGACTTCACGCAGTTATCAAAGTACCCAAGTCAGGGTGTTTTTTCACCCACAGATTGAGCATATTTAAGCGAAGCAGTAATATCAGATTGCGGAAATGAAGTGATTAACCAATTTTACGTCACACACTGATGATTTATTGTCGCGGCGTCCTCAATATTACCCGCAGTCTAAGTTTTCCGGTAGTCATCTATATAATTAGTGAGAAATGACCAGAACTGGTTCATTTACCCTATTATTTCAACACGTATGTATTGCAAGACTGTCAATATATATATTTTAATTAAATATCACGGTTCGCACTAAAATATTCCACGAATTTTAGCGTCTGTACATGAATTTCTCGTTGGTCCAAGTTACTAAATCGATACTTTGAGGAGGCTGACCAGAAAAACTACCAGGCTGATGGCAGGCAACCCTACATATTCGTGAATGGCACGCCAAGGGCTATCGATCTGCATCAATTTCAGCTTGCCACCTGATGAGGTAAATTACCCCATTTTTTGGCCTCATAAAACATGGCTGACCTGGAAATCTACCAGGTTTAGGGCTGGCAACCTATGTGGGTTCGGGTCACCAAAGGGGTCTCTTTCGATGGGTAAAGGTTTCAATCTGCCACCTTATGATGTAAATTTTGGTAAAAATTGACGTTTTAAAATTCAAAAAAAACTATGTTCTTCCAGGCTGTGCCATGGCAACCTACTATAGTCCAGTGTTCCTAAGTATTATCTATCGCTGTAGTATGTGTCTGCTCTGCCACCGTGTGAGGTAAGGTTTCATGCAATGGGAGCTTAATCTAAATGGAACGCTGTGTTTTTAGTGGCCATAACTCCGAAACCAATGATTTTTGAGGTTGCTATTAAGAAGGATATAATAGTACATTTTATGTAGTATGTTTGTAAGTAGGTATGTATGAGTGTATTTGTTACAATCTGGCTGGAGGTTTTGGTTTAGGGTCAGTTGGACGACAGTCACTTTCATTTTAAGTTGCCACCATTATTTGCATAAAAAGATATAGTTTACTCATTAGTTAAGTTCTTGCACTATTGACCCAGTCCAAAGTGACAGAGAAGTGGTTTGGCACAGACTTCAAAAATTAAGTAAATACCCAGATCATTATTAAATTACTTTTTATCTCTTAATAGCAAACCTCTAAAATCATCGGTTTCGGAGTTATGGCCACTAAAAAAAACAGCGTTCCATTGTCACCCACCTGGCCGTATACTTAAATCTTCTCCAGAATGAAACTAATACCTTTATGGAACCCGCATCAAAATTGGTTCAGCCAAACGCGAGATAATCGTGGATAATGTAATAGTTATATAACTGTTCCGTAATAAGGGTCCTAATTACGTACAGCTGCATACGTTAGTTTATCTTAACATAAACCATATTAAAATAGTTCAGAAGCTGTATGGCCTGTATGTCATGACCCGCATTGATAACAGGGCAACATACTCATAAAGAAAGATTCTATGCTATATCAGAAGAAGACGACGAAGAATAAGATGATTAAGAAGACGAAGAACAATAAGATAATAAAAATGATTATATTATGATGGTGAAGAAGAAGAATACAATGATGAAAACGACGACGAATAAGAAGGAGAAGACGACAAAGATAATAAAGAAAGATATGATGATGATGATGATGATGATAAAAAAGAACATGGTGATAATGTAGAAGATAATGCTAATATTGACAATGAAGGAGAATACGAAAAATGCGAAGATGAAGAAGAAGTAGAAGGCGGTCATGAAAAAGACCACAATGAAGTTGAACAAAGGGAAGATAATAATGATGAGGAAGAAGACAAATAAGAAGAATAAGACGAATTTGATGAAGAATATGATGATAATGAAGATGAAGAAGGTAACGATGAAGAAGATATCAAAGAACAAGATAAAGAAGAAGACAATTATAACGATGAAAATGTTGATGAAGATCAAGATGTTTATCAAAAATAATAAGAATTAGACGAAGATGATGAAGAAGAAGATGCAGAAGACAACGATGAAGAAGGCTAATGAAGAAGGGAAAGAAAAAGAATAAAAAGGAGAAGACAGGGAAGATTGTTCAAACTAATATAAACTTTATTTATAGTTATTAATGCGGTTAAAAATCGGTCGAGTTGAACTACTTTATCGCTTAATAACGGAACCATGTTTACGACGTCACGGGTGTCCTTTTGGATCCCATTCATTTATTACGTAGGTATGAAAATTTAGGGGGGGGGGGGGATTGACCATGCACTACGACTTTTTCTCTAAAGTGGCAAAAATTGGCTTACGTAATAAATGGATGACCCCTTTTTCTATTCTAAAACCTTTCCAGAGTGTAACAAATACTTTTCTGAAAACCTCATCAAAATCAGTTCAGCCAAACGAGAGATAATCGCGAACAAACATACATACAAACATACTTTCATACAAACATACATACAAACATACGGGTCAAACTGAGAACCTCCTTTTTTTTGAAGTCAACAATTAAAAAGTGGCAAAAATTTACGTACGTAATAAATGGACGACCCCTTTTTCTAACCGACTTCATTTGTTGCTTATAGTTATTAATGCGGTTAAAAATCGGTCGAGTTGAACTAATATAACTTAATAAAAGATCCGTGCGGACGACGTCACGAGTATCCTTTTCGGTGCCATTCATTTATTACGTATAACAATTAAGGAGGTGGGGGGGACCGTACCTTACTTCTACTTATAAGAGGAGGATCAAAAATTGGCTTACTTAATAAATGAACGACCCCTTTTTCTATTCTTAAACCTTCTCCAGATTGTAACAAATACTGCTTTGTAAAAACCGCATCAAAATCGGTTCAGCCAAGCGCGAGATAATCGCGAAGTAACATACATACAAACATACGGGTCAAACTGAGAACCTCCTTTTTTTTGTCGGTTAAAAAATGAATTATTAATTTAGTTGACTATCGTCCGTTACCAGCAATAACAATAACGAGTGCTCGTTATTGTTATTGGTATAGTCGCCATCAAATATATCGGAGCGGCCAGGGTACACAAAAATATCTGAACATGCACTTTATCGCCTTGACAATAGAGGCGTTGTTCAGATATTTGTGACCACCTTGGCCGCTCCGATATATTTGATGGCGACTGTACATAAGCAAGGTTATTTTGCCTACCATCATCCCAACAATAATGGACATACAACACAAGCCGCAGGGAGCGGAGCGCCACCGCCGCCACCGGTCATTGCTCCCGTCGAATTACCGGTTAGAAAAGGCTCCGACATAACGTTCCCAAATCATTTCGTTCGAACGTAACCCAAATAGAAAAACCGGTTTAACCTCTTTCATACCGGTTTATTTGTAACCGGTTACAAGCCCTGGTTATATTTACTAGGACACTTATTTGGATTTAAATGAGTGATTGGTAAAAATAACCAAGAATATTTAGCAATAATTGCTTGTTTGTCATTAACAAAGCTTTATTCCGTGTTTTAAATAATGTCTTGGTTGTATGCAACCAAAAATATCTTAACCGAGCCAAATTGGTACTTTGCTATCACACAATTTTTTCCGTGCGCTATTAAAAATTATCAGGCGCTACATTTTATTAGGGTTTCGTACCCAAAGTGTAGAACCCTAAAAATGGGACCCTATGGTCACTTTTATCGTGACGTGCCACGGCACGGTAAAACTCTATACACTGAAAAAAAAAACGGGGAGCCCACTGAGATTAATTTTTTCTGTTTATTCAGTAAACTTTTCCGTAATCTCAGTAGATAATAATATTTTTCAGTATAGTTTCATTCATAAATATAGTCAAAGTTTATAGTCTATGATAAATTTATGAATGAAACCATAAAGTTTTACCGTGGCGTGGCACGTTACGATAAAGTATAAAAACGACCGATTACTAAGACTCCGCTGTCCGTCCGTCCGTCTACCCCTAATTCACCATCCGTGATAGTTAGACGGTTGAAATTTTCACACTTTTTGAAATAATACTAGAGGAAGACGGCGTCAGATCATCAGAGAGAAGCTGTTGAATGACCACGACCCTCAGTGATGAGGAAACCGATGCAAGGAGGATGTGGAGGAGGAATAAATACTAAAAAACGTAATAAAATAAACATTTAAGGGGGCTCCCATACAACGAACATGATGCAGACCTTCGTGCACGAGTTCGACTCGCAATTGGCCGGTTATTTATTAGACAAAGAAGTAAGCATATAATGCTCCCTCCACACAGTTACAGGGACCGAGGGAAGAGCGAGCGTGAATAGCAAGTTTTACAACGGCGCGCCCTATTTACGCACCCTGCCGGCCCTCCCTCAGTTCTTAAGGCCTTTACAAACGTAAGCGACCAGTCACCTGCGATTTTTAATACATTGCAGTTTCTGATCCATCAATTGATTTCGTTGCAGCTACACGGAGAGAAAAAATTTACTAGATATAAGTAAAAAATAGTCATTCCCAGGACAAGTAAACGTTTACTAAAAACAAGGAAACTTTTGCTAAAAACAAGTACACGTTTACTAAAAACAAGTAAACTTTACTAAAAACAGGGAAGCGTCTAGTTGTTTTTAGTAAACGTTTACTTGTTTTTAGTAAATTGTTTACTTGTCCTGGGAATTACTATTTTTTACTTGTTTCTAGTAAAATTTTCTCTCCGTGTACCTATTACCTAGACGGCAATGTTTCGAAATCGCGCGCGAGAGGTTTGTGGTAAAATTGCGCCGATTGTAGAGGCCATTAGTTATCTTGCCTTTATGGCTCCTCTACATGATGGCCCTTCATAGGGTCGGAGCTATGCGTTAGAGGGAGCTAACGATATTGCAATCTTGTTCCGTAAGTTCCGTAAGTTCTTACTTAGACTAAGGTCTAAACTACACGAACAGCGTCCCAGATGTAATTTCTATGTGTACTGTTAAGGTATCTACTTGTACCTACTTAATAACTTGTAACTATCTAACTTCATACAAGCTGTATCTAGGAAAGTTCACTGTAATCTGCCGTTGTTATCTTTATTTGATAACATTATAACTAGGTACAATACACTTAAATATAAATAAAAAGTAATTTTATGGCCGTATGCTTGTTTACCGCCGTCGTGGTATATAAAAAAATCTTAAATAAATATAGGTATACTAAAATAACGAATTCCCGTGCGGCATGGTGCCGTAGATGCTGCCGATGCTGGCAGCATTCCCTCTCTGTATGGCAATACGTAACAAAAAAAACTTTTTACAATAAAAAGATAACCTACTTCAAAAAGGATAAAATGTATCATTATATTATTTATATGCGTCACCAACTGATATGTTTGAAGTCGGTGCCAAGCCAAATTTGGAAGAGTTAATACGAACGAGGCGATGTGTTCAGTGAATTGTTCTTTTTACTATCTATCTAATCTAATACGGTATGGATTGCACGTAGGTACACATTCGTTTCGACCATGCGTTACCCTTTAGGCAAGTAGGTACAGAAAATATAATCATGCGTCTTATGTTTGTTAACACACTGTTCGGACTATCCGTTTCTCGAACGAAGCCGTTGGTTCGGTTTGAATTGTTTATCATTCCTCATTTAAGGTTAAATTCGAAGTATAAAGGAATTCAATGCCTAGATTAATTTTTCTATACTTACTCAGATACACCCAGTACACCCACCGTGTCAGTAAAAAGGCACGATATTCAAATTTTCTATGAAAGGCCAATCTTACGCGTCTACATTGTTTTTTCTACTCTATTCCGCCTTTTTCTGATTATTGAAGTAGAAGTAGTGTATCAGAATATATACAAAATTGGATTATTAGTGTAGATATGAAAATGTAACAGATAGAACCTTTGCATTATTAGTACCGATGTTTTGTGATGTTCATTTGATGAAGCTGATTTGGCCGGTTTTGTATTTTTGGCTTGGCACCGACTTCAAACATATCAGTTGGTGACGCATATAAATAATATAGTGATTCATTTTCTCCTTTTTGAAGCCGGTTATCTTTTTTTTGTAAAAAGTTTTTATATTTCCATTTTGAGTGGTTATATGTTTATCAAAATCGGTCAACAAGTCTTGCAACAATCGATAAAGATATATCAACAAAAAGTTCATAATACACCCATTCAATCTAAGAATTCCTCATGGATCCCATCATCAGAACATCACCACATAAATATGGGACCACCTTGGATGTAGATCCTTTCAAACAAAAAAAAATTACTCAAATCGGACTACGGGTCTCGGAATAATCGGTGAACATACATAAAAAAAACCGGCCAAGTGCGAGTCGGACTCGCGCACCGAGGGTTCCGTAAAAACCTATAACAATTGCTATTTCTTATGATTGCGTGGACATGAAAGTTTCGTTTTGCTACAGCAGAAAGATATTATAAAGCTGAGTATATATGTGAATTCCAATTTAATTTAATACCTCTATGCGTTTACAAGGAAACAGGTAGTAAGTTTAAAATTTAAAAAAATATTTTATGTACGATTTTACTAAAAATGTCTACTTTTCGTAATTTTTCCTTTGTCTGTGCTATATGAAGTTTCTTCGTGACAAGTTTCAAGTTTCTGAGTTTACGGGAAGTACCCTTTAGGTTTTGAGTTTCTTGCGAGTACTCAGCTCCAAAATATGCTACTTAAATTGCTATTTCTTTTGATTGCGTTGGTTTAAAAGTTTGGTTTTGCTACAGCTGAAAGGTATTACAGACCTAAGTATTTGATATAAATTTCAATTTAATACCTTTACGCGTTTACGAGTAAAAAGGTAGTAAGTTTAAAATTTAAAAATATATTTTTTGTATGATTCTACTAAAAATGTCTACTTTTTATAATTTTTCCTTTGTCTGTGCTATATGACGTTGCTTCGTGCCAAGTTTCAAGTTTCTGAGTTTACGGGAAGTACCCTTTAGGTTTTGAGTTTCTTGCGAGTGCTGAGTTTCAAAATATGCAACTTAAATTGCTATATCTTTTGATTGCGTTGACAAAAAAGTTTGGTTTTACTACATCTGAAAGGTCCTATAGCCATGAGTATTTTACATGAATTTCAACTTAATCACTTCACGCGTTTACGAGGAAATAGGTAGTAAGTTTAAAATTATAAATATATATTTTTTGTATGATTTTACTAAAAATGTCTACTTTTTATAATTTTTCCTTTGTCTGTGCTATATGACGTTGCTTTGTGCTTAGTTTCAAGATTCTGAGCTTACGGGAAGTACTCTTTAGGTTTCGAGTTTCTCGCGAGTACTCAGTTTCAAAATATGCAACTTAAATTGGTATTTCTTTTGATTGCGTTGACATAAAGATTTGGTTTTGCTACATCTGAAAGGTTCTATAGCCTTGAGTATTTGACATGAAGTTCAATTTAATAACTTCACGCGTTTACGAGGAAAATGGTAGTAAATTTAAAAAAATTAAAATATTATTTTTTTGTGTGATTTTACTAAAAACGTCTACTTTTCGTAATTTTTACACGACTGCCCAAAAAAAGGAGTGTATTGTTTTCAGGGTTCATGTATGTATGTGGGTAAAATAAAATTCTTTGTTCCACTAGAACAACTGAACGGCTGAACCGATTTAGATGTATGGGGTATCATTAGAATCGTTACGTTATCCCAAGTAACATAGGCTATGTGACGTCACAGTAAAAACAATATGGCGGACAAAATATTCCAGATTGCGCAGCCCTAAGAAAATTTTTTTTTGCAAACCTATCGAGTGGGGTATCAAAATGAAGAGCTTTTCACGCTGATTACAAAAATGTATGTAATACAAATATAAAATTCTTCTTTCGTGAATACGAACATTTTAGAAATTTAATCAAAAGTCAAAAGGAAGTTGGGTCGAAAGATGTATAAAACTTACATGTTTAATTGTAATAAGTATTAGAAACTATAGAGGAATAATAAAAAATAGTTAAAGCAATGGCTTGTAGTTACGGTGTCCGAGAGGCAACCGGATAGCTCGCGGTATTTAACGGCTCTCTACGTGTTGTGGAACAAACCTGTGCAACCCAGATTTACCCACGTTTGACGTTGTACTTTGTGTTTCATCCCCCCCCCCCTCTTTTTTCTGATGGCTGACGAATCGATTAGGTACCCACCAGCTGGTGCACAGGGCGATTTGCATTGCTCGATCTGGATCACATAAAAATATTGTAAATTGAGAGGAGAAGGATGAAAAACGAAGTCCAACTTGACTCATTTCGGGTTGCATAGGGTGGTTCCACAACACGTAGGGAGCTTAAAGGTCACAGCACATTAGAGCGCCTTGGCACCCAACCCACACCGCTTCACCTTGAGCGGTTATGTATTTAATATATGAATTTGTATGACCATGCGCTCACTACATCAACTCGACAACGAGTGGACGCTGAGCGACGAGGCGGTGTGGGTCAGCTCAGTCGGCTGCCGAGGCGCTCTAATGAGATGTGACCTCTAATACCGTGAGTCATCCGGTTGCCTCGCGGACACTGCAACTACGCGTCATTACTCTGAATGTAATTAGCCTCTTGGATCCTAAAAATCGAGTAAAGAGGTACAGTCAGCATCAATAGTATCTTCCTACATGAAGGCCGCAAAAATATGTGACACGCTCCTATGGCTCTACAAATAAGAGCGTGTCACATAATTTTGCGGCCTCCGTGTAGGAAGATACTATTGATGCTGACTGTACGTATGTAAATGAAAAGTTATCATCCTCCTAGCGTTTATCCCTGCTTTTTGCCACGGCTCAATTGAGCCTGGGGTCCGCTTGGCAACCTTATCCCATGAATTGGCGTATGCACTAGTTTTTTTACGAAAGAAAATGCCATCTTTTCTTTCAACACAGAGGGGAAAACTGATCCTTATTGAGATTAGGTTATTCGGTTTGTCTCACGAAATTCTCCTTTACCGAAAAGCGACTGGTAAATATCAAATGATATTTCGTACAGAAATTCCAAAAAACTCAGTGGTACAAGCCGGGGGTTTGAATACCAGACCTTCGGACGTCTTACTGCCAGGCTACCAGCGCTTTTTACGTGATAAAAAGAATTTAAAAAAAAATTAAGGGTTCCGTAGTCAACTATATAAAAACCTAACAAACCAACTATAAAGTTTCGCCATGTCCGTCCGTCCGTCCGTCCGCCCGCCCGTCCGCGGTCTAGCTCAGTGACCGTTAGCACTAGAAAGCTGAAATTTGGTTTGAATATGTGCATTAACCAAGCTAACAAAATATATTTTATTAGGGTACCTCCCGTACACGTGAAGTGGGGGGCGAAATTTGTTTTGTTCCAACCTAGTTGTGTGGGGTATCGTTGGATAGGACTTTAAAAAAATTTGGGTCTTATAAAACAGTTATTGAATAAAACTAATATTTTCGTAAATATTAGCTCCGAAAGTTTAAAACAGGGCGTCCCCCCATCTAACTTTTGAGCCGTGGGTCCAAAAATTTTGAAAAAATCATGAAAGTGAGGCATAATAAGTACCTTCAATGAAAACTATATTGAATTAAATCAGTTGAGCTTTTTTTGAGTTATCACTAAAAAACCCATAGTGAAAGGACGTAAGTGAAATAACGTAAGCGCCGCCAAATTTCCCGTAAGAAATGACCTTTTAAATTAATGAATTGTAACAGGCCGGCAACTACGGAACCCTACACTGAGCATGGCCCGACATGCTCTTGACCGGTTTTTATACTTTCGACTACTAATCCAAAGTTCGTTTAATTATTCTATGTCACTAAAAGGTTTTAAATAAATAAAATAATTAAAAATTAAAAAACACGACTGCGTTTGTTTTAAATGAACTGAAAAGTTAAAAATAAGTTCTAAACATGATTATGAAAATGTCTTTGAAACCTTTATGTTTGAGACTGTGCCTACCTACACCCTGATGTATTCTGGATCTTTTAAAATCTTATTTTAGTTCGATCGCAGTCGGGGGACCTTTTTATAGGTATTGTGTTATACAGTTTAAAAGGTGCCCCGACTACGGTTGAAGTAAAATAAGATTTTAAAAGATCCAGAATACATCAGGGTGTAGGTAGGCACAGTCTCAAACATAAAGGTTTCAAAGACATTTTCAATCATGTTTAGAACTTATTTTTAACTTTTCAGTTCATTTAAAACAAACGCAGTCGTGTTTTTTAATTTTTAATTATTTTATTTATTTAAAACCTTTTAGTGACATAGAATAATTAAACGAACTTTGGATTAGTAGTCGAAAGTATAAAAACCGGTCAAGAGCATGTCGGGCCATGCTCAGTGTAGGGTTCCGTAGTTGCCGGCCTGTTACAATTCATTAATTTAAAAGGTCATTTCTTACGGGAAATTTGGCGGCGCTTACGTTATTTCACTTACGTCCTTTCACTATGGGTTTTTTAGTGATAACTCAAAAAAAGCTCAACCGATTTAATTCAATATAGTTTTCATTGAAGGTACTTATTATGCCTCACTTTCATGATTTTTTCAAAATTTTTGGACCCACGGCTCAAAAGTTAGATGGGGGGACGCCCTGTTTTAAACTTTCGGAGCTAATATTTACGAAAATATTAGTTTTATTCAATAACTGTTTTATAAGACCCAAATTTTTTTAAAGTCCTATCCAACGATACCCCACACAACTAGGTTGGAACAAAACAAATTTCGCCCCCCACTTCACGTGTACGGGAGGTACCCTAATAAAATATATTTTGTTAGCTTGGTTAATGCACATATTCAAACCAAATTTCAGCTTTCTAGTGCTAACGGTCACTGAGCTAGACCGCGGACGGGCGGGCGGACGGACGGACGGACGGACATGGCGAAACTTTATAGTTGGTTTGTTAGGTTTTTATATAGTTGACTACGGAACCCTTAATTTTTTTTTAAATTCTTTTTATCACGTAAAAAGCGCTGGTAGCCTGGCAGTAAGACGTCCGAAGGTCTGGTATTCAAACCCCCGGCTTGTACCACTGAGTTTTTTGGAATTTCTGTACGAAATATCATTTGATATTTACCAGTCGCTTTTCGGTAAAGGAGAATTTCGTGAGACAAACCGAATAACCTAATCTCAATAAGGATCAGTTTTCCCCTCTGTGTTGAAAGAAAAGATGGCATTTTCTTTCGTAAAAAAACTAGTGCATACGCCAATTCATGGGATAAGGTTGCCAAGCGGACCCCAGGCTCAATTGAGCCGTGGCAAAAAGCAGGGATAAACGCTAGGAGGATGATAACTTTTCATTTACATACGTACAGTCAGCATCAATAGTATCTTCCTACACGGAGGCCGCAAAATTATGTGACACGCTCTTATTTGTAGAGCCATAGGAGCGTGTCACATATTTTTGCGGCCTTCATGTAGGAAGATACTATTGATGCTGACTGTACCTCTTTACTCGATTTTTAGGATCCAAGAGGCTAATTACATTCAGAGTAATGACGCGTAGTTGCAGTGTCCGCGAGGCAACCGGATGACTCACGGTATTAGAGGTCACATCTCATTAGAGCGCCTCGGCAGCCGACTGAGCTGACCCACACCGCCTCGTCGCTCAGCGTCCACTCGTTGTCGAGTTGATGTAGTGAGCGCATGGTCATACAAATTCATATATTAAATACATAACCGCTCAAGGTGAAGCGGTGTGGGTTGGGTGCCAAGGCGCTCTAATGTGCTGTGACCTTTAAGCTCCCTACGTGTTGTGGAACCACCCTATGCAACCCGAAATGAGTCAAGTTGGACTTCGTTTTTCATCCTTCTCCTCTCAATTTACAATATTTTTATGTGATCCAGATCGAGCAATGCAAATCGCCCTGTGCACCAGCTGGTGGGTACCTAATCGATTCGTCAGCCATCAGAAAAAAGAGGGGGGGGGGGGATGAAACACAAAGTACAACGTCAAACGTGGGTAAATCTGGGTTGCACAGGTTTGTTCCACAACACGTAGAGAGCCGTTAAATACCGCGAGCTATCCGGTTGCCTCTCGGACACCGTAACTACAAGCCATTGCTTTAACTATTTTTTATTATTCCTCTATAGTTTCTAATACTTATTACAATTAAACATGTAAGTTTTATACATCTTTCGACCCAACTTCCTTTTGACTTTTGATTAAATTTCTAAAATGTTCGTATTCACGAAAGAAGAATTTTATATTTGTATTACATACATTTTTGTAATCAGCGTGAAAAGCTCTTCATTTTGATACCCCACTCGATAGGTTTGCAAAAAAAAATTTTCTTAGGGCTGCGCAATCTGGAATATTTTGTCCGCCATATTGTTTTTACTGTGACGTCACATAGCCTATGTTACTTGGGATAACGTAACGATTCTAATGATACCCCATACATCTAAATCGGTTCAGCCGTTCAGTTGTTCTAGTGGAACAAAGAATTTTATTTTACCCACATACATACATGAACCCTGAAAACAATACACTCCTTTTTTTGGGCAGTCGTGTAAAAATTACGAAAAGTAGACGTTTTTAGTAAAATCACACAAAAAAATAATATTTTAATTTTTTTAAATTTACTACCATTTTCCTCGTAAACGCGTGAAGTTATTAAATTGAACTTCATGTCAAATACTCAAGGCTATAGAACCTTTCAGATGTAGCAAAACCAAATCTTTATGTCAACGCAATCAAAAGAAATACCAATTTAAGTTGCATATTTTGAAACTGAGTACTCGCGAGAAACTCGAAACCTAAAGAGTACTTCCCGTAAGCTCAGAATCTTGAAACTAAGCACAAAGCAACGTCATATAGCACAGACAAAGGAAAAATTATAAAAAGTAGACATTTTTAGTAAAATCATACAAAAAATATATATTTATAATTTTAAACTTACTACCTATTTCCTCGTAAACGCGTGAAGTGATTAAGTTGAAATTCATGTAACATACTCATGGCTATAGGACCTTTCAGATGTAGTAAAACCAAACTTTTTTGTCAACGCAATCAAAAGATATAGCAATTTAAGTTGCATATTTTGAAACTCAGCACTCGCAAGAAACTCAAAACCTAAAGGGTACTTCCCGTAAACTCAGAAACTTGAAACTTGGCACGAAGCAACGTCATATAGCACAGACAAAGGAAAAATTATAAAAAGTAGACATTTTTAGTAGAATCATACAAAAAATATATTTTTAAATTTTAAACTTACTACCTTTTTACTCGTAAACGCGTAAAGGTATTAAATTGAAATTTATATCAAATACTTAGGTCTGTAATACCTTTCAGCTGTAGCAAAACCAAACTTTTAAACCAACGCAATCAAAAGAAATAGCAATTTAAGTAGCATATTTTGGAGCTGAGTACTCGCAAGAAACTCAAAACCTAAAGGGTACTTCCCGTAAACTCAGAAACTTGAAACTTGTCACGAAGAAACTTCATATAGCACAGACAAAGGAAAAATAATAAAATAATAAAAATTTTTAATTTTTAATTCCTATATCTGTGCTATATAAAGTTTCTTCGTACCAAGTTTAAAGTTTCTGAGTTTACGGGAAGTACCCTTTAGGTTTTGAGTTTCTCGCGAGTACTCAGTTTCAAAATATGCAACTTAAATTGGTATTTCTTTTGATTGCGTTGACATAAAAGTTTGGTTTTGCTACATCTAAAAGGTCCTATAGTCCTGAGTATTTGACATGAATTTCAACTTAATAACTTCACGCGTTTACGAGGAAAAAGGTAGTAAGTTTAAAATAATAAATATATATTTTTTGTATGATTTTACTAAAAATTTCTACATTTTATAATTTTTCCTTTGTCTATGCTATATGACGTTGCTTCGTGCCAAATTTCAAGTTTCTGAGTTCACGGGAAGTACCCCGTAGGTTTTGCAAGTACCGAAAACTCTAAAATTTGCAGCATAAACGACTGTATCATTTGATTGCGTTGGCTTTTAAGTATGCTTTTTTCACAGCTTCAAGGGACAATAGACCTGAGTATTTGATATAAATTTCAGCTTGATACCTCCACGCAATTCTGAGAAAAATGGTCTTGACAGACAGACAGACAGACAGACAGACAGACGGACAACAAAGTGATCCTATAAGGGTTCCGTTTTTTTCCTTTTGAGGTACGGAACCCTAAAAAACCAGCCAAGTGCGAGTCGTACTCGCGCACCGAGGGTTCCGTAAAAACCTAAAACAATTGCTATTTCTTATGATTGCGTGGACATGAAAGTTTCGTTTTGCTACAGCAGAAAGATATTATAGAGCTGAGTATATGATATGAATTTCAATTTAATACCTCTACGTGTTTACGAGGAAACAGGTAGTAAGTTTAAAATTAAAGAAAATATTTTAAGTACAATTTTACTAAAAATGTCTACTTTTCGTAATTTTTCCTTTGTCTTTGCTATATGAAGTTTCTTCGTGACAAGTTTCAAGTTTCTGAGTTTACGACAAGTACCCTTTAGGTTTTGAGTTTCTTGCGAGTACTCATCTCCAAAATATGCAACTTAAATTGCTATTTCTTTTGATTGCGTTGACATGAAAGTTTGTTTTAGCCACAGCCGAAAGATATAATAGACCTGAGTATTTGATATGAATTTCAATCTAATACCTTTACGCGTTTACGAGGAAGAAGGTAGTAAGTTTAAAATTTAAAAATATATTTTTTGTATGATTCTACTAAAAATGTCTACTTTTTATAATTTTTCCTTTGTCTGTGCTATATGACGTTGCTTCGTGCCAAGTTTAAAGATTCTGAGCTTGCGGGAAGTACCTTTTAGGTTTTGAGTTTCTCGCGAGTACTCAGTTTCAAAATATGCAACTTAAATTGCTATTCCTTTTGATTGCGTTGACTTAAAGATTTGGTTTTGCTTCATCTAAAAGGTACTATAGCCCTGAGTATTTGACATGAATTTCAATTTAATAACTTCACGCGTTTACGAGGAAAATGGTAGTAAGTTTAACATTTAAAATATATTTTTTTGTATGATTTTACAAGCAGTTGTTTTGAATTAATGGTCTCAGTTTACGGAACCCTACACTGAGCATGGCCCGACATGCTCTTGGCCGGTTTTTTCCTTTTGAGGTACGGAACCCTAAAAAAAAACACCAAACTGAATGCAGAACCTCCTTCTTCCATGGAATTGAAGTCGGTTAAAAATCCGTCCCCGCAAGGGGCACGCACAGGTAGATTTCGCATCTTGTCCTTGTGGATGAATGGATGGATAAGGGCGTTGCATGGTACCGCATGGGATACCAGTTCAAAATTTTTTTTTTACAATTTTTTTTAGTACGACCTATGTGATATTTAACATGAATTTAACAGTAAAAGTCGGGCACCTGCTAAACAAGGCCAAAATCCGCACTTTCAGATTTTTTTCATTTTTTTTCGAAAACTATGCTTTTTTCCGACAGACATAGTTTTTGAATATTTCAGAGAAAAAAATGACCTTCGATAAAAAATATAGCTGACATAAAATTATTCACCGTTTAGTAGTTATGATTTTTCTCCAGAAAAATTTAGGTTTTTTTAAATTTCGACTAAAATTAACGATATTTTCTTAAATATATGATTTAGGGAGTTATAGATATTCAAGTCCCACGCCATATAAAAGAAAAACGGATGGTATATTTTCCATAGGAAAAAAGTTATATATAAACTACTTAATTAATAAATAAAATAATTAAAAATTAAAAAACACGACTGCGTTTGTTTTAAATGAACTGAAAAGTTAAAAATAAGTTCTAAACATGATTGAAAATGTCTTTGAAACCTTTATGTTTGAGACTGTGCCTACCTACACCCTGATGTATTCTGGATCTTTTAAAATCTTATTTTACTTCGACCGTAGTCGGGGCACCTTTTAAACTGTATAACACAATACCTATAAAAAGGTCCCCCGACTGCGATCGAACTAAAATAAGATTTTAAAAGATCCAGAATACATCAGGGTGTAGGTAGGCACAGTCTCAAACATAAAGGTTTCAAAGACATTTTCATAATCATGTTTAGAACTTATTTTTAACTTTTCAGTTCATTTAAAACAAACGCAGTCGTGTTTTTTAATTTTTAATTATTTTATTTATTTAAAACCTTTTAGTGACATAGAATAATTAAACGAACTTTGGATTAGTAGTCGAAAGTATAAAAACCGGTCAAGAGCATGTCGGGCCATGCTCAGTGTAGGGTTCCGTAGTTGCCGGCCTGTTACAATTCATTAATTTAAAAGGTCATTTCTTACGGGAAATTTGGCGGCGCTTACGTTATTTCACTTACGTCCTTTCACTATGGGTTTTTTAGTGATAACTCAAAAAAAGCTCAACCGATTTAATTCAATATAGTTTTCATTGAAGGTACTTATTATGCCTCACTTTCATGATTTTTTCAAAATTTTTGGACCCACGGCTCAAAAGTTAGATGGGGGGACGCCCTGTTTTAAACTTTCGGAGCTAATATTTACGAAAATATTAGTTTTATTCAAAAACTGTTTTATAAGACCCAAATTTTTTTAAAGTCCTATCCAACGATACCCCACACAACTAGGTTGGAACAAAACAAATTTCGCCCCCCACTTCACGTGTACGGGAGGTACCCTAATAAAATATATTTTCCAGTTATTATTCTACCATTTTGTTAGCTTGGTTAATGCACATATTCAAACCAAATTTCAGCTTTCTAGTGCTAACGGTCACTGAGCTAGACCGCGGACGGGCGGGCGGACGGACGGACGGACGGACATGGCGAAACTTTATAGTTGGTTTGTTAGGTTTTTATATAGTTGACTACGGAACCCTTAATTTTTTTTTTAATTCTTTTTATCACGTAAAAAGCGCTGGTAGCCTGGCAGTAAGACGTCCGAAGGTCTGGTATTCAAACCCCCGGCTTGTACCACTGAGTTTTTTGGAATTTCTGTACGAAATATCATTTGATATTTACCAGTCGCTTTTCGGTAAAGGAAAATTTCGTGAGACAAACCGAATAACCTAATCTCAATAAGGCTCAGTTTTCCCCTCTGTGTTGAAAGAAAAGATGGCATTTTCTTTCGTAAAAAAACTAGTGCATACGCCAATTCATGGGATAAGGTTGCCAAGCGGACCCCAGGCTCAATTGAGCCGTGGCAAAAAGCAGGGATAAACGCTAGGAGGATGATAACTTTTCATTTACATACGTACAGTCAGCATCAATAGTATCTTCCTACACGGAGGCCGCAAAATTATGTGACACGCTCTTATTTGTAGAGCCATAGGAGCGTGTCACATATTTTTGCGGCCTTCATGTAGGAAGATACTATTGATGCTGACTGTACCTCTTTACTCGATTTTTAGGATCCAAGAGGCTAATTACATTCAGAGTAATGACGCGTAGTTGCAGTGTCCGCGAGGCAACCGGATGACTCACGGTATTAGAGGTCACATCTCATTAGAGCGCCTCGGCAGCCGACTGAGCTGACCCACACCGCCTCGTCGCTCAGCGTCCACTCGTTGTCGAGTTGATGTAGTGAGCGCATGGTCATACAAATTCATATATTAAATACATAACCGCTCAAGGTGAAGCGGTGTGGGTTGGGTGCCAAGGCGCTCTAATGTGCTGTGACCTTTAAGCTCCCTACGTGTTGTGGAACCACCCTATGCAACCCGAAATGAGTCAAGTTGGACTTCGTTTTTCATCCTTCTCCTCTCAATTTACAATATTTTTATGTGATCCAGATCGAGCAATGCAAATCGCCCTGTGCACCAGCTGGTGGGTACCTAATCGATTCGTCAGCCATCAGAAAAAAGAGGGGGGGGGGATGAAACACAAAGTACAACGTCAAACGTGGGTAAATCTGGGTTGCACAGGTTTGTTCCACAACACGTAGAGAGCCGTTAAATACCGCGAGCTATCCGGTTGCCTCTCGGACACCGTAACTACAAGCCATTGCTTTAACTATTTTTTATTATTCCTCTATAGTCTCTAATACTTATTACAATTAAACATGTAAGTTTTATACATCTTTCGACCCAACTTCCTTTTGACTTTTGATTAAATTTCTAAAATGTTCGTATTCACGAAAGAAGAATTTTATATTTGTATTACATACATTTTTGTAATCAGCGTGAAAAGCTCTTCATTTTGATACCCCACTCGATAGGTTTGCAAAAAAAAATTTTCTTAGGGCTGCGCAATCTGGAATATTTTGTCCGCCATATTGTTTTTACTGTGACGTCACATAGCCTATGTTACTTGGGATAACGTAACGATTCTAATGATACCCCATACATCTAAATCGGTTCAGCCGTTCAGTTGTTCTAGTGGAACAAAGAATTTTATTTTACCCACATACATACATGAACCCTGAAAACAATACACTCCTTTTTTTGGGCAGTCGTGTAAAAAAATACACTCCTTTTTTTGGGCAGTCGTGTAAAAATAATAATATGTGTGTTTTCAAGATTTCACTGAAAACTCGTGTGCAAATGAAGTAGAGGGTATAGACGTGAATGCATAGATAAGCAGTCCTCATGTGCACAACAGTGATATAATAATGACTTCCATGACATGAATCTCGGCTAGTTGAATAGTGGCTAGCAAACCTTCCCGAGGCACGGAGTGTGTTTTAGGCACACTTATTATAGTTTACAGCAACTTGTGCCCAAGTTTGCTGATAGAAACGTGGATCCAATCCAAAGTGATGTCTGGTTTAGATACCGTCAACCTTGGCAACTTTACCTTCTGTAAGTAACGTTAGCGTAGTCTACTATTCTACTTTACCGAGAAAATATGATAGAGCTAAATTGAGAATCTTTGCATTTAAAGGTTTAAGGCTACCTTCGAGCTATTTCTATTTAGTAACACCATTTTGTGATTAGGCAGGTTATTGGTAAAGTTGCTTACAGAAGATCAAGTTGCCACGTTTGATGATATATTTTTATATCAATGTAAAATTTATCTTATTAAATGAATACTACGAGCTATAATATTTCATTCAATTGAAGTGTATTTATATCTTGTTATGATCTTGTACAGTCAGCGTCAAATATATTGTAACAGCTAGAGTAGCCAAATAGTTCGTCACACCATACAAAATATATGGTGTGACGAACTATTTGATCACTTCGGCTGTTACAATATATTTGACGCTGACTGTACAGCCCGTAATATATGTATTTGAATAATAAAAATCATATAAACATGCATACAATTGTTGCTCGGAGTGTCAATAGATGTGGAAACCAGATTGATGTTGATAATTTTATTTCAAACATTATGAAATTTTAATACAAAAAGTTCTAAGTTTTCACTTCCATCGGCAGTCCCTATAACTGCCAAATTTTCACTTATAATACCACACGAGCTTCAAAATTATCGGGTATTTCCCGATAGGTTCGTTGCAAACAAATGAAGGAGCCAAGTTTTTCAGGTTTCCTGAAAAACTTGACGACTTTATTTGTTTGCAGGGAACCTTGAGGGAAATGCCAGATAATTTTGAAGCTCGTGTGGTATTCGGGGGATTATTTTTCCGTCCCAAATGTCGGCCAATAGAATTGCACCATGAGATGAAATGAACAGTTAACAAATAAACATTTCCTTTGACTTTTTTATCGATGGTGGACAGAGAACAAACTCCAAATCGACTCATTTTCATGCAAAATCTCCAATTTTCACAATTGAATTCAACCTGTCAGTTTGACGTGTGACTACCAGAGAAAATATTCAAAAAATTATCAGTATAATACCATGTAGGTTGTACCACGTGACGTCGAATGGTGCAATTCTATTGGTCGATATTTGGGTCGGAAAAATAATCATCAATGTTTTCTTATGACATGCATGACGTTATCACGCACAATTATAGTCCGTGAACCGACTTTACAGACAACCATTTTTATAGGATCATTTGTGGGCGAGTTCAGTGCAAGGGACCACTTTATCGATTTACAAGGACACTTATATTGTGTAGTTTTAGAAAGTACTAGTAACTCCATATCGACAAAGTGGTCCCTTTTTCCGTGGACATTTGTACTTACTAAGGGTGAATAAAAATACAATTCGTGCAATACCCAATTTTAATAAAAATTATATGTGATAACAATTTGACATGTCATTACATAATTAACCCATAATTAGTAGTAAAACAAAATAATTATATAACTACGAAAAAAGGAAAAACTGAATAAAAAATACTAAACTAAAATTTAAAACCTAGTTTTATACGAAAACCTTTTTGTTACATCGAGAATTAGTTATGTAGGTATGTGTTGTATCAACCAATTATTGAACTGTAATTATCACACACATATCATCTGACATATTTACTAAAACCACGATGTGGGCACAGAATAATATAATAGTATTTCATACAGAAGTTCATCTTCCCTACAAAATCAGTGTTTGGCAGAACTTTGACAGATAAACGGTGACGTCGGTGACACATGACATCTTCATACAATTTTGTCTTTCGACTGTCTAGGGTTGACAGATACGCGATTAGTTTGATTGCTGGACCTGCCTCAATCTGCCTAATCCATTAGTAATTTTAACACAAAACTAGATAACTGTTGTTTTAGAACAAAACTGAAATATTTTATCTTGTCTGTGGTTATGCCGCAAATAAACAAAAGGGATTTCGACAACCCCGAAAACGTATCCGATATGTTCCGTGGTGCTAGCTGTCACTTCGTGGAGATGAACCCCCCTGATGTGAGTTAATATTATTAAGATACATTGGAGAAAGAAACAATATTTCTTTGATAATATTGTGATCTTATGCTGCATGGCACACTCGGAGACGGTTAGGTATAATTAATTGTGCCCGGCGTGGTCGGTGGGGCCTTGGTGCGTGGTTCAGCTTCAGTACATAGGAACCTACACCTACTTACTATCTATGCATTAAGTAAGTAAGGTTTTATTTGTAAATATAGGTAATTACAATGGTAGTAAATTTATACACAGTTTCACTATATTTTGCCATGAGGCGTACAAAAAAAGTTGAACTTAAATTTAAACAAAAAAGGTACCTACTTATCTATCCTATCATGCACAGACTATACAAAATGTAATATTAAGGCTACAGCAGTTCAACATTGCACCAAATATATGAAATGAACTTAAATCAAAAATATATCAAGGCAAAAAAAAAAAAAGTATGTCATAATAATTAAAAAATATAGTTAATTGGTCATATTTCATTCTAAATTATCTTTAAAATAATCTGCAAGGGAATAATAGCATTTATTATTAATAATGTCACTAACTTATTTTTTTTCTTATTCCTTAATTCTGACACATTTAAATATTTTACTAGCAAAGTAATACACACTCTTCTTCTTCAGTGCTGTATTGGCAGAGGCCGAGCAGATATTATGGACATATTGTGTTCTTACATTTCTACGAGAAACATCTATATGACATCTCTATCATCTCTATGTTCATTGACATCAATAAGCCTGCAGGTGGTCGTATTGCTACTGTGGGTTCTCATCTCTAAGGCATACATCGTAAACTATAGTTGAATTATCGAGAGCGTGGAATTGCATATGTAGTAGTATTGTTTGTTTACAGGCATTCTATATTTGAATCAGCACACAAAGAGGCACAACACGGTACAACCACTACATATGCAATTCCACGCTCTCGATAATTCAACTATACGAGCGAAATCCATTGAAATGAAAATGACGTATGACAACCAGTAGCAACCCTAGTACTTCAATGAATTTTGCTCGCAGTTTACGATGTATGCACATTATAACAGTTTGAGTTTAGGTATAGGTCCGCACTCTGTTCATCTCTTTCTATGTTTTATTTTTGTCTTCTGATTAGGTAAGTAAAATTATATTGTAAGAATCTGTATCTTTAGTTTAGTTGATATATATATATATACAGGTTCCACTGTGATGGATCTTCTTCATTATTGGCTGCATTAGCTTGATGTTGTGCGATGGCAAAGGTCTTTATTTCTTTTTTATTGAACGTCTTAGGATTTGTAAAATTTGGGTGGAAATTTCTTTACGAAGTGACCGCTTTTAACTGGCCTTTAGAATATGACCCTCACATTATTTCTTCGTCAGTAAGTAACATCTACGGTGTTTCGTTTCACTTATCTGATGAAGTGATTTCCCAAATTTTCCAATAATAGTCGGTTTGACCATACATAAATTGTCTTCCATTAATTTTGAACGGAAACGACACCGAATAATAATTTGGCCACCACCTCTTTACTATCTCTGAACCCATTTTTCCTCCTGGCAATAGTTCTTGTATGAAATATTCGTATTCCCGTATTAACTCATAAAAATAAGACTTGCCATCCATGTCGAATTGGAAATTTTGTATATGTTTATAAAGCCAATCTTCACTATCCTTTTTTAAGCCCATTTTGCCGTTCGATAATAGTTCTTGAATAAACCAATATCTTCCACTAACACAATAAAAATATTGTCTATTTTGAATCGAAAATGGGAATCCAATTGTATACAAATTTTCCCAGGTCCCGCTGTCTGTCACTGGGCCCATTTTTCCATCCGATTTTAATTCTTGAATAGACCAATCTTTATTGGCACTCTGACTATAAACGAAATGTTTGCCACCAATTTCATATGAAAATGTCACATAAGGCTTTGAAACTAAATTGCCATAGTCCTTCTTAGAGCCCATTTTCCCACCAGGTAGCAGTTTATAGATGGCCCAAGAACTTGAATTACTGATAAGGTATAGAAAGACATTACCGTCTATGGCGTATGATATGGCTTTGGTGTAAATATTATCCCACAGCCCCGCATGTGTCTCCGAGCCTCTTTTTCCGTCTTCCAGCAACTCTCTAACAAACCAATTACTTCCATATGAACCATAAAAGTATTGCTTACCCTCGATTTTAATTGGGATGGATACTTCATTTATATGATCACTTTCCCCCCAATGGGTCGCTTTTTCATTTATTAAAACACATTGAATTAAACTAAAACTGGCGAGAATTATAAAACACTTGAAGTATAACATTTTCGAAATTAAAATGTAAAAGACGACTTGAATCAATATTAAATATGCACACAGCCTAATAGTTCGAGAGACATATTTCTCCCACAACAGCCATTAGTCTAGTAATTAGAAACGCCACCGTTTGGCTATTTATCGCAATCGAAACTTTGTTTGTGTTATTTCTGGGGTCAACAGTTATCTTTTACGAAAGAAGAACAACATTTCGTTTTTTTCCTAATAAGTACGTAAATACAAGTCATTCTATTTATTATATAAATATAGACATCTAATATTCAAAGGATCACAATGACATGTTGTTAATAAACTCCGGCATGCCGGCTTGGTTTTACATTAGATCTTAATACTTTTTGCAGTAGGAGAACTGCGTTGCGAGACTGGCATTTTTGTACATGTAATGTTGTTGATGGGATCTCATTCCTTTTTGTAAGTACCTAATCCAGACTATCTAATTATGTACCTAGTGTAAAAAAGCTAAAATGCTTTCTCTGTTGCTACCAACAGAAAAAAAACATTGGAAAACAGTAATACCAAGCTAGGTAAAAACCACAGAAGTTGCTCATTTTGAGAGAATAGGACCCATATTTTAATATTAAAACAAAAATCATCGCGTATTATTGGGGAAACTAAAACAGTAGGCGACGAAGTATGATTTACATTTTACGTTAGGTATTTGTCACTACTTTCCCCCAAATGAAACTCCAGACAATGAGAAAATGAATCTAATTACTTACTTATACATATATAATTTTCAGCCATAATTAATTAAAAGCCAGAACTCTAGGATTGGCGATCTTTAAGTGATTTGCATTATTTTACCTCCACAAACAGCTGCCAGATGTGCCGGATCCAGAAATAAGTATAGTATAGTTAACGAACTGAGTTGTTCCCATTATATAGGTAGGTATCTGTTATTTTGAAGATCCCCTGTTCATGTGACATGTAATGGAAATTTTCTGGGTTTTATCAAAGAGATGTACAAAAGCAAAGGTTGATATTGTCAACATAATGTCGACTAGAAAAATTTGCGCCAATGTTTTTGTATCAGAAAATTTCATTTGATAAAAATTATATACCCATACACCCATCGACACGATGCACGATGCACACGTTCAAACGAGCGTCCGAATACTCGTAGATGACGCTGCTGTTGCTTTTTTCACTGAATTATTATTTCGTAATCGTTTTGCAACTAATCTACTCTCTCCAAATTATGCAAACCGTTCTGAGGATGCCCCTCATGCCCTGCCATTGGTAGGGTACTACAAGATGTCTTTGATGTCAGCAAGCTACTAATAAAGATACGGAGATGTAAACCAAGGCCGTCTTAATATGTGATAGGGCACTTAAGAATGGGGGCCCTTGGACACTCGGATATCAGGGGCCCTCAGGCACTTTAAATAATTATTATAATTAGGGATAACGTTGTAAAAACGTCGTCTACGATCTTTCAGGGGCCCCCTTAGGATGGGGGCCCTGGGCACGGGCCCCGTCCCGTGTGCCCTTATGGTAAAGACGGCATTGATGTCAACAACTGAGCTTGTAGTTTCTACTACAGCTCAATGAAAATAAATATTGTTCCAGCCACCAGATGTGACCACTTACGTACATTTTATTCCATTTCTCGTAAAGCAAATGCACACATTCCATTTCCCGATTTATTCTCCATATTGTTTTTCCTAGATGAGGTATCTCAGCAATGGACTATGAACAGCTTTGGAAATACGGATTGGGAATAAATCGGGTCATAACATAGTGCCCTGAGCAACGATGGAATGATATAGTTACCATAATCATCCCGGTCCAATCTTTTCTGGGAATCCGCTTTCATAGCAAATTATTTTAGGGTCGTGGGTTGAAGGATTTTAATCGAATCGTATATAATCGCGGGCCACGATTGACTAGGCAGCGATAAATTATAGGTTTCATTTATTTTTATCGTTTTAATGCTGATAAATAAAATTGTACCTTTTGGTGCACACCAAAAGCAGTGCACACTGCTAGCTCAATTTGTGGATAAAAAGGTAACTCCCAATTTTTTTTGGGTACCTACTTTTATTGCTGACTATTAGATAGCATCATTGTCATGTAAATTATGGAAGTATGCTAAATTTCAGCTCGATCAGACACCGGGAAGTGGTTGATATCTGGGGCTGAATTTTTATTTAGGGCTCCAGCATAAAATAAAACAAGAAGGTAGCATCTAAATTAAAACCTAGGCTAAAATAGTATCCACTTATAAGTAATACAGAATTCCTTTGCTCCGAAAAATGCTACATAAGAAACATGATATGATTAGTGTCTTAGAATTTTGCAATATTATCACTATTATCAGGTTATAAGAAATACATGTCATAGGTAGTTTAGAAGCTGAATTTACAGATTATGATCTTTGAGCAATTTGGCACCACATTTATCAAGTATATTTTACTTACAGGTGGGTGCGGGCGACAGCTGTCAATTAAATGATGATATGATATCCTCCACGTATCTTTAGTGATTGTCATGTTTTGTTTTGTCTCATAAAGCTTTATACCTGGAGGAGCCATCGCCTCATCTTTCCAAACAAAAAAGTCTGCCAAAATCTGAGGGGGGCGAGGAAGCATACGTATGGCGTTTTCAATTTAAAGGTACATCATTGTCGGTTGTTAATAAAGTTTATTTCTAAATGATTTTTTATAGCAGCATCGCCTTATTGATAAAGGATAATGATGTACCTTTGACTTGAAAATATCACGCATATTTGACAGTAAGTCACGATACTAAATGGAGCAACAAATAGTTGATTTTACATATGTTGAAATATGGTTCATTATTGGATGCAGTCTTTGCAAATGTCAAACAAAAAAGCCAAGGATCATTTTTGCTTGTATTTTCAAACAAAATATAGAAGGCAGTAATCCTTAGGGGCGTTAAATATGCATAAGTGTCAAACGTCAAAATAGTTACTGCCCGTCAGAAAATAAACGATTATCTTTGAATCGATTCAGTAAACGACGCTGGATTTTCGATATGGATTAATTTTATAATCATAATAGTAATGATAAAAAAAGTAAAACTATAATTACATGTGAAATAATATTTCATATTTTTGTAAACTAGACATAATAGAACATTTTTTACACCTAAAAACAATACATAAAGGCATTTTCACGGAGCTCTTTACTCACTGAAAACGATGAACTGAATGCGTGTAATCGATTTTTGAAATAGTTTTTATAAACCTATTAGATTTTCCGGCTAATAACGTTGACAGAGGGGAAATGTACCTAAGCTTACTACAGTATAGAGCTAGCTTTATGTTTTGTCTATATTTTAGTTTATGTCCTGGAAGAGCGGGCTCTTCTGACACAGGTACCCCATACTTACTAGAAGATACCCTTTAGGAAAATTTGCCCCGACTGTTAACCAAGTAAATAATTTTTCATTGTCATTTATTCATTTAATTGTATGCATGGAACGTGGCTCGTAAATAAAAATAGATTTTCAGGCAGCACAGTACATTATCTATTAAAAAGTGATTTTTTTACACGATGTACAAGATCACAGCAGGGGTGCCCTCTTTTTCGTATAAAATGGATTGTCATATTTGCACATGGCATAACACGATTAGCATAACGCCATTTCACCTAAAAGTCACTATAATAATGCATATATTCGCCTAATAAGTAATTTTCATAACGTTATATGAGCATAAAATGTTCTGGTATAACATGAAGAAGAATAAAATTCAGTTCGCCTAATTTCAATGTGCATAACATATACTAACTCGAACTTCTTATCCTACTAATTTAGAAAAGCATAACATCCTAGTGCATAAAATATACTAAGTCGAACATTTATTCCTACTAGTTTAGAAAATCCTAACATCCTAGTGCACTACTTAAGTCGAAAATATATTCCTACTAACTTAGAAAATCCGAACATCCTATATGTAGTGAATAACATATACTAAGTCGGACATACTCGTACATATACATATGTTCCTATTCATTTAGAAACTCCTAACAACCTTATACTAAACCTTAAAAAACATACTGTTTACAGAAAAGTAGGTTTAGGTAAGGTTAGAACTGTGATAACACAACCGAATTGCGTCAGAAAGTTAGTCTAGGTTAGGGGTTAGGTTAGGTTAGAACTGCGAAACCTCAAAAACCAAACTGTAAAAGTTAGAAGCGATTGGTTAGGTTAAAAGTCTAAGGCGGAAGCAAAGGGAGCCTTGGTAGAGATTATCATGAAAAGGGTGTACCCTTGTTTTGTCGACAACCTTTTTATCGAATATTATTTCATCGACAACGATTCATCGAAACTTTAGTACTAGTAATATTGTTTGGCGTTATTTTATTTCAACTGCTATTTATTTAAATTTATCTTACTACGTAGAAATACTATTCAACGAATATTACTTAATCGCTCATTTGTTTCAAATTATGTTAATTGGCACAACTACAAAACATTGCAATTCATGTCTTTGACGTATTACTTTAATACAATTTTATAATATATGTCCCTGCGTCCCGCAAGAAAACGAACTGTTGCCAGAAGTGGGTTAGGTTAGGTTAGAACTGCGACCCCCAAGAAAACGAACTGTTGCCAGAAGTGGGTTAGGTTAGGTTAGAACTGCGTCCCTCAAGAAAATAAACTGTTGCCAGAAGTGGGTTAGGTTAGGTTAGAACTGCGACCCCCAAGATAACGAACTGTTGCCAGAAGTGGGTTAGGTTAGGTTAGAACTGCGCCCCCCAAGAAAATATACTGTTGCCAGAAGTGGATTAGGTTAGGTTAGAACTGCAAACCCCATGAAAACAAACTGTGGCCAGAAGTGGGTTAGGTTAGGTTAGAACTGCGTCCCCCAAAAAAACGAACTGTTGCCAAAAGTTGGTTAGGTTAGGTTAGAACTGCGATCCCCAAGAAAACAGACAGGTTTAATGCTCCTTTATTTGATTTAAATTCTTCGCATACAAGTGTCTCCTCTGTATCACTAATTTTTCACCATATTATAATATACACAGGTAATTAAATCACTTCAGACGATCAACCATTCGATCAGAAAAACAATTTCATATGTGAAACTACCCACATGATGCAGAGTGAGCCGACTGTTATTATTCTTGACACAATGGCGAACACCGTAGTCCGTAAGGGACTGCAACGGCGGGTCTGGGTTACGGTGTGGTTTTACCGCGGCAAAACCAAGCGAACCGTATGACGTGATTGCGTTTAGTTTCGATAACGAAATATAACCAATTGTAATAATTTTATGCGGAATAAATATTATTACATGTAAAACAAATGAAAAAAAAAAACCGAAATTAAAAGCCATGACATGAATTTTATTGAAATAAGTCAACTACCCATTAAAAGACCTCGAAATTACAAAGAAACAACAGATTTAGGCTTTTTGGATTATGCGTTAGAGATTATGAATTAGACTACTTTAGAAAAGTATTATGTCATATTTTATTAGTCGTGTAAGTTTTAGGATATTCAGATTTAGGCTTTTTGGGTTATGCGTATGGATGGATTCGATATGGGGATTTTATGATATTTAACCAATAGGATGGAGAACTCTTAGGATTTGCAAGCTTATGCGTATAACCATTAGGACAATCGATCTATTCGGATCAATAGTTATGCCAAACGTTGTTATGCCAATGGTTGTTATGCTAAGTAAAAATAGTCAAGATGAATTTATGCGTTCCAATATAGACCCTCACAGCAGTCATCCGCACCTCTTTAGTGCAGGGAGACTATGTACAGGTTCGATAGTCTTAATTATTAAGTGGTCTCTTGTTAGAGAGCTAAGAAATCTCATCAATACTCATCATATTTTGCATGCTAAGTTAAAAGCTAAAAGGAGCGTTATATTATAATTATAGCAGTCCGTATAAAGAGCGAATATATGTTTATATACTCAGATTCACTTAGATATTTACTTATAATATAATGTGTGTCTCACACAGTCTCCCAATCTGCCTTGCCAATCTTAATCTGTGAGGGTTTTCATATTGTTTTTAATTCTTTATCGTGAAGTGCCACGCCACGCGCCACGGCATCGGCACTCTATGGTCTCATTCATAAATATTGTAAAGTCTACAGTCTATGTTTGATTTATGAATGAAACCATAGAGCTTTACGCCATGGCACGTCACGATAAAGTATAAAAGCGACCTTTGGCTATTAAACTTTTTTGACCAACTTCAAACAAAGGGAGGATCTAAGAAAATTTGCACTTAGCTAATTCTTATTAAAGAAAATAATTTATTACAATAAAATATTCGTAATAACTTATTGAAAATTAAGCGACTTAAGTAAGTTTGGTTTGAATGGAATCCTCTTCACTGAAGCTAGGTGCGTCCAGACCACCCGAACACACCGCTTGCGTTGCGCAGGCGCTTGCTTCCTTCACATCGCACACCTATTTCTAACGACTCGTCCACGCATTCATTTTCATGACGTTAAGAGTATCTCCATATGTTTGAGCACTTTAATTGCTCCGCTGTCGACTGCACAATGTGCGCAATGTGAAGGCGAGGAGAGTTTAGTATATAAGTATACCTATTTAATAGTCGGTGTCGCTTCCAATACCCGATCTTCCACGTGGTCCAGGTAGGCCCATGTCTCCCTAAGTACAATGTACAAAAAACAAATTGGTTATATGTATAAGTTATAGCAACTTTCTTTCCTCCCACCATTTGTCCCACATTTTTGCTCTTTTGAGCATGCCAAATGTCTGCCGATGGGACAATATTTATAAGACTTTTTATCGCTTGGAAGCGTACTAATTATAATGTTAAAGAAAAAAGAACCGACTTCACTTAGGATACTCAACCTTTCCAAGAGTAATGCCCGAGCTACTGTAAAAAATACTCAAATCACTCTAGGCCTAGATTTCTCCAGGATTCCATTATCAAATCTTAACCATGGCAAGGGGACCAATTGTCATGTATACCCTTTCAAACAAAAAATATTTTTTAATACAGTTGCTCAAAAAAGTGCTTTTCTTGTAGTGGTTTAGCGGGCGGAAAGTTTGATATCGCGCACTAGTGCTTTTTACTTTTCCAACCAATCACAGCTAATGACAGTGACAGACAGCCAATCACAGCGCCGCACCGCACCGCGCGGAGCGTTCGGATACATGTACTAAAGTAACCTCAAAGTGAATAATTGACAATTTTATAATTTTTTCGCAACTGTATTAAAAAACGTCGTTCGATACTCGTGCGTAAATATCATTCTTCACTCGTCCCGAGTCTATTATCTCGGTACTAGTGAAGTAATGACATACTTTCCGCACTAATATCGAAATGTACTATTTTTTATAGCGCTCGAGCCATCTTCGAATAATTGGTGAACATACATGCAAATGTAACAAAGATCTCGAAGAATTGAGACCTTTCTCCTTTGAAATCTAGGGTGGTAAAACAAAGCTTTCTTTATTACCTCCCGTGTTGTGTACATCGTTTTATGTCTACACTTGGCCAGAAAACGTCTTTTTCCGTACACGCAGCGTGCGGAAAAAGCCACTTTATGGCCAGGTTTGGCATAAAATATAAACCTGAATAGTCATGTGTATACCTTTTCACCTGGCATGCCGATACCGTCTTCTCCTGGTCGCCCTGGAAGGCCGGGCCACCCAGGTGGGCCTTGTGGACCAGGAGGGCCCTGCAAAATAGAAGATATCAGAGAATGAAAAAAATTGCATCGGAATAAATCACATTAGAAAGAGAGATTTTTTTATACTATGATTGGTACCTACACACTTTTATAGCTAATTAACTGTGCCTCCTTTATACGTTTATTAATTGCTTCTCAAGACCTTTCTGATGAACCGGAACCCTAACTCGTTATGGTTGCATTTTTTTGTTGAGGGATTCCTTAGGACACCTTACGATTATCAGATTAGCTCCATACTAGTTTATTATTGCACTGTCAACTAAATTACGGAATTACACCAAATTTTAGCTCAATCAGACACAGGGAAGTGCTTGAAATTTAGGTTACAAGATTGTAATCAACAACGTCGCCAAATATACGAAGTGAAGCTAAATACGAGTAGAAACGTGTTTAAAATTTTTAATATTACCGGTAGGCACGCCTTTACTTCGTCGCAAGTACAGGTGCAAGATGTAGATAGTGATCCCTGCAAAAATAAGATGATATCATTTCGTCAGGTGACAAGCAAAACTCACTAATTACCTACAAAAAAATATTACCTACACGAAAATCACCGTGTTATATTGACAGTATGGTTCATTATGGCTATGAACTTGTGGTAGTACTTAGTAAGTTTTACTTGTCATCTGACGATTTGAAATGTTTGTGTCTAATGTTCTCCAAAATCTCTAAATTAAGTAAGCAACAAGATGGCGAATTTATCTATTTTATATCTTCACTTCAAAGTAGAAACAAATGGAATAAGTAGAAGAAAACAGAACAAAATATGATAAACACACGCAATAAAGTATAAGGCAAACGTCCTAGTGCTTGACACGCTAATACCCAATAGATAACACCCTGCTGTCACCTTTATTGCGGTTGACTTAAGCTGAAAGATGACATGTATTAGTATTATTCTGAAAAAACTTACCCTTACAAGGCAGACCATTAAGAAAATCAATGCTAAAATGTTCTTCATGGTGCTACTTTCCAGATACCTTTCAAGTGAAGTTAAGAAGACAATATGTGTTTTGTTTACAATCACTTCCTTTTAAGCATATTTAAGCGTATTGGTGTAAGGTTCAGTGCTTAACAACAAGTACTCTTAATTTCTTAACCACAGAGTTAAAACTCGAATGCGCACAAACTTTGATAAATTAGCTGGAACTAAAGTTTGTATCTTGACCTTTTAATCATATTCATATCACAATAATTTTACATATATGTTTGTCATTCTCACTAAATATCATTATCAAAAATATCCCCTGGTTTCCCCATTTGCATAATTTCGTTTTGTAAACATCTTAGATCTAGGTTCCGAGTTACACCATGAAGTCTTGTTGTTCAGGGTAGAGAGGATGGTACAAGGCCCCTCAATGCGATGGACTGACAAGTAAAGGTTCTTACCTGGTCACCCTTAAATATGTGCATGCGAATTGTACTAGATTTAGATTGAGGATAAGGACACACGGGACTTTAAAAATTCGTTAAAAAAAAACAAACTATACAAGTATTGTCTATTCTTCATGATAAGACCATAAAAAGATAGTCTCGTTTTTAATGATACTTTCAACTTCGATATCTCTGCTGATTGATTTTAAAGAAAAAATTATATGACTTTTTTTCATTTTATATTTTCTAGAAGTCTGCATTGAAAATAGAAGCAAAATATAAAATTTAAATTTTATGAATGAAATTTTCTAAGTCCCAGAGATCGCCCCCATTTTTGTACACCCTAACCGACATGCTTAGTATTTTACACTAAGTACAACAACGCCTTTTTAACCTATAAAAATGACAAAATTCACAAGTCCGATTTTATATTGTGCCCCGTTAGAATACGTTAAGTACTAATAATGACAAATATTTTGTAACAATTGTGAGCATTGCGCTAGGTAATAATACACGTATTTGTTTGCTAGATAAAGAAAAGATTATGCAAGTTTTATTTTTCTCTATCAGACTATCGCTTTTTATTATTGCTACATAACTTCACATTTTATAACGTTTTGCCAATAGCATTCGTCGCCTTAGCCATTTGTCGTTCATTTAGAATTCAAGGTTACGCATATTTTTACAAATTGTTTACGAATATGCTCACATAATCTATTGACCAAACTGTTATAAAATGACAGATGATATTGAAATAGTTGAATGCAATAGTGTGGTAAACAAAAATGTAATTTGGATAATCTTTTCTTTGTGTTATTAACAAATATCTATATAATACCTAGCGCATCGTCAATAACTGTTAGAAAATATTTTTTACTATGACTAATCATATTATATTCTCTAACTAAAAATGAAAATCGCACTTGTGAATTATAAAAGTTCAAAACTGTTCCTGTACCGTACTATAGATAAAACAAAACGCTTACATCAAAAGATTGTTGGACAAACTACAATAAAATGTACCTATCAAACAATGTCACGTATTACTCTGGTAAAGATATTTTTTTATTTATTTAAACATTAATTTATAACAGCGATTGTTTTGTTTATATAGTTTTGAAATGTCACTCTAAGATGACTGAACGAAAATCCTACAAACTTTCCATCGGGAAGTAAATATCCATCAAAATATATACGAAGCGTTTCTTTTTTTGTCTGTATTTCCGTCATCCATAAATAACCTGTTTTAAGGAACCATAATAAATAATAAAATATTTATTTATTTATTTAGGTGATTATTTAGAAATTAATTAAATGACGATTTTTTCATGTTCAAATTGTTGTAGGATTTTCTGTCTAGGCAATGATTAACATGACTTTTAAGCCATACAACTAAATACTTCTGCTGTTATCAATTATTTCCAAATTTGACATTTTTCCCATACAAGTGAAAATAAAATGCCTGGACTATATTTACTATTTAGGCATAAAAATGTCATAATACGTCAAAATGAGTAGAGAAGGACGGTAGAGTAGAAGACGGTAAAAAAGGCCGAGCATCAACCAGGACTACCCCGACAAGGGTATACGAACATAAATATACGACTTTTCTTGGCGGTTAATAGATACCCTCTTAAGGCCTAAACATAGGACATTAATGTCATTATAATTCGAATTCTCAGTTTCTGGAACAGTCTTATTTTGATCAAAAAGTTGACCCTCTGGGCCGTTACGACCTTTAAAGATTTTTAGGCCTGTAAAATTACTAAAAGTGCAATATAATGATCACCGAGCTGACCTACCTAATGAAGGAGATCAAAGAATGCCGTACCTATGATCTATATAATTTTAGAACGCAAACCCATTTGTATTTTATTCCCTGTTCGAAAAACTGGCTACATGTAGGCACATGCAGTGGAGTAGACACGCCTGTGTCTTTAAAAACAAGACGTTAAATTATAGTTTAGGTCGGTGGTTTCACACTCCAGGCTACAAAAGAGAGGTTGCTTAGAGTGCCAAAATTCTGTTCACTTACTCGATGATGAAATACCTACTCCCTGATGATGAGCTCGATCACTTGACCAGTTCTCCGAACTAGTTTATTCCGCGAAGCAAAATTCCCGACGCGTTATCGTCACGTGTTGACGTTGATGGTTGACATCATCATTGGCATGGGTGATTGGCGTGATCACTAGTAAGTACATAACAACAGAGGCCCGGAAACAGGAATTACCGAGACCAAGTCTGAAGCAGAAGTTAGTCAGTACCTAATTCTTTATTGCAACCATGGTAACAGTTGTTGTAAATAGAGTAACGGCATCTCATGGACCCTGTAGCAGACATAAATATTAACAAACAAATTATACTTAGCTTATCTTTTATCTTCTACCTATACATCTATACATATAATAAAGCTGAAGAGGGTCGAAAGTCTCTACATGGAAGATATTCGAAAAAAAGTTGGCTGGGGATACTTAGAATCGATAACAGAACACGTTCCAACAGTTTTTAGAATTTTTGTCTGTTTGTCTGTTTATCTGTTTGTCTGTTTGTCTGTTTGTCTGTTTATCTGTTTGTCTGTTTATTTGACCGCGCATTACGTGAAAAGGGCTGAACGGATTTTGATGAAATTTTGCATAGATATAGTTTGAGTCCCGGGAAAGGACATAGGATAGTTTTCATCCCGAAAATCAACCCTGGAGGGGGTGAAAACGGGGTTGAAAGTTTGTATGGATAATTTTTAACCGCTTAACCGATTAAAATGAAAATTAGTATGTAGATAATTTGAGTCCCGGGAAACGACATAGGATAGTTTTCATCCCGTAAATCAACCCTAGAAGGGGTGAAAAAGAGGTTAAAAGTTTGTATGGCGAATCAATAACCGTTGAACGCTGGAGATGCTCTGGGGAAGGATATAGAATAGTTGATATCCAGAATTCATTTCTTAACGGGGGATTACTAACTAATTCCACGCAGACGAAGTCGCGGGCAAAAGCTAGTATATAATATCTAGTAGGTAGTAAGTATCTTAAATCTTAATGAGCTGCTTAGGTATACGACTAGTTCTTCAAATTAAAGTTATATAATATTAGGTTCTTATCTTTGTGTCTCGTAGATAATCGTCCATAAATTCTGATACCGAATAGTAACATTTTTCTGTTAGATTTTTTTTAGTGAGTTAGCAAAAATACTATGTTTTATTTATTTATTTTATTTAGAGTGTTGGGTATTTTTAACCGACTTCAAACAAAAAAGGAGGAGGTTCTCAATTCGACAGATTTTATTTTAAATCATTATTTGTATGTCCTTTCCATATTTCGGGACCATGGGGTCCCGGACCTTTGGTAGGTCTGCGTGGGGCCGAAGCCAACAGCGCAGTCGCCCTTTAAGACAATTAAAGCCCGTCACAGACGGAGCTATAACATATATTAATATACCATAAGATACCGAGATATATATTATCGTATAGCCCGGCACCCCACACGGGAAAGATATGAAAAGAGAGAAAGATATATCGGTTGTACGTCATGCCAGAGAAGGAAGGCAATATACCTAAAATATATCGAAATATATCGTAAGATACCGAGCGTTAATATATATTATAGCTCCGTCTGTGACGGGCTTTAATCTAAACGCAAGGGATACACGTGGCGGATACCATCCCCGAGCGCACAATATGACACGTCCTTCATTATTATTATATTTTTTTTTTGTATGTATGTTACTCGATATCTCCGTGAATCGTGAACCGATTTTCAATTTTTTTTTATCGAACGGGTATAACCCCTAAATGGTCCCATTGTCACCAAGTCGGGGTCTGATGATGGGATCCTGGAGAAATCGAGGGAACTCTTCAACTATTATAGGCACACCTATAGTGATTTCACTGTTTTTTACAGCAACTCGGCCACTTCCTCTTGGAATAGCGGATCCTAAGTGAAGTCGGTTCTTTTTTTGTTTAAAATTATAAATTATATTGAAACATAAAAGTGACCTTGTTGATAAATATCCACATACTACACAGACACCTCACCATTAAACTTTTACAGGGAGCACGAGGTCACCATACATCAGTGCAATTTTATTCGTAAATTTCTACGATCCGAACAGAAAATCTCAATAGTTAATACTATTGAGATTTGATACACCAATTTGTAGTATAGCAATCCAGGTTCACCCCTGTAACTTGATTTTTGTGGATATTTTTAATCCACATGAGTAATGATCAAAAACGTTACCTCAATTGAAATACGCGGTCGCGCTCTCATACAAAATTAGTACGGGAGCACAGATGCGTGGTGACCCCGAGTTGTACTTATGATCTATCTAGTGTTGAGGTTATCTGTGTAAATATCTAAGACGGATTCTGGAAACATTATTTGATCTATTCACCGTGTGCTCTTACTAAAGTAGCTAAACGCCCTAAACGGGCTAGGTGTTCAAAATGATCTATGTACGACTTTATTGTTAAGAGAATAAGAGCGAAGGTCTACTTTTGCTGGTGACTGTACATAGCAGGTACAGTCACCATCAAATATATCTAGGGTACTCAAAAATATCGCCTTGACAATAGAGGCGTTGCGTTGTTCAGATATTTGTGACCTTGGCCGCTCCGATATATCTGATGGCGACAGTATAAGTTCTTGAGGTAACATGTTTTAAACAATTTAGGCATACGGATTTACTTTTGATGAAATCATGACACGATGGAGATCATACTCGAACGACAAAACTAAATTTTAAATGAAAAAATCAATTGACACACGACACGCGGATGATGAAATACCTTCTCCCACGACTGACGTGGATGCTTCATCAAATGATCAGTTCCCTGAACTTGTTTACTTCGCGTAGAAAAATTCCCGTCGGGTCTTCGTCACGCGCGTGTCTTGATATACGAGTAGGTACGTTGGTATCATCATTCGCTTGGGTGATTGGCGTTATCGCATTTGAATATTTAAGTATGTAATTGGCAACGAAAACAAACACGAGTGGAAAAAATCAGGACTGGGTTTTCGGTAGGAGATCATTGGGTAGGAGGAATAAACGATTTTGGGGAATGGTAAGTAAATGAAAAACTTGGAGGAATAATAAATATGGGAGCGAAATGACCGCTCAAAACCTGCACCAAAGGGAGTGGAGCTAATTATCATGGTGCCCTAATGCCATGCCTAAAATTTTGAAATTGTCAGGATGTGTAAATATGAGTTTTGTTTATCCATGAAATTGATAATGTATCGTTAATATAAGGCCAGTTTGCGCCGTGTATTGGTACAAGAACCACACAGGCCGATGAAAGTCAAAGAATATATCTTTACACTTTTGCACCTTATTACAGAGCAGTAAGATGCAAAAGGGTAAACATAACTTTGACGTCGATTGTACTCTGTTGTAGATATCTGAACATGCACTTTATCATCTCGATAATAGAGGCGTTCAAATATTTGTGACCACGTTAGCCACTCTGAAGTATCTGATGGCGACTCTTCTTCCTCCTAGCGTTTATCCCTGCTTGGGGTCCGTTTGACAACCTAATCCCATAAATTGGCGTAGGCACTAGTTTTTACGAAAGTGACTGCCATCTGACCTTACAACCCAGAGGGGAAACTAGGCCTTTTTGGGATTAGGTCCGGTTTCCTTACGATGTTTTCCTTCACCGAAAAGCGACTGGTAAATATCAAATGATATTCCTTACATAAGTTCCGAAAAACTCAGTGGTACGAGCCGGGGTTTGAACCCGAGACCTCCGGATTGAAAGTCGGACGTCTTACCGCAAGGCTACCAGCGCTTCAATATAACAGCGCTTCAATCTGATGGCGACTGTACCTAATAAATTCGAATAATAACAGGTACTTAACAAAGGCCACAGCTACAAGAGGCATCGCTCGGTGTTGATATTTCCAGCAAAGAGCTGAAAGAGGACCCAGTGTGTTGACGATGAGGGACCCTCTTGTTTCTTTCACAGGTTTCTTTAGTCGTCAACACAGTGAATCCTCCTTTTCCTAAAAGGTCGGCAACGCGCATGTGATCTCTCTGGAGTTGCAGGTGTCCATAGGCGGTAGCTGCTTACCATAAGGCAGGCCGTATTCTTGTGTGTTTCTCCGCGGTATAAAAAAATGTTGCAGCAATAATTAATTTGAGAAAGTGGCCTGAGCCTATAAGCGTAAATTGTATAGGTAGTTTTTTTTTAATCGTATGGCTACACGTCACTGGATATACTCGTAGTTAGATAGGCATTTCTTCTGTCAGGTAGTAGGGAGAAAGTAGATGGTGTAGTAAATCCAGTGAGTGCTGCGAGGTCCAGATGGGACAGTGGTGTGACCCTGTATAGTGACCCTGATTACTACGTAGAACTAAGAATAGGACTTTCAGTAAAAAACACAGCTTCCACGTATTTAAAACACGATAAGCCCCTCAGTTATCTCTAACCCATGTCACTATAACCCATGTAACTCAAAATCTCTCAAAAAACTTGAGTTTGACACGACATATCCAATACGTTTGCATAAGTGCGAAAGAGAACTTGTCATGCGTTAAGTAGGGACAACATGATTCGTGACGTTACAGAGCAGGGATGTCACGAATGTCGTTTTACTCACATTCGCGAATGCGAATGCGAATGCGAATATTCAGGATGCGAATGTCCGAATGCGAATGCGACTACGAATGTTGCGGAGTAGATTCAAAAAAGTTAATCTTGCTTATCATTGTTATGCTTCCATAGTTCATAAATACAGAACATGATATGTGATGGAGTCCTATATCATTGATCAAAAAGAGACAAGTGATAACGTCGTTTTCACTTCCTTTGTATGAGCAAGTTTATGAATATGACCATCGGCCGGGTCAGCGCGGTCAAAATAGGATGCGTTCTGCCCACATTCGCATTCGGAAAATATTCGCATCATTTCATGCGAATGCGAATGTTGATACGAATGTCAAAAATGATGCGAATGCGAATATTCGTGACATCCCTATTACAGAGACCTCTCTGTAAGTATAGTACAGTCGAGTTCGTTAATATTGTAAAATATCGACGCCTCCAACTGAACAAAAATATGTGAACACAACCATAAATCCATACTAATAAGGTTGTGTTCACTTTGTTCAGTTGGACGCGTCGATATTAACGGACTCGACTGTACCTACTATTATTTACTCGGTGCTTACGATGTTTGATGTAATGTAAACTTTATTCTGCAGGGTTCGGCATCTGCAGCCTGCTCCTGTACTTGCAATGGTGTACAAGTACCGGTGGATCCAGTGGTAATAATATTTACTGTTTTGATCCCTTACTTTTTGCAAATATTCTTAAAGATTATTGCTTTCGGACTAGAAGTGTATACATACTTCGATATTCTATAGTCGATACAATAATTTTAAAAGTTTACCAACCTTATATTTTCATTGTTTGTCTATCTAGATTCCGTACTAACTATGTACCTACTTAACAATAATTTTAAACAAAAAAGAACTGACTTCACTTAGGATCCGCTATTCTAAGAGGAAGTGGCAGAGATGCTGTAAAAATAGTGAAATCACTAAAGGTGTGTGCCTATAACAGTTGAAGAGTTCCCTCGATTTCTCGGTGATAATGAGACCAACTGTGAAGTATAATACTCTTTCAAACAAAAAAATAATAATTTTCTAAATCGGTCCAGCCGTCTTCGAATAATCGAATTAAATGTAAAAAAAGATCCCGAAAAATTGAGAACCTCCTCCTTCAAAATCTTGAAGTCGGCTGAAAAAAGCTTCTTAAGAAGTGCATCGCGCACAATTACGTTTCTTTTTTTTTATTTGGTATAATCTGCATTGCAGGGTCCGCCAGGCCCACCCGGCCCACGCGGTTTACCGGGGCTGCCAGGACCAGATGGACGACAAGGTTTTAGCGTAGTAGGCAGTAAGGTAAATAATAGTACATTACGTACCTAGGGCGGTAAAATAAAGAAGGGCCCAGATCGCCAGCATTTGTGGCCGGAGACGAAGGTAAGGGCCATAAATAAGCGATCTGAGGCCTTCTTTATTACCGCCCGTGGTGCCTCCATAATTTTACGTCTTCTCCTGGGTGTGAAGAGAGATTTGCCGCTGCGCCCTAGGGCGGTAAATTTCACTTAGCACCCAGAGTGACGTAAAATAAATATACTGTTTTAAGCTAACAGGGTCATTAACATTACAAAAACTATTTAAAACGGGGTATTTACCATGTGTGTTTGTTTTATTGAGTTTCCGATATTTCGGCACAGTTGCATGCGCCATTATCACGAGGTAACTGAAGTTGCTGCGAGTGTCAGTTGTGGTATACCCAAACACCACACACAAACTAAATATAGTTATAGTAACTAAATTTCTCCGTAGTTTTGCCGTCTTGTACAAGTAATGTACAAATCTTTGTCTACCATGTCTGACCAATATCTCTCAGTTGCTTAAAGGTTAGCTGGAAGAGATCCCTTAAAGGAATAAGTTCGCCTTTGTACACACTTACTATATTTTTGTTGGTCATGTACTTGTTTTGTGCAATAAAGTGTTTTACTACTACTACTACTACTACACCATAGCGATCTCTACCATCTTTCGAGTTCGCTTTTTTCGTCCGTTGTCACTGCTACTACTACCGTCCGCGTTCTCACTTGTTGGTATCCCGTTTTAAATAGTTTTTGTAAATAAAATAAATGTCAGCTATTATGAACAACAGTACTGGCAAGGTAAACGTTCCAGTGCTTGACGCGCTAATGCCCACTACTTCATACCCTGCTTCGTTGTGACCGCAGAGTAATCAATAAAATACAGGATGATTTCTGAATCGTGATTGAGAACCACTGACGCAGCAACTGACCAACATTAGGCTAGGATCATGTGGTATTTGATAGAAACAGAATTACAGTCAATTGGGATAACTTGAGACAGGTGGGTTAACTAAAGACAACCCTTTTTAAAGAAAACTAATGTAAGTATGTATTTAGTTAAGAATGGGTGATTGTTCAGAATACAATGGTAGTTAACTTCACAATAATTGCTAATACAGCATTCTTGAAATGGACCTAATATTTTTTTTGTCATTCATTAGCAGTGATCGGCGAAAAGGATTCCACACGGGGTGAATGACGTCAATCATTATGCTAGTATGAATATGCCGCGGCATTTGCGGGATAGAAAAATAAAATTACAGTAATTTTAACAAACATTTGTAATTAAGTATTTTAATGAAATTATTTATTTCGCATATTTTTATTTTGGTATCTATAGAATTAAAATAACAAACCATTATTTTACTGGTCAACGAGCGAGTTCTTAGTTCGGGGCGGACTACTAGTTATTACAAGTCGTAACCGACACTGATTCATTGTATTAAACATAATACAAACACGTATATTTTCGAGCAGTTTAATTGGTATCGCGGGCGAAACGGCACATCCATAATACTATGTCTAGTTGAATTCCCGCGGTGTGGCATCCTTTTCGCCGATCACTGTTCATTAGGATCATTAGTTACTACGCGACTCGGATTTTATCCCATTTGACGGTAATTAAAGTTTTATAATTTTTCAAGTAAAAATCTTAAACTAAGTAAATCATGGTATTCGTGGTCACCCTACCGCTGTATGGCCAGAAGACAAGACACGACACTGAGTAGGGTGACCAAATTGTACGCAAAAAAATATTTTTCTCCTTATCATCTGAAAAATAATTATCAAGATTGGTGACAAAACATTAACTGTATCATGCCGTGATAACTTGCTACCTACAGACCCCGAAATCAACCTGTGCAGCTAGTGCTTGTATAATTAAATATGCATTTCTTCAACTGTCATTTTGTGATCATTAATATTATACATAACCTATTTTTATATGTACTAGGGGGAACGCGGTTCACCTGGCGAGCGAGGAGAACCTGGAATAGCTTCATGGCAATATTGACCCATTTTCCGACCTTAAGAAAATAATTCAAAATGTCGAAGAAACCATTTCTACCATGGAGTATGGGAACAGATGATACCCACATACTATAGTACAACGTCTGCTAACGTTACCACAATGTTTAGAAGTAAAGGAAAAGTAGAAAAATCCACTGCCTCAGGCGAGACTCGAACTCGCGACTCCGGGATACTTGCCCGTCGCTCTGACCAACTGAGCTACTGAGATACGTCTCAGTAGCTTGATGGTTGCGAATTTTCTGGAGTGGAGTGGATTTCTGTTTATCCTTTATTTCTATCCTTATTTCTATCTATACCCATATAATCCTCAGTCACTTGGAAAATATTAATTAATAAAATTAAAAAACAACAGTATTTTGTATAACGTATTTTCATTTGCCCGTTGTGTTCGTTTTTTTTAATAGATTCGTTAGCTACGTTATCTTTTATCTTTATGCTTATTTATATTCAGGAATAAAAAAAGGGCCAAGAGCCGGGCCATGCTCAGGGAAGACTTCCGTAGTTGCGTGCCTGTTTCAAGAAATCCGTTCAAAAGATCGTTTATTAAGGGATATTTTGCGGCGCTTACTTCGTTTTAGTATGCGGCACTTAAGTCCTTTTACTATGCATTTTTGAGTTATAACTCAAAAACGGCTCAACCAATTTTATTCAATATAGTTTTCATTAAAAGTACTTATCAGGCCTCACTTCCATGATTTTTTCCAAATAGTTTAGTTGTGTTGCTATGGGGCATCGGCCCCAGAAGCCAAATGATTGCCGGTTTCACAATTTATTACCCAATTTATTTTTTCAAAATAAACCAAAAAAGGTACCTTTACACCCCCCCTCCCCGCTAGCGGCGCCCCATTCCACCGGTACTTTTAGTATGTTATGTAAGACACCTACACCAAAATTCAGCTATACACAAATTATTTCCTTTATGTTTTCCTTCGTTGGGCGGGCTAAGAATATAGTATGGATTAGAGTAGCTATTGCTCGTAAATTCGAAAACTACGTCCAAAAGACTACGGGTACCTACTGCGAATGTCATCTCGCTATGTGTGGTAGGGCACAGCACAGCGAATGTCATCTCGCTCAAATCTGGAGCAGAGCCCGACTGGGGAAGTAAGTAAGCCTTACAGAAAACCACAGCCAAATAGCACTAGACCCTACTCATAGTGTTGTGTTACTGCTGGTGAGTAAGGTTGCCAAAGAGCCCAAAGAGAAACCAGTGTGTTAACGACGAGGGACCCTCTTGTTCCTTTACCTAGCCGTTAACACAGTGAATCCTCCTTTTTGTAAAGGGTCGGCAACGCGCATGTGACACCTCTGTGATCGCAGGCTACGGTAGCTGCTTACCATCAGGCGAGCCTTATGCTTGTTTGCCACCGTCGTCATGTTTAAAAAAAAGTGCTTAAAAGTTAAATGACATACGAGTGCAAAAATTTCCTTCTCCCTTTTTACCCTTGGGATGATTTTCGTACGGGGATGATAAATATTACACGTGACTCTGAACACATCTCTAGTATAAGGAAAAATATTTTATATTTTAAAACTTCAGTTCTAGAAAACCAGAGAAATGTTTAAAATATTCCAACAACGGGAAAACCTTTTGACCTATAATTTACAGATAGTCCGTTACGGCAGCAATAAATAGCCAATCTTTTGCGTTTTTAGTTTTGTGTGCCTGGTTACCCTTGTACGAGTAGGTACTGTTTTGACGTTTAATTTTAAAAATGTTGTTACTCTTAAAGGGTTTTACAGTTCTCGCAAGTGTTAGTTTCATCAACTGTGTTTTAATTAATGAAGTGACCGACAGAGGTGCCTGGACTCTTAAACACGAGCTTTCTATTCCACTTACCATTCAAGGTAAACATTACTTTTATGGTTCGTACGGAAAACATTGGTTTATTAGAGAGTTGCTGAAAGATGGATGGAATTTTTATACCAAAGCCATTGCATACGCCATTGACGGTAATGTCTTTCTATATCTTATCAGTAATTCAAATTCTTGGGCTATCTACGAACTGCTACCTGGTGGGAAAATGGGCTTAATGAAGGACTATGGTTTCAAATTAGTTTCAAAGCCTTCTGTGATATTTTCATATGAAGTCGATGGAAAACATTTCGTTTATACTCAGAGTGAAAATAAAGACTGGTCTATTCGAGAATTAAAATCGAATGGAAAAATGGGCCCAGTGACAGAGAGCGGGACATGGATAAAATTGTATACAATTGGATTCCCATTTTCGATTGGAAATAGACAATATTTTTACTGTGTCAGTGGAAAACATTGGTTTATTCAAGAACTTTTACCGAACGGCAAAATGGGCGGAGAAACCGATTCTGGAGATTGGGCTTATAATCACATACAAAATTTCCAATTCAACATAGGTAGCAAGTCTTATTTTTATGAGTTAGTAAGTGAATACAATTATTTCATACAAGAACTATTGCCAGGAGGAAAAATGGGTTCAGAGAAAGTAAACAAGGTGTGGCCAAATTATTATGCGGTGTCGTTTCCGTTCGAAATTAATGGAAGACAGTTTATGTACGGTCAAACCGACTATTATTGGAAAATTTGGGAAATCGCTGTATAAGATTATGTTTATCGAAGAAACACGTCGACGTTACTGATGAAGAAATAATGTGAGTGTCATATACTAAAGGACAGTGAAAACTAGTCACTTCGTATAGAAATTTACATCCAAATTTGCAAACGTGGTAGACATTTAAATAATAAAAAAAATATACACCTCTGCCACCGCCCATTATAAAACTAATGCAGCAATCAATGAAGAAGATCCATCACAGTAGAACCTGTATATACCAACTAAACTAAAGATTATACAGATGCTTACAATATCATTTTACTTCCCTACTCAGAAGTCTCAGAAGATAAAAATTAAACATAGAAAAAGATGAACAGAGTGTGGACACCTACACTCAAACTGTTATACTGTGGAACTGTGATAACACCATACAGAAGAGAACCAACGGTAGCAATACAGAGGCTGTGTGTGCATTTGCAATTGCAGGCTTCTTGATGTCAATGCATATGTAGTAGGTACCTATTTACTTACTGAACCTGCGCCCACCACGCACCACGGAAAGCGCCGGGCACAATTTATTAATACCTTACCGTCTCCGAGTGTGCCATGCAGCATAAGACCACATTATTATCAAAGAAATATTGTTTCTTTCCCAAGTGTATCTTAACATCATTAACTCACATCGTGGGTTTAGTAACCTTGTCAGTAAATATGTCAGACGATATTTGTGAAATTTTGATACTTACAGATCTTATATAATTGGTTGTTACAACACAGTCATAACTAATTCTAGATCTAACAAAAAGGTTTTCGTATAAAATTAGGTTTAAATTGTACTGTAGTGTTTTTCTTATTCAGTTTTTCCTTTTTTCGTAGTTTATATTATTGCTTATTAACTATGGGTTAATAATGTTATGACTTTTTAGTTTATTTTAACAGTAGTTTTAATTTGTTATCACTTGACAAATTTTAGAACATCTATTTTCATTTTTATTAAAATTGGTTACCTATTGCATGAATTGTTTTTTTATTCACCCTGAGTAATGTACAAAGGATCCTTCTTGTAGGTAGCAGTTGTGTACGCCGATGACATTTAAATAAGAATATTTTATTTATTAATTTAGTCAAAATTCTCAGCTATTGTATCCGGTCTATCCGGTTACAATTTTTTTATTCGGCCAATTACCTTCAACGCGCAAAATTTGGTGCAAACTGCAAATGCTGAACTTTGCCTGACGTGAAGGATATTTTTTCCTCACCAAACAGCTGTTTATATCTTATTGTTATTAATCTCAGGAATAAGGTATAGATAATGTTTAGAAATAAAGGAAAAGTAGAAAAAAAATCCACTGCCTCACCCTAACTCACTGCTAGGCGTCACCCTAAGGCGCGAATATAAAATAAAAGGATGTGGTGGATAAATTCGCAGCCATCAGGTATAGTCTCAGTAGCTCAGTTGGCAGAGCGATGGGCATGTTTCCCAGAGTCGCGAGTTCGAGTCTCGCCTGAGGCAGTGGATTTTTCTACTTTTCCTTTATTTCTAAACATTGTGGTATCGTTAGCAGACGTTCTGCTTAATACAAAAATAAGGTATAGATAGCTGCTACGAGGCAAAGTTGAGCATCGTAGGCAAAGTTGTAGCAGTTGATGGTACCGGATAGTTACGTACTGTGTGCCCGGATACCGAATAGTAAAATTACACATATTCAAGTTTAGAATCGCAATGAATACATAGTGAACTACCACATATATAATAAACTTATTAATATTCGTTTACGTAAACTGTCAGTAATTTTTTTTGCATAATACTCGGCCAACGAGCCCGCCGGATATCCGGAATCCGGCCAAACAGCTATCAGTTGCATCTCTATGTGTCCGATAAAAAAATTGAGCCCTTTATATATTTTAGGTCGCCTACGAAATCGATGCTGCTACTTCAAACAAAGATCAGAACTGAGAAAATATTAATAGATTTGAAACCAACCTTATGTCGTTTTATCATTAAAAGTTCTTGTGGATGTATTGTTCTGTTTATTTTGTTAAATTACTTCACAAAATATGCAACAACTTTAAGTACGACAGAAACATTAAAAAAACCGGTCAAGCGCGAGTCGGACTCACGCACGAAGGGTTCCGTACCATTATCTATAAATACGGCAAAAATTAATCATAAGCATCACGATTGTAACAGCGATAGCCTTAATAGGTACATATCAGTAAGCCATGACTTAAGTATACGGCGCACTTGGTGGGAGCAAGGGTAAAGAAAGGGTAGATTATACAGTAGATATGGTAGATTATAAAGGTTTAGGTATACATATACCTACTTCATTATGTTTCTTTGTTGTCTGTTATTGTTTGGTGCAATGTACCTAACACTAACACATTTTGAGCCTCGTGCAGCGTGTTCGTCCAGTCAGCAAAAGGTGCATTACCCCAAAAATTTACAAGTGTACAAAAGCGAACTTATTCCTTTAAGGGATCGCTTAGACATGGTAGACAATATAACTCAATGATAATTGCCTAATTAGTTCATAGGTATACGTTGGGTTAAATGTTAAGAGCAGCAGCAATAAAGTGTAGATGGGAATGGGATCAAATGGCATCAAAAAAAGTTGGGCAAAAATGACCTTTTTCTCGCACCCTGTATGTTTTTTCCAAAATCTGCAAATGCCATCCTTCATTAATTTGAAATGAAGGGAAGGTCTTCTAAGACCATTTTCACGTAGCAGCACGCGATCTGGTAGCTGCCCTCACTGACGCAAAAAGAAAATCCACCCTGTATATGCGTATATAACGTAGATATCGAAGTTATGTGTAAAAGTAATTGACTCAAATAGCATTTGCAATTACAAATTTGTAATTGCAAAAAATTGTAAATGTACATGTAATTACATGTACATTTGTAAATGTACGTGTAATTACATGTACATTTGCAAATACATGTACCTGATTTACTTGTAATTTAATTTGTAATTAATTACAATAAGTAATTAATTACGCCCAACAATGAGCGCAGTTATCTGCGTTGATAATATGCTTAAAAGAAGTAGCTAGTATATAAAACTATATTAGTCTACATTTCACCAGCACCGTGGAGGAAGCACCATGAAGAGTATTTTGGCATCGAGTTTCTTCGTGATGTGCCTTGTGGGGGTAAGTTTAATTCCCCTTTTTCTCAGAAAGCCTTTTTGCAGGTATCAAGTTGAAATGAAAATAATTAATCATGAAATTTAGGAATTACAGCACAAGTACAGCAATAACTCTGAAAATAGTTTATTTATTGTTCCATCACATTTGTTGTGATTAAAAACTTATTCGCATTTGGTAAACTAATCGCCACTTATCTATGTATGGAGACAACAGTTTCTCAACGGCAAAGTCAAAGTCTGCCCCTCAATTTGATTTTTAGGGTTCCGTAGCCAAAATGGCAAAAACGGAACCCTTATAGTTTCGTCATGTCCGTCCGTCCGTCCGTCCGTCCGTCCGTCCGTCCGTCCTTCCGTCCGTCCGTCCGTCCGTCCGCGGTCTAGCTCAGTGACCGTTAGCACTAGAAAGCTGAAATTTGGTTTGAATATGTGCATTAACCAAGCCGACAAAACGGTAGAATAAAAACGCGAAAAATATATTTTGTTAGGGTACCTCCCGTGCACGTGAAGTGGGGGCGATTTTTTTTTTCGTTCCAACCAAGTTGTGTGGGGTATCGTTGGATAGGTCTTTTAAAAAGAATTTGGGTCTTTTAACACAGTTTTTGGATAACACTAATACTTTCGGAAATAATAGCTCCGAAAGTTTAAAAAAGGGCGCCCCCCCCCATCTAACTTTTGAATCGTGGGTCCTAAAATTTTGAAAAAAATCATGAAATTGAGGCTTAATGAGTACCTTCAATGAAAACTATATTGAATTCAATTGGTTGAGCCGTTTTTGAGTTATCACTCAAAAACCCATAGTGAAAGGACGTAAGTAAAAATGACGTAAGCGCCGCCAAATTTCCTGTAAGAAACGACCTTTTGAATAAATGGTCTCAGTTTACGGAACCCTACACTGAACATGGCCTGACATGCTCTTGGCCGGTTTTCTTTTTTATACAGCAATCGTTACAGCAATCGGTGCTTGTTAAAATTGTGTGGTCAAGGCGATAAGTCCGAATCGCACTTTTTAAAATTTGTTTTTAAGAGTCCGGTAACGATTTGAAAACGAAAATCGCTAATAATGACATTATGCACATGAATTGCATTTGGTACGATAGCTTGAAGTCTTGTTATTGCAAAAAAGTACTTTAGGTCTATATATATTAATATTTAATACCTTAAAACTCGATTCTTACAGAGCATGTTTAGTGAGGACGTTGATTCGTGTAATTTTGTCGTAAGATTTTTAATTATTATTTGTTATGGACCCTAATATGTTTTATATTATCTGAATAAAGCATGAAATGAAGTTTATTTTTGTATTTTTATGTTTGTAAAATACTTTAGTATCTTTCCAAAAATATCACCTAAAATTCGGCAATTTTTAGCAAAATTGCTCTAGCAAAACACACTCTCTCTCAAAAAATATATATGAAAATGAAAAAAACTGTTACACTTATTCCTCAGGCGACTCATTTTCCAATGTATTTATATATTTTACGTACTTATATAACTTAATTTAAATCAATAAAAACCTTACTCTTTTCACCTCTCCAAGCAAAAATCGCGAAACAGGTGTTAGATTAGGGTGAATTATTTATAAATAAAGCATAAAATTAAAAAATCGTTGTATTTATTCCATCCAAAAAGAAACGATCTTTCATAATATGTATACAAAATTATAGAAGTTATGTTAGTTACTGCAAAATCGCATCAAAAAGTTGAGCGAAATCGAAAAAAAACACTACCGGACTCTTAACATAATTAGGGAATAGCTGACTAAGGTTTATTCAGATTAAAACGAATAAAATGCGATATAAAATTAAAACTAGAGCTACACTTATTGTCCTACCAAAATTTAAAATAGGTTTAATTTCATTATCTTCTTCATAACACTCTTGGTCAGTGATCATTAATTGTAATGACATTTGAATACATAATAAGTCCTATGAACTAGATACCTACTCGTTACTCTCACTTTGACGACAACCTTGAACTCTTCTTATTTTGCAGGTGTCACTCAGTCAAACTACAGTTTGTAACTGCAGATGCCTCCGTGCTGCGCAGCGCTCAGTGGTAATGCATTTATTCGCTTAATCAAAGCAATATTTCAATTAAAGCATAGACAGATAGAATCAAACAGATTTTTTCTTAAGCTAATTCTATCACCCAAAAAAGGAATGAGTATCGTTTGTTCTTCTATGTCAACTGCTACTGACAAAATTTGTTTTCAACACGCGTATTAGGTAAGTGTTAATACCGCCATGATTGGCCGTTTGTAATTATGTCTGCTCTAATTTATCTGTCTTCGTACTTTTTTGTGATAAAAAAAACTCGGTAAGCAACTTATAGGTATTGTTCCTATTCATTCTGTTCCGCTAAGCCACAAGGACCGTCTTCTTATACAGTGTGTTTCTGCAATAGGAGCAATAAATTAAAACGTAGATTCTACTCCTCAAACCAGGAAACGTTTGTTCAGCGACTTTTAAAAATATACATATGGTTTGATTTTTAGGACACTTTAAAGTTTTTTCGAAAACGCAATGTATTCTGAACTTGACTATGTCTGTAGGGTGACAAGCAATGTCAATTAGACGGATTTTAACGTTCATTGAAAATACTATTTAGTTTGTATGAAAAAGAGACAATCTACAAAATACATATTATTTTAAAGTTGTTGAACAAAAGTTTTGTAGTTTGAGGAGTAGAATCTATGTTTTAATTTATTGCTCCTATTACAGAAACACACTGTATATTTGCATCTTTTTCGTTAGGCTTAGCAAATTGGATCTATAAAAAGTGTTCTGAAGTATTAATTTCCAGCAGGCTGGAAATCGTTTTAATTCATTCATTTGGTCCTAAATGCAAGTTTATCCAATCACAGGAGGTATGCATAACTTTGCTCTATATCAGTTTTTTGCAGTAGTAGTAGGAAAAGTATACAGAATTCAACTTGTGGGTAGTAGTTACTTGTTTTCTGTACATTATTTTCTAGGGCGACACGGGGTACCCTGGTCATCGTGGCTTCTTCGGAGCCCCTGGATCTCGCAATTCAGAATCAGCTGACCCTGGGCCTGGACTTCCAGAGTTAGTGAGCTCGTACTCGTATACAAGTAAGAAACCGAATTTTAAGGAGGCGACTGTTTTAAAATATTATCTTTCATATCAACCTTTATTAAAATAAATAAATAATGATTAATTTAAAACACCACTTAATAAATATACATATGTATCTATGTAAAAAAACCCGTATAAGCCGTTTATATATTTATCATTTATATATTTCAGGTCACCTACAAAACGAAACCGATGCTAGTACTTCAAACGATGCCGGTATGCAGGTGAGCAGAGCTAAAAATATATGAAATTATTCAGACTGAATTTACGTCATTTTTAATTTAAACTTTCGTGAGACACATACTAGCACTATACAAAGTTACACTCTCGTCTCTTTATAGAAAAACACAAATATAGAATCAGAATCAGAATTATTTATTGTATAATAAATATACTGTGTCATAGAGAAATAATAAGCCTTATAGAGTTCTCACTCCATACAACTGGTTATTAGCCCGCAAGCTTGACATTTTGAAGGCTAGACGACTAAGGGGTTGAGGGAGGAGCAGGCAGGAGGTGTGATTAAGGCACCCGTTGTAAAATCTTGGTATTCATGCCCCCTGCCCGCTCCTCCCTCAACCCTTTAGTCGTCTAGCCTTCAAAATGTCAAGCTTGCGGGCTAATAACCAGTTGTATGGAGTGAGAACTCTATAAGGCTTATTATTTCTCTATGACACAGTATATTTATTATACAATAAATAATTCTGATTCTGATTCTATATTTGTGTTTTTCTATAAAGAGACGAGAGTGTAACATAATATGTAAAAGGAGATATAACTAGGTACATGTAGGAAGTATCAACACTTTCACCCTTTTCGTGCATACAATATTTTATATCTTAACCTAGTTTATATTGATTTGAAAAAAAACCAGTTATATTTAATTATTTATTATCAAAATAAAAGCATGTGCTAACTAAAACATAATATACCTAAAGTAAAAAACTTACAAATAAAAATTATAGCTGTCACTATCCAGCGTGGAAATACAGCCAGACTTCTGGGCACCTTGCCCGTTGACAGCGATCTCTGTCCAAGGTAGAACAGTTTCCCATAATTGTGATGACATACTATTCAATATACTATACTCTATGGTGATGACATTTGAAAACATATAACGTAGGTACTCCGACGACAACTTTGATCTCTATAAATGTAACGGAGCGCGCGTCGCAGTAGCGAGCCACGGACCAGTTCAAGTAGCAGTTGCACTCTTAGAGCTTGGAGATAGAGACCTAGGCTCTCCAACACATGTCAAACATAGTGACTATATTATTCGTGAGGGAAACCGTAATATTGTAGTGTCACTATGTCTCACGAATTGTGTTTATTAACTTTGATCTCATCTTATTTTGCAGGTGTCAGTCAGGCAATCTAGGTGTGCTTGTTCCTGCATATGCTACTAAACGGTATACCGCAGCGCTCAGAGGTAATGTCTCACGAAATATTTATCTAATCTAGGGAATTTCACTTGCAGCAAAGACTGATGGAATAACACTGTCTTTGTCTTACACTAATTGTTCTATTTTCCCAAAAAAAGGATGCGTATAGTTTGGATTCTGAACAGCATAGATATATGCAAGATTGATGTTTTTGACTGGCGAATTGGGCGGACTGGGTTAGACTGGCCCAGATCGAGTAGTCATTTTCTTAGCTGGAGAAAAAACGCGAGTATCTGAGATTAATCATACTCGCGAATAAAACGGCAGTCTACAGGTTGTTATAGTTAGATTGTAAAAAAGTTCAAGTTGGTATGTTTTTATATGTTACTTAACTTAGGATAAACATTATTTTATAGGCTAGAAATAGTCATTGTCTGATCAGATCTCCAGCTATACAATTGCGACTTGCGACATAATTCAGTCGAGTACCATGTTTAGGCCACGAAGCTTGTCGAGTGACTTAAGTAAGGTACGAGATTGAAAAGCTTAATTATGTCACTATTGTATACCATACATTTTCTACGAGTGTCAAAATTGGCAACCCGGTAAGAATTAAGATCGACAAATGCTATACAACCTACTCCCTCTATATTTAGTATGATTTTGATATCCCGGTGGATCGTACCACTCTTGGGAACTCAAAGCCATATGCCATAGACAAATAAATCCGTAAACTATCAAAATAATATAATCTGTGAGTTTATATGAACATAATTTTATTGGCTGTACGGCTTTGATGCGTGGCTAAGCAGTATGGCAAGCAGAGAGTCTTAGGCAATCATAGAAATTTAAAATTCATTGATTATATGTTTACGTCGGAAGCTTTATGGTAAGAGGAACAAAGAAATAACACGTATACCTTTCTTTGTTCTGCACACAAAAAAGTTTCAGACAAAATGGTGTAAAGAAAATCCTTTCAATATTTCAGGTCCCCTTACATCCGAAACCTATGCGGGTACTTCAAACGATGCCGATATGCAGACCAAAGGATATAAGTTATAAAGTTATTGTAACCAACATTTTGTATTTTTTTCATTAAATTTTTTATGTACTTAATTTTGGTTTATTTTAATAAAATCCTATACTTACACAAACTTATCGAGGGATAGATGGCCATTCTACGATGAGTATCAAGTACAATTTCTTAATATAACTTTTATACAACAATAGGAATTATTACGCAAAACTCTGCGTTGGGGGCGGCACTAGCACAACCAGATGGCCTACCGCGAAACACGAAAATAAAAGTTTCGTTACCTGGTTCTCTGTCGCTCTTACATACGAGGGTCGATCACTAAGTACCCGGTTTTGGAAATAGATGGCGCTGATGAGATTGGTTGGCATTACCGCCGTGTGCTTAGTGCTTTTACGAATAAAAACATATAAATATTGAAAAAAATAATGCGTCACATTTATTTAGTAGCTGGTTTTATAACACGGGTTTGGTATATTTCGATATAATGGAAAAAGATCAATATCGTTTCGTAATTAGGTTTTTATATTTGGATGGAAAAACATGCGATGAAATAAAAGCGAAGTTAGATGCTGTCTACGGGGGTCTTTCACCGTCTATGACAACCGTAAGATATTGGTTCAATGAATTCAAATGGGGTCGCACAAGCGTTTTTGATGAAGAGCGGCCAGGCCGCCCGGAGGATGTGGTTACTGAGGACGTCATTAAAAAAGTCCACGACAATTTTCTCGCTGATCGACGAACTAAAGTCCGCGAATTAGCTGAGACTGTAGGCGTGTCGTACGGATCGGTTATCACTTATCAGTATATTGCTAATAAGCTGCACATGAAAAAGGTGTCTGCCCGATGGGTGCCGCGTTGGCTAACGGATGAAAACAAGCGGATTCGAATGTCAATGTCGAAGCAATGTTTGGATCTCTTTAAGCGAAACCCGAAGAACTTTATGCGTCGAGTTTTCACCGTTGACAAAACACGGATATATTATTATACACCAGATACCAAGCGACAGTCGAAACAATGGATTTTTCCTTACGAATCTGCTCCAAAGAAGGCAAAAACGGTGCCATCTGCCGGAAAAGTCATGGCCACGATTTTTTGGGATTCGAAGGGAATAATCCTCATTGACTTCTTGCAGAAAGGAAGAACGATCACAGGCCAGTATTATAGTGAATTATTATACTGCTCGATAACAAATTGAAGGAGACACGGCCCCATTTGGTAAGGAAAAAAGTGTTGTATCACCACGTCAACGCACCAGCACATTCATCCAGAATTGTCGCTGCCAAGTTGTAGAAACTTTACTACGAATAGTTGCCGCACCCACCATATTCACCTGATCTGGCCCCCTTTCTCTTCCCCAACATGAAAACTTGGCTAGGGGAAAAAAAATCAGCTCAAACGAAGAGATTATCACCGAGAGAGAAGCGTATTTCGCAGGGTTTTAGAAAACGTATTTTTTGGAAGGGTTAAAAAAGTGGCCGGAACGATAGCAAAAGTGTAAATACCTTCAAGGGGATTATGTTGAAAATAAAATAAAAAAATTCAAAAAAGAATGCGTCTTCATTCTTAACACGGGTACTTAATGATCAACCCTCGTATTAGACCGATAGAGAGGCAGATGTCAAAATTTCGATTCTTTCGTTTCACGATAGGCCCTCTGTAAGTAAACCGCCTTGGTGCACAAATGACATATTTATTCGTTATAAATTATCTGTGAAAACTTGTAAATAACTGTTAAAGGCCTGGTATCTATTAAGAACTCTATGGTTTACCGATGTGCTAGTTCTGCACTCTGGTGGCAGAACATTGCAGTAATATCCCTTATTGAGGCAATAATCCTCATTATAAAATCAAAGTTAAATGTGACAATGGAAATAATAGACGGTGATTTTTGAGATTCGGGTGCTAAATAAATGATGTTTTAAAAATAACAGTGATAGGAATGTTAAATCATGAATTTTTCAACTATTCATTTAATGTGAAAATTATAGCGACAAACTTTTATGTGCGATTATTTTCGAGCTTGCTTTTCTTAAAATCGAACGCTCGGATCTCAAAAATTGCTCACCATAAGTTGATGAAAATTTTTGGCTATGCATAGAGTGCCCCACGACCCACGATGCCTAATTGTGACGTTCCGCGAATAAAAGTACCATATAGCGAATTGCGCTTACGTTGCGAAGCATCCCATTACTTTTAGAGCGTCATTATCAATAGATTTAAGATTCAAGATTAGCGTAATAGCGCCAACCGCCATAAGGTACCTTTACTGGTAAAACGTCACATTTTTAGATGTGGAGATCAGTAAAACGTTTTGACCTCCACATCTAATAATATAAAACAGGGGTAAATGACATAAGACATGGGTACCATTCAATAGGTTAATACTCTTGTTGTGTCAATTGACCTAAAGTCATATAACGTTATTTCCTTCTCAGAAATGCATGGTTAAGATCTGTCGGGTTTTAACAGCCCACGGTGTAAATATTATATATACATGTAAATACATAACAAACATCCATAACCCGTGATAAACACACAAATAAATGCCCTGACTAGGATTCAAACCCGGGACCTCCTCCTCATAGGGATCACTATCGACTAGGCTAGGAGGCCGTTAAAATAAAAGAACAGCAAAAGTTCCAAACTTTAAGCCCGCTGTACATCGGGCCAATGTTTGCCAATGTAAAGGACGCAGTTATGCGTTAGAGGGAGCAAGAGAGATATCGCGATCTCGTTCTGCCGTAATATAGATTTACCGACGTTGGCCCAATGTGAACAGCGGGCATTATGGAGGATTCACTGTGTTTAACGGCTAAAGGGAAAAGAGGATCCCCGTCGCCAACTCACTGCATCCTCTTTGACCTATTCATTAGTACAGAAAAATACAACAGGTAATACGTATTTTGGAGACAAAATATGTTCATCAATAAAACTTTGCTTTATATATTTATCTTCGCACTAGGAATGAAGATCTGCCGAGTCCTATCAAAATGTATGCGTCCTACCCCCCTCGGAGAGTATGGTAGGGGGGAATGACATCAACTTAATGTCTGCTTCATGTCAAATATTACGAGGAGAGTCGAAATGCTTGGACTTATTGGCGAAGACATGTACCCTATATAGTGCCGATCCTCCAAAATAGATGTTGGGCTCGTATTTAGTCTCTTTACTGTGCAGGTGAACGGTTGACACTTCAGTTTCAAGTATTAGGGACCAAACGCCATTTCCTAAAGCCTCCGCCTATTCTAAAGTTATAGTTTAAGGGCACCAGGTCTGCATTCAACATAAGAGATGTTGAGGGCTTAAAGCGACTATGCTGTGATAGTATGTCAATATCATCAGCGTATAAGCAATATCACAGCATAATATCTCTTGCTGCTGACTGCTATCGAAGACTAGGCTTTGTAATTTGCAACATGCGTGATTTCATGGACCCATTATTTATTTATTTATTTATTTTATTTATTTTAGACAAGCAATGGTCCACAGTTGTGTTAGTAACATAATTAGATCCTTATATACTAGGTCAGTCTTAACTACTAAGGACTACTTAATAATTAATTCATATAATAAACATCCCCAGAGCGGGGGTTTATTAGTGCCGACATCCAGTGTCTTTGCAAAAGACTGTCCGACTTTTCAGCTAACATATTTAGGATGCCATTGGAACTACCCTGGATTCTGCTTCTGATTGATATAATTTTTTTTCGCATTACTGCATGAAAATCATCAACGTGGGCATTAGCTATTAAGCTGGTTTACAACGCCTTGGTTAGAAGCAAGCTGGAGGCTTCGTCGATTGTGTGGCTCCCATATGAATCGACGTACACCCTGCTGCTGGAGAAGGTTCAAAAAGCCTTTCTGAGGTTCCTATATAAAAAAAAATATGGATATTACCCATTCCTGTACCCAACAAAATACTTGTTAGGAATGCTCGGGTACAACTCGTTGGAGGTTAGGCGCAACTTCTGTTTGCTGACTACCGCATGTCGGGTCCCGCGCGGCGAGTCCGACTGTCCAGAGCTGGTAGGTCGTCTGGTGCGACTGTTTGTTCCCGACGTCCCTAGAATGACCCTCAGGCCTCGGCAACGCGACGCGCGCACTCAGGCGCGCAAGAACTCGCCACTCCTTCGTGCTCTCACACAACTAAATGCGTTCTTGGCATCAGTACCAGAGTGTGATCTGTTTGCGTGGCGATGGACGACTGTTTATTGTGAATGTTTGAAATTCTGTGAAGGGATGGATAAAAGATGTTCAACTGTTATGTAATCTGTTATTATGTTGTTGTCTAATGTTATTTTAAAATGATTTTGTGATCTCATTAGAATATTAGTTTCATGGCGCATTAGTTATACTGTAATGTCATGTAAACATGTTGTTTGATTAAATAAATAAGAATTTTCGGCTTTGGGTTTTTGGCATATCGTAAGTGTAGGTTAAATAAGTTTAACCTACATTTTTTTAGTTTTCTGACAGTACTTTGATGATCACCGAGGTGCACGACAAATTCACGGCTACTGAGCATACTGTTTATTAGACCAACAATTTTACTGCACGGTATGCTTGTCATCAGCTTATATATTAAGCCCTGCCTCCAAACAGTATCATATTCCGATGACAAATCTATGAACACAGCGACGGTCTTCTCATTCCTTTCAAACCCTGACTGAATGTGATTTGTAAGTGATAGCACATGCTCTGTGCAGTTGCGGCCACAACGCAAGCCAGCCTGCTCGATTGGGATTATTTTGTTCACGTGAGGGGTGATGGGTTGTAGATTAGTCTTTCAATGAGCTTATAAACACAGCTCAGCAGAGCAATTGGTCGATAGCTTTTGGGGTCATCGACGACCTTTTCCGGTTTTAAGATTGCTATAATTTTCGCGCGATTGAAGTTACGCAGTAGTCTATTGCGGTTAAAAATATCTGAATAGAAGCGCGAGAGCCACTTTCTACACTTGACTCTCTACTCTCTACATAAGGTGTTTGAGGAATTCGTTGTAAATACCATCAAAGCCAGCTGTTTTGCTAAGTAGCAGCTGATTTATGGCATTATCCGTTTCGTCTTGAGAAAATTCTTTTGACATGTTGCTCTGGCTGGAGCATTTGAGCTGCTTAGCGTGCTATTTTATGGCCGTAGTTTCTGCTTTATGGTCTTTAACTCGTGATGCTTCCACTATTTTGTTAGCAATAGATTAGGACACAAAATACTTTGGTAGTAAATAATCTGGGAGCTTGCTGTGTATTTTCAGACTTTGACTGGATATGTGGATCATTATATTCACACTCATCAGCATCACGATTGCCTTCAAAGATATACGTTATGTTATGAGTAAGCCAAGACTTAAGTACACGGCGCACTTGGTGGCGAAACAAGGGTAACGAAAGGGTAGATTATACAGTAGATATGGTGGATAATAAAGGTTAAGGCACCTATACCTTTACTTCATTATGTTCTTTGTTGTCTGTTGTTGTTTGGTTTGGTGCAAATGGTGCAATGTACCTAACACTAACACGTTTTGAGCCTCGTCCAGCGTGTTCGTCCAGTCAGCAAAGGTTCATAATATGTAAAAGTGATTGATTGAATTACAAATTACATGTACATTTGCGATTTAAAACATTTATTTACATAACTAAATATACAGAGGTACTACAGTACAAATACTAAACTAAATTAATAACTGGCTCAAATCTAAACTAGGCCCTTGCGGCATTGTACCAAGGATGCTGGCGGCATTTCCTCGTTGTATCGCAATGCTGATACGCTGTGCGAGGAAACCGCCAGCTCTTCGGTCACCAGTTACATCAACCAGACGCATTGCGATTTCTGCAAAAAACTTGTGTGCGCTGGGACCCCATTTGCAATTACATGTAATTTAATTTGTAATTATTAACATTAAGTAATTAATTACGCCCAACACTGATATGAATGAGCACAGTTATCTGCGTTGTCAATATGCTTAAAAGAAGTGGCTAGTAAATAAAGGATATTAGTGTACAGTGTACCGCGTCGTGAACAGGAAACACCATGAAGAGTATTTTGGCATTGAGTTTCTTTGTGATGTGCCTTGTGGGGGTAAGTTTTCTTTCATCAGTTTATTGAATAATTTCATTAAAAATAATGTTTATTTTATTTGTATTGTCAAGGTTGCCGCGATAAAAATCATGCTAGGTATATGTATAAAGGTCGCCGGAAGACCCTGGATGCAAGTCGCTTCCGACCGATACTTATGGAGGTCCAAAGGGGAGGCCATGTTCAGCAGTGGACGTCTTATGGCTGAGATGATGATGATGATGATATGTATCGATCCTCTGACAAACAGAAATAACTAAAGCTTAACCATTTATTTATCTATGCCCAAGACTGCGAATGCTCTCAAATGGGTCCTAACTTTAGAATTTGCATGAATCACACACGAGACAACCAGTTCAATATTATTTATCATAGCTAAACATATGTTTGATCGTTACTTAGGTTCACTAGACAATATTATATTTATGTTGTCCTTTTCACATTCACTTTTCATCAACATGAAATGAAAATTAAGACATATACCTAGATATATGAAATTTAGGAATAGCTTACAGTACAAGTAAAGCAACAAGTGTATTTTTGATGTTCCATCACATTTTTTGTGATTACAAACTTATTTGCAGTTGGTAAACTAATGGCGACCTATGTCGATGTATCGAGACAACAGTTTTTCAACGGCAAAGAGAAAGTCTGCCCATCAATTCAAATTTCTTTTCGTTACAGCAATGTTCGGTGTTTGTTAAAATTGTGTGATCTACGGAACCGTCAAGACGAGAAGTCCGAATTGCATTAGTCCAGTTTTTTTTATTTGTTTTAAACATAATTAGACGAGAGTTTATTCAGATTAAAACGAATAAAATGCGACACAAAATTAAAACTACACTTATTGTCCTACCAAAATTTAAAACGGGTTTAATTTCATAATCTTCTTCATAACACTCTTGCTCAGTGATCATTAATTGTAATGACGTTTGAATACAAACTAGTTACCTACATACTCATACTCTCACTTTGACGACAACCTTGATCTCGTCTTATTTTGCAGGTGTCACTCAGTCAAACTACAACTTGTACCTGCACATGCCCCCGTTCGCAGCGCTCAATGGTAATGCACTAAACATTTATCCTACTAATCTAGGCAATATTTCAATTAAAGCATAGACAGATAGAATCACACAGATCTTAAGAAATAATCGATAGGTATTTATTCCTTTTTAGGGCGATAGAATTATCTATCACCCCCAAAAAGGAATGAGTACTTATTGTTCGAGATCTTGCGCTCTTTATCGTCATGTATCTCGAAAACAGTTGAGTGCATGACAAAATGCATATGACATACGTGTCGCAAATTTTATGTTCTACAACTTTCTCATACATGTTAATATCATAGGAGTAATAAGAAACCTTGATATTTTCAACAAAACGATTTTTTTGACGTTTGACTTTGAATAACTCCCTGCTCAGACACGAGATTTTCCGAGATTTTTGAGACAACTTTAAGAACACCATAAGAAACAAACTTATTAAGTTTGCAGCTTATTATCTGGGATTCCTAGGTTCAGCCTTATTTATAAGACTGGCTGGGATATTATTACAATAAAGTATTAAAGTAAATAGAATTAAACTTGTGGCTAGAAGTTACTTCAGTTACTTGTTTTGTGTATATTATTTTCTAGGGCGAAAAGGGATACCCTGGTCCTCCTGGCTTCCCCGGAGCTCCTGCTGGACCTCGCGCATATTCTGAATCGGCTTACCCTGGGTCTGGACTGCCAGAGCCAGTGAGCTCGTACTCGTGTTCATATTCAAGTAAGAAACGAAATTATAAGAAGGCGCCTTTAATTTTTTTATAATTATCATGATTAGATAATTTAATGTCATTAGGTGCTTCCCCACTAGCCACTTTTCATGAATCGTATATTCGCAAGTACTTAACTACATTAAAAAACTAGATTTAATTTGGAATTTATTGCGAAAATACAATTGGACAATGAGGATAAATGCACGAAGCAACGCGTAAATAGCGCTGCTATCTTTTTTTTACTTTTCTTAGGAACTCAACCACATACACTATAGACAAAAATATGTAACTAAAATAAACATAACAAATAAAGTAAACTTGTGTGCGGTTCCAGAATAAAATATAGAATTAAATATAATCAGCTGTTATAGCTTTAATGCGTGTTAGGCAGTATAAACGGAGAGTTTTACGCGATCCTTGAAATTTAAAATTCATATTTACTTACTTACTGAATGAATGAATGAATGAATGAATGAATGAATAAATGCTTTATTGCACACCTCAAAAGACTGACTTAACTTATTGGCGTTTTCGTACGACATTTTCTGGAGAGCGAACAGAGAAATTACACACATATAGGTTCCTGCTTTTTTATTATTCTTACTAAAGCGTTACAGACAAAAGGCGGCCTTAAGCCGGATTTCACTTGCTTGATAATATTTCCCTGTAAATAAAAAAAGCATGCACATGGAACATGTCGCGATCATTTATTATTGTTAGATCCTTAGCGTAAATTACCAATTACTTCCACCTTCCAGTTACTGGCCACATTTTAAAAGAACATACATCAAGTATCTAGATTTATTCTTTAAATTATAAGTATATTACATAGACAAGAAACTACCTACATATATTTGTAATATACATACATAGTACGTTAAATCGCTACGACAATTGTGGCCAGTAAATAAAAAAAGATTAATAAGATTTTGATAATATTTGCATGGGAGACTGTCATTTGACACAGTCAAGATGAAACTGCAAACACGAGCGAAGCGAGGAAAAGCGTGTAAAGGGTGTTAGGTGAACTGTGACCAAACAGCGCGCCAGAACCGACTTATTTTATTGTACGATATTCAAGAAAAGGTTATTGGTGTTATGTATATAATATTGTTTTTAAAATGCATTCTAAAATGTAGCGTAATAAAAAAAAAAATTAAACTAAGATGTCACGAATATTCGCATTCACATTCCCATATTTGTCCAAATATTCACTTGGTAACCATTATGTCGGAAGATGTTGCAAAAAATTGGTTGCAAATAGATTGATTGATATTCAGCGCTTCAATTTTAGGCAATGATTTAGAGACGTAGACACATAAGCCGTTTATATATTTCAGATAACCAACAAATCGAAACCGATGCTAGTACTTCAAACGATGCCGGTATGCAGGTGAGCAGAGCTAAAAATACATACAAGGTGTAACAAATACTGGTGATCCTTTTAAGGGCATAATTTGTATCGTATTCTTACTGTGAAAAACTAAGAAAAAAATATTTTCTCGACAAAAATATTTTTGGTTTTGTATGGAGGGTTGGCCATGGCCAGCTAGTACGACTCGCCCCATACAAAAAAAAAATTTTTTTTCGCGTCCAAAAAATTTTTTCTCCTACTTTTTCCTACTCGCAATACGATACCAATTATGCTCTTAAACGGATCACCAAGTATTTTTGTTACACCCTGTATATGAAACTATTGAAACCGAATTTACGTCATTTCTAATTTAAACTTTCGTGAGACATACTAGCACTATAAAATGTTACACTCGTCTCTTTATAAAAGATACAAAAATAAATCAAAGAAAGCATTTAACAAACATTTACCCTTTAACTTTCTCTGATTTTTTTGAAAATAATAATGTTTAGAACAGGACACGTTTGGCAAGTAGGCAGACATTACTTTTTTTCTAAAAGTCGAATAAAAAAACTGTCCACGGTAGAACAGTTCCCCATAATTGGGATGACATTTGAAAATACAAACGTCATCCCAATTATGGGGAACTCCGACGACAACTTTGGTTTCTATAAAATGTAACGGTCGGTAGCGCGCGTCGCAGTAGCGAGCCACGGACCAGTTCAAGTAGCAGTTGCAAGCTTGGAGATAGAGACCTAGTATGCCACATAGTGACTAAGTATATTCCTGAGTGAAACCGTAATATTTTATAGTGTCAGTATGTTTCAAGAGAGAGCACAATTATTAACTTTGATCTTATTTTGCAGGCGCCAGCAGTCAGGCAAGACTGTTGTTGCTTGTGCTACTAAACGGTGTACCGCAGCACTCAGAGGTAATGTCAAACTAAATATTTATCTAATCTAGAGAATATTTCACTTACAGCAAAGACTGATAGAATCACACTGTCTTTTTCTTACACTAATATTTCTATTTCCCCAAAAAAGGCATTCCTTTTTGGGGAAATAGAACTATTCGTCCAAACTATACGCATGTAACTATTGTATGGTTTGGATTACAAACAGCATAGATATAATATGCAAGATTGATGCTTTTGAGATGTGCTGCTGGAGAAAAATGATTAGAATGCCATGGGCCACAAGGAGAACAAACAGGTCCATATTGTGTGAGCTAAAAAAATCCAAACGCCTTTCAACCATCTGATGCGAGAAGATCCTTAAATTCTTTGGGCATATTATGCGTTCTAACCAGCACCAGCTCGAAAAAAGCATCTTACTAGTCCCAGTAGAAGGCGAAGAAGAAGTTAGGTTATTCTTCTACTGATAGGTAGGTACTGACAAAATTGCAAAATTTCCTCCGCTTCGTATACACCTCGACATTATCATAAATATTATGTGTGTGTTTCTACCACAACAATATTAAATGTGTGTGGAACAAAGGCGAATGCAGGGCTCCTTGGCCCACCAGGTTTTATGGCTGCTAAGGAATGTTAATATTTATAAATAGGTAACATCTTTAAGTGTTTAACTAGTATTGCTGTGAGAGAGGCCGTTTTTAATTTTTTATGCTCTACTTAACCTGTTTTCGTACCGTCAATTACCCCTCCACCCTGTGCAACCCGAACTGACCCACGTTGGACTTGGTTTTTCATCCCTCCCTCTCTTTTTTCTGACACCTTCCAGCTCTCACGGATCATTAACCGAGTAGCCGGTGTGAATGGCAACTCACATGCTCGTTCTTGTTCACATACATATACTGAAAATTGAGGTGGGAGAGGATTTAAAACCAAGTCCAACTTAGGTCAGATCGGTTTGCACGGGGTGGTTCCACAACACGTAGGGAGCTTAAATACCGCGAGCCATCTGGTTGCCTCGCGGACACTGAATCTACGCGTCATTGCTCTGAACATTAAGCAATCATATACATTTTAAGTTCGTAGCTTATATGTTTACGCCGGAGGCTTTTTGTGAGAGGAACAAACAAATTGTTATTTCTTTCTCTGTTCTTCATACTCAAAAGTTTCAAACAAAAATAAGTTTAAGTTTTAATTGTAATGTTATACTAACATAGTAATAAGTCAATCTTGATTTTGTTTTTAACTAACCAACTATGGATCATTGCTGTCTGTGATAAAGTTATAATAATGGTGTACAAGTAAACCCTTTCAATATTTCAGATTCCCTTAAGAAACCGAAACCTATGCGGGTACTTCAAACGATGCCGATATGGACCAAAGGATATAAGTTTATAAAGTTATAGTAACCAACTTAATGTAATTTTTTTAATCAATTTTTTTATAAATTATAATAAATTATTATTTTGGTTTATTTTAATAAAATCCTATACTTACACAAACTTATGTTGTCAATAAACGTAAAATACTTATAGATCAAGAGTAGGTGGTAGGCAACCCTACCTCATCGAGCAGCAGAATTCGGCTTATGTAGGGCAATGCACGGAGAAATGTTATTTATTTTAGTACCTGATAGCATGAGCCAAAAGTTGGAGCATTTTGTACACTCAGCTAAATATTACCTTGTTATGACGAAAAGTATATCATTAGACTAGCAAGTGGGCACGTGGGTAGTAGTGGGTAGTAGTCGTCGAGGTATGTCGAAAAAAATGTCGTAGCGCAAACGCAAACCAGACATTTTAAGATTTTTTTTCTATAAGAGTTGGTGCGGTAGGAATTTAAAATCATGAATATTAAAACTATTAATTTAAAGTGAAAATTTTAATAATAGTGACAAACTTTTGTGTACGATTATTTATGTGCTTGATTTTCTTGAAATCGAACGCTCGGATCTCAATAAAATTTGGCTGTTCCATACATTGCACTGGTCATATTTTGAAATTTCCTATGGGAGAGTCCAATTTTTATTTTGCTATTTCGGGGTTAGTCCCATAATAAAAGATGCTCAGTATGACCTAAATATTAACAGGTTTGAGTAAACATTAAAGGGTTTGTTTTTCGTTCAGTTACATATTGTATTTCGTAAATACATAAATGTTTTACTTCAAATTCAAAATCTTTTTATTTGTTTACGTAATAATCTACTAATCGAGAATTTTATTATCTTTTTAATAGATAAGTAGCATTGCTAAAAATATCAGTGATACAAAGATAAGCCCGATGGCACATGTTCATAAAATTGATGCTGAGTTCCGATAAAATAGTAAAAAAAAAAATTGGCCGAAAGCCATCCATTTTTTACAACGGACTTTTTTGTGCTTTCGGCCAATTCTATTGTTTTTTACTTTTATAAACATGTGCCATGGGGCTTATCTTTGTATCACGTAACGTAGCAGATCTCACGGTCCCCGCCCGTATGTTATGTACTATCATGCACGACGAATATCGACTGTAGTGTCCTTCAGGATATACCTCCGGTAGTTATGCGTCATGATAACTTCGTCCGCAAATCTACGAAGAGGCCCCGAATCGTAACCAGTTCCCCGACGCGAGCAGGTCTACGTCGGGTCCCGTGAGGGCTCTGTAAAACCGCCCGTGCAGCTCCTTACTCATCCATACCGTCTTACGAATATGGCTTGCAACTCCGGAATTGTTTGTATGGGTTAACTCCGGAATTCCGGAATTGGCCATACAATCCAACTCCGGAGTTGCGGGCCCTACTTGCGATCATCGGTGCTTAGCACCACAGGTTTGCGCTAGTTCTCGTTTGCCAAGGAGAGCAGCGTTAGGCTCTTATTTACTGCCACCACATCACGATGCATCCCACACTTGTTGTAAAGGAAATAATTCCTGAGATTGTACACTTCTGGCGTTTAAAAAGCCGCGAGTGCGCGCGTTTAAAAGTGTAGAGGTCTACACTTCCGTGGGATGTACAATCTCATAACGGACGAGTGTGGGTGAAGCATGCGGTGTGTGGTGAGCAACAGACGGACCCTCCGATCCAGGGCATCCAGCTCGGTCTGTGTCCACCTTAGTATGCCAAGGGAGTATGTGAGTAGGGGCGTCACCCATCAGGCGTTGAAGGCGCGCACCTTGTTGCCACCTGACAAAGACGATTGAGTACTTCTGTCAGTCGACCGAAGAAGCGCTCCTTCAACGCCTGTTTAATGAATGAATGAATGAATTACGTACGAAAGACTAGCATACATAACATATTATAAACTAAAATTATTATTTTGGTGACACGCGGGTTTTCTGTTGTGTCACCTGTTCCGGTGTAGTATTTGGCAAGTCCCTACCGCCGAAGCACTACACCATTCGGCCAGAAGCCCGCGCTGTCGATGGTCTGCAGATTATGATGATGATTAACACCCGCATCCTCAATACCCAAGAACTGTGACATACCAAGGTATTTGTAAGTTTCTGATTCAGAGATAGATCTGAAAGCCAGCTCACAAAGTTGCTATTACCATTATTTTTGATTTATTTTAATTTTAATGTGATGATCATGATGGAAAATTTGTAATATCGCGAAATAAATAAATCTAATCTAATCTAATATAAATAAGTATAGGTTTTGATTGGAGTAAACAAAGTACTTAGGACATCGAATTACATTCATAACAAGGTATGGTCTGAGTCCCGATGACAACAATGGGGTTGGCCGGTGGAAAGTATTTACAGATGGCGCCAGCATAGCAGGGGCCGTATTCTAACTTTAAAACACGCACAGACACGATCCAACTTCAATGCAAATCCAATGCAATAACAACACAACACAGCTAACGCCTACATGTCTGAATCAAAAATGACGGAACTTGCTTGAAAATTACTGCAATGCAACTACAATATAACTTCAATATTGGTTGATTATTGGTTGAGTGTTTGAGTTATGTTTAAGACAGATTGTGTTGTTAATGTATTGTTTATACATTTTAAAATTAGTATACGGCACCTGTGCCCTATACCACAAAACTTACAATTACAATTTGACAAGTGTCAAGTTACAAATTTGTCATAATACAAGTGTGTGTACCACAAAATTTACAAGTTACATATTTGTACTGGAAAATTCCTACAAATATGTAAATTGTAGCAAATATCTACAATTTACCGTATCACAAAACTTTACATACGTTACATATCTTTTCCGGAAAACGTACAAATTTGTAGCTGACAATTGTTTTGTGCTACATTAGATTGTAGTAATAATTATACAAGTGTAGAATTGTACGTACAAGTTAACAATTCTCTAAACGTTTGTCACACCCTCTTACAACTATATTAAATACTAGTCAATGATTGCTATATAATAAAATTATAATAATTTATCACATTTAGCGACGAACTTTTTGTACCACGAAATGGTTAGTCCAAGTAGAAGTGATAGTGAAGAAGATTTAATAGTGCGACGTCCTAGGACATATCGAGAACGTATAAATTTATGTTTGACCATAACGGATTTTACATTTAATGAGAGACTCAGAGTAAGTAAATCTACCGTCGAATATCTCCTACAGACTATTGCTGGAAATCTTAGACATCCGACGCGAAAAAGTCACGCTCTTGATCCTAAACAACAGTTACTGACTGTTTTAAGATGGTTAGGCTCAGGTTCCCAATATCACGTCACTGGCGAAGCTCATGGTGTTTCGAAAATGACAAAGTCTCGTTCTATTCACGCCGTATGCACACAAATAGTGGACAAATTACTAGGAAGCGAAGTAAGATAGCCAACAAATGGAAACTCACTTTCTGAAGTTTTATTGCAGCATCACATGTAAATTTTCCCAGTGTCGCAGGTATTATAGATGGATCATTAATACCGATAGATGCTCCATACCAAAATGAAGCTGGGTTTGTTGATCGTCACGGAGATCATTCTATAAATGTAATGGTTGTCTGTGGACCGAATTTAGATCTTTTTTATGTGAATGTACGATGGCCTGGCGCTGTTCATGATTCGCGGGTTTTAAGGCGCTCATCGTTATGTCAGCAATGGGATTATGGATGGAGACCTTTCCCCAATGCTGTAATATTGGGAGACAGTGGATATAGTTTAAAAAAGTGGTTAATAACCCCAAATATTCCAGCCCGCATTACAAGAAACGCAGCATTGGATCGGCTCGGATATATAATTGTAGTTGTAACATTACAATTATTGACCTGTATATTTACAAATCAACAATCCTACAATTATGTAGCTGTCATGACATAGCTTTATTCTTTGTGATACGCTTTAAAAAAAGTGACACATTTGTATACCGCAAATTGTAACGAAAACATATTTGTAATGATTGTGGTACATTTTTTTGTTTACAATTTAACAATTTTGTAGAATTGTGCACTTGTAAAGTTTTGTGGTATAGGGCACTGGTACCTGTCAGTCCTACAAATAGTGTCAAAATCTTGTATTTTTTTTTGACCTGGATGGGCTAGCCAAATCCCATACAACAATACTAGTGAAAGGGACCTAGCTATGCTGGCGCCATCTGGCCAAACCGTTGACAGTTGCCAACTCCATTATAGTCCGCAACTGTACCACCTGGGCTTGAAGCATTCATCCAGCCTCCCCTAAGCTTCGCTAAAGTACTTATTCCAACCTAAGACAGTTTTTTACGCATTATATTGGACTTAGGTACTAATTATAGCCCAAGTCTCAGAGCTACTTTATTTGTCATACAACATTCATATTCACAGGAAAGTCAATCCGGATTAACTTTTTGACATTCAATTGTGTATTATTCAATTTGTTTCACAATAGGTATATTTCCCCAGATTGTGCTATCTAAAATACTTAAGAAGTAAACAGCTGCTTGTGCTTGATACAAATCTACACCTATCTATGCCCACGTTTCGTCTGGAATGTCATAAAATATCATCAGAAATCAAATCATCCTTTTGATATTTTTTTCTGGTTAATAGACAAACATTAGGATCATTAGTAGGGGAAAGGTGTACGAGTTGATCCCAAGAGGTAAGATGATCCTTTTCAATTGCGACCAGACAACAAACGCCATCTAGTAGGAGTTTATGCCATTACATAGCACTCGACATCCCCGCACCTCTGCCCAAGTGTCATAGCGGCGTACGCGCTGTGTCGGATTTTACGGCAAAATATATTTATTGTGAGCGGTTAATATAAAGTAAGACGTGCTTTTAGATTATGTTACTTTTATAATAGATAGTTAATTGCAATGCGTGTTATGTTTGTGGCTTCAAAATACGTTTGTTTTTGATACTTTGGAGACAGAAAGCTTGTGACGTCCTTATAGGTTATGTTAGGAAACGATGAATGACAAAATTCAACTTGGGGTAAGATGATGCCCGGCCGTGTGTACAAGATGATCCCCGGGGATCATCTTGCACCTTAATTTTTATACATTGTTCCTTATACCTACCTACATAACGATACTTTATTATTATTAGTGCTATACAGCACCGGCTAAAAAACGTTTAAACTTGTAAATTAATAAAAAAAATATTCAGTTAATTTTATAAGATTTTTTTGTTAAGAATGAATAGTTTGTTATGGAAATTATTAAGAAATAAGTTCGTTATTGTCATTGATCTCACTTACTCTTGTAATAAGCATTACGAGTATTGTAAGTGGTTACACCACTACTTCGAAGATTGGTTATTTTATTTTGTTTATTTTTGAAATACAAACCTGTTTCAATGTTGATTTGATTGAGTTTATGTGTCTCAGTTTACTTTAAACCATATGCCTAAAATTATTACAAATGAAAAGGTTATTAAATCTTAGTAGATATTTATTTTTACATACCATTTTTCTTGAAAAAACCAAAGGTTAACTCAAAATGGGGTAAGATGATCACTGGAATCATCTTGCCCATACTGCAGGGATCATCTAAAACACCCCGGTGTTTAAGATGATCACTTCATAGGGTTTTAAAAAAAACTAAATATTGTAACGAATCCTTAATAAATTTGATATTTTTTGTTTCACAATAGAAATATAGATAAATTTGCTAGTAATAAACGTTAACACTTTGGCACTGCAAGTTAAAATAATGATTTTACGACAAATCTCGCTTAACGGGATCAACTTGTACACCTTTCCCTAGTTATTGTTGCTCTCCATATTATGATCCTATTAGTCCGTGGAATAAGTACTAATTGTACGGAAAATGATGATGATTGAATTTATTTTTATAATAATGAAAAGTACTTCTATTCCCCTGTATAAAAGTATTCATAAATCATATTGGTTTAAGTAAAATAAGTAAAAAATGTATTGATAGTTAGATTTAAGACATGATTTAACAAGAACTGCTTAAATGCCATATTAAAGCACCAGTGGTAAAAAGGTCGTTTATTAAGATGACTTCTATTTTAGCCTCACTTTTTGATGGAAGGGGGTCCTCGTAGCTTCATGACCTCAACATCGATAAAATTATTAGATATTTGCTAACGACATAATAATTTGACTGAATTGTTGTCAGCCTCAAAATTAAAGTTGGTAGGGTAGACCTAATCTAATCGAATCGTAGGGCGAAACGGATCAAGTTAAGCATTTCTGTAAAGGAGAATGGGCAGATTGGGACTACTCTCCAATAGCGTTAAAATGTATGTCAACATTTAAGATCCGATCAGGGGTTATAATTAATTAAGTATTAACTATTTATTACTATAATTACTAACTGCAGTATCTTAGTCTGGTGTTTAGGCTACGCGTGACTTAGGGTTGATGTACTATGACGTCATTTAAAAATAATGTTGGTGCATTAAGCCCGAGGTGCGAGGGAGAATCCAAATAACCGATCATTGGTGATATTTTACCCGCAGCGCCGCAAGCGCATCGGCGACCGTTATGGTGGTAGGAAGCATACTGCCTCTCCAAACTGGCGAGTTCGGGCTGTATGCTTCCTACCCTCATAATCGGTCGAGCCAAGAAAATATTTAATTAATTAATAACCCCTGATCGGATCTTAAATGTCATATATCATTGAACGGACAACTGTGACAACAAAGCTGTCAAAGCAAAAGTTATTTCTATTGACAAGACCTATCGAACGACATACATCTTAACGCTATTGGAGGGTGGTCCCAGCTCCCATACATTTTTGCCCATTCTCCATATCTCATGTAGCCACAGACAGCCAGTTAGGTTTGACCGTCCCGAGTTGGGTTTGAATTTTCCGCACACCTTGGTGCCCTTGGTGGTAGCCGAACTTAGCTCGGCCGGAAGTATATATCTCAGCGATGCATCGCGTCGCAATTTGTACAGTTTGCAAAGACATCATTAAAAAATCTACCTCGTCGAGTAGCAAATTGAATATTATGCTATGGTAGCCGACTTTAAACTTTTTGTTATTTAGCCAAGTTTTTTGTTTTAAAGTGAAAATGCTGCGCTAATGCAAAAACAAGTTCACGGGATGGTTTAAATGCAGTGTTACACGGTACATAAGAGAGTGTTTATCAACAAGTACCAAAAAATAAGAGCTGGCAATTTTATGATTCTAACTCATTGATTTTTTTTAATCAATGGCTTTCTCCCTTTGTCTAAAGCAATGGGAATTTTGCCAATGTCGAGTATATACGTTTATCGCACTTTTATTACTTTTAATAAAATATAGGCAACGTTGTTCGGTGAAGGCCTTGGTGATTGTAAAGTGATAGCCTCCTTACAAACACGTGGGCGGCCGAGACCCCGGATAACCGTTCGTTCGACTAAAGGGTGGTTACGCGCGTTTTGAGACTAATTCTTCATTAACTGCCACTTGTTCGTTAGATCACCGCACAATAAGCTATCAATATTACACACTGAACTACGTAAATGAGCAAAAAACAAAGAACTACCCTAAAGGCGTCATCGCCATCTTGAGCTCAAACGATTATCCAAGGTACGTGTTATAGTTAAAGCAATGGCGCGTAGTTACAGTGACCGAGAGGCATCCGGATGGCTCGCGGGATTTAGGCTCCCTACCCTACATGTTATGGAACCGCCCAAACCGCCAGTGGCAACAACCGGGGCATCTGCCCTATAGAAAAAAGTTTATATACCGCTATTGATTATGACATAACATTTCGTGAAAATAATTTTTAAAAGTGTAGTATATTATTACACTAGCTAACAAATAAAACCTTAGGTACTTAATTATTGTACTTAGATATTTGCCAAATCCATTTGATGAAAATTTACTTAATGTTTTTTTTTCTTGCTAAATAAATAAATAAAATAACATAAAAATAATTGCCGAAAAATTGTAAGTTCTACATAAGTATGTATTTGTCTCAATCACCTTAGGATTTGTTTTTTTAAAATTTGGCAAATGAAAATGTCTGAATATGTTTTATTTATTACACAAACAAAAGTAATAAGTAAGTAAGTAAGTACCCAATACACTAAATGGTGTACCACCTCTTAATTAAACAATAAACATAGCTTTTTTAATCTGAATAAAGATAGTATTTAGATAAGCATAATGATAAAAGATAAGATAACTAACAAACCTATTAATGACACAAACTGCAGTCTTAAATTATTAAACTAATGTTTATTATAAAAATAAAAATGCTATCTTCGATTAAAATAATAATAAGAAGCACTACACTTCATATACCTACTTAAAAATACAGATAAAGCTTTAAGTTATACTCATATTGGCATTTTTCTGTTTGGTCCTATGGTTGACTGGTAGCAATGACTTAAGGTATAATATTTATCTATATTAAGTCCGCTTTTTATACCTCTTTTATGTGCAATAAAACTTAAAATAAATAAATTAATTAATCAACACTAACTCAGAAATATAACCTGTCAAAAAAGTCATTTATTGGCTTTATTGGCCAAAGAAGTACCTCGCAATTCTAAATTACATGTGATTTTAATTATGTTATTTCATAGGAAGGTAATTAATTGATGGGTTGGGCAAATAATGGCAGTTGCGAAATTTAGAACAAAATAGATAATAACTTATATTAATGATCTATATATTTATTCTGATCTAAATATTTAGTAAATAATAATATGTAATTAATTGCTAATCTTATTTTTTATGACTAATGTAGTTTTTAGCTTTAGAAAGTTTTAAACCAACTTACTAACATTACCTTAAGGATTATGCTAACAAATATGTATGAGTCAAAGTTACTTGAAAATAAATGCCGTCATTCATTCATTCAATTAATTACAAAAATAGTAATTTATTACGCCCAACACTAAGGATAGGCTATCAGCATTGCCAATATGTTTAAAGGAACTAGTTAGTAAACAAAACCATCATATCAGTTTACACTTTATCACAAGCACAATGAAGAGTATTTTGCTATTGAGTTTCTTCGTGATCTGCCTTGTAGGGGTAAGTTTTCCTTCACTTGTATACAATGTGTAAATTTAATACGGGCGAACCTTTTAACGGTAGTTTATACAGGTCAGACTGAATAACTTTCACTATGGAGCCTACCCCGAAATCGCAGGTTTTTTTGCCACATTCATACATTTTGTCGCATGGGTGTCGACATTTTGTATGAGGAAGCCAATTTTTTTTTGAGATTTTGGGGTTACCTCCATAGAAAGAGTTGTTCAGTATGACCTATGTAAACCACCGTTAAAAGGTTCGCCCGTATTAGATTTACACACTGTATTTTATTGTATTGGTATTGTCAAGTTTGCCGCGATAAATATTAATGATATATATATTAGGTACGATTCATACTTATGTAATATTATGTATGTAATATTTATCCTGTGACTGTGAAGTGCCGTGAAATCCAAATAAGACTTGGCTTAAAGATCTCGTAACCAGGCCATAAAAAAAAAAAAAAAAGTCTGTTAATCAGAGAGCCTACCGCGAAGTTCGAAAATCGACAAAACGATACAGTTTAAGCACTTATTTCTCTACCACCGCGACTACGAGTGCAGACAAAGACTTTAGAATTAACGGAAAACACATACGACATACTTACTTCAGTTTAATTGAATTTATGTAATTATACTTATGTTTAGTTATTAAACTCAGTTTCATTTGGTAGGTGCGTAACTATACATTTATTCTGCTATCAAATTAAAAACAGATTATATTTTCATAATCTTCTGCATAACACTCTTGATATGTGATCATCAATTTAATTTGTGATGCCATTTGAATACAAACAACGTTAGGTACTCTGACGACAACTTTGATCACGTTTTTTTGCAGGTGTCGTTCAGTCAAACTACAACTTGTACATGCACATGCAACGGTGTACCGCAACAACCCCAGGTAATGTTACATTATGTAAATAAATATTCATCCGTCTAATCATTTTCTTACAATACTTCTTTTACCCCAAAAAAAGAAATAAAAAGGTAAGTAGCTATATAACTTATAGCGTTAGATTGATTCGTGTTTATTTTGTCAAGCAATGTATTATTTAGTGTAGTATCATCTTTTTCTTGTGAGCTCAGTCTATCTACGATTTTTATCTCTGTTTTTTTGTTAAAAAATGTACTGAAATGACAATTCGACTGCACAATTTCTACCCGTATTCTGGTTTTGTATTTAATTAGGTACAGTCGACGTCATAAATATGTTTACACTTTTGGACCTTATTACAAACATATTTTTGAGGTCGACCGTACAGCGGTTGTGGTCCAGCTATAATAAATTAGGATTTCACTTATTTTTGTACTAGCATGACTGTCGAATTGGGCATCAGATTGGGTCAGATTGGCGCACATCGAGTTGTTATTTCACATTTCAGTGGCAGGATAAAAAACAAAGTTTAGACAAGCTGATAAAATGATTGTCTACAGGTTGTTCCGAATTGTAGCTAAGTTTGTGGACAATACCTACTTACCTACTATGTTTCTATATTAATTTAGTTTTTATAATGCATATTAGTTTTTTTGTGTCTGTGTTAACTACCTGCAATTATGTAACTAATGTATTTATTATTTAATTGTTTACGATACCAAAATTAATCTCCTAGATGTAATTAATAAAACAAAATAAATACTTTTAAATTATTTATTGTACACAGGCATTATTCGATCAGACCTTAAAGTATCATTCTCTTAATAACACTCTCGGTCAGTAACCATTAAATTGTGATGCCGTTTGAATACACATAACGTGGATACTCTGACTGTGACGACAACTTAGATCTCATATTATTTTGCAGGTGGTAGATAACTGTTGTTATTGCGAATGCGGCAGGAGAGCGCAGCACTCACTGGTAATGTTACACTTAATATGTACTTATCCATCTAATCTAGCGAATATTTCACTTAAACAATAGCTTAATAATAATTAATTAAGAATATTATAAAATAACACGGTTACACTCACGGCACTTTAGTCACGTCTCGCGACATGTTTCGGAGAGACTAGGTCTCCATCTTCAAGCACTAGGAACGCTACTTGAACCGGCCCGTCGAGCACTGTTGCACGTCGCGCTGCCGACTGCCGACCTGCGTCCGGCGTGCATCGCGGCGCGTTTCGCGCGCTCTGACAAAGCTGTGCTGCGTCTGGCGCTGTGTTATTTTATAATGTTAATATGTCTCACGAAAGTTTAAATTTAATAATTAAGAATAATTTTATTTCTCTTCAGATAGAATCACACTCTCTGTTTCTTACACCTAGTTTTATTCCTTCAAAAAAGGTTTAAGGATAGTTTGTTCCGCTACGGCTACTAACAATTTTTGCTCACAAATATGTGTATATATTATGTGTTGCCACAAAATTAAATAATATGTGTTTGTGGACTAAAGGGGGATGAAGGACCACTTGGCGCACCAGGTTTTATGAACCCAAAGGCACTTACTATATATATTTATGAACAACTTCTTTAAGGGCAGTTTTACACTTTTGTGAGTTTTGCTTACGTAAGTATTTAGGGACCGAGGTATTTTCTCTTACACAAATATAATTATCTATTTAATTTGTGTAAGTGTAAATACTGTCGTTATTGGCCGTTTGTACTTTTTTATGCTCTAATTAGTCTGTTTTCGTAGTTGTGTGTGGACAAAACTACTGTAAGAAACTTATATAGGTATCTACTTGTTTCTAGGTTTTAAGTGACAAAAATCACCTACATATATAATTGCATATCTTTTCTTTTAAGCGCTGTCTCATTCACGCCTCTTTACGATTTATCTGTGTTTCTTTTGCTCTAAATATTGGAATGACAATTCTAGTTATTGCACAATTTATACTCATGCCATATGGTTTTGTACTTAAATAACAGTTTTATTTGACAGGTTAGGTAGTAAATTGTGACTCCGCTGAGTTTGGTTTGGTATTAATATGACTGTTGAATTGGCGGAGATTGAGTTGTCATTTTAGTAAATAGCAGGAAAAAAACAAAGATTAGACTGCGAATAAGTTGATAATCCGCAAATTTGTGTTTTTTATTCTAGAATAACCATTACTTTACATTCACATATTCACTATTTTTTTTATTATAAATAGTAATTGTTTTATTAAATGTCCAGCTATTCTGATACAAATTTTAAACATTTTTATTATTTTATGTTACAGGCCGATTTGGAATGGACCGGACCGATGGTAATTCAGCATATTTACATACTTTATTTTAGTATTACTAAATTAAAACCAAAAAGACAGAAATTAGAGCCAGGAGCAGGACTGGCTGCCATATTATCTTAGTATTATACTACAGTTACTTTGTTTATTTTTTTATGCCACGGTGTACCCTTGTTTTGTCGACAACCTTTTCATCGAATATTATTTCATCGACAACGATTCATCGAAACTTTGGTACTAGTAATATTGTTTGGCGTTATTTTATTTCAACTACTATTTATTTAAATTTATCTTACTACGTAGAAATACTATTCAACGAATATTACTTAATCGCTCATTTGTTTCAAATTATCTTAATCGCCACAACTACAAAATATTGCAATTCATTTCTTCGACGTATTACTTTAATACAATTTTATATGTCCCTGCGTCCCGCAAGAAAACGAACTATTGCCAGAAGTGGGTTAAGTTAGGTTAGAACTGCGACCCCCAACAAAACGAACTGTTACCAGAAGTGGGTTAGTTTAGGTTAGAATTGCGTCCCCCAAGAAAACGAACTGTTGCCAGAAGTGGGTTAGGTTAGGTTAGAACTGCGTCCCCCAATAAAACGAACTGTTGCCAGAAGTGGGTTAGGTTAGGTTAGAACTGCGACCCCCAAGAAAACAGACAGCTTTAATGCTTCTCTATTTGATTTAAATACTTCGCACACAACTGTCTCCTCTGTATCACTCATTTTTCACAACACAATACCATAATAGTATACACAAGTAATTAAATCACTTCAGACGATCAACAATCAATCAATAAACAGTGAAAAGAAGGAAAATAGCTTATTTTGGTCACCTTTATAGAAACAAAAAATATACTATACTGAAAACAATAATAGAGGGAAAAATCGAGGGAAAGAGGGGAAGGGGGAGAAGGAGGATAAACTGGCTTGACAACATAAAAAAATGGACAAACATTAAAGACGCAGCTTCGCTGGCGAGAATCGCAAGCAGCAGAGAACAAATGGCAAAGGTGGTCGCTGACGTCCGCTAGGACATAGCAACATAAGAAGAAGACGATCAACCATTCGATCAGATAAACAATTTTGTATCTTAAACTACCCACATCACATAGCTATAATCGTGCCGTGAGTGAGCCGACTGACGTGATTGCGTTTAGTTCCGATAACGAAATATTACCAATTGAAATAAATTTATGCGGAATAAATATTATTACATGTAAAAAAAAATGAATCAAAAATACCCGAAATGAAAAGCCATGGCATGAATTTTATTGAAATAAGTCAACTACCAATTAAAAAACCTCGGTTCAAATTACCTAGTAACGAGCCCTCGACGCAATGACTTGTCGATGAAATGAAAATACTTGAAACGTTGTCTTTGAAATAATATTCGATTAAATGTCTGTCGACAATTCAATGGTAAACCTTTATGCCACACCTGGCCATAAAGTGGCTTTTTCCGCACGCTGCGCGTACGTGTAGACATAAAATAATGTACACAACACGGGAGGTAATAAAGAAAGCCCTCGATCGCATATTTACGTCCCTCGCATGCAGCTCGGGCCGCAAACTTCTGCGATCTCGGCTTTTCTTTGTTTAACCACCCTAGTTGTGTAATGTACTATTTCTAAATTAAATTTTTATTTAGGGACGTAACATAAGTGGGGCAAAAGTACATTTAAATAAACTGAAATAGATGTCATATACTTGCTATGAATTATTAAACACTATGTTTATTTAGTTAGAAGTGTATTGGTATTTACTGTAATGGTTTGGCTAACTGATTTATGAAAGTAAATACTATTAGGTATAAAAAACAATTTAACACGTGTTAAGTAGTAATTTCTTTCCTGTAAATAAATTACGTTCTAGGGTGAAAAGGGATACCCTGGACCTCGTGGGTTCCCCGGAGCTCCTGGACCTGGCACATATTCTCAATCGGCTTACCCTGGGCCTGGACTTCCAGCATCAATGATCCAGTTCTCGCATCCAAGTAAGAAACGGAATTATATGGTGTCTTCGGGACACATAATGTTGGGAACTAAAATACACACCATATTAGACAAAAAATATGTATACGTGTGTATGGTTCCAAAATATCCATAGGGCGGTTTCGCAACACGTAGGGAGCTTAAATACCGCGAGCCATCCGGTTGCCTCTCGGTCACTGTAACTACGGGCCATTATACGTACCTTTCTCTGTTCTTCTTACGTAAAAGTTTTAGACAAATAAGTGTAAGCTCTTTATATATTTCAGGTCGCGTACGATCCGAAACCGATGGTACTTCAAACGATGGCGATGTGCAGTGAGCAGAGCTAAGAATATATTGTATGAAATTATTGTTATCAACTTTATGACGTTTTTTCATTAAATTTTTATACAGTCTTTGTTTATTTTAATAAGTATGTATTCCTGTTAAACCATATAGACGAAGAGTAGGCCGTTGGCAACCAACCTAATCTAGGAACAGGATTCGGACTATCTAGGGCAATGCATGGTAAAAAGTTGTGTACCCGGTAGTCTCAGCCAAACTTGGAGCATTTTCTATAGTCAGCAAATTATGAGTCTATTTTTAGGGTTCCGTACCTCAAAAGGAAAAAAATGGAACCCTTATAGGATCACTTTGTTGTCCGTCTGTCTGTCTGTCTGTCTGTCTGTCTGTCTGTCTGTCTGTCTGTCTGTCTGTCTGTCAAGACCATTTTTCTCAGGAACGCGTGGAGGTATCAAGCTGAGATTTACACCAAATACTTAGGTCTATTGTCCCTTGAAGCTGTGAAAAAATCAAACTTAAAAGCCAACGCAATCAAAAGATACAGTCGTTTATGCTGCAAATTTTAGAGTTTTCGGCACTCGCAAAACCTACGGGGTACTTCCCATGAACTCAGAAACTTGAAATTTAGCACGAAGCAACGTCATATAGCATAGACAAAGGAAAAATAAAAAAAAGTAGACATTTTTAATAAAATCATACAAAAATATATATTTAAAATTTCAAACGTACTACCTTTTTCCTCGTAAACGCGTGAAGTTATTAAGTTGAAATTCATGTCAAATACTCAGGGCTATAGGACTTTTCAGATGTAGCAAAACCAAATTTTTATTTCAACGCAATCAAAAGAAATAGCAATTTAAGTTGCATATTTTGAAACTGTGTACTCGCAAGAAACTCAAAACCTAAAGGGTACTTCCCGTAAACTCAGAAACTTGAAACTTGGCACGAAGAAACTTCATGTAGCACAGACAAAGGAAAAATTACGAAAAGTAGATTTTTTTTGTAAAATCATACAAAAAATAATATTTTAAATTTTAAACTTACTACCATTTTCCTCGTAAACGCGTGAAGTTATTAAATTGAAATTCATGTCAAATACTCAGGGCTATAGTACCTTTCAGATGTAGCAAAACCAAATCTTTAAGTCAACGCAATCAAAAGGAATATCAATTTAAGTTGCATATTTTGAAACTGAGTACTCGCGAGAAACTCAAAACCTAAAGGGTACTTCCCGCAAGCTCAGAATCTTTAAACTTGGCACGAAGCAACGTCATATAGCACAGACAAAGGAAAAATTATAAAAAGTAGACATTTTTAGTAGAATCATACAAAAAACATTTTTTTAAATTTTAAACTTACTACCTTCTTCCTCGTAAACGCGTAATGGTATTAAATGGTATTAAATTGGTACAAACTTTCATGTCAATGCAATCAAAAGAAATAGCAATTTAAGTTGCATAATTTGGAGATGAGTACTCGCAAGAAAGTCAAAACCTAAAGGGTACTTCCCGTAAACTCAGTGTAGAGGTTTGTGGTCTTAAATGCAATGAAAATGGTCCAAATATGCACTATACTTTTTATTAAACGTACAGAAGAAAACACAGTACTGAATATAGGAAAATTAGGAAAAGAAATATAAAAATAGCAATTAACGTCCGTTCGGTTCAACTCGCATTAGGATCTCTGCGGGCGGTGGGTCGTCCCTGCCCCCCGCGCTCTCACCCCGCGCCGCGCTCGTGTTCCATCGGCAACATCCTCCACCCTAGTGCTGCTTAGCAGCACTCACCATCAACTGGTATGCGGGCTACGCGTGCGGCTGATCGGGTGAGTACACCACTCTTGGTTTTAACCTTGACGGCTCTAATTCGACCATCTTTGCCTGGCAGTAGCTGTTCGACCAAACCTTTTGGCCAGGCGCAGCGAGGTCCGTCTGGGTCTACAATCAGGACGAGGTCTCCCACTTGTAAGGGCCTCACTTCTTGTGTCCATTTTTTACGTGGTAGCAGATCAGGCAGGATTTCTTTCACCCACCTTCTCCAGTATAAGTCAGCCAATCGTCCACTGTTTTTTCGGCAAATATTAAGAGTCATTATAGGCGCCAAGGTGGGGTAGGACTGACGATGAGCCGAGAAGAAAATGGTTAGGAGTTAAAGTTTCTAGGCTTCCAGGTTCTACGGAGACGTGCGTTAGCGGCTTACTGTTCGCCATACTCTCAACCTCTGCCAGAAGTGTGCACAGAGTCTCCTCTCGAGGGGCCCGCTCTTTCAGCACGACCTTCAGACAATTTTTAATGGTTCTGATCAGCCTTTCCCATGCTCCACCCCAATGTGGACTTCCGGGTGGAATAAATATCCATTTAGTTCCATAGTTTAATGACTCACGCTTGAGGTACTCCTGGTCCAGCTCCTGGATCGACTTTCTAATTTCTGTATCACTTCCTCTTAGGTTTGTACCATTATCGGAGTACAGGTACTGCGGCCAGCCACGCCGTGCCGCCATTCGTCTAAGGGCCATTATAAATGAGTCGGAGGTAAGTGAGTTTACGACTTCTATGTGCACTGCCCTCACAGTTAAACATGTAAACAAAACTCCGTATCTTTTCTGTCTTCCTCTTCCCACAGTTACTTCTAGAGGGCCAAATAAATCGACGCCGGTGTATGTGAAGGCGCGCTGGTGGTGCGCAACGCGGGCAGGAGGTAAGTCTCCCATTCGTGGGATTTCTTGTTTACATTTCCTTATTCTACATAGCATACATTTTTTTGTAATGTTTTTAACTGTCGGACGTAATTTTAATATCCAATGTCTTTGTTTCAGGTTATTTACGACGGTTTCCTGGTTCCCGTGTGCTGCAAGAACGTGATGATGCTTCACTAGCAGCCGTACCACATAGTCTTTGCCGTCCAGGATCGAAGGTCGTTTTGTTTCAGGTCCTACTTCAGCAGCAGCGTCGATGCGGCCGCCGAGGCGCAGTACTTCGTTTTCGTCGAGATACGGCGATAAGGTAAGTAATTTACTTGTTTTAGGTAAGTATAATCCATTTTTTAATTTCAGGATTTCTTCAGAGAACGTCTGCATTTGAGAATATTTTATAAGTAACCTTTCAGCTTTCTCCATCACAGTGCCATCCTCTTCATTTATAAGTCTACATCTGTTTATGAATTTTAGCATTATAAAAGTAGCCCTGAGTAATCGTAACCACGATGAAAACCTTGTCGGCTCAGGTATAGGTATGTTTTCCTTATTGCACGGCGTTAATGTCATAATAACGCATTCTAAATCTTGATTGTTTACATCAACGTTCAAAACATCTGGCGGCCACTCCTTTTCACTTTGTTGTAAAAATGCAGGTCCCTGAATCCACTCGGTAGGCAACACACACCGTTCGTATGATTCTCTGGTAGGTATATCGGCGACATTTAGGTGCGTAGGTACATATCTCCACTCACTTATGTGCGTCAAATCATCTATTTCGCCAAGTCTGTTCGCGATATAAGGTTTGTATGTCCGAGCGTTATTCCTTATCCAATACAGCACAGTGGAAGCGTCACACCAAAATATACGACGCTTCGGGCTTATTCTATGTTCCTTAATTATTGTTTCAGCCAATCGAGCTGCCATAACTGCCGAATTCAATTCGAGACGAGGCACTGTCGATGATTTCAAGCTTGCAATGCGACATTTACTCGCTATAAACGCCGTGCGAAATGTGTTGTTTTCTTGCCAACGCCAATATGCCACTGCGCACATAACTTTCATTGAGGCATCAGAAAATAAATGGAGCTCTAAATCCTTATAATCATTCATAGTTATTAAAACTTGTTTTTGTGCAAGCGCATTGTCGCCTGCCGTTGCATTGATAACAGCATCTCGCTTCATCCCGCTCGCACTCGCAGTGTCTGCTACTAACTCGCTCATACATGCAGTGGCTGTATCCATCTCGCTCACACTTGCAGTGTCTGTATATGTCTCGCTCGCGCTTGCAGCAGCATTGTGGTAATACCTAGGTAGACGTATTTCGCGCATCAATTCTAATTGTTTAATCCATTTTAGCCATTTTTCGTAGACGACGTCAGGTACAGGTTGATCCCAAGTAACGCCGAGATGCCATGTTAATTGAACGATTAATCTTCCATTTATTGTGAAAGGCGATAAAAATCCATACACGTCAAAAATTGACATCACTACTCGTAGAATGTCTCTTTTCGTTGGCCTTTCGTTTCCATTGATTATGTTCTCAGATAACTTCTTCAGCGAGACATCGAACCCGAGCGTATCTTCATTGGGATTCCACAATAAACCAAGTGTTCGCTCGCCCTCGTACTGTTGTCCAACTTTGAACCTTACTGCACTGGTACCCAGAGTCTCTTTTGGAATGTTACTCATTACGCTTTGGCTGTTGCTATTCCAATTGCGTATATGGAAGTTGCCCTGTGCATGTATATAGGTGACGTCACGGATTAGCTTCGTTGCGGTTTTTTCATCAGGTAAGCTATCGAGATAATCATCGACGTAGTGCTGCGTGTATATAGCATTAGCCGCCTCTGGATATGTAGGTTCGAAGCGTCGCACATTTTTATTTTTGATAAATTGGGCGATGAACGGCGAACAGTTGGCTCCAAATATGAGTGACGTCATCAGGTAGGTGTCAATCGGATCTTCAGGCTTATCTCTGTATAGAAAGCGTAGGGCATGTTGATCTTCGGGTTTTATTTTAACTCTGAGGAACATGTCTTTTATATCGCCAGAGATCGCAATTTTATTTTCACGGAATCGCCACATGATTCCTAGTAAAGGTACCAGTAGGTCGGGGCCTTTATACAGGTAGGTATTTAGACTAAGCCCCTTTGTTTTAGCTGAGCCATCAAAAACCAATCGGAGAGCCTTCTTGTTTGGATTATCCACGCCATGTGTAGGTAAGTACCATGTTCTAGCAGATGCGACTGGATCTTTCAGTTTTTCAGCGTAGTTATTATCCAGCAAATGTTGTATGCGTTCCTTATACCTTCGTGCATACTCTTCACTCCTTTTCATTTTTAGCTCAACTCCTTTCAGTCTTGTCAACGCATTTGGATACGAGTCAACCGTAGCACAGTGAGGATCCTTCCAAGGTAAGCCGACTTGCCATTGGCCATCGATAAGTTCAGAGGTTTGTTCCAGGTCCTCCTGGGCCAGTACGTCCTCCGAGTTCTGCCGAGGTTTGGCAGATACGCCCATTGAATCGATGGAAAAAGATCGACGCATATCTTCTTGGATTTCACGTACGATTTGATTATTTTCCGCTACGATGTCTTGCTCGTTGTTATGACTAAGATGTAATGAGGTATGTATTTCCTTTTGTTTCATTACAGGTGTACGCTTGCACGGACCGTGTACAGACCAGCCCAGGGGAGAACGAGTGGCATAGGGCTCGTGTTCGCCGCCCTCCACGATCTCCAGTGGCACGTGCAAGTTGTAGTAATCTTGTCCGATGAGAATTTCAGGTTTCTGATTTTCAGCGCACAAATAGTTTTTTATACGGTCTAGGTACTTATAGTTCCCGCACTTAACGAGTCCGATGTTTTGTACAGGTAAGTCCAGATTATTTGCACTACGCGCGGTTAAGTTGAACTTTGTCCCGTTATAATTAGATATGGAGCACTCGATCAGCTGTGTTTCGCACTTTAGCTCCGAATTAGCCCAAGCGCCGCGCACACTTAAACTTTGCCGGCGCCCGCGCAGCCCCGCGCGCTCCGCGAGTTCCTTGCTTATCAATGTCACGCTGCTCTCGTCATCAAGCATACAGGTTGTTTTTATTTTACCGTTAGGTCCATGAATGTATATCGGAACGACTTTTAATAGCACTTCGCACTGGTTATTGTTTATATGAGTCACAGTTTCAGTTTGAGCACCAGTGTCCGACACTTCTACGACGTCATATGTAGTCGAACGCGAACTTTGACCCGGTACGTTAGGTACGTAATGCAGGAGCCTGTGATGAGCCTGCGCGCACCCCTCCACGTCGCAAGCGGCGGCCGTGCACGATTGTCTATCACGGTGCCATAATAAACACTTATAACATAACCCGAATCGCTTCACATATTGCCAACGGTCCTTGCGTAGTGATTTTTTGAACTTTTTGCAGTGTGGTAAATTATGTTTACCTACGCGACAAAAACGGCACTTATCACTTGTGTTCGTATGCCCACTTTGCACTAAAATATGTTGAGGTTTATAGTCACTATTTTCGGTATAGTTTTTACGTTTAAAGTCCGATCGAACTTGCATAAGAGAAGCACTGCAGGTCGACACTTTCATAGCTTCCTCCAGTGGATGTCCAGTTTAGGCTTAGTTCCCTCTTTTATTAGTGTGTAACTGTAGTCGTTCCACTTAGGTAGCAACACCGTAGGTAGCTTAGATAAGATAATGGCGACTAAGCTCATTTCTTGCAGGTACTCTCCGCGACCCAAGGCACGAACAGCTGTGACGTAGTTTTTTATCTTCACGGAAAACGTTACTATTTCTTTGTGGTATTCCGGCGGCAAAGCGTGTAATTTTTTAATTTCCATTAACATGCGCGATATTATTAATTCCGGGTTTCCAAATTGTAACTCCAATGTTGACATAAGAGTTTCAGGTGATGTTCCACTCATAAGCAGAGCGCTAACGGAATCTTTGGCGGGTCCACGAAGGCACTTTCTTAAACGCCACATATTTTCTATATCGCTAAAATTACACACTCTGGTAGATTCTTCGAAAGCTTGTTTAAATTGTAACCACTCCATTGGTTCACCGTAGAACAAGAACAGTTCCTTCGGCGTGCTGATGCGGCTCAGCAGCTTGGCGTTTTGGTTATTGTTGGATGCAGTTACGGTGGCTAGTTCCTTTAGTGCGCTGGCTAACTGCTGGACTGGCACCTCGGTGCCGGCAACTGGTGCTGCCGGCGTACACAGCGCGCCCGGAGTATTTCCAGTTTCGGGAGCGTGCTGTATTTCCAGTTCCAGCTGGCTGCGCTCGACCCACCTGGCGACATCACTTCTAACCGACTGATGGTCTTGTTCTGATGGTTCTGAATCTTCAGATGGACTGTATTCCTTATCTTCTAGTTGGGCGAGATCCGCTTGTAGCTTTTTATCTATCAAGTCCATTTTGATGCGAGCCTTTGCTTCAGCTGCTTCCAGCTCCAGCTTCTTCCTCTGTGCCACAATAGAAGATGACGACGACTTTTTCGAGCCCTGACAGCTAACTTTGCGAGAACAATGACTTTGCGGTCTCGCGTCTTTCCTTTGTTCGGGGCGCTCAGATTTTATTTGACTACCCGTTTCTAAAATAATCGTCTTGTCGACGGGTTTCTTTGTCTCCTCATCGTTTCCAGATGTCTGCGGCTGCTGAATTGAAAGCTCTTTTTCTTCTTCTTCTTTTCTTTCTTTCTCTCGCCGTGTGGTACTGCGTGTATTGACCATCTTCACTGGTGTATGGTACATGTAATCCGGCTTCGAAGACCACTTTGTAGAGGTTTGTGGTCTTAAATGCAATGAAAATGGTCCAAATATGCACTATACTTTTTATTAAACGTACAGAAGAAAACACAGTACTGAATATAGGAAAATTAGGAAAAGAAATATAAAAATAGCAATTAACGTCCGTTCGGTTCAACTCGCATTAGGATCTCTGCGGGCGGTGGGTCGTCCCTGCCCCCCGCGCTCTCACCCCGCGCCGCGCTCGTGTTCCATCGGCAACACTCAGAAACTTGAAACTTGGCACGAAGAAACTTCATATAGCAAAGACAAAGGAAAAATTACGAAAAGAAGACATTTTTAGTAAAATAGTACTTAAAATATTTTATTTTATTTTAAACTTACTACCTGTTTCCTCGTAAACGCGTAGAGGTATTAAATTGAAATTCATATCATATACTCAGCTCTATAATATCTTTCTGCTGTAGCAAAACGAAACTTTCATGTCCACGCAATCATAAGAAATAGCAATTGTTTTAGGTTTTTACGGAACCCTCGGTGCGCGAGTCCGACTCGCACTTGGCCGGTTTTTTTGACAAAGTCTACTTACTTGATCCATTAGCAACTAGCCAAACGTGGCCCATTCGACAGTGCTTATCGGGATGATCCAAAAAAATTTAGGTACCCACATGCAGACCTGACATTTTAGGATTTTTTGAGTTTTACCTTCTTCTGGGTTATGTCATTAATTCAATTATTTTCGATGAAGTAGAATCATGAAATTGCCAGCTTTTGTTTTTTAGTACTTGTTGATAAAGAGTCTCTTAAGTACCTACCGTGTAACACTGTATTTAAACCATCCCGTGAACTCGTATTTGAATTAGGATAGTATTTTCACTTTAAAACAAAAAACTTATTACTTTCTTTTACTAAATTTTTTTATTTTCGAATAGCATAATGTTCAATTTGCTACTCGATGAGGTAGATTTTTTTATGATATATTTGTTGACTGTACAAATTGCTCCAAACTTGAGTGAAATTTGGTATGAGTATGTGCATTAATCACGCCAACTAAGTGGTAGAATAAAAAAAGGACAACAATTTTTTTTGGGGGTGATTTTTTTTGCTCCAACCCTATCGTGTTGGATATCGTTGGATGGGTCTTTTAAATAAAATGGATTTTTGGATCATTTTTGGATAAAAAGAATACATTCGTAAATATTATCTCTGAATGTTCAATAAAGGGGCCATCTAAATTTGAAACCCTCGCTCCAAAAAAATGAAAAAAATATTATGGCAGTGAGGCCTGATAAGTACTTTCAATGGAAACTGTATTGAATAAAATTGGTTCAGCCGTTTTTGAGTTATCGCTCAAAAACGCACAGTGAACGGACATTTTCACAAACTGGGCGTTTTCACAAAAAGTTGTTGGTTTAATATTTTTGAAATTTTAAGAAATTTTTGCGTATTCCTACTACCTGCACTGCTACTCCACCTAGTAACAAATAGCGTACTAGTAGTATACTAGTAGTTACTAGGTGGAGTAGCAGTGCAGGTGACATTTCTCTTACATATTCGGTATCTTTAGGTGGCTTTGACATAGATGGCGCGATCGACATGAGCTTCAAAAAGTTCTTAGGCTGTGGTCGTCTATATCTATATAGTCTCTGATACTACGTAAGTACCAAATAATAATTTTCAGTGATTGTGGACCCAACCTAACAATAAATACAGTCTTCGTCAATGGAACTTGCTAACTATGTAAACAAACCACCATATTGAAATTGTCTCTGAATGATGAATTTACTAGTGATGGGCAAGACTCTTACTCCCTTGTTTACTTATGTCAAGCCATATCGAATAATAAAATACCGAAAGTGCAAAACAAGTAGGTACTTATTTATTTACATGTTAAACTCATTTGTATATATGTCAAAACTACCAAGTAGTGTATACAACCGCGTTGGCAGGAACAGAGCTTGAGTTGGGTAGTGTGTAGCGCCTTAAAATATCACCAACTTTAGTCACAACACTACCCATCATAGACAATTGTAGAATTTAAAAGAAACAAAAATGTCATTCCATCAGGTCCATATAACCTAACTTATGAAACCATATTAATATTTTAATAAAATATCCAAGATACAGTTATATATTTTATGATTTTGTATTTTACAGTAACAACCATTTCAATAGTGTATGGTTTCAATGTTGCTTGATGAGGTGGTGTGAAAATTCAAGGAGAAACTGTGACAAAACAAAGTTACGTCTTTTGTTTACATAGTTAGCAAGTTCCAATGGCGAAGACTTTAGTAGATTGTACAACAAGTGCATAAAACGCACCATTTTACGCGAGGCGTTTATCCATATGAGCGAGCTTGCGAGCGAGGATGGATATAAAGTACGAGCGTAAAATGGGTTTTATGGACGAGTTATACACTCTACTTTTTACTTCGATTGTGAGGAAATAAAAAGAATGGGAATTTCTTTCATAAGAAGTTTCACTTTATGCTGGGTATAGGCGGACTAAAACTCAATTTTATGCACAAGTGCATAAAAAATTGACTTCTTCTAAGGCTATTTTGACAATGGGCTACCTACCTATATACCGGGCACATCGTAAAATAGTTTCTTTTTGGCCACTGGACCGAGATATTGGCTCCTAAATGGACACAATTTTAGCACATGGAAATTTTTTGTCAAGTTTTTTCTATTACTGTATCGTGTAGAATATGTTATAATAAGCATCTTTTGTTGGGTGCGTCCCATAAGATATAACTACAAAATATATAATTTCATATTAATAACGTTCACAAGATATAATGAACGTTTGCTATAACAAAAAAATCAATATTTTTATTAGGAATAACGGTCAATTAATATAATACTCATTATGTATAATAACTTATCATATAACACTCAAATACTCTAAATTTAGTTAATATAACATACATAACGTATATCGATCATAATATGTACTAACTTTTAATATAATAATTATAAAATATAATTATTTGGTACTTACGTAGTATCAGAGACTATAGAGATATAGACGACCACAGCCTAAGAACTTTTTGAAGCTCATGTCGATCGCGCCATCTATGTCAAAGCCACCTAAAGATACCGAATATGTAAGAGAAATGTCACCTGCACTGCTACTCCACCTAGTAACTACTAGTATACTACTAGTACGCTATTTGTTACTAGGTGGAGTAGCAGTGCAGGTAGTAGGAATACGCAAAAATTTCTTAAAATTTCAAAAATATTAAACCAACAACTTTTTGTGAAAACGCCCAGTTTGTGAAAATGTCCGTTCACTGTGCGTTTTTGAGCGATAACTCAAAAACGGCTGAACCAATTTTATTCAATACAGTTTCCATTGAAAGTACTTATCAGGCCTCACTGCCATAATATTTTTTTCATTTTTTTGGAGCGAGGGTTTCAAATTTAGATGGCCCCTTTATTGAATATTCAGAGATAATATTTACGAATGTATTCTTTTTATCCAAAAATGATCCAAAAATCCATTCTATTTAAAAGACCCATCCAACGATATCCAACACGATAGGGTTGGAGCAAAAAAAATCACCCCCAAAAAAAATTGTTGTCCTTTTTTTATTCTACCACTTAGTTGGCGTGATTAATGCACATACTCATACCAAATTTCACTCAAGTTTGGAGCAATTTGTACAGTCAACAAATATATCATAAAAAAATCTACCTCATCGAGTAGCAAATTGAACATTATGCTATTCGAAAATAAAAAAAATTAGTAAAAGAAAGTAATAAGTTTTTTGTTTTAAAGTGAAAATACTATCCTAATTCAAATACGAGTTCACGGGATGGTTTAAATACAGTGTTACACGGTAGGTACTTAAGAGACTCTTTATCAACAAGTACTAAAAAACAAAAGCTGGCAATTTCATGATTCTACTTCATCGAAAATAATTGAATTAATGACATAACCCAGAAGAAGGTAAAACTCAAAAAATCCTAAAATGTCAGGTCTGCATGTGGGTACCTAAATTTTTTTGGATCTTCCCGATAAGCACTGTCGAATGGGCCACGTTTGGCTAGTTGCTAATGGATCAAGTAAGTAGGCTTTGTCAAAAAAACCGGCCAAGTGCGAGTCGGACTCGCGCACCGAGGGTTCCGTAAAAACCTAAAACAATTGCTATTTCTTATGATTGCGTGGACATGAAAGTTTCGTTTTGCTACAGCAGAAAGATATTATAGAGCTGAGTATATGATATGAATTTCAATTTAATACCTCTACGCGTTTACGAGGAAACAGGTAGTAAGTTTAAAATAAAATAAAATATTTTAAGTACTATTTTACTAAAAATGTCTTCTTTTCGTAATTTTTCCTTTGTCTTTGCTATATGAAGTTTCTTCGTGCCAAGTTTCAAGTTTCTGAGTTTACGGGAAGTACCCTTTAGGTTTTGAGTTTCTTGCGAGTACTCATCTCCAAATTATGCAACTTAAATTGCTATTTCTTTTGATTGCATTGACATGAAAGTTTGTACCAATTTAATACCATTTAATACCATTACGCGTTTACGAGGAAGAAGGTAGTAAGTTTAAAATTTAAAAAAATATTTTATGTATGATTCTACTAAAAATGTCTACTTTTTATAATTTTTACTTTGTCTGTGCTATATGACGTTGCTTCGTGCCAAGTTTAAAGATTCTGAGCTTGGAGAATTTCACAATTTTCACATCTCGGTAAACTGTGTACTTGTTTGAGGCGACGCGATTTAATATAATGTTTCTAAAAATCTGTCAAATTTTCTTATTCTTTAACTTGCTTTACGTTGTGATTGGATTATAAAAATACCAATCACAACGACATCTTGGAAGTAAGTTTATTCTAGCCGTCTCTTTCTACTTCCGACACAATCATATGTCTATCTCTTTTCGGTGTTGTCTGTAGCACCGAATAGGTTATGATTTGCCCAGATACAATTACTTCCGGTTTGAAAAATAGTGTTTGACTTTTGATTAGGAAAAATTGAGAAAGAATTACAGAAAATTATTCGCTGAACTTAATTCTTACTTAATACTCTTAGAATACTATTAAACCACTCTATAGTCAGATATTATAGTATTATATAGTATAGGCAGTGATTTAAAGTATTTAAACCTGCACTGTGGCACCTATTATGTATGTGCCTATAGTATCTGAAGAGTTCCCTCGATTTCTCCAGGCTCCCATCATTAGACCCAATTCAGGTTTCAATAAGACCAACTGTGAAGTATACATAATTATATGTCGGCGGCCGATCGTCAAATCCGCCAGATCACGAATTTCCTAGGCATATCGAGAAACGCCGCCATTTCATGATATGCCTAAAAGTTGGCCAGGAATATCACGATGTGCCTGATAAACAATACGGCAGATCGATTAGAGCAACGCATTCGTCGATATTCCTACCTATATACCGGGCACATCGTAAAATAGTTTCTTTTTGGCCACTGGACCGAGATATTGGCTCCTAAATGGACACAATTTTAGCACATGGAAATTTTTTGTCAAGTTTTTTCTATTACTGTATCGTGTAGAATATGTTATAATAAGCATCTTTTGTTGGGTGCGTCCCATAAGATATAACTACAAAATATATAATTTCATATTAATAACGTTCACAAGATATAATGAACGTTTGCTATAACAAAAAAATCAATATTTTTATTAGGAATAACGGTCAATTAATATAATACTCATTATGTATAATAACTTATCATATAACACTCAAATACTCTAAATTTAGTTAATATAACATACATAACGTATATCGATCATAATATGTACTAACTTTTAATATAATAATTATAAAATATAATTTGGCATCTTTGGCACGATGCCGCGGGGGCCTTATTTAGATGTATTTTAGTTTAGATTAGTTTTAATTTATTTTTAAGTTGTTTTTAATTTTGTTAACCATTTTTCTCGAATATATTAGTTAAATATAATAGCGTATGATATAATAAATAGGTTATAACTCCGTTCCAACCTTTTTCCCCAAAGTGTAATGTTTTCACGGATATCAAACTAAATCAATAGGTAGGTTAGGTGCGTTAGGTAGCTTCAGATGCCCGAAGGGCAAACCGCCCGGAAATAGGAGCCCCGCGAAGCGGGGCTCCGTCTAGTTAAGTTAAGGAATCAACATTTTGAGAATTTTAGAATAGCTAATTAGACGAGCTGCTACTTAAAAAATCGTGTAGACCAGTTGCTTTTAGACGAGTTGATATGTACACGAGCTGCGATTTAGACAACCCGTTATTCTATACGAGCATTATGTATTTTGGTGTTAGATGTATTGAATATTATACATTATAAATCTAATGTATTATGAACGTTATACATTATGACCGTTATATACAACGATATTATACTTAAACAACGTTATACTTAACAAAATTAGATATTTTGATGTTATATCAAACGTTCATTATAGACATTGAACGGTATACAAAACAAGCTTATACAATATGAGCGTATAGAATATGAATATTATACAATAAGTTTATATCTTTTATTACTTACCCTCTTTTGTTATTTGATATCTTTCTCTAAAATTAACCGCTAAGGAAATAGGGACACTAATAGATGAATATTTTTAAAGGCGTTTGGGAATATAATTACGGAAGACTGTTGTGTCACAGAGCCAAGATAGGTGCGACGACGAGCGAAGCGAGGAGGAGTGTGTTAGGTGAACCGTGGCCTAACAGCGCGTGAAGCCGAGCGAGCGAAGCGAGCGTGCCGCGGTAGCGGCCGGCGAGCGCCAGAACCGACTTAATCTAATGTACAATAAAATGAAAACAACATCCATCGAATTTTTGCCAAGTCATAAAAATGGCGGCGTTTCATGATATGCCTAGGAATTTCATGATCTGCCTCTAGGCAAATCGATGGTGAATTATGAACGATATGGCGGATGTCACTCAGCCAAATCATGAAATGGCGGCGTTTCATGATGTGCCTAGGAAGTTCATGATCTGCCTAAACGTCTCTAGGCAAATCGTTAAATGGTGAATTATGAACGATATGGCGGATACAACTCAGCCAAATCATGAAATGGCGGCATTTCACGATATGCCTAGGAATTTCGTGATCTTCCGGATTTTACGATCGGCCGCCGACATATACATAAAAAAATAGCAAAAAAAAGAAAGATCCTCCTTGATCTTGAAGTTGGTAGAAAATTTCTTTCTGTCTGTCGTAGGCACCGGTGGCAAAAGTTTGTGTAGAAATATAGTGAAATAAATAAATCGAAACGTTTATGAGGATATTTATTTAATGAAAAATCACATTACGTAAGTTTCAAATACATTAATCTACTCCCATCTCCACTCACTCTCCACTCACACGCATATTGTCATCTTTTGAAGTAGGCAGCATCCGTTGCGGTAAGTAGTCGACCTGAAAATATATAGGTAATTCAATCTTGGCTTTGTCATTGGGCTATGGACAAACTGAATGCATTTTACCATACATTGGTACTCATACTACTTAAATACATACTCATAAGTAAGTCAGATAATAACTACACTGAAGAAAATGCTGGTTAGCCAAAAATACGCAAAACAGTTGGTAGTTTTGACTTAGCACGACAGGATTATTGGAAACCAGTACATAAGTTGCTTGTACCTGGTGACCGAAGAGCTGGCGGTTTCCTTGCACAGCGTATCAGCATTGCGATACAACGAGGAAATGCCGCCAGCATCCTTGGTACAATGCCGCAAGGGCCTAGTTTAGATTTGAGCTAGTTGTTAATTTAGTTTAGTATTTGTACTGTAGTAACTCTGTATATTTAGTTATGTAAATAAATGGTTTAGTTGCTTAGGTACCTACATTATTTTTTTGTCACAAACAATTACCAAGACATTTCATAGAGTAATTTTGAATTGAAAAACCTTTGTGGCTATAAAATCTGGGGTGCACACATACATAATATTAAATATTGTGGTTGAAACACACACATAATATTTTATGATAATGACAACGACACAAAGCAGAGGACTTATTAGTGAACTAATTTTGTCACTAGAAGAAAAGCTATACTTACTCATCTCTTTTTTAGAGCGTTAGAACTAGCGTAAGAAAAAGAGTGTGATTCCATCTGTCTATACTATAAGTAAAATATTTCTTGGATTAGTCGGATAAATAATCAGTGTAAAATTACCAGATGGCGCTGCAGTACTCCAGGGTAGCATTCGCAGGTACAACAGCCGGGTGCTTTGACCGGCACCTGCAAAATAAGATGAGATCAAAGTTATTGACTTCAACTTTCGTGAGCATTACACTATAAAACATAACGGCTACACTCACATTGGGGTATTTTGAAAATGTTGTATTTATACAATATGGTATTTTCAAGGAATTCGTAAAAACTATTTTTAGTATCATTTATAACTAGTTTCGGTTACTGTTTTATTTTGCGTAACATTTCATTCAATATAAATCCTATGGGAATTTTCCCCGTCCAGGGAATATTCCTACGGCACATCACTAGACAGTAGACACGTTGTCCTAGCCGGCCAACCCTCCATAGGCTCCATGCAAAACCAATGTTAATTTTTTCTTAAAAAAATGTTTTGCTGAGTTTTTCATAATTAAAATACGATACCTGTTATGCCCTTAAACGGATCACTACTATTTTGTTACACCTTGTATGCTAATCCCTTTTTTGGGAGAAATTGAACTACTGAAAAAAAAGACAGTGTAATTCTATGAATTCTATCGGCCTATGCTTGAAGTGAAAATACTTCCTAGATTGGATGGATAAATACATATTTAGTGTAACTTTCACAATTAACACACTTATCCCTTTTTTGGGATAATAGAAATATTGTAAGAAAATGATTATACGGATAAATATTTAGCGTAACATTACCTCAAAACGCGCTCTACCGTTGCATGTGCAGGTACAAGTTGTAGTTTGACTGATTGACCCCTGAAAAACAAGATGAGATCATCAGACTCGTCAGAATCGGAGTACCTACGTTATGTGACTTATGTGTATCCAAATTTCATTTCATTTAACGTTCACTGGCCCAGAACGTTACGAGTATTAAGAAGATACCTAATGAAAGTTTAACATGTTTTTTTGGTAGGACAATAAGTAGGTACGTTGCAGCTCTGGTAGCCTTGCGGTAAGAAGTCTTGGTTTCAAACCCCGGCTCGTACTACTGAGGGCACTGAGTATTTCGGAACTTATGTAAGAATATCATTTGATATTTACCAGCCGCTTTTCGGTGAAGGAAAATATCGTAACGAAACTGGACCTAATCCCAAAAAGGCCTAGTTCCCTCTAAGGGGTGGAAGGTCAGATGGCAGTCGCTTTCGTAAAAACTAGTGTCTACGCCCATTCATGGGATTAGGTTGTTAAGCGGACCCCAAGCCGGGGTATACGCTACGATGAAGCAAAAGAATAAGTAGGTACGTAATAAGTTTTTTTAGTTTTCATTTATTAGCTTTTCTGAATTTAAAGTTAGTTAGCTCTACAGTCTTATTGTTATTATGTGAAAAGCAAAATAAATAATTAAACCGGCCAAGTGCGAGTTGGACACACACCCTGAGGGTTATTTACAGTCGCCATCAAATATATCGGAGCGGCCAATATACTGATAAATATCTGAGCATGCACTTTATCGGCTTAACAAAATAGGCGTTGTTCAGATATTTGTGAATGCCTATCGCGGCAACCTTGACAATGCAAATAAAAAAAAGATTTATTTTTAACCAAATAATGCCGATCATTAATAAACTAACAGATGAAAAAAAAAAAAAAAGAAATTTTTTATAATTTAAATGAAACAAGACTTATAGTTTGTTATTAAAATACAAATAAAAAAATAACTAAATTCAATCTGCGTGCCGTATTCAAATTTTAAAATACACTAGTAGTCCGCCTCGAACTGAGAACTCGCGATTTACTTGCAAACGAGTTGACCAATATAACAAGACCCCAAGGAGGATTTTTTTCTCCTTCTAGCTCCATAACTACTTGATCGATCCTGCTCATATACGAACTTACAAATTTTATGTATCTTTGCTACAGCCACAAGAAATTTCATAAAGATCAGAAAAACGTTACTAAAGTTATCGTCGGACAAACTATCGAAATCAAAAAGCCATCCAAATGCCGAGACGTCCCAGTAGCCAGGTGACAGTTCGGTCTGGAGTTGTTTGTAAGAACTCACTTCGCTTACGCTCCGCGAGTTCGATAAACAATACATTAAAACACAATGTAAGTATCTTCAAAACTATTTTGAAAGGAAGAATAGAACGCAAGAGAGGTTGAGGCAAACCCAGACGCAGTTACATGGACCAAGTGAAGAAAAAAGTAGGAGCCGCCTCGTATCAAAAGGTCAAGGAACTGGCGCAGGATAGAAGTAGATGGAAAATACTCCACCGACAAGAGAATTCCTCTTAAGTTGATGGTGATGTAAGTATCTTAAACATAACTCCAATACTCAACAAATAATCTACCAATATTGAAGTTGTATTGTAGTTGCATCGAAATAATCTTCAAGCAAATTCTGACATTTCTAGTAAGCTATATTGCGTAGTTGATGCATTGGAGTTATAGTGTAGTTAAGTTATACTAATAGCGGCAATGCCGTGGGGTGCCTGGCCTTAGAATTGTCCCCCACCATATCGTCCCGTGGTTGCAGTAGGAGTCTGCTAAGGGAATATAACGGGAGATGGGCAGCAGCATCTTCCGAAAGCCTAAACAACAATAAACAAAAAAAAACTGCGCGCGCCAACCCGCCTGCCAAGCGTGGCGCGTATGGCAAACCCCCCCTTTAATGATCACTTATGGAGGTCCAAAGGGGAGGCCTATGTTCAGCAGTGGACGTCTTATCGCTGAGATGATGATGATGAATAGCGGCAATGAATTGCTGGTTCAAACTTACCATCACAAGGCACATCAGGAAAAGACTCAATATCAAAATAGTCTTCATGGTGCTTCCTGTTCGGTCCGTTCACGTTGCTGATCAAGTGTAAACTAGTATCGTTTTATTTACTAGCTACTCCTTTAAGCATATTGGCCATGCAGATAACTGTGATCAGTGTTTGGCGTGATTGATTACTCGTTGTAATTAATTACTATTACATTACATGTAATTCAATTAAATAACGAGCCCCGATGCATATGTTTTCGTCCACTCAGACTCGTTTCTTAGGTTTTCCTTTTCCAATTATAGTAATACTCTTTTTCTCTCATCTTAAATATTCAATCTAACAATTTTTGGTATAATTAACAATAATAATACGGTGTTTTTTTCTTTTTGCGGGGGGCTCTGCTCCCCGTCTTTACCGCCCATCACGTTATAAACTCTTTCAAAATAATTTTATTTCCATCTTAAATATTCAACTTTACAATTTTTGGTAAAAATAGCTATTGTATGGTGTGTTTTTCTTTAGGCGGGGACGGGGCGAGCCCCCCCGTCTTGCCCGCCCATCACGTGATCAATCCTATCAAGACACTTTTCTTCCCATCTTAAATCTTCAACCTTACCATTTTTGGTAAAAATAGCAATAGTAAAAATAGCAGTAGTACGTTGTGTTTTTCTTTTTCGAGCCCCCCTTTCACCAACTATCGCTTGGTAAATTCTGTCTACCTCTTGCTCCCATCTTGAACTTTCAACCTTACCAATTTTGATAACAAATAGCAATGGTACGATGAGTTTTTTCTTTATGCTGGGGTCCACCTTTTACCGACTTTCACTTGATTTACACTATCAAAACTCTTTTTCTCTCATCTTAAATGTTCAACATAACAATTTTGGTATAATAAGCAATAGTACGGTGTGTTTTTCTTTATTGGAGGGGCTCCATTTTTACACGGAAAATTCTGTCTAACTCTTGCGCCCTTCTTGAACATTCAACCTTACCATTTTTGATAACAATAGCAATAGTAGAGTGTGTGTTTTTCTTTATGTGAGTCCCCCTTTACCACATATTACGTAAACTCTATTAAAACTGATTTTTCTTCCGTCTTTAACATTTAACTTAGCAGTGTGTTGAATTTTGGTTTTTATTGTCAGATCAGGTGACTTGCTCAGTGACGGCGTTGTGCTTCAGTTCGCTATAGGTACTTGTTGATTTCCGTGTTTTACTATGTTCCGTTTATTTTTGTATTATGTTTGTTGTAATTACTGAGAACGGGAAAGAAACAATATTATTTAAAATGTCTCCAAATAAACCAATATCAATAGGTCACTTGAACTTAACACACTTATAACTGACTTAATGTTTTTTTTTGTATGGTTAATTAATTAAATTTTTATTTTTGCACCTTTTGTACATGTCTGTTGTACATACCTCATGGTTGACTGGTAGAAAATACCATTTGGTATTATGTCCACCATTTTTGTCACAGAAACCTCTGGAGTTTCAGGCGTCCATTGGCTACCCCTAGCTGCTTACCATCAGGCGGGCCGTATGCTTGTTTGCCGCCGTCGTGGTATAAAATATATATAGTTGAAAATACAAATGCATAAGTATTTATTTCCCAAATAAAGGTATTTCCCATACACTATTCAAACCCTCTTTAAACTCCCCTAAATCCAGAAAGTTTGTATTTTTTATAGCCTATATCCCGATCGGAGGTCTATTGAACCGGCTAGTGAAGTTTTTATCGGAATCGGTTCAGGCGTTTTCACGCCTACTCTCCGCATCTAAACAGACAAACAGACAAAAAATCTAAAAATCGTTGAAAGGTCTGTTGTCGATTCTTAGAGCTACTAAACTCATGTTTTTACTAATATCTCCAATGTACAGATTTTCGACCCACCTCTGCTTTTTTATTTGTATAGATAGAAGAATACCCTCAGACTTCCGAGCCCCCACCTTTACGTGAACACTATGTAATCTCTTTCTTTCTCTTTTCTTGCTTCCACCTGATACGTTTACTCTAACCTCATTAATCTCATCATCATCATCTCAGCCATAAGACGTCCACTGCTGAACATAGGCCTCCCCTTTAAGGGGGGGTTTGCCATACGCGCCACGCAGGCGGGTTGGCGGGCAGGCGGGTTGGCGAGCAGGCGGGTTGGCGCGCGCAGTTTTTTTTTGTTTATTGTTGTTTAGGCTTTCGGAAGATGATGCTGCCCATCTCCCGGTATATATACCGGGAATATACCGGGAGATGGGACTCCTACTTCAACCACAGGACGATATGGTGAGGGACAATTCTAAGGCCGGGCACCCCACGGCATGGCACGGCACTCTAACCTATCCACGTACAAATAAATAATTATCCTTCAGTATGATTTTTCAAACTTCCGAGCGCCCTTTCATCAGCATATGCAGCATTTACGTAATGATCTTGATGAAAACGTTTTTGCTTCCGTCTTAGCCCTACCTACCTATCCAGGGTATAAATAACGATAATTCAGCGAAGTTTTTTTAAATACGGGGGCCGTCTACCCCCCCCGTCTTTTATCTGCCTCAAGCCTTACCAAAACACTTTATGTTTTTTTTTTATTTTTTACAAAAAAGTATAAGCATCATAGCATATTGGGCGATGTTTTAATGTGGACCCCCTTTTTTGTCGACCTTTCTAATCTCTCTTCTGCTGTAGACATTGATTCCAACGTATATGAACTAAAATTATCTTTGTATTATATTATCTACCATGTCTGACCCATTTCTCTCAGTTGCTTAAAGGTAAGCTGGAAGAGATGCACTCGCTATATTTTTAGTAGTAGTAGTAAAACACTTTATTGCACAAAATAGTACACGACCATTAACAACTAAGGTAATTAATGTGTACAAAGGCGAGCTAATCCCTTAGTGTAAGGCCTGAGTGGACGCTCGTGGCGCGGCGTGCAGCGGGGCGTGCAGCGGGGCGGGCGAGCGTCCATACACTTTGTGCAGCGTCGACTCAGGACACCAGTACGAGTGTCCTTTGTTTGACATGCACGCCGCCCGCCCCGCCCCGCTGCACGCCCCGGCACGAGCGTCCACTCAGGCCTTACACTAACACGCGAGCTTATTTTTGTTGGTCATTTACTTATTTTGTTCAATTAAGTGTTTAACTATTACTACTATACATAAACTTTGCCTCAGCTCTGGTAATTTTTCCGAGATGTGGAAGACAGCTTCTGTTGTACCTATTCATAAAGATGAATCTATGTATAAATCTAATCTAGTAAGTAGACTAGTTAAGTTCTTAGAAAAGATTGGCCTTTTGTCAGAAAGACAATTTTGGTTTTAGGGCGCGTATGTCGCTATCGCTTTTTCCCTCCTATTTAAACTGATATCCTCTTACCTGGACACCAACACGCATTTTATCGGTGTCTTTCTATACCTAGTGAAGGCCTTTGACATGATTTCAAAACTAATACTCTCCCGTATTCTAAAAACGATGGATATTCGAGGCGTGTCACTGGCCTGCTTTGATGGTTACCTTACCTATCTAAAAGAGGCAAATTGTCAAAGTGATTTCAGTTAAATGTGACTAGAAATTGTAATTTTTAGGGTGCCGCAAGGAAGTGTGCTTGGGCCAACCCTTTTATTATATACGTAAACGATATTCACAATCTTTACATGCCAAATGCAGAAATAATTTGCTACGCAGATGATACAGTTATCCTTTTCAATGGCAATACTTGGGAAAATACATATAATATATAACACTGCTGAACTGCTAAACTGCTGCTGTGATTTGCGCTGTCTCTTGATTGCACCGTAACTAAAATACCTACTTAATGTTAATTCTGAGTAACTATTTTCTTTATCTATGTCCGAAAATGATTTTTTTATCTTTTAAATATTTAGAATTTTGAATGTTAAAATGTTATCATTGAATGCATATAACGAATTAACAACCAAATCGAATCGAATCGTGATGGATTCTAATAATAAACTGAAAATATGTAAGTTTATTGTAAATTATTGGGGCAATGTGCTTTTTGCTGACTGGATGCAGGCGCCGTGTTGCATTGCACTGTACAATAACAGACAACAAAGGAACTTAATAAAGTAGGTATAATATACCTAAAACTTTATTATCTACCATATCTACTTTATTATCTATCCTTCTTTGCCTTGCCTTGTTATAGCACTAATAAGTCACGGCTTACTCATAACTTATACCTATACCTATTCAGGCTTTTGGTTATCGTAATGTTTATCATGAATAAAACAATTGATTCTGATTCTGATAATGTAATCATTATGCTGAATGCATCCGTATGTCCAGTCAAGGTCAGAAAATATTCTTACCAAATATACTAATGACGCTGATTCCTTGCAATTACCTAAGTAACCGGCGAGGACAGTTGCGTAGGTAATCCTAAAATTTGGTATTAGCCATTAGGTAAGTAGGTAGACCTAAAATCATGAAATTTGGCAAGGAAGGTCTCCCAGCACAAGTAAAGAAAAACGTACGAAAATCGTAGATTTGTTGCTCCATTACAAAATAAAACATTGCAATTCCAAACTTATCCTCGTTTGGTAAACTACTAAGTGATTATTAAAATTGTGTGATGTACCAAACCGTCAGGGCGTGAGTCTGACTCGCACTTGGCCAATTTTTTTAACAACTGTGTTAATGGTTGGTAACTACGGGCTGAACCTTATTTCAATTATTATGCAATAAGTCCTAAAATAAATAAATATTAGGGGACAATCTTACACAAATCGACCTAGTCCCACAATAAGCTCAATAAGGCTTGTGTTGTGGGTACTAGACGAAGACATATAATATACAGATACATAAAAAACATTCATAACCCAGCAAAAAACACGTCATAAACACACAAATAAATGCCCTGACCCGGATTCGAATCCGGGACCTCCAGCTTCATAGGCAGGGTCACTACCGACTAGGCTAGGAGGCTGTTAAAAATCGCTCTGTCTTTTTATTCACGGGCGTAGGCATATTTTGTATAGCGGTAATGTGTGAGTCATCATGGCTCAGACCATACCTTCACTGAAAAAAAGTAAACAGAAGTAAATAAATAAGTTTTTACTATTTACAACCGAGTGACTCGCTTCGCTTGCAGCCTGCAAAGTTCGTTGCTAAAATCAAAGAAGTCAACTTGGCTAACGTATGTATTTAAAATTACGTATACCATTTTTGATAAAAAATAAATAAGGGAATCAGGAAAGGGTTATATTTAATAGGACACTTATTTGGAAATAAACAAGGACTTTTAGAACAATTGCTTGTTTGTCAATAACAAAGCTTTATTCCGTGTTTTAAATATGTCATGGTTGTATGCAACTAAAAATATCTTAACCGAGCCAAATTGGTACTTTGCTAACACGATTTTTTTTCCGTGATTGTTATTAATGTTATTCGATGCCCTAAGTACTTTGTTTACTCCAATCCAAACCTATACTTATTTATATTAGATTAGATTAGATTTACTTATTTCACAAAGATAACACATTACAAATTTTCCATCATGGTCATCACATTAAAAAATAAAAATAATAGTAATAGCAACTTTCTGAGGCAATGGCATTCATATCTATCTCTAAATCAGAAACCTACAAATACGTTGGTATGTCACAGTCCTTGGGTATTGAGGATGCGGGTATTAAACAGGCGTTGAAGGAGCGCTTCTTCGGTTGGCTGACAAAAGTACTCAACAGTCTTTTGTCAGGTGGCAACAAGGTGCGCGCCTTCAACTCCTGGATGATTCTCTAGTCACATACCTACTCCTTTGGCATACTAAGGTGGACACAGACCGAGCTGGATGCCCTGGATCGGAGGGTCCGCCTATTGCTCACCACACACCGTATGCTTCACCCACGCTCGTCTGTTATGAGATTGTACATCCCGCGGAAGTGTGGAGGTCGCGGCATTTTAATTGCTAAAAATCTCCACAACCATGAGGTGTACAATCTTCCTTAACAACGAGTGTGGTAAGAATCGTGATGTTTGAGATCCGCGATTTTTGAGATTCAAGCGTTCGATTTCAAGAAAATCAAGCTCGAAAATAATTTCACACAAAAGTTTGTCGCTATTATTTTCACTTTAAATTAATAGTTTATATATTATATTCATGGTTTAAATTTTTTATCACTGTTATTTTTAAAACACGATTTCATCGTTTTAGACGTACGTTTTAAATGGTACATTCCAGCACTCGAATCTCAAAAATCACCCCCTGCTCTAGTATTTCCACTTTCACATTTAACTTTGATTTTATAATGAGGATTATTGCCTCAATGGTTCTATAGAAGTTACCTTAAGAAATTGTGCATTACATATACTTATCGTAGAATAGATGGTGGCAATCTATCCCTCGGTTAATAATCCAGTAAGTATTTCACTTTAATATTATGTCGTATTGACGGCATAAGTTTGTGTAAGTATAGGATTTTATAAAAATAAACCAAAATTAGGTACATAAAAAATTTAATGAAAAAATTACATAAAGTTGGTTACAATAACTTTATAACTTATATTCTTTGGTCTGCATATCGACATGGTTTGAAGTACGCGCATAGGTTTCGCATCTTAGGGGACCTGGAATATTGAAAGGGTTTACTTTACACCATTTTGTCTGAAACCTTTTAGTATGCAGAACAGAGAAAGGTATGTGTTATTTCTTTGTTCCTCTTACTAAAAAGCTTCCGATAAAAACATAATTTACGAATTAAAATTTATATGATTGCCTAAGAATCTCTGCTTACCATACTGCCTAACCACGCATCAAATCAAAGCCATAATATCAATAAAATGATGTTCATATAAACTCTCAGATTATAGAGGTATCATTTTGATAGTTTATGGATTTATTTGTCAGTGACGTATGGATTTAAGTTTTAAAGAGATGTATTTTTCAAAGAATAAAGAATAGGTACGATCCACCGGGATATCGAAATCATACCTTAAGTACAGGTCTATTCACGAGAGTTGGCGCGAGATTTGACAGAATTTCTATGAAAATGGCTGTCACTCAGTAGAAATCTCGCGCCAACTTTCGTGAATATACCTATACCTTATGTACGTGGCTTACCTACAGTATTGTTTAGTCACGAACAACTACCGCCAACTGCTACAACTTTGCCTGGATTGAAAAACAGTGGTTAACTATCCCCACCGAAAATATATTTAGTTCCTCATAATGGCTAATGGCCACATTTCTCCCATCTCTGGAATACGGCCTATCACGGCAGTACGAGTTTAGCACTTAAAGATGTTGTTTATAAATATTCTATGCATTTCTCAGCAGCACATCTCAAAAGCATCAATCTTGCATATGTCTATGCTGTTGACAGTCCAAACTATACGCATACCTTTTTTGGGGAAATAGAAATATTAGTGTAAGAAAAAGACAGTGTGATTCTATCCGCCTTTGCTGTAAGTGAAATATTCCCTAGAATAGATAGGTAAATATTTAGTGTGACATTACCTCTGAGCGCTGTGGTGCACCGTTTAGTGGCATATGCAGGTACAACAGTTAGGTAGCCTGACTGGCACCTGCAAAATAAGATGATATCAAAGTTAATACATGTAATCTTCCATGAAACATACTCACACGATGGAATATTACGGTTTCACTCACGAATATGTAATTATACAATATGTGTGACATGTAATGGAGAGCCAAGCTCTCTATATTCAAGTACTAAGAGTGTTAGTGCTACTTGAACTGGTCCGTGACCCGCTACTGCGACGAGTGCTACCGACCCTTATATTTTATAGAGAAAGTTATCGTCGGAGTACCTACGTTATATGTTTTCAAATTACATCACAATTATGGGAAACTGTTCTACCTTGGACAGATTTTTTATTAGATTTTTAGAAAAAAAAGTAATGTCTGCTTAATAAAGCTACATTATTTGTACGTCTTTCCCGACCACGGAACAATGATGTTCCGGACCTTTGGGAGGCGTATGCGGAGTCGAAGCCAACACGCAGAGGCCCTTTCGACAATTGAATGAAAAACGATGCTGCCCCTGCCCGTGCCATGGGACGCACGCAGAGACAGCACCCGCCATGGTGTAAGGACTATTGAGAGTTAATGGAGTCTAAAATGTACTAGGCTAGTGGGTGAATAGTATGGACAATTTTTTTAAATTGTACAGTCAGCAAGAGTCAAATGATAAATGAAGTTATGTAAAATGTTTTCTTTGATGAATTGTCTTTGAGTACCATGTATATTTATGTTTTTTTTTTATATAAAGAGACGTGAGTGTAACATTTTATAGTGTTAGTATGTTTGACGAGAGTTTTAATTTAAATAATTACATAATGTCGGTTTCATTAGTTTCACATATTTTAGCCCTGCTTCATCATCTCAGCCATAAGACGTCCACTGCTGAACATAGGCCTCCCCTTTGGACCTCCATACGTATTGGTCGGAAGCGACTTGCATCCCGCGTCTTCCGGCGAGCTTTATAGCCCTGCTTACCTGCATAATATCGGCATCGTTTGAAGTACTAACACCGGTTTCGATTTGTTGGTCACCTGAAATATATAAACGGCTTATACGGGTCTCTGAATCATTGCGGAAACAAGACGCGGAAACGTTAATAAATAAGTTAGTTATGAATTTTAAATTTTAAGGGTCGCGTAAAATTCCATACTGCTTAACACGCATTAAAGCCATAACAGCCGTTAAAAATCACATTTATATACATCCACAAATTCAATCTTTTATTTTGGAACCGTACACAAGTTTTTTGGTCTATGGTGTATAGAGATGAGTTCCCAAGACATGTAAAAAAAAGATAGCAGCGCCATTCGCGCGTCGCCTTGTGCGTTTATCCTCATTGTTCATCGTATTCTCGCAATAAATTCCAAATTAAATCTAGTCTTTAAATGTAGATACTTTTGAAAATGCGGTTCATGGGAAGTGACCAGAGGGGCAGCGCCTAATGCCATGTTATAGATTTATAATATATGGAAGATATTTTAAAATAGGCGCCTCCTTAAAATTAGGTTTCTTACTTGAATACGAGTATGAGCTCACTGGCTCTGGCAGTCCAGGCTCAGGGTAAGCCGATTCAGAATTACGAGGTCCAAGAGCTCCGAAGTAGCCACGAAGACCAGGGTATCCCTTTTCGCTCTAGAACATAATATACAGAAAACAAATAACTACTAGCCACAAGTTGAATTCTTTAAAACTTTATTGTAAGCCAGTCAGCCCTGCGTCTAATCTCTGTTATTTTTAAGGTTTCAATGCTAGCCCCACTACTTTCATCCCCTCTATAAGCGGTTTAGGGGTGAATTCAACTTTTGAATATATTTTAAAAGAATCGTTATAAAATCACAAAACTGTGGTAGAGATTTTATTTCATTATCTTCAGCATATAATTTTGAAACTATAATAAATCAAATTCTCATGATTTAAAAAATATATACTTTTCACCCCCTGTATCTTTATATCTGTAAGACTTACAGATCTATTGTGTATGAAAAGGTAAAAATACTGAATTTTGGCACCTTTAAACCAAGATGGCGGCCGACGCTTCCCCCCCTCAAAGTATAAAGTAGCCTACCAATACCCGTTAAAAAAAACTACACCACCTTTTGTAAGGTATGGAGATGATTCCCTGACGATTGGATTAATATGACACTTCAATAAAGTATAGTGACTGGTTAAAGAAAAAAATGCAAATCTATCAGTAGATTAGCACAACACAATATCTATAAGTTCCTTACAGTGTTTTTTTTAAAAACAACTACATAGATAGATAATTTAGAGCATAAAAAATTACAAACGGCCATCACGGCGGTATTAACACATACGAAATTTGTTCATAAATACAGTAGGTACGTAAATACATTTGAGTCCATAAACCTGACGGGCCAAGTAGCTCTGCATCCCCCTTTAGTCCACACACACATAATATTTATGAAGCGGAGGACTTGTTTGTAAACAAATTTTGTCAGTAGCAGTAGATATGGAAGAACAAACTATACTCATTCCTTTTTTGGGGTGATTAAGAATTAGCTTAGGAAACAATCTGTGTGATTATATCTGTCTATGCTTTAATTGAAATATTGCCTATAGTGCCCCTTGTATATAAAAAGAAACCTCAAATCGATGTACAGTTTAGCAGTTTGGCACACGCATACTAGAGGTCAAAACAAAATTTTTCATCCGCAGTTCTTAAAAAAATTTCCCTTAGGAGGGGGGTGCTGATTTATCATTTTTTTTGTATGGGGAAAAAATTTTTTTTTTTTCAAAAGCCTATGGTGTGTGGTATCATATGAAAGGGCTAATAGAGGCGGTTCTAATAATATACCACATCATTATATTTCAGCCATTTTTTAAAAATTAAAACAAAAATAATTTTCAAAACATACCAAGTTTGGGTTACCCCAGATACGATATGGCTGGTTTTTTTTTGGTACTGTATATCAAAAATGATACTAGATATGCTCATATCTAACCCCAAGAAAGCAATTTTGAAAATAATTTTATTTAGTATTTTTTTTAAATTTTTCAATATTATCAAGTAACGCAGTACAAAATGTACTGGAGTAGGACTATAGTAGAACTCTACTTCAGTACATTTTGTACTGCGTTATTTCGTAATATTGAAAAATAAAAAATAAATACTTAATGAAATTATTTTCAAAATTTCTTTCTTGAGGTTAGATATGAGGATATCTATTATCATTTTTGATATAAAGTACCAAAAAAAAAACCAGCCATATCGTATCTGGGGGAGCCCAAACTTGGTATGTTTTGAAAATTATTTTTGTTTTAATTTAAAAAAAATGGCTGAAATATAATGATGTGGTATATTATTAGAACCGCCTCTATTAGCCCTTTCATATGATACCACACACCTTAGGTTTTTGAAAAAAAAATTTTTTTCCCAAACAAAAAAAATTATGAATCAGCACCCCCCTCCTAAGGGAATTTTTTTTAAGAACTGCGGATGAAAATTTTTGTTTTGACCTCTAGTATCCGTGTGCCAAATGGCTAAACTGTACATCGATTTGCGGTATTACTGTAAAATTAGACTCGTACACCGTGCACCAGTGTTGGCCGAACGTTAGTGTAATTGAAAATTAAAAATTAAAGATTGAAACACGTTAGTAAAAATTGAAGACTAAATAGTTTAATGCGAATTGAATTCAATTAGAATTAAAATCAATTGTAATTAACGTGTTAATGCTTTGCGAGTAACTAATGATTGAAGAGAATTAGTTTTTAGTTTTTCTCGAAAATTGAACCCATTAATATAATTTTTAGTTTAGATTGAATAGATAATTGACATTAATGATTTACTTAACTAAACGCGGAACTGGGTAAAGACGTCGTTTTGATTTTCGTTTCGATACTTTCGATTATGACTCCTGACTGGGGCTTGTATTAAAAAAATAAAAAGCAATGGGACCGATACCTTAAGATGGAGCTCATGCTGAACCCTGGAGGACCCTACTGGATCTCGGGTTTGGCGCAACATAAACTCATGCTTTTTGGGCTCATTCGACTTGTACTGATGAGGAGTTGGGACAGGTATCACAAGATGGAGCTCATGCTGAACCCTGGGGGACCCTAAAGGATCTCGGGTTTGGCGCAACATAAAATCATGCTGTTTGGGCTCATTCAACTTGTACTGGTGAGGAGTTGGGACCGGTATCACAAGATGGAGCTCATGCTGAACCCTGGGGGACCCTAAAGGATCTCGGGTTTGGCGCAACATAAAATCATGCTGTTTGGGCTCATTCAACTTGTACTGGTGAGGAGTTGGGACCGGTATCACAAGATGGAGCTCATGCTGAACCCTGGGGGACCCGACTGGATCTCGGGTTAGGCGCAACATAAACTCATGCTGTTTGGGCTCATTCGACTTGTACTGATGAGGAGTTGGGACCGGTATCACAAGATGGAGCTCATGCTGAACCCTGGGGGACCCTACTAGATCTCGAGTTTGGCGCAACATAAACTCATGCTGTTTGGGCTCATTCGACTTGTAATGATGAGGAGTTGGGACCGGTATCACAAGATGGAGCTGATGCTGAACCCTGGGGGACCCTACTGGATCTCGGGTTTGGCGCAACATAAACTCATGCTGTTTGGGCTCATTCGACTTGTATTGATGAGGAGTTGGGACCGGTACACCAAGATGGAACTCATGCTGAACCCTGGGGTACCCTACTGGATCTCGGGTTTGGCGCAACATAAACTCATGCTGTTTGGGCTCATTCGACTTGTACTGATGAGGAGTTGGGACCGGTATCACAAGATGGAGCTCATGCTGAACCCTAGGGGACTCTACTGGATCTCGGGTTTGGCGCGTCATAAACTCATGCCGTTTGGGCTCATTCGACTTGTATTGATGAGGAGTTGGGACCGGTACACCAAGATGGAACTCATGCTGAACCCTGGGGGACCCTACTGGATCTCGGGTTTGGCGCAACACAAACTCATGCTGTTTGGGCTCATTTGACTTGTACTGATGAGGAGTTGGGACCGGTATCACAAGATGGAGCTCATGCTGAACCCTGGGGGACCCTACTGGATCTCGGGTTTGGCGCAACATAAACTCATGCTGTTTGGGCTCATTCGACTTGTGTTGATGAGGAGTTGGGACCGGTATCACAAGATGGAGCTCATGCTGAACCCTGGGGGACCCTACTGGATCTCGGGTTTGGCGCAACATAAACTCATGCTGTTTGGGCTCATTCGACTTGTACTGATGAGGAGTTGGGACCGGTATCACAAGATGGAGCTCATGCTGAACCCTGGGGGACCCTACTGGATCTCGGGTTTGGCGCAACATAAACTCATGCTGTTTGGGCTCATTCGACTTGTGTTGATGAGGAGTTGGGACCGGTATCACAAGATGGAGCTCATGCTGAACCCTGGGGGACCCTACTGGATCTCGGGTTTGGCGCAACATAAACTCATGCTGTTTGGGCTCATTCGACTTGTACTGATGAGGAGTTGGGACCGGTATAACAAGATGGAGCTCATGCTGAACCCTGGGGGACCCTACTGGATCTCGGGTTTCGCACAACATAAACTCATGCTGTTTGGGCTCATTCGACTTGTACTGATGAGGAGTTGGGACCGGTATCACAAGATGGAGCTCATGCTGAACCCTGGGGGACCCTACTGGATCTCGGGTTTGGCGCAACATAAACTCATGCTGTTTGGGCTCATCGACTTGTACTGATGAGCAGTTGGGACCGGTATCACAAGATTGAGCTCATGCTGAACCCTGGGGGACCCTACTGGATCTCGGGTTTGGCGCAATATAAACTCATGCTGTTTGGGCTCATTCGACTTGTATTGATGAGGAGTTGGGACCGGTATCACAAGATGGAGCATTCCTATAAGTTTCTTTATCAGATTATAAAAGGGCAATATTATCTGTATTTTATTGATTACTAATTTAATGTACATGGTGTGAAACAATACAAATACCTTTTAATATTTTGAAAATATAGAAAATTTAAATTGCAAAGTTTTTTTTATCATATGTTTTCGTATTACAACAAAATATAAGTCATTCAACCCCAACCTGAGATTAGTAAAGACCCCCAGTTCAGAAAGGCTCATTTTGAATGAGCTCCATCTTGTGATGCCGGTCCCAACTGCTAATCACAATATAAGTCGAATGAGCCCACACAGCATAAGTCTGCTCAATACAAGTCGACTGAGCGCAAACAGCATGAGTCTATGTTGCGCCAAACCCAAGATCAAGTAGGAACCCTTAGGGTTGGGTATGAGGTCCAACTTGTGATACCGGTCCCAACATCTCATCAGTACAAGTCGAATGAGCCCAAAGACCATGAGTTTATGTTACGCCAAACCCGAGATCCAATAGGGTCCCCCAGGGTTCAGCATGAGCTCCTTCTTGTGATACCGGTCCCAACTCCTCATCAGTACAAGTCGAATGAGCCCAAAGAGCATGAGTTTATGTTGCGCTAAACCCGAGATCCAGAAGGGTCCCCCAGGGTTCAGCATGAGCTCCGTCTTGTGATACCGGTCCCAACTCCTCATCAGTACAAGTCGAATGAGCCCAAACAGCATGAGTTTATGTTGTGCGAAACCCGAGATCCAGTAGGGTCCCCCAGGGTTCAGCATGAGCTCCATCTTGTTATACCGGTCCCAACTCCTCATCAGTACAAGTCGAATGAGCCCAAACAGCATGAGTTTATGTTGCGCCAAACCCGAGATCCAGTAGGGTCCCCCAGGGTTCAGCATGAGCTCCATCTTGTGATACCGGTCCCAACTCCTCATCAATACAAGTCGAATGAGCCCAAACAGCATGAGTTTATGTTGCGCCAAACCCGAGATCCAGTAGGGTCCCCCAGGGTTCAGCATGAGCTCCATCTTGTGATACCGGTCCCAACTCCTCATCAATACAAGTCGAATGAGCCCAAACAGCATGAGTTTATGTTGCGCCAAACCCGAGATCCAGTAGGGTCCCCCAGGGTTCAGCATGAGCTCCATCTTGTGATACCGGTCCCAACTCCTCATCGGTACAAGTCGAAAGAGCCCAAACAGCATGAGTTTATGTTGCGCCAAACCCGAGATCCAGTAGGGTCCCCCAGGGTTCAGCATGAGCTCCATCTTGTGATACCGGTCCCAACTCCTCATCGGTACAAGTCGAATGAGCCCAAACAGCATGAGTTTATGTTGCGCCAAACCCGAGATCCAGTAGGGTCCCCCAGGGTTCAGCATGAGCTCCATCTTGTGATACCGGTCCCAACTCCTCATCAATACAAGTCGAATGAGCCCAAACAGCATGAGTTTATGTTGCGCCAAACCCGAGATCCAGTAGGGTCCCCCAGGGTTCAGCATGAGCTCCATCTTGTGATACCGGACCCAACTCCTCATCGGTACAAGTCGAAAGAGCCCAAACAGCATGAGTTTATGTTGCGCCAAACCCGAGATCCAGTAGGGTCCCCCAGGGTTCAGCATGAGCTCCATCTTGTGATACCGGTCCCAACTCCTCATCGGTACAAGTCGAATGAGCCCAAACAGCATGAGTTTATGTTGCGCCAAACCCGAGATCCAGTAGGGTCCCCCAGGGTTCAGCATGAGCTCCATCTTGTGATACCGGTCCCAACTCCTCATCAATACAAGTCGAATGAGCCCAAACAGCATGAGTTTATGTTGCGCCAAACCCGAGATCCAGTAGGGTCCCCCAGGGTTCAGCATGAGCTCCATCTTGTGATACCGGTCCCAACTCCTCATCGGTACAAGTCGAATGAGCCCAAACAGCATGAGTTTATGTTGTGCCAAACCCGTGATCCAGTAGGGTCCCCCAGGGTTCAACATGAGTTCCATCTTGTGATACCGGTCCCAACTCCTCATCGGTACAAGTCGAATGAGCCCAAACAGCATGAGTTTATGTTGCGCCAAACCCGAGATCCAGTAGGGTCCCCCAGGGTTCAGCATGAGCTCCATCTTGTGATACCGGTCCCAACTCCTCATCAGTACAAGTCGAATGAGCCCAAACAGCATCAGTTTATGTTGCGCCAAACCCGAGATCCAGTAGGGTCCCCCAGGGTTCAGCATGAGCTCCATCTTTGGATACCGGTCCCAATTCCTCATCAGTACAAGTCGAATAAGCCCAAACAGCATCAGTTTATGTTGCGCCAAACCCGAGATCCAGTAGGGACTCCCAGGGTTCAGCATGAGCTCCATCTTGTAATATACTGGTTCCAATTTCCAAACCCGAGAAGGCTGAGATGCATTTTAAACATTAATTATTAGTATACGAAAGGATTAATTTAATTACACTAAACGTTAATCCCACTAAACGTTAATCTTACTAATTTTTCAAGACATTAGTGTAACTAATTCGTTAATTCTTATTAACGGTTAGTGTAATTAACTACGTCACGAAATCAATCCGAACTAACTTTAGTAAAAATTGATGCTTAGTGTAATTGATTAGTTACGGAATTAATCTTCAATCTTATTGATCAATTTTTAATTCTAATTGAAATTAACGGCCAACACTGCCGTGCACTACTAGATTAGTAGGATAAATGTTTAGTGCATTACCATTGAGCGCTGCGAACGGGGGCATGTGCAGGTACAAGTTGTAGTTTGACTGAGTGACACCTGCAAAATAAGACGAGATCAAAGTTATCGTCAAAGTCAGAGTATGTAGGTAGATAACTACTTTATATGACTTATGTGTAGACATAGAAGTTTTTGTGGCAAAAATGTCAATTAACTAGGGACTTCCTTCCGATATCAAATTTATCGATAACAGTTTCAAAGTGACATTTCAAGTTCACCAGGTAAAGTACTTATTAATTAACCTGTATGTTGATAACTACCTAACGACGTCATTTAAAAGTAATATGTTACATTTTCACACACACACATATTAGACATTTTAATATTTAAACAAAAAAAAAATACAACTAAATAACGGATGTTAAGCGTTTTCTTAATCGATTCATTAGAAATTTATGCTGTATATTGTATAATAATATATACTATTTTCAAATTCAAATTATATGCAGAACATAAGCCTTTATCAATAAAATGATATCGTTGGGAAATCCCTATGACATTTTCAGTCCTGCCACTAAAACTTCTATGTCTGGTTATGATAAATAGATAAATAAAATTGAATAACAAGCAAATCCCAAAGTTAGGACCCATTTGACAACACTCGTAGTCCTCGGCATTAAGAAACAAGCGGTTAAGCTTTAGTTATTTCTGTTTGTCAGAGGATAGATACCTAGCATGACTTTTTATCGAGGCAAGGGGCTATTCATAAATTACGTCATTTCAAAATAGACACGTTCTGGACATTGGATGATTGTAGCATAAGGTAGGAGGAAACAGAGCCATTTGAGCATAATCTTTGGATGATTTTAGGGGGGGGGGGGGGGGGTCAAAAATCTTTAAAAATCGATGACGTAATTTATGAACAGCCCCAACCTTGACAATACAAATAAAATAAAATAAATATTATTTTTAATCTAACGATTCAATAACCGCGCCAATAATGTGTATTCTGATGCGCCGGGTGCGGGACAGTCCCAATGCTCAAAATGATTGCGGATAAGCCAGATTGTCCGATGATGCTACACTGTGCGAGGTTACACTCATTATATACAGTGGTAGCGAAATGTGTTTAATGACATTTAATTAATTATTAGGTACTAACCCTTATTGTAATTTTAATAACTATTGTTTGTTTACTAACATAATATAAGTAGAAATAAACGATTTTGAATTTAAATAAATTGATGAAAGAAAACTTACCCCCACCAGGCACATCACAAAGAAACTCAATGCCAAAATACTATTCATGGTGTTTCCTGTTCACGACGCGGTACACTGTACACTAATATACTTTATTTACTAGTCACTGCTTTTAAGCATATTGGCAACGCAGATAACTGTGCTCAGTGTTGGGCGTAATTAATTACTTATTGTAATTAATTACAAATAAAATTACAAGTAATTCAATTACATGGGTGGGGACGGCTTCAACCACTCTTTGTTTTTGCAAAGTGTGCTAGAAATTTTTGACTTCGATATAATTTTCGTAAAAAATTAGAAAATTAAAAGGGTCAAAATCGTAAAAATTACGAAAGAGATTAATCAATACTACCTACTCAAAAATATTACTTACCTATAAAAAAACTTTTATTAGTTATTGATATTTTTCATTCTGTCGAAAATAATGATTGAAATGAAAAGATGCATAAAATGTCGGAGAAACTTTTACCCATTAATTATGTGGTATTACGGAGGTCAAAATAATCATAATGAGAATCATAATTATTTATTCAAATAACACGTAAGTTAACAGTAACGACACTAGATCACATGCTAAATCATTAACGTACTGAGTATGCAGGTACATTTTTAAATTTCTAAATAAAAATCATAACAGCAAAAACATATCATAGTTACTACCTAAGAACAAAACGTAAAATATAGAATAAAATAAAGATAAAAACAAAGAGATATCAAATTACATATAAAAGTAATTGACCAAAGAAAGTAACTCGCAATTCTAAATTACATGTAATTTCAATCATCTCAATGATAATATGTCATTCCAATAATGTATAATTGAATTCCATATAATTTTATAGGTTAGTAATTAATTACAAAAATAGCAATTTATTACGCCCAACACTAGGTTATCTGCTTTGCCAATATGTTTAAAAGAAGTAGTTAGAACATGAAACAACCATATCAGTCTACACTTCATCACAACGACTTGATCGGGAAACAGTCAAGCACAATGAAGAGTATTTTGCTATTGAGTTTCTTCGTCTGCCTTGTAGGGGTAAGTTATCTTTCACTTGTTTTATTGTGTTGCCATTGTCAAGTTTGCCGCAATAAACATTAATTATATATGACGATATATATTTATGCATCTATCCCGTGACAGGGAAATAACTAAAGTTTAACAACTTATTTATTTATTTGAGGGATATACTTGCCGCAGATATGGCAGCTGTAGTCGAGGTATTCTTTCCCAAATATGCTTCTCAATCCATTCGCATCAGCGGTGCACTTGAACCGACTGCGGTGGTATTCGTTCATATGCGCGACTATGTGTTCCTGCCGCATCATTCTGTCGCAAACACTGCATCGTCACACAGACTTGTGGTTGAAAACTGGCGGTGGGTTGCGCCATTTTCCATTTATAAATTGACTTGGGTATTTTCTTTTATGCAAATTAAACCCGTGATATCTCAAAATTTTACTTTGCTTAAACATCAAACCACATTTTGTTCACTTAATAGGTTTATTTTTATTAACAATTGCATCAGCATCTTTTTCTAAAACATTCTTTAAATCTTGCTCGCTCATTTCGATTTCTGTAAAATATGGTGCAACATCAACAATATTCTTATATTGTGTTACTGTTTTGCTAAGTTTACGTTGCCCCATTGTGACGTCATCGTCTAAATTAGAATCTGTGTCATGTTTTTTTGTTTTCTTTTTCGGTACTTGTTTAAATTAATTAATTAATTTTATTTATTATTTATTTGTTATACCAACAACAAAATTACATTATAGACAGAGACCCTGCAAAACTATCTGAATAGCTTGACTGCAGGAAGGAGTTAAATCTAAACAGACTAATTAGGGTTCCGTAGCCAAAATGGCAAAAACAAAACCCTTATAGTTTCGCCATGTCCGTCCGTCCGTCCGTCCGTCCGCGGTCTAGCTCAGTGACAGTTAGCACTAGAAAGCTGAAATTTGGTTTGAATATGTGCATTAACCAAGCCAACAAAACGGTAGAATAAAAACGCGAAAAATATATTTTGTTGGGGTACCTCCCCTCCCGTACACGTGAAGTGGGGGGCGAAATTTTTTTCGTTCCAACCAAGTTGTATGGGATATCGTTGGATGGGTTTTTTAAAAAGAATTTGGGTCTTCTAACACAGTTTTTGGATAAAACTAATGCTTTCGGAAATAATAACTCCAAAAGTTTTAAACAGGGCGTCCCCCATCTAACTTTTGAATCGTGGTTCCTAAAATTTTGAAAAAAATCATGAGACTGAGGCCTAATGAGTACCTTCAATGAAAAATATATTGAATTCAATTGGTTGAGCCGTTTTTGAGTTATCACTCAAAAACCCATAGTGAAAGGGCGTAAGTAAAAATGACGTAAGCGCCGCCAAATTTTCCGTAAGAAACGACCTTTTGAATTAATGGTCTCAGTTTACGGAACCCTACACTGAGCATGGCCCGACATGCTCTTGGCCGGTTTTTTTTTATACTTAGTTCGATACCCCCGAGACTACGAGTGCAGACTTAGACCTCCTAACTTCGGTATTTACGTAAAACACATACGGCATATTTCAGTTTAATTATATTTAGGTATCGTATCGTAATTAAACTTACGTTTGGTTATCAAACTCATTTTCATTTGGTAGGTGCGTATACAAGGTGTAACTAAAATACTGGTGATCCTTTTAAGGGTATCGCATTCTTATTATGAAAAAGTATTAATATTTTTTTTTCACAAAAAAATGTTGGTTTTGTGTGGAGGGACGACAAGTCCCACACAAAAAAAAAATTTCGCGTCCAAAAAATTTTTTTCCATTTTTTCTTACACGCAATACGATACCATTAATGCCCTTAAACGGATCACCAGTATTTTTGTTACACCCGGCATACATTTATTGTGCTACCAAAATTAAAAACGGGCTATACTTTCATAATTTTCCGTATAACACCCCTGGCGGCTTAGCATGACATGCGTTTTCGCGCGCGACTCCATACTTCGAGTCGCGCCGCAACGTAAGTCATGCTAGTGGTACTGGTCAGTGATCATCAATTTGTGATACCACTGAATACGAATAACGTTAGGTACCTACTCTGACTTTGATGACAACTTTGATCACGTCTTTTTGCAGGTGTCAGTCAGTCAAACTACAACTTGTACCTGCACATGTAACGGTGTACCGCACCAACCACAGGTAATGTTACACTATGTAAATACCCAGAGGGATAATTAGGTAAGTATAGTTTTTGCTTATAGCGTTATGGGGCCCACCCACTATCAGTCGGCCTGACGATATAGCTCAGTAAAGATAAGTTTTTTTCAAACATTAATTTATAATAGCGATTTTTTTGTTTATATAGTTTTAAAATGTCATTCTAAGATGACTAAAGGAAAAATCCTACAAACTTTCCATCGGGAAGTAAATTTTCATCAAAATATATATGAAGGGTTTCTTTTGGTGGTCTGATTTTCGGCCATCCATAAATAACGTGTCTTAAGGAACCATAATAAATAAAAAAATATTGATATATTTATATAGGCGATTTTTAGAAATTAATTAAATGAGGATTTTTTCAAGGTAAATTTTTTGTAAGACTTTTAAGCCATACAACTAAATACTTCTGCTATTATGAATTATTTCCAAATTTGACATTTTTCCCATACAATTGAAAATAAAATAACTGTACTAATATTGGCCTGTCAGTTGTTCGAAGGTGTCAAATTTTTGTCCTAACTGACAGGCCGATATCGTCAGGTGGGCTGATAGTCGGTGGGCCCCTTAGATATATTTGTGTTTATATTGTCAAGCAGTGTATTATTTAGTGTAGTATCATCTTTTTCTTATGAATTCTGAGTCCACTACGACTACGACTATTATATTTTCAAATGATTTATTTAACGTAAAATAGTGTTACAATTTTAATCAATCATTAGCCAACAACAAGAACGTTAGTGCAGGGCAGAGGTAGACGGGCTGGGTAGGGCAGCACCGTCGATGAAACTGAAGAAATGTTGGGTGGATTTGAATCTGTGCCGTGTCCCACGGATACACATGCTGGTGGCTCGGATTATCGAAATTATATTTTTGGATCTTAGCCAGCCCAATACAATACTAAGGGGTCTCTGCCACCGGTCAGCGATATTATATTTGTTTTTTTTTTTTCAAAAATGTACTGAGAAGACACATCGACTGCACAATTTCTACCAGTATTTATAATCTGGTTTTGTGTTTAAATAACAGTTTTACGAGTATTTGGCAGGTTAGAGGTAATAAATTGGGATCCCACTTAGTTTTGTACTAACCTGACTGCCGAATTGGGCAGTTTGGCGCAGATCGAGTTGTTATTTCGGTAGCAGGAGAAAAAAAACAAAGATAAGACTAGCTAATAAGACGATCGTCTACAGGTTGTTCCGGATTATTACTAAGTTTGTGGACAACAGGTACCTACTATGTTTCTACAGGGTGTAACAAAAATACTGGTGATCCGTTTAAGGGCATATTTGGTATCGTTTTGCGAGTAGGAAAAAGTAGGAGAAAAATTTTTTGGACGCGAAAAAATTTTTTTTTGTATGGGGCGAGTCGTCCCAGCTGGCCAACCCTCTATACAAAACCAAAAATTTTTTTCGCTAGAAAAATTTTTTCTTAGTTTTTCACAATAAGAATATGATACCAATTATGCCCTTAAAAGGATCACCAGTATTTTTGTTACACCTTGTATATATAAATACAAAATACAAATAATTTATTGAGAAAAGTACAGTGGTTGCTCTTACAGGCTAAGATTTTTTAAACGACAGGTGATTTACAAATGCCTGAACTAGGATTCCCTGTGTTTCAGGCAGCGAAGGACAATATAAATTTAATTTTTATAATGCATATTAGATATTGTTTTTTTTGTTGTGTCTATGTTAATTACCTGTAATTGTGTATTTATTATTAAATTGTTTAAAATAACAAAATAATCTTCTAGATGTGATTAGTAAAAAAATAAAAATATTAATTTTTAAACATTAATTATACATTCGCATCATTGTCATTTATTGTACACAGGCATTGTTAGATCAGCTCGGTACTGTTACACTTTCAATAGCTAGGGATACACGCACAGATGTTCCCGCCGGATTTGTCCGACGGACAGATCCGTTCGTGTATGGCGCTATTCAGATGTGTCCGCAGACCAATCCGTGTCCGATTCGCGCCATACACGCACGGATTTGTCCGCCGGGCATATCCGTCGGACAAATCCGGCGGACACATCTCTGCGTGTATGCCTAGCTATTATCTTTTTTATACACTCTGTAATACACTCTCGGTCGTAACCATTAATTTGTGATGCCATTTAATAAATAAATAATAAATATAATAAATAAATAAATAAATATTATGGGACAATTTTACACAAATCAACCCAGTCCCACAGTAAGCTGAATAAGGCTTGTGTTATGGGTACTAGGCGACGATATATATAATAGATAGATATAGATAAATACTTAAATACATAGAAAACATCCATAACTCAGGAACAAATATCCGCGATAAACACACAAATAAATGCCCTGACCAGGATTCGAATTTGAATACACATAACGTGGATACTCTGACTCTGACGACAACTTAGATCTCATATTATTTTGCAGGTGGTAGATAACTGTTGTTATTGCGAATGCGGCAGGAGAGCGCAACACTCACTGGTAATGTTACTTAAATATTTCACTTAAACAATAGCTTAATAATAATTAATTAAGAATATTATAAAATAACACGGTTACACTCACGGCACTTTAGTCACGTCTCGCGACATGTTTCGGAGAGCCTAGGTCTCCATCTTCAAGCACTGGGAGTGCTACTTGAACCGGCCCGTCGCGCATTGTTGCACGTCGCGCTGCGTCCGGCGTGCATCGCGGCTCGTTTCGCGCGCTCTGACAAAGCTGTGCTGCGTCTGGCGCTGTGTTATTTTATAATGTTAATATGTCTCAAGAAAGTTTAAATTTAATATTTAAGAATAATTTTATTTCACTTCAGATAGAATCACACTCTCTGTTTCTTACACCTAGTTTTATTCCTTCAAAAAACGTTTAAGGATAGTTTGTTCCGCTACGGCTACTAACAAGATAACTGTTGTTATTGCGAATGCGGCAGGAGAGCGCAGCACTCACTGGTAATGTTACACTTAAGGCCATTCCTCGATTCGGACAAGCCACGCCCATCCGTTAGAGACACGTTTATGGCCCCCTGCACGAAGGAAAGAGATGCAGCGCTTTTAAGGATCAGACTTTTTGACCAAACTACGATAACTAAGCGAATCTCTGAAGTTTTGTCTAATTTTGCTTCTGTGACTTTTTAGATAAACCAGAATACCATATTTTTTGCTTAATCTCTTGTACTTTACGTAAGCTAAGAAAAATAAGGGGAAAAAGGACCCAACTTCGGATTTTTTTCTATCGAGGCAACTTTCAGCAATCGTGTTTCGGCTTGTGCCAAAAACAAGAGTATAAGTCTAATAATATATATTCGAAAATAAATTCACTCCTTTTTCCCGTTAAGTCACTAGAGCGTTTGAAAAAAAACCAAAATTTTCAAAGTAGCTCCTTAATATCTATCCGTCTAATCTAGGGAATATTTCAAACACTATGTTTATTTAATAGTTAGAAGTGCCTTGGTATACACTGGGCTAACTGATTTTTGAAAGTGAATACTATTAGGTACCTATTTAAAAAAAGAATTTTGTGTTTAGTAATTTGTTTCCTGTAAGTAAATTATGTTCTAGGGTGAAAAGGGGTACCCTGGACCTCATCCTCGTTCTGAAGAGCTCATGGACCTCGCACATATTTTGAATCGGCTTACCCTGGGCTTGGACTCTTTAGCATCAATGATCCCGTACTCGCATCCAAGTAAGAAATGGAATTATAAGGTGTCTTCGGAACACATAACACTGGGAACTAAAATACACACTATAGACAATAAAATCTGTAAACATGTGTATGGTTATAACATGGAGGGGGGGGGGGGGGAACCAAGATCAAACTTGGGTCAACTCTTGCACAGGGCGGTTTCTTTGCAACTCGTAGGGAGCTTAAAGGACAATGAGTAATTTTGGTCCATATCCTCAATACTTATGAAACCTATGCCAAATGATAACTTCAATGCTAATATCATTTATTTCATACTATGACAGTTAAGTCGAAGTCGCGGGCCAACATGCTCTTTTTAACCGACTTCAATTCCATTGAGGAAGGAGGTTCTGCATTCGGTTTGGTGTTTTTTTTTTATGTATGTTCACCGATTACTCCGAGACCCGTGGTCCGATTTGAGTAATTATTTTTTTGTTTGAAAGGATCTACATCCAAGGTGGTCCCATATTAATATGGTGCTGTTCTGATGATGGGATCCATGAGGAATTGAGGGAACTCCTCAATTTTTAAAGGCGCATGTATGGTGATTTGGGTGTTTTTTTAAGCAACTCAAGCATTTTCTTACGAAAACCACCATTTCGATGCAGTGGACCTGATGATGATGATTGTTTTGATGATAATGATGAAGATTTTTTTATGCAGGATGTTCAGCGATTACTCCGAGACCCGTGGTCCAATTTGAATAATTATTTTTTTGTTTGAAAGGAACTACCTCGAAGATGGTCCCACATTTATCTGGTGCTGTTCTGATGATGGGATCTATGAGGAATTGAGGGAACTCCTCAATTTTTAAAGGCACATGTATGGTGATTTGGGTGTTTTCTTAAGCAACTCAAACATTTTCTCACGAAAACCACCATTTCGATGCCGTGGACCTGATGATGATGATTGTTTTGATGATAATGATGAAGATTTTTTTATGCAGGATGTTCAGCGATTACTCCGAGACCCGTGGTCCAATTTGAATAATTCTTCTTTTGTTTGAAAGGAACTACCTTGAAGATGGTCCCACATTTATCTGGTTCTGTTCTGATGATGGGATTCAGGAGCAATTGAGGGAACTCCTCAATTTTTAAAGGCACGTGTATAGTGATTTGGGTGTTTTCTTAAGCTTCTCAAGCATTTTCTCACGAAAACCACCAATTTGATGGACTGGACCTGATGATGATGATTGTTTTGATGATAATGATGAAGATTTTTTTAATGTAGGATGTTCAGCGATTGCTCCGAGACCTGTGGTCCGATTTGAATAATTATTTTTTTGTTTGAAAGGAACTACCTCAAAGATGGTCCCACATTAATCTGGTCCTGTTCTGATGATGGAATCTATGAGCAACTGAGGGAACTCCTCAATTTTTAAAGGCACATGTATGTTGATTTGGGTGCTTTCTTAAGCAACTCGAGCATTCCCTCTTGAAAACCACCAATTTGATAGAGAGGACATAATGATGAAGTCCACATATAATACGTGGACCTTTCCTTAGATAGAATGGGTGTATTATGAACTTTTTTATATATCTTTACCGATTATTCCGAGACTTTTTGTCCAATTTTGATAAATATATACTTAACCATTAAAAATAGAAAAATAAAAACTTTTTACAAAAAAAAAGATAAACCGACTTCAAAAAGGATAAAATTAATCATTATATTATTTATATGCGTTACCAACTGATATATTTGAAGTCGGTGCCAAGCCACAAATTACAAAACCGGTCAAATCAGCTTTAAGTGTGAACATCACAGAACATCGGTACTAATAATGCAAAGGTGAATGCGATTTCATGTGTTACATTTTCATGTCTAAACTACCAATCCTATTTTGATGAATAGCGACAACGATATATATATATTCTGATACACGTCTGCTTTGTCAATAATCAGAAAAAGGCGGCAAATAGAAAAAAAATGTACACGCGTAAGATTGACCTTCCATATAAAATTTTAATATCGTGCCATTTTACTGACACGGCGTGTGTACTGGGTACATGTGAGTATAGAAAAAATAAACTAGCAGTTGAATTCCTTTATACCTCGGATTAAACCTTAGATGAAGAAGGATAAATAATTCAAACCGAACCACGGGCTTCGTTCGACATACGGATAGTCCCAGCAATGTGTTAACAAACAAACATAGGACGCATGATTATACTTTCTGTACCTACTTGCCTTACAGTTAACGCATGGTCGAAACGAATGTATATCTACGTGCGGTTCATACCGTATTAGATTAGTCATATAGTAAAAATAACAATTCACTGAACACATCGCCTCGTTCGTATTAACTCTTCCAAATTTGGCTTGGCACCGACTTCAAACATATCAGTTGGTAACGCATATAAATAATATAATGATTAATTTTATCCTTTTTGAAGTCGGTTTATCTTTTTTTTGTAAAAAGTTTTTTTTATATAAATAGAACCCAGTACGGCAACGGTTTCACCATAGTATGTTTTATTATAATAGAAAGAAAACGACATGTTATGCATTTTATTATCATTCTATTTATATTAATCAAGAAATAACATAGGTATTATATAGGTATCTACCTATCTACAATTAAATCGTCTAGATGAAGTGCCGGTGGATTAAAACCGACTAGTCTACTCTAGGGAATGCAAACCGGTTATTTTTTGTATGAAAATAACCGGTTAACCGGTTAATAACCGGTTATTTTCATACAAAAAATAACCGGTTTGCATTCCCTAGTCTACTCATACTATGGTGAAACCGTTGCCGTACTGGGTTCTATTTATATAAAAAATACCATGTTGGCCCGCGACTTCGACTTAACTGTCATAGTATGAAATAAATGATAGCATTGAAGCTATCATTTGGCATAGGTTTCATAAGTATTGAGGATATGGACCAGACTCCATACTAAAGTGCCCATGGTCCTTTGATTGCCATTGCTTTAACTAGACCACGTACTTTCTCTGTTCTTCTTACGAAAAAGTTTGAGACAAAAAAATGTAAGTTCTTTATAAATTTCAGGTCGCGTACCATCCGAAACCGATGGTACTTCAAACGATGACGACGTGCAGTGAGCAGAGCTAAGAATAACTACCTATTATATGAAATTATTGTAATCAAATTCATGACGGTTTTTATTAAATTTTTATACGCTTTTGGTTGATTTTAATAAATATGTTTCCTATTAAATCTTATAGACGGAGAGTAGGTCGTTGGCAACCTTCCTCGTAGAGAAGCAGGATTCGGACTATCTAGAGCAATGCCCGGTAAAAAGTTGTGTACCAGGTAGTCTTAGCCAAACTTGGAGCATTTTGTATAGTCAGTAAAATATGAATCTATTCACTGCTGATTTAATATGGCTTTGAAGCAGTTTTTATTAAAAATGCCATAAATCATTGTTTCATACGCAGTATCTCATATACAGCATAATAATTTTCAGTGAGTGTTGACCAAACCTAATAATACATTTTTTTACTTTTTTTTTAATAATTAAAAATTCAATTTTTTGGCAGTTACAAATTACATGTCACCACATTAACAATACATCATAATACAAAACTATACAATTACAAAAAACAAAAACCACCTAAAAACTACTTACAAAAAGTTCTTTTTTACTTACTTTACTTAAAATATGACTTATGAATTCTTTTTATACTGGGGAATAGAAAGACTTTTTATTATTATAAAAGGAAAATTCATCATCATCATTTTCTGTACAATTAGTGCCTACACCACGGTTTAATAAGATAATATCGAAAGCAACAATAATTTGGCCGTTTTTTAGTAATAATCGTAAAGTTTGTCTATTGTCCAGAAAAAAATATCAAAAGGAAGAATTCATTTCTGATGACATGACATTCCAGACGAAACGTGGCGTGGGTAAAGATAGATAGGTACAGGTTGTTTTAAGTACAAGGAGCTGTTTACTTCTTTAGTATTTTAGATGACGCAATCTGGGGTAATATACCTATTGTGAAACAAAGAGAATCCTACACAAATGAAGGTCAAATAGATAAGCCGCAAAAATTTTCCTGTCAATATGACTGTTGGTATGACAAATAAGGTATGTACGTATGTACTATTAATAAGCATAAGTAAGCTATTGACATCTCGTATAAGAATATAATTTTAAACACAATAGAACCGACGTCACCTAGACTTCACCTTTCAAAAAGGAAATGCCCGAGATTTTGTAGAAAAAAAATTAAGAGTCCGGTAAACTCTTTTTTCGATTTCGCTCAACTTTTTGTTATTATTTTCCAGTAACTAACAAAACTTACATTAGTTTGTATAAGTATTTTTAAAGCACGTTTCTTTTTTAATTGTATAACTATAAGTGAGGCGCTTTTTTTTATTTTGTGCCCCATTTTTCACCCTAATCTAACACCTGTTTCGCGATTTTTGCTTGGAGAGGTGAAAAGAGTAAGGTTTTTATTGATTAAAATTAAGTTTTACTAATATGTATAATATATCAATACGTTGGAAAACGAGTCGTCTGAGGAATAGATGCAACCATTTTTTTCATTTTCATATATTTTTTAAAGGAGAATATGTTTAGCTAGATCAATTTTATGAAAAATTACCGAAGTTTAGGTGATATTTTTGGAAAGGTATTAAAGTATTTTACAAAAATAAAAATGCAAAAATAAACATTACTTCATGCTTTAATCATATAATATAAGAAATATTAGGAGTCATTAAAAATATAATTAATAATCAAGCGATAAAATTGCACGAATCAACATCCTCCCTAAACAAGCTCTGTAAGAATTTAGTTTACGGTTATTAAATATTAATATACATAAATATTTGGAGACAATCTTACACAAATCAATCTAGTTCCAAACTAAGCAAAGCTTTGTACTATGGGTACTAGGCGACGATATAACGAGTGATATAGATAAATATATACTTAGATACAAACAAAACACCCATAACCCAGGAACAAATATTCGTGATAAACACACACACACAAATAAATGCCCTTACCAGGATTCGAACCCGGGACCTCCTGCTTCGTACGCAGGGTAACTACCGACGGGGCTAGGAGGCCGTTAAATATACATACAGTCCGTGAGTTTTAAGAAGAACCTTCGGGAATCGGCGATGACACACGAAGGTGATATTGCTGTTCTGCTTTTTCTTGTATCACTGTTGATTGATACCCGACGTCTCGTTCTAAAACCCGAAGGTGCTTTTGAGAACTCACGGACTGTATATAGACCTAAAGTACTTTTTTATTATAACAAGACTTCAAACTATCTTACCAAATGCGAATCATGTCCATAATGTATTATTAGCGATTTTCGTTTTCAAATCGTTACCGAATTCACCCCTAAAGCGCTTATAGAGGGGGATGAAAGAGTAGGCTCACACAAAATCAATGTTCTATAACTCATCGTAAAATATTACTAGGTGTTAACAGGTATAGTTATGGATCAATTCGGGTATAATGAATTGAAATTTGAGAAAAAACATATATGGTTTTTGAAAAGTTTTTTTCAAGTTTTGCTCTTGAAAATATTTTAATTTTCAATCAACTTTAAGATTTCGCAGGAAGAGGTTCTCAATTCACCGGAACTTTTGTTTTTTTTTTTAAGTTTTTCAATTTTTTCAAACAAAAAAAAGGATTTTCTAAATCTGTCCAGCCGTCTTCGAATAATCGGTAAACAAACATAACAATTATTTTAAACAAAATAATAATTTTAAACAAAAAAAGAACCGACTTCACTTAGGATCCGCTATTCCAAGAGGAAGTGGCCGAGTTGCTGTAAAAAATAGTGAAATCACTATAGGTGTGCCTATAGTCACTATATAATAGTTGAAGAGTTCCCTTGATTTCTCCAGGATCCCATCATCAGACCCCGACTTGGTGACAATGGAACCATCTAGGGGTTATACCCGTTCGATTAAAAAAAAATTGAAAAACGGTTCACGATTCACGGAGATATCGAGTAACATACATACAAAAAAAATATTTAAAAAAACAGTCGAATTGAGAACCTCCTCCTTTTTTGAAGTCGGTTAAAAAGGGCCGAATTCAAGGATGATAAGAGCTAAATTCCCTCCCTATCTTTTTCAGCGCGAGTGAAAGAGAAACACTGCGCTACGATTAGTATGGGAGCTCATTGCAAATTTTGCAAAATGATGAATTAAAAAAAAAACTATGCATTAATTGAGAAATTTAAGGCAACGAAGTTTTTAGTATTAGTGAGGTGGAATGTGTTGTCCTTAATTACAGACATATAAGCCAAGAAACTAAAGACGTGCAATTGTTTTAAGCTAATTTTAGATGTAACTTTGGAATTATTTTCTATCGAGCCGATTTCGTCCAATCGTGTATTGGAATTAACCAAGTTCTTTTAAATATAATGAATATTAACATATATTTTTTTTACTTTTCCAAAACAAGTAGTTATAGCTATATGACTGTTTAAGTAAAGTCAATTTGAAGGTCATCGGGTCTTGTCAGCCTCTTAAATAAGATCCGCTTTTCCTAGTGGAAATGCCCACGTTAGTGTAAAAATACTAAAATAAAAGAGTTCCCTTGATTTCTCCAGAATCCCATCATCAGATCCGGATCTGGTGACAATGGGACCAACTGAATTATACTCTTCCACCCAAAAAAAGAATTTTACAAATAGGTTCAGCCGTCTTCGAATCGGTGAACATACATAATAAAAACTTTTTACAAAAAAAAGATAAACCGACTTCGAAAAGGATAAAATGAATCATTATATTATTTATATGCGTTACCAACTGATATGTTTGAAGTCGGTGCCAAGCCAAATTTGGAAGAGTTAATACTAACGAGGCGATGTATTCAGTAAATTGTTATTTTTACTATATAACTAATCTAATACGGTATGAATCGCACGTATATACATTCGTTTCGACCATGCGTTAACAGTTAGGCAAGTAGGGACAGAAAGTATAATCATGGGTCCTATGTTTGTTTGTTAACACAATGCTGGGACTGTCCGTATGTCGAACGAAGCCCGTGGTTCGGTTTGAATTATTTATCCTTTTTTCATCTAAGGTTAAATTCGAATTATAAAGGAATTCAATTGCTAGATTAATTTTTCTATACTCACATATACCCGGTACACACGCCGTGTCAGTAAAAAGGCACGATATTCAAATTTTATATGGAAGGTCAATCTTACGCGTCTACATTTTTTTTTCTATTTGCCACCTTTTTCTGATTATTGACAAAGCAGACGTGTATCAGAATATATATATATATCGTTGTCGCTTTGCTTCAGAATAGGATTAGTAGTTTAGACATGAAAATGTAACACATGAAATCGCATTCACCTTTGCATTATTAGTACCGATATTTTGTGATATTCACACTTGAAGCTGATTTGACCGGTTTTGTAATTTGTGGCTTGGCACCGACTTCAAACATATCAGTTGGTAACGCATATAAATAATATAATGATTCATTTTATCCTTTTTGAAGTCGGTTTATCTTTTTTTTGTAAAAAGTTTTTATTTATCCATTTTTAGTGGTTATATATTTATCAAAATCGGACAAAAAGTCTCGGAATAATCGGTAAAGATATATAAAAAAAGTTCATAATACACCCATTCTATCTAAGGAAAGGTCCACCTATCATATGTGGACTTCATCATTAAGTCCTCTCTATCAAATTGGTGGTTTTCAAGAGGGAATGCTCGAGGTGCTTAAGAAAACACCCAAATCAACATACATGTGCCTTTAAAAATTGAGGAGTTCTCTCAATTCCTCACGGATCCCATCATCAGAACAGCACCAGATTAATGTGCGACCATTTTTGAGGTAGTTTCTTTCAAACAAAAGAAGAATTATTCAAATTGGATCACGGGTCTCGGAGTAATCGCTGAACATCCTACATTTAAAAAATCTTCTTAATTATCATCATAAATCAAAACAATCATCATCATCAGGTCCACTCCATCAAATTGGTGGTTTTTGTGAGAAAATGTTGAGTAGCTTAAGAAAACACCCAAATCACTATACACGTGCCTTTAAAAATTGAGGAGTTCCCTCAATTGCTCATGAATCCCATCATCAGAACAGCACCAGATAAATGTGGGACCATCTTCAAGGTAGTTCCTTTCAAACAAAAAAATAATTATTCAAATTGGACCAAAGGTCTCGGAGTAATCGCTGAACATCCTGCATAAAAAAATCTTCTTCATTATCATCAAAAATCAAAACAATCATCATCATCAGGTCCACTGCATCGAAATGGTGGTTTTCGTTAGAAAATGCTTGAGTTGCTTAAGAAAACACCCAAATCACCATACATGTGCCTTTAAAAATTGAGGAGTTCCCTCAATTCCTCATGGATTCCATCATCAGAACAGCATCATATTAATATGGGACCACTTTGGATATAGATCCTTTCAAACAAAAAAAGAATTACTCAAATCGGACCACGGAGTCTCGGAGTAATCGGTGAAGATACATAAAAAAAAAAACACCAAACCGAATGCAGAACCTCCTTCCTCAATGGAATTGAAGTCGGTTAAAAAATAGCATAAAAACAAAGACCCCGACGAATTGAGTACCTCCTCCTTGAAAATCTTGAAGTCTGTTGAAAATACTAATACGTTTCTCTTGAAGTCTGTTGAAAATACTAATACGTTTCTGTCGTAGTAAGCAAAAGTTTGTGTGGGAGTGAAATCAAGAAAACAAAACATTCATGAGGATATTTATTTATTGAAAAATCAGATTACGTAAGTTTCAAATGCATTAATCTATTCCCATCTCCACTCACTGCATATCGTCATCGTTTGAAGTAGGCAGCAGCATCCGTTTTGGTACATAGGTTACCTGAAAATATATAATTAAATCTTGGCCTTTGTCATTGGGCTATGGACTAACGGAATGTATTTTACCATACATTGGTACTTAATCTACTCAAATATTTGCTTTGTATAGCTTTTTGTTGCGCTCTCTCGGAAGGGTCTCCACGGAAGACCAGCGCCAGGGTCCTCAAGGGTCCCTTGGCATGAAGCTGAGTGGAGACCTTTTCAGTCATGCTTTATAAAATACAATTAATGTCAGTGTTATTAGTTAAGTGGGAATTAAGCGTTTCTGAATAAAGTTCTTCTATTCTATTCTATTCTATTCTAAATAAATACACATAAGTAAGTCAGGGTCTTCAGCAAATTCTGAAGCTATTTCTGATTATAAAGGATTTTTTGTTACAAAACAAGAGGTATTTCAGTTTATTACCTAACCTGTCAAATAAAACTCTTATTCCAGTACCAAACCAGATAGCATGGGAAGAAATTATGCTATAGAAGTGTCATTTCAGTATTTCGAAAAAAACAGAGATAAATTTATACTCTGAATTCAAAAGAAAAAGGCGTAGGTGCTGAAATAGATATTTTTACAACAAGAGAAGAAAGTTAATATTTGCTTCGAGTGCTAATTTTGAGTCCTGAGCAAGCGAAAGATTCTAATTTAGAATCTTGAGCGTAGAGAAGGACTCAAAAGCACAAGATGTAAATAACTTTATTCTCATGGAAAAATACAACCTGAGAGATGCTTAATTCTTCTTCGTCAATTTATTCGCTCGTTTTTTCTTATAATATTCTTATACTTGAGCTTAAAAACCTCAATAATTCGTTAATAACACGAATAATCATCGAAACATGTTCATTATTTTAAAAATATCTACGACCATTTTGACATTTGCCAACTTTTGTTATTTGCGTTCGGTTACTAGAGTTTGATAATAATACGTGAGATTGTTGTAAGTAATAATATATTTCACACGTTAATAATATAAATTTTCCACTTATACTTATTTATTTTGATATAAAGAATAAGAACATAAATTATTTTAAGTTTAGTATGGTTAAACATAAAAAAATGTTTAAATTATATTTACAAATTAGTTTCTTGTGCGCGTTTCCGAACGTTTCTTTCTGGCTCTGTGTCAGGGTCTGCTATCGAAAATTCAGAATACGAATTAAAATTAAGTAATTTTAGATTGAATGACATTTAAAATATTTCTGTCTCTCTCTATTTACTAACGAGGTGAAAAAGACAACGCGAACGTCGCGAACAGACTCTTAGTGTTTCGAATTTGTATCAGATCTCGCCCACGTAATTGGCATTTTAATTTCAACGTCAGTTCAAGGTCATTTTGTCTCACTCAGTGAGCAAAATCGAATTTTGCTCACTGAATTTAGGCAGCGAAGAACCCTCGTTCGAGCTGCTGAGGTGAAAATAACTTTCCCACGCTCTTATTTTATGCATGCATGCATTTCGTGGATGCAGCTATTCGAGGAGCGGCCGGGAGCAAAGACTCTACTTGTATAAGCTTACTCAGTATTTCTCCTCCCGAACTAACTCGTGTTGCTAGGAAATTAAGGGCTACTTCCGCACCTGGTCCGGATGGCATTCCCGCCTTTTTGGTCAAGGACTGTATCACAGTGCTAAAGTTGCCATTACTTTTTTTTTTTTTTTTTTTTTTTTTTTCAATCTAGCCATTCGAAAGGGAATTTATCCGTCTCTATGGAAGGTATCGAGGGTAACACCGGTACCAAAGGAAGCTGCCGCCACTGACATAGCCACATTCCGACCTATAGCCATATTGTCGGTTTTTGGCAAAATTTTCGAAGGCGTTATTAACACGTATATTGCACCGTTTCTATCGACTCGTTTGGCAGATGCCCAGCACGGCTTTCGTAAGGGTAGGTCAACAACAACTAACAACACAAACTTCGTTGATTACACTCTTCTCCATATGGATCAATCTCGACAGGTTGACGCTGCCTACTTCGACTTCCAGAAGGCGTTCGACCTGGTCGATAATGATATACTTCTACGCAAGCTTTCCACATTTGGATTCTCACCGCAATTATTAACTTTAATCGCTAGCTATTTGAGGGATCGCAGACAGTACGTACAGTTGTCGGGCTACCAGTCTAAGGAGTATTTCACCAGGTCTGGAGTTAGTCAAGGCAGCACGCTGGGGCCTACTTTGTTCCTGGTGATGATCAACGACCTGCCTTCGGTTGTTAGCTCTGTCAGGTGCTTGTTGTTTGCCGACGACCTCAAATTGTTCCATGCTGTTAATTCGGTCCCTGATTGTGAGACATTACAGCGCGATATTAACGCGGTTGTGCAATGGAGCCAAGCAAATAATTTGCTCTTTAATGGGAAAAAGTGCAAAATAATAACGTTTAGCAGGAGCAAGAGCCCACTAGCTTATAATTATCAACTTGGCGGGGAGGTTATAGAGCGCGTGGAAAATATCCGTGACCTAGATACTAGCTTAGATTTTCACAGCCATATCAATGCGGTGGTAAAGAGCGCAAATAAAACGCTTGGATTTGTAATGCGTACGGCGCCCCAGTTTACCAGCACTGCTGTACCAATACTTTTGTATAATGCATACGTACGTAGTAAACTGGAGTATAATTCTATAGTATGGGATCCATTTGAAAAGGTTTATACGCTCTTACTTGAAAGAGTACAAAGGAAATTTGCACGATATCTCTACAAAAGGCAGTACGGATCCTACCCTTTTCTATATCCGTCACTTTTTGTGGCAGGTATGGTCGGACTCGAGACCCTCCATTATAGACGTAAGCTACATCTCGCAGTCCACTATAGCTTTCTGTTAAGAGGACACATAGACAACCCCGTGGCGTTGGAAGGTATTCGACTGTTTGTCCCCGAGCAATACTGTCGTGCGGGGCGCCGCCGCCGCCCACTATTTGTTGCGCCGACGTCGGGGCAGCGCACGCGCCGCGCCGACAACGCGCCCGGTGCTCGTGCGCCGGTACTCCTTAACCAACTCGTATTGAGGCTGGATGCTGACGTGTTCGCTGATAGCTGGCACGCATTGCTTACTAAAATCATGTCGATGTGTAATGAATTTACCTAGAAGCGCATATTTGTTATGTTTACATAATTAGTTATTTAGAGTCATTTAGTTAGTAAGTTTCTAGCATTGTAGGCGATTTGGTACCCTACTGTAAGCCTATTAATGTAATGTTATGAATAAATATAATAAATATAAATATAAATTTCCTTGACGATAAAGTCGTGTCAAGATAATTTTGAACCCCTCATCCGCTTAGCTACTTCTGCTGCTGACTGTACTTACCTATGACACTACGCTGAACCAAATACTACAAAAAGACGCAAATCTATAGGTGATAGATTTGGCTTAGCACGACAGGATTATTAGGAACAAGTACCTATTATGAATTTGCTTACAGTATTTTTTAGTCACATACAATAGGGTACTTTCCAGTAGATAAACTTAAGTGTTTCGCTGCATTCATAAAATCTAATTTTCATAAATACACGGGAAAATCCAGGTGTAACATGTGTTTGCGTTTTACATGATTTTATAATGGTTAAAACTTTTATAAAGGAGATGTATTCATCATATTCTTAGATTAGCCGCATAAATAATTAGTGTAAAATTACCAGATGGCGCTGCAGTACACGGGGGTAGCATTCGCAGGTACAACAGCCGGGTGGCGTGACCGGCACCTGCAAAATAAGATGAGATCAGCGTTATTGACTTAAACTCTCGTGAGACATTACACTATACAACATAACGGCTACACTCACGTGTTTAGTCACTACGCAGGACATGTTTTGGAGAGCCTAGGTCTCCATCTTCAAGCGCTTAAGAGTGCTACTTGAAGTACTTGCACTGTGGCGAGCGACCGTTATGTTATAGATAAAAGTTGTCGTCAAATTATGTGTATTTAAATCATATTTTTTACCTCAGCAGTTCGAACAAGCCTACTTTCCTCACTCCCTGGAGTGATGAAAGTGCGACTTTCATCACTCCGGAGTGAAATTTTGTTTCTAGAAGCTTTTCGTCATAATGATGATACATTTCATTCAGGAATGTAAATAAATGTGTTTTTTAACTTTAATATGTTCTCACTACTGAGGTGAAAAGTTGTATGTGTCACACGAGAGGAAAGTTTTTTTACATCTCGTGTTCTTGAGATCCCTAGCTACGCTCAAGATTCAAACTTAGAATCGCTTGCTCGGGACTCAAAATCAACACTCGCAAGAAAAACCAACTTTCCTCTCTTGTTGCACAAACAACTATATCACCATTAATGATCATCATGCATAGAAAGTGATATCACGTGCTGGCCCTGAGGGCACGACTTTCCGTGCCCGTGATTTGACGTCTTTGAGGCTCAAAGGGTTAACTACCTTTGCGACCATAAAACCTGGTGGGCCTAGTGGTCCTGCATCTCACTGATCCACACATAATATTTATGATAATGTCAATGAGGAGGTATAGTATGAATTTTTTAAGATGTCGTATTTTTAGGTGGAAATCTCTAGTAAGATTGTGACATCTTAAAAAATTTACTACCTTGCCGTCTAACCCTAGGTCTACGTCTAAGAACCATGGTTACACAGTAGTGTACACCTTAAACAGGTCTACAAAAAAGTTCGCAATAGTATATTATATGCCTATCTCTTAGGGATAACCCACAATAACCATTTTTTATCCTTTACTTTTTACGAGAAAGTCTTATTTGCGAAATATATTTGGTATAAGCATTGCAGTCAATGCACCGTGCGAACCGGGACAGGTTGCTAGTTTTAAAATACTTTTTAGGGTTTCGTAACCAAAATGGCAAAAATATACTCTAATACTTAGTTGCGTCATACTTTTCTTTCCATCTTCTCGTCCGCCCATGAGTCCTTATATCGCAAATTTCATTGTATTCGTACATTATAAACCGTATTTAAATGAAATTTTAGGTAGAGGTATGTTCTGTGTACCGCTACTTTGATTTTTAGCTAGATTTCCAGTAGAAAAAAACTACTAGGGCACTCCATAGTCCATATATGTAACTAAATATATTTTTTAAACTTTGCTTGTATCAACCTGTTAAAATTAAGTTTGAGGTTGATTCTACCAACTTTATTAAGAATTATTTTTCAGATATAACGTCCCGAAAGTCTAAAAAAATTGTCTCATTTTTCAATAACTTTTTAATTAGGAGTGCAAAAAAAAATACAGGAAAGAAATGTCCTAATACACACTTTTAATTAAAACATTTTTTTTATATAATGAATAGAACCATTTATATTTTTTTTTTATGTTTACCTACTAAATACTATTTTTAGTAACATGTATTATTAGTTTTGATTACTATTTTACTTTGCGTAACCTTTATTTCAATATAAACCCTATGGGAATATTCCTAGGCACATCACTAGACACGTCGTCCTAGCCGGCCAACCCTCCATAGGCTCTATACAAAACCAACGTTTTTTTTTTCTCGAAAAAATGATTTGCTGAGATTTTCATAATTAGAATACGATACCTATTATGCCCTTAAACGGATCACTACTATTTTATTACACCTTGTTTAATAATACCTTTTTTGGGGAAATAGAACTAATGAAAGAAAAAAAAACAGTGTGATTCTATGAATTCTATCAGCTGTCGTAACACAGACGCAAAAAAAAACAATATCTATCTAATAAGCATTATCGAACTCGCTTAGCGTAAGCGAAGTGAGTTCTTACAAACAACTCCAGACCGAACCGAACGGTCACCTGGCTACTGGGACGTCTCGGCATTTGGATGGCTTTTTGATTTCGATAGTTTGTCTCACGATAACTTTAGTAACGTTTTTCTGATCTTTATGAAATTTCTTGGGGCTGTAGCAGAGGTACATAAAATTTGTAAGTTCGTATATGAGCAGGATCGATCCAGTGGTTATGGAGCTAGAAGGAGAAAAAAAAATCTCCTTGGGGTCTTGTCATATTGGTCAACTCGTTTGCAAGTAAATCGCGAGTTCTCAGTTCGAGACGGACTACTAGTAAACATTAAATTAATATAGAAACATAGTAAGTAGATACACATTGTCTTGTCCACAAACTTAGTTACAATGCGGAACAACCTATAGGGTAAAGCCAGTATAGGTGCGCCACCAGGTGCCCCATTTCCAAAAACCCTAACTTCTCAATATCGTAGAAAATAAATACTTATATACGAAGCGCCTGCGCCACTTATCAAATAGCCACGCGGACTGGAAGCATGTCGCCAATTGCGCCGATAAATATTAAGTGTCAGTTGCACCAAACCGTCTGTAACCGTTAAAACGATCGCTAAATCTTATAGTATGGAAATTTTCATAGTACCCTGCCGAGTGACACTGATGAGTCCGTCAAAAGTGGTTGGTGCAACTGGCCCTTAGTGTAACATTACCTCTGAACGTTGCGCTACGCCGTTGCATGTGCAGGTACAAGTTGTAGTTTGTTGACTGACTGACCCCTGAAAAACAAGATGAGATCAAATTTGTCGTCAGAATCAGAGTACCTACGTTATGCGTATCCAAATTTCATTTAACGACCACTGGCCCAGAACGTTACGAGTATTAAGAAGATACCTAAAGAAAGTTTTACATGTTGAAATTTTTTTTAGGACAATAAGTACATTGAAGCGCTGGTAGCCTTGCGGTAAGACGTCCGGCTTTCAATCCGGAAGTCTTGGGTTCAAACCCCGGGTCGTACCACTGTACGTATCGTAAGGAAACCGGACCTAATCCCCAAAAGGTCTAGTTTCCCCTCTGGGTTGGAAGGTCAGATGGCAGTCGCTTTCGTAAAAACTAGTTTCTACGCCTATTCATGGAATTAGGTTATCAAGCGGACCCCAAGCCGGGATAAACGCGAACAGGAAAATAAAAGAATAAGTAGGTACCTACGTAACAAGTTTTTTTTACTTTTTATTTATTAGTTTTTTTTAATTAAAGTTAGCTCTACAGTGTTATTGTTATTATGCCTATTATGTAAGAAGCAAAATAAAAAATTAAACCGGCCAAGTGCAAGTCGGACACGAACCCTGAGGGTTATGTACAGTCGCCACTCGCCATCAAATATATCGGAGCGGCCAAGGTACCTACTCAAAAATATCTGAACGTGCACTTTATCGCCTTATCAATGTAGGCATTGTTCAGATATTTATGAATGACTATCGCGGCTACCTTGATAATGCAAAAAAAAAAAAAATATTTTTAACTAAATAATGCCGATCATCAATAAACAAACAGATTAGCAAAAACAGAAAATCTAAATTTAAATGAATATAATTGTTTATTTCGGAGCACAGACTCGATAGTTGTTAGTAAAATACAAATAAAAAAATAACTAAATTATTTTTGCGTGCCGTATTCAAATTTTAAAACACATAAACAATACATTAAAAACACAATGTAAGTATCTTAAACATAACTCCAACACTCAACAAATAATCAACCAATATTGAAGTTGCATTGTAGTTGCGTTGCGTCGGAATAATCTTCAAGCAAATTCTGACATTTCTGATTCAGACGTTTACGCGCAAGCTGTTTTGCGTAGTTAATGTATTGGAGTTATTCTTGTTGTAGGGTATCGTGTCTAAATCTAAACGTGTTTTAAAGTTAGAATACGGCCCTATGTTAGTGTACTGATAACAGCGGAAATGACTTGCTGGTCCAAACTTACCATCACAAGGCACATCAGGAAAAAACTCAATGTCAAAATAGTGTTCATAATGCTTCCCGTTCAGTCCGTTCACGGTGCTGATCAAGTGTTGACTAATATACTTATAGTCTTATTTACTAGTCACTTGTTTTAAGCATATTGGCAACGCAGATAACTGTGATCAGTGTTGGGCATAATTAATTACTTAAATATTGTAATTAATTACATATATACATACATACAATCACGCCTATATCCCAAAAGGGGTAGGCAGAGATCACGGATTTCCATTTGCTACGATCAATGCAGCAAAACGGCTCTCCTTGAGCCACTTCTCGCCTCCGTGAAGAACGAATTGTAATTAATTACAATAATTACAAATTTCATTACATGTGATTCAATTACAAGTACAAGCCCCTTTATAAAAATATTATAGTACCTCGTATTTATAGATTTTTCATGAAAATATCCTACACTAATGCATAAGGAAGAAATATTCAATGACTCACTTTGTACAAGTTCGTAGGTATGTATAAGTCAGTAGTATATTTAATCTTAATTTAAGTTGACTTGTTTATTGTAACTTGTTGTTATTTTCCCCTTATGGATTGACATGTTGCCAAATGATTAATTTAATTACAAGTACGAGCCCCGATGCATAATGTTTTCGTCTACTCAAACCATTTTCTTAGGCTGTCCCATTTGTACAGAAAATGAGTTATAGGCCAAAATTTAACACGGCTTTATAAAAATACTATAGTACTTATTTAGTTTTTTTTTTATGAAAAAATCCTACTCTAATGCAATAAATGCAAAAGAAATCGTCGATTAACCGTCCGGTAAAACAGTTTTTTCGATTTCGCCCAACTTTTTGTTACCATTTTGTAGTAAATAACAAAACTTTTTTTAACTTGGTAAACACATTTTGAAAAACGTTCCTTTTTTAAATTGTATAAATGTAACGCTTATTTTTATTTTACGTTTCATTTATAAATAATTGACCCTAATCTAACACCTGTTTCGCGATTTTTGCTTGGAGTGGTGAAAAGAGTATATGGCTTAAATTGATTAAAGTTAAGTATATAAATAGTTGGAAAATGAGATGTTTGAGGAATAAATCAAATTTTTTAAGTGAGAGTATATTTAGCTAGAGCAATTTTATGAAAAATTGCCGAAGTTTGTGCGATATTTTAGGAAGCTATTAAATTATTTCACAAAAATAAAAATACGGAAATAAACTTCACTTCATGCTTTATTTAGATAATATAAAATATATGAAGGGCCATAAAAAATAATAACTAAAAATCAAGCGACAATATTGCATGAATCAAGCTACTCACTAAACAAGCTCTGTAAGAATTGAGTTGTTGGATATTAAATATTAATATTTAAGGCACTTTTTTGCTATAACTATTTTATCAAATGTGATTCATGTGCGTAATTTCATTATTAGCGATTTTCGTTTTCAAATTCTTACCGGACTTTTAATCGTTAGTCGATTACATTTTGCCCATCTCTGTGCAAAATTACTGGTTATCAAAAAATGGTTAGCTTAGGTTACAAATTTAGTATGTGACCCTTTGAGAATCGAATTGTTATCAAGAAATTAGGTTAGGCTCGAACTGCGACCCCTTGCAGGAAGAAAAACTACTAGCGAGCCATGCGTGGCGTTAAAAAAATCAAATGGTGGTTCGATGTACATTGCTGCTTTTCTATTAGAGCAATGCTGCTCTTCGATTAATTCCGCGCGGGTAATTCCGAAAGTGGTCTCTTATTAGTAATAAGTTATTACAGTGGGATACAAGAGATATATTTGAATGATTTTCGGAATCGCCTTTCGAAATTAATACACCCTAAACCTAACTTACCCAGGGTATAAATATCGATTGCCGTGGGGTGCCCGGCCTTAGAATTGTCCCCCACCATATCATCCCGTGGTTGCAGTAGGAGTCTGCTAAGGGAATATACCGGGAGATGGGCAGCAGCATCTTCCGAAAGCCTACAAACAATAAACAAAAAAAAAACTGCGCGCGCCAACCCGCCTGCCTAGCGTGGCGCGTATGGCAAACCCCCCCTTAAAGAAGAGGCCTATGTTCAGCAGTGGACGTCTTATGGCTGAGATGATAACTGGAGAGGAAAACTGCTCAGGTGCCTACATTAGGCAAACCAACGGGAATCATGTTCTAGGCAAGCCGGTGCTTAATTTGGTTTAAAACTTCTTCACGAGCTGTAGGAAAACTGCTCAGGTGCTGCTATGGACGCGCCGCCATTGATGTATACCTACTCTATCAAAAGTCTTTTTGCTTCCACCTTAGAAATGGCTCATCTAGGTATAATAACAATAGTACTTACAGTGTTTCTTTAATGCGGGGTGTTACGTCTTCTGATTCCCACTGCCAAGTCAAGTTTTACGTACTCTATCTAAACTTTTTTCCTTCTGCTCTATAGGTATGAACTAAAATTATCTTTGTGTTATAATGTCTACCATGTCTTACCGATTTCTCTCAGTTGCTTAAAGGTTAGCTGGAAGAGATCTCTTAAAGGGATAAGTATGCCTTTGTACACACACACTCGCTATATTTTTGATGGTCATTTACTCTTTTGTGCAATTAAGTGTTTAACTACTACTACTATACTTAACCTTAATTAGCCTCAGCGCTGGTAATTTTCCCGAGTTGTGGAAGACAATTTCGGTCGTGACCACCATAACCAATTATTTATTTGTTCCGCTGGCTGTGGAAACCACCGCTTGTTGGTGTGCCGAGGCGAAGGTAATTTTAAGGGAAGTCGGGAGGCGTTTGCGAGACAGAGGTCTGGACCTGTCGGGTTTTAACAGCCCACACAAGCCTTCTTGAGCTTACTGTATTGGGACAGGGATGGAATGCTCTACAATATACGGTACTAGCGACCCGCCCCGGCTTCGCACGGGTGCAATTACACATATAAACCTACCTCTTGAATCACCGTATCTATTTCCGTTACGTAGTTTTAAAGATCTAAGCATACATAGGGACATGAAACAAGATGCGACATGCACGTTCTGTCAGGAGTCAGAGGAAACTGCAACGCACATACTCTGCTCTTGCGGACCGCTAATGTCAAAAAGAAGTACCTACCTAGGGCGACACGTAGTGCAACCCTATGAGGTACAGAACATTACGGCCCAAAGAATCTGGAACTTTCTGGAGGCAAAGTGCATTAGTAAAGAACTTTAAAGGGCTGTCACAATAGATCATTGCTGGTCGACGCGACACTCAAGGCCCACAACAAAACAATAATAATAATAATAGTCGGGCATGCCGCCGTCCGGGAGAGTCACTCAGGCATATCATCTCCGGTTGTTCCCATCTTGCTAACGGCGAGTACTTGCACAGACATAACCTCGTAGCCAGGATCATACACCAGCAGCTTGCTCTCCTATACGGTCTTGTGGACCACGAAGTGCCGTACTACAAGTACACACCTGCGCCAGTTCTCGAAAATGGTCGTGCCACGCTCTATTGGGATCGATCTATAATCACGGACAGGACTATTGTAGCCAATAAGCCTGATATCGTGGTAATAGATCGACCGCAACGCCGGGCCATCATGCTCGTCGACATCACCGTCCCATGTGACGTAAACCTCGTGAAGGCTGAGAAGGACAAGTCCAGCAAGTACCTAGACTTAGCTCACGAGGTAACCGCCATGTGGGAGGTTGATTCGGCGATCATTGTGCCAATAGTTGTTTCTGCGAACGGTCTCATAGCGAAGAGTCTCGACCAACATCTTGAGAGACTTTCGCTACGGGGTTGTGGTTGGATCAAGGGTCAGATACAGAGGTCGGTAATTCTGGACACGGCGCGCATAGTCCGAAGGTTCCTCACTCTGCGGCCCTAACCACAGGCAGCCTGGGCCTTGCTCCGTTGCCGGCGGCACCCTAGGTTAGGTTTTGTTTAATGTTTTTATTGTTTATGTATGTTTTTGATGAATTATTGTATTTTACTTTTGTAAAAATATTATAAAACAACCTAACTTAAGAATAAAAATAAATAAAGAAGAAATAATAATAATAATACATAGGGACAGACAGCGGGAAGGGACTTCGTTTTATACTACGAGTATGTAGTGATAACATGTAATTGCGGAAACAAAAATGGCAGGCGATTAACTACAAATTGCATTATACATTATTTGGCACTTCTTTCCACAACAGAAATTTCTGGCTATGATATAATCTAATTAATTACATAATTTCCCATAATACTAGTATTGCATCAAACCCAGAACTCTAGGATTTGTCTTCTTCAAGTTTTAGATGTCTGGATCTAGAAATAAGCATAGTATAGCAATCTAACGAGAGGGGTTTTGTCGCTCTCATTATTGTGTCATATCTGACGTGGCTAGCTCTCCGTCTACCTATATACAGTTTCATTTCATACCTCTAGTCTATTTATTCTACTTTTTCGTACTGACCGTATGCTTGTTTGTTACCGTCGAGGTATAAAAAATAAAGGCTACCTGAGGCCTGATGGTAAGCAAGTACCGTAGCATATGGATGCCTGCAACTCCAGAGTATTCACATGCGCCTTGTGCTTTAAGAATTTATACACTCATTCTTTGAAGAACTATGAGTAAGATTGAATCGCTTCGGAAGCTTAAGAGTCGCCAGGACGCTCGCGTTCCCATACAAACGTAGTTTTGCTCTCATTTTAAAACGACATGCTTTAGAACCACGAACTTTGGCATGGGCATTCTAGTAGTACAGATCTATGTCGGTAATTCATTTTCGTTGCTAAAAATTGTAATACAAAGAAAATACAGCCAGATACAGATTTACATACAAAACTTATTTTTGGTATGTTTTCTTTGTGTTACAATTTTTAGCAACGAAAACGAATTAACGACATAGATCTGTACTGCTAGAATGCCTATGCCAAATTTCGTGGTTCTAAAGCATGTCGTTTTAAAATGAGAGCTTAACTACGTTTGTATGGGGACGCGATTTCACGCGAGCGTCCTGGCGACTCTTAAGAGTTAAAATATTCATGATTTTAAATTCCTATCACTGTTATTTTTAAAACACCATTTCATAGTTTTAGTCAAAGTTTTAAATGTCACATTCGAGCACTCAAATCTCGAAAATCACCCCCGTGCTCTATATTTTCCATGCCTCAATTGTTCTATAAAAGTTACCTTATGAAATGTCGCTAGATACTCGTAGATGGTGGCCATTTATCTCGGTTAATAATCCAGTAAAAAACATTTATTTACATAATTAAATATACAGAGGCACTACCGTACAAATATTAAACTAAATTAATAACTAGCTCAAATCTAAACTTGGCCCTTGCGGCATTGTACCAAGGATGCTGGCGGCATTTCCTCGTTGTATCGCAATGCTGATACGCTGTGCGAGGAAACCGCCAGCTCTTCGGTCACCAGTTACGTCAACCAGACGCTTCGCGATTTCTGCAAAATACTTGTGTGCGCTGGGACCCCATAGTTTCAACTCCAAAAGGTACAAAATGGTACTCTTTACCGAGACTTTTATATTTGTTACGTTTCACGCCTATGTCGTATTAACGGCATAAGTTTGTGTACCTATAGCAGCAACTGATAATAAATATGGACGGCGAGCTTCAAACAAACCGTCAGCCTGAAACTGGGAAACAATTCGATATACGCATGCTCACTACACTACCAATCAAAAGGCGTCAAAATATTAGTCTGTTTTCAATTACAACAATTACTTAAAATACGATTGGTCTGTGTCAAAATAATTTGCTGTTATTCGTCGTAGCACTGACACTTGAATATGACAAGACAACGGTGTCATTGGAAACGCATTATCAGTGGACGATTTCATAAAATAAAGAACAATCTTCGAATGTATCTTTTTTTTTGATAGGTTTGAATTTTATTTTTAAGGAAATAAGCTGATACTAACGTTATCGTGTTTTACTGTAGCGTTAAATGACGTTATCACAGAGTGCGTCTCTATCATACCTTAATAACTGAAAAGCGTGCACACGCAGTGAGTATTATTATAGAACGAACGGAGCGTCGGAAGTGAGTTCTTACAAACAGCTTCTGGCTCCTGGGACGTCTCTGCATTTCGATGACTTTCTGATTTTGAGAGTTCGATCGACGATTGAAAGACTGAACTTGAGTATCGTTTTCTTGATCTTTATGAAATTTGTTGGGGTTATACCTAGTAGGGATACATATATGTAGTTTGAGAGTTCGTATATGAGCTGGATCGATTAAGGGGTTATGGAGCTAGAAAGCGGGAAAAGTTCATCACACGGGTCTTGTTATATTGGTCAGCTTGTTTTGTTTAATTTAAATGTGTTAATTAAAATTCATCTTTGATTTCTTTGCGGTAGGTATCATTTCCATAGACAGACTGACTCTGGTTGTAGAGCTTTATCTGCGAAGACCGATTGTGCTTTTGCGATTGTGCTTTAGCCTATAACTAAACCTGACCAGAAATACATATATGACCATTGTCAAGAGGGTGCTTTTTTTTCTTATGTATATGATGACAGTTCAGTTTAGTATGAAAAATTTTGTGCCAATGAAATTTCACAACATGGCGCATGGTCATATATTTCTGGTCCGGGTTTATGTGAATAATGGTTATTTAATGTTTTTTTTTTCATACAAAGTAAAAACTATTTTTCTTGTACTGCATCCAATAAAGCAACAGATGATTTTGATGATTTTGTACATTGCTTGCTCAAACAAGTTTGGAACTGTGAATTATTTTACAAATCCAGTTATTTTTAAAAGTTCTGATTCAGTATTATAAGCAAAATCGATTCTTGCCGGTTGGATTGAATAGCGGTACTATTTTTATACAAATGAACCGGTATATAATTTCGGTATTCCGGCTGCTAATTGATATTTTAGGATATTTTTTGGTTAATCTAATAATTTATTACGTTTACTTAAATTACATTTCAGAATATCACGTCAACAATGCAAATGTCGGCTATTTTGATTTTAAGTAATACCAACAACGATCCCTGCTCCGAAGCAATTGTATACTATTTACTTTATCTGCGTCTTTTGAAATATGGGGTGTAAGCATGTATATTTAATTTAACTCAAAACATTTATTTGAATAAAAAGTAATAAGTAAATAATCATAAGACATTTCAATGGTTGTTCAAAAGTGGGCATAGCACCATCCCCATATAAAATTATCCGGTAAAAGAAATTTATAATAATGTGGTTTCGGCTTTACTTACGTATGATAAGTGATGTCGTCTTTTTTATTATTTTTACCAGATCAACTCTGGCACCATTTTACGGCGCAAGAAGGCATTTTTATTTATTTATTAGATTTTTTTCATAAACGTCACTACTACCGTGTCATAGGACCGCCATTTATTAACTAACGGGCCTCGTGGCAGAGTTTGCAAGCACCGCCCCTCGCGGCAGACTTTTTGTGGGGTCATTTTGCAGCTCGAGTTCATAGTCTAGGTATATTACCAGTCGCTGACCTAGAGGATTTTATTTGAAAAAAATTATATAAAAAATATGAAAAAATTACATAAAGTTGAATACAATAACTTTATAGCTTATATCCTTTGGTCTGCATATCGGCATCGTTTGAAGTACCCGCATAGGTTTCGGATCTTAGGGGACCTGAAATATTGAAAGGGTTTACTTTAAACCATTTTTGTATGAAACTTTTTAGTATGAAGAATAGGATAAAGGTATGTGTTTCTTTGTTTTCTCTCTTTTCTTTGTTCCTCTCACAAAAAACACTCCGACGTTAACATACAGGGTGTAACAAAAATACTGGTGATCCGTTTAAGGGCATACCGCATAAATGGTATCGTAGTGCGAGTAAGAAAAAGTAGAAGAAAAAAATTTTGGACGCGAAAAAATTTTTTTTTTGTATGGGACACGTCTTCTGAGCCGGCCAACCCTCCATACAAAACCAAAAAATTATTAGGCGAATAAAATTTTTTTTCTAACTTTTCCATAATTCAACTGCTTCAACTGCTTCAACTGTTATTATTACTCATAGAGTACATCTGAATGTCTGTCAATTTAGACCAGCTTGACAGCTTGATTAGAATACGATACCAATTATGCCCTTAAAAAGATCATCAATATTTTTGTTACACCATGTATAAGCAAACAACTTTAAATTTCTATGATTGCCTAAGACTCTCTGTTTACCATACTGCACTGCCTAACCGCGCATCAAAGCCGTAACAGTCAATAAAATCATGGTCATGGAAACCTTCATATTATTTTGATAAGTTTGATTTGTCAGTGACGTATGGATTTGAGTTTTCAAGAAATGTAGCTTTTTAAACGATTGCAGGTACGATCCACCGGGATATCGAAATCATACCTTAAGTACCTAATATACGGCTTACAGTATTGTTTAGTCACAAACAACTACCGTCAACTGCTGCAACTTTGCCTACGATGCTCAACTTTGCCTGGCTTGAAAAACAGTGATTATCTATCCGCAACAAAATTATATTTAATTCCTCATAATGGCTAATGGCTGCCTTTCTCCCATCTCAGCAATAAGATATAAATAGCTGTTTGGTAAAACATCATTGTTTTCATGCCAGGCAATGCTGTAGCACTTGATAGTACGAAAACAGATTAAGTAGAGCATAAATAAATAAAAAAAAAAACGTTTATTTCGGACCAAGATCCATACAATAGGTTAGTCAACAAGGAAGTAGATACTTAAAACTATGTTAGCTATACATTAATTAATGAACTAATAGAATTATAGTTCATTAATTAATGTATAGCTAACCCTCCCTAGTGCCTTATGAATATAAGGCACTAGGGAACGGTGTAGTTTTGACCACTGCTGCATATAGCGACTATCGAGCCTACCCGCTATCACCCTCAGGATACTGTTGCTACTGTCAAGCACTCTGCGGCGCACCGCGGCGGCACGCTTTCTCACAATGGCATAAAAACTGTCTACATGAGCGTCCGCGAACATGCCTGAAGCGCTACAAACGCTGTATAACAATACAAACGGCCTATCACAGAAATACGAGTTTAACACTGAAAGATATTGTTTATAAATATTAACATTTCTTTGCAGCCATAAAGCCTGGTGGGCCAGGTGCACCCCCCTTTGTTCCACACACATTTAACATTGCGGTAGAAACACACATAATATTTATGATAATCTTAACAAGTATACGAAATAGAGGAAATTTTGCAAATGCTGTCAGTACCTAGCAGTAGAAGAATAACCTAAATTCTTCTTCGCCTTCTACTGGAACTAATACGATTTTTTTCGAGCTGGTGCTGGTTAGAACGCATAATATGCCCAAATATTTTAGGATCTTCTCGCAGCAGATGGTTGAAACGTGCTTGGATTTGTTTAGCTCACACATTATGGACCTGTTTGTGCTCCTTGTGGCCTATTGGATTCTAAGCATTTTGCTCCAGCAGCACATCTCAAAAGCATCAATCTTGCATAATATAGGTTTTTCAGGGTTTTTTTTCCCTAGGTTAGATATAGTACATTGTGCAACATGGGGGGTAAGAGGAATATTACTAACGAGAGTCTAGTTAAATCGCGACGGCTTGCCGGAGCGATTTAAAGACTCGAGTTTGTAATATTCTTACGCCCCGAGTTACACACAATGTTTTTCATCACACTTGCGAGGAAAAAACTAAAATTTAAGCGAAATAATTCTTAAATATGGTGACGTTTCAAATAGGTATTCGATCGCCATTTTGCTTGCGCCGTTGCTTAGCAACGCGGTACAAACATTCCGTGCGTTTTTTATTACGACATAGTTTTCGAACTATAGTCTGGCAAACCAAAAGCGCAGTAACAGTCAGAGTAACATGCTATACCCATCCCTTTTTTAGTAGTGAGAGTACTAGCATTAGAAAAAGACAGTATGATTCTCCCTGTCTATGCTTGAAGTGGAACAAACTCTGGCCAAACTATAGATTTTGCAAAATTATTATAACAATATTTACCAAAATTAATGATAAATACTTTTAAATATTTAAAATAATGAAGAAATATACCGTATTAGTTTTATATACTTTAAAATTTGCTTGTAGTCAAGTTTGGGTGACATAACAAAAAACCCTGGCTGAATATAAATGTCCTGAGTCTGAAGTAATGTACGAGTGGGTCAACATTTTTAAAACTAAACCTATAACTCCACACTGTGGAGTTATAAGAATTCCTAACTCCCGCGGGATCAAAGTAGGCCTTTGTCCTTCAGTACACCCGCATGAAATAACACCATTTACGAGCAGGTGTGATGAAAAATATTTAGTGTGATTAGTGTGGTTACCTATTACGCTGTGGTACACCGTTTAGTGGCATATGCAGGTACAACAGTTAGGTTCCCCGACTGGCACCTGGAAAATAAGATGAGATCAAAGATAATAAATATAATCTTTCTTGATACATACTCGCACTATAAAATATTACGGTTTCACTCACGAATATAACTGTATTTTAGTCACTATGTGCGACGTGTGTTGGACCTAGGGGTCTCTATCTCCAAGCACTATGAGTGTACTGCTACTTGAACTGGTCCGTGGCGCGCTACTGCGACGAGCGCTACCGACCGTTATATTTTATAGAGATCAAAGTTGTCGTTGGAGTAGCTACTCCATCGTTAAGCCTGCCTGCTCGCCAAACGTGTAATATTCTAAACATTTTTTTGTTTAATTGTACAGTCAGCGAAAATTTAATGATAATTATAGGCATGTGTCAATAGTTTCATATATTTTTAGCCCTGCTCACCTGCATAACGGCATCGTTTGAAGTACTAACATCGTTTTCTATTTGTTGGTCACCTGAAATAAATAAACGGCTTATACGGGTCTCTAAATCATTGCGAAAACTTGTAGCGCTGAATATCAATCAATTCGCAACTAATTTTTGCCATGATCTTCCGTCATAACGATTACCAAGTGAATGTTGACATTAGTTTAAAATTACTTTTTTTTAAATATGTAGATACCGACTGCGAACCTTCATAAACGCTTATAGTGCGGAATCTTAGTGAGGTAATGTATGTTGCGCATTGGTAGTATTTATCTAGAATTTTTTATCATTCTGTCACTTGAAATACTAATAGCTACGCAAATGCAGCGCATACTTTTATCAATATTTAAATCGACAAAAGTTCATGATTAAAAGGATAAGCATAGATATATAGCATATTATACTTGTAATATTAAAACAGATCAGGTTATACAGCAAGAATGTCGTAAACAAACAAAGTCATTTAATGTATATATATTTATAGCTCACCGAAGGAAGACCACTAACTGCTCGATAGGGGAAATAATTCGTGTATAGCTGAATTTTGGTGAAGTTGTAGATAAAGGTGTCTTACACAACATACTAAAAGTACTCATGGATAGGGGTGCCGCTAACGGGGAGCGGGGGGTGTAAAGGTCCCCTTTTTTGGCTTTTCGTAAATAACTCAGTAGCGGTGGCTCATACGAAAAAATGTTCTTCTACTTAATTAATCCACAAATGATTTTCTACAAAAAAGGTTCTTTACACTTTTTTGCTGAGATCAATGTATAATGAGATTTCGAGGAAATACGATAATCACTTTTAGAAACTTTCGGAGCTATTATTTACGAAACTATGAGTTTTGTCTAAAAATTGTTTTAAAAAACCCTTATTTATATTAAAAGACCTATCCAACGACACCCCACACATTAGGGGTGGATTAATAAACAGAATTTACTCCCCACTTCATGTGTTCGGGAGGTACCCTAAAAAATAATCTTTTTTCAGATTTTGTTTTAAAACTTTGTTTGCGTGTTCAAAACGGTAGCCAATCATTTGGCAAACAACATTTTATAAATGTTCATTTCACAAACAACGTTAGGCAAACTAACGATTCCCAAATTAGACATTGTATAAAATTTTGTTATACAAATAGTTCAAGAGACAAATTATTTGCTTGAAAAAACACTATATTACAAAACGTTATTTGGCAAATTATTCATTTGTTATTCAGGGCAATTAACAAAATAACGCATACTAAAAAACGTTAGTAAAATGCATTACTTGGTAAATACTTCGTTTAATAAATCATCATGTTGTGTATGTCATTCATATTTGTAATAATTACAAATATGAATGACATTTATCTACGAGGACTACGAGTAGGTATTACATTTTAAAACTGATAGATATTTTGTAGTTTAAAAGTTAACTTTGTTTTTGTTTAATATATCACGGAAGACTATTATTTGAGAGAGCCCAGATAGGTGCGACGACAAGCGAAGCGAGGAGGAGCGTGTTAGGTTAACTGCGACCGTAAAATTATCCATTAATTACTTATATTTCATTGAAAACGAAATTCTTTTATAATATTTTGTCTTAGTGTCAAATGCTCTTTTGCCTAGAAATGCAGTTGTCAGTCAGCCATTCTTGTTTACCTTATTTTACTATTGTCCCCAAAAACCAGATGACTGATTAACCGACTTCAATTAAAGGAGGGTGTTCTCAATTCGTTTGTATTTATTTATTTTACTTATTAAATTGAGTAAAAACAATAGTTTATCCATTGTCATTTTGCAAAATAACTGATTTTAAAAGCGATTTATTCGCGAAATGAACATTTGTTAAATAATAATTTGTCTTTCAATATGTTTATAAAGCGTCCAAGTTACAAAATGTATATTTATCTATTAATGATTTATAAAATGAACATATTTAGCAATGACAGGTTTGTGAAATGAATAGTTTGTGAATTGTTGTTTGTTAAGTGATTATTTGCGAAATGGTGTTTATCAAATGATGATAAACCGTTCAAAACACATACTCATACGAAGTTTAACTATTCTAGTACTAACCATCACTGCGCAAAGCCGTGAACGGACAGACTGGGACAAACGGACAGCGAAACTATAAGGGTAGGAAGTTGATTGCAGGCGTCCATAGGCTATGGGAACTGCTTACCATCAGACAGGTCGTATGCTTGTTTGCGACCGTCGTGGCATAAAAAATAAAAAGTAAAAAAATACCCTCTTCAACCTGCTCAGTGATGGTTAGTACTAGAATAGTTAAACTTCGTATGAGTATGTGTTTTGAACACGCAGATAAAGTTTTAAAACAAAATCTGAAAAAATATTATTTTTTAGGGTACCTCTCGAACACATGAAGTGGGAGGTAAATTCTGTATTTTAATCCACGCCTAATGTGTGGGGTGTCGTTGGATAGGTCTTTTAATATAAATATGGGTTTTCTAAAACAATTTTTAGACAAAACTAATAGTTTCGTAAATAATAGCTCCGAATGTTTCTAAAAGTGATTATCGTATTTCCTCGAAATCTCATTATACATTGATCTCAGCAAAAAAGTGTAAAGAACCTTTTTTGTAGAAAATCATTTGTGGATTAATAAAGTAGAAGAACATTTTTTCGTATGAGCCACCGCTACTGAGTTAATTACGAAAAGCCAAAAAAGGGGACCTTTACACCCCCCTCTCCCCGTTAGCGGCACCCCTATCCATGAGTACTTTTAGTATGTTGTGTAAGACACCTTTATCTACAACTTCAAAAAAATTCAGCTATACACGAATTATTTCCCCTAAGTTTTTCTTCGTTTGGCGAGCTATTAGTGCGAATGGATACAAGTGACCAATTTGGGTATTGGATTTCAATGTCACTGTGTCATCTGATTCATCGAAATAATACATACAGTGGATAGTGTTGAATTTATAGCCTTACTAATGATTTAGATAGGCAGAACACTTATGCAGTCCATATAATACATATTATTTTTTATTAGTTTAAAATTGTGTACTTAAAAAAATGGCATACACCATCATCATCATCCTCGTAGCGTTTGTTCCGGCTGTTGCCATAGCTCAATTGTGCTTGGGGTCAGCTTGGCAACCTATTCCCAAGAATTAGCGTAGGTACCTACTAGTTTTAAATCTAGGTTTTAATGTAGGTGACCAGTGGGGCGCCTAATGTCATACTACGGATTTGACATTAAATTGCTTAATCAAGATAATATTTTAAAATTGATAGGCGCCTCCTTTTAATTCCGTTGATTACTTACTTGAATACGAGTATGAGTTCACTGACTCTGGCAGTCCAGACCCAGGGTAAGCCGATTCAAAATATATGCGAGGTTCAGGAGTTCCGGGGAAGCCACGAAGACCAGGGTATGCCTTATCGCCCTAGAAAATAATATACAGAAACTAACTACTAGTCACAAGTTACTTACTAAGTAAGTTATTTACTTTTACACTTTATTGTAACAATATCCCAGCCAGTGCTGTCTCTATAGCCTATAAGGATGAAACTAGGAATCCCAGATGATAAGCTGGAAAATTTATAAGTTTGTTTCTTATGGTGTTCTTAATTAAAGTTGTCTCAAAAATCTCGGAAAATCTCGTGTCTGAGCCGGAACTTATTCAAAGTCAAACGTCAAAAAAATCGTGTTGTTTAAAATATCAAGGTTTCTATGACTCCTATGATATTATGTATGTATATGTATATATCACTTTATTGCACGTAAACAAGTTTAAAAATATTACAACAGTGAAATAATATAAAAAAAAGATATGCACAAAGGCGAGCTTATCCCGATAGGCGATATTAATATGGGAAAGTCGTGCGACGCGTAATGTCTCATGCATTTTGTCATGCACTCAACTGTTTTCGAGATACATAGCGACAAAGAGCGCGAGCACTCGAACGATACTCATTCCTTTTTTGGGGTGATAAAATTAGCTTATGCAAAGATCTGTGTGATTGTATCTGTCTATGCTTTATTTGAAATATTGCCTAGATTAGACGGGTAAAATGTTTAGTACAGTACCACTGACCGCTGCGAAGCACGGGGGCATCTGCAGTTACAAGTTGTAGTTTGACTGAGTGACACCTGCAAAATAAGAGTTCAAAATTGTCGTCAAAGTCCGAGTATGTAGGTACTTAACTAGTTTATATGATCACTGACCCAGAGTGTTATGAAGAAATTATGAAATTAAACATGTTTTACACATTGGTGTATACTTAATATGTTTCTTTTAGTTTTAATTTAGTTCTAGTTTTAATTTTGAATCGCATTTTATTCGCTTAAATCTGAATAAAGCTTAGTAAGCTCTTTTTTATTTTTAAAAAAGAGTTTTTTTAATTAATAAGTAAATACCCGGCCAAGTGCGATTCGGACTTCTCGTCTTGAAGGTTCCGAAGGTCACACAATTTTAACAAACACCGAACATTGCTGTAACGACAAGAAAAATTGAATTGAGGGGCAGACTTTCACTTTGCCGTTGATAAACTGTTGTCTCCATACATCGACATAATTATGTTGGGATTAATTTTCCAATTGCGAATAAGTTTGTAATCGCAAAAAATGTGATGGAAGAGCAAATAAACGATTTTTAGTATTTACTTGTACTGTAAGCTGTTCCTAAATTTCATAATTTCTATGTCTTAATTTTCATATGTCCAAGGTCTTAATTTTCATATGTCTAAGATCTATGTATGTCTTAATTTTCATTTCAACTTGATAAATAGTACATTACTACAGAGGCCGGGAAGTCGGGGGTTGCCGGCTGAGTTATATAGACGGATAGTTACGAGGCTGGCAACCCCTTTTCACGCCGAGGTATGTATAGTGCTTTTCTCAAACATGCAATGAAATGAATATGAAAATTATCCAATTTTTTTCCGATATACGTAAGGCAAAAGTCTACTCGTAAACTTGTATTAATAATGTATATGGTGACTGAATAAATTCAGAACGTTACAGACAAATTTTCAAAAAAAAAAACAACAACACAACAACAACAACAACAACAACAACAACAACAACAAAAACAACAACAAAAACAAAAACGAAACAAAAACTAATACTACAACAAAAACAAAAACTAAAACTAAAAGAAAAACAAAAACAAAAACCAAAACAAAAACAAAAACTAAAACAAAAACAGAAACAAAAACAGAAACAGAAACAGAAACAGAAACAGGAACAGAAACTAAAACTAAAACTAAAACAAACACAAACACAAAAACAAAAAAAAAAGATGGTTATTGTTTCTTTTTTATATGCATAAATAAATAGTGGCAGAATGTCAAATGAACCAAAAAGTAAATATCGCTTATAACCTTAAATGGCTGAATGGCATGATCCTGTGCCACGAACATATGTGGAATGGAAATTAAAAAAAAATACTTCCCGGCCTAGGCCTTCAATTTTATATGAAAATCGTTACCTGTTCTCTGGAGTTGATCCGCCCTAAACGTGATACTTTGAAGCCTATTATGACGCACATACGAAGACATTTCATTGCATGTTTGAGAAAAGGGTATTTACAGACATACGAACATTAATCCTATTCATCCTTGACCCTATTGGATAGGCACCTCTTCCCTTTTTAGGTACGGAAACTTTAAAAAAGGACCTATAATAAATACTACTACTTTGAAAAAAACATAACAAATAATACCTACTGTCTAGTTGATGATAAATAAAATTTAACTGATTAAGTGTGTCGTGAATCCCAAAGATAGGACCCATTTGACAACACTCGTAGTCCTCGGCATAAAGAAATAAGCGGTTTAGCTTTAGTTATTTCTGTTTGTCTGAGGTTCGATACATGTCATATACCTAGCATGACTTTTTATCGCGGCAACCTTGGCAATACAAATAAAATAAATTAAATATTATTTTTAATTAAATGATTCAATAAACAGGTGAAAGAAAACTTACCCCCACAAGGCACATCACAAAGAAACTCAATGCCAAAATACTCTTCATCGTGTTTCCTGCTCACGACGCGGTACACTGCACACTAATATACTTTATTTACTAGTCACTGCTTTTAAGCATATTGGCAACGCAGGTAGCTGTGCTCATAGTGTTGGGCGTAATTAATTACTTATTGTAATTTATTACAAATTAAATTACAAGTAATAAAATTAAATCACATATATAATTTGGTAACGGATTTAAGGCCACTTTTTGTTTATGCAAAGTGTGCCAGAAGTCGACATGAAACAAAAGTACTAAAAAACCGTTTTGATTGATATTGATGTTGATAAAATAAAATATGTTTTTACCTTATATTTAGAAAAATGATCATTAAATTAATTATTAATATTATATTTATATTTTAAATATTTACCTACTTTCTCAATTTTCTCCATTCAAATTCAAACTGACACAACTCTGTTTCAAGTGTTTCAACATGATTAATGAATGTTCATCTTTTTTCTTTTGGAGTCTGATCAATATTGATGTATTTATTTATGTTTCACTTAGTATATTTTGTAATTAAACTGTCCTAATAATCGAATGCTACAAAATCCCTGACTCGTACGCGCCGCGCCGCTGCTAAGTAAAGCCAACGGCATCCACCCTCCACCATCTGCATGATTAATATTATATTCAAAAGCCAATGTTGCGCCAAATTATAACACAGCAAAAACAAATCATACTACGTAAGAACAAAACGTAAAATATAGAATAAAATAAACATAAAAACAAAGAGATATCAAATTACATATAAAAGTAATTGACCAAAGAAAGTAACTCTCAATTCTAAATTACATGTAATTTCAATCATCTCAATGATAATATGTCATTCCAATAATGTATAATTGAATTCCATATAATTTTATAGGTTAGTAATTAATTACAAAAATAGCAATTTATTACGCCCAACACTAGGTTATCTGCTTTGCCAATATGTTTAAAAGAAGTAGTTAGAACATGAAACAACCATATCAGTCTACACTTCATCACAACGACTTGGTCGAGAAGCAGTCAAGCACAATGAAGAGTATTTTGCTATTGAGTTTCTTCGTCTGCCTTGTAGGGGTAAGTTATCTTTCACTTGTTTTATTGTGTTGCCATTGTCAAGTTTGTTATGGAGCGTTTTACGATGAAACAACGTGTTTTAATCATTAAAATGTTTTACTCAACCCAATCGTATATTGCGGAAACTCTAAGAAAATTGCGGCCAATTTTTGGCAGAAATCACTTACCTTCCCGGCTAACAATAGCTCGTTTAGTGAAAAAAATTGAACAGTATGGCATCGTAATCGTAACAGATAAAACAGTTAAATTAGTTAAATTAATTTAATTTACAATATTCGAAACACTGTCGTTGAGATAACGCCAGAAATGTGTGAAAAAGTGATGAAAAACACGATGAAAAGGGTTCGCATCTGGAATGCTGCTAGAGGTGGAAATTTGACTGACATTATTTTCCATGTGTAATTGCTGACCCTACATATTATATTTAACAAGGAATACTTAATATTTTTTATGTTTTATAGAATAAAATTTCAAAAATAAAGTGTACCTCTTATTTGGCCAGGTATATGACGATTTATATTTTTTATGTATCTAAATATCCCGTGACAGGGAAATAACTATAGTTAAACAACTTATTTATTTATTTGAGGGATAAATACTTGCCCCAGATAATAATATGGCAGCTGTAGTGGTTGAGGTCTTCTTTTTCCCAAATATGCTTCTCAATCCATTCGCATCAGCGGTGCACTTGAACCGACTGCGGTGGTATCCGTTCATATACGCGACAATGTGTTCCTGCCGCATCATTCTGTCGCAAACACTGCATCGTCACACAGACTTGTGGTTGAAAACTGGCGATGGGTTGCGCCATTTTCCATTTATAAATTGACTTGGGTATTCCTTTATGCAAATTAAACCCGTGATATCTCAAAATTTTACTTTGCTGAAACATCAAACCACATATTGTGTACTTAATAGGTTTATTTTTATTAACAATTGCATCATCTTTTTCTAAAACATCCTTTAAATCTTGCTCGCTCATTTCGATTTCTGTAAAATATGGTGCAACATCAACAATATTCTTATAGATATTGTGTTACTGTTTTGCTAAGTTTACGTTGCCCCATTGTGACGTCATCGTCTAAATTAGAATCTGTGTCATGTTTTTTTGTTTTATTTTTCGGGACTTGTTTAAATTAATTAATTTATTTTATTTATTATACCAAAAACAAAATTACACTATAGACAGAGACCCTGCAAAACTATCTGAATAGCTTGACTGCAGGAAGGAGTTAAATCTAAACAGACTAATTAGGGTTCCGTAGCCAAAATGGCAAAAACGGAACCCTTATAGTTTCGCCATGTCCATCCGTCCGTCCGTCCGTCCGTCCGCGGTCTAGCTCAGTGACCGTTAGCACTAGAAAGCTGAAATTTGGTTTGAATATGTGCATTAACCAAGCCAACAAAACGGTAGAATATAAACGCGAAAAATATATTTTGTTAGGGTACCTTCCGTACACGTGAAGTGGGGGGCGAAATTTTTTTTCGTTCCAACCAAGTTGTGTGTGATATCGTTGGATAGGTTTTTAAAAATAATTAGGGTCTTCTAACACAGTTTTTGGATAAAACTAATGCTTTCGGAAATAATAGCTCCAAAAGTTTAAAACAGGGCGCCCCCCACATCTAACTTTTGAATCGTGGGTCCTAAAATTTTGAAAAAAATCATGAAACTGAGGCCTAATGAGTACCTTCAATGAAAACTATATTGAATTCAATTGAAGGGATGTTTACAAAAACAACATAACTGACTACACTGGTTGACACCTGAAACGATTAACAATGTTCTTAAAAAAGTGTCAACCACTCTAAGCAGTTATGTTGTTTTTGTAAACATCCCTTCAATTGGTTGAGCCGTTTTTGAGTTATCACTCAAAAACCCATAGTGAAAGGGCGTAAGTAAAAATGACATAAGCGCCGCCAAATTTTCCGTAAGGTCGTACGTAAGGTCTCAGTTTACGGAACCCTACACTGAGCATGGCCCGACATGCTCTTGGCCGGTTTTTTTTTAATACTTAGTTCGATACCCCCGAGACTACGAGTGCAGACTTAGACCTCCTAACTTCGGTATTTACGTAAAACACATACGACATATTTCAGTTTAATTATATTTAGGTATCGTATCGTAATTAAACTTACGTTTGGTTATCAAACTCATTTTCATTTGGTAGGTGCGTATACAAGGTGTAACTAAAATACTGGTGATCCTTTTAAGGGCATAATTGGTATCGCATTCTTATTATGAAAAAGTATTAGTAATTATTTTTTTCACAAAAAACTTTTGGTTTTGTGTGGAGGGTTGGCCGGCCGGGACGACGTGTCCCATACAAAAAAAAATTTTTCGCGTCCAAAAAATTTTTTTTCTACTTTTTCTTACTCGCAATACGATACCATTAATGCCCTCAAGCGGATCACCAGTATTTTCGTTACACCCGGTATACATTTATTGTGCTACCAAAATTAAAAACGGGCTATACTGTCATAATTTTCCGTATAACACCCCTGGCGGCTTAGCATGACATGCGTTTTCGCGCGCGACTCCATACTTCGAGTCGCGCCGCAACGTAAGTCATGCTAGTGGTACTGGTCAGTGATCATCAATTTGTGATACCATTTGAATACGTATAACGTTAGGTACCTACTCTGACTTTGATGACAACTTTGATCACGTCTTTTTGCAGGTGTCAGTCAGTCAAACTACAACTTGTACCTGCACATGTAACGGTGTACCGCACCAACCACAGGTAAGGCGGTTATCACACTGCTGCGGATCCGCATGCGGCGCCGGTGCGCGAGCGAGACAGCGCTCTGCATGTGTATAGCGCTATCTCGCTCGCGCACCGGCGCCCGATGCGGATCCGTCGCCAGTGTGATAATCGCCTAATGTTACACTATGTAAATACCCAAAGGGATAAGTAGGTAAGTATAGTTTTTGCTTATAGCGTTATGGGGCCCACCCACTATCAGTTGGCCTGACGATATAGCTCAGTAAAGATAAGTTTTTTTCAAACATTAATTTATAATAGCGATTTTTTTGTTTATATAGTTTTAAAATGTCATTCTAAGATGACTGAACGAAAAATCCTACAAACTTTCCATCATGAAGTAAATATTCATCAAAATATATATGAATGGTTTCTTTTGTTTGTCTGATTTTCCGCCATCCATAAATAACGTGTCTTAAGGAACCATAATAAATAATAAAATATTGATATATTTATTTAGGCGATTTTTTAGAAATTAATTAAATGAGGATTTTTTCAAGGTAATTTTTTTGTAGGATTTTCTGTCTACGCAATGATTAACATGACTTTTAAGCAATACAACTAAATACTTCTGCTATTATGAATTATTTTCAAATTTGACATTTTTCCCATACAATTGAAAATAAAATGACTATTATCACTGCATGCGGCTGTACTCACTTGTGTTTAGTCACTACGCGCGACTACGCTTAGTGCTTGAGAATGGAGACCTAAGCTCTCCGAAACATGTCGCGCGTAGTGACTAAACACAAGTGAGTACAGCCGCATGCAGTGATAATAGTGTTAATATGTCTCACGAAAGTTTAAATTCAATAAAATGACTGTACTAATATTGGCCTGTCAGTTGTTCGAAGGTGTCAAATTTTTGTTTTAACTGACAGGCCGATATCGTCAGGCGGGCTGATAGTCGGTGGGCCCCCTTAGATATATTTGTGTTTATATTGTCAAGCAGTGTATTATTTAGTGTAGTATGTATTTTTCTTATGAATCCTGAGTCCACTACGACTATTATATTTGTTTTTATTTTTCAAAAATGTACTGAGAGAAAAATCTACATCGAATGCACAATAGGCTAGATGAATTTCTTTCATGCATGGTATCAATCGATTCGTTTTGTTGTGAGGATCAAATGTCTATATGGGGCCAATTGCCTTAAATCAACATAAAAGACAGAAAAGAGACTTAAAGTCGGAGATTTGCATTTGTTTCTTAAAACGCTCCTAACAAAATGATATAAAGCCGTGACGTCACAGCTTCATATTTGCCCTGTTTAAAGCATGGAAAAATTATAAAATTGCTATTTTTACAGTGAAATGTTGCGTTTATGTATATGGTTGCTATACAATTTTTTTCACAATAAAATGTTAGAAATCGAATGGTATCATTGGTTTTTTAAATTTCGTACTTTCAAAAATCGAAAAATATTGAACTTTTGATATCTTTGAACCATTTCAATTGATTTTTTAAATGTTTACTTTATTTGGATATTTTGATCATTTTGCATCCTATCAACTAAATTCTATTGCATAATTCAACACGTGTCATCACCCCTATTTCTACCCGTATTTATAATCTGGTTTTGTGTTTAAATAACAGTTTTACGAGTATTTGGCAGGTTAGAGGTAATAAATTGGGATCCCACTTAGTTTTGTACTAACCTGACTGCCGAATTGGGCAGTTTGGCGCAGATCGAGTTGTTATTTCGGTAGCAGGAGAAAAAAAACAAAGATAAGACTAGCTAATAAGACGATCGTCTACAGGTTGTTCCGGATTATTACTAAGTTTGTGGACAACAGGTACCTACTATATTTCTATATATGTCGACGGCCGATCGTAAAATCAGGCATATCGTGAAATTCCTAGGCATATCGTGAAACGGGAAATTGTTTGACTTGTTCCCTGAGCGGGGCTCCTATTTCTGGGCAGTTTGCCCTTCGGGCATCTGAAGCCACCTAACGAACCTAACCTACCTATACATTGGTTAAATGTGACAATCGTTAAAACATTACACAGGAACATTACGATCTGCCTGATTTTACGATCGGCCCAATGCCGTCTTTACCATAAGGGCACACGGGGCCCGTGCCCAGGGCCCCCATGCTCAGGGGGGCCCCGAAAGATCGTAGACGACCTTTTTTTTACAGTCAACATTGTCCCTAATTGAGCTCCTGAGTCTGATTTCCAAGTGTCCAAGGGCCCCCTATTCTTAAGTGCCCTAGGGCCCCATCACATATTAAGACGGCCTTGGATCGGCCGCCGACATATATAAATACAAAATAAAAATAATTGATTGAGAAAAGTATAGTACAGTGGTTGCTCTTACAGGCTAAGATTTTTTAAACGACAGGTAGTTTACAAATGCCTGAACTAGGATTCCCTGTGTTTCAGGCAGCGAAGGACAATATCAATTTAATTTTTATAAAAGGTATTTTTATTGAACCACAACTAAAACTACTTAGAAATAGACTTATATTAAAACTACATTAAAAACTAAATATTAATAAAAACCTTATGTAAACCAATTAAAACTAACTTAAAAATACTAAAAACTAAAGATGCTATTCAGATGTGTCCGCAGACAAATCCGTGTCCGATTCGCGCCATACACGCACGGATTTGTCCGCCGGGCATATCCGTCGGACAAATCCGGCGGACACATCTATGCGTGTATGCCTAGCTATTATCTTTTTTATACACTCTGTAATACACTCTCGGTCGTAACCATTAATTTGTGATGCCATTTAATAAATAAATAATAAATATAATAAATAAATAAATAAATATTATGGGACAATTTTACACAAATCAACCCAGTCCCACAGTAAGCTGAATAAGGCTTGTGTTATGGGTACTAGGCGACGATATATATAATAGATAGATATAGATAAATACTTAAATACATAGAAAACATCCATAACTCAGGAACAAATATCCGCGATAAACACACAAATAAATGCCCTGACCAGGATTCGAATTTGAATACACATAACGTGGATACTCTGACTCTGACGACAACTTAGATCTCATATTATTTTGCAGGTGGTAGATAACTGTTGTTATTGCGAATGCGGCAGGAGAGCGCAGCACTCACTGGTAATGTTATGGCTCCTCTACATGATGGGCCATCATAGGGACGCAGCTATGCGTTAGACAGAGCTAACGATATTGCGATCTCATTCCGTCGTATAGTTGCGTCCCTATCATGGCCCATCATGTAGAACCAGCCTTACACTTAAGGCCATTCCTCGATTCGGACAAGTCACGCCCATCCGTTAGAGACACGTTTATGGCCCCCTGCACGAAGGAAAGAGATGCAGCGCTTTTAAGGATCAGACATTTTGACCAAACTACGATAAATAAGCGAATCTATGAAGTGTTGTCTAATTTTGCTTCTGTGACTTTTTAGATAAACCAGAATACCATACCATATTTTTTACTTAGTTATATTGCTTAATCTCTCGTAGTTTACGTATGCTAAGAAAAATAAGGGGAAAAAGGACCCAACCTCGGATTTTTTTTCTATCGAGGCAACTTTCAGCAATCGTGTTTCGGCTTGTGCCAAAAACAAGAGTATATATAGTCTAATAATTTTCCCATTTAGTCACTAGAGTGTTTGAAAAAAACAAATTTTCAAAGTAGCCCCTTAATATGTATCCATCTAATCTAGGGAATATTTCAAACACTATGTTTATTTAATAGTAAGGAGGGCCTTGGTATATACTGGGCTAACTGATATGTGAAAGTGAATACTATTAGGTATTTAAAAAAGAATTTTATGCCACACCTGGCCAGAAAGCGTCTTTTTCCGCACGCTGCGCGTACGGAAAAAGACGCTTTCTGGCCAAGTGTAGACATAAAACGATGTACACAACACGGGAGGTAATAAAGAAAGCCCTCGATCGCATATTTACGTCCCTCGCTTGCAGCTCGGGCCGCAACTTCTGCGATCTCGGCCTTTCTTTGTTTTACCACCCTAGTTGTGTAATGTACTATAACATGTGTTTAGTAATTTGTTTCCTGTAAGTAAATTACGTTCTAGGGTGAAAAGGGGTACCCTGGACCTCATCCTCGCTCTGAAGAGCTCATGGACCTCGCACATATTTTGAATCGGCTTACCCTGGGCTTGGACTCTTTAGCATCAATGGTCCCGTACTCGCATCCAAGTAAGAAATGGAATTATAAGGTGTCTTCGGAACACATAACACTGGGAACTAAAATACACACTATAGACAATAAAATCTGTAAACATGTGTATGGTTCCAAAATAAAAGATAACATCACAACAACAAGATGAAATATAATTGGAAAATACATTTATTTACATAACTAAATATACAGAGGTACTACAGTACAAATACTAAACTAAATTAATAACTAGCTCAAATCTAAACTAGGCCCTTGCGGCATTGTACCAAGGATGCTGGCGGCATTTCCTCGTTGTATCGCAATGCTGATACGCTGTGCGAGGAAACCGCCAGCTCTTCGGTCACCAGTTACATCAACCAGACGCTTTGCGATTTCTGCAAAAAACTTGTGTGCGCTGGGACCCCATGGACCTAGAGTTTCAACTCCAAAAGGTACAAAATGGTACTCTCTACCGAGACTTTTATATTTGTTACGTTTTGAAATTTCGGCGCTTTCCGCCGCTGCGCCCGCTTTTACGTTAGTCCGTTGGAGGTGGGACGGTGCCAGTGTGTCTACGCAGGTAGCATCCCACACTAACATCCGTCCCAGGCTCCAAGGAACCAAAGACACCCCATCAGGCCTTTTGCCATCATCCCTGATAATGCCAGTCGGCTCAAGAAGAGCAGGCACATTGATGGTGGCAAGAGACCGACGGATTATGTCGTTAAGCGACGCGTGTCTTGAAAAACGGCCCGCACTTTTTTGACAAGATAGTCCATGGTGTCCTAGTCGGTCCACGTCTGTGCCACAAGAGCATATGTGTGGCGTACACACCGAAACCCCGAGTCGCAGACCAGTCGCCAGTCTAAGGGAGGTCGGATCCAAGAAAGTACCAGTATTAGGAGAAGGATGGGCATGTAGCCAGTGACCAGCTTCCCGGGCTCCGACCGCCAAAAGCCTCGCGCGATCTGGACCTGTACAGTTGTTTAGAAGAGTATTGTAGCTTAAATCACAATAGACATTATCCCAACTCCTTTGTGATTTTGGGTTGTCAGGGAATGTTTTGCCCGGGCAAGCAATTTTAAAAGCATTTTTAGCATCCTCAAAGCCCGCAATCTCATAGTTTGTGGGCAAAGCCCTTAAGATATTTCCTATGAGACCAGACGTGCTATGGGTGGATGCCAAAAAGGCTGGGCAAGCCACACTGGAAATTTTGCGGATTCCTAAACCCCCGAACCGAATAGGGAGGGACGCCTGAGACCAGGAAGGCTCACTTAGCTGAATATTTAGAATCGTCTCTAAACTAATTTTGATCAAATCATCTATAGGTGACAATAGATTTTGATGTTTCCAAAAAGGACAGCAGCGGAGCACATATGTAAATTTAGGGACAAAAAGACAGAATTTAAGAATCACAAGAGCATAATGAGGGCTAATTTCGATTAAGCGATTCGTGTGACTTTTGAATTTAGATATAGTATTAGAAATATAACCAGGAAAAGATTCTTCGAATATAGGAGAACCCAGGAGGCAAAGCGAATTTTTGTCTACTGATTTGATATTAGGGGCCAGATCGTCAAATTTGGGTTTTAAGTCGGCTAAAGTACAAGACGATTTTTGAATAAAGAGTTCGCATTTGCTGAAATTTAGATCTAAACCAATGTTTTCAAAGCTACTCTTAATAAAGGACAAATCAGAGAGCACAGTATTCACGTCGCCTCCTAGTGTTCCGTCATCTAAGTACCAGACATTAAATTTTGATTTCAAATTTTTGATAATTGGATTTATAGCCAAACTAAAAATTGCTGGCCCGAGGGGGTCACCCTGCTGACAGCCAACCTCAGAAGATAGTTCATGTGACTTGTACATTAATTTGGAAGAGTCTGAATAGCAAGAAAAAAGGTAATTGTACAGCTCCGGAATATTTTCCTTAACTTCTGTCAGCAAAGTGTCCCTACTAACCGAATTAAAAGCATTTTTAACGTCAATTTTGACTACAATTTCGCAATCATCGAGTGAAAGGTAGGTCCTTAGGGCATGGACGGCTGCCTCGCACCCACCTTTCGTGCCAAAACCTAGCTGTATAGGTTCAAAAAGGGACTGCAATTTTGATCTAAAATGTCTAACCGCAATTTTTGAAGCCAGACGCCGTAAAGTGGACCCCACCGCAATGGGTCTCACCCCTCCGTCCTTTTTGGTCAGGGCGATCAAGTTTGCGCCGTATAAAATGGGGGCAATATCAGGGTTAATTTTGCCTGAAAACATGAAATTTATTAATTTAGTAAGGGAACCGACAAGCTGCTCACCTGCATCCCCCACGGAATGAGAAATGAGATCTTTCAAATGTTGGGGTGAGATCCCATCCAGGCCGGCCGCCGAACCGGTTTTAAAAGAAATTATGGCGTCAATGACGTCCTTGCCTTCGATTTGGAGGCAGGCCTGGTCTGCGGAAGGTGGGGCAAACGAGTGTGGTACCGAAGGAGCTGGGGGATGTTTAGAAATTAGGGCCGAGAGGGTATCAGGAGTATCTGGCGAAAGCACGTCGTTTGTGAAAAGAAGACGAGCGGCACCTTTAAGATCGCCGTCGCTAATTTTGCTTTCAATTAATTTAGTTCTATTGTAGGTGGATGAGGCGCACCCTTTAGAAAGTCTAGAAATGTGTGGATTTGTATTCGAAACGCAATTATTTTTGATTTTTTGTGTTAAAGAAATCGCCTCATCATTTTTTGCATGAAGGGTATTGAATGAAAAAAGGAAAAGATTATGCCAATCATTAGTTTGATTATTTTCCACACATTTTATAATTAGGCTTGAAAGGTGGTTAGCGACCGTGATCCTGGCGCCGCGCGGAACTCTTTTAATGACGGGCACATTATTTTTAAGTTCGCTTAGGTATAAGTGGAAAGTGATAGAATTTGGTTGGTCAGAAAGGGGGGTGGTTGAAAGGGATGGGTCTAAATTTAGAGCAGCATCATTTTGGCTGATACAGAGACGGTGTTTTTTGGAAATATGAATATTTAGGCCTCTCTGCGTTTTAAAAGAGCTATCGCATCGTACACAAATAAAATTTAGATTTGACGTGCCATCGCCTGATTGAGTTGCGGCATGCATCCACTTACCGGAATAATACACTTAAACACAGAAAACTTAAACACAAAAGAACAAGATGAAATTATTATACGAATATTGAATTTTAATATTCGTAGCTTATACATACACTTTTTCGTGCTTTTTGGTGCCGGGAACAGAAAAATAATAACACGTACCTTTCTCTGTTCTCCTTACGAAAAAGTTTGAGACAAAAAAATGTAAGCTCTTTATAAATTTCAGGTCGCGTACCATCCGAAACCGATGGTACTTCAAACGATGACGACGTGCAGTGAGCAGAGCTAAGAATAACTACCTATTATATGAAATTATTGTAATCAAATTCATGACGGTTTTCATTAAATTTTTATACGATTTTGGTTGATTTTAATAAATATGTTTCCTATTAAATCTTATAGACGGAGAGTAGGTCGTTGGCAACCTTCCTCGTAGAGAAGCAGGATTCGGACTATCTAGAGCAATGCACGGTAAAAACTTGTGTACCTGGTAGTCTTAGCCAAACTTGGAGCATTTTGTATAGTCAGTAAAATATGAATCTATTCACTGCTGATTTAATATGGCTTTGAAGCAGTTTTTATTTAAAATGTAAAATGCCATAAATCATTATTTCATACGCAGTATGTCATATACAGTATAATAATTTTCAGTGAGTGTTGACCCAACCTAATAATACATTTTTTTACTTTTTTTTTAATAATTTAAAATTCAATTTTTTGGCAGTTAGGTACAAATTACATGTCACCACATTAACAATACAATTCATATTACAAAACTACACAATTACAAAAAACAAAAACCACCTAAAAACTACAAAAAGTTCTTTTTTACTTACTTTACTTAAAATATGATTTATGAATTCTTTTTATACTGGGGAATAGAAAAACTTTTTATTATTATAAAAGGAAAATTCATCATCATCATTTTCTGTACAATTAGTGCCTACACCACATACTAATAGGATAATATCGAAAGCAACAATAATTTGGCCGTTTTTTTTGTAATAATCGTAAAGTTTGTCTATTGTCCAGAAAAAAATATCAAAAGGAAGAATTCATTTCTGATGACATGACATTACAGACGAAACGTGGCGTGGGTAAAGATAGATAGGTACAGGTTGTTTTAAGTACAAGGAGCTGTTTACTTCTTTAGTATTTTAGATGACGCAATCTGGGGTAATATACCTATTGTGAAACAAAGAGAATCCTACACAAATGAAGGTCAAATAGATAAGCCGCAAAAATTTTCCTGTCAATATGACTGTTGGTATGACAAATAAGGTATGTACGTATGTACTTAAATAAGCATAAGTAAGCTATTGACATCTCGTATAAGAATATAATTTTAAACACAATAGAACCGACTTCACCTAGACTTCACCTTTCCAAAAGGAAATGCCCGAGATTAAGTAGAAAAAAAATTAAGAGTCCGGTAAACTCTTTTTTCGATTTCGCTCAACTTTTTGTTATTATTTTCCAGTAACTAACAAAACTTACATTAGTTTGTATAAGTATTTTTCAAGCACGTTTCTTTTTTAATTGTATAACTATAAGTGAGGCGCTTTTTTTAATTTTGTGCCCCATTTTTCACCCTAATCTAACACCTGTTTCGCGATTTTTGCTTGGAGAGGTGAAAAGAGTAAGGATTTTATTGATTAAAATTAAGTTATACTAATATGTATAATATATCAATACGTTGGAAAACGAGTCATCTGAGGAATAGGTGAAAACATTTTTTTCATTTTCATATATTTTTTAAAGGAGAATATGTTTAGCTAGATCAATTTTATGAAAAATTACCGAAGTTTAGGTGATATTTTTGGAAAGGTATTAAAGTATTTTACAAAAATAAAAATGCAAAAATAAACATTACTTCATGCTTCAATCATATAATATAACAAATATTAGGGGTCATTAAAAATATAATTACAGGATTAAACGAACTTACCTGAAGTGAAGTTCTATCCTGATTATATGAAGTACTTGGTCCATGGTAGATTTGTAGTACCCTTAGTTCTGCCTAGAACGACGCGTTTTTCAAAGACTAAAAAAAAAAATTCAAAATCCTGGCAACATAAATACCAATTGTCAGTAAGTTTAGAGCTAAATAAAACAAGTAATAGGGGAAGAAGTTAACAATAATAAATTATTACTATTAATGTTAACTTGGGAGGGAGGGAAGCTCCTACCATGGACCAAGTACTTCATATAATTAGGATAGAACTTCACTTCAGGTAAGTTCGTTTAATCCTGTAATTATATTCGTACTTGGTCCATGGTAGATTTGTAGATGTTTAGAGAGATCAACATCAAAAAACACTAACTATCCTTTTTAATTTACCTCCATGAGAAACTTGTAAGTATGTAAAGTTTAGCCCATAGTCACAGATTTGTAACAGTTGTGACCCGTATTCTTGGCAAACATTTAATGGCTTTCATCTTCAAAAATGAATATAAGTTAATAATATTCACATTGGAAATAGACGATTCAAATGCGGGCTTATGATTGACTAAAATTGACAATAGACTGATTTTTGTATTATAAATAAGATAACCAATATTTAATATATCATTCTTATAATAATATGGCTTCTTTATGCTCTAGGCACCTTCCTAAATCAGACTTATGTTGTTTGATAGGCCAAGTAGATAATGAGTAGGTTATATGTTTAGTATAGTATTATAGTAGGTACTTAATCAGGCAATTAGCATGATGTGCATAAATCCTAATCTGTTTGTACACGCTAAGAGAAGGTAAAAGAGTTCTGGAATAGTTGATTTACCTATATGTCCTATATCATTAGTAAGGTACGTCATAGGTAAGACCTTTTAATAAATGAAGTAGGTGGTCAGTACCTATGATTATTTTTTGGTGCTCAATTGAGTCTTTATATTTATTATATGACTTGTGAGCTAAAAACTATGCTTTTACTTTTAAAAAAGTCAATATTTTGGTGTCACAAGTTTCTTAGAAATAATTCTTATTATTATGGTATGGTAGCCTTACATCTAAGAAAATCTAAATATATTTATTATTTACTAAAATTGCTTCAATTTGAACTGTAAATATCATACACTATGCGATAGCCGCTCATTAATTTTGTTACAAGTGTATCAATAATTTGGATGCGTAGATGTGACAGAACCGTTGAATAAATAACTCTTAGCCCTTTACCGCATGAATATTAAAAAGATTCTTTCAAATTTGAACTCTGATACATGTCTATAGAGTTGAAAATAATAACGGTCATATATGATTTCGTTTCGTATTCGGTAAAGGGTTAAGCTGCGTTAGACGCAATACCGGTATAAGTAAATTTTGTCCGTCTTGGCGGTGGCACTACCCTGCGAAATGCTACTAGCACAGTAGGTACCTACAAGTTGTTATGTGTATGGTAAAAATATATTATTTAAGCTAGAGTCAGGGTCGACTATTAGCTTATCTAACCTACCTATAAATAGATCAGTCAATATACAACATATATTTATTTTGATATACTTTATATTGGACATCATTAAAAACGATAAATAAGTAAAGAAATGAAATTATGATACTTATAGGTATGGCCACTTTCTTTTACAGTATACCTTCATCCTAGTTGGTATATTATTTTAATGATACCTATAGTTATGAGTTATGAAAGTATATATCCATTTATCATAAAAAAATATATATATATATATATATTTAAAAAACCTTCTATCAATCTTTAATGATTATTCATATTCACTCTCCAGGTGGTTACCGCTACTAATAAATGTTTACCAGTTTAACAACTATCCTTAAAGAAGAGACGAAAGTCTAAACCAATCAGAGTGATGGATTTTCGATTTTGATTTTCGGTCAGATCAGCGATGATTTTGTTGACCATATTTATAATATGATCAGGCTTGAGTGCATCTATTTTAAAATGAGAGAGTATTCAAAGAAAAGAACCATGTTCTCACTGTCTATAAGGTCATTTTTACATTTGACATATGTAGAATATCTATCATCATATCATCTGCTTATTATTTTACCATTTTTTAATTTTTATATCCATGTTATTTTAATGACAATTTTAAAATCCAGACAGTATGTAGAGGTTTTAGTCAGATTAAGGTTTATTATATTTTTCCAGTTTGTTATATTGTTGATATATCAACTTAATACAACCTGCTCATGATTGTGCAGGTACCTAGATCATTAATGTTAAGTAGGTACTTTTCTCAAGCCATTTTGACAACAGGTGATGATAATATGACACTCATTCATAATATATTTATGAAAAAAAAAATAGATAGTGAAGTTCATAAGTAACTTGCCCTCCATCAGCAATTCATTGTCCTTTCATAAGGTAGGTATAGGTATTTTATTTTTGAGTTAAGCAAGATACTTCTTATCTTCTTATATAAGAATCTAAATTTTAACTGGCCTTATCATCTGGGACCCGACCCCTCGCTGTAAGGGAGTGAGATTATTTAGGAATTCTAAGATTCTTTTACTAGGACAGTTATAAGGTTTCAATCCTCTTACTCGTGTAACATGATAAAAATAAATAAATAGTGAATACACACTATTGATAGGTACCTACACTAGGTATTATATCCACACAACACCTCTCTTAGAAAAAAGCTTGATGACTTAAAATTTCCTTAGCATCTAAATATGTATGATATTTACACATATATTTAAAAATGTTTCTGTTACATAAAAAATAATGAACACAAAATTTTTTGGTACAATGTCGATTAAAAATGAACTGATAAAGTACATCAAATGGATATTTCTGTGTCTTGCAACAATAAAGGATAAACATTTTTTAATTTACCCACTTGTCAGTCATTATGGTTGTATATATTTTTGGATACCTGTGTATACCCACCTATGGATATAATTTATACCATAAAAGTTGATAAAGCTTTTAGATCCTCAATCCATACAAATCTCTAAAATCAGTGTAACTAAATAAATATATTGGATCTATCATTTTTTGATGACTATTGGAGTATTGACCACCATAATTATGTAATTTTAGCAAGTAGGTACAGGTACACATATTATAAAATTGTTATTAAAATGTAGTTCTGTGATTACTTCAAGTTGATCAGTCATCAATCTTGTTTGCATTAAAAACTACCACATATTTCACCTGTTCTGTGACTGCTTCGGAATGTATTATTCATGTGAAATTGTTACAAGAGCTTGTTTTAATATTTCGCCTAACTTTCTTTAAAAAGTGGTGAAACAATTAGTTCTAAACTAATCTTGGTAGAAGAAGCGCCTCAGAAGTCAGCATTTTTAAATAAAAAAGGCCAGAACAGGAGTAATCTCCATTTGACTTATTATTATTGACTACTAAATAGTATAAACATGTATGGATTTATTTATGATGATATGATTATAAAGATAATATGAGTGTATGCATGTATTGCAAAACTTTTGTGACTTCACTGAAGTTGGTTCCGCTAGCGTCCATAGGCTAGGTCGTGATAGATTTGCACCACCAAATGGGTCAAGACCATTTAAAAATCAAGTAAGTACTTACCAAAAGAATGTACCATTCCATTTATTGTATAAACCACTTACATCAGTCCATATTTGAATAATATTAGGAATGTTTAAAAACAAGAGATCTTTTAACTCTCTTGAGCATTCATTTTACTTGTAGTTCACAATAGGGTATATACTGTAGTTCATACAAGAACATTAAGTACCTGTTCAAGGTCATTGACCTCAATATCCAAGAGTATAAAAAGTATAAAAACTACTCATATGAGGGACGGTAAAGTTTATCTGTGGAACTTCCTGTTGTGGTAAATACTTCAAAAAGGCTCATTATAATTCCAAGTCAATATAAGCTATGCTTACCTGACTGTCTTCTTGGATTAAATATAAATATATGTTACACATAGTGTAAAAGAGTCTAGGTAATCTGTTATTCGGGCCTCCTTATTTCTTCCTCTTCCATTCTCTTCTGCGTGTTCTTCTGGAGTAAACTTTCTTATGCACTTATAAGTCTGAAGTTCATTTCAGATCATAATAAGTAATTTTGAAAATCAAATTTATTCACATTAGTGAAAAGTAAGGTAATCCGGGATCCTCCAAATATGAGTGTTCATTCCAACCCAACTGTTTAGAGTTTCAACAACAATATTAAAATTGTTGCCATGGTATCACCTTGATTTAAACATATGTGTTGAAATATAAGTATCCTTGCCCAACGGGAGGAAGTCAAAAAACAAGTGATGAAAAGGTAATATATAGGTACCCCTGTAGTGATAATTTCCTTCTTCTAAGTCGAATCCTCATGACTGAGGGCTGTGTGACCAATTTCTTGCTTGCTTGGGTGAAGCTTTCTCGATAATAATTTATAGGTAATATGTGGAAACCCTTCATTCTCTCCCAACGGGAGGAAAAACATAATATAACATATTATGTTATACAATTACACTTTTAGAAATTGTGTTATAGTTTCACACAAACGGGTAGTTCCCAACGGGAAAAAGATGAGATGTGTCTCACCATAACCCATTACGACACATAAATATGTGATAATGCTAATCTTCGTAATATTGAAAATTTTGGGTTATTTTCTCGTAAATATTGCCTTTCCAACGGGAAGGCTGACCAGTATAACATACTAGATCGTAAGTGACAGTGTTTAAAACAAATATTGCCTTTCCAACGGGAAGGCTGACCAGTATAACATACTAGATCTAAGTGACAGTGTTTAAAACTGCAAAGTACTGCAACGCAGGTTTAGTGAGGTTATGATAAAAAAAATTCTTATTCATCACCTTTTAAGTCCCTGTTATCTAGGTAACGTTTGTTTTTCTATCGAAAGCGCAGTATATAATGGGACGCAATAATATACGAGAAATAGTAATTTAAGTATGTGATATGCACTTTGTTTTGATGACACAAGCACGTCGTAGAATCACATAAACATTTCATTGTTTTTCGATTTTCATGATACGTATTCTTTTCGAAGTAAATCAAGGAGCTTCCATTTATTATTTTAGACATAATTCCTGGTCTAAATTCCTGAAATTCACTAAAAAACTGATATTTTCGGATTTCGCGTTACGTTCGTGACGGCGCGAAACTAAAGACTGACAATTGGTATTTATGTTGCCAGGATTTTGAATTTTTTTTTTTAGTCTTTGAAAAACGCGTCGTTCTAGGCAGAACTAAGGGTACTACAAATCTACCATGGACCAAGTACGAATATAATTAATAATCAAGCGACAAAATTGCACGAATCAACATCCTCCCTAAACAAGCTCTGTAAGAATTGAGTTTACGGCTATTAAATTATATATTTGTTGTATAATATTGTTAAAAAAAAAAAGTTATAAATTAAATATTAATATATAAATAAATATTTGGAGACAATCTTACACAAACCAACCTAGTCCCAAACTAAGCAAAGCTTGTACTATGGGTACTAGGCGACGATATAACTACTGATATAGATAAATATATACTTATATACAAACAAAACACCCATAACTCAGGAACAAATATTCGTGATTAACACACACACACAAATAAATGCCCTAACCAGGATTCGAACCCGGAACCTCCTGCTTCGTAGGCAGGGTAACTACCGACGGGGCTAGGAGGCCGTTAAATATACATACAGTCCGTGAGTTTTAAGAAGAACCTTCGGGAATCGCCGATGACACACGAAGGTGATATTGCTGTTCTGCTTTTTCTTGTATCACTGTTGATTGATACCCGACGTCTCGTTCTAAAACCCGAAGGTTCTTTTGAGAGCTCACGGACTGTATATAGACCTAAAGTACTTTTTTTATTATAACAAACTTCAAACTATCTTACCAAATGCGAATCATGTCCATAATGTATTACAGTGGAAACTGGATAAGTGGAACCTGGATTAGTGGAAAACCTCTTTAAGTGGACCCAAGTTCTCGGTTCCAGTCCCTTGGCAACGAATTACCTCTATAAGTGGAATTTTGGGACCTCTATAAGTGAAATCCATTTTTTCTAAAATTTCTTCTCCTCTGTAACTGGAAGCAGCCGACTCCAAAACCTCTATGAGTGGAATAGCTCGGCGTTATAAAATTTGTCGTCACAAGGAGGGTAGTTTGTTTCGTTAACATTATTGTTTGTGTTTAAACTACGTATTTTGTATGAGATCACACATCGTTCAGTTTGGTTCTTTTAGCCGTGGTGCGGTGCCATGCAGTTAGGAGTGATTTTGTTTAAATATAAGTTACTTCATAACAAAGGACAGATATTATTTTTGTATAGGTACGAGTACTGTGGATTATTAGTATTGCTTTTATTAAAGTCAGGATTACATACCAACTTTTTTTAATACATATCTACATACATATTTAATAATAGATGATTATCTTTTATTTGACCATATACGTGACCTCTATAAGCGATATTACTAGCATCCACAACCTCTGTTAGCGAGAGCCTCTGTAAGTGAGATAACGTTTTATTTGAACCTGGTTAAGTGGAAAACTGGATAAATGGAAAACCTGGATAAGCGGAACTAAACAGCCGGTCCCTTGCGATTTCACTTATCCAGTTTCCACTGTATTAGCGATTTTCGTTTTCAAATCGTTACCGAATTCACCCCTAAAGCGCTTATAGAGGGGGATGAAAGAGTAGGCTCACACACAAAATCAATGTTCTCTCATCGTAAAATATTACTAGGTGTTAACAGGTATAGTTATGGATCAATTTAAATAATGAATTGAAATTTGAGAAAAAACATATATGGTTTTATACAACAAAAAGTTTTTTTCAAGGTTTGCTCTTGAAATATTTTATTTTCAATCAACTTTAAGATTTCGCAGGAAGAGGTTCTCAATTCACCGGAACTTTTGTTTTTTTTTAATTTTTTCAATTTTTTCAAACATAAAATAGGATTTTCTAAATCTGTCCAGCCGTCTTCGAATAATCGGTAAACATAAATAACAATTATTTTTCTCAAACATGCAATGAAATGTCTTCGTTATGTGCGTCATAATAGGCTTCAAAGTATCACGTTTAGGGCGGATCAACTCCAGAGAACAGGTAACGATTTTCATATAAAATTGAAGGCCTAGGCCGGGAAGTAAGTTTTTTAAATTTCCATTCCACATATGTTTGTGGCACAGGATCATGGCGTTCAGCCATTTAAGGTTATAAGCGATATTTACTTTTTGGTTCATTTGACATTCTGCCACTACTTATGCATATTAAAAAAAAACAATAATCATCAGATTTTTTTTTGTCTTTTTTTGTTTTTTTTGAACATTTTTTTTGCAAAATTTTTTTTAGCAAAATTTTGTTTTTGTAATTTTTTTTTTGAAAGTTTAAAAAAAAAATTTTTGTTTTTTTTTGTAACGTTCTGAATTTATTCAGTCACCATATACATTATTAATACAAGTTTACGAGTAGACTTTTGCCTTACGTATGTCGGAAAAAAATGGATAATTTTCATATTTATTTCATTGCATGTTTGAGAAAAGCACTATACATACCTCGGCGTGAAAAGGGGTTGCCAGCCTCGTAACTATCCGTCTAAGTCTATATAACTTAGCCGGCAACGCCCTACTTCCCGCCCTCTGTAGTAATGTACTATTAAACAAAATAAAAATTTTAAACAAAAAAAGAACCGACTTCACTTAGGATCCGCTATTCCAAGAGGAAGTGGCCGAGTTGCTGTAAAAAATAGTGATATAAGAGATAATAATAGAGTTCCCTTGATTTCTCCAGGATCCCATCATCAGACCCCGACTTGGTGACAATGGAACCATCTAGGGGTTATACCAGTTCGATTAAAAAAAAATTGAAAATCGGTTCACGATTCACGGAGATATCGAGTAACATACATAAAAAAATAATAATAAAAAAAAACCGGCCAAGAGCATGTCGGACCATGCTCAGTGTAGGGTTCCGTAGTTGCCGGCCTGTTACAATTCATTACTTCAAAAGGTCGTTTCTTACGGGAAATTTGGCGGCGCTTAAGACATTTTTACTTACGTCCTTTCACTATGGGTTTTTGAGTGATAACTCAAAAACGGCTCAACCGATTTATTTCAATATAGTTTTCATTGAAGGTATTTATGAGGCCTTAGTTTCATGATTTTTTTCAAAATTTTTGGTCCCACGGTTCAAAAGTAAGATTGGGGGGGGGGGGGGGGGGACACGCCCTGTTTTAAACTTTCGGAGCTATTATTTACGAAAGTATTAGTTTTGTTTAGAAATAAAGGAAAAGTAGAAAAATCCGCAGAAATTCGCAGCCATCAGGTATAGTCTCAGTAGCTCAGTTGGCAGAGCGATGGGTATGTTTCCCAGAGTCGCGAGTTCGAGTCTCGCCTGAGGCAGTGGATTTTTCTACTTTTCCTTTATTTCTAAACATTGTGGTATCGTTAGCAGACGTTCTGCTTAATACAAAAATAAATAGTATTAGTTTTATCTAAAAACTGTTTTAGAAGACCCTTGTTCTTTTTGACAGACCTATCCAACAATACCCCACACAACTTGGTTGAAACGAAAAAAAAATTCGCCCCCCACTTCACGTCTACGGGAGGCACCTTAATAAAATATATTTTTCCAATTTTTATTCAACCGTTTTGTCGGCTTAGTTAATGCACATATTCGTACAAAATTTTAGCTTTCTAGTTCTATCGGTCACTGAGCTAGACCGCGGACGGACGGACATGGCGAAACTATAAGGGTTCCGTTTTTGCCATTTTGGCTACGGAACCCTAAAAAACAGTTGAATCCTCCTTTTTTGAAGTCGGTTAAAAAGGACCGAATTCACTTAAATAAGATCCGCTTTTCCTAGAGGAAACGCCCAAGTTACTATAAAAATACTAAAATAAAAGAGTTCCCTCGATTTCTCCAGAATCCCATCATCAGATCCGGATCTGGTGACAATGGGACCAACTGAATTATACTCTTCCACCCAAAAAAAGAATTTTACAAATAGGTTCAGCCGTCTTCGAATCGGTGAACATACATAAAAAATAGCACAAAAACAAAGACCCCGACGAATTGAGTACCTCCTCCTTCAAAATCTTGAAGTCTGTTGAAAATACTAACACGTTTCTGTCGTAGTAAGCAAAAGTTTGTGTGGGAGTGAAATCAAGAAAACAAAACATTCATGAGGATATTTATTTATTGAAAAATCAGATTACGTAAGTTTCAAATGCATTCATCTATTCCCATCTCCACTCACTGCTTATCGTCATCGTTTGAAGTAGGCAGCAGCATCCGTTTTGGTACATAGGTTACCTGAAAATATATAATTAAATCTTGGCTTTTGTCATTGGGCTATGGACAAACGGAATGTATTCTACCATACATTGGTACTTAATCTACTCAAATATTTGCTTTGTATAGCTTTTTGTTGCGCTCTCTCGGAAGGGTCTCCACGGAAGACCAGCGCCAGGGTCCTCAAGGGTCCCTTGGCATGAAGCTGAGTGGAGACCTTTTCAGTCATGCTTTATAAAATACAATTAATGTCAGTGTTATTAGTTAAGTGTTAATTAAGCGTTTCTGAATAAAGTTCTTCTATTCTATTCTATTCTAAATAAATACACATAAGTAAGTCAGGGACTTCAGCAAATTCTGAAGCTATTTCTGATTATGAATGATTTTTTATTACAAAACTAGGTGTTATTTCAGTTTATTACCTAACCTGTTAAATAAAACTCTTATTCAAGTATCAAACCAGATAGCATAGAAGCAGGCTATAGTAGAAGTGTCATTTCAGTATTTCGAAAAAAACAGAGATAAATTATACTCTGAATTCAAAAGAAAAAGGCATAGGTGCTGAAAATAACTTTCACACGCTCTAATTTCTTTGATGATAAAGTCGTGTCAAGATAATTTTGAACCCCTCATCCGCTTAGCTACTTCTGCTGCTGACTGTACCTACCTATGACACTACGCTGAACCAAATACTACAAAAAGACGCAAATCTTTAGGTGATAGATTTGGATTAACACGACAGGATTATTAGGAACAAAGTACCTATTATGAATTTGCTTACAGTATTTTTTAGTCATATACAATAGGGTACTTTCCAGTAGATAAACTTAAGTGTTTCGCTGCATTCATAAAATCTAATTTTCATAAATACACGGGAAAATCCAGGTGTAACATGTGTTTGCGTTTTACATGATTTTATAATGGTTAAAACTTTTATAAAGGAGATGTATTCATCATATTCTTAGATTAGCCGGATAAATAATTAGTGTAAAATTACCAGATGGCGCTGCAGTACACGGGGGTAGCATTCGCAGGTACAACAGCCGGGTGGCGTGACCGGCACCTGCAAAATAAGATGAGATCAGCGTTATTGACTTAAACTTTCGTGAGTCATACACTATAAAACATAACGGCTACACTCACGTGTTTAGTCACTACGCAGGACATGTTTTGGAGAGCCTAGGTCTCCATCTTCAAGCGCTTAAGAGCGCTACTTGAAGTACTTGCACTGTGGCGAGCGACCGTTATGTTATAGATAAAAGTTGTCGTCAAATTATGTGTGTCTAAATTATATTTTTCACCTCAGCAGTTCGAACAAGCCTACTTTCCTCACTCCCTGGAGTGACGAAAGTGCGACTTTCATCACTCCGGAGTGAAATTTTGTTTCTAGGAGCTTTTCGTCATAATTATGATGTATTTCATTCAGGAATGTAAATAAATGTGTTTTTTAACTTTAATATGTTCTCACTACTGAGGTGAAAAGTTGTATGTGTCACACGAGAGGACAGTTTTTATATAATGAATAGAACCATTTATATTTTTTTTATGTTAACCTACTAAATACTATTTTTAGTAACATGTATTATTAGTTTTGATTACTATTTTACTTTGCGTAACCTTTATTTCAATATAAACCCTATGGGAATATTCCTAGGCACATCACTAGACACGTCGTCCTAGCCGGCCAACCCTCCATAGGCTCTATACAAAACCAACGTTTTTTTTTCTCGAAAAAATGATTTGCTGAGATTTTCATAATTAGAATACGATACCTATTATGCCCTTAAACGGATCACTACTATTTTATTACACCTTGTTTAATAATACCTTTTTTGGGGAAATAGAACTAATGAAAGAAAAAAAAAACAGTGTGATTCTATGAATTCTATCAGCTGTCGTAACACAGACGCAAAAAAAACAATATCTATCTAATAAGCATTATCGAACTCGCTTAGCGTAAGCGAAGTGAGTTCTTACAAACAACTCCAGACCGAACCGAACGGTCACCTGGCTACTGGGACGTCTCGGCATTTGAGTGGCTTTTTGATTTCGATAGTTTGTCTCACGATAACTTTAGTAACGCTTTTCTGATCTTTATGAAATTTCTTGGGGCTGTAGCAGAGGTACATAAAATTTGTAAGTTCGTATATGAGCAGGATCGATCCAGTGGTTATGGAGCTAGAAGGAGAAAAAAAATCTCCTTGGGGTCTTGTTATATTGGTCAACTCGTTTGCAAGTAAATTGCGAGTTCTCAGTTCGAGGCGGACTACTAGTAAACATTAAATTAATATAGAAACATAGTAAGTAGATACACATTGTCTTGTCCACAAACTTAGTTACAAATTACAATGCGGAACAACCTACAGGGTAAAGCCTGTATAGGTGCGCCACCAGGTGCCCCATTTCCAAAAACCCTAACTTCTCAATATCGTAGAAAATAAATACTTATATACGAAGCGCCTGCGCCACTTATCAAATAGCCACGCGGACTGGAAGCATGTCGCCAATTGCGCCGATAAATATTAAGTGTCAGTTGCACCAAACCGTCTGTAACCGTTAAAACGATCGCTAAATCTTATAGTATGGAAATTTTCATAGTACCCTGCCGAGTGACACTGATGAGTCCGTCAAAAGTGGTTGGTGCAACTGGCCCTTAGTGTAACATTACCTCTGAACGTTGCGCTACACCGTTGCATGTGCAGGTACAAGTTGTAGTTTGTTGACTGACTGACCCCTGAAAAACAAGATGAGGTCAAATTTGTCGTCAGAATCAGAGTACCTACGTTATGCGTATCCAAATTTCATTTAACGATCACTGGCCCAGAACGTTACGAGTATTAAGAAGATACCTAAAGAAAGTTTAACATGTTTAATTTTTTTTAGGACAATAAGTACATTGAAGCGCTGGTAGCCTTGCGGTAAGACGTCCGGCTTTCAATCCGGAAGTCTTGGGTTCAAACCCCGGCTCGTACCACTGTACGTATCGTAAGGAAACCGGACCTAATCCCCAAAAGGTCTAGTTTCCCCTCTGGGTTGGAAGGTCAGATGGCAGTCGCTTTCGTAAAAACTAGTTTCTACGCCTATTCATGGAATTAGGTTATCAAGCGGACCCCAAGCCGGGATAAACGCGAACAGGAAAATAAAAGAATAAGTAGGTACCTACGTAACAAGTTTTTTTTTTACTTTTTATTTATTAGTTTTTTTTTATTAAAGTTAGCTCTACAGTGTTATTGTTATTATGCCTATTATGTAAGACGCAAAATAAAAAATTAAACCGGCCAAGTGCAAGTCGGACACGAACCCTGAGGGTTATGTACAGTCGCCACTCGCCATCAAATATATCGGAGCGGCCAAGGTACCCACTCAAAAATATCTGAACGTGCACTTTATCGCCTTATCAATGTAGGCATTGTTCAGATATTTGTGAATGACTATCGCGGCAACCTTGATAATGCAAAAAAAAAATATTATTTTTAACCAAATAATGCCGATCATCAATAAACAAACAGATTAGCAAAAACAGAAAATCTAAATTTAAATGAATATAATTGTTTATTTCGGAGCACAGACTCGATAGTTGTTGGTAAAATACAAATAAAAAAATAACTAAATTATTTTTGCGTGCCGTATTCAAATTTTAAAATACATAAATAATACATTAAAAACACAACGTAAGTATCTTAAACATAACTCCAACACTCAACAAATAATCAACCAATATTGAAGTTGTATTGTAGTTGCGTCGGAATAATCTTCAAGCAAAATCTGACATTTCTGATTCAGACGTTTAGGCGCAAGCTGTTTTGCGTAGTTAATGTATTGGAGTTATTCTTGTTGTAGGGTATCGTGTCTAAATCTAAACGTGTTTTAAAGTTAGAATACGGCCCTATGTTAGTGTACTGATAACAGCGGAAATGACTTGCTGGTTCAAACTTACCATCACAAGGCACATCAGGAAAAAACTCAATGTCAAAATAGTGTTCATAATGCTTCCCGTTCAGTCCGTTCACGGTGCTGATCAAGTGTTGACTAATATACTTATAGTCTTATTTACTAGTCACTTCTTTTAAGCATATTGGCAACGCAGATAACTGTGATCAGTGTTGGGCATAATTAATTACTTAAATATTGTAATTAATTACATACATACATACATACAATCACGCCTATATCCCAAAAGGGGTAGGCAGAGATCACGGATTTCCATTTGCTACGATCAATGCAGCAAAACGGCTCTCCGTGAGCCACTTCTCGTCTCCGTGAAGAACGAATTGTAATTAATTACAAATTTCATTACATGTGATTCAATTACAAGTACAAGCCCCTTTATAAAAATATTATAGTACCTCGTATTTATAGATTTTTCATGAAAATATCCTACACTAATGCACAAGGAAGAAATATTCAATGACTCACTTTGTACAAGTTCGTAGGTATGTATAAGTCAGTAGTATATTTAATCTTAATTTAAGTTGACTTGTTTATTGTAACTTGTTGTTATTTTCCTCTTATGGAATGACATGTTGCCAAATGATTAATTTAATTACTTACAAGTACGAGCCCCGATGCATATGTTTTCGTCTACTCAAACCATTTTCTTAGGCTCTCCCAAATTGTACAGAAAAGTAGTTTCAGGCCAAAATTCAACACCGCTTTATAAAAATACTATAGTATTTAGTTTTTTTTAATAAAAAAATCCTACTCTAATGCAATAAATGCAAAAGAAATCGTCGATTAACCGTCCGGCAAAACAGTTTTTTCGATTTCGCCCAACTTTTTGTTACCATTTTGTAGTAAATAACAAAACTTTTTTTAACTTGGTAAACACATTTTGAAAGAACGTTCCTTTTTTAAATTGTATAAATGTAACGCTTATTTTTATTTTACGTTTCATTTATAAATAATTGACCCTAATCTAACACATGTTTCGCGATTTTTGCTTGGAGTGGTGAAAAGAGTATATGGCTTAAATTGATTAAAGTTAAGTATATAAATAGTTGGAAAATGAGTTGTTTGAGGAATAAATCATATTTTTTAAGTGAGAGTATATTTAGCTAGAGCAATTTTATGAAAAATTGCCGAATGTTATGTGATATTTTTAGGAAGGTATTAAATTATTTTACAAAAATAAAAAAACGGAAATAAACTTCACTTCATGCTTTATTTAGATAATATAAAATATATGAAGGGCCATAAAAAATAATAACTAAAAATCAAGCGACAATATTGCATGAATCAAGCTACTCACTAAACAAGCTCTGTAAGAATTGAGTTGTTGGATATTAAATATTAATATTTAAGGCACTTTTTTGCTATAACTATTTTATCAAATGTGATTCATGTGCGTAATTTCATTATTAGCGATTTTCGTTTTCAAATTCTTACCGGACTTTTAATCGTTAGTCGATTACATTTTGCCCATCTCTGTGCAAAATTACTGGTTATCAAAAAATGGTTAGCTTAGGTTACAAATTTAGTATGTGACCCTTTGAGAATCGAATTGTTATCAAGAAATTAGGTTAGGCTCGAACTGCGACCCCTTGCAGGAAGAAAAACTACTAGCGAGCCATGCGTGGCGTTAAAAAAATCAAATGGTGGTTCGATGTACATTGCTGCTTTTCTATTAGAGCAATGCTGCTCTTCGATTAATTCCGCGCGGGTAATTCCGAAAGTGGTCTCTTATTAGTAATAAGTTATTACAGTGGGATACAAGAGATATATTTGAATGATTTTCGGAATCGCCTTTCGAAATTAATACACCCTAAACCTAACTTACCCAGGGTATAAATATCGATTGCCGTGGGGTGCCCGGCCTTAGAATTGTCCCCCACCATATCATCCCGTGGTTGCAGTAGGAGTCTGCTAAGGGAATATACCGGGAGATGGGCAGCAGCATCTTCCGAAAGCCTACAAACAATAAACAAAAAAAAAACTGCGCGCGCCAACCCGCCTGCCTAGCGTGGCGCGTATGGCAAACCCCCCCTTAAAGAAGAGGCCTATGTTCAGCAGTGGACGTCTTATGGCTGAGATGATAACTGGAGAGGAAAACTGCTCAGGTGCCTACATTAGGCAAACCAACGGGAATCATGTTCTAGGCAAGCCGGTGCTTAATTTGGTTTAAAACTTCTTCACGAGCTGTAGGAAAACTGCTCAGGTGCTGCTATGGACGCGCCGCCATTGATGTATACCTACTCTATCAAAAGTCTTTTTGCTTCCACCTTAGAAATGGCTCATCTAGGTATAATAACAATAGTACTTACAGTGTTTCTTTAATGCGGGGTGTTACGTCTTCTGATTCCCACTGCCAAGTCAAGTTTTACGTACTCTATCTCAACTTTTTTGCTTCTGCTCTATAGGTATGAACTAAAATTATCTTTGTGTTATAATGTCTATCATGTCTTACCGATTTCTCTCAGTTGCTTAAAGGTTAGCTGGAAGAGATCCCTTAAAGGGATAAGTTTGCCTTTGTACACACTCGCTATATTTTTGATGGTCATTTACTCTTTTGTGCAATTCAGTGTTTAACTACTACTACTATACTTAACCTTAATTAGCCTGAGCGCTGGTAATTTTCCCGAGTTGTGGAAGACAATTTCGGTTGTGACCACCATAACCAATTATTTATTTGTTCCGCTGGCTGTGGAAACCACCGCTTGTTGGTGTGCCGAGGCGAAGGTAATTTTAAGGGAAGTCGGGAGGCGTTTGCGAGACAGAGGTCTGGACCTGTCGGGTTTTAACAGCCCACACAAGCCTTCTTGAGCTTACTGTATTGGGACTGGGATGGAATGCTCTACAATATACAGTACTAGCGACCCGCCCCGGCTTCGCACGGGTGCAATTATACATATAAACCTACCTCTTGAATCACCGTATCTATTTCCGTTACGTAGTTTTAAAGATCTAAGCATACATAGGGACATGAAACAAGATGCGACATGCAGGTTCTGTCAGGAGTCAGAGGAAACTGCAACGCACATACTCTGCTCTTGCGGACCGCTAATGTCAAAAAGAAGTACCTACCTAGGGCGACACGTAGTGCAACCCTATGAGGTACAGAACATTACGGCCCAAAGAATCTGGAACTTTCTGGAGGCAAAGTGCATTAGTAAAGAACTTTAAAGGGCTGTCACAATAGATCATTGCTGGTCGACGCGACACTCAAGGCCCACAACAAAACAATAATAATAATAATAGTCGGGCATGCCGCCGTCCGGGAGAGTCACTCAGGCATATCATCTCCGGTTGTTCCCATCTTGCTAACGGCGAGTACTTGCACAGACATAACCTCGTAGCCAGGATCATACACCAGCAGCTTGCTCTCCTATACGGTCTTGTGGACCACGAAGTGCCGTACTACAAGTACACACCTGCGCCAGTTCTCGAAAATGGTCGTGCCACGCTCTATTGGGATCGATCTATAATCACGGACAGGACTATTGTAGCCAATAAGCCTGATATCGTGGTAATAGATCGATCGCAACGCCGGGCCATGCTCGTCGACATCACCGTCCCATGTGACGTGAACCTCGTGAAGGCTGAGAAGGACAAGTCCAGCAAGTACCTAGACTTAGCTCACGAGGTAACCGCCATGTGGGAGGTTGATTCGGCGATCATTGTGCCAATAGTTGTTTCTGCGAACGGTCTCATAGCGAAGAGTCTCGACCAACATCTTGAGAGACTTTCGCTACGGGGTTGTGGTTGGATCAAGGGTCAGATACAGAGGTCGGTAATTCTGGACACGGCGCGCATAGTCCGAAGGTTCCTCACTCTGCGGCCCTAACCACAGGCAGCCTGGGCCTTGCTCCGTTGCCGGCGGCACCCTAGGTTAGGTTTTGTTTAATGTTTTTATTGTTTATGTATGTTTTTGATGAATTATTGTATTTTACTTTTGTAAAAATATTATAAAACAACCTAACTTAAGAATAAAAATAAATAAAGAAGAAATAATAATAATAATACATAGGGACAGACAGCGGGAAGGGACTTCGTTTTATACTACGAGTATGTAGTGATAACATGTAATTGCGGAAACAAAAATGGCAGGCGATTAACTACAAATTGCATTATACATTATTTGGCACTTCTTTCCGCAACAGAAATTTCTGCCTATGATATAATCTAATTAATTTAAGGACTACGAGTTTGCGGCGCTCGCAGTAGAGACACTGGGCCCCTGGTCGGCCGACATGAAGCACTTTATGAAGGCCCTGGCGGCCCGGTTTACTGTGCAGAGAGGTAACGCCGCCAGCGTAATGGGGACCATGCCGCAGGCGGACATTTTAGACGGGGTATTCTTTTTGTAGTTGGGATTTTTATAGGTAGGTTTACTTTTATACATAATTTTTAATCGGTTGTTAGTATAGTTTTTATTTTAGCGCTGGTAGCCTTGCGGTAAGACGTCCGACTTTCAATCCGGAGGTCTCGGGTTCAAACCCCGGCTCGTACCACTGAGTTTTTCGGAACTTATGTACGGAATATCATTTGATATTTACCAGTCGCTTTTCGGTGAAGGAAAACATCGTAAGGAAACCGGACCTAATCCCAAAAAGGGCCTAGTTTCCCCTCTGGGTTGGAAGGTCTGATGGCAGTCGCTTTCGTAAAAACTAGTGTCTATGCCAATTCATGGAATTAGGTTATCAAGCGGACCCCAAGCCGGGATAAACGCTAGGAAGAAGAAGAGTACCTATAGTTTTTATTTGTTAAGTTTAGTTTTAGCTTTATTTTTAGATAGTATGTAACTTTGTACATATATTAATAAATATTTCCAGCATGGTGGGAATTAAGTGAAAAAAAAGAAAATAATAATAATAATGATGGTCAGATGCAGAAGGCGGTGGTCATGGATACGGCGCGGATAGTCCGCCGGTTCCTCTCACTGCGGCCCTAACCACCGGCAGCCTGGGCCCTGCCCTGTTGCCGGCGGCAACCTAGGTTAGGTTTTTTATAACGTTTTTATTGTTTTTGTATGTTTTAGATGTATTTTGTATTTTACTTTTATAAAAATATTGTAAAAAACCTGACTTAAGAGAAAAGACAAATAAAGAGAATAATAATTATATAATTTCCCATAATATTGCATCAAACCCAGAACTCTAGGATTTGTCTTCTTCAAGTTATTTGCATTCTTTGTGCTCCACCACTTTACAGCTGCCAGATGTCTGGATCTAGAAATAAGCATAGTATAGCAATCTAACGAGAGGGGTTTTGTCGCTCTCATTATTGTGTCATATCTGACGTGGCTAGCTCTCCGTCTACCTATATACAGTTTCATTTCATACCTCTAGTCTATTTATTCTACTTTTTCGTACTGACCGTATGCTTGTTTGTTACCGTCGAGGTATAAAAAATAAAGGCTACCTGAGGCCTGATGGTAAGCAAGTACCGTAGCATATGGATGCCTGCAACTCCAGAGTATTCACATGCGCCTTGCGCTTTAAGAATTTATACACTCATTCTTTGAAGAACTATGAGTAACATTGAATCGCTTCGGAAGCTTAAGAGTCGCCAGGACGCTCGCGTTCCCATACAAACGTAGTTTTGCTCCCATTTTAAAACGACATGCTTTAGAACCACGAACTTTGGCATGGGCATTCTAGTAGTACAGATCTATGTCGGTAATTCATTTTCGTTGCTAAAAATTGTAATACAAAGAAAATACAGCCAGATACAGATTTACTATACAAAACTTATTTTTGGTATGTTTTCTTTGTGTTACAATTTTAAGCAACGAAAACGAATTACCGACATAGATCTGTACTGCTAGAATGCCTATGCCAAATTTCGTGGTTCTAAAGCATGTCGTTTTAAAATGAGAGCTTAACTACGTTTGTATGGGGACGCGATTTCACGCGAGCGTCCTGGCGACTCTTAAGAGTTAAAATATTCATGATTTAAAATTCCTATCACTGTTATTTTTAAAACACCATTTCATAGTTTTAGACAAAGTTTTAAATGTCTCAAATCTCGAAAATCACCCCCGTGCTCTATATTTTCCATGCCTCAATTGTTCTATAAAAGTTACCTTATGAAATGTCGCTAGATACTCGTAGATGGTGGCCATTTATCTCGGTTAATAATCCAGTAAAAAAACATTTATTTACATAATTAAATATACAGAGGCACTACAGTACAAATATTAAACTAAATGAATAACTAAAGTCTTCGCCAATGGAACTTGCTAACTATGTAAACAAACCACCATATTGAAATTGTCTCTGAATGATGAATTTACTAGTGATGGGCAAGACTCTTACTCCCTTGTTTACTTATGTCAAACCATATCGAATAATATAATACCGAAAGTGCAAAACAAGTAGGCACTTATTTATTTACATGTTAAACTAATTTGTATATATGTCAAAACTACCAAGTAGTTTATACAACCGCGTTGGCAGGAACAGAGCTTGAGTTGGGTACTGTGTAGCGCCTTAAAATATCACCAACTTTAGTCACAACACTACCCATCATAGACAATTGTACAATTTAAAAGAAACAAAAATGTCATTCCGTCAGGTCCATATAACCTAACTTATGAAACCATATTAAAATTTTAATAAAATATCCAAGATACAGTTATATATTTTATGATTTTGTATTTTACAGTAACAACCATTTCAATAGTGTATGGTTTCAATGTTGCTTGATGAGGTGGTGTGAAAATTCAAAGAGAAACGGTGACAAAACAAAGTTACGTCTTTTGTTTACATAGTTAGCAAGTTCCAATGGCGAAGACTTTAGCTCAAATCTAAACTAGGCCCTTGCGGCATTGTACCAAGGATGCTGGCGGCATTTCCTCGTTGTGATACGTTTGTGCGAGGAAACCGCCAGCTCTTCGGTCACCAGTTAAGTCAACCTGACGCTTCGCGATTTCTGCCAAAAACTTGTGTGCGCTGCGCTGGGACCCCATGGGCCTAGAGTTTCAACTCCAAAAGGTACAAAATGGTAACTCTCTACCGAGACTGTTATATTTGTTACGTTTCACGCTTATGTCGTATTAACGGCATAAGTTTGTGTATAGGATTTTATTTAAAAAAAAAACAAAATTATATAAAAAATATGAAAAAATTACATAAAGTTGGTGACAATAACTTTATAGCTTATATCCTTTGGTCTGCATATCGGCATCGTTTGAAGTACCCGCATAGGTTTCGGATCTTAGGGGACCTGAAATATTGAAAGGGTTTACTTTAAACCATTTTTGTCTGAAACTTTTTAGTATGAAGAATAGGATAAAGGTATGTGTTTCTTTGTTTTCTCTCTTTTCTTTGTTCCTCTCACAAAAAACACTCCGACGTTAACATACAGGGTGTCACAAAAATACTGGTGATCCGTTTAAGGGCATACCGCATAAATGGTATCGTATTGCGAGTAAGACAAACTAGAAGAAAAAAATTTTGGACGCGAAAAAAATTTTTTTTGTATGGGACACGTCTTCTGAGCCGGCCAACCCTCCATACAAAACCAAAAAATTATTAGGCGAATAAATTTTTTTTCTTACTTTTTCATAATTCAACTGCTTCAACTGCTATTATTACTCATATAGTACATCTGAATGTCTGTCAATTTAGACCAGCTTGACAGCTTGATTAGAATACAATACCAATTATGCCCTTAAAAAGATCATCAGTATTTTTGTTACACCTTGTATAAGCAAACAACTTTAAATTTCTATGATTGCCTAAGACTCTGTTTACCATACTGCACTGCCTAACCGCGCATCAAAGCCAAATCATGGTCATAGAAACCTACATATTATTTTGATAAGTTTTATTTGTCAGTGACGTATGGATTTCGAGTTCTCAAGAAATGTAGCTTTTTAAACGATTGCAGGTACGATCCACCGGGATATCGAAATCATACCTTAAGTACCTAATATATGGCTTACAGTATTGTTTAGTTTAGTCACAAACAACTACCGTCAACTGCTACAACTTTGCCTACGATGCTCAACTTTGCCTGGCTTGAAAAACAGTGATTATCTATCCGCCCAAAAATTATATTTAATTCCTCATAATGGCTAATGGCCGCATTTCTCACATCTCAGGAATAAGATATAAATAGCTGTTTGGTAAAACATCATTGTTTTTATGCCAGGCAATGCTGTAGCACTTGATAGTACGAAAACAGATTAAGTAGAGCATAAATAAATTAATAAAAAAACGTTTATTTCGGACCAAGATCCATACAATAGGTTAGTCAACAAGGAAGTAGATACTTAAAACTATGTTAGCTATACATTAATTAATTAACTATAATTCATAAGGCACTAGGGAACGGTGTAGGTTTGACCAGTGCTGCATATAGCGACTATCGAGCCTACCCGCTATCACCCTCAGGATACTGTTGCTACTGTCAAGCACTCTGCGGCGCACCGCGGCCAGGGGGGTTCATCTCCACGAAATGACAGCTACCACCTCGGAACATATCGGATACGTTTTCGGGGTTGTCAAAATCCCTTTTGTTTATTTGCGGCATGACCATAGACAAGATAAAATATTTAAGTAGTTTATAGTAGAAGTTTTATATTAAAATAATAATTAGATTGGGCAAATAAGGTAATAAAATTCACATTTATCTAGTTTTGTATTAAAATTACTGATAGATTAGGAAGATTGAGGCAGATTGGGGCAGGTCCAGCAATAATACTAATTGCGTACTTGTCAACCTTGTGGTTCAAAAGGGATATTGTATGGGAACGTCATCTGTCAACTTTTATCTGTTAAAGTTCTGTCAAACACTGATTTTGTAGGGGAGATGACTTTCTGTATGAAATACTATTATATTATTCTGTGCCGCGGCGGCACGCTTTCTCACAATGGCATAAAAACTGTCTACATGAGCGTCCGCGAACATGCCTGAAGCGCTACAAACGCTATAAAACAATACAAGAGCGTTTTCACAAAAAGTTGTTAGTTTTCATATTGTGCCGCACGAGGTCATACTGTCTCTCGTTTACGCGATATATTCATGTATAAACTTAGTTATAACGCCGTAACCTTGTAGCGCTGTAACCTTGTAACACTGTTACCTTGTATCTCATAACATAAGACTGATTAGTCCTTGAATGCCTAATAAACAATACTTGTCCTTGTCTATTCATTCAACCCCTAACATAGGTGATCTAGGCATCACAGGATACCTAGACACAATGTAAGCACCAAGTGCAATATTAGAATAATAAATAATGTACTATTAGGATAAATATACTTTGCTAAATAAAGATATATGCCTAATAAGTACGGCAACTCGATCTGCGCATGCGCCGTCCCTGCGCACGCGCTATCCCCACTCTGTGGCCGCGCCTCCCGCGGACCCCCCCGCTGCGACGCCTATCGTCGCCTATAAATTAGGGCTCGCGGTCGTTTCCGGGTCTCGTGTAACCGTTTCGAATACCCGTTTCCGAATAACACGCTACACGGTTTTCTGGCCCGTTTCGCACGTGTAATTAAGAAACGTGTAATTAAGATCCGTGTCCACGGTTAAACGGGTAGTCGAAAAAACCGTGTCTTAAATACACGCGGATCCGGAAACGTCCTTGGCGGTAAGAGTCGAACGGGTCGAGTCGTTCAAACGGTACGAATGAATATATGAAACATTTGGGGAGTTTGGTGATTATGAATCTTATTGTGAGGTCTGTAGAGTAGAAATTTAATAAATGGTTACTGTGGGTGTGCCTTTTTTATGATGGTAATAGAATAGCAGGTAAATTTTACACAAATAGATCACTAACTAGAGCAAAAACATTGAAATTTAACATCGTAAATAAAACTTAACTATCAAATTAATTTTGTATTAGTTTGATATGTATTATGTAGTTAGTCATTTATCAGACGTGTTGAACAAAAATAGAACTTCAAGTTGGTTAATATAAGGTAGGTACTCTTTTAAAACCCTACATGTTTTCGTTGTAATCAGACAAAAGGGTGTCGTAAAAGAAACATTTCAACGAATAAGATATTTTAAGTAAATATGAATGATTAACAATAATAATATCGAAAAACACAATCACTAGGTAGGTAGGACGTCCGAAGGACGACCGAAGGCAGCCGATCGCCTCCTAAGTCACAAAGGATTGATAAGGCGCTTTGTTAACAAGAGACCAGCGTAAGCAAGACTAGCAAATCAGCGTGAATACTACGGATTTGGAGGTCAAATAAGATAGTCATTTACTCGCGACAAAATCTATACTTAGACTTTTTTTAATAACCATAATCCTCATATCATATTTAAATATGGTGATATTTTGGTTATTTTCTTTTATCTTTTATCTTTTTTATCTTTTCTTATTTTTAATTCTATGATAGATAACCTATTTTTAAACCCGGGCCTACCTCTATAATATACCTCTTTGATTACGGGTTTTAAAATAACAAGATGCTTAGTAAAATATTCGCAAAATCCTTAGGAATATTTATTTTTAATTTATTCTACTTGTATTGTAGAGGGTGTTCTTAAATTACCACAGCGAAACTATTATATTTGCGGAAATTTTAATGTTTTTAACGTTTTTTTACAGACGTGTTGACTTTATTACATCGACATAAAGCTTAAAATAGGTAGATTAAGATTTGAAAACAAAACGTTTTGGTTAAAATAGCGCACAAAAAGATGTCATAAAATTACACATATAATTTTATTACCTGGACCGCCGGGACGTTAGCGTGAAAGTCACTCAAGTAAAAATAAAGGATTTACCATTTTATGATCTAAGCTTATCCCAATAAGTCATATTATCGTTCACTTGAATTCGTACTTAGTTACTATTTTTGTAGGAGCCGTCGCGCGTGTTCTTTATGCTCGGTTAAACAAAGAAAGAGATAAAAATAAGAGAATATCAATATTATAATTAATACCAAGTTACTGCATTATGTCTCTACAGCCATGAAGTCAGATACTTTTACATTACCTACATCAGTGTATAATATATATTGATTTGCTGTTATCACTGTGTAAAGTTTTAATAAGAAAGTCGAGAGGCAATTATTGCCTCATTTGCCACAATGTACAGTTAAGTCCGTTAATATGTGAACACAACCTTATTTGTATAAGGTCGTGTTCACATATTTTGTACAGTTGGACACGTCGATATTAACGAACTCGACTGTACATCGGTTGCATCGCTAGAGGTTAATTTAAACAAGTTGTAGTTTTTAACCTAATCTTAACTGTAATATCGATACCCAAGTTCACGATCGTACTAATTACGGCGAAAATGTTGTTTGAATTTAGACTTTAAATGTGTGCACTATGGTACTAATTAAAACAACATTTTCGCCGTAATTAGTACGATTGTGAACTTGGGTATATAAATAACATATGCATGGTAATTAATTTTAATATTATTTTATTTAACATACGTAAATATTCAATATAATTATATATCAAATATCCTTATATGTAATAAAGGACTCCAAAATAATAATCGTTTTTGTGGAGTTGGGTAAAGAATTTTTATTTTAAAGTAAATCTATATGATACGAATCCATTCAACTTCATATAATAAGGGGCGCCACACATTTCAGCGGAATTCAGCTTTTGATGACACTAAAATTGTTTATGGTAGCGGAAATTTGCCTGAATTCCGCACTGAATTTCGCTCAAGTGTGTGGTGCATAATAATGCAGTTCACAATTAGAGCATTCTATAGTAAATCTTATTTGAATCAGCTCTAACTGCTTCGGAGCTTCGGAACCGTTCGGGCCGGTATTAAGTACCCGTGTAACCGGGGAAACGTGTCTGAGAAACGTCTCCTGGAAACGTTTCCCGGACACGTTTCCGAATCCTGGCGGGTTCGTGTAAACCGGTTCCTTAGCACCGCCGGTCTTAAGTACACGGGTATTCGTTTCCGCGTGTTACACGTGTAGCGGGAGCTCTACTATAAATAGCGAGCCCGCTCGCGGTCTCGTTGCTAGTTACGCAGTGATCGGGTTGGTGTGCTTACCAAGCAAGCTACCAATACAACAACGGAGTTTTCTTCCACCAAGGTCTCCCCTCAGGGTCCTCACCTGTACAGCCGCTTTTATACATCGTTAAGGTCAGGTACATGGCCAGCACCGACTGCCATGACCTCGCCGCTGCGGGGCCGACGCAGCCGCTCGAGGTCACCTCGACGCCGCCTACCTCTGTCTCGCACATTGGTCCTTCGAACCGGATCCAAGGCCGGGGGCCCGGGGACCTTCAAGAGCGCAAGGAAAAGCGCCGTACGAAGATCCGTCCGGTCACTGCGGAGCTAGCCGCAGCCGTCGCTCGCCGTGACGTCACATCGTCCGGCGCATCACCAAGGCCGCTTGTGACAAGCGTGCCGTGTCGCGCGGAACACAAGGCCGCCGCTACGCCCTTACAAGGCCACGCGCGGCTGTCCGCCACCAAGGACACTCTCAAGGAAGAATCAGGGGCCGCAAGACTGCGGGAGTGTTCGACCTTGAAGCAGGCTGGGGAATCAGGAGCCGCAGGACTGCGGGAGAGTTCCACCACGCCGCAACGACGAGCTGCCTACATCAATCCCGCGGGACCGAGAGCCGCTACGCCCTTACAAGGCCACGCACATCTCACCCCCGCGGCATCACCGCAGACCGCTACAAGGCCGCCTGCGAACGCACCCACGGCCACGATATTGTCATCGCTCCTGACACAGCCGTGGCTGCGTTATTCTACGTGCGCGCCTACCAAGCAGGCGCGCCAGCGAGCGTACAAGCTCGCACTAGCTCGAGAGGAACTCGCGAGAGCAAGACTCGCCGTCCTTGAGCTAGAAATGGAAATGGAGGCTGAAAATGAAAGTTTCCTCCTGACGGGCAGCGAGCCCGCCACTCCGGTTGTCACCGCTGAAGCCGATCCTGTGCCCATACAAGCCCGTGATAACGTTCAGCGAGCGACCTTCATCTCCGCTGAAGCCGATCCTGTGACCTTACAATCCCGTGATAACGTTCAGCGAGCAACCTTCGTCCGCGCCATAGACGATCCAGTGCCTACTAAAGCCTGTGATAACGTAATAGTCGATCCCGTGCGTAAAGCCTGTGATAACGTAATAGTCGATCCCGTGTGTAAAGCCAGTGATAACGTAACAGACGATCCCGTGTATAGTAGAGCCAGTGATAACGTAAAGTGCGCGACGTATAAAATACCGCGTCAACGCAAGTCGCGTGACGCTACTGTACCGCGAGTACAAACTCCTCCGTCGCGACTTCGCGCGCAAACGTCGCCTCGACGCGCGCGATTATCTCCACGTCGCGCTCATCTCTCGCCGGCCCGTTCAAGGGCACACACCCCGGGCCGCCGAAGAAAACACCGATGGGACTCACCGACTAAGTCGCCTCGTCCTTCACCAACTACGAGAGCGCCACACGTCGCTCCCGAGGCCCCGCACTGTTGGAACTATCGTCATTCCACCAGCTGCGCGCCTCCACCGCCGCCGCCGTCTGAAGGCCAGATCGGCGACGCAAGCGGGGTACTAGTCGCCCCCGCTCCTAACGCCTGCCCGCCACCTCCCGAGCGGGCCGTTGGCGCGCCTTCACTGCACGCGTCAACCAATAGGCAATACTGGTGGGACCCATATCAAAGGGTCACCGCTCTATCTCCACGTGCGCCGCCTGGAGCCCTGCGCACCGCCGTGCGTGCAAACAGCACGCCTGCTGCCACATCCGTCCCTGAACGGATCACCGGACGTTCACTCAGTACGCCCACACCGGTCGTGCCGCCGTCAGTTGCACCGCCGCCGACCGCGCCGCTCGTCGCGCCGCCAGCGCCGCCCGCCGAGCCGCAAGTCAACAGACTTACACCCGAGCATGTACCTGCTCGGGCTTCTCCGCCGCCGCGTAATGAAGACACGCCGACGCCGGACATCGCGCCTAATCTCAAGCGCAAACCCGAAGAATGGTGGATACCAGATGATGATGATAATGGATCCAACCTTGATAAACGAACCTTGCATGTTGACGCCAAGGTCACACGCCCTGTCACGCCAAAGAGCACTGACACCGCACCAGATATGGTGGTTCAAGGATTGAAGAGACGTCGCCGCAAGGGGAAGCGAGCGACCCTCCAAGAACCTACCAGTACTACTCAACCCGGCCCGTCGCTTCCAGTGATTGACGACGGCCAACCCATCGAGCTCTCGTAAGACGAGGCCGACTTCACTTCGAGCCAGTATTCGGCGGACACCCGATGTTTTTGTGTATTCGTGAGGGCAAAACACGAATAGGTGGGACCATGTGCCGCACGAGGTCATACTGTCTCTCGTTTACGCGATATATTCATGTATAAACTTAGTTATAACGCCGTAACCTTGTAGCGCTGTAACCTTGTAACACTGTTACCTTGTATCTCATAACATAAGACTGATTAGTCCTTGAATGCCTAATAAACAATACTTGTCCTTGTCTATTCATGCAACCCCTAACATAGGTGATCTAGGCATCACAGGATACCTAGACACAATGTAAGCACCAAGTGCAATATTAGAATAATAAATAATGTACTATTAGGATAAATATACTTTGCTAAATAAAGATATATGCCTAATAAGTACGGCAACTCGATCTGCGCATGCGCCGTCCCTGCGCACGCGCTATCCCCACTCTGTGGCCGCGCCTCCCGCGGACCCCCCCGCTGCGACGCCTATCGTCGCCTATAAATAGCGAGCCCGCTCGCGGTCTCGTTGCTAGTTACGCAGTGATCGGGTTGGTGTGCTTACCAAGCAAGCTACCAATACAACAACGGAGTTTTCTTCCACCAAGGTCTCCCCTCAGGGTCCTCACCTGTACAGCCGCTTTTATACATCGTTAAGGTCAGGTACATGGCCAGCACCGACTGCCATGACCTCGCCGCTGCGGGGCCGACGCAGCCGCTCGAGGTCACCTCGACGCCGCCTACCTCTGTCTCGCACACATATTTTTGAAATTTTAAGAATTTTTTGCATATTCCTACTCAGAATCGTGAGTACTATCAACTCCACTATGAAATTAAAAGTGTCCTGTTCCTCTTACGCTACTTTTCTATGGGCACTTATATGAAAGTAGCGTAATGGAACATAAAAATTGTATGAAAATTTTGGGACACTTTTCATTTCCTAGTAGAATGAATAGTACTCTCGATTCTAAGGAGGAATATCCAAAAAATTCTTAAAATTTCAAAAACACGAAAACCAACAACGTTTTGTGAAAACGCCCACAAACGGCCTATCACAGAAATACGAGTTTAACACTGAAAGATATTGTTTATAAATATTAACATTTTTTTTCAGCCAGAAAGCCTGGTGGGCCAGGTGCACACCCCTTTGTTCCACATACATTTAACATTGCGGTAGAAACACACACATTAATATTTATGATAATCTTAACAAGTATACGAAATAGAGGAAATGCAAATGTTGTCAGTACCTAGCAGTAGAAGAATAACCTAAATTCTTCTTCGCCTTCTACTGGAACTAGTATGATTTTTTCGAGCTGGAGCTGGTTAGAACGCATAATATGCCCAAATAATTTAAGGATCTTCTCGTAGCAGATGGTTGAAACGTGCTTGGATTTGTTTAGCTCACACATTATGGACCTGTTTGTGCTCCTTGTGGCCTATTGGATTCTAAGCATTTTGCTCCAGCAGCACATCTCAAAAGCATCAATCTTGCATAATATAGGTTTTTCAGGGTTTTTCCCCTAGATTAGATAAATATTTAGTGTGATTAGTGTGATTACCTCTGAACGCTGTGGTACACCGTTTAGTGGCATATGCAGGTACAACAGTTAGGTTCCCCGACTGGCACCTGGAAAATAAGATGAGATCAAAGATAATAAATATAATCTTTCTTGATACATACTCGTACTATAAAATATTACGGTTTCACTCACGAATATGACTGTATTTAGTCACTATGTGCGACATGTGTTGGAGAGCCTAGGTCTCTATCTCCAAGCACTAAGAGTGTTACTGCTACTTGAACTGGTCCGTGGCGCGCTACTGCGACGAGCGCTACCGACAGTTATATTTTATAGAGCTCAAAGTTGTCGTTGGAGTAGCTACTCCATCGTTAAGCCTGCCTGCTCGCCAAACGTGTAATATTCTAAACATTTTTTTGTTTAATTGTACAGTCAGCGAAAATTTAATGATAATTATAGGCATGTGTCAATAGTTTCATATATTTTTAGCCCTGCTCACCTGCATAACGGCATCGTTTGAGGTACTAACATCGTTTTCTATTTGTGGGTCACCTGAAATATATAAACGGCTTATACGGGTCTCTAAATCATTGCGAACACTAGTAGGTAGCGCTGAATATCAATCAATTCGCAACTAATTTTTGCCATCATCTTCTGTCATAACGATTACCAAGTGAATGTTGACATTAGTTTAAAATTACTTTTTTTTAAATATGTAGATACCGACTGCGAACCTTCATAAACGCTTATAGTGCGGAATCTTAGTGAGGTAATGTATGTTGCGCATTGGTAGTATTTATCTAGAATTTTTTATCATTCTGTCACTTGAAATACTAGCTACGCAAATGCAGCGCATACTTTTATCGATATTTATATCGACAAAAGTTCATGATTAAAAGGATAAGCATAGATATATATCATATTATACTTGTAATATTAAAACAGATCAGGTTATACAGCAAGAATGTCGTAAACAAACAAAGTCATTTAATGTATATATATTTAGTGCGAATGGATACAAGTGACCAATTTGGGTATTGGATTTCAATGTCACTGTGTCATCTGATTCATCAAAATAATACATACAGTGGATAGTGTTGAATTTATAGCCTTACTAATGATCTATATATATATATATATATATATATATATATAGGCAGGACACTTATGGAGCCCATATCATACATATTCTTTTTTATTAGTTTAAAATTTTATACTTAAAAAAATGGCATACACCATCATCATCATCCTCGTAGCGTTTGTTCCGGCTGTTGCCATAGCTCAATTGTGCTTGGGGTCAGCTTGGCAACCTATTCCCAAGAATTAGCGTAGGTACCTACTAGTTTTAAATCTAGGTTTTAATGTAGGTGACCAGTGGGGCGCCTAATGTCATACTACGGATTTGACATTAAATTGCTTAATCAAGATAATATTTTAAAATTGATAGGCGCCTCCTTTTAATTCCGTTGATTACTTACTTGAATACGAGTATGAGTTCACTGACTCTGGCAGTCCAGACCCAGGGTAAGCCGATTCAAAATATATGCGAGGTTCAGGAGGTCCGGAGAAGCCACGAAGACCAGGGTATGCCTTATCGCCCTAGAAAATAATATACAGAAAACAAGTAACTACTAGCCACAAGTTACTTACTAAGTAAGTTATTTACTTTAAAACTTTATTGTAACAATATCCCAGCCAGTGCTGTCTCTATAGCCTAGGCATATAAGGATAAAACTGGGAATCCCAGATGATAAGCTGGAAAATTAATAAGTTTGTTTCTTATGGTGTTCTTAATTAAAGTTGTCTTAAAAATCTCGGAAAATCTCGTGTCTGAGCCGGAACTTATTCAAAGTCAAACGTCAAAAAAATCGTGTTGTTTAAAATATCAAGGTTTCTATGACTCCTATGATATTATGTATGTATATGTATATATCACTTTATTGCACGTAATCAAGTTTAAAAATATTACAACAGTGAAATAATATAAAAAAAAGATATGCACAAAGGCGAGCTTATCCCGATAGGCGATATTAATATGGGAAAGTCGTGCGACGCGTAATGTCTCATGCATTTTGTCATGCACTCAACTGTTTTCGAGATACATAGCGACACAGAGCGCGAGCACTCGAACGATACTCATTCCTTTTTTGGGGTGATAAAATTAGCTTATGCAAAGATCTGTGTGATTGTATCTGTCTATGCTTTAATTGAAATATTGCCTAGATTAGACGGGTAAAATGTTTAGTACAGTACCACTGACCGCTGCGAAGCACGGGGGCATCTGCAGTTACAAGTTGTAGTTTGACTGAGTGACATCTGAAAAATAAGAAGAGTTCAAAGTTGTCGTCAAAGTCCGAGTATGTAGGTAACTAGTTTATATGACTTATGTATATTCAAATGTCCTTATAATTAATGATCACTGACCCAGAGTGTTATGAAGAAATTATGAAATTAAACATGTTTTAAACTTTGGTAGGACAATAAGCGTGTATACTTAATTTGTTCCTTTTAGTTTTAATTTAGTTCTAGTTTTAATTTTATTCGCATTTTATTCCTTTAAATCTGAATAAAGCTTAGTAAGCTCTTTTTTATTTTTAAAAAAGAGTTTTTTTAATTAATAAGTAAATACCCGGCCAAGTGCGATTCGGACTTCTCGTCTTGAAGGTTCCGAAGGTCACACAATTTTAACAAACACCGAACATTGCTGTAACGACAAGAAAAATTGAATTGAGGGGCAGACTTTCACTTTGCCGTTGATAAACTGTTGTCTCCATACATCGACATAATTATGTTGGGATTAATTTTCCAATTGCGAATAAGTTTGTAATCGCAAAAAATGTGATGGAAGAGCAAATAAACGATTTTTAGTATTTACTTGTACTGTAAGCTGTTCCTAAATTTCATAATTTCTATGTCTTAATTTTCATATGTCCAAGGTCTTAATTTTCATATGTCTAAGATCTATGTATGTCTTAATTTTCATTTCAACTTGATAAATAGTACATTACTACAGAGGCCGGGAAGTCGGGGGTTGCCGGCTGAGTTATATAGACGGATAGTTACGAGGCTGGCAACCCCTTTTCACGCCGAGGTATGTATAGTGCTTTTCTCAAACATGCAATGAAATGAATATGAAAATTATCCAATTTTTTTCCGATATACGTAAGGCAAAAGTCTACTCGTAAACTTGTATTAATAATGTATATGGTGACTGAATAAATTCAGAACGTTACAGACAAATTTTCAAAAAAAAACAACAACACAACAACAACAACAACAACAACAAAAACAACAACAAAAACAAAAACGAAACAAAAACTAATACTACAACAAAAACAAAAACTAAAACTAAAAGAAAAACAAAAACCAAAACAAAAACAAAAACTAAAACAAAAACAGAAACAAAAACAGAAACAGAAACAGAAACAGGAACAGAAACTAAAACTAAAACTAAAACAAACACAAAAACAAAAAAAAAAGATGGTTATTGTTATTTTTTTATATGCATAAATAAATAGTGGCAGAATGTCAAATGAACCAAAAAGTAAATATCGCTTATAACCTTAAATGGCTGAATGGCATGATCCTGTGCCACGAACATATGTGGAATGGAAATTAAAAAAAAATACTTCCCGGCCTAGGCCTTCAATTTTATATGAAAATCGTTACCTGTTCTCTGGAGTTGATCCGCCCTAAGCGTGATACTTTGAAGCCTATTATGACGCACATACGAAGACATTTCATTGCATGTTTGAGAAAAGGGTATTTACAGACATACGAACATTAATCCTATACATCCTTGAACCTATTGGATAGGCACCCGCCCTTCTTCCCTTTTTAGGTACGGAAACTTTAAAAAGGACCTATAATAAATACTACTATTGAAAAAAGCATAACAAATAATACTGTCTAGTTGATGATAAATAAAATTGAACTGATTAAGTGTGTCGTGTGTGATTTATGCAAATCCCAAAGATAGGACCCATTTGACAACACTCGTAGTCCTCGGCATTAAGAAATAAGCGGTTTAGCTTTAGTTATTTCTGTTTGTCTGAGGTTCGATACATGTCATATACCTAGCATGACTTTTATCGCGGCAACCTTGGCAATACAAATAAAATAAATTAAATATTATTTTTAATTAAATTATTCAATAAACAGGTGAAAGAAAACTTACCCCCACAAGACACATCACAAAGAAACTCAATGCCAAAATACTCTTCATCGTGTTTCCTGTTCACGACGCGGTACACTGTACACTAATATCCTTTATTTACTAGTCACTGCTTTTAAGCATATTGGCAACGCAGGTAACTGTGCTGTGTTGGGCGTAATTAATTACTTATTGTAATTAATTACAAATTAAATTACAAGTAATTAAATCACATATATAATGTGGTAACGGATTTAAGGCCACTTTTTGTTTATGCAAAGTGTGCCAGAAGTCGACATAAAACAAAAGTACTAAAAAACCGTTTTGATTGATATTGATGTTGATAAAACAAAATATGTTTTTACCTTATATTTAGAAGAATGATCATTAAATTAATTATTAATATTATATTTATATTTTATATATTTACCTACTTTCTCAATTTTCTCCATTCAAATTCAAACTGATACAACCCTGTTTCAAGTGTTTCAATATGATTAATGAATGTTCATCTTTTTTCTTTTGGAGTCTGATCAATATTGATGTATTTATTTATGTTTCACTTAGTATATTTTGTAATTAAACTGTTCTAATAATCGAATGCTACAAAATCCCTGACTCGTACGCGCCGCGCCGCTGCTAAGTAAAACCAACGGCATCCACCCTCCACCATCTGCATGATTAATATTATATTCAAAAGCCAATGTTGCGCCAAATCATAACACAGCAAAAACAAATCATACTACCTAAGAAAAAAACGTAAAAAATAAAATAAAATAAACATTAAAAAAGAAGAGATATCGAATTACATATAAAAGTAATTGAACAAAGAAAGTAACTCGCAATTCTAAATTACCTGTAATTTCAATTATCGCAATGATATGTAATTCCAATAATGTATAATTGAACTCCATGTTATTTAATAAGTAGGTAATTAATTACAAAAATAGTAATGTATTACGCCCAACACTAGGTTATCTGCATTGCCAATATGTTTAAAAGAAGTCGTTAGTAAATAAAACCACCATATTATTTAGTCTACTCTTCATCAACAACGACTTGATCGGGAAGCGCAATGAAGAGTATTTTGCTGTTGAGTTTCTTCGTGATCTGCCTTGTAGGGGTAAGTTATCTTTCACCTGTTTTATTGTATTGCCATTGTCAAGTTTGCCGCAATAAACATTAATGATATATGACGATACTTATGTATCTATCCCGTGACAGGGAAATAACTAAAGTTTAACAACTAATTCACCTACCTCCGAGACTACGAGTGCAGACAAATAATCCTAACTTCGGTATTTACGTAAAACATACGACACATTTCAGTTTAATTTTATTTATCGTAATTAAACTTACGTTTGGTTATTAAACTCAGTTTCATTTGGTAGGTGCGTATTTATATTTATTCTGCTACCAAATATAAAAAAGTTTTCTGTATAAACCCCTGGTCAGTGATCATCAATTTGTGATGCCATTTGAATACGAATAACGTTAGGTACCTACTCTGACTGTGATGTCAACTTTGATTTTGTCTTTTTGCAGGTGTCGTTCAGTCAAACTACAACTTGTACCTGCACATGCAACGGTGTACCGAAGATTCCAGAGGTAATGTACACTATGTACATATTCATCCGTCTAATGATTTTCGTACAATACTTTTATTACCCAAAAAAGGGATAAGTAGGTAAGTATAGTTTTTGCTTATAGCGATAGATTTAATTGTGTTTATTTTGCCAAGCAGTGTATTATTTTAGTGTAGTGTCATCTTTTTTTTATGAGTTCAGTGTCCACATACGATTTTTATCTGTTTTTTTCCAAAATGTACTGGAATGACAATTCGAATCGACTGCACAATTTCTACTCGTATTAAGTACCTGATTTTGTGTTGAAATAACAGTTTTATTTGGCAGGTTAGGTAGTAAATTGGGATTCCACTTAGTTTTGTACTAACATGACTGTCGAATTGGGCAGATTGGGTCAGATTGGCGCAGATCGAGTTGATATTAGTAGCAGTAGAAAAAACAAAGATTAGATAAGCTAATAAGACTATTGTCTACACAGGTTGTTCAGAATTGTAACTAAATTTGCGGACAATACCTGCATACTATGTTTCTATATTAATTTAGTTTTTGTAATGCATATTAGATATTGTTTTTTTTTGTGTCTGTGTTAAATAACTGTAGTTGTGTATCATTTATTATTTGATTGTTTGCAACCCGTTTTGGAAGTTCAGTAACCTATGTGAGAAATTAGACCTCATTATATTTTTAACCGACTTCAAAAAAGGAGGAGGTTCTCAATTCGACTGTTTTTTTTTAATATTTTTTTTTTATGTATGTTACTCCATATCTCCGTGAATCGTGAACCGATTTTCAACATTTTTTTTTAATCGAACAGGTATAACCCCTAGATGGTCCCATTGTCACCAAGTCAGGGTCTGATGATGGGATCCTGGAGAAATCGAGGGAACTCTTCAACTATTATAGGCACACCTATAGTGATTTCACTATTTTTTACAGCAACTCGGCCACTTCCTCTTGGAATAGCGGATCCTAAGTGAAGTCGGTTCTTTTTTTGTTTTAAATTATCATATGTGTCCACACAAATAGAAAAAATCGTAAACATCTAAATTTATGCCAGAATGTTCACGATCGTATCCCTCCCGGTAAGATTCGGTGGTCTTGGTCTATAAAAAATCTTTAGCGTTGCCCTGCCGGCGTTCCTGTCTTCGGTGCACAGTACGTTATCTCTAAACATCGGTATCAACGTTCAAATTTCGTGGCAATGTACGGTTGGCAGAAAAATAAATACAAACAAATCACTTAGTATTTTTAACCTTTATTTTGTATATGTAAATAAAAAAGCCCCTAAATAGTACATTTCCTAATTAGGGTGGTAAAACAAAGAAAGGCCGCGCAATCGCAATTGTTGCGGCCCAAGCTGCAAGCGAGGGACGTAATTATGCGATCGAGGGCTTTCTTTATTACCTCCCGTGTTGGAAAAATATGTGCACATTTGGCCAGAAAGCGGCTCTATCCGTACGCGTAGCGTGCGGAAAAAGCCACTTCATGTCCAGGTGTGGCATACAATATTTTACGAGTTAGAATAGATCACTAAAATTTGTTCCATAGATTTTGCTGTCAATCTTTGACGTCTGTAAGAATATATCCATTTTAAATGACTAAAAGATCTTTCCACGCTGACTGAGGTAATAGGAAGGTATGTCAAGCATTGAAAATTTTGCACACAGTTTTTATTTACACTTTCTGGTATTTCAGCCTCGTTGTTTTTAGATAGTTGGTTAATTATTTGTACAGTCTTATAACCAGGATTTTTCTTTAATACACTTTTTAATTTAAAATAAACTTTTCTGGCATTTTGATGTAACCTTAACGTTGATATTTTTTTTTGCAAACCATGAACAATGTTTAATGATTAGGCTGAAATACCAGAAAGTGTAAATAAAAACTGTGTGCAAAATTTTCAATGCTTGACATACCTTCCTATTACCTCAGTCAGCGTGGAAAGACCTTTTAGTCATTTAAAATGGATATATTCTTACAGACGTCAAAGATTGACAGCAAAATCTATGGAACAAATTTTAGTGATCTATTCTAACTCGTAAAATATTGTATGCCACACCTGGACATAAAGTGGCTTTTTCCGCACGCTACGCGTACGGATAGAGCCGCTTTCTGGCCAAATGTGCACATATTTTTCCAACACGGGAGGTAATAAAGAAAGCCCTCGATCGCATAATTACGTCCCTCGCTTGCAGCTTGGGCCGCAACAATTGCGATTGCGCGGCCTTTCTTTGTTTTACCACCCTAATTAGGAAATGTACTATTTAGGGGCTTTTTTATTTACATATACAAAATAAAGGTTAAAAATACTAAGTGATTTGTTTGTATTTATTTTTCTGCCAACCGTACATTGCCACGAAATTTGAACGTTGATACCGATGTTTCTTATCTCTCACTGGAAAAATACTCAATCCGTCACTCTGTGGCTGTGAGAAAGCGTACTTGTCTGAAGCTGGGGTCGCCTGGAGACTGACCTGCCCAGGGGAGGATCCGCCTTTCAACAAAAACAGTCAAAAACTTTGGGAAGGACCGATCTGCCAGCGGGCACAAAAAGATCTATTAAATTCCGCTACAGATTTATCTGATAGAGCCTGCTTATTAGCAATCTCGGAAAAGGATTCAGAGCACTGGCTCAATGCCTACCCCTCGGCTACTTATGGAAACCTTCTCGAGCCGTCGGCTTGCGTCTCTGGGCTAATTTAGTAGTCCCACATCGCTGTCACTGTGTACAGTGTCCACTAGTGTACAGTGAACCTGCTGGGGCACCACGGCCTCGCCTCGCCTGTCCTAAGAGCGCGGGCCGCCTGTCCCGCCACGCCAGCCTCAACGACATCATCCGTCGGGCTCTGGTTAGCGCCAATGTGCCGGCTACATTAGAGCCCCATGGCCTGGTTGTACGGAGAATTTTTTTTACTAGAAACAAGTAAAAAATAGTAATTCCCAGGACAAGTAAACGTTTACTAAAAACAAGTAAACCCTTTCCTTGTTTTTAGTAAACCCTTTCCTTGTTTTTAGTAAACCCTTTCCTTGTTTTTAGTAAACCCTTTCCTTGTTTTTAGTAAAGTTTACTTGTTTTTAGTAAACTTTAACTTGTTTTTAGTAAACTTTTCCTTGTTTTTAGTAAACGTTTACTTGTCCTGGGAATTACCTAAATTTTTTTACTTGTTTCTAGTTAAAAAAATCTCCGTATGATGACGGCAAGAGACCCGACGTGATGACTCTTGTGCCTTGGCAACAGGGACGGCCTTTATTTTGGGATGCCACATGTGTGGATACCCTAGCGCCGTCCCACCCGGGCACAACTTCGTTGAGGGCAGGCGGGGCTGCATCCACTGCAGAGTCTGCTCAGCGTCGAAAATACGCTTCATTAGGCGACAGCTACATATTTGCGCCTTTTGCAGTGGAGACACTTGGCCCATGGGGACCGGAAGCAGTCAAGTTGTTCAAAAAGCTATGTCATCCGTGCCTCCTGTGACCGCAGGGCTGGCTCGTTCCTCGTCCAGCGAATTAGTGTCGCCATCCAGCGAGGCAACTCAGCCAGCGTTCCAAAAACAAATGTCATATTGGAATGCAATACTTTTTATAAACCTTGCAAGTGTACCTAGGCAATTTACACAGGTTGTAATAATGAAAACGATTTTCCTAAATTTGACTAACTTATACTGTTCCGATTTTTTTTTCCATACACTGAAATAATCCTCTAATGAAATTGACTAGATCAGCGTCAAAAATTTTTTTTATCAAAATTATAAATTTTTAGGGACAACTCACACTTGACCAAAATTTTGACTATACCAAATTTTTTTTCTCAAAAAAATTACCTAATGTTTCCTAAGACAGTTTTCCTGCATCTCCTATACTTTAGGATTTCCCCATACTGGCCCACTTAAAAGAAACATAGTTCAGGTACCAATAGTTTTTCAGTTAGGTCTAGATATTTTATTTATTTTATTTTATTTTATATCAATAGGTACAATAACATAATATAGGTAAACATCATTATAAAATATTTCTTACATAAACAACTTGTACATTACTTATATTACTATTACAATTGTACACAACATTTTAGTGGAATAATTATTAAGCTAAAAGCAAGTTTGACTTTAATATCTTCTACTTTAAAAATAGATAAGATAAAAATAGATACTTTAAGAATAGAATATGGTTATATTATAAGTTGTGTATTTATATTTTTTTACACTTTATAATTGTTTTGTGGAATAAAGTATACCGTACCCATTCAGTTATAATAATATTGTTTACAATAACAAAATTAATCTTCTAAGTGTGAATAAAAAAAATATATTTTTTGAACATTAATTAGACATTTGCATCATTATTATATAAATTGTGATGCCATTTGAATACATATAACGTAGGTAATCTGACTCTGACGACGACTTAGATCTCATCTTATTTTGCAGGTGAAAGATAACTGTTGTTGGTGCGAATGCGGCAGGAGAGCGCAGCACTCACTGGTAATGTTACACTTAATATGTATCCATCTAATCTATGGAACATTCCACTTCAGAGTCGCCAGGACGCTCGCGTTTCCATACAAACGTAGTTTAGCTCTCATTTTAAAACGACATGCTTTAGAACCACGAAATTTGGCATGGGCATTCTAGTAGTACAGATCTATGTCGGTAATTCGTTTTTGTTGCTTAAAATTGTAATACAAAGAAAATACAGCCAGATACAGATTTACACAGAAAACTTATTTTTGCTAGCGAGCTGAACTACGTTTGTATGGGGACGCGAGTTCACGCGAGCGTCCTGGCGACTCTTAATGCATGGACAGATCGAATCACATTGTCTGTTTCTTACACTAGTTCTATTCCTTCAAAAAAAGGAATGAGAATAATTTGTTCTTCTACCGCTACTAACAATTTTTGCTCACAAATATGTGTGTAATATTTTATGTGTTATCACAATATTAAATAATGAAAGACCATTTGGCGCACCATAATACAGGTAGAAAAGTATATTTTAGAGGCAAAATATGTTGTACGAACCCGTCTGTTCGCACTGTCAAGATGGCAGATGTATGTCAGAACCTATGTCAGATGATGCAGGATAAATAATCAAATGTCAGGAATAATGTCAGAATAATTCAAACATCATTGAAACTTTGTTTATTAACTTTATCTTGGCATTAGAAATGAGGATCTGCCGAGACTTATCAAAATTTAGTAGCCCTACCCCCAAAAAATTCAAGAAGATGCTCCTTAACACTTACTTTCTATGAAATTAATTTAAATATTATCAGTATAGACATTTTTGAGTTTTTGACCTTTTGAGCCATTTTCAAAAAGTTTTTCCATATGGAGATACGCTGTTTTGGCAATACTTCATTCTTGTTTCATCGAAGGTACGGAACCCTCTATGTATTATGCATGGTCCGACACGCATTTGGCCGGTTTTTAGGGTCCCCTCCCCCCATAAGGTGTAGGACCCCTAAATTTTTGTAGGACTCAGCAGTTCCTCATTTCTAGTGTCAAGAACTCAAGATAAAGTTATGAACAAAATTTCATTGATGTACATAATTTGCCGCCAAACTGGCATATGTATTCTTATTTTGCAGGTTTTATGAACGCAAATGTACTTTACGTCACTCTGGGCGGTAAGTGAGATTTGCCGCCCACGGGCGCAGCGGCAAATCTCACTTCACACCCAGGAGAAGACGTAAAATTGTATACGCACCACAGGCGGTAATAAAGAAGGCCTCAGATCGCTTGTTTATGGCCCTTACCTTTGGTTCGGGCCACAAATGCCCGCGATCTGAACCGTTCTTTATTTTACCGCCCTAGGTACCTAATGTACTATATTATATACAAGATGGTCAAAAATAACTAAATTCCCGTTGGCTGTAAGGTTTTGGGACGTTACATACTCTTAAAAAGAAAGAAAACTTAGGGGAAATAATTCGTGTATAGCTGAATTTTGGTATAGTTGTAGACAAAGGTGTCTTACACAACATACCAAAAGTACTCGTGGTTAGGGGCGCCGCTAACGAGGAGAGGGGGGTGTAAAGTCCCCAGTCTGTCCGTTCACGGCTTTGCGCAGTGATGGTTAGTACTAGAATAGTTCAACTTCGTATGAGTATGTGTTTTGAACACGCAGACAAAGTTATGAAACAAAATCTGAAAAAATGTTTTTTTTAGGGTACCTCCCAAACACATGAAGTGGGGGGTAAATTCTGTTTTTTAATCCTTTACACCCCCCTCTCCCCGTTAGCGGCACCCCTATCCCTGGGTACTTTTAGTATGTTGTGTAAGACACCTTTATCTACAACTTCACCAAAATTCAGCTATACACGAATTATTTCTCCTATTGAGCAGTTAGTGGGCTTCCTTCGGTGAGCTATCACTGCCGCCGCTCAATGGCTATGCAAAAGTCCGAAAATCAAATCGAATCCAAAACTATCTATTTATGGAGGATTAGTAGCGTCCGAAAACCTAACAGCCAACGGGAATTTAGTTATTTTTTGGTGACTCTGTATATTTATGAAAAACTTCCTTAAGGGCAGATTTACACTTGTGAGTTTTGCTTACGTAAGTACTTAGGGACCCAGCTATTGGCTAAAATGCAACTAGAATCAGATGATGATATTTGTCTTAGTGTTAAGACTGCCGTTTTTGGCCGTTTGTACTTTACGCTCTAATTAATCTGTTTTCGTAGTTGTTTGTGGACAAAAATACTGTAAGCAGATTATTTGGGTACCTTCTTGTTAGTCGAACTCGCGGAGCGTAAGCGAAGCGAGTTCATACAAACAACTCAGACCGAACTGTCACCTGGCTACTGAGACGTCTCGGCATTTGGATGGCTTTTTGATTTCGATAGTTTGTCTGACGATAACTTTAGTAACGTTTTTCTGATCTTTATGAAATTTCTTGGGGCTGTAGCAGAGATACATAAAATTTGTAAGTTCGTATATGAGCAGGATCGATCAAGTGGTTATGGAGCTAGAAGGAGAAAAAGAATCCTCTTTAGGGTCTTGTTATATTGGTCAACTCGTTTGCAAGTAAATCGCGAGTTCTCAGTTCGAGGCGGAGTACTAGTATTACTAAATTAAAACGAAAAAGACAGAGATTAGAGTCAGACACTGTCGACTGTATTATCTTAGTATTATATTTTAATGAAGTTACTTTGTGTGTTTTTTTTCCTAAATTAAAACTTTATTTACGGAAGTAACATAACTAGGGCAAAAGTACATTTAAATAAACTTAAATAGATGTCATATACTTATTAAACACTATTGTTTATTTAGTACTTAGTGGGGCCTTGGTATTTACTGTAATGGTTTGGCTAACTGATTTGTGAAAGTAAATAACATTAAGTATAAAAAAATTATTTAACATGTGAAGGGTACACGGAAAGAACATGTCTAGTCCCTTTTTTCGTAAAATGAGATTTTTGTATCAAAATGTAGAGCTTGCAATGAACTATTAGCAGAAACTTCTGTAACAGCTGGAATTTTTAACATAAATCCACTTTTTACTTCATAAAAACCATCTAGTTACGAAAATAGTATGGTTAATTGAATCGTTCCAAACTTTGAAACCGCTATAACTCAAAATATTGTCAAAGTGACTAGACATGTTCTTTCCGTGTACCCTTCATGTATTGTGTTTAGTACCTGGTCTACTTATAGTACTTATTTGTTTCCTGTAAGTAAATTACGTTCTAGGGTGAAAAAGGATACTCTGCACCTCGTGGGTTCCCCGGAGCTCCTGGACCTGGCACATATTCTGAATTGGCTTACCCTGGGTCTGGACTTCCAGCATCAATGGTCCCGTTCTCGCATCCAAGTAAGAAACGGAATTATAAGGTGTCTTGTCTTAGGACACATAACGTTGGAAACTAAAATACACCCCATAGGCAAAAAATCTGTAAACGTGATGTGATGTGTATGGTTTCGAAATAAAAGATAACATCACAACACCAAGATAAAAATATTACGCGAATATTGAAATTTAAAATTCGCAGCTTATATACATTCACTTTTTCGTCGGACGCTTTTTGGTGCAGGGAACAGAAAAATAATAACACGTACCTTCCTCTGTTCTTCTTACGAAAAAGATGTAGACAAAAAAAATTAAACTCTTTATTTATTTCAGGTCGCGTACGATCCGAAACCGATGGTACTTCAAACGACGACGACGTGCAGTGAGCAGAGCTAAGAATATATTATATAAATGGTAATCAACTTTATGACGCTTTTTCATTAAATTTTTATACACTTTTGGTTGATTTTAATAAATAATGTTTCCCAATAAATCTTATAGACGAAGAGTAGAAAGGCCGTTGGCAACAACATACCTCATCGAGTAGCAGGATTCGGACTAGGTATCTAAGTATAAGTAGGGCAAATGCTTGGTAAAAATTGTGTACCTGATGGTAGTCAGAGCCAAACTTATTTTGCTTCCTTGGATGGGACACATTTAATAGATGCTGATAGTATTCTTCCCATCTAGCGTTGTTGTGAGAATATTTTTATTTTATTTTTTTGTTTCGAATGTAATTAACACATAGTCTTACCCTCCTATTTAATATGCTTTTTACCTCTTTTTCTCCCCAGTACCTTTCGGGGCAATTTAAATTTTTGGCTGAAGGCAGTGGCCACCGTCTGTGGTCGAGTGCGAACCTGTCACTCACCATCCCGCCTCACAAAAATCCTGGCTACAGCAAATCGTTTGCGGTGGGCTCAGTCAAACTCTGGAACAGGTTACCTGTTTTGCTTAGACAGTCACAGTCGGTTGCGTCGCTCAAGGAGAACCTAAGGAAGTTGTGGTTCCTGACTCTGATTAATTTGTTGCTATTATTTTGTATTTGTCTTAGGTGTTCCTTTTCTGTTTTTATTATTATTGTCTCTTCACTCCTCTCTGGTGTAACATATATGCTTATCCTTATCCTATAATTTTGTATTTATGTATTGTATAGTATCTATCTTTCTGGTACCATGTTGTACATGTTGCCGCATTTGTCTACCTTTATTTACTTCTTTTCTCATCTACTCAAAGGTTAACTGGAAGAGATCCCTTAAAGGGATAAGTTCGCCTTTGTACTTGCGTTTTCCTATTATTATATTGTTTTTGACTTGTTTTTGTACAATAAAGAGTTTTCACATTACATTACATTACATTAACTGTGTTGTAATCCTTCGAATTGTTATATCTATAGTTCTTGCGATTTTTATACATAGGTATCTTTTTTTTTATAAAACGACGGTGGCAAACAAGCATACGGGCCACCTGATGGTAAGCAGCTACCGTAGCCTATGGACGCTTGCAACTCCAGAGGTGTCACATGCGCGTTGCCGACCCTTTAAAGGACCATTCACTGAGTTGACGGCTAAAGGAACAAGAGAGGTCCCTCAACACACTGGGTCCTCTTTGAGGTCTTTGGCAACCTTACTCACCAGCAGGAACACAACACTTTGAGTAGGGTCTAGTGCTATTTGGTGGTGGTTTTCTGTAAGGTGGAGGTACTTCCCCAGTCGGGCTCTGCTCCAGATTTGAGCGAGATGACATCTCCCTCGGATTCGGCAAATTCTAACTGTTCGTAGAGATTACGGTCAGATTCACACCATAGACTTAATAGATATAATAGACGGCCATAGTCTAAGAACTTTTTGAAGTTCCAAGTATTCAGCGCCATCGCCATCTAGTTGAGAGCAACCTAAAGATAGCCAAAATGTTAAATGAAATATCAGCTGTCATCAGTGACGCCTAGTGTACTACTAGTACGCTATTCGTTACTAGATGGAGGTGACATTTCCTTTTACATGGCTCTAAGATATATGGCGTGATAGACTTAATCTTCGAAAAGTTCTTAAGCTGTGCTGCTCTATTATATAAGTTACAGATGTAGTGAATAATCCTTTCCTTTCGTATTTTATCGGAAATGTTCGTTTTTGTCTTACACTGAGATGTAAGACAAAAACGAACATTTTTATTATTCACTACATCTGTACTCTATGTTAACACTTAGCAATAACAACTTATAGCTTGGCAGTTTTTTTGGCTTACTTAAACAGATCAGTTCAGTCTGATATCCTGAGGTTTGCCATTTCTTGAAGTGCTCTTTCTTGGTTGTGTCTGCCTGCTTGACACTGTCTTGCCACCAGTGAGCATCTTTGAAGGACCTTTTCTTGGCTTTGTGCGGCCGAGATATTTTTCAGCAGAAGGGTTTAAACCCCACCCCACAGATCCCCTGCCGTGCCATATTAGGTACTCATAGAATTTAGTTTTTTGGGACTGTTTTAGTAAGTTGCTATCCATTTGTGTGTTGCTCCGACCGTCGCTTGAGAGGTACGCCCTAGCATTTTAATCGCTCTTCCTTTGGTTTACTATCATAAGTAGTGGCTATGAGTTTTATGGCCGGCTGCCGCTTGACGCCAAGACAGTAGCTCTCCTGGAGAGTTGTGGGTGCCGCCGTTGGACCATGCAGACTCATCCGCCGCCAACCCTACACACACCCTACACTTCCCTGCCTGAAGGTGTAGCTCTAGTGCAGCCTGGTACTCCAGTACTCAGAGGCAGCCGTACACTAGGATTTTGCCACTTCCGCCTGCTCCGCCGTACTGATGATTATCACCTCCGCCTTCGCAGCCGTTGAGGTCTTCACCCGATAACCTGGGCACGGGTTCTATGTTATACCCCATGGAGCTGGGTCCCCACCCGAACTTAGCCACCTACTCATTACGGCCTACTGAAATGAGAGGTGCCCACCTCCGCGACACGGACACGCCGGGCCGGAGTTACCCTTGTACCGTGGGGGACAGAGAAGATGAGTCTGCCCGCCCAGAGGCCGGATTAATGCCTCCCGGATGCAAGAAAACTAATGGTGATGGGATCCCCTTTTGCATTAGATCTTAGGACCCGTAGGTAATTTTAGGAAGGGGAGCTCCCTACATTTATAGTGCTGTGGGGGTAAAAAGGGGGAGGTTTATTTGCGCGTGACATAAAATTAAGCATTAGCAACATACTTCAAAGGCAAGTGTTGTAGATAATTTTTATGGAGAATATATTTTCCATTTAAAGTTTTGTGGTAACTTCAACATTTTTAAGGTACCGTGGTGACTACGAAGCCAACAAGGAACCCTTATAGACTAAGCTTAGGTAGTTAGTCACCCTACCTAATCGGGTAGCAAGATATGGCATATATAGCAAGATGTAGCGTAAAAAATTATGCCTATTCGTTAGGGGTTTCATGAGCCAAACCTGGAGCATTCGGAATGCAGCCAACTTTGTCTTCGAACGAAAAACTCATGCATGTGGTACCGTAGAACGTAGAAATGGCCCTAGGTGATGATTTAAATGAGCTTTTAAAGATATTTTTGGATGAAACTATTAGTTTCGTAAATAATAGCACTGAAAGTTCAAAAAAGGGCGTCCCCCATCTAACTTTAGACCGTGGATCCAAAAAAAATTAACAAGAAATTATTCAATTTTTTTGGATCCACGGTTTTAAAGTTAGAAGTGAAAAAAGAAGAGAGGAGAGGAGAGGAGTGAAGTGAGTGGAAGTGAGGCTTTCAATAAAAACTACATAATATATATTGAATAAAATCGGAGGAGCCGTTTCTGAGTTATCACTCAAATACACGGAAAAATAGCTTCCGGGATATTCTAAATCCAAGACATAATATTATCTTGATAATATTTCCTCGTGAAAAGTGTGTATTTCCTTTGCCAAAAATATGATTCTTCGCTTAATAAAAACACGTTATCTTAAAATATAAATAAACAATGTATTGTTCCAAGAGTGTATTGAGTAAATAAGAGTTGATTGTACTTTAACTTGAGTAAACAAGTATTATCTTAGGTAAAAGAAGACTAGAAAATCTGTAAGAATATTATTCTTTTCGTTATATTTAAAACTATACTTTTTTTGATAAAGGAAATAAATACATGTCACGAGGAAATATTTTCGACTTAATATAATTTTGTCTTAGATTGAGAATATTCCGGAAGCTTTTTTTCCATGTACGCACAGTGAATGGTCGTACCTGCCCGATAGTAAAATGACGTAAGCGCCGCTAAATATTCCTTAATAAACGAACTTTTCACTGGTGCTTTAATATGGCATTTAAGCAGTTCTTATGAAATCTTGTCATAAACCTTTGTTTCATACTAAGTATACCAAATACAGAATAGTAATTTTCAGTAAGTGTGGACCCAACCTAATAATAATTTTTTTACTCACTGGGGAATAGAAAGACTTTTAATATTATAAAAGGAATTTTCATCATCATTATTTTCCATACAATTAGTACCTACACCACGGACAAATAGGATAATATGGAAAGCAACAATAATTTGGCCGTTTTTAGTAATAATCGTAAAGTTAGTCTATTGACCAGAAAAAAATGTCAAAAGGAAGAATTGATTTCTGATGACATGACATTCGAGACGAAACGTGCGCTATCTATATAGGTGTAGATTTGTTTCAAGTAGGTACAAGGAGCTGTTTACCTTCTTAAGTATTTTAGATGACGCAATCTGGGGCATTGGACCTATTGTGAAACAAAGGAAGGTCAAAAAGTTAAGCCGCAATGACTTTCCTGTTAATATGAATGTTGTATGACAAATAAAGTATGTACAGTCGCCATCAAATATATCGGAGCGGCCAAGGTGGTCACAAACATCTGAACAACGCCTCTATTGTCACGGCAATAAAGTGCATGCTCATATATATTCGAGTACGTTGGCCGCTCCGATATATTTGATGGCGACTGTACATATGTATGTACAGTCGCCATCAAATATATCGGAGCGGCCAAGGTGGTCACAAACATCTGAACAACGCCTCTATTGTCACGGCAATAAAGTGCATGCTCATATATATTCGAGTACGTTGGCCGCTCCGATATATTTGATGGCGACTGTACATATGTATGTACAGTCACGGACTTTAATTGTTGGGCCATTTACGGTTCAAGCTATTTTATTTTCTTTAATACTAACTTTATGCAATGTCCATTATAAATTGAACCCTAAACTACCGTATATATAAGCATAAAGAAGCTATAGACATCTCGTATAAGAATATAAGGGTAATTTGCAGAAAAAATGTACCTTTACTTAGTCCCAACTGTCCCAAAATTTACGTACAAAAAATTCGTGACGTTCATAAAAAAATGTAACGAAACTGATAATTTCTCAGTTTCGTTACACTTTTTTTATGAACGTCACGAATTTTTTGTATGTAAAATTTGGGACAGTTGGGTCATTTTTTTTATTCTATCAGACTCGATAGAGCTCATGATTCTGCATGCGATAGACTTAAAATATATATGAAAAAAAAAGTAAAGGTACATTTTTTCTGCAAATTACCCATAATTTAAAATCAAATAGAACCGACTTCACCTAGACTCCACCTTTCCAAAAGGAAATGCCCGAGATGCTGTAAAAAATATTAAAAGTCCTGTAAACTCTTTTTTCTATTTCGCTTAATTTTTGATATTATTTTGCAGTAACTAACAGAACTTTAATTAGTTTGTATAAGTCTCGCGACATGTTTCGGAGAGCCTAGGTCTCCATCTTCAAGCACTAGGAGTGCTACTTGAACCGGCCCGTCGCTCACAGCCGGCCGGCAGCGCGACGTGCAGCAGTGCGCGACGGGCCGGTTCAAGTAGCACTCCTAGTGCTTGAAGATGGAGACCTAGGCTCTCTGAAACATGTCGCGAGACTCGCGAGACGTGACTAAAGTGCCGTGAGTTAACCGTGTTATTTTATAATATTAGTTTGTATAAGTATTTTATAAGCACGTTTGTTTTTTAATAGGGTACTTTCCAGTGGATAAACTTAATTGCATTCATAAAATGAACATTTTAAAAATACACGGGATAAGCCAAGTGTAACAATGGTTAAAACTTTTATAAAGGAAATGTATTGATCATATAGTATTGTGACGTCACAATGTTAGTCTCCCGTATAAACTTCAAATAACAAATCGTTTTGACGTTTCTAAAAGAGTAGCTGATTTGACTTCATAGGAAAGTAGCCTATTGTGTAAGTGAGGCGTTGTTTTTATTTTATGCTTTATTTATAAATAATTTACCTTAATCTATCACCTATTTCGCGATTTTTGCTTGGAGAGGTGAAAAGAGTAAGGATTTTATTGATTAAAATTAAGTTATTCTAATTTGTCTAATATACCAAAACGTTGGAAAACGAGTCGTCTGAGGAATAAATGAAACATTGTTTTTTCACTTTCATATATATATTTTAAAGGAGAGTATTGATTTAGCTAGATCAATTTTATGTAAAATTACCGAAGTTTAGGGGATATTTTTGGAAACTATACTTCATGCTTTAATCAGATAATATAAAAGATATTGGGGGCCATAAAAAAATATAATATTTCTCCAGGTTCCCATCATCAGACCCTGACCTAGTTGCAATGGGACCAACTTTGAAGTATACTCTTTCAATCTTAAAGCAAATCAAATTATTTTGTTGAATATTTTTGGTTTTGCAGTTTTTATGTAGGGACACTACTATAGGTATTTATAAAATATAAACTGAAATAGATGTTATATACTTCAGAAAAAGTGACCAAGCCCTCCGGTGTCCGGTGTCGGTAGCCGTTTCAAATTCAGTACACGGAAAAAAAAGCTTCCGGGATATTCTCAATCTAAAACATTATTTTATTATGTTGAAAATATTTCCTCGTGACAAGCATTTATTTCCTTTAACGAAAATAAAATAAAGTTTTGAATATAACGAAGCGACTATATTCTTACAGATTTTCTAGTTTTCTTTTACCTAAGATAATACTTGTTTGATTAAAGTACAATCTCTCTCAATCAATATACTCTTGAAACAATACATTTTAGTATTTCTATTTTAAGAATACGTGGTTTTATTAAGCGAAGAATCATATTTTTGATAATGGAAATAAATACTTGTCATGAGGAAATATTTCCAAGATAATAATAATGTCTTGGATTGAGAATATCCCGGAAGCTTTTTTTTCCGTGTAGGTGACCGGGTGGTCTAGTGGTCAGGGCATCAGCCGCGATAGCTGAAGACGCCAGTTCAAATCTGGCCTCGGACACTCCGGTGTCTCTGGTCACGTTGTGGGTCTTGGTCACTTTTTCTGAAGTATATAAGTACATCTATATATTTCAGTTTATAATCTGTTTCAAAAAAAAAAGAATTTTCCAAATGGGTCCAGCCGTCCTCGAATAATCGGTGAACATACATAAAAAAACAGCAAATAAAAACAAAGATCCCGACGAATTGAGTAGGTACTTAGGAGGAGGCTCCTTCGAAATCTTGAAGTCGGTTGAAAACAAAAATCCCGACTAATTGAGAACCTCCTCCTTCGAAATCTTGAAGTCCGTTGAAAATACTAATACGTTTCTGTCGTAGTAAGCAAAAGTTTGTGTAGGAATATAGTGAAATAAAGAAAAGTATAATTACATTAATTACACTTAACTACTAACCTAGTAACTATGTCTAGTGTGCATCTTGCCTTATGATAGTTGCTTGAACCGGTTCAATGCATGCTCGTCGCGAACAACTGCGCTGCGCGTGATTGTTTGTTACAATATGAATTGAAAAATACCGACATAAATTTTTATTATAAGTAAATGTTATGCTCGCTTGTGGTTTACTTGTAATTAATGTTTTTAGGGTTCCGTACCTCAAAAGGAAAAAAAACGGAACCCTTACAGGATCACTTTGTTGTCCGTCTGTCTGTCTGTCTGTCTGTCTGTCGGTCTGTCTGTCTGTCTGTCAAGACCATTTTTCTCAGGAACGCATGGAGGTATCAAGCTGAAATTTATACCAAATACTTAGGTCTATTGTCCCTTGAAGCTGTGAAAAAATCAAACTTAAAAGCCAACGCAATCAAAAGATACAGTCGTTTATGCTGCAAATTTTAGAGTTTTCGGCACTTGCAAAACCTACTTCCCATGAACTCAGAAACTTGAAATTTGGCACGAAGCAACGTCATATAGCATAGACAAAGGAAAAATTATAAAAAGTAGACATTTTTAGTAAAATCATACAAAAATATATATTTAAAATTTTAAACGTACTACCTTTTTCCTCGTAAACGCGTGAAGTTATTAAGTTGAAATTCATGTCAAATACTCAGGGCTATAGGACTTTTCAGATGTAGCAAAACCAAATTTTTATTTCAACGCAATCAAAAGAAATAGCAATTTAAGTTGCATATTTTGAAACTGAGTACTCGCAAGAAACTCAAAACCTAAAGGGTACTTCCCGTAAACTCAGAAACTTGAAACTTGGCACGAAAAAACTTCATGTAGCACAGACAAAGGAAAAATTACGAAAAGTACAATTTTTTAGTAAAATCATACAAAAAATATATTTTAAATTTTAAACTTACTACCATTTTCCTCGTAAACGCGTGAAGTTATTAAATTGAAATTCATGTCAAATACTCAGGGCTATAGTACCTTTCAGATGTAGCAAAACCAAATCTTTAAGTCAACGCAATCAAAAGGAATAGCAATTTAAGTTGCATATTTGGAAACTGAGTACTCGCGAGAAACTCAAAACCTAAAGGGTACTTCCCGCAAGCTCAGAATCTTTAAACTTGGCACGAAGTAACGTCATATAGCACAGACAAAGGAAGAATTATAAAAAGTAGACATTTTTAGTAGAATCATACAAAAAATATTTTTTTAAATTTTAAACTTACTACCTTTTTCCTCGTAAACGCGTAAAGGTATTAAATTGAAATTCATATCAAATACTCAGGTCTATTATATCTTTCAGCTGTGGCAAAAACAAACTTTCATGTCAACGCAATCAAAAGAAATAGCAATTTAAGTTGCATATTTTGGAGATGAGTACTCGCAAGAAACCCAAAACCTAAAGGGTACTTCCCGTAAACTCAGAAACTTGAAACTTGGCACGAAGAAACTTCATATAGCAAAGACAAAGGAAAAATTACGAAAAGTAGACATTTTTAGTTGAAATTCATATCATGTACTCAACTCTATAATATCTTTCTGCTGTAGCAAAACGAAACTTTCATGTCCACGCAATCATAAGAAATAGCAATTGTTTTAGGTTTTTACGGAACCCTCGGTGCGCGAGTCCGACTCGCACTTGGCCGGTTTTTTTATTAATGTTTTTTACTAAGCTATTGTTTGTTTCTCGCTTAAGTGATTTGTAATCTTAGAGAAATAAATATATTTGAACTGAACTGAAATAAAGAAAACAAAATGTTGATGAGGATATTTATTTAATGAAAAATCACATTACGTAAGTTTCAAAAAGTACATTAATCTACTCCCATCTCCACTCACTCTCCACTCACACGCATATTGTCATCTTTTGAAGTAGGCAGCATCCGTTTCGGTAAGTAGTCGACCTGAAAATATATAGGTAATTCAATTTTGGCTTTGTCATTGGACTATGGACAAACTGAATGTATTTTATTATACCATACATTGGTACTCATACTATTTAAATACAGTGTGTATTTAAATAGTATGAGTACCAATGTATGGTACCATAAGTAAGTCAGGGACTTCAGCAATTTCTGGAGCTATTTCTGATTATAATCGATTTTCTATTGCAAAACTAGGTGGTATTCCAGTTTATTACTTAACCTGATAAGTAAAACTCTTATTTAAGTATCAAACCAGATAGCATGGGAAAAAATGTGCACTTCATTACTTCACTTCAAAACTTGTGTCATTTCATTATTTGAAAAAAAAAAAACAGAGATAATAAGGCCTACGTGCTTATAATAACTTTCACACGCTGTTATTACCTTGACAATAAATTCATGCCAAGATCATTTTGAACCCCTCAGCTGCTTAGCTACTTCTGCTGCTGATTGTACCTATGACACTACGTTTAACAAAATACTGCAAAAAGACGCAAATCTACAGGTGATAGTTTTGGCTAAGCATGACAGGATTATCAGAAACAAGTACCCATAAAATTTAAACTTTCATGAGACATATTAACATTATAAAATAACACGGTTACACTCACGGCACTTTAGTCACGTCTCGCGACATGTTTCGGAGAGCCTAGGTCTCCATCTTCAAGCACTAGGAGTGCTACTTGAACCGTCCCGTCGCCTAAAGTGCCGTGAGTGTAACCGTGTTATTTTATAAAGTACCTATAAGTTGCTTACAGTATTTTTTAGTCGCATACAATTACGAAGTCATTTCTTGGCGTCTATAAAACCTGGTGGGCCAAGTGGTCCTGCGTCCCCCTTTGGTGCACACATACATAATATTTAATATTGTGGTTGAAACATATAATATTTTATGATAATGACAACGACACAAAGCAGAGGACTTATTAGTGAACTAATTTTGTCATTAGCAGTAGAAGAAAAGCTATACTTGCTCATCTCTTTTTTAGAGCGTTAGAACTAGTGTAAGAAAAAAAAGTGTGATTCCATCTATCTATACATTAAGTGAAATATATTTAGGATTAGCCGGATAAATAATCAGTGTAAAATTACCAGATGACGTTGCAGTACATGGGGGTAGCATTCACAGGTACAACAGGCGGGTGTTGTGACACTTGTGACTGGCACCTGCAAAATAAGATGAGATCAAAGTTATTGAATTTGAATAGAAAACCAGATAATTAACAGGGGTAGAAATTGTGCAGCCAAATTATCATTTCAGTACATATTTGGGAAAAAACAGATGAAAATCGTATGTGAATTCTGAATTCATAAGAAAAATATGATACTAGGGCAGATGCCCCGGTTGTGGCCACTGTGCCGGTTTTGGCCAGTTTCAACTTTGAATTGGGTTAACTAAGGTATAGACAACTTTATAAGTCTATGGCTTATACTAAATACAAGAGAAAACTATGGCAATACAGATGACACTGTCATCTGTCATGTGTCAGTTTTCATTCAGTTGTCAGGAGCTATGTTGTGTCAGGTTGCGTGGTACATGCTATTTGTAAACCAACACCATAAGGTTGGAAGCTCCGTAATCTGCCATTATTTTGGAAACCCTTTTGTATTTCTATGATCTTATTGTTTAATGTACATGTCAAAAGTGTTGTCTAAGGATATGTTAGGTTACTTTCTTGGCGCGCCTTTCAGAAATTGAGGTATGCCTAATGGCCAAAACTGGCACCTTGATTTCGTGATTTCACCAATTGTGGCCATGTCTATGACCATAACTGGCTCACATACTAACCCAGTTTTGGCCACCTAGTATTGGTCCTAAATTTTAATATTATTACAATTTTCTTTTCTCCAATATGTTCGCAAATGTTCGCATTACTATAAAAAAATTATTCAAGTGCGTTGGGTTAAGACCAAATGGATTATAGACGCCCTCATGGAAATTCGTATACGTCTTTTTGGCATACATAACAGTATATTTTTAACCGACTTAAAAAAAAGGAGGTTCTCAGTTTGACCCGTATGTTTGTTTGTATGTATGTTTGTTCACGATTATCTCGCGTTTGACTGTACCGAATTTGATGCTGTTTTCAGAAAAGTCTTTGTTACACTCTGGAGAGGGTTTATTAGACAAAGGGGTCATCCATTTATTACGTAAGACAATTTTTGCCAGTTTTGACCACCTTCCTCTGGCCTCTTGTAAGTAGAAGTAAGGCATGGTCAATCCCCTCCCCGCCTAAATTGTCTTGCGTAAGAAATGAATGGCACCCAAAAGGATATCCGTGACGTCGTCCGCGTGGATCCGTTATTAAGCGATATAGTTCAACTCGACCGATTTTTAACCGCATTAATTACTATACGCAAAATTCAAATTACAATGTTTAGAAATAAAGGAAAAGTAGAAAAATACACTGCCTCAGGCGCGACAGAGCATGACCAGTAGCAGCAGCAGGCGAGATCGTGGTCTCGCCTGAGGCAGTGGATTTTTCTACTTTTCCTTTATTTCTAAACATTGTGGTTTCGTTAGCAGACGTTCTGCTTAATACAAAAATAAATTCAAATTAGCTTAAAAATCTTTATCATCTTCTCCTTCCTTTTCTTCTTCTTCTTTATCATCATCTTCTTCTTATTAATCTTCTGAAACTCCAACATCTTATTCAACATCTTTATCTAAGTCTTCGGATTCTTCTTCTTTACCTTCATCAACATCTTCATATTTTTCATCGTCTTCTTCTTTATCATCTCTTTATTCCTCATTTTCTCCATCCTCATCTCTTTCTTTATCATCTTCGTCGTCGTCATCACCATTATATTCTTCTTCTTCAACGCCACCTTCTTCATCGCCTTTTTCTTCATCTACTTTCTATTTAATCTTCATTTCGTATTTTTTTCATCTTGTTCATTTGATTCTTCTTCATATTCCTCTTCGAGTTGAACTATATCGCTTAATAACGGATCCACGCGGACGACGTCACGGATATCCTTTTGGGTGCCATTAATTTATTACGCAAGACATTTTAGGCGGGGAGGGAATTGACCATGCCTTACTTCTACTTACAATAGGAGGATTTTTTCTTACGTAGGGCGGAAGGGGGTCAAAAAGTGGCAAAAATTGACTTACGTAATAAATGAATGACCCCATTGTCTATACTAAAACCTTCTCCAGAGTGTAACTAATACTTTTTTGAAAACCGCATCAAATTCGGTACAGCCAAACGCGAGATAATCGTCAACAAATATACGGGTCAAACTGAGAATAACCTCCTTTTTTTGAAGTCGGTTAATAAAAAACATATTTGTTCCAATTCTAACGATGAATACTTAAGTTAGTAAGGAAATATGTGTATTTTTTTTTTCCATTTTGCAGAAGGTGCTGCGGTCTTTTGGAACATTGTCAGTTTACCTGTTTTTGAGTTATGTTCAAAAAACTACTTTATACAGAACCCTCCATTATGCGTGGGCCGACACGCACGTGGCCGGTTTTTTTGTTCAGTTGTTGTACTGAAATGTAAACTTACCGTCTGATATTAGTATTTTATGATATATCATTGGAAACATTGATATTTTTAAATGTGGCCAAAACTGGCACAATAGATGTGGCCACAACTGGGTCAAAACTGGCCAAAAGTGGCTCCTGGGCCCCTTTCTGACATTTCATTAAATAAAAAATTAGATGCAATGACAGAATCTTAACAGTGGAGATTCATATAAATATAGTAATTAATTCTCAATGATGATGCACATAAAGAGTGTCATAATTCCTTATTGACACAAAATGACGGACATCTGAACAGTCAAACTCTCCTTAAAGTGGCCAAAACCGGGGCATCTGCCCTACATTAAATAATACACGGCTGGACAAAATAATAGTACATTACTACAGAGGCCGGGAAGTCGGGGGTTGCCGGCTGAGTTATATAGACGGCCGAGCGTAGCGAGGCCGGGTAGTTACGAGGCTGGCAACCCCTTTTCACGCCGAGGTATGTATAGTGCTTTTCTCAAACATGCAATAAATAAATATGAAAATTATCCAATTTTTTTCGATATACGTAAGGCAAAAGTCTACTCGTAAACTTGTATTAATAATGTATATGGTGACTGAGTAATTTCAGAATGTTACAAACAAATTTTCAAAAAAAAACAAGAATGAAATCAACAACAACAACAACAACAACAAAAACAACAACAACAAAAACAAAAACTAAAACAAAAATAAAAACAAAGACTAAGACTAAGACTAAGGCTAAGGCTAAGGCTAACGCTAACGCTAACGCTAACGCTAACGCTAACGCTAACGCTAACGCTAACGCTAACGCTAACGCTAACGCTAAAGCAAAAGCAAAAACAAAAACAAAAACAAAAACAAAAAAAAAGATAATTATAATGATGATTATTGTTTTTTTTTAATATGCATAAATAGTGGCAGAATGTCGAATGAACCAAAAAGTAAATATCGCTTAACCTTAAATGGCTGAATGCCATGATCCTGTGCCACAAACATTTGGAATGGAAATTAAAAAAAAATTACTTCCCGGCCTAGGCCTTCAATTTTATATGAAAATCGTTACCTGTTCTCTGGAGTTGATCCGCCCTAAACGTGATACTTTGAAGCCTATTATGACGCACATAACGAAGACATTTCATTGCATGTTTGAGAAAACACACTTGTCCCTTATTTTCTTGGGGTCATAGAAGTATTGTACGAAAATGATTAGATGGATAAATGTTAAGTGTAATAATTACCTCAAAATGCTGCGCTCTTCTACCGTTGCATGTGCAGGCACAAGTTAAAGTTTGACTGACTGACCCCTGAAAAACAAGATGAGAACGAAGTCGTTAGAATCGGAGTACCTACGTTATGTGTATCCAAATTTCATCTCATTTAACGTTCACTGGCCCAGAACGTTACGAGTATTAAGAAGATACCTAATGAAAGTTTAACGTGTTTTAAATTTTGGTAGGACAATAAGTAGGTACGTTGAAGCGCTGGTAGCTTTGCGGTAAGACGTCCGGCTTTCAATCCGGAAGTCTGGGGTTCAAACCCCGGCTCGTAATACCACTGAGTTTTTCGGAACTTATGTACGCAATATCTTTTGATATTTATCAGCCGCTTTTCGGTGAAGGAAAATATCGTAAGGAAACCGGACCTAATCCCAAGAAGGCTGAATTTGTCGCTTTTTAAATTAAATTTCCTAAATATCGACCCTAGAAGAACAAGGTATGATGACTAAACTTGTAGAGAATCAAAGGATGATGTTCCGCTTCCATACAAGCTTGGCACTAGACTCAACAAACATGAGGGATATATAGTTAGGCTCCAAATATAAAATAAAACTCCTGGCAATTAACAGAAATCCACGGACACTTCACAGAAAAGCGCAAAAGCCTAATTTCTTTAAGATTTTGAGGTTAGAATCGCCATAATAACAGTTAAGTCGTCACCTGACCTCACTTGATTCAAAAGTCGTATGTCATATTGAACTTGTATGACATTACGTCATTTCGGTTTTGCAAAAGCACGGATTGACTGATGTAATGACAGCAGTATGTAGCGTTGTACCTACCTGTTAGCTACACTTTATCGATATCGATAAAATAATTGTTATGAAGGATATCATGTGTTTATAATATTGAAGAATCGTCAAAAACGGTATCAATAAAACAATACTATTTAATTATTTTATAACTTTTAATTGCTTTGCAACTATTCAGCTACATCTTAATAACCACATCTTTTATTGGCACTGACGACAGCAGATACTTCATAGAATAATCTTCAGAAACACAGTGCGATGTACGATTTCCTTGTTCCAATTCTGGAATAAATCCGTTCTTAGACGACTGCAGCATCATTGCGGTGAAGTGAGTCTCGTTCTGTGAAATTAACACACATATAATATCGATAATTAAAATGTACCTTAGTACAACAGTGGTACAACACTGTTCTTTACAAACTGATTCATTTACAATTTCAACATAGAATATTATTTTTGAAATAATGTAATATCATTTTAGTTTTCATGATAGCCCCAGGAAATATGTAGGTAGTTAAATAACCTCGCACTTACCATTTCAATATTTAGACATGCGAGCCAGCCATGAATGAAACGTCCCGTCCGTTCTTTGCGCTAACTTATTTGAAACTGTTCGTACTTATGCTTCTTTTTGACGTGCCCTAGCTGGGTCTAATCAGATGAAGATACTTTTGAGGTTTATAGATTTTCTTGGTTAAAAGCACATTATTATTATTTGCTTTTTTCACACTTTATTCTTTAGTAAGGAAAATCAAAACAACGTTTATTTACATTGTCAATAACATGTAAGAATTGACAGTTCAGTTTACATTGACATAAGCGTTTGGTTGCTGAATTATCCTATAAATACTGATACTACATTAAAACGATAAAATAACTATACAATGCCAGATTAAGTAAATTATTAACAAAAAAATAAGTCTCTTCCTTTTATATGATTTAATTGGATTTAATATGGAGTACTTTTTAATTATTTGCGTGTAGTCGTTATAAATAGATTGCTAAAATACTGGAAAATAAAACGCACACATAACAACCTGAAGGAAAATGTGTCATTCGTAATAGAAAATAGAGGAAAGACCCATATCTCGATTTAAGTTCTTTATTTTTGCTTTGAGTAATTAAGAAGTGTCCGTTGGAATTTATTATATGGACGATTAAGCAAAAAATCTGCTATAAATTGTCGTATATATAGCACGCTTGTTGAAGTGTAGGCCAAATTCGACATGATCCTTTCCTACAATTTTTGTCCTCACGGTTTTACTGTTAAATCAAAAATGAATGAGTTATTCAAGAAAAACTGTTTTTCCAATATACATTACTTTTTGAATTTACACTTCCAGTGACCCCCCCGAGCTGACGAGGGACCTACGAAAAAAAAATCCAAGAACAGATTATTTACGGGTCAAAATCTATAATGACTGAACTATAAACAAACATATTAAGAAAAACATTAAATCAAAATTTAAATAAATAAAATTGTTTATTTCGAAACTATGGAGCCTGTGCAAATAATATGAATAATAAAATAACTAAATTAATTCTGCGTGCCGTATTCAACTTTTAAAATACATTAAGAATACATTAAAAACACAATGTCAGTATCTTAAACATAACTCCAACACTCAACAAATCATCAACCAATATTAAAGTTGTATTGTAGTTGCATCGGAATAATCTTCAAGCAAATTCTGACATATCTCATTCACATGTTTAGGCGTAAGCTCAAAGCTGTACTGCGTAGTTAATGTATTGGAGTAGTATTCTTGTAGGGTATCGTGTCTAAATCTAAACGTGTTTTAAAGTTAGAATACGGCCCTATGCTAGTGTAGTTACTTATACTAATAGCGGCAATGACTTGCTGGTCCAAACTTACCCCTACAAGGCACATCACGAAAAAACTCAAAGTCAAAATAGTGTTCATGGTGCTTGATTGGTCCGTTCACTGTGCTGACCAAGTGTTGACTAATATCGTTTTATTTACTAGCCACTTTTTTAAGCTTATTGGCAATGCAAACAACTGAGATCAGTGTTTGGCGCAATGAATTACTATTGTAATTAATTACAAATTTCATTACATGTGATTTAAATTCACCTATTTATTTATTTTACTTATTATTAATATTAGGACTGTTAGATTAATTTTAATGTCAATTAATGTGTTTATTATTTTTAATATTTAATTGTAATTAAGTTATTATGTTATTTGAATTGTTATTTTAATTGTTCGATGTACCTATTTATAATGAATGACCCACGTTGGTTGATGAATAAAGGAATTGAATTGAATTGAGTTAATTACTAATACGAACCCTTAGTTTATAAAAATATTATAGTATTTTTAGATTTTTCACGAAAATATCCTACACTAATGCATAACAAAGAAATATTCAATGATCCACGTTGTACAAGTTGGTATGTATAAGTCATTAGTATATTTAATCGTAATTTAATTTGACTTGTTTATTGACTGAGGAGCCGAGCGTAGCGAGGCGACGAACGTCTCCGTTTTCACTGCTACGACGATTTGGCAGATTGATGTGTGTATTGGTTGGTTGGTTGGTTGGTTGGTTGGTCAGTGTCGGTCTAGAGGTAGCATTTTTCATCCGATTTCGATGAAACTTGGCATAAACGTTCCTTGATTTATTTGCCAAAAAATGTCAAGCCATTTTTTTGATTGGGGGGAAAATGAGGGCGAAAGGGGGGAAGTTTGCTGTCGCGTTATTTATGTTCTCCGAAGTCTACGGTTCACAGGACCCCCAGTCTTAATTTAATTTGACTTGTTTATTAACTGAGGAGCCGAGCGTAGCGAGGCGACGAACATGTCTGATTTCACTGGTACAGTCAGCGTCAGAGATACGTGACCCCCCTAGGTGTAAAACTGGAACTCTCGTTCGACACGAGAATCGGCATTTACCACACTGTCATTTAATTCTTTCAAAAATGAAATATCTCAAATCTGCTTGTCAGCTAAGCTGGGATCGATCCTGGGGCCTCGGCTCACACTCATTCGCTTCACTGATACATTAGTCCGGCTTTTTTCCGCTGGGCTATCGTAACACATGGACTACACAACAAAAATATGAACCAGTTCCGACCGGCAATAGAGAACTATGACAAAATCTATAAAAATGGACTTTATTGTCAATGGCGCTTACGCCGCATCGGGTTGCGCATCGTTGCATTTTTATTGGAGCATCGCTGATAATGGCGTAAGCGCCATCGACATCGAGGTCCCTTAACATAGATATTCTGTTCCAACTATTACTTATATCTATACTCGTCCCTGTTTTGCAAGCTTGTCTTGGATCATATTAGTAATGTCTTTGGTTTATCAATATTTTCCTACCCTCATTTTTATTCATTTTATTTCCACAGACGACTAACAACGACTTTTACCAATTACATTTTAAGGTTTAATTTACTGGAGTAAATGCGTCTAGTTATTTCGTGGAGAAAATTTGTCTGAGTTGATCTCTCGACAATCCTTTTGCATTTCAAGCAATTGAATAACTGCCCCCGTCCGTTTTTTTGTGTTTCAATGACAATATGGTTCGATAAAATTGTGGTTCTTTAGGAAGAGAACAAAAGTATTAAACAAATAGCACACGAGTACTGAATATAACGGTAAGTTTGTAACCTGTGACTCCATTGGGACATTTATTTTTTAGTAAAAAAAGTAAAATGTTATCAATAAGTTAAGCCACCAGATTTTGTTTGTGAGGATTTACTGTCGTGTGTTTACCTATATATGGGATAAGATAGAAAAATATATTTAACGGAAAAGTCTTTTAATCGGCAGGTTTTTTATGTGAAGTAATAGGTATAGTCTTAGAGCCATGTTTATTTTTAAAGCTATTTGAGTTTTTTAAGTTTTATCATCATAAACGAGCAAATTTAATACTATTTTTACTTGCAGAGAAATACGATTCGCAGATGGGTGAGATTCGTTATATCGTATTTACTGACGAGAAATATTTTAAGTCAGACAAAGATGGAAGAAAAATATTGTGGCGCAGAAGTGGAGAGCGATTTGACCCCAAAAATATGCTAGACCTTAGAACAAGCGGAGGGATATCATTAGGTGGGTATATTATATTAAGTATACAATTTTCATTACCTGCACTTTAAAAAAAAACTGTGATTTCAGTTTTACGTTTTTCAAGTTATGGTATGCTCATGATATTTTTTTTAGCGTATTGGGGCTGGATGTCATCTATGGGGCCCGAGCAGCTCGTTGAAGTTGGAGGCCGAATGAACAGCGAGCGATACCTCGAAGTGTTACGTGACGTCATGTTGCCTTCCGTTCGCGTCGCCTATCCCGAAGGACAAATTTATTTAGTGCAAGACATAAATCATTGGTGCATGACAATAGTGCAGTGCATCGTTCCCGTATAGTGAAAGAGTGGTTAGCCTTACAAACAGACATCACTGTATTAGATTGGCCTTCTAAAAGCCCTGACCTTAATCCTATTGAGAATTTATGGTGCTTAACTGGGACCCTACACAAGTCAAATCAAGACAAAACTTAGACGAAGAAGTTTATAGAAAGTGGGAATTGATGAGGAACACCAATGTATGTTCAAACATGGTTTCAAGCATGAAAAGCCGGCTAAAACAGGTAGAAGATAAAAAAGGTTTTCCTCTATGTTATTAGTAAAAATTGTAAAAAAAATGTGTTGTTGGTATTTCTCCATTATTGGGCAAATATTTACTCAATGCAAGTTTTAAAATAATGAGTAGGTATAATGCTATTGTATAAGTAGTGTCTAACAAATTATATTGTTTTTTTGCAAATAACAAGATAGTGCTTAAACAAGTAGGCTTTTCCAAGAGGTAACTCGTTAATTTCTACCTTAAAAACTATACATATTGTTAGCCATTTAATGTAGTTTTTTTAACATGGATTCTTCTTCATTAGTATTATTTCAAGTCAATTTGATGTGACATGACTGCATAAAGTGTTTCTGTTAATAGGAAATTTCAATGTAACTTTAATGGGAGCTGTTTGAATTCGACCTAATTAGTGGAGAAATACCCTATGCTTACTAAGATTGTGGTAAGGTTGCATTGCATTGGTAACGGGCTAAGAGATGAATTATTGTTATCTTTGATAACATGTCGTTTCTCTTTGCAACGTTAAATAGCTGGTTTAGATTACGTATTACATATTGATAATGGCATACAGACTAATAGGGCGAGGGGCGGTCTAACCTATACTCATTTTTGAAATTGCTTTTTGAATAGCCCATTTTATACTTAAAAGCCTCTTCCCGCAATTTCCACAACTCCCACCGCTGTGTCCCGCCATCTCTGTCTAAAGTATAACTGAAAAATTGTGTTAAATGCAATAAGAATATTAATTTATAATCAAAGAAAAGGGAAACTATACATTTCACTTTTAACAGAGTAGTTTGGTATTACTTATAAAAAAAGTTATGACCCGACTTGTTTTTACGGTTCTACTCAATGAAGTAAAATGTAGGTATAATCTAAAGTAAACAACCAAAGTGTAATGCCTTATAAAGTTTAACAGCATGCAGACCACCAATACCACAATTTTAAACAGTAAGAGTTAAGCTAAAGGTATTTTACTTGTTAACTTTAAGTTTCACTGATGTATAATTGACTACACATTATCATTATAATTTAACTAGTAAATATTTAGCTGTAAAATATATAGTAATCAGTTTACAGAACACGCATAATATATCTACTGTCATATATATATATATATTACCCCCATTATTCAGTTAGTAAACAATATTTAATATAATAGTATTTAAATACCTACTTTTTAGTTAATAAAAAGTTACCAGTGACTATGGAATTTTCATTATTAGTCCTTAAAAAAAAGATTTTAACTTCTATTTTAATTAAACTTACTATATTAAATAGGATGTTAATAAATTATTAATAAAAAAGAACAAGTATAAAAATACAAAAAGTATCCTCTACGTAGATTCGAACCGCGAACCTAGTGTTTACTAGTCTGTTACACTATCCATCACGCTGCACGGACTCTTGTGAAGTTAACGAAATTATTGTTCTAGTTAAAAATTGATTAAAAGGGTAATTTTAATGTTCCAAGTTAATAACTGAGTAGGTAATAAGGAATAACAAAACGTATAAAATAAATATTTGTGGTAATGTAAAAAAATATTAAAACCAGGATTATAAAACAAAAGTAAAAAAAAAGCAAAAAGTGTGATTCTTATGCTGGGGTTCGAACTAGCGACCACATTTGTCTATTGCTGGAGGGGGGTCACATATCTCTGACGCTTACTGTACGTCGATTTGGCAGATTGATGTGTGTGTATTGATTGGTTGGTTGGTTGCTTGGTCAGTGTTGGTCTAGAGGTAGCATTTTTCATCCGATTTCGATGAAACTTGGCATATACGTTCCTTGATTTATTTGCCAAAAAATGTCAAGCCATTTTTTTGATTGGGGGGAAAATGAGGGGGAAAAGGGGGGAAGTTTGCTGTCGCGTTATTTATGTTCTCCGAAGTCTACGGTTCACAGAACCCCTAGTCTTAATTTAATTTGACTTGTTTATTGACTGAGGAGCCGAGCGGAGCGAGACGACGAACATCTCCGATTTCACTGGTACAACGATTTGGCAGATTGATGTGTGTGTATTAAATATTTGTGGTAATGTAAAAAAATATTAAAACCAGGATTATAAAACAAAAGTAAAAAAAAAGCAAAAAGTGTGATTCTTATGCTGGGGTTCGAACTAGCGACCACATTTGTCTATTGCAGGAGGGCGGTCACATATCTCTGACGCTTACTGTACGTCGATTTGGCAGATTGATGTGTGTGTATTGGTTGGTTGGTTGGTTGCTTGGTCAGTATCGGTCTAGAGGTCGCATTTTTCATCCGATTTCGATAAAACTTGCCATGTACGTTCCTTGATTTATTTGCCAAAAATTGTCGAGCCATTTTTTAACCTCACTCGCTCTTGCACGATGTCAATACGCACTGTCCCGACTATTCATGACGTACACGTATTGTTGCTATATGTAAGCTGTTTGTAGCGACACTATATCAGGGCTAAAAAGGAACTTGTCAGGCTTTAATTAGTAATTGCAATTACTTTTTTGGTTAGTTAATTTTAAATTTAACTGCGATCTCTCTGTAATGATACACATTGGGTGTATCATTATTACTTTGCATTGGTAGACTCTATACTTGGATATGTATGTATGTATGTATGTATGTATATATCACTTTATTGCACATAAACAGGTTTAACAATATTACAACAGTAAAATAAAAAAAGATATGCACAAAGGCACAAAGGGTAGGGATATGCTCTTGATTTTTATGGTTTAACATTTAAATCTTATTTAGATAAATTAGAGTCACTGCTGATTAGGTTTTTAAAGTTTCTGGTCCCTAAAAAAATCAAGAATATGTACAAAAATAATTATCACAAACTGTTAAAAATTTGTAAAATCCTTCCCGTCAGCCTAAAACATAAGTACGTTATAGCTATTAACAACCATGGCAATCGAGAGCATGACCTGTATAGAGCTAGCCACGACCATGTTACTAGATCGGTGTCCACAGGTATACTCGTTCAGAAAAATCCAGAGCTGTAAGGGATTAACGTCTTATCTATTGTGTTCGGACTGCCACCGCACGTGCCATGATGAAAAAAATGGTTTGGTTACACGTAAGCGTTGAATGAATTTCTACTATATAGACCACGCAATAAGATTCAATATGAACTAATACAAAAAAGCCCTAAGTTCTTTACGGTTGCATCCAGCGCAGGCGACTCAAACGCTCGGGGACCAGCGTAACTTGAAATCGAGATCCCAAATAGATATGCGTAATGCGGAGAGCGCCCTTGCACAGGTACTACGAGCGCCCGGCTAGTCAGCTCTTAGGAGGCCAATGGAATGTTTCTTACCTCGCAGGTAAAAACAGGGTCGGATTCTGATTGAAACATTTGAATTGATATACGCTTTACTTTTCTTTATTAAGAAAATAATAAACATGATTTAAATAAAACATTGGGTAAATATAATTACAATAATAATGTCAACTATTAAAACATTTCGTGGCAACGCTGCTCCAGTTTTAGTTTTATTCTTAGATTAAGCATTTGTCTAATTTGTCACGAATCATCATTCATAACGAAAGTCTAATAATAAAAATATTGTGCTGCATTAAAGCCTAATGAAACATTAACGTTATTTAAAATTAGACAAATGCTTAATCTAAGAATAAAACTAAAACTGGAGTCGCGTTGCTACGAAATGTTTTAATAGTTGACTTATTATTATTGTAATTATATTTACCCAATGTTTTATTTAAATCATGTTTATTATTTTCTTAATAAAGAAAAGTAAAGCGTATATCAATTCAAATGTTTCAATCAGAATCCGACCCTGTTTTTACCTGCGAGGTAAGAAACATTCCATTGGCCTCCTAAGAGCTGACTAGCCGGGCGCTCGTAGTACCTGTGCAAGGGCGCTCTCCGCATTACGCATATCTATTTGGGATCTCGATTTCAAGTTACGCTGGTCCCCGAGCGTTTGAGTCGCCTGCGCTGGATGCAACCGTAAAGAACTTAGGGCTTTTTTGGATTAGTTCATATTGAATCTTATTGCGTGGTCTATATAGTAGAAATTCATTCAACGCTTACGTGTAACCAAACCATTTTTTTCATCATGGCACGTGCGGTGGCAGTCCGAACACAATAGATAAGACGTTAATCTCTTACAGCTCTGGATTTTTCTGAACGAGTATAAATTTGAAGTGTGATTAATATTTATTTCGGAGATAGAACTTTAAAAAAACGATTGCCATACATACTCAATAGCTTACCTGAGGACATCCGCCTAGAACGAAACCTACGTATTTTTAAGAGAAAACTAAAGTTTTATTTATTAAACACACTGCCGTAGTAAATATAAATGTGTAGAACTAAGTATGATAAAATTAGTCTGTTTAGTTCTAACTCCTTCCTGCAGTCAAAGTATTGAGATAGTTTTGCAGGGACTCTGTTTAAAATGTAATTTTGTTTTGGGTAAAATAAATTAATAAATAAATAATAAATTAGATGCTTCTTTTCAAGCACATATATTTTTTTAGGTTTAGGACAGTAGGTATTTTGTAAGCCCTAGGGTGAACCGCAAATTATATTTAACATTTCATGAAAATAGGTTTAAAGATAAAATAATATAAAAGAAAAATAAGGAGCACATTATTTCAAGTCCTATTTTTTTAAATATGAATATCAAGATGTTGTGGCCAATGATGACTTTTTTAATTTATATCCCTTTTATGCTAATTTGGAAAATGAAATTATCAAAATATGTTTAGTTAGAAAAAAACAAGCAGTTTGAAGTTGCTTTTTTATTTCTGAGTGTACTATCTATATAAGCATACACATAAAAGATATTAGCTAACAAACTTATTTAGGAAAAATTACCATCCGACTTCCGAGCCCCCACCTTCCGAGCACTGTATCCAGGTCACGCAATTCATAGGTCCTTTTCGTATCACCTGCCCGGTCTACGAACATCAATTTGGTCTTACTCCGATTGATGCGAAGCCCGCATTCTGCGCTAATTTGCTATATCCTGTGCAACCCTAACCTATCCACGTTCTGAGTGATCTTTCAGTATGATTTTTCAGCATTAGCCGTTTCATCAGCATATTCAGCATTTACTAGTACGCGATAATCTCGATGAAATTTTTTTTGCTTCCGTCTTAGCCCTACCTAAACCTAACCTATCCAGGGTACCTAACCTACCCAATTAGCATTAACAATTGTAGCCCGTAGAAATAAATATAGAAATGCTGATGCATGCATCTCCCATCCTGAGACGGGTGCCCGTCGGACGGAGAACACAGTCAGCAATAATTGAGCCATCCACAAATGGCTACCGGTAGCCGTCACAAACGTGCCCTCTCAGCAGAAGCCTAAACGGAGAGAACTCTTTTACTCCGGCCCTCCAGCACTGGCTGGGGCAATGGATCTGCCGGGGCCCCACAGTGGCAGCTAACCGGTTGGAAATTAAACTCCACACACGCTGACATGTTTCAGTCGTCCGACGAGCGTAGTGGTAATTTTCCCGGGATGTGGAAGACAACTTCTGTTGTACAGTCAGCATCAACAGTATCTTCCTACACTAAGGCCGCAATATGTGACAAATTCTTATTTGTAGAGCCATAGGAGCGTGTCACATATTTTCGTGTAGGAAGACACTATTGATGCTGACTGTACCTATTCATAAAGATGTATCTTAGGATATACCAGGTAACTACATACTTACTTATATACTTCTCAGCGTATTTTCCAAAACCCTTATTAATAATAGACTTGTTAAGTTCTTAGAAAAGATTGGTCTATTGTCAGAAATACCACTTTTGGTTTTAGGGAATAGAATAGCATTTAGGGAAGGGAATAGGTTTTAGGGAAGTTATTTTTTGTTTTTCATTTCTGTGTTACAATCAAATATATCCGCAAAAGGGGTGTGTTCTTATTCTTAATGTAATGTGTCTTATAGATGTTTCTGGTACCTATAAGCTTGCACTGGTACTGCAATGGTAATGTCAATGGTTCACACGAAGTTGACGAGAACTCTTGAATCAAAAGAACCGTATTGTTAGGGTGAATTTGCATTCTCTTGAATCAAAAGAACCGTACTCTATTGTTAGGGTGAATTTTCATTCTCTTGGATAAAAAGAATCGTATTCTCAAACGAATGTGACGTGATTCTCACTTACAAATGTTTTGACTTAAAGACATGGTTCTCTTAAATTGAAATAAACGCTACTTAAAACTAAGGTGTTACAATTATCAATAAAATATAATGTTTCTATTTTACGTCGAAACTGTACAATTTTGGCTAAAGATAAAAATAAGTTTTGAATCGAGAGTTCTTCAGATTCATTTAAAACTATTGATATTAGGTACTCTATTGCTATAATTCTTGTTCCAAGAAAAGTTTTCTTGTGGTAGAAAAGAGATTATCTTCGAGATATCGTTTTTTTTTTTCAAAATAATACAATGATATTAATGATTAAAGAAAAGCGTGCTCTTGTATGGATACAATTGTTTTTGATCTCAGACTCTATATTTAAAACTTTATTACTTTGCATGGAAGAAATTTGCTTTATATTCAAAAGTCTTTTTTTTCGTACAAGCGAGTACAACCGCGTGTAGTGATAATAAAGTTTTAAATGTCACATTCGAGCACTCGAATCTCAGAAATCAGAATTACCCATCCCGTGCCGTATGATTTCCATTCTCACATTTAACTTCGATTTTATGATGAGGACTACAGTCCGTGAGCTTTAAGAAGAACCTTCGGGAATCGGCGATGACACACGAAGGTAATATTGCTGTTCTGCTTTTTCATGTGTCACTGTTGATTGATACCAGACGTCTCTTTCTTAGCCTCAATTGTTTTACGAGTATAAAAGTTACCTTAAGAACTGCACTAGAGACTCATCGTAGAATAGATGGTGGCCATCTATCCCTCGGTTAATAATCCAGTAAGTATTTCACGTTTATATAGTATTTACGGCATAAGTTTATGTAAGTATAGAATTTTATTAAAATAAACCAAAATTACATAAAAAAATCAATGAAAAAATTACATAAAGTTGGTTAAATATAATAACTTTATAACTTATATCCTTTGGTCTGCATATCGACATCGCTTGTAGTTCCCGCATAGGTTTCGGATCTTAGGGGACCTGAAATATTTAAAGGGTTTATACACCATTTTTGTGTGAAACTTTTAGTATGAGGAACAGAGCAAGGTATGTGTTTTTTCTTTGTTCCTCTCAAGAGAAAGCCTCCGACGTAAACATAAATAAGCTACGAACTTAAAAATTCAATGAATGCCTAATGTTCAGAGCAATGACACGTAGTTTCAGTGTCCGCGAGGCAACCGGATTGCTCGCGTTTTTTTTAGCTCCCTACGTGTTGTATAATCACCCTGTACAAAACGAACTGATCCAAGTTCAAGTTCATTTATTTGGCCAAGTGACAAAGTACGTTACATTTAGCAATTGCTAGTGGTATTTAAGCTCCCTGCGTGTTGTGGAACCACCCTGTGCAACCCGAATTGACCCACGTGGGACTTGGTTTTTCATCCATTATTGCGGCATTTTGTTTTGACCTCTAGTACACGAAAAAAAGCTTCCGGGATATTCTCAATCAAAGACATTAAGTATTGTTATCTTGGAAATATTTCCTTGTGACATGTATTTATTTCTTTTACCAAAAATATGATTATTTGCTAAATAAAACCACGTTTTCTTAAAATAGAAATACAAAAATGTATTGTTTCAAGAGTATATTGAGTAAATAAGAGAGATTGAACTTTAATCAAACAAGTATTATCTTAGGTAAAAGAAAACTAGAAAATCTTTAAGAATATATTCGCTTCGTTATATTTAAAACTATAGTTTATTTTCGTTAAAGGAAATAAATACTTGTCACGAGGAAATATTTTCAACATACTAATATAATAATGTCTTAGATTGAGAATATCCTGGAAGCTTTTTTTTCCATGTAGGTATGTGTGTACCAAACGGCTAAACTGTACAGTGTACATCGATTTGCGGTATTTCTGTAAAATTGGGCTCATCCATCGTCCACTAGGTAAGTACATGGGATTCTAAGCATTTTGCTCTTCAGAGTCCAAAATTATAACCACCACTTTTTGGGGGAAGAGAACTATTAGTGTAGGTAAAAGACAGTGAAATTCTATCAGTCTTTGCTGTAAGTGAAATATTCCCTAGATTAGATAAATATTTAGTGTGACATTACCTCTGAGCGCTGTGGTACACCGTTTAGTGGCATATGCATTTACAACATTCAGGGTCCCTTACTGACACCTGCAAAATAAGATGAGATCAAAGTTAATAAGTATAACCTTTCTTGACGCATACTCACACTATGAAATATTACGGTTTCACTCACGGTTATGTATATAGTCACTATGTGCGACATGTGTTGGCGAGCCTAGGTCTCTGTCTTAAGCACTAACCCCTATATTCATAAACGTCTACTAAAGTTAAGACGCCTCTGATAATCGTTTGTCCCTTTCTGTCCAACCTATACGAGGGAAAGGGACAAACGTTCAGCGATCCCTTAACTTTAGTGGCTGTTTATGAATAAGGGGATAAGAGTGTTACTGCTACTTGAACTGTCCCGTGGCGCGCTACTGTACTGTAACAAAAATACTGGTGATCCGTTTAAGGGCATAATTGGTATCGTATTACGACTAAGAAAAACTAGGAGAAAAAATTTTTGGACACAAAAAAAAATTTTTTTTTTCTATGGGACAGGTGGTCTCAGCCGGCCGACCCTCCATACTAAACCGAAAATTTTTTTTCGCGCGAAAATTTTTTTTCTCACTTTTTCGTGATAAGAATACGATACCAATTATGCCCTTAAAAGGATCACCAGTATTTTTGTTACACCTTGTAGAGATCAAAGTTGTCTTTAGAGTACCTACGTTAAGTATTTTCAAGGTCATCACATTTATGGGAAACTGTTCTACCTTTGACAGTTTTTTTATTCTATTTTTAGAAAAAACTAAGGCCTGCCTGCCCGCCAAATGTGTAATATTCTAAACATTGACTTAATAAAGCTACTGCTACATTATATACATATATATATATTTTAATTATACAGTCAAAATGAAATGGTAAATATGATGTGTGTCAATAGTTTCATATATTTTTAGCAATGCTCACCTGCATATCGGCATCGTATGAACTACCAACATCGGTTTCGATTTGTTGGTCTCCTGAAATATATAAACGGCTTATGAGGGTCTCTAAACCATTGCGAAAACTTGTAGCGCTGAATATCAATCTATTTGGAACCAATTTTTGCCATCATCTTCCGTCATAACGGTTACCAAGTGAATGTTGACATTAGTTTAAAATTCCTTTTTTAAAACGCTACATTTTCCAGTGTAGTATTATAAATACGTAAATTCCTGCTTGGGTATCTCGAATACAACTCTCTGGAAGTAAGGCGTAACAACAATTTGTTGACTACCGTTTGTCGTATACTGCGTGGTGATTCAGACTGCCCTGAACTTGTATCTCTAGTCTGCAGGCTATACGTCCCAGATGTACCTAAAGTGTGTTTGAGGCCTCGACCGCACCCACTATTGGCAATACCGACAGCGCGCACAGTGTCGCGAGAAAACTCACCGCTTGTACCGCTACCCCATGCGTTCACACTCCTCAATGCGCTCTGGCATCAACGCCCGAATGTGACTTGTTTGGTTTTAGATGGGTAGTTGTGTGCCGTGAATGCTTGAAGTTTTGTGAGTTGATGGATGATAGGCTATCCAGCACTTGTTCATAATCAGTTATGTAATGTACCTATTGTTACACTTTTAATGTATTTAGTTACTCGGCAAATTTATGAATGCCGTGTCAGCATAAGGTTGTTCATAAATAAATAAATAAGTATAATATACATAAAGCCAATTACTCCTTCTTAAAAATAAATATCGTACTATAAAATAAGTCGGTTCTGGCGCGCTGTTCGGTCGCAGTTCCCCTAATACACTTTTCACGCTTCTCCTCGCTTCGCTCGTCGTTGCACCTAGCTTGACTCTATCAAATGACAGTCTTGCGTGAAAATATTTTTAAAATCTTATTAATATTTTTTAAGTAAGTGCTAGGGTTAATCGCCAGTAACTGGCGCTGTTTATTTTATTTACTGGCCACAATTTTCGTTGCCATTTAACGTACGATGTGTGTTTTTGTCCATGTAATGTAGGTAGTTATAATGTATAGAATTTATATAGATACTTAATGTATGTTCTAATTTCAAGATGTGGCCAGTAACTGGAAGGTGGCCAATTGGCAATTTACCCTGCGAATCTAATAACAATAAATGATCGCGACATATATTCTATGTGCATGCTTTTTTATTTACAGGCAAATATTATCAAGTATAAAATTTGAGTGTAATGACTAAACGTTATTCTGTTAATTGTTAATGTGTCAATTGATTCATTCGGGTAGTTAAGGTAATGCCAAATATAACATTTTTTATTCTACCAACAAGTGAAACGTTATCATAATGACAATTCAATTTGCCAAAAGTTAGTTCTCAAAATGAATCGTTGACAAAAACTTGGTTGGCAAGTGAAATCTGACAAAAAAAGTTCGGCGAAAAGGCAGAACACCGGCTTTATAAGCCTTTTGTATGTAACTTTTTAGTAAGAAAAACAGAGAAAGCAGGAACCTATATGTGTGTAATTTCTCTGTCCCGCTCTCCAGAAAATGTCGTACGACAACGTCAATCTTTAGTATGAATTTTTTTCAAGGATCGCGTAAAACTCTCAGTTTATAATGCCAAGGCCTGAGTGGACGCTCGGAGCGGTGCGTTCGTCGGAGCCTGCAGCGTGGCGGCCGAGCGTCCCGTCGACTCAGGATACCAGTATGAGTTTCATTTGTTTAACATGCACGCTCTTTTAATTCCGTTTCTTACTTGAATACGAGTACGAGCTCACTGACTCTGGAAGTCCAGACCCAGGGTAAGCCGATTCAAAATATATGCGAGGTTCAGAAGCTCCGTGGAAGCCACGAGGACCAGGGTACCCCTTATCGCCCTAGAAAATAATATACATAAAAAACTTTTTACAAAAAAAGATAAACCGACTTCAAAAATAATAAAATCAGTCATCATATTATTTATATGCGTAACCAACTGATATGTTTGAAGTCGGTACCAAGCCAAATGTGGAAGAGTTAATACGAACGAGGCGATGTGTTCAGTGAATTGTTCTTTTTAATATATAACTAATCTAAAACGGTATGAATCGCACGTAGGTATACATTCGTTTCGACCATGCGTTAACTGTTAGGCAAATAGGTACAGAAAGTATAATCATGCGTCCTATGTTTGTTAACACATTGTTGGGACTATCCGTATCTCGAACGAAGCCCGTGGTTCGGTTTGAATTATTTATCCTTCTTCATCTAAGGTTTAATCCGAAGTATAAAGGAATTCAATGGCTAGATATTTTTTTCTGTATTCATATACACCCAGTACACACGCCGTGTCAGTAAAAAAGGCACGATATTCAAAATTTCTATGAATAGGTGGAAATGCACTAAGTCTTTGGAAAACGATTTATAGTTAGAATAAATACAGGAGTTCGATCAGATATGCGGCGGCGGTAGCCATCTTCCTTCTGTCAAGTGACGTAACGCGGCGACAGCACCCCGCCAATTCAGGGTGCGTTCAAAATCCGCGAACACTATGGAAGGTCAATCTTACGCGTCTACATTTTTTTTCTATTTGCCACCTTTTTCTGATTATTGACAAAGTAGACGTGTATCAGAGAGAATATATAATTATGTTTGTCGCATTTCATCCAAATAGGATTAATAAGTACTGCCCCCAGTAGGCAATTGGCGGTATCTCAAAAAAAAAACAAATTTGAGTTAGGTACTGTGTCGCATAGCTTGAAAAAATCTCTTTCATATGTACTAATCAAATAAGTAATTTTCCACTTATAACTGTACTAAAAATGTCTAAGAAATTTTTCCCTATCTCAAAATTTCTCTTGATTTCTAAACCATTTGGCGCTAACTCAATTTTTGAAGCGAAATAGCGGCATATTTGTATACTTCCCAAGTGCTCCATATGATGAGATACCGCCAATTCATTTAGTAAATTTGCAAACCTTACTTATTATCAGTGAATTATTCGACGTGCAAGGCTATTTTAGAACTACCTTCTGAATTATGAATGCCAAATGGTTACTTTATTTTTATGCATAACGCATGAGTAATAATGTAACAAGAATTGTTATTGTTGTTCAAATATTAAGTAAAAAAATTGTATTTTTCATATTAAATGTAACGATTTCTACCCGTTACTGACTGTATTTGTATCAGTTTCTTTACAGACGACAAAACCATAGAAACACACATATTTTGATTGTAAATTCATTTATTTCAGTATCTGTAATTACCAGATATAATAAATTATACTTTAAATTTCACTTTTTACTTTCCTTTATATCCTTTTTTTAATGAATAATAAATATAAATTTTAGTTCGGGTCCTTATATGAGCGCATTAGGAGGAATAGCGGTAACTAAAGAATCTAAGCTAACAATCGTAAGCGTAATGGCGGTATCTCAAATAATTGTCCCAAAAAATATATTTTTTATAATTAAAGCCAAACAATAGTAAATATAGACACTTAGTTATGGAAATATGCTATACAATTTAAAATTAAGACTTCGTAAGTTAAAGCGAAATCGAATTTTACATTTTATCGATTTACTCGAAATCTCTAAAAATGAGATACGGCCAATTGCCTAACGGGGGCAGAGTAGTAGTTTAGACATGAAAATGTAACAGATGAAATCACATTCACCTTTGCATTATTAGTACCGATGTTTTGTGATGTTCTTGAAACTGATTTGACCGGTTTTGTAATTTTTGGCTTGGCACCGACTCAAACATATCAGTTGGTAACGCATATAAATAATATAACGATTCATTTTATCCTTTTTGTAACAAGTTTTTATTTTTTTATTTTTAGTGGTTATACATATATTGATCAAATTGGTGGTTTTCAAGAGGGAATGCTTGAGTAGCTTAAGAAAACACCCAAATGACCATACACGTGCCTTTAAAAATTGAGAAGTTTCCTCAGTTGCTCATGGATCCCATCATCAGAACAGCACCAGATTAATGTGGGACCATTATTAAGGGAGTTCCTTTAAAAATAATCGTTCAAATCGGACTACGGGTCTCGGAGTATTTGGTGAACATCCTACATTTAAAAAATCTTCATCATTATCATCAAAACAATCATCATCATCAGATCCACTCCATCAAATTGGTGGTTTTCGTGAGAATATACTTGAGTTGCTTAAGTAAACAACCAAATAACCATACATGTCCCTTTAAAAATTGAGGAGTTCCGTCAATTCCTCATGGATCCCATCATCAGAACAGCACCATATTAATATAGGACCACTTATCCTATAGATCCGTTCAAACAAAAAAAAGAATCACTCAAATCGGGCCACGGGTCTCGGAGTAATCGGTGAAAAACACCAAACCGAATGCAGAACCGCCTTCTTCTATGGAATTGAAGTCGGTTAAAAGCAAGTAACTAGACGGATAAAAAAGCTTCCGGGATATTCTCAATCCAAGACATTATATTATCTTGAAAATAATTATTTCCTCGTGACAAGTATTTATTTCCTTTACCAAAAATAAGATTCTTCGCTTAATAAAACCACGTTGTCTTAAAATAGAAATACAAAAATGTATTGTTTCAACAGTATATAGAGTAGATTGTACTTTAATCAAACAAGTATTATCTTAGGTAAAAGAAAATTAGAAAACCTGTAAGAAAATCATTCGGTTCGTTATATTTAAAACTATAGTTTATTTTTGGTAAAAGAAATAAATACTTGTCACGAGGAAATATTTTCAACATAATATAATAATGTATTAGATTGAGAATATCCCGGAAGATTTTTTTCCGTGTACTAACCACAAGTTACTTACTAAGTAAGTTATTCACTTTAAAACTTTATTGTAATAATATCCTAGCCAGTCCTGTCTCTATAGCCTAGGCATATAAGGATGAACCTAGGAATCCCAGATAATAAGCTGGAAACTGAATAAGTTTGATTCTTATGGTTTTCTTAAAGTTGTCTCAAAAATCTCGGAAAATCTTCCGCCGGAAGTTATTCAAAGTCAAACGTCAAAAAAAACGTGTTGTTGAAAATATCAAGGTTTCTATGATAGATTAAGCTCCCATTGCATGAAACCTTACCTCACACGGTGGCAGAGCAGACACATACTACAGCGATAGATAATACTTAGGAACACTGGACTATAGTAGGTTGCCATGGCACAGCCTGGAAGAACATAGTTTTTTTTGAATTTGAAAACGTCATTTTTTACCAAAATTTACATCATAAGGTGGCAGATTGAAACCTTTACCCATCGAAAGAGACCCCTTTGGTGACCCGAACCCGCATAGGTTGCCAGCCCTAAACCTGGTAGATTTCCAGGTCAGCCATTTTTTATGAGGCCAAAAAATGGGGTAATTTACCTCATCAGGTGGCAAGCTGAAATTGATGCAGATCGATAGCCCTTGGCGTGCCATTCACGAATATATAGGGTTGCCTGCCATCAGCCTGGTAGTTTTTCTGGTCAGCCTCCTCAAAGTATCGATTTAGTAACTTGGACCAACGAGAAATTCATGTACAGAAGCTAAAATTCGAGGAATATTTTAGTGCGAACCGTGATATTTAATTAAAATCTATATATTGACAGTCTTGCAATGCATACGTGTTGAAATAATAGGGTAAATGAACCAGTTCTGGTCATTTCTCACTAATTATATAGATGACTACCGGAAAACTTAGACTGCGGGTAATATTGAGGACGCTGCGACAATAAATCATCAGTGTGTGACGTAAAACTGGTTAATCACCTCATTTCCGCAATCTCCTATTACTGCTTCGCTTAAATATGCTCAATCTGTGGGTGAAAAAACACCCTGACTTGGGTACTTTGATTACTGCGTGAAGTCATAATATATACGACCGACGCCTACCAGAGCACTCTCTACTACTGAAGGGTAAGCATCCTTCATGCGCATAGACTATAGGGCTGCTATCCCCTGGAAATAGGCCGCGCCCGTGCATCCCGTATCCGTCATGACAGTATTTTCAAATATGGGAAATAAATGTTTCCGTTTAAGTTCAAAGTTCACTTAATGTTAAACGTGACATATACCTAAGATCTACGTACGGTCATGCTGGATATTATAATTATGTAGAAATCATAGGACATCATTAATCACTAAGTATTTTATTCTTACCTCATTTCCATTTCAATTGGGATTGGGCCTCTTCGTATGTAGGCACCAGGACTTTCAGTCTTGGGTATTCGATGGTTCGTTATTCAGGGCCGAACCCGCATGGGTTGCCAGCCCCAAGCCTGAGAGATTTCAAGGTCAACCATGTTCCATGAGGCCAGTAAATGGGATAATTTACCCTATCAGATGGCAAGATGAAACTGATGTAGATCGATAGCTCTAGGCGTTCCATTCACGAGAATATAGGTTTGCCTGCCTGATGGCAGGCTGATGTCTGGCAGTTTTTTGGTTAGCCTCCCTAAACTATCGATGTTAATATCTTGGAAACAAGAGAAATTCGCGTAGAGATACTAACATTTAAAGTATATTTAAATGCAAACCTTGTTATTATTTAAATCTACACATTGTAAGTCTTGCACTTCATACGTGTTGAAATAATAGGGCAAATGAATCAGTTGTGGGCATTTCTCATTGGTATTTTCGGTTTTTAGGGTTCCGTAGCCAAAATGGCAAAAACGGAACCCTTATAGTTTCGCCATGTCCGTCCGTCCGTCCGTCCGCGGTCTAGCTCAGTGACCGTTAGCACTAGAAAGCTGAAATTTGGTTTGAATATGTGAATTAACCAAACCGACAAAACAGTAGAATAAAAACGCGAAAAATATATTTTGTTAGGGTACCTCCCGTACACGTGAAGTGGGGGGCGAAATTTTTTTTCGTTCCAACCAAGTTGTGTGGGGTATCGTTGGATAGGTCTTTTAAAAAGACTTAGGGTCTTTAAAAACAGTTTTTGGATAAAACTAATACTTTCGGAAATAATAGCTCCAAAAGTTTAAAACAGGGCGTCCCCCCCCATCCAACTTTTGAATCATGGGTCCTAAAATTTAAAAAAAAAACATGAAACTGAGACCCAATGAGTACTTTCAATGAAAACCATATTGAAATAAATCGGTCGAGCCGTTTTTGAGTTATCATTCAAAAACTCATAGTGAAAGGACATAAGTAAAAATGACGTAAGCGCCGCCAAATTTCCCGTAAGAAATGACCTTTTGAATTAATGGTCTCAGTTTACTGAACCCTACACTGAGCATGGCCCGACATGCTCTTGGCCGGTTTTTCTTTCAATGTAGTGATCCTACTAACTTCAAGGTTTTTTTACATCTCGTGTTCTTGAGATCCCTCGCTACGCTCAAGATTCAAACTTAGAATCACTCGCTTCGCTCGTGATTCAATTATAGAATCTTTCGTTTACTCGGGACTCAAAATCAACACTCGCAAGAAAAACCAACTTTCCTCTCTTGTTGCACAAATAACTATTTCCAGTTTTTATTCTACCATTTAGTCGGCTTAGATCATGCACATATTTTTGCTAAATCAGTGCTAACGGTCACTGAGCTAGACCGCGGACGGACGGACGGACGGACATGGCGAAACAATAAGGGTTCCGTTTTTGCCATTTTGGCTACGGAACCCTAAAAACCGAAAATACCAATGAGAAATGCCCACAACTGATTCATTTGCCCTATTATTTCAACACGTATGAAGTGCAAGACTTACAATGTGTAGATTTAAATAATAACAAGGTTTGCATTTAAATATACTTTGAATGTTAGTATCTCTACGCGAATTTCTCTTGTTTCCAAGATATTGTAACGTTGTGATTTTGATCACTCAATCTTTAATGCGTTTTGAAAGGTCTCTCAAATAGTTTCGTTTTCATAACTAGCAAGTATGTCTTGTACTGGCAACAATATGAATGACAATTAATTAACCAATCAAAACAAAAAGTAATTAGTGGGGTTGCTAATTAAAAATAAAGTAAATGTTTATAAACTTACATGTATTTAGAATATTGGAATAAAACATTGTTATAAATAGCAACAATAGTCAAAATATCAATAGAAAGAGACTTTCGATTTTTATGTCTAATATAAAGATAAATAATTAAATGGTTAATTAGTGTCATAATTAAATTTGGTTGGATGCTGACATCCCCAGCATCAGGTCGTATGGAGGTCACTTCTCTTTTGTCTTCAGCAAACAATCACTACAAGTGCATCGTCACATGTAGTGATTGTTTTTGATAAAAGGATACAGGGATCCTTGCCACGGAGGCAGAATAGCTGATGGATTGAAGTATTTGTCGCGGCTGCTGTAAGTAGAGAATAGTGTTGCTTCAGATCCTTTCATCATTGTTTCCCATAGTACTGTTCTGACCTCATCATTCCTTTTCCAGTCTGCTGGTGGGGATTCCTGAGGCTGGGAGGGAAGCCTGCAGCAATGAATTAGATACACGTTTCGTATCTCCTGCTGGTAAGAAGCCAGATATTTGCTGGATCAAGTTTAATGAGTTTAATCCTGCCACATGGCTAATGAAAACAATTTCTTCTTTCAGCTGGCGGGGTATTTCATTTGAATCCATATTTTGTTTTGAAATATGTTTTTGTATCCGAGATTGTAATGGCCTTAAGTCACAAAAGTTTCCGGCTGCCTTGTGAGGCAGGGAAGGAGTCCACCGGCTGCAGCCCAGGGTTCTAGGGCGGTGTCGCGGTGAAGGGAAGCTGCCGCTGTTGTCTGGAGCAGGTGCCACGTGGGCAGCTCAGTCAATGGCGCCTTGGAAGCTTCCTAGTCCCAGCGGTTTGCGTGTGATCTGAGGTTGGTGGTATATCTCCTTTTCCTGAAACATAGGGCCATAGTTAATTTAAATAGTTTGTAGTATGATGGCATTGAAAGGTAGGGATTAACATCTAGGAATTTATAGGTGCTGTGTAAAACAATCCATTTGAACGTTAACGACCAAGCTCTACCGTCTGAGCCTTTAGATTTAATGTAAGGTAATTAGTAGCAAGTAAGATTGGTTTTACACAGTAAGCTTGTTTTGTATACCTTCCCTATATATAAATAAAATGAGTCACAAGAAATACTAACCTTTTATTAATCTCCCAATTTAGACGACCCGAATTTGATGGAATGCTCTCTAGTTAGTACCTTACTTCAGCATTTGGTTTTTCGTAATAATTAAGATATCATTAAGTACTGCGACAGGCATTTCCTCGTTTGTCATAGCCGGCCGTGGAAACCGCTTGTTACAATATTAACATCGATAGTTTAGGGAGGCTAACCAAAAAAACTGCCAGGCATCAGCCTGCCATCAGGCAGGCAAACCTATATTCTCGTGAATGGAACGCCTAGAGCTATCGACCTACATCAGTTTCATCTTGCCATCTGATAGGGTAAATTATCCCATTTACTGGCCTCATGGAACATGGTTGACCTTGAAATCTCTCAGGCTTGGGGCTGGCAACCTATGCGGGTTCGGCCCTGAATAACGAACCATCGAATACCCAAGACTGAAAGTCCTGGTGCCTACATACGAAGAGGCCCAATCCCAATTGAAATGGAAATGAGGTAAGAATAAAATACTTAGTGATTAACGATGTCCTATGATTTCTACATAATTATAATATCCAGCATGACCGTACGTAGATCTTAGGTATATGTCACGTTTAACATTAAGTGAACTTTGAACTTAAACGGAAACATTTATTTCCCATATTTGAAAATACTGTCATGACGGATACGGGATGCACGGGCGCGGCCTATTTCCAGGGGATAGCAGCCCTATAGTCTATGCGCATGAAGGATGCTTACCCTTCAGTAGTAGAGAGTGCTCTGGTAGGCGTCGGTCTTATATATTATGACTTCACGCAGTAATCAAAGTACCCAAGTCAGGGTGTTTTTTCACCCACAGATTGAGCATATTTAAGCGAAGCAGTAATAGGAGATTGCGGAAATGAGGTGATTAACCAGTTTTACGTCACACACTGATGATTTATTGTCGCAGCGTCCTCAATATTACCCGCAGTCTAAGTTTTCCGGTAGTCATCTATATAATTAGTGAGAAATGACCAGAACTGGTTCATTTACCCTATTATTTCAACACGTATGCATTGCAAGACTGTCAATATATAGATTTTAATTAAATATCACGGTTCGCACTAAAATATTCCTCGAATTTTAGCTTCCGTACATGAATTTCTCGTTGGTCCAAGTTACTAAATCGATACTTTGAGGAGGCTGACCAGAAAAACTACCAGGCTGATGGCAGGCAACCCTATATATTCGTGAATGGCACGCCAAGGGCTATCGATCTGCATCAATTTCAGCTTGCCACCTGATGAGGTAAATTACCCCATTTTTTGGCCTCATAAAAAATGGCTGACCTGGAAATCTACCAGGTTTAGGGCTGGCAACCTATGCGGGTTCGGGTCACCAAAGGGGTCTCTTTCGATGGGTAAAGGTTTCAATCTGCCACCTTATGATGTAAATTTTGGTAAAAAATGACGTTTTCAAATTCAAAAAAAACTATGTTCTTCCAGGCTGTGCCATGGCAACCTACTATAGTCCAGTGTTCCTAAGTATTATCTATCGCTGTAGTATGTGTCTGCTCTGCCACCGTGTGAGGTAAGGTTTCATGCAATGGGAGCTTAATCTATGACTCTTATGATATTAATATGCGAAAGTCGTGCGACGCGTAATGTCTCATGCATTTTGTCATGCACTCAACTGTTTTCGAGATACATAGCGACAAAGAGCGCGAGCACTCGAACGATACTCATTCCTTTTTTGGGGTGATAAAATTAGCTTATGCAAAGATCTGTGTGATTGTATCTGTCTATGCTTTAATTGAAATATTGTTTAGATTAGACGGGTAAAATGTTTAGTACAGTACCACTGAGCGCTGCGAAGCATGCGGGCATCTGCAGTTACAAGTTATAGTTTGACTGAGTGACACCTGCAAAATAAGAAGAGTTCAAAGTTGTCATCAAAGCGAGAGTATGTAGGTGACTAGTTTATATGGCTTATGTATATTCAACAATCCGTAGATCACGCAATCTTAACAAGCACGGAACATTGCTGTAACGAAAAGAAAATTTTAATTGAAGCGCAGACTTTAACTTTGCCGCTGAATAACTGTTGTCTCCATACATCGACATAAGTTGCGATTAATTTCCCAACAGCGAATAAGTTTGTAATCGCAAAAAATGTGATGGAACAGCAAATAAACGTTTTTTAGACTTATTGCTTTTCTTGTACTGTAAGCTATTCCTAAATTTCCTAATTTTCATATCTCTAAGGTCTATGTCTTAATTTTCATAATTTTCGTATGTCTAAGGTTTGGTATGTCTCAATAAAGTATGTAAAAACAATAATAAAATAACAAAACAACAATAAATTCTCAATGTAAGACTAGCTTTGTCTTACTTTTCCTTTCAACTTGATACCCTGCAAAAAGGCGTTCCTGAGAAAATGGGTCTGGACAGACAGACAAACATAAATCCTATAGGTACACCCTTGACCTTATTGGATAGGCACCCGTCCTTCTTTCCTCTTTAGGTACGGAAACTTAAAAATAAATAGTACTACTTAAAAAAAAGTACAACAATAGTACATTACTACAGAGGCTGGGAAGTAGGGGGTTGCTGGCCGAGTTATATAGACTATAGGCCGGATAGTTACGAGGCTGGCAACCCCTTTTCACGCCGAGGTATGTATAGGTCTTTTCTCAAACATGCAATGAAATAAATATGAAAATTATACAATTTTTTTTCCGACATACGAAAGGCAAAAGTCTACTCGTAAACTTGTATTAATAATGTATATGGTGACTGAATAAATTCAGAACGTTACAATAATAAAAAAAAATTTAAAAAAAAACAAAAAACTCAAAAATAAAAATTTTCAAAAAAAGACCAAAAAAAAAATGCAAAAAAAACAAAAAAAAAAAAAAATATCTTAAGAAAATCCAAAAAAAAACCAAAAAATCTGGAAAAAATAATATTATGCTGATTATTGTTTTTTTTTAATATGCATAAGTAGTGGCAGAATGTCAAATGAACCAATAAGTCAATATCGCTTATAACCTTAAATGGCTGAATGCCATGATCCTGTGCCACAAACATATGTGGAATGGATATTAAAAAAAAATTACTTCCCGGCCTAGGCCTTCAATTTTATATGAAAATCGTTACCTGTTCTCTGGAGTTGATCCGCCCTGAACGTGATACTTTGAAGCCTATTATGACGCACATAACGAAGACATTTCATTGCATGTTTGAGAAAATCAGAGCTTGTAACCGGTTAATGCAAAAAACCCCGAAATGATCCAATATATTTAATTATTTTATGGTTTTTATGTAAAACCCGATGTTTTATTATAGTTTTCACTTCAAATTATAGGATTTTTCGATTGAGTATAAAACAGTAACGAAAAGAACGAAAAAACAAACCGTTTTTTTACTATGGATTTCGGTTACGGTTACAAGCCCTGGAGAAAATAATATTGTCTAGTTGACGTACCAAATGAAACTGAGTTTAACGATCAAACATATGTTTAGTTATGAAGATAAATAAAATTGAACTGATTAAATGCGTCGTGTGTGATTTATGCAAATCTCAAAGTTAGGACCCATTTGACAACACTCGTAGTCCTCGGCACTAAGAAATAAGCGGTTAGTTATTTCTGTTTGTCAGAGGATCGATACATTATACCTAGCTAATTTTTTTATCGAGGCAACCTTGACAATACAAATAAAATAAATATTATTTTTAATCAAATGATTCAATAAACAGATGAAAGAAAACTTACCCCCACAAGACACATCACTGAGAAACACAATGCCAAAATACTCTTCATCGTGTTTCCTGCTCACGACGCGGTACACTGCACACTAATATACTTTATTTACTAGTCACTGCTTTTAAGCATATTGGCAACGCAGATAACTGTGCTCAGTGTTGGGCGTAATTAGTTACTTATTGTAATTAATTACAAATTAAATTACAAGTAATTCAATTACATGGGTCGGGAGAAATTTAAGGTCACTTTTTGTTTTTGCGAAGTGTGCCAGAAGTCGACATGAAACAAAAGTACCTACAACAAAATTGTTTTGATTGATATTGGTGTTGATATAAGAAAATATAGCATGTTTTTACTTATATTTAGAGGAATGATCATAAGACTAATTATTAATTTTATATTGATACATATTTTAAATATTTACTTTCTCAATTTTCTCCATACAAATTCAATGTGACGCAACTCTGTTTCAATACGATTAATGAATTTTCATATTTTTTCTTTTGGAGTCTGATCAAATTATAAATATTATAAATTATAAATCAAATTTTATGTATTTATTCTTTTTTTTTCACTTAGTATAATTTGTAATTAAACTGTCCTAATTGACTGGGGAGCCAAGCGTAGCGAGGCGACGAACGTCTCCGTTTTAACTCACAAGGAGAGGCCGCACGTGTGCACGTGGTGCGTGCTGGGTCTCTCACTGGTACGACGATTTGGCAGATTGATGTGTGCGTATTGGTTGGTTGGTTGGTCAGTGTCGGTCTAGAGATCGCATTTTTCATCCGATTTCGATGAAACTTGGCATGTACGTTGATTTATTTGCCAAAAATTGTCGAGCCATTTTTTTGATTGGGATAAAATGAGGGGGAAAAGGGGGAAGTTTGCTCTCGCGTTATTTATGGACGGATTTCAATCATTTTCGGGTAAAAGGTCAAGCCCACACTTCCTTAGAGGTTGTTGTAAAAAAAAGTTTCGAGGGAGGAGGAAAGGGGGGGAAAAGAGGGGAAATGCTCCGAAGTCTACGGTTCACAGAACTACTAGTAATAGAATGCTATAAAATCCCTAAATCGTACGCGCCGCGCCGCTGCTAAGTCAAGCCAAGGGCATCCACCATCCACCATCTGCATACTTAATATTATATTCAAAAGCTAATTGACTGAGGAGCCGAGCGTAGCGAGGTGACGAACGTCTCCGTTTTAACTCACAAGGAGAGGCCGCACGGGCGCGCGGGTGCGTGTTGGGTTTGGGGTCTCTCAAGCTGGTACGACGGTTTGGCTGATTGATGTGTGTGTAGAGATCGCATTTTTCATCCAATTTCGATAAAACTTGGCAAGTACGTTCCTTGATTTATTTGCCAAAAATTGTCGAGCCATTTTTTTGATTGGGGGGAAAATGAGGGGGAAAAGAGGGGAAGTTTGCTGTCGCATTATTTATGTTCTCCGAAGTCTACGGACCAGAAAAAAAATCAAAAGGAAGAATTGATTACTGATGACATGACATTCGAGACGAAACGTGGGTATAGATAGGTGTGGATTTGTTACAAGTAGTACAAGGAGCTGTTTACTTCTTAAGTATTTTAGATGACGCAATGGACCTATTTTGAAACAAAGGAAGGTCAAAAAGTTAAACCGCAATGACTTTCCTGTTAATATGAATGTTGTATGACAAATAAAGTACCTATGTACAGTCACCGGCAATAGTATCTTCCTACACGAAGGCTGCAAACATATGTGACTCGCTCTTATTTGTACGCTCATAAGAGCGTGTCATATATTTTTGTGGCCTTCGTGTAGGAAGATAATATTGCCGGTGACTGTACATATGTATGTACCTACTTTTGATAAGCATAAAGAAGCTATAGACATCTGAGACATCTCGTTTATAAGAATATAATTTTAAACTTAATAGAACCGACTCCACCTAGACTCCTTTCCAAAAGGAAATTCCCGATGCTTCGTTTATAAATAATTCACCCCAATGTAACACTCGTTTCGCGATTTTTGCTTGTAGAGGTGAACAGAGTAAGGATATTATTGATTAAAATTAAGTTATATTAATATGTATATTATATCAATACGTGAAAAACGAGTCGTCTGAGGAGTAAGTGGAACATTTTATTTCATTTTCATATTTTTTTAAAGGAGAGTAGATAGATAAAAAATTACCGAAGTTTAGATGATATCTTTGGAAATGTATTAAAGTATTTCACAAAAACAAAATGCAGAATTAAACTTTCATAAATCAGATAATATTACATATACCTATTGGGGGCCATAAAAAATATAATTAATAATCAAGCGGCAAAATTGCACGAATCAACGTCCTCACTAAATAAGCTATGTGTTATTTGAGTTTTCGGTTCTTAAACATAAGTACCTAAGTCCAATATAATGCGTAAAAAAGCTAATTCCAAGTAGTGACGAAAGTGCGCACTTTCGTCACTACTTGGAGTGAGCTTTTTATGAGCATGAGTATGATAAGTATGTGTATTATGAGAATGAGTATGAATACGGTATGGGTATGGGTATGGGTGTGGGTGTGGCTATGGGTATAAGCCCCCACCATATCGTCCCGTGGTTGCAGTAAGAGTCTGCTGAGATGATGATGATGATGATGATTTGCATGTTTGCCCTATACGTGCCTCGGCATGAAATCGGATTCCCGTTCATCTATAGTCTATACCTACTTGGCCGGGAATCCTTATTTTCCCAGCCTTTTAGTTTCATTACGTTTCTGTCGATGTCGTAAGTACTGGTGGCAAAAGTTTGTGGGAATATAGTGAAATGAAGAAAACAAAACGTTCATGGGGATATTTAATAAAAAGTCACATTTTGTAAGTTTCAAATACATTCATCTATTCCCATCTCCACTCACTCTCCACTCACACGCATATTGTTATCTTTTGAAGTAGGCAGCATCCGTTTCGGTTCGTAGTCGACCTGAAAATATATAGGCAATTTCAATTGGGCTATGGACAAACTGAATGTATTTTACCATACATTGGTACTCATACTACTTAGATACATACTCATAAGTAAGTCACGGACTTCAGCAATTTCCGGAGCTATTTCTGATTAATCATCATCATCTCAGCCATAAGACGTCCACTGCTGAACATAGGTCTCCCCTTTAAGAGGGGGGGGGGGGGGTTGGTTTGTCATACGCGCCACGCTTGGCAGGCGGGTTGGCGCGCGCAGTTTTTTTTTGTTTATTGTTGTTTAGGCTTTCGGAAGATGCTGCTGCCCATCTCCCGGTATATTCCCAGGACAATTCTAAGGCCGGGCACCCCACGGGCAACTAGGTGGTAATCCCGTTTTATTTTTATTTAATTATTTAATATGAAACAAACAGTCATTGAAACGTTACAAATTACAATCCATTTGCTTAGCTTTAGACCTATAGTTTCCATAGTTCTTTCTAATTAAAAGTAAACACGACGTAGCTTACTTACTCATATCTTTTTAGAGCGTTAGAACTAGTGTAAGAAAAAGAGTGTGATTCGATCTGTCTATACTATAAGTGAGATATTTCTTGGATTAGCCGGATAAATAATTAGTGTAAAATTACCGGAGGGCACTGCAGTATACTAGGGGGGTAGCATATGCAGGTACAACAGCCGGGTGCTGTGACTGGCACCTGCAAAATAAGATGAGATCAAAGTTATTGACTTCAACTTTCGTGAGACATTACACTATACAACATAACGGCTACACTCACATTGGGGTATTTTGAAGAGGTTGTATGTATACAATATTGTATTTTCAAGGAATTCGCAAACCCTATTTTTAGTATCATTTATAACTAGTTTTGGTAACTGTTTTATTTTGCGTAACCTGATGAATGAATTCAATATAAATCCTATGGGAATGTTCCCCTTCCCGGCAATATTCCTACGGCACATCACTAGACAGTAGCCACGTCGTCCTAGCCGGCCAACCCTCCATAGGCTCCATACAAATCCAACGTTTTTTTTCTTAAAAAAAAATGTTTTGCTGAGGTTTTCATAATTAAAATACGATACCTATTATGCCCTAAAACGAATCACTATTTGAATACAAAACCAGATAATTAGCAGGGATTGAAATTGTGCAGCCGATTTATACTCGTAATTTCAGTTCATATTTGGGAAAAAAACAGATGAAAATCGTATGTGGACTCTGAATTCATAAGAAAAATATGGTACAGTCACCGGCAATAGTATCTTCCTACACGAAGGCTGCAAAAATATGTGACACGCTCTTGTTTGTAGGGCCATAAAAGCGTGTCACATATTTTCGCGACCTTCGTGTAGGAAGATACTATTGCAGATCACTGTACTACACTAAATAATACACTGCTTGACGAAATAAACACACATACAAATAAACATATCCCCTTTTTTACGTATAGTACAAAAATGATTAGACGGATAAATATTTAGTGTAACATTACCTCTACAAGCTGCGCTACACCGTTGCATGTGCAGGCACAAGTTGTAGTTTGACTGACTGACCCCTGAAAAACAAGATGAGAACGAAGTCGTTAGAATCAGAGAACCTACGTTATGTGTATCCAAATTTCATCTCATTTAACGATCACTGGCCCAGAACGTTACGAGTAGTGATGAGCAGTTCCCGGGCACGTGCCCGGGAACGTGCCCCATTATGGGGATTACTGGGGAAAGTTCAAACTGTGTATGTCTACATTTTTTTAATGGTATCCATTATAAAATGAACAATAACAATGTTTAGCATGACAGCAACTAATATATCTCTTTCCCAAAGGCATGTTGTTGGGGACAACTTCCCCGGGAAAGTTGGGGAACATGCCCCAATGTTTCCGGAAATTCCCCATTGTACCGGAGAATCCTTACGTGACTCGCTCGTCGTCAACAGACTGGGTCCACTTCGAGCTCTTTGGCAATCTTACTCAACAGCAGGAACACAACACTGTAAGTAAGGTCTAGTGCTATTTAGCTGTAGGTTTCTGTTAAATATGTGTTTGTTATTATTACATAAAATAAGACGTAAATTAAAAGAAAAAATATATGTATATAAATTAAAAAAATATAAATAAAATAAAATAAGTATAATTAAACCGGCCAAGTGCGAGTCGGACACGCACCCTGAGGGTTAGGGAACGTACCCAAACTACGTGACCCATTTTTTTCAGTTTTTGACCCCCCTCCCCCCTCGGTGACCATCCGTAGTAATTGCCCCCATCCCTCCTAGTTGTCACGTAGTAAAACTCGCACATATAGTTTAGAGTGATGTTTTGGACATAGAAAGCAAAAAAACATAACTTTGCCTACTTATTACCTTTTATTTACTCGACACTGGCCGCGTGACGCCAAAAGTGCATGGAAACCTATAATTAGAAGCGCGATATTTGAGCATAATTATTGACAACGTGACAGAACCTAAGACTCCCCCCTTCCCCCCTGTGACCTAGAGTAGTATTTTGACGACCCCCCTCCACCCCCCCCCTAAACTGGTCACGTAGTTTGGGTACGTTCCCTTATATAAAGTCGCCATCAAATATATCGGAGAGGCCAAGGTACTCAAAAATATCTGAACATGCACTTTATTGGCTTAACAATATAGGCGTTGTTCGGATATTTGTCAATGCCTGTCGTGGCAACCTTGACAATGCAAATAATTTATTATTTTTTTAACCAAATAATAAATTACCAATAAACAAACAAATTAAGAAAAACAGAAAATCAAAATGTAAATAGACAAAATTGTTTATTTGGAACAGATTCCATGTTAGTAAAATGCCGTCTGCGTGTCGTATTCAAATTTTAATATACATAAAGAATACATTAAAACAACAATGGAAGTACTTAAACATAACCACAACACTCAACAAATAGGTAATCAACTAATATTGAAGTTGCATTTGCATCGGAATAATCTTCAAGCAAATTCTGACATATCTCATTCACATGTTTAGGCGTAAGCTGTACTGCGTAGTTAATGTATTGGAGTAGTATTCTTGTAGGGTATCGTGTCTAAATCTAAACGTGTTTTAAAGTTAGAATACGGCCCTATGCTAGTGTAGTTACTTATACTAATAGCGGCAATGACTTGCTGGTCCAAACTTACCCCTACAAGGCACGTCACGAAAAAACTGAATGTCAAAATAGTCGTCATGGTGCTCCCGTTCAGTCCGTTCACTGTGCTGACCAAGTGTTGACTAATATCGTTGTATTTACTAGCCACTTCTTTTAAGTATATTGGCAATGCAAACAACCGAGATCAGTGTTTGACGCAATGAATTACTTATTGTAATTAATTACAAATTTCATTACATGTGATTCAATTACAAATACGAGCTCCTTTATAATAATTTATAAATTTTTCACGAAAATATCTTACACTATATTATGCATGACGAAGAAATATTCAATGACTCACTTTGTACAAGTTGGTACATATAAGTCAGTGGTATATTTAATCTTTATTTAAGTTGACTTGTTTATTATGAATGTTTATGTAACTTGTTGTTACTTGAAGAACTACGCATTATTGTATATAGTATCTTTAATGTATTAGTTGTACTGTTTTGAATAAATAAGTCCCGCCGAGTTTATTGTTTCTAGGGTCCATGAATATATTGCTAAATCGCCTCTTAAGGCTCTTATTATGAGTAGACGTATATATAGAGTCCCAGTGCCTGCTGTTCAAACGACCCACGCTAAACGTTCTTCTTCCTACATTCACCCTTTCGCGTATAATGCGGTCTGCAAAATTTTAGACCTAAAAGCATGCTCCTTGCCAGTAGTACAATCTAAAATGAAGAAGTGGTTTGTTACGCTCTCGTACAATGACACGGAAAACATATTACGTTGTCTCTTCTAGGCCCATGAATAATTCACCTCTTACTTGCGCTCACAAACACACACACACACACACACACACACACACACACTCATACACGCACTTCACACACACATAGATTTAATTAATATCTTTAGTACTTATTTATATTTATTAACTGTAAACCCTTTAAACCCCGAGCCCCAAGATACAGGCTCAGCCTAGTTTGGGGCTCACAGGACATCTAGTGTTTTGTCTAATAATTATTTAGTAAATAAATATTCTTTATTCTTCTTCTTTATTCTTTAAGTAATACTTCTCGGGTCAGAGGTGTAGGGTTAGAGCCGGTGGTAGTTTCTTTTCTCTCTGACGTTCATAAGTGCATTGTAATGTGCCTAAATTGAAGAATAAATATTTTTTATCTTTTATCTTTATCTTCCCCTTATGGATTGACATGTTGCCAAATGATTCCCTTAATGTGCTAGTAGTTGTTTAAGTTATTATTTATTCAGTTTTTATTTATTGACTTTTTACTCTATTATTGTATTTTATTAATCATCATCATTATCATCATCTCAGCCATAAGACGTCCACTGAACATAGGCCTTCCCTTAAAGGGGGGGTTTGCCATACGCGCCACGCTTGGCAGGCGGGTTGGCGCGCGCAGTTTTTTTATTTATTGTTGTTTAGGCTTTCGGAAGATGCTGCTGCCCATCTCCCGGTATATTCCCTTAGCAGACTCCAACTGCAACCACGGGACGATTTGGTGGGGGACAATTCTATGGCCGGGCACCCCACGGCCATTTTATTTATAAATATTTTATATTTGGAATTTATTTGTGGGCATGTTCTCCTTATGTTATGTTTTTGTTTTAGGAATAGTTTATGCATGTGCCTAGTTTATAAGATAGCATTTAATTTTTCTAACAAAATGTAATATTGTTAATGAATAAATAAAAAATAAATAAACGTGTCTATAAGTAATTGATACCATATGAAAATTGTAAAAAATCTAGTTTTTTATTGACAAATATTTTTTATAACAAAAACAAAGGATGAGACGAGAGTAATTCCTATGGAAAACAACACGGCATAGATGTATTGCGTTTCATTTTGAGTCTACGAGAGATCAAATGTAGCAATCAAATGATCAAATGCGCATCAGAAACCCATCATCTGTGAAAATTTCAACTGTGTAACTATCACGGTTTATGAGATACAGCCTGGTGATAGACAAAATCAGCAAAAAAATTATGTCTGTTGTATGGGCCCCCCTTAAATATTTATTGCATTCTGGTTTTTAGTATTTGTTGTTATAGCGGCAACAGAAATACATCATCTGTGAAAATTCCAACTCCCTAAGACGACGGACAGACAGGCAGACAGGCAGACAGACGCATAGCAAGTATTGGAATCAATGTATTAGGTATTAGCTTATGGTACTCATTAAATTCATTTATTATATAATTCATTTATTAGGCTAATATAATTAATATTAAGAGGATGTATGTATTAAGATTGTAATGTTTTGGCGTACGCTGTAATTACAATTTCTTGTGAAATAAACAAATAGCGAAGTCTTAGAGTTAGGGTCCCGTTTTTATCCTTTGGGTACAGAATCGGACTAAAAACTGAAAAAATGTGACGTTTTCAAATAAAAGGTACAATATTGTAATTGTTAACACAGTTTATTTCTAAATGATTTTTTATGGCAGTAATGACTTATGAAGTTACATAAAGTTGGTTTCAATATCAATAATTTCATATATTCTTAGCCCTGCTCCTGCCCGTCGGCATCGTTCCAGCCCCAGCATCGGTGTCGGTTCGTAGGCCACCTGAAATTTTTTAAAGTACTGTTTTATATATTTAAAATATAAAATACGGCGCCACCCACACCACCCCACACAAATTCCTTTCAACAGAAAGCATCCGACGATAATTTTAAACGAAAAAAGAACCCACTTCACTTAGGATCTGCTATTCCAAGAGGAAGTGGCCGAGTTGCTTTAAAAAATAGTGAAATCACTATAGGTGTGCCTATAATAGTTGAAGAGTTCCCTCTATTTCTCCAGGATCCCATCATCATCCCCGACTTGGTGACAATGGGACCATATAAGGAAAAACCCGTTCGATTAAAAAAAAATTATAATCGGTTCACGATTCACGGAGATATCGAGTAACATACATACAAAAAAATTATAATTATAAAAAAATTAAAATTATAAAAAAACAGTCGAATTGAGAACCTCTTCCTTTTTTGAAGTTGGTTAAAAATAGAAATTAAATTTCAATGTTAGGGTATAGGTACAGGCTGTTTCCTGTAATAAAATTCTACTCCTCAAACAATAAAACTTTTGTTGGACAACTTAAAAAAAAAATGTAATTTGTAGTTTGTCTCTTTTTCACACAGACTAAATAGCATTCGAGCGTTTTCACATAAAGTTGTTAGTTTTCACATTTTTGAAATTTTAAGAATTTTTTGCATATTCCTACTCAGAATCGTGAGTACTATCAACTCCACTATGAAATTAAAAGTGTCCTGTTCCTCTTACGCTACTTCTAATTGACATTGCTTGTCAGTCTTGTCATCCTACGACATCATCAATTTCGCAATACATTGCGTGTTCGAATAAACTTTAAAATGTCTTAAATATCAAATCATAAGTTTGTTATTTGTAATTGTTTAGTAAATATAAATTGTATTGTTAATGTAGTGACATGTTAATTGTAAATTCTGTGTGATTTTTATCAAAATAAATATAATCATAAGTTTTCTTTCTATATATTTGTTGCATAACATAACATAAATATTCTTTATTGCACACCTCAAATTAAAGAAACAGAGTATACACAAGTTACAAACAGGAAAGTAGAGGTAAAACAATTGGCGGTCTTATCGCTAAAAAGCGATCTCTTCCAGACAACCTTTAATATTGCATAATATTGTAATCGAACTCGCGGAGCGTAAGCGAAATGAGTTCTTACAAACAACTCCAGACCGAACTGTCACCTGGCTACTGGGACATCTCGGCATTTGGGTGGCTTTTTGATTTCGATAGTTAGTCTGACGATAACTTTAGTTACGTTTATCTGATCTTTATGAAATTTCTTGGGGCTGTAGCAGAGATACATAAAATTTGTAAGTTCGTATATGAGCAGGATCGATCAAGTGGCTATGGAGCTAGAAGGAGAAAAAAATCCTCCTTGGGGTCTTGTTATATTGGTGGACTTGTTTGCAAGTAAATCACGAGTTCTCAGTTCGAGGCGGACTACTAGTTAAATTAAAAAAAAACAATTTTGACAGTTGGTTTTGACTCTTCTAATCATAAGTTATTTTTAAAATATGCTGAGAACAAATGTTGTCTGGTTTGGGCTCAAAACACACCTAGCGGAATTTTGGCAGTAATGTATGGAGCTTTGTCGCTGGTAGCTTAAATTTGTCTATGGCCTCCATACATTACTGTCTCCATTCCGCTAGGTGTGTTTTGAGCCTTAAGGAGCAGAATCTACGTTTTAATTTATTGATCCTATTATAGGAAACACCCGATATATATACTGCCTAACCACGAATAAAGGCCGTAACAGCCATTAGTAATCACGTACATAAATAAACCCACAGATTATATTTGATTCTGCTTTTATTTCGGGGCCAAATAATACATATAATTGTTTGGGACTATACAGGTCATATATACATACTTAGAAGGTTATTTTTTTTGTCTAGGTGTATGGAATTGGGTTCCCAATAAATTCCAAATTCAATCTGGTTTTTCGTTGGTTTTTCTATGTACATGTGAGCGACTAATTAAATTTTAAGATTTCTTTCAAACGAAATTGCCTAATCCATATAGCAGGTATTTTTATTTATTTATTTATGTATTTAGTTATTTATTTATATATTTATTTATTTCTTAAAATCAACACTATCAAAATCAGAAAAAAAAGAGCCTCCTCTATAAAATCAGAAGACGCCTCCTTATAAATACTTACTTGAATGCGCGTACGGGCTCACTGATGCTGGAAGTCCAGAGCCAGGGCGTGCCGTTTCAGATTATATGCCGGGTTCAGAATCTCGAGCGTACCCACAGTAACTTCTGTCTCCCTTGTCACCCTAGAACGTATTTTTTTCCTTAATATATGGAGACAATCTCTATTGTACACAACACAAAACAACACACGCAATTTTATACTCATTTAAAAATAGCGTCATCTAAACTAAACCCAGAGACTATAGAGATATAGAAGACCACAGCCTAACAACTTTTTGAAGCTCAAGTCGATTGCGCCATCTATGTCAAAGCCACCTAAAGATGCCGCAAATGTAAGAGAAATGTCACCTGCACTGCTACTCCACCTAGTAACAAATAGCGAACTAGTAGTACACTAGTACACTAGTAGGCTGTGGTGGTATATATCTCTATAGTCTCTGCTAAAACTTAAACTTAAATAAATTTATAATAAAGTAACTCCCCGCGGCATGGTGCCGTAGATGCTGGCAGCATTTCCCCACTACGAAGATATCGGAATAGCAATACGTTGAGCGAAGAAGCTGCCAGCTCTACGGTCGCCGGTTGTATCCACTAGCCTCTTAGACAAATCTTTAAAGATATGGGCACAGAGACCACTCGGGCCGAAAGTCTCAACGCCGAATATAATGAATTTGTATTCATCGCCGATATCCCTATACCGTAAATTACTGCTAATCACAAGTGAAATTCTATTTTATTAATAAAAACTATATGTCCTTCCCTGGGACTTAAACTACCTTCATGATATTTAATTAAAATTGGTTTAGCGGTCTAAGCGTAAAGAGGTAGCAGACATACAGATAGACGTTTGGGGATTTTATAATTATTAGTATGGATGTATCAGGCGGCGTCTCAAGAACATTCTTCGGAAAGTGGGAGCTAAATAATTAGGTTTTCTTTTTCTCCGAAACCTTAAGGGAAAATGAATCGCCCTTCTGAAAGTTAGACGAACAGGTCGGAATCGAGTTCTATATAGACGCCCCGCTTCTGACATGTAGGTACATATGATTTTGTAATTATAAGTAGGTATATAAGATACGTAAAAATTATAAATTAGGTGGTACCTTTTCTCCGGGCCAGCTCATTTCACCCTGCAACAAAAAAAAAGTTTGCATGCCAATACCTGGAAATCTGAACAGATAATTATTATACTTTTTTTTCTTAGATTAGAAGGATGGTGCGATTGTCGTGGTGCGATTTTTAGGAAAACAAATTTAATTTCATTATTTTACATCTTATTGGCTTAAGCGTATCACTAATAATGGAAAAAAGTAGACTCATTTAATTTGCTCACTGTTGTGGCTGAAAGAAATTAAGATACATCGGGGAAATCGATGTTATTTTTCTAATTAAAAAAAAAACACCAAGCATACGGGGTGTTTTCTGTAATAGGTGAAATAAATTAAAACGAAGATTCTACTCCTCAAACCAGACAACATTTGTTTAGCGACTTATAAAAATAACTTAATGTCAAATTTTTAGGAAACTTTAAAGTTTATTCTAACGCGCAATGTATTCCGAAATTGATTATATTTGTAGGCTGACAAGCAATGTTTATCAGACGGATTTGAACATACATTGAAAATATAAATATTTAGTTTGTATGAAAAAGAGACAATCTACAACATACATATTTCTATAAAGTTATTGAACAAAAGTTTTATTGTTTGAGGAGTATTATCTACGTGATTACAGGAAATACCCTGTAGATATGTACCTACAGTACCTAAATTAACAAAAAAAATTGTTAATGATACGTTTTATAGTTTCCGAGTAAAATGGCTGTGACATACGGACGGACAGACAAACAGACAGACATGACGAATCTATAAGGGATCCGTTTTTTGCCATTTGGCTACGGAACCCTAAAAAGGATGATAAAAAATAAAATCTGGAGCAACTTGTATACGTACGTAGTTTTTAGCGTCGCGTCGTCAATTTTAAGCTCAGATTTTTCCAGATACCTATTAAAATGATTGTTCGATTTGCGCCAGGGTGTATCTAACCCAATTTGTTCCAGCTGATAATCATTTTAATTTTTAATAGAAAACTAAATCAAATGTCTAAGTTTCTACTTAACCTACCCAACCCAAGTATAATCTATTTGAGTACGAATCAAAAACCACAGGTTGAAATTGAGCAATCAAACTATCGTTTTAGTATTTAAACTATTATTTACTCTATAGTTCGTTTTTTTTGAGATTAGAAAAAAGTTGAAAGAAGGATGTACAGGGTTCTTTATCAGGCACGATACGGCATAATACATGTCACAAGTGTCAAAGTATCTACGCGGCCATTAAAAAATATTTAAATACCTATATTTGTATTTATAGTAAAGCCATGCGTACGTATTTGTAAATGTTAAATTAAATAATATTAATTATTTTAAAGTATTATAATAATTGTCATTTGCACGAAATAATTTATTCATATCATAATGTTCTTGTGAATGTTGCACAATAAAAACCCTGGAGAAAAAGACGTTCGAAACATATGGTTTTCGATTTAGAACGTACGTGCGTCACTATCAGTTTTTCAATTGTCATGTGTCTGTAACGTGATAATCAAAACGAAATTGTTTTTTATTGTTGTTATGGATTATCTGCTAATTGTCATTATTTATTTACAAATGTGAACTCTTCATGTATACTAATCGTTTGTTGGTATGCTTGCAGTATGTCTAAATTGAACATTCAAACAGAACAGGTTAGAACAGGTTGGCAACTTCTGTTTCTATGTTTACTCAATTTCTAATCTCAAATAAAACGAAGTATAGAGAATTAACGTAACTACTTCTTCTTTATGCCCTAAATTCGAAACAAAAACTAAAGCAAAAACAGCACACTGTAGCTAGAAGACTCCTAAACAAAAGACGCAAGTCTACAGGTTGTTTCATATTTTACGTCATTAGGCTATTGATAAAAACCGACCAAGTGCGAGCCGGACTCGCGCACGAAGGGTTCCGTACCATTATCTATAAAAACCGCAAAAAAATCATGTCTGTTATATGGGAGCCCCCTTCAATATTTATTTTATTCTGATTTTTAGTATTTGTTGTAATAATACATCATCTGTGAAAATGTTTACTGTCTAACTATCACAGCTTATAAAGTTGTATGGGAGCCCCCTTAAATATTAATTTTATTCCGGTTTTTAGTATTTGATGTTATAGCGGCAAAAGAAATACATCATCTCTGAAAATTTCAACTGTCGAACTGTTACGGTTCATAAGATACAGCCTGGTGACAGACGGACAGACGGACGGACAGACAGACATACAGACAGACAGATGGGCAGCGAAGTCTTAGTAATAGGGTCCTGTTTTTACCCTTGGGTACCCTAAAAACAGACATTAGCTACTTCTGCTGCCGAATGTACCTATAAGTAAGTATACAGTTTCAGTAATAAATAATTACAAACATAAATAAATTAATATATTATTAAATAAATATATTATGGGACAATCTTACACAAACAACCTAGTCCCACAGTAAGCTCAATAAGGTTTGTGTTGTGGGCACTAGGCGACGATATATATAATAGATAGCTATAGATAAATACTTACATAGCACAACACACCCATAACTTAGGAACAAATATCCGTGATAAACACACAAATAAATGCCCTGACCAGGATTCGAACCCGGGACCTCCTGCTTCATAGGCAGGGTCACTACACGGAAAAAAATGCTTCCGGGATATTCTCAATCTAAGACATTATTTTATTATGTTGAAAATATTTCCTCGTGACAAGTATTTATTTACTTTAATGAAAATAAAATAAAGTTTTAAATATAACGAAGCGAATATATTCTTACAGATTTTCTAGTTTTCTTTTACCTAAGATAATACTTGTTTGATTAAAGTACAATCTCTCTTATTTATTCATTATACTCTTGAAACAATGCATTTTTGTATTTCTATTTTAAGAAAACGTGGTTTTATTAAGCGAAGAATCATATATTTGGTAAAGGAAATAAATACTTGTCAGGAGGAAATATTTTCAAGATAATAATATAGTTTAAGATTAATTTTTAACCAGGCTTTAAATATGTGTTAGATAAATTAATAAATATTTAAATATAGTCTTGGATTGAGAATATCCTAGAAGCTTTTTTTTTCAGTGTACCGACTAGGCTAGGAGGCCGTTAATAGATAAATTTCATAAGAGCATAATATGCTCTATTTAGTTAATACAGTGATTCTTTATATTATAAAGAATCACTGTATTAACTAACACATTGAAAAGTTGTTCAAATAAATATAATAAGTACCTTTGAGCCATGCATTCCCATTTGGCCAATCGGCCCCAGAGATCCTTTAGGCCCCGGTGGCCCGGGTGGGCCAGGCGGACCCTGCAAAATAGAATAAGTATGACGTAAAATTAAGTGTCGAAATTAATATGGTAAGTATCATTTAGTAGTAAACAAGCATACGGCCCGTCGTATAGTAATCACGTAATCAGCCACCATAGCCCATGTACGCGTCTAACTCCAGAGGTGTCACATGTGCGTTGCCGACCCTTGAATATAAAGGTGGATTCACTGTGTTGACGGCTAAAGGGACAAGTGGGTCCTCCTGTCCTCCATCGTCAACATTGGCAGGAATTCAACACTATAATCATTAACCAAGTACCTTTTAATTAATTTTAATTGAATTCTTCTTTATTATGTACTTATTATAATAAAAAGTACCTAAAGCTAAGAATAGGCGAGCTTAATAATAACCTAGACTAGTAATGCACCAAGGAGAAGTATCCAAAGATGCGAAAGAACCCCGTACCAAAAGTATGGAAAATGTGTTTTCAGTTAAATATTCTGAAATTTTGATACAATATAGATTTTAACGTCCTGATCAAAAGTCTCTATGGGGGCTACCACTGTTGGCGAGTTCCTTTCAGAGTTACGACTGATTTTGTACCCTCAAGGAAATTGACTCTAGTACCAATTGGCACCTTGTCACAGTGACAGTCATATCAGTAATATGACACCTCCAGCGTCTTTTTCAAGTGCAAAATAAATCGTTTCATAAATATTTAACGAAGTTCTTATTACAACGACATACAGATCATTGGAACATATTTTTATGCATGCACCCATATTTTTACAGTAGACTGTACCAGACAAAACAAACTAGGTATTGATAACTATTGGAGCAAAGCCCGACTGGGGAAGTACCTCCACCTTACAGAAAACCACAGCCAAATAGCACTAGGCCCTACTCATGGTTTTGTGATCCTGCTGGTGAGTAAGGTTGCCAAAGAGCTCAAAAAGGACCCAGTGTGTTGACGACGAGGGACCTCTCTTGTTCCCTTCAACACAGTGAATCTTCCTGTTTTGTAAACGGCCAGCAACGCGCATGTGACACATCTGGAGTTGCAGGCATCCATAGGCTACGGTAGCTGCTTACTATCAGGTGGGCCTTATGCTTGTTTGCCACCGTCGTTGTATTAAAAATAATGCATGACGCACGTTTGAAGTTGACATTGCAGTCATTTTATCTTTCGTCAAATCGCCAGCTTATTAGTAGGGTTTTGTCTCAGTACAAATGCGAAAAAAATTGTGCGCATCGAGAAAAAGTTGTGAATTTTTGACCATAGATAGAGTGAGCAAAAATGAATATTTTTTAGTATTGGCGGTCTCTAAAATTTTTGGACCTTCACGTCAAAATCAGGGGTCCCGTGCAATATGTTATTACTCTCTGGTTAAGACTGCTAGGGGTTGTTTGGTATCGTTTCCGTGTAAAACAGACATGCAGAATTCATTTCTGATATTAAAAATGTAAAATTTCGTATTAAAAAAAAGTTGTGCCGCGAGGAAAAACACAATTTTATTTTTATTTTTTTAGAACGTCATATAACTAATATATATCCTTTATTTCAAATAATAAAAAAAAAAATAAAGAAGCATATTTAATATAGATTATAGAAACATATACATTGTATACACCTTTAATACAAAAAACTTCTGGTATTTTTTTTTACTTAAGTTGAGTAACGGAAAACAGACGTCGCGTCGTTTGAATTGTGACGGTTTATGTTAAAGTTAAGGGGGAAAAATATGTTTTTATTTATTGTATTTATTTATTTCTGCATTTTGTGAAGTAATTATGAATAAAATTTACTAATAACAAGCAATACATCCATTTTAAGGTCAATACGCTACGGATGTTCACGTTCACATTGATTATCGATACTTACTATGGAGAAAACATATACACCACGAAGGAAACATTTTTTTTCGCGTAGTTTTTGTATACTATAAGCTTAAAAATTGTATATATTTAGAAACTACATTAAATATGCTCTTTTATAATATTTTTTATTATCAGAAAAAAAAAGATATATATTAGTTATATGACGTTCTAAAAAAAAATAAAAAATTGTGTTTTTCCTCGCCACACAACTTTTTTTTTAATAAGAAATTTTACATTTTTAATATTACAAATAAATTCCGCATGTCTGTTTTACACGGAAATGATACCACACAACCCCTAGCAGCCTTAACCATAGAGTAATAACGTATTTCACAGGACCCCTGATTTTGACGTGAAGGTCCAAAAATTTTACGGACCTCCAATACTAAAAAATATTTATCGTGGGCGATTCTATCCATGGTCAAAAATTCACAACTTTTTCTCGATGCGCACAATTTTTACAAATTCGAGCTCTGCCATATCGCAAATATCGCAATATAGGTTCAATCTAATGTCAATTGTTTAAATAAATAGTGGTTAATTGCATCTAACTAATTATTTATGATACTAAATCAGTCTTAGCTCTGAAAGGGACTCGGCAACAAAGGTAGCCCCCATAGAGACTTTTGTTCAGGACGTTAAAATCTATATTATATCAAAATCTCAGAATATTTAACTGAAACCACATTTTCCATACTTTTGGTACGGGGTTTCCAACTGTAATGATGTCAGAACTTAAATTTTACGAACAGTAAAACATATTCAGGAAGTCGCTGGACACCGCCGTTATAATTTTTTTGAACTGATTATCTCATTTACGAGTTTATGAAAAATAATACTAATAGATCGATCGCAACGCCGGGCCATGCTCGTCGACATCACCGTCCCATATGACGTGAAAACCTCGTGAAGGCCGAGAAGGACAAGTCCAGCAAGTACCTAGACTTGGCTCACGAGGTAACCGCCATGTGGGAGGTCGATTCAGCGATCATTGCGCCGATAGTTGTTTCTGCGAACGGCCTCGTTGCGAAGAGTATCGACCAACATCTTGAGAGACTTTCGCTATGGGCTTGTGCTTGGATCAAGGGTCAGATTCAGAAGGCGGTAAGCCTGGACAACCGGCAGCCTGGGCCTTGCTCTGCTGCCGGCGGCACCCTAGGTTAGCTAGGTTGTTTGTAATGTTTTTATTGTTATTGTATGTTTTAGATTTATTCTTATATTTTACCTTTGTGAAAATATTATTAAGAAACCTAACTTGAGAAGAAAAATTAATAATGGAAATATTAATAATAATTTTTTTAATAATCCCCATACGGAATGTTCTCATTGGAAATTTCATTTAAATTCTCGTGTAAGTTTCCAGGAATTTCAGAGAATGTTACTGAATTTTTGAGAATGTTCTGTAACTTGTACATTGCTACCTAGGACATTCTTCATCATTACAATCTATCTGCAAATATAAAGCATCGTATTTTGTAATAACACAATACATAGATACGAGTAGAAACACACAATTTATATTAATGAAATTATGATAATGCCAACGCGTAAACGAAAAAACTATACCTACCTATCTCTTTTTGAATGGATATAACTATTAGTGTAAGGCGATTATCACACTCGCGCCGCAACCGCATGCGGCGACGATGTGCAAGCGTGACAGCTATATACACATGCCGATCGCTATCTCGCTCACTCACCGGCGCTGCATGCGGAAACCGCAGCAGTGTGAAAGACGCCTAAGAAAAAGACAATATAATTCTTCTTTAGTCGTTAAATGAAATACTTCCGAGATTATATAGAGTCTCGGAAGTATTTCACTTAACGACTAAAGAAGAATTATATTATAAAATAACACGGTTACACTCACGGCACTTTAGTCACGTTGCGCGACATGTTTCAGAGAGCCTAGGTCTCCATCTTCAAGCACTAGGAGTACTTATTCTTATATTTTACCTTTGTGAAAATATTATTAAGAAACCTAACTTGAGAAGAAAAATTAATAATGGAAATATTAATAATAATTTTTTTAATAATCCCCATACGGAATGTTCTCATTGGAAATTTCATTTAAATTCTCGTGTAAGTTTCCAGGAATTTCAGAGAATGTTACTGAATTTTTGAGAATGTTCTGTAACTTGTACATTGCTACCTAGGACATTCTTCATCATTACAATCTATCTGCAAATATAAAGCATCGTATTTTGTAATAACACAATACATAGATACGAGTAGAAACACACAATTTATATTAATGAAATTATGATAATGCCAACGCGTAAACGAAAAAACTATACCTACCTATCTCTTTTTGAATGGATATAACTATTAGTGTAAGGCGATTATCACACTCGCGCCGCAACCGCATGCGGCGACGATGTGCAAGCGTGACAGCTATATACACATGCCGATCGCTATCTCGCTCACTCACCGGCGCTGCATGCGGAAACCGCAGCAGTGTGAAAGACGCCTAAGAAAAAGACAATATAATTCTTCTTTAGTCGTTAAATGAAATACTTCCGAGATTATATAGAGTCTCGGAAGTATTTCACTTAACGACTAAAGAAGAATTATATTATAAAATAACACGGTTACACTCACGGCACTTTAGTCACGTTGCGCGACATGTTTCAGAGAGCCTAGGTCTCCATCTTCAAGCACTAGGAGTACTCTTCGAAACATGCCGAGCGACGTGACTAAAGTGCCGTGAGAGTAACCGTGTTATTTTATAATGTTAATATGTCTCACGAAAGTTTACATTTAAGAATTATATTGTCCGTGTCTTAGGCGACAATAGATTATAATTTATAATTTATTGTAACATTACCACTGGGCCCGCCGGTACGCCGTTGCATGTGCACGTACAAGATGTCGATACTGATCCCTGCAGAGCAAAGTGAAGATTAATGTTTCATCAAAATAAAATTAAAATAATAATGAATACATACTCTTTCTGCAAGCTGAAGTGATATTTAATATTTATTTTATTTTATAATTATGATATTTGACAATTTAATTTAATTATCTATTTAAATTTTATTATATTCTTATAATTCTTGGATTTTATATTCATCCCGATGTTTATATTTCGACCAAAAAGAGTAGAAATTAAAAAGTAGCAACATCGTAGTGTCGTCCCTTTCAAATCAATCTAAAAATCGGGACGACACTACGATGTTGCCACTTTTTAATTTCTACTCTTTTTGGTCGGAATATAAGCCACCAGGGCTCGTCAGGACCACGAGATAGATATGTATAATGTAGTTGAAAATAAATTGTCGTAAATCATTAATCATTTTTATATTAGCGGTAAAAATGTCAATATTTATTTCATAATATAAAATATAATAAAATATTCGGTATAAAATATAATAAAATAGTTTCAAACTAGCCACACATTGTACTCGTAATTAAATATTTAAACAGATGAAAGAAAACTTACACTTATAAGGTAGATCACTAAGAAACTCAATGCTAATATACTCTTCATGATGCTTCTCGGTCTCTATGCTGATAAAGTGAAGATTGATATGTCAGATTTATTAACTAACTACTTCTTTTAAGCATTTGTCAATGTAGGTAAATTGACTTTATCATATCTTTAAAAATGTTTATGTTATTCAATGGCAATAGTGTTTAATAATTAGATAATTCAAATTGACACACACTTTGACAACTTAGCTGGAACTTAAGTTTATCAATTTATTTGACCTTAGATTAGGTAAATTAGTACCTAACACCAATAATGTTACAATTGTAAAACTCTTGTATAAGTATTAAATTATAAAATACCATTTAGAAAATTACAATAATGTAATTGTGTAAATAGTATTTGGTTCTGTAAAAATATTTGATATTGGTATAAACTAGCAAAGTACAAGTTGCAGAACATTCTCAAAAACTCAGTAACAATCACGGAAATTTCCAGAAACTTACAAGAGAATTTAAATTAAATTTCCAATGAGGATGATTTTTTTCATAATGCCCTATGGGAATTATGAAAAAAATATTATTAGTGTGTCTTTCCCGACCACGGAACAATGGTGTTCCGGAGGTTTGGGAGGCGTATGCGGAGCCGAAGCCAACGCGCAGAGGCCCTTTTGACAATTTAATGAAAAGTGAGGGGTACACTAAGCGGATGCTGCCCCTGCCCGTGTCATGGGACGCACACGGAGACAGCACCCGCCATGGTGTAAGGACTATTGAGAATTAATGGAGTCTAACCGGACGCCTGCCTAATAAAACGGTATCCAATTTTATTTCCGGCAGACGGTGACTCGCCCTCCGCAAGATGGGCACCCATGAAAAGCGACATCAAAGATGGCTCAAGGGCAACACCGGTGCGGGGGCTGGGGGTAGAGAACAGTGATACTTCTGTGTTCAATGAAATTATTTTCAAAATTGCTTTCTTGGGGTTAGATATGAGGGTATCAAGTATCATTTGTGATATATTGTACAAAAAAAGAATCAGCCATATCGTATCTGGAATAGCCCAAACTTGGTATGTTTCGAAAATTATTTTTGTTTTAATTTAAAAAAATGGCTGAAATGTAATGATGTGGTATATTTTTAGAACCGCCTCTATTAGCCCTTTCATATGATACCACACACGATAGGTTTTTGAAAATGTGGGGTGGGGATGTTCAGGGGGTGGTGGGGGAAACGGCACCACTTTCCAGCCTGGCAACATGGACTTTCTTGAAGCCCAGGAGTAGTACTACAAGGATCACAAGTCAAACTGCGGTCTAATAATTATTCATACGACGTTGTACGGGAGAGCCTGCTCCAGGAGTTCGATTTTTGAATCTCATCGGGTGACTTATTTCGTACTAAATAGTCATCGGCTGCATACAAAAAAAGTCACCGGTGAGATTCAAAAATCGAACTCCTGGTACGCGGAGTCGCTACTCTCCAACAGGTCGCCACAAGCTGCCCTGCGTTGACTGATTGCGCTGGTGAAAACCAGTGGGCGATGGGTTCGTCACATCCCTACGCCATTTTATTAGTATTCTTTTTATTTGTATTTATTTTCTCTTAAGTCAGGTTTTTTATAAAAGTAAAATACAAAATACATCTAAAACATACAAAAACAATAAAAACATTATAAAAAACCTAACCTAGGGTGCCGCCGGCAACGGAGCTAGGCCCAGGCTGCCGGTGGTTAGGGCCGCAGAGAGAGGAACCTTCGGACTATACGCGCCGTGTCCAGAATTACCGCCTTCTGTATCTGACCCTTGATCCAACCACAACTCCGTAGCGAAAGTCTCTCAAGATGTTGTCGAGACTCTTCGCTATGAGATCGTTTGCAGAAACAACTATCGGCACAATGATCGCCGAATCAACCTCCCACATGGCGGTTACCTCGTGAGCTAAGTCTAGGTACTTGCTGGACTTGTCCTTCTCAGCCTTCACGAGGTTAACGTCACATGGAACGGTGATGTCGACGAGTAGTATTATTTTTATATACTCGTAAATGAGACAGCCAGTTAAAATAATTGATAACGGCGGTGTCCAGCGACTTCCTCAATAATTTGTTCGTAAAATGTAAGTTCAGGGAACATACCGTATGGAAAATTTCGCAACTTTAGATACTCCCCCGTGGTGCACTTCTAGTATAAACTTTTTATGACTAACCAATATGGATCGGAATGTTCCTTGATGCCTTGACTGAAACTGTCATATATGGTGTTTCTATTTCAACCTTAGAGCCCCAGTTGGTTAACTGGAGCAGCCATCGACAGGCATTACCCTCTGCCGAAAATATATGACCAGTGGTCATACTCATTGTATGGACTGACGTTTATCTGACGTGGCTATATTGACGTTTCGCATACATTGGACGTTCCGCTCCCCCGCAAAAATCGGCATATTTTTTGTATTGAATATTCAAAATATTTATAATATTTTGAATATTACATGCCAAATTACATAATACTTATTGAGTATTCATTACATTATTAATGCTCAATTATTATTTAGATATAAAATAAAGTGATTTGGAGGAGGCCTTCACCTGCAGAGGGGTTCTTGCAGAGGAATTACAAACTACAACTTAAATATATATTTTTTTTCTCTCTAATTTCCTATATAAAAAAAGTAATAATTATAAATTTACTAGTTAATAGAAAAATACTAACAATATTCATAGATTAGAACTATATGTTGACTAACATAATTTCCTAATCTCTGTAAGAAATAAAGGTATTTTATTTTATTTATTTATACGGAAAAAAAGTATCTTCACCCAAGACAAATCATCTAGGTGAAGACATTATTGTTTCGTATAATTATATAATTATAGGTGGAAACGATTTGTTTAGAAAGTGGTCTCGATTCAAGTAAAATAAATCAGGGCTCAAGATATATAGTAAGTCCAAGACAATATTTACTCATGTTTAAACAATAATATGTGACATTCCACGGAAAAAGGTACCTTATGGCGGTTGGGGCTTACGCTATTTCTAACGACGCTGCAATAGTAATGCGATGCTTCGCAACGTAAGCGCCAACCGCCATAAGGTACTTTCACCCGTGGGACGTCACATATTCTCGCATTGGTATTCTTGCCAGGATATATCCTTTTTTCCGTGTACCTATACCCATATGCTGTATCAACTCATTGCTTCAAATGTACTCAGGAAGATAAGCAGTTGAGACCGAGTTGAAAGCTTTTGTGTGCACCCGTTCAGCATCTGTCCCCATGTAGGTGCAGGTGCTTGAAAAGATTTTATACTAGTAACAGTGCTATATACATTTTTAAGAACCTCATCCTCCTATCAAGCAAATTCAATATAAGGAGCAAACTAGTAATTTATAGTTACAAGAGATTCGAGACCACTCCAATAATATTTAATTATTAAATAAATAAAATAAAAATTAAAATAAAAAATAAAAAAGCCTTTTATTATTCCAATTCAAGTCACATTTTGACACTTGCAATTTAAATTATGTTAAGCTTTGGTACAATTACTATTTTGATATCAATTCTTTTTTTTAAATTACTGCATGCATTTAAATATTTTTCTTTATTCGTGTTCGTTAATTCATTGTACTTATAGTTAATAGTATATAGTAAACAATTTTATTAAATTTGTTTTAGGTATAATATCTTTTTATGTATTTGTTTATATATTATTGTTTTTTAACGGACACGCATGTAGGTATTTAAGTTTGGACCCCTCGGCGGGTAAAGGCCTCCTCCAGGCATTTCCATTCGTCTCTTTGAGCCGCTACTGTTGTCCAGTTTTTGCCGGCTATCTCTACTATCTCATCTTTCCATCTTCCTTGCGGTCTTCCAGACCTTCGGTTCCCGTCTGGCCCTTTCCATGTAGTAGCTTTATTCGTCCATCTAACATCTTGGTATCTAGCCACGTGTCCTGCCCATTTCCACTTTAGGCTTTGAGCGAAGGATAGAGCATCGAGTACTTTTGTTTTCTGCCTTATTTTGCTATGTCTGATCTTATCTTTTAACTTTATTTTTAACATGCTTCTTTTTAGCGCTCTTTGAGTGGTTAATATTAATATTTTATTTCTAGTGTTAGCGTCAAATATCCACGTTTGGCAGCTGTATGTAAGGCATGGTAATAGGCACGTATCCATGATTTTTTTCTTTACAGTTAGGTGTATGTTGGACTTTACTATATTAATATTTAATTACCGCGGATATATTTCTTATAGAGCGGTAATTACTCGAGGTACCTATCGGTTTTTCCACCTTCTTGAATCGGAGTTATTGCAGTTTTCCAATCTTTAGAAAATTAAACTATCAACGATTCAAATTAAAAATATCAATTTTTGAAGCACACCCTATCAATGACTGTTAATATCGTCAGGTGAAAAGCAAAACTCACTAATTACAAATAAAAATCCGGTAGATTTCGCATTTTGTCCTTGTGGATGAATGGATAAGAGCGCCGCATGGTACCGCATGGGATACCAGTTCAAAGTTTTTTTTTTACAATTTTTTTTTGCACGACCTATGTAATATTTAACATGAATTTAACAGTAAAAGTCGGGCACAAGAATTTTGACCTGCTAAACAAGGCCAAAATCCGCACTTTCAGATTTTTTTTTCTTTTTTTTTCGAAAACTATGCATTTTTCTGACAGACATAGTTTTTGAATATTTTAGAGAAAAAAATGACCTTTCGATAAAAAATATTGCTGACATAAAATTATTCACCGTTTAGGAGTTATGAATTTTTCCAGATAAATTTAGGTTTTTTTAAAATTTCGACTAAAATTAACGATATTTTCTTAATGATATGATTAAAAGAGATATAGATATTTAGGTCCCACGCAATATAAAAGAAAAATGGATGGTATATTTTCCATAGGAAAAAAGTTATTTCCGAAAAACTGATTTCATAAAAAGTGAGGCCTCTCCCGTCCCTTTGGCCCTATTCCGCCCGTTCACGAACTTGTCCTAGGTATCAACCAGGGCGATTTTTGTACCAAGTTTGAAAGCAATCGGAGCAAAGATGCAACCGCTATCTCGTGATGACAAAATCGGGCTGCGGATATATACATACATACATAAAAAAAATATAATATATATATATATATAAACTTTTGAACCAGTGGTCATTTTGGAATCTGGGGGTCATAACTAGACCTTCTGTAAAGATTTTTGATTTGACGATATGGTTTATTATTGTTGGTTGGTTAAGAGTATTTCTTCTTTGGGTATATTTCTGTGACCTGTCATCTCATTTTTTATATCGTCTTTCACACAGTTCATTCATATTTTCCTTGATTTACCAGTGGTCTTACATACAGCCTTCCACCAGAGACTATAGAGATATAGACCACCACAGCCTAAGAACTTTTTGAAGCTCAAGTCGATTGCGCCCTCTGTCCGAAAGCCGCCTAAAGATACCGAAATTGTAAGAAGAAATGTCACCTGCACTGCTACTCCACCTAGTAACAAATAGCGTACTAGTAGTACACTAGAAGTCTCTGCTTCCACATTTATGTTTTTATCAATTAGGCGGTTTCGTAAATATCAATTGTTTTTATATCTCTTTATCATACTTTCCATATTCTGATTGGGATTTGTAAGTAATACTAAATTGTGAGGAAGTACAAAACTTTTATTAAACTAACAAAGTACAATTTGGTTGAATAATTATGAATATTTTCGTAGAAACAGGTTGTTTTCTCGTACGACGATGCTAATTTCTAGGCTGAAACAAAACAAATGTGTTAGTTATGTAATTATAATTTATTATAACTATATAAATTTACTAGCAGTTGCCCGCGGCTTCGCCCGCGTACATTATGATTAATGCAGATTTCTACTCTTGAATAAAAGTTTTTCCCCGCGACTTCCTTTGCGTAGAATTAGTAATTGACCCCCCTTTATACCCTCTTAGGGAATGACTTCTGGGATAACTACTATGTATCCATCCCGAGAACTCAAACTATCTCTATACCAAATCATCTAAATAGGTTCAGCGGTTATCAATTCCCCATATAAGCTTTGGGTTGATTTTCGGGATAAAATTATCCTAAAGTCTTCGCCATTGGAACTTGCTAACTATGTAAACAAAAGAGGTAACTTTGTTTTGTCACAGTTTCTCCTTGAATTTTCACACCACCTCATCAAGCAACATTGAAACCATACACTATTGAAATGGTTGTTACTGTAAAATACAAAATCATAAAATATATAACTGTATCTTGGATATTTTATTAAAATTTTAATATGGTTTCATAAGTTAGGTTATATGGACCTGATGGAATGACATTTTTGTTTCTTTTAAATTCTACAATTGTCTATGATGGGTAGTGTTGTGACTAAAGTTGGTGATATTTTAAGGCGCTACCCACTACCCAACTCAAGCTCTGTTCCTGCCAACGCGGTTGTATACACTACTTGGTAGTTTTGACATATATACAAATGAGTTTAACATGTAAATAAATAAGTACCTACTTGTTTTGCACTTTCGGTATTTTATTATTCGATATGGTTTGACATAATTAAACAAGGAAGTAAGAGTCTTGCCCATCACTAGTAAATTCATCATTCAGAGACAATTTCAATATGGTGGTTTGTTTACATAGTTAGCAAGTTCCATTGACGAAGACTTTATGTCGTTTTCCGAGACTCAAACCATCTCTATACAACAACATATTTATTTCATCTAAATCGGTTCAACTGAAAATAATTCTCTATAAAACTTCAAACCCCTTTGCTATGCACCCCCGTAAGCGTTGTTTTTGGGATAAATACAATTTTGCCCCTTTCCGGGACCCAAACTATCTCCATACCAACTTTCATCTACATCGCATCGGTTCAACACTTAAAAATGCCCCATACAAACTTTTAACACCCATTTCACCCCTTTAAGTAATGATTTTAGGAAATTAAAAAAAACAGGCAAGTACGGGTCTTACTTGCGCCTCAAAGGTTTCGTACGAACAACTTTATTATTACATTTTTGAAAAAAGACGCTTTCAACATGATTTCATGAGAATTTATAGGGCGGCTGAGTGCGAATCGGACTCGTACCCCGATTTTCTTTGTCTTAAGTCGGACTGGTGCTTGACTGCACTCTTATTAGTTTTCCTGTAATTTATACGTAAATAACTATTATATCTGTAATTTTTGCAAATTTTTCTGTCGAACATTTTCCGATATTGATTAATTTACACCTTTTTTTTAAAATTTCAAAGTTATGTACGTTAAAATTATACTAATTAGAGATCCTCACATTAAGCCCTTTTATTTGATAAAGTTATTTGTTATTTGTTTTTTGCCCCCCCCCCCCTTCATGTTTAAAATTCATAAATTGGCGTTACATGCCTGCCTTTGGGTCACTGACTGACACTGACAAACAAAGTCGCACCATAAGGGTTCCTTTTCTACCATTTTGGTACGAAACCCTAAAAACATCCTTTTCGCTTTCCGGTACTCTCTATACTAAGATTTATCAAAATCGGTTCAGCTGTTAAAAATTACCCATTCAAACCTCTAACGCGATTTCATTCCCTTAACCTTAGAGTAAATTTTCGAAATAATTTTTTTTAAGTCCGTTCTCGGGACTTAAACTATCTCTATACAAAGTTTCATCTAAATCGTTCACATTTAAAAATTCCCCATGCAAACTTGCAACCCCCGTTTCACCCTTAATCTTTAGGGCTGATTTTTGAGATAAAAACTATGTTATGTTCCTTCTCGGGACTCAAACTATCTGTATGCTAATAAGCATTATGTTTCATCTAAATTGGTCCAGGTGTTAAAAATTTCCTAATCAAAATTCCAACCCCTTTTTCACTCCTTCAAGGGATGCTTTTCGGAATGAAAACAACCCTTAGTCATTTGCAGGGATTCACATTTACTATACCGGGTGTTTCCTGTAATAGGAGCAATAAATTAAAACGTAGATTCTACTCCTCAAACCAGACAACGTTTGTTCAGCAACTTTTAAAAATAACTTATGGTTTGATTTTTATTACATTTTAAAGATTATTCGAACACGCAATGTATTCCGAAATTGATTATGTCTGTAGGGTAACAAGGCTGACAAGCAATGTCAATTGGACGGATTTTAACGTACATTGAAAATACTATTTAGTTTGTATGAAAAAGAGACAGTCTAAAAAATACATATTTTTTAAAAGTTGTTGAACAAAAGTTTTATTGTTTGAGGAGTAGAATCTACGTTTTAATTTATTGCTCATGTTACAGGAAACACTCTGTATACCAATTTTCGTCTAAATCGGTTCGACGGTTTAAAATTCCCTATACAAACCTGCAACCCCCGTTTCACCCTTAACTTTTTTACCTTTAAGGGTAGTTTTCGCGAAAAAACTATTTTTTGTTCCTCCCCGGGCCTCAAACTATCTGTATACCAAGTTTCATCTATATCGGTTCAGCTGTGAAAAAATCGTATACAAACTACCAACCCTCTTTTCACCCCTTTACGGGTTAATTTTTCAATGAAAATAACGTTACCCTTAGTCGTTTCCCGGCGTCAAACTATCTATTATATCATGTTTCATTTAAATCGGTTCAACGGTTAAAAATTCTCTATACAACCTTCTAAATCCCCTTTTCACCCCCTTAAGGGCTGATTTTCGGTATAGAAACTACCCTATGTCCTTTCCCGGAATTAAAATTATTTCTATACCAAAATTTCGAAATTGATGCCATTTTCGTACTTAATTAACGTCCCAAAATACCATAAATCGACTCCCATATTGATATTTAGTCATTTCAACCCTATCGCACCCGAACAGGGGGATGATATTTCACGCCCGCCACGTTGTATCATAAAATCATTGTATTTTTCGTAATCAGCGACCCGATAAACCATAGAAACGATACCCATGTTGAGTTTCAGACTTTGACACCCCCATTTCCCCCTTTATGGGGTTTAATTTTCAAAAAACCTAAATAAAACACATGTTTACTCATTTATTATTAGGAATACTCCTGTGAAGTTTCAAATAAAACAGTCTAACTAATCTTGTTTCCCTATACAAAATTTGGACCCCCATTTCACCCCCTGGGGGATAATATTTTACACCTGCCACGTTATATAATAAAATGGTTGTTGTTTTCGTAATCAGCGACCCGATAAACCATAGAAACGATACCCATATTGATTTTCAGACTTTTTCACCCTCATTTCCCTCTTTAAGGAGTTGAATTTTCAAAAAAGCTGAAACACGTGTTTACTCATTTATTGTTAGAAATACTCCGGTGAAGTTTCAAATAAAATAGTCTAACTAATCTTGTTTCCCTATACAAACTTTGGACCCCCATTTCACCTCCTGGGGGATGATATTTTACACCTGCCACGTTGTATAATAAAATGGTTGTTGTTTTCGTAATCAGCGACCCGATAAACCATAGAAACGATACCCATATTGATTATCAGACCTTTTCACCCCCATTTCCCCCTTTAAGGAGTTGAATTTTCAAAAAAGCTGTAACACGTGTTTACTCATTTATTGTTAGGAATACTCTGGTGAAGTTTTAAATAAAATAGTCTAACTAATCTTGTTTCCCCATACAAACTTAGGACCCCCATTTCACCCCCTTACGGGATGAATTTTGAAAAATCCTTTCTTAGTGCACCCCTAGACCTTATAAGGGACCTACGTGCCAAATTTGGAAACTCCAGACCCATCGGTTTAGGCTGTGCGTTGATATGTCAGTCAGTCAGTCAGTCAGTCAGTCAGTTTCTTCTTTTATATATTTAGATAACCACCGAGGTACAAACTTGAAAACTTATTATCTAGAAGAAAAAAGTTAAAAAAATCTGCGTGCTAACCCTGAAGAATAGTAAACGCTAGTGAGCATACGAAATCCTGTAGTTAATTTGTTAAACATACTATCTTGCTGCACATACTTATTGCTAGATCTGGGCGTCTGGCAGCTGTATAATGGTGAACGTCAGAGTAACAGAGTCATTATCTTACCAAGAGCATAAGCGTGAATAACGAAAATGGAGGTCAAGTTATACAAATCAAGTCCTCAAGGTAGAAAAAAACATAAATGTGAATATAATAATAGTACATTACTTACCTAGGGCGGTAAAATAAAGAACGGCTCAGATCGCGAGCATTTGTGACCCGAAACGAAGGCAAGGGCCATAAACAAGTGATCCGAGGCCTTCTTTATTACCGCCCGTGGTACGTACGCAATTTTACGTCTTCTCCTGGGTGTGAAGTGAGATTTGCCGCTGCGCCCGTGGGCGGCAAATCTCACTTACTGCCCGGAGTGACGTAAAATAACTATAGGTTTTGTGTGAGAGCCACATTTTCAGTAATATTAGTTTGACTCCGTCTTTCTTCTATTGTTTTTTGTTTATGTACAGTGAGATTCAAAAGTGCGTGGACACATTATGAATTAATTAATTCATAGATTGTCCATGCAATTTTGAACCTGGGTGTATCCATGATTATATATTCTAGTTCGTTGGTTCTCACCGTTATCGGCGTTATCGCCCACCGCGGCCAGGGAAACCTGTTGTCTCTCTGTCTCCGCGGTCACCCTTTCGTCCAGGAGGCCCAAAGTCACCCTGTGCACCCTAGTAAAGAACGAATTAAAGGATCACACAGGTACCGTCGACGTCAGAGATATGTTTACACTTTTGCACCTTACTCCATTATAATAAGGTGCAAAAACTGCAAAAGTGTAAAATCTTTGACGTCGACTTTACAGAAATAGGCATGGCATCCGTGTGAATGAGTAATCCGCTTATTCATAAACGTCTTTAAAGCCTCATTTTCATACGTCGCACTCCAGCGGGCACGTCGTTTGGTAATCTTTACAAAATAAAAAGTTTTACACACTATGTAGACAATTTAAGATTGGTACCTGATAACAGGTATTGTTGAATACTAACTACGTAGTAAATAATTAAATACAAAATAATACCAAATGACGTGCCCCCAAAATGGCCGCAGGAGTGCGACGTATGCTCATTTTAGTTTAAATTAAATTATGTTGTTATCTGTTTCTAACAAATACAACTGCCAAAGTGACAGATAAGGTTGTCTGGAAGGGATTGCTTTTTAGCCATAAGACCGGCAATTGTTTTACCTCTGCTTTTTTGTCTACATTGTTTCTTTAATTTGAGGCGTGCAATAAAAAGTACTATTTAATTTATGTTATGTCATAAGGACAAGCGATTATTTAGTTAAACCAGGTTTATAAGACGTTTATAAATAAACTGGTAAGGGTGTTGTTTCTAGATTTATTATTGTAGTTAATTAAAGGTGAAATTTAAGTACACATTCGCATATATGTGTGTGATATTTTAGGTAACTGATGTTTTTTTTTATTGTGAAATATCGTCTTACGCACGATATTAGGCACGAAATGAATAGTAAAGTCGCCATCAGATATATCGGAGCGGCCAAGGTACTCAAAAATATCTGAACATGCACTTTATCGCCTTAACAATAGAAGAGTTGTTCAGATATTTGTGAATACTTTGGCCGTTCCGATATATCAAATGGCGACTGTACGAGCGGGTAATATAAAACATTGACTTTCAGTTTAAAAGCCATGCGCTATACAGCTCGGCTACGTTAGATCAGCAGAAGTCTGGCAGCTATGTAATGGTGGTACTTTATTGTTAAAACAAGAGCGTGATAAGATAATTTTGGAAACTTAACTACATCAGCTGCTGACTATTTAATGTGTCCTAAAGGAGAAGTGTGGTTCTGTGGAATAAATGACATAGGAATTTGTTTTTTAAATTACCTTTATGCCTGGGTAGCCCCTTGGCCCCTGATCCCCAGGAGGCCCCATTAGCCCGGGGGATCCCGGTGGCCCCTGTAACAGTATTATTTATTAGGCACTGTCGAGACATTACAGTGACTGACAGGTTATGTATAACCTTGAACTTGGAACTCTTTATTCTTCAAATGTCGTGCCCAATGTTTAAACGAAAACTACGCTATCGCTAAGGCAATGAAGTGACCCGTTTTCATGGTCCTGAAGTTTATTTAAGCCGCTAGGAAAATAAGATGCGTAAGCTATTTAGTTTTACCACTGCGCCCGCTTCCGTTGCCCCCTCTACTTCGTCACAAGTACAGGTACAACTCGAAGAAACTGTCCCCTGCAAAAATACAAAGGAATAAAGAAAAGAAAATGTACGAATTCCTCTGAGGTGATGAAGTGTCGCAGTTGTCGTGTAGGACGCAGAACGTTACAGCGTGAATCAATTTAAAGTATTTAAGTAAATAAAGGAAGGTATTTGAGCGCTCTATTAAGAAGAAGCGGGAAAAAGTCCTATAAAAATTAATAGCAAATAGGTAACTTACATATTATGATAATAATTATTATACCATAATACTTTTTTGGTGTTTGAAATGAAAAGTAGAGTGTTATGTTCCGATAAATTGAAGCCATTCAACCCACCTATAACCTCTCACTCGGTTAGAGAACTTATATCTTATCGGAAATGGGTGTCTTTCATCATGATCACTTGATAAAAATTTTCAATAGATGGTAGATGGAAGGCGCAATCTACTAACCAGGACAAATGAGATGGTACCTACTGTAGCGAAACGCTCCAGTCGACATCTGCCGACTTTCTTTGGAACTATTTTAACTATTTCACAGTGTTTATTATTGGCAAGTTATATTTTGTCACAGGACTGGCAGCCAAAATGAATATGTAGGCTAATTTTGAATTTGAATTTCGGAGATTCGAGATTGAAAAAATATTGAATTTCGTTTTGATGCGGAGTCAGATATACTATAATTTAATAAAGCACTTACCCCAACAAGATACATTAATAAGAAAAGTAATGCGAATATGGTTTTCATGATGTTACTTCCTGGACGCTTCAAACACGTTTGAGGTTAAATCTCCGTTTGATTCGCTCGTTATTTGTTTTTAAACCGTTTGGCATTATTGATAACCGTTGGTCCTTATCTAGTTTCTATGAAACACACACATAGTTAAGAATGCTTGAAGTAAAGTTTATCATAATGACCTTCTAACTGTTGTTTATGATAAATTTTTAACGCAAAAAACAAACGGCCTGGGTCACGTTTTTTAAAGTCAAGTCATAAGTATGATTATCAGAGCACGCTTTGAACACGTGGCCCTTGTTACTGTATGAAGTAGCAGTGCAGCTGACATTTCTCTTACATATTCGGTATCTTTAGGTGGCCTTGACATAGATGGCGCAATCGACATGAGCTTCAAAAAGTTCTTAGGCTGTGGTCGTCTATATCTCTATAGTCTCTGATATCAGCAACATCATAAGAGCCAGTTTACATTGCCGACGCCGACCTTTGAGAGCCTTGTACGCCCGCTTCTTGAGAAACCTCATGTCACTTGCAACTATGCACTGTGCAGAGGAATGACGGCAGGAGATTTGCGATAGGAAAATCAAAATGGGATTTGCTGGATATTTAGAGATAGACTGTGTCAGTGTACGGACAAAGCGCCCACTTTGTCGACATAGAGTTACTTGTAGGTACTTTCTAAAACTACGCAATATGCACTATCTATTAGTGAAAGAAAAAAGTGCCAAAGTGTCGACAAAGTGGTCCCTTGCACTAAACTCGTCCGCAATTACGGGTAGGTACTAAGATTACGAAATATTCCAGTTTATTAGGTACTGCCTTAGAATTAGATTGTAGATTTTGTTAGATTACTGGTTACAAAGATTGTCACTCCGTGAAATAACTCCAACCTTATGCATTCGAACAGGGGCCTAACCCGGAAACTGACATTCGCTAGTAGCGGTCCAGACACTGTCAGTAATAATGTCATCATTTCTCATCATCATCATTAGTCGTTCCCTCAAAGCTGAGGATCGTGACATCATGTTTTTCTGTTGAAGATCAGGTTTCTCCACAGGCTTCTATCCCTTGCTACGCACATGGCTATCATTTCTATACCCATCCTTTTCTGAGTAGCTTTGATGAGTAGGATGAATAGATAAATAATGTCATTATTACTAACAGTGTCTGCTAGCCTAGTGAGACCACGTTGAATCACTATAGTACATCTATAAAACAAGCAATGATCTCCCATGTATGTCAAACTTTGACACGTGGATAATGGATATTATACTCTCAAGTTATCTAGCGACTGTTAGTTTTCGGCAGTCGTGGGCCCCAGTTACGATCAGTGGGTTTTTATCCTAATTTTCTGAAATACACACGTCACATTCGACCGCTCGCCCTCGTGTTGACACATCTAAACAAGAGTAACAATAACTAACAAGCCAATCTCAGGTCGAATGAGCCATATCCTGCGCTCGGAGGGGCCCCGGAGCCCGGAGCTCAGTGCGTCGTCGGCCGATCACGTAAGTACACCTGGATTTTATTTTTAACGAAGAACTTATGTAAATATATTGGTTGTATCGTGATTTTGTTACATAGTTACCAAGAAAAGTGTTGAACATCACTCACCTTTTCACGTAAAACTAGCAGGTGTAAAAAATATATAAAAGTAAAAACGGTTGACGACGGAGGTTTTAGGGTGTCACATATTAGTTATAGCAATGGCGAGTAGTTCCAGTGTCCGAGAGGCAACCGGATGGCTAGCAATATTTAAGTTTGCTATGTATTGTAGAACCATCCTGTGTAACCCGAACTGACACACGTTGGCCTTTGTTTTTCATCTCCTCCCCCTCAATTTTTACCGGCTTCCAACCCGGACTGATCGATAACCGGCCGGTGTGAATGGCAATTTGCATGCAGAAAATGGGATGAAAAACAAAGTCCAACGTAAGTCAGATCGGGTTGCACAGGGTGTTTCTGCAATACACAGGGCGCTTAAATACCGGGAGCCATCCGGCTGCCTCGCGGACACTGAAACTACGCCTCATTGCTCTGAATATAAATAACTTTTTAATATTTTGTAATTTTTTAGTCCGACAATTATTCAAAAACCTCAGTTAAAAAAACCTTACAGTTTTGAAAGCATTGTACAGAACTTTCCAGTGAAGAATGATGTCACTCTCAATCTCCTTGAGAAACGAGTGATCCAATTAAATATTCTAATCGCGACAACAATGCGGTAGATTGACAGTAACATCGGTCGTTTGCCGTTGCTACGAGTACAAAGCTGGTTATCAAGGTATTAGCCTAATATGGCCCTTTACTTGTTTAGCTTCAGCAATCGTAGTACTCGTACCCAATGAGTATCTACACGGAAAAAAAGCTTCCGGGATATTCTCAATCTAAGACATTATTATATTATGTTGAAAATATTTCCTCGTGACAAGCATTTATTTCCTTTAACGAAAATAAATTAAAGTTTTAAATATAACGAAGCGAATATATTCTTACAGATCTTCTAGTTTTCTTTTACCTAAGATAATACTTGTTTGGTTAAAGTACAATCTCTCTTATTTACTCAATATACTCTTGAAACAATATATTTTTGTATTTCTATTTTAAGAAAACGTGGTTTTATTAAGCGAAGAATCATATTTTTGGTAAAGGAAGTAAATACTTGTCACGAGGAAATATTTTCAAGAAAATAATAATGTCTTGGATTGAGAATATCCCGGAAGCTTTTTTTTCCGTGTAGTGAATATCTAATTAGTAATAGGGGCGTACAGTCTAAGGCGTAATACACACTTAGCTTAACATAACACATATTCCATTAACCCCCTTGATACACAATATACGATACTATAAGCGGGTCTCTTTTGGTTCCCATAATTTTTAACTTCCGTTTTTGTCAGTCCATAACGTTTTCGATCATAATTTTTATTAGTCATATTGTCAATAGTCATAAAATTTTACAATCTAAATTGCTGGTCCGATTTTTGCAGGTCATCAATGTTAGTCATAAAATCTGTTACTCATAATATTCAAAGTCCAAATGGTGTCTATTACATAATGTTGAAGGCAATAAACTTGCTTATACTAATTGTTTTAAGTTATTTAATCGTAGATTTTAATGATAACTAGGGGTGTATATCGGTTTCCACAAATTTTAAGTTCCGATTTTTTATAGTTCATAACCTACCTATCTCTGGGAGCAGTTTCATTTTTAGGGTCATAAAAAAATAACCCTAACCTACCTATCTCTGGGAGCAGTTTCATTTTTAGGGTCATAAAAAAATAACCCTAACCTACCTATCTCTGGGAGCAGTTTCGTTTTTAGGGTCATAAAAAAAATAACCCGAACCTACCTATCTTTGGGAGCAGTTTCGTTTTTAGGGCCATAAAAAAGTAACCCTAACCTACCTATCTCTGGGAGCAGTATCGTTTTTAGGGCCATAAAACACTAAGTTTATGGAAAACAAAGGGATGACAATAAAACGATATGATTAACGACTATTAGTCCGATAAAATATATGCCTTAAAATATTTCTGAATAATTATTGATAGACCTTAGAATGTTATTTATCAATTTTATGCCTTTTGCGATTATAGTGTTTAATATTATAGATCTTTATTATTAGAACTATGAAACGTTATGCTTTACAAAAATTATGACTATTGATGTTTATGCCCATAAATTATATGGATATCAATTTCTGACTATCGAAATTCGAAACAACAAGTTTATGGGAAACAAAGGGATCCCCTATAAGCAGATAAGCTACTTTTCAATAGATAAACTTAATTGATTCGTTGCATTCATAAAAGTAAAATTTCAAAAATACATACATACATACAATCACGCCCAAAAGGGGTAGGCAGAGATCACGGATTTCCATTTGTTACGATCAACGTATTTCAAAAATACATATTTTAAATGATTTTATAATGGACTCGTCGGAATGGAATAGTCGGTTTTGATGATAGTTTTAAAAGTATCATTACGTTAGGTCTGTGAGATTTCTCGTTTCGTCATGACACAGTTTATACTTCATTTCATCAACCCGTTTATGACAGACAAAGACAGTTTGTCTGTGTTAAGTCTTTAAAATGTTACATAATGTTTAAGTATACCTTGTGGAATCTAAGAAGCGGTTTTTGACACCTGTCACCTCAGTACATTTTATAGCCTAAAATCGATTTTAGGTTATAAAATGTACTGAGATGACAGGTGCCAAAAACCGCTTCTTAGATTGCACAAGGTATAGTAAGTTCCTTAAATTTGTTATCTTTCATGTACTTGTTTTCAAATACAATCCTGTATTGCTTATGAATAAAAATACCATGACTACTATTGACTACTATGGCTATGTCATTGAGATGTACTTGACTATTTACTCATTGCGAATCTTGAATCACTGCGGACATTGCGCATATCCTACGAGTATGAAGGTATTCGTAGGTACACTCTCACCGAAAGATCACGTGCGTAAAATAAATCCTTGTAGCCAATTGGCTGACACAGGTCACAGTTGGCACAATGATCCATTCAGAGCACTGGCTTTATTGGTTAATGCCGATAATGTTAAAATACGTCCTATGTCAGAGTGAGGATTGAAGAGGATGGATTGTAAGGGATTGATAGAGGAGTTTGAACGTGAAAAAGAAGAAAATTCATGTTTTGCATCACTTAAATATACATAGGTAGGCTAATTTTATATTAGGAACAGAAAAAGGTTACTTTCATATGAAGTCAAATCAGCTACTCTTTAGGAAACGTTAAAATAGTTTTATATGGAGTTTATAATAAGAGACTAATATTGCACAGAGTGTTTCCTGTAATACGAGCAATAAATTAAAACGTAGATTCTACTCCTCAAACAACAACACTTTTGTTCAACAACTTTTAAAAAAGATGTAATTTGTAGATTGCCTCTTTTTCATACAAACTAAATAGTATTTTCAATGTACGTTAAAATCCGTCTATTTGACATTGCTTGTCACCCTACAGACATAATCAATGTCGGAATACATTGCGTGTTCGGAAAAACTTTAAAGTGTCCTAAAAATCAAACCATAAGTTATTTTTAAAAGTCGCTGAACAAACGATGTCTGGTTTGAGGAGTAGAATCTACGTTTTAATTTATTGCTCCTATTACAGGAAACACCCGGTATAATACATTTCCTTTATAAAAGTTTTAACCATTATAAAATCATTTAAAGCGCAAAAACATGTTACACCTGGATTTTCCCGTGTATTTATGAAATTTTGATTTTATGAATACAGCGAAACAATTAAGTATATTTATTTATTTATTTATGTTTGAGGAGAACCAACAGCTTTAAAATTACAGTTATACAACATAATATACACAAAAAGCCAATTAAAGGAACTCGCAGGTAATAAAAGTGCTGGAAAGTGTCCTATTGGCGATTAGGTATCGTAAAACCACTCAACTATGGTCCAAAATCAAGTCAAATATTTTCGTTCAGGTGTTTTTATTTAAGTTACGCAGTTCTAAGTCAAAATATGTTTACAAATGATTGAAAAAACATAGAAAAAAAAATCGAGTTGGTACTCAGGTAATGGTACGTATGGAATTTGTGACCATACCATACTTGCAGGACTGGACTGTAGTTAGATGGTTTTAGAGTGCTAATAATCAGATCATAAGGTAATCAAATTTTTTATAATCAAAGTACCTTACCAAGTCTTAACTGATCCATAACTTCAGAATTAAATAAAATGGAGGATGTTTCTAAGACTGTTCCTTAAAAGTAGGTTATAAGTGGTAGTAAATAAATGTGAGAGCTTTATAGAAATATAAAAAAAAAAAACTGTTGGTTTCTCTCAAGTCTGTCTCTGGAACGCTATTCTAACTTTAATATCATGACATGTTATGAATGTGTTAAGTATCAATATACTTTTCTCCAATGTGCTCGGAAATTTTCAGCTTACTGTAGCAAAATGAGTACGTGAAGTTCTTCATTTTTTACCAAAACGAATTAAAAAAAAATAAAAATCATTATTTACCTGTTTTAGCGGCCGTGAAGTAATTTGTCAACGCCATAAATATGTATACACTTTTGCACCTTACTCCATTGTAATAAGGTTCAAAGTGTATACATATTTTAGGCGTTGACTAGTAAAATCCATTACTGTATTGTTTTTTACCTTTTAAACTTTTCATCCGACTAAGAAATATCATTTCAAACAGCCTGATGGTTCCGGACACCATGTTTAGCTTAATTTATTTGTTTATTTTGGTGCATGTAAATACTATATATCGTAAAACGGAACGCCGTTATTAGCGACAGTTTTTAGGGTAGTTTTTCGATTCGTTTTTGACATTTATAAAAAGCCAGTGGAAGGTAGATCGTTCGTTGGCTGCTCGTTGCCGTGCACGCAAGGTAATTCGTCGCGCTAACCAAAAAAACCCCAAATTATTCGAATTTGTGTGTGATCAAACCCTCGCCTCGACCACTACATCATCAGCTCGCCCAGGGAGAGAGTCGGTACCGACCAGCTGTTCACCGCGCAGGAACGGGGTGAGTTGGCTTTCGTTGATCTGCTTTCTCTGGCACTGATAGGTTAATTTTCGTTTCGTGTTTTTCGCTAAATACAATTCCCTACTCGAGGGCGATTGTACATTTGGTCCATCGACCGCGGATCCTCCTAAAACTGAGAACAGCTAACCTGTCTCGGGGCCAGGAGTGAACTTTGAACCATTTTCGTTTCGCTTCGTTTACAACTGTCGCTAATTTCGTCTCGTTACCATCTCGATAATTCGTTTTCGTTAATTTTCGCTTCGCATAATACACAAATTGTCGTCTTATCGTAGGTATTAAAATTACAAGTTCGTGGCCATCATTCCTACGCAATTATTCGACCGCGATTACTTATAATTTACATCGAATAAACCTAAAACTTAAATATCTTATTGTAAATCGGGTACTTAATCTTAATTTAGTAGTAATTATATTGAAATATATTGATAATTTAAACCGTTCTGATTGATGATGCAACCTATTATACGATCAAATTGAGTGTGCATTGAGTTATCTTTGTTTGTTTGAAACGTAAATACTTCTAAACTTAGTCGGGTAACAGTGTACCGCGTGCCGTTTCTTGATAACCTGCTAACAAAAGAAATTCTAACTGTTGATTTGGTGACTTTAAAATAGCGATAATTATATCTAGTTATTGTTATTTTGTAAAGTGAATATCACGCAAAATTTAATAAAGTATTTAAATAAAAATAAATAGGCATTCTTATACCTAGGTACATATATTTGAAATATACAAATATCGTGCATTATTACTGAATAGTGTTCACAGATAGTTGTCCTTTAATATTCACATAGTTTCCTTATCAGTAACGTTACCGATCATTCATTAATTATTGTAAGTAATCATAGAATTTGGCACAAATCATTCTCGAACCTAACTGTAACCAATTAAGGTCTATTTCCAACGCTTTCACTTCGTATTACGAATTCGCACTACAATTATTTGTTCTCGTTGTTAATTCAATAAATAGGTACATTTAATAATTAAGTTAACAGGTAAATTTCTTCGTTTCTTTCCTTGTCGTTACTATAAGGCTTATCTTCGCTTCGCACATCTTACAGTAAAATAAATTACTCTTGCAATATTATTTAACGTTTGTACCTATGCACCGCGTCTTTTAAATTCGCTAGCGTGAACCTTATTTCATAGGACATAAGGTTCAAATCTGTTTGTTGTACCATTCGTGTCTTTGGTGGAAATAGCTTTGTTTACACTTAGTTAACGTAACTAGACTTATTAAAATGTCGAAAGCACTCGCCCGCCGAAACTTGCAATTAAAGCGTGAAATATCAATCAAACGAATCGATGAATGTTTGGCGGCCGCGTTGCAAGCTAAGGTGGATTCTTCGCGATTACCTTTGTTTATGTCTCGATTTAGCAAAATAGATGGCTATTGTTCTAGCTTTGAAACACACCACTTAAAGATTATATCAGAAATAACGGAGGTGAATGAATTGGACCAAGAAGATATTATACGTCAAGATTTCGATGACAAATATTTCCAAATAATTGAAATTCACACTTCACTATCGTCAGCGACCCCTATTGAGGGCGAGACGAACAGAACCGACTTGTCTGTTAAATTGCCCCGTTTGAACCTTGTTCATTTTGATGGTAACATTAAGTCATGGGGTACCTTTTATGACATGTTCAACACAATGGTACATCAAAACAAACGATTGTCAAACATTGAGAGGTTCTCAATTTTAATTTCACTTCTTTCGGGAGAACCGTTGCAATTATTGAAGGGATTTCCCTTATCGGACAACAATTATTTAGATGCTTACGCAGCTTTGATCGATCGTTACAATAACAAACGGAAGTTAGCTTTTCGTCATTGGGAAGAAATTCAAAATGCTTCGTTGAAATCCAACTCGCCTAGCGAGTTACGTCGACTCGTAGACACATTCAAAGAAAACATTGCGGTTTTAAAAAACTTGAGATTTCCCGTGAACGATTGGGACTTCCCATTGTTTTATTTATTAATAAACAAACTGGATCAAGACACCCGTCGTCGTTTTGAGTTACAAAATGACAACAAAGACGTGCCATCGTTTGACTCGCTATTAGAATACGTCAATAAGGCCGGCCAAGCGTTAGAGCTCGCCGACCTCACGGAGGGCGCCGCGGGCCCCGCGACGCGCGCTCCGGCCACATCCTCGCGTGCCACGCGCGCACAGGGCGCACCGCGCACCGGCGCCTGGCGCCCCGCGCCAGAACGAGCACCTGCTGGAGCGAATTATAAAACGCTAGTTGCTACTAGTGCCAACCCTATCGAATCGTTTTGCGTGTTGTGTAAATCTAACCATGCCCTGGCTAAGTGCGATGATTTTCGAAACAAGACGCCTCACGAGCGTTTTGTAGTTGTCAAGGACAACAGACTGTGTGTAAACTGTCTACGTTCCGGGCACGTAGTAAAATCCTGCCCATCGAAGTCTCGCTGTCAAAAATGTAATGTCGCCCATCACACTACTATACATTTCGATGTCGATGGCGGCAACTACCAGAACAGCGGTAGCTCTCCGGCTGGAAGCAACGTCGGTGCCGCTAGCTTCTCGTCGTCCTCGCCCCGCGAGAACCCAAGTCTCGTGTCTGACAAACCGGTCACCCTTCTTGCATCCGATGCAGCACCTACGGGTCGCATTTCTCTTCTTGCCACTGCATATGTGGAAGTACAGGATGTATTCGGTAATTACCAAAAAATTAGAATTTTGATTGACAATTGTAGCCAGTCCAATTTTGTTACGCAACGTTGCGCGCAACGCCTTGGACTTCCGATTCGCCAGAAACCTACGTCTATAGAGGGTATTTGTGAAACGTCCGCACTGGCAAGTGCCTATACCACTCTTAACATTCGTAACATGAAATCTAATTTCGAAATGTGCCTTGAAGCGTTTGTCACGCCCAAGGTCTGTAGCGATCAGCCTGCAGAAAAAATAGACATAGATCGGTTATCATACCTAAACGAAATCGAACTCGCCGACCCTAATTTTGATAAACCTGGTTGCATTGATGCCTTGGTGGGAGTGGATGTCTTTTGTTTAATACTCTTCGGCAACGATTGTGAGGATGGACCCTCAGTACTTGAAACCAAACTTGGTTGGATTGTCATGGGAAAGGCTCCTTGCGCACCATCCCATTCGAAAACTTCGCTCTTCTGTTCGATCGAATCTCTCGATACCCAAATTCGGAAGTTTTGGGAAATCGAAAGTCTCCCAAACTGTTCGCCTCTAAGCGACGATGAAGTCACGTGTGAGAAAATATTCGCGTCAACTCACGCACGTGATTCCAAAGGGCGATATATCGTACGCCTACCTTTTCGAAATATTGATCCTCGTTTTGGTGACTCGCGCGCCCTTGCCGAGCGCCGCCTTATCTCCCTCGAAAGAAGGCTCTCTCGTGAGCCGGAACTTCGCAAAGACTACAACAGTTTTATGCGTGACTACCTGGACGCTGGTCACATGGAACCGGTTGCACCTCGATCAGATGGACGTGCTTACCACTTGGCGCATCACTGTGTTCTCAAGCCCAGCAGCACCACCACAAAATTGAGAGTGGTGTTCGATGCTACGGCACAGCCTGCAGGAGGCCCCTCATTGAATGACCAGTTGCTCGTTGGACCGAAACTTCAGTCTGATCTTGTTTCGATACTACTTCGCTTTCGTTTACATGCAGTCGTCTTTACAGCCGACATTCGTCAAATGTATCGGCAAATCTTAGTGTCTCTCTCCGATCGAGACTTTCAACGCATCTTGTTTAGGTTCTCGTTAGAGGAGCCTATACAAGAATTTCGTCTAAACACCGTGACCTACGGCATGTCGTCGTCAAGTTTCCTCGCAATTCGAGCCCTCGTTCAATTGGCCATTGATGAAGGTAGCGAGTACCCTCGTGCGGCTGATGTTCTCAAACGGGACATTTACGTTGATGACGTAGTGACAGGCGCTGAGGACGTCGAATCGGCCCTGGAACTACAATCACAAATTATCCAGATTTTGGAGAAAGGATGTTTCGAACTTCGTAAGTGGTCGAGCAATTCTCCAGAACTGCTCGAGAATCTCGATCCAGCTCATTATCATGAAACGACACTCTCTTTTGATTCGGAGCCAACGTCTCCGGTTAAGGTGCTTGGCATGGAGTGGAATCCATCCATCGATGCGTTCACATTCACGGTCAACGCACTTCATGAGAAGTGTACGAAACGCAACATTCTTTCGGAATTGGCGCGCATATTCGATCCTCTAGGGTTTCTTACTCCCTTGACTCTCTCGTTCAAACGCATAATCCAAGAACTTTGGACTCTCGGATTAGATTGGGACGTGTTGGCACCTCCCAACATTAGTCAAAACTGGCTTCGATATCGTTTAGATCTGGACATGCTGTCCTCTCTCGAAATACCTCGATTCGTTCCGTCATCGAAGGCCTGCAGTGTTCAACTGCATGGTTTCTGCGACGCCTCTGAGGCAGGATACTCAGCTGTTGTTTACTTTCGTATTCAACACGGTGATGGTAGCGTCACCGTGCATTTGATAATGTCGCGTTGTAAGGTATCCCCTCTGAAACAGACTTCGATTCCTCGTTTGGAGCTCTGCGCCGCAGTATTGCTGACAGATCTCATTGAACACGTCAAGGACGTCTACGGCGGAGACGTCACATTTGAAAATATCTACTGTTGGTCCGATTCCACAGTCACGATATCCTGGTTGCGTTCGCCATCGCAACGCTGGACGACTTACGTCAGTAACCGCGTGAGTCATATTCAAGAGAGAATACCCGCTAATCATTGGCATCACGTTAAGTCCGAAACTAATCCGGCCGACTATGCCTCTCGCGGAGTAACAGTTCGAGAACTCATCGATCATCCTTTGTGGTGGACAGGCCCCGCTTGGTTGGCTTTGGACAGTAGGACCTGGCCAAAACCATCTTCGACCCTTGAAACGTCATCGGATTTGTTGGAGGAACAGAGGGTCCCCAAACAAACTTCACTCTTCGTTGCCGTCAATCAATTTGACGACTTCTTATCGAGACATTCGAGTCTCAACAAGACTAAGCGCATTGTCGCTTATATTCGTCGTTTCGCGCACAACTGTCGCAACCCTCGCGAACGACGCGTCGGTCCACTCGTTCAATCGGAACTCGATCTTGCCATAACTGACTTAATAAGGTTATGTCAGGAAAAGGCATTCTCCAATGAGATTAAGCTTCTCAAGGAAAATAAAAAACTGCCTAAGCAACTTAGGAAGCTCAGTATTTTCGTCGACAAACACGGTTTGCTGAGGGTGGGCGGTAGGCTTGTACACTCAGAACTCGACTATGATTGCAAGCACCCTTTACTGCTACCCAGTCAGGACCGTATGACTCATCTCGTCATTGATCAAGTGCATAACGATAATCAACATCCGGGGTTACGCACGCTAAACTTCTTGATCGCGCAAAACTTTTGGATCCTCGCTTCTAAACGCGTAATTAGTTCTCGCTTGTCGAAATGCATTAAGTGTTTTCGCTCCAATCCAAGACCTTTAGTGCCCCGTATGGCTGATCTCCCAAAAACGCGAATTTCGCAAGTAAAACCCTTTTCGTGCATCGGTATTGACTTCGCGGGTCCCTTCCCCACGTATATCAAACGCTATCGTGGAGCTAGGCCGTTTAAAACACACGTGTGTCTATTCATATGTTTCGCGACAAAGGCGTCTCATATTGAACTCGTCATAGGATTGACAACCGAGGCCTTTCTTGCTGCCTTGCGTCGACTTATCGCTCGTCGTGGTCGTTTTCAACGCATCCACTGTGACCGGGGCACAAATTTTGTAGGCGCGTACAACGCTTTGCTGCCTCTTATGCAAGATGCGGCCTCTCGTGAAAGCATCGAGTTTTGCTTTAACCCTCCAGCCGCGTCCCACTTCGGCGGTCTCTGGGAAGCGAACATCAAATCCTTTAAAACGCATCTTGCTCGCGTCGTAGGCAGTCAGATCCTGACATACGAGGAATTCCTCACGGTGGCGGCTCAAATTGAAGCCGCATTAAACAGTCGTCCGCTCTGTGAAATGAGCTCCGATCCGAATGACATGTCAGTGCTGACACCCGGACACTTCCTTACGTTGGAACCTTTAACTTCACTTGTAGAAGCTCCAACCAACGACTCAAACATCTCGGTTTCGAATCGATGGCAGCTTATCCAAAGACTTCATCGCGACTTTTGGAAGCGATGGCATTTAGAGTACTTGCACACCCTAAATCAACGCGCTAAATGGCACTCGGACGCTGATGAACCCAAGATAGGCTCATTAGTATTAATTAAGGATGAACAACTGAAGCCTCTCAATTGGTCTCTTGGTCGAGTTGTATCATTACATCCCGGGAAGGACGGGATCTCTCGTGTAGCTACTGTCCGGTCACAATCAGGTCTACTACAAAGACCCCTGGTGAAGTTGTGTCCGTTACCTATTGATTAGTTTACTTTTAAAATACTTCGTATTTGGTGGGCGGAATGATGGTTCCGGACACCATGTTTAGCTTAATTTATTTGTTTATTTTGGTGCATGTAAATACTATATATCGTAAAACGGAACGCCGTTATTAGCGACAGTTTTTAGGGTAGTTTTTCGATTCGTTTTTGACATTTATAAAAAGCCAGTGGAAGGTAGATCGTTCGTTGGCTGCTCGTTGCCGTGCACGCAAGCTAATTCGTCGCGCTAACCAAAAAAACCCCAAATTATTCGAATTTGTGTGTGATCAAACCCTCGCCTCGACCACTACATCATCAGCTCGCCCAGGGAGAGAGTCGGTACCGACCAGCTGTTCACCGCGCAGGAACGGGGTGAGTTGGCTTTCGTTGATCTGCTTTCTCTGGCACTGATAGGTTAATTTTCGTTTCGTGTTTTTCGCTAAATACAATTCCCTACTCGAGGGCGAATACTTAAGCGACGTCTATACACCGTCTGAACGGCAATCCCTTCAAACTGTAGGATAGAGCGAGATAGTTAGATCAAAAACCTTGGTTGTCTCGTTCTTTGTCATAGCACCGCGTCTGATCGTGCGAATGAGGCTTAATACAATCATAGACAAAACAACTATTTTTAAGGTTTAATCTTGTATCTGTTGCATAAAAGGAGCATATTTAATACTGTCTGAAATAGCTTTTGACGAAAATTTATTTTTAAAAGCGGTATTAGACATTGCAACCTGCAGGGCCCAATCTGTCAGGTTGGAAGGTGTAATTAAAGGTAGGGCCCGTAGGGAGCTGAAGGAAGGGTAGGGAGAGGCAGGGTACACAACAGATTGGGCCCTGCAGGTTGCAATGTCTAATAGCCGTTTAAATATAATTTGAATGAAAATTGGCAGTACCTATACATAGTTCTTCACATTAAAAAAATTTTATAGAGGGAAGCTAATTCATGACATTGAACGCTAATAAGTCAGTGATCGGCGAAAAGGATGCCACACCGCGGGAATTCAACTAGACATAATATTATGGATGTGCCGTTTCGCCCGCGATACCAATTAAACTGCTCGAAAATATAAGTGGAAAGATCATTTTCGGCTTATAAATGGATATTAGATGTCAAACGAAACAGGCTAACATTACAAAATATTGAAAAAATAATGGTTTGTTATTTTAATTTTATAGATACCGAAAAAAAAACAAAAATAATATGCGAAATAAATAATTTCATTAGAATACTTACAAATGTTTGTGAAAATTACTGTAATTTTATTTTTCTATCCCGCAAATGCCGCGTCATATCCATACTAGCATAATGATTGACGTCATTCACCCCGTGTGGAATCCTTTTCGCCGATCACTGCTAATAACGTAACCAAAATCTGTAATTTATTTCATTTACTTTACTTTATTTCCTCGCACATTTAGAGAAAAGCACTATATATGCCTCGGCGGGAATAGAAATTCGTGGACTCGTCTTATTTTTTCGGACTCAGCTGCGCTTCGTCCGAAAAAATCGCTCATCCACGAATTTCCCTTTCCCGTCCTCTGCAATAATGTACTATTTGACATAGAATTAATAAATAGTTATTTGTTATACAAGTGGTGAAAGTTGTATTTTACGTGCGAGTGTTATTTGAAACACGAGCTAGCGAAAGGATTCTATTATTGACCACGAGCGAAGCGAGTGGTTCAAAAATAGAATCCTGAGCGTAGCGAGTGCTTTAATACACGAGACGTAAAATAACTTTCACCCGTGTATAACACAAAACTTTTCACCTCACTACAGCGAGGAAAATAAGAAAAAGGGTGCATTTTGCTCGGTTTCCCGTAATTCCTCAGGTGTTTAATACTTCTTCATCACTCGAATCACTAATTTTTAACAAAACAACCTAGAAAAACATGCGAATATTTAACGTTGATATGATGGATGAATTGAAGTGAAAAGTTTTGACGTAAAAGGTTTTATTAAATGTCAGATGCGTTTTGTTCGTACGTAGACTTATTCGGCTGTCAGAACAATTTATCCGTTTTTACAAAAAGAATGAAGATTAATGTTGAATGCTGATATTTATGAATTAAAATAAAGTTGTAAGACTGTATTAAGTGTTTTTACTCGATGCAATTCATTAATTGCGATGTTAAAAATTCTGCACTTTTAACGTTTTACGTTTTGTTAGCTGTCAAATGTCACTTAAGCCACTTGTCACTTATGTCAAAACTCTTTCACCACATGTGGATAAAAAGCGATTTTCACAATAGATATTAAACAAACAAAAAGGGCTTTCCGAGCTAGTGAGGTGAAAAAGAAAATTATGATCAGTATCCATATGGTCTAATAAAGACCATCCCTTATGCAACATATACGATTCAATCCTGCTCAGTAGCGAAACAAAATCGAAACAATAAGCTAATACTCTTTGAATATTCCTTTTGTTATATCCTGGTACTTAGCGTAATATGTGAACAGCCAATTAATAACCATTAACCGTCGTCGAAAATTATACAAAACGTGCCCACTGCCTTCTCTCCAAGGGCCTAAGTTACCTAATTTCGGGTGGTTTTAATTTGGCTGCACTGAGTTATGGCGCGAATGTACGGCCTGATTAAATGCCTAAGGAAGTAATTAGGTGAGTAGTAACTCACTGGGCCTTTGGCTCACTCCTTTCGGGTGTAGGTGCGTTTGTTAGAGGTTTTTTTACTTTTGTGCTCTTGGATTAATATTTCTAAAAGGCCTTTGAGTTGCGAATTGCACGCAGACCGACCCCTAGTTTTACATATACGACATTACGACATTGATTCTATTATTATGATGGATTGTTGAGTTTTCAATATAAGTCGAATAGCTTGGTGCCTATGCTGCGTAACTTTTCACCTAAATGTAGCATTATATGAATGTATTCGTTTGTACTTAAGCTCATAAATTTGGGGCCCGCGGAAGCGAGCAATGAGGGTTTCCGGGAATCCAGATGGCGGCACTGTGACGAGAGGTCATTTTTTGACAGCAGCTGTCAAAATCCACCAAACAAAACGTGATTAAACATGATTGGTTGATTATCATGACAGGCTGAAGCTCTCACCACGGTCCTGCCACCTAGTGAACGAATCGATTCAGGAAACCTTCATTGTGCGTTTTGGTTTTCCACCTGACGTTGGGCCCAAAAGAATTCAGTTCGTAATATAACATCGATAATACAAGCTGTAACAAAAATGCTGGTGGTCCGTCCGTTTAAGAACAAACATTTTTCGTGCGACAAAAAATTGTTTTGTATGGACAGTTGGCCAGCTTATACAATGTATATCATACAAAAAAAAATCCCCTACTTTTTCTTAGTCGCAATATAATATCAAAACATTAAACGGTTCACCAGTATTTTTGTTACAACCTGTATACCTACTTAGTATGAGCGGTATGAGCTATTAAAATATTGTGAATATGGATTATGTTGTTCCCAGGTATAACTGAGAAGAATGTTTGTCGCCACGTTGCTCCTAGGTCTGTGCGTGTTCGCTCGCGCCATGCCTCCTGATAAGGTATGTTGCCTTGGTACCTTAATTCACTAGGTACTACTTAATCGAAACTGATATAAAATTACTTCAAACCTTCAAAGTAAGCACTTAGTTATTCAGTGGTTCCTTTCAGTATTAAGAGCCCTCTTGGTATTTATTTGGCATGGACCAGACCAACAGTTAAGGAGTAAAGTTTTAGTGATAATAGACCCCTCGATAAAACTTATTCTTTGACAGGAACTAATAACTGCTTCGATGTAAAACCCATGAAAATATATTCAACTAAAATGTATAAATTTCCATAGCCCATCCATTGCTTCAATTAACCAACAATGATCCACAGACTACCAATTTTAAGAACCACTGATATAAATATTGATGTTGATTAGGTATCTACATAATTTCTTCAACCAAACTTAATATTTTCAGCAGCTCCGACCCTTACACATAATCAAGACCCGCAGTATAGACCTCAATAATGCACATGCGCTGACCATAGAGAGCCGGCTAGAGAAGATTGTGGAACCCACAGGATACAAGCTACAGCTGGAACCATACCTCGAGGATGGCGTGTTCAAGGTATCGTTATACTCATGATAGCCTCGTGGTCATCATTTCAAAGATGTCACCCAACAAACTATCATTCATCTCTAATCCCGGTACATTTGCTTCCTGGTACATTCGTGTCCTGGGCCATCTACTGCAGCTTTAAACTGGTCTGCCTATCTCATTTGTGGTGGTTCGATCACTCTTCCCTGAAACGCTCGTCGCCCAAAAGCTAAATGTCTCAAGCATACTTAGCCACTAAGTAACAAGCAGCTCAGTGTGACGTAACCTATCTACTTACACTACATATAAATGCCACGTACTACTTAAATCCTTAAATATCGTTATACTTGTGAAAATCATTGTCAACTAACAAAGTTTCAAATAAGTAGAGTAGATACGTTTACATTTATCTATATAGCTTGTCGTGAAGTTGTCCAGTCAGTGGGCTCGAAATTCTTCTTCAACCACGAATTTCGGCTAATTATGACTTTCTGGCAACAGGGCCGGGTTAGCATCAACGTGAGCTGGCTGCAAGATGCCGACGAGCTTAGGGTGCACTGCGCGCACGAGATCGAGATCAGCGACGCGCAGGTGCAGGCGCACGTGCCGGTAGACAAGTGAGTGTCTAGTGCCATAGTGGTCTCTACTATCAGGGCGGCGTGAACATCAACGTCAGCTGTCCACATGATGACGACGAGCTGAGGGTGCACTGCGCGCACGAGATCGAGATCAGCGACGCGCAGGTCCAGGCGCACGTGCCGGCAGACAAGTGAGTGTCTAGTGCCATAGTAGTTTCTACCGTCAGAGTAGCGTGAACATTGAAGTCAGCTAGCTGCAAGATGCCGACGAGCTTAAGGTACACTGCGCGCACGAGATCGAGATCAGCGACGCGCAGGTCCAGGCGCACGTACAAACCGACAAGTGAGTGTCTACTAGTGTTATAGTGGTTTCTACCGTCGGTGCCACATCAGCATTAAACTTAGCTGGTGACAGGGGGCCAAAGTACATTGTCATCTACTTTTTTTGCAAAAAGAGACGACCTCTGAAAAAAGACCTGACGCTTGAACAAAGTGATCAAGAGGGCGAAATTGTTTAATTTATTGAATTCAATTAATGACAATAATCACAAACCAACCTAAAATCACATCGATACTAATCGATTTAAAATAAGTATTAGAACGTTATTACACTGAGAAAATGAAACGGCTAGAAATAAATAAGTTTTTGCTATTTACAACCGAGTGACTCGCTTCGCATGGAGCCTGCAAAGTTCGTTGCTTAAATCAAAGAAGTCAACTTGGCTAACTTACGTATGTGAAACTACACCATTAAATTAGTTAAAAATAAATAAGGGAATCAGGGAAGGGTTATATTTACTAGGACACTTATTTGGATTTAAATAAGTGCTTGGTAAAAATAACCAAGAATAGTTAGCAATAATTGCTTGTTTGTAATTAACAAAGCTTAATTGCGTGATTTAAATAAGACTTGGTTGTATATAACCAAAAATATTTTAACCGAGCCAAATTGGTACTTTGCTAACACACTATTTTTTCCGTGTATACCGCGAATATAAACGTTATGTAATTGTTGTTAATCAGTGAATGAAATTAAAAATAAGTATCAACGGTATTGTAAATTTTTGCAGGGGGTTTCTGTAGCAATTAGGCAGCACAGCGCTGGTTTATTTAAGTGAGATTTTTAATCAATTAATTAGGCTCGATTGTATACAGTAGAGTTTGTCCGGAAAAAAGTGTCATGGTTTAGCTTCGGTAAGATGAGTCTTACTACAGTCGTCATCAACTTTTTATTATAGTTTTTAGCCTTGGGCACCGGATGGTCTAGGTCACTTTTTCTTTTGTATGTGACATCTATTTCATCCTTTTACATTGGAGCCAGGGGTCGCATGGTAACGTAATCCCAAGATTTGTCAAATACACTTTTTACATGCTTAGGTGGTACATATAAATAACATTATGTAAATGATATATTGAGTATTTCCACGGCATAAAGAGAAAGTAACTCAATCAATGAAGTAACATAATTCAATCTAAAACCCAAACACTACAAAAACACAGACTCGACGAGTAAGTTAAGTTGCATTTGTAGGTATTGTTTTCAAAGCAGACAGAGCAGAGTATATTGTAGTAAACAAATAAAATAAACATCTTCAATTCAACAAGTAAACATTTCTGCAGGCTATGTGTGCTCAAATTTCGAGAGTAGGTAAATAGTAAATACATAGCTTTACCTAACGTACCATATCGCTTTTGCTTTATACTTACTACAAGACTAGTTTTATCGGTATCCTGAACAAAAAATCAAGTTTTATATAACGCGAAAAATTTATAATAATATTATTTGAATCCAAAAAGTCTAAGTCTTAAGTTATCAGTGTCGCGTGATACTGCATTTTTTTAGGGTTTAATTGTATTTCAAACTACTTGTACTGATTAAAATATATTTGTAGGTAAGCTAGATAGAGAAAACAATGCACTTATTATATATCTGGCAGGATACAGTTTGATAAGTTTTTGTGTTTGGTAATTTCAGTAAAGTACTCGAAAAGGTCATAGTGAAGAAAATCACGACAGACCCTAAGAAGCCCATCGTTTCCCTCCGCCTTGAGAAGATCATACCCAAAGGCTGCAAGGGCACCCTGGACTTCACTTTCAATGGCAACTTGGAGACGGCGCAGACTGAAGCCTTCTTTAAGTCGGTTTATCAGACAGACCAGGAGGTTGAGAGGTGAGACTTTTAGAGAGAAATATGAATTTATCAGACAGAAGAAGAAGATATTGAATATACAAGACAAACTGTAATATATCTTTATTAGGATTTAATTTGTCACTTCTTCACACAAGAGCAAATTGACTCAGATCAGATAGAGTTTGTAAAGAAAAGTCACTCTTTACACTTCTTTATCATACCATCAGATGCTTTTGCAAAACCGAAAAGACGTAATGTCATATAAGTTCCATATGACATACGACTTTTGAATCAGGTGAGGTCAGGTGACGACTTAACTGTTATTATGGCGATTCTAACCTCAAAATCTTAAAGAAATTCGGCTTTTGCGCTTTTCTGTGAAGTGTCCGTGGATTTCTGTTAATTGCCAGGAGTTTTATTTTATATTTGGAGCCTAACTATATACCCCTCACGTTTGTTGAGTGTGGTGCCAAGCTTGCATGGAAGCGGAACATCATCCTTTAAAGAACTTTGTGTTATCAGGATAGTAGCAGCGACCCAGCTCCGACCCAACAATGCGCGCCGCGTGTTTCCGTGCTTCGACGAGCCTGGATACAAAACTCCTTTCCAACTGAGTGTGGTGCGACCCAAAACCATGGTCGCGCTTAGCAATATGCCCGTGGCTAAGACTGAGGAGATGTGAGTCAATCTTGTTTTTATAGCTCATGTCTTGTCTCCTTTGTAATGTTAACATGATTACATGAGCCAGTATCTTACGTTCACCGTTCTATCATGTGTTCCGTTCCAACTCAGTGTGGTGAGTTCTAAGACCACGATTACGCTTCACGTGATAGAAATTTAAGGTTATCTCAGTATTTTTTGCGAATCAGTGATGATATGATGTACAAACTACCTGAGTGCTTAATAGTAGAGAATACTCATTTGCCTTCCTATTTTACTCTTTTGCTTAATGTAAATGTTCGCAACAATGCTCAGCATTGTACCTGGAGTGCAGCGTTCACTGCTTTGCACTCTTGGAGGTTTCTCTTCGTAGATCTCAGTAGGCGTAACACTATATCTAATGACTGCTTTAAAGTAGAGATTTGCCTTTTCAGTGCCGGTGAGCCTAACGCAGTGTGGGACCACTTCGAGACCACGCCACCCATGTCGACCTTCACTCTAGGACTCGTCATCGCTGATCTCAAGCAGCTTAACTCCAGCAGCTTTTACACCGATGAGAAAAGAAATAAAATTGGTGAGAATTTATTGAAATTAATTTACAATGGTCACTCACGTGATCGAGGTTAGATTGCGATCCATTACGAGAATCGTCGACAGTGGAAACATTTTTGCTATTTAAGTGCGAATATTCCACCCTGCTTATTTATGTCAAAATTTGGGATCTTATTTCTGTTTTTAGATCCAAAAACTTATTAGAACATTGCGGTAATAAAGTGTTCATGCTTTTCGTAGAAACTGAAACCAATCCGGTTTATATATAATATTATTAGGCTCCAGTATTCAACTTTCAGGAACAGAAAAAAACAACTTCTGTTTCTTGTTCGCTGAACAATTCTCCCCTCTTTGTTCGTCATGAATGTTATAGGGTATTCTGTCCAATTTATCAAACGCTAATATCTAATCCCATGTATCTAGAACTTCGTGTTTGGGGCCGACCAGAGTACCTGGAAGCTCTGAACGGAGTCAACGAGAAACTAGCACGCGTGTTCAAGGAGATTGCTACGTTCTGGCAAGTTCCCCTGCCGCTGAAGAGGCTGGATGTGGTTGCCTTGCCCAACTACCAGGGCGTGAAGCCAGCCGACAATTGGGGGCTAATTGTATTTAGGTAAGGAGATGGCACATTGCAGGTAGTTGATAGTAATTAAGAACGAATTAAGGAGGTAGCCAGGTTCTGGCAAATTATTTAATCTGTTTATTATAAAGGAAAAAGCACAATTTAACATTTATTAGGGTCAGCATAATCTCAAATAGTAGAGATTTTTTGCCAAGCGAGAAGGAGTTTATAACAATCTTAGAATTACATATATGTTTAAGTTATTAAGTTACATACATTTGTTTGTCTAGATTATATTTTTGAAGAATTGCAGTTTTTCAAACAAAGCTTTTTTAATAATTAATTTAAGCTTATGGGCTTTCTCCCCTAAGTTGTCTATTCCAGTTATCCAGGAAAACTATTTAGGATGTGTGGCAGGTAACTCGACCAGACTCTCCGTCTATAGAAATTGTTGCTAGTTGGTATAGTGAAGGACTTAGTGAAGCACAGCAGTAAATAAGAGATTATTTATGAATAATGTGGGTATGCAATCTCCAGAACTGCCTACCCAGTTTATGAATGAATTCATTCATAATGAGGGTATGCAATTTTGCAGCGCGTTGTATGTATTCTTTACATACAATCTCACTAACCATCTTGTTCATCTTGTTTAGGGAGAGCGACTTGAGCAGCCGCGGCTACATTCAGCTAGCCCAAGAGATCTCGTACCAATGGATGGGTGCGCTAGCCACGCCCGCGTGGTGGTCCGACGCTCACCTCAACAAAGCGCTGGTTGGGTACCTGGCCGCTGAAACCGCTTTCAAGGTAACAATTTGGTGATGGTATTAAGGTAATTAAAAGGTAGGTAGATCCAAGGCCCACACAACTTGCTGTTAGCTATAATGATAGTTAATTTAGAAATACATATTGTTATAGATGACTTTAGATTTATTCGTAACATGCTCATTATTATTTACCTTCATGAGGAAACATAACGATTAAAAGTTATGCCGGTGAATTGTCTTAGAAAAGTTCTGTCAAGGAATCAAACGATTCTGACGGAGAACCATTTCAAATTCACTTTATATAAAACAAAGCTGCTGTTAAGATGAAAAACTTTATGAGCTCACGGCTGGTTTTACATATTTGTAACTTGCATTTTGCATCAATTATCCTTCTTTACAGATCAACAACGGTTCAGAAATGGAAGGCAAATGGCCGATGACTGTCCTCTACTCATTATACTACGAGTTCAGTAAACGCTACCCTCACTCCCGCATCACGGGCATGAAGCAGGAAACGACGTGCACCAAGATTGAGCTGCTGTTCAGGATGTTCAACTACACGTTGGGAGGAGAGACATTCAGGAAGGGGCTGAGGATGTTCATTGAGGACCAGTGAGTAAATAACACATTCGTAGTAGAGTGGCTCTCGATACTTGCTGCCAATACCAAAGATGCTCTGGATCGAGGTTGCGAACTTGCCGTGGTCAAATTAAAAGATGGTAATATTAAAACAGTCATTAGGGTTTTTCAAGTAAATATATTCTGAAAGTATGTATCTAATGGCGTCTATAAAATAGTCGTCTAAATTATCCAACCTTTTAATATATCTTCTGCATGAACCTTTTATCTCTTTTTGAAATCTTCTAGACCAATTTTAAAATTTCAGTAAGTTTAAAACCTTCACCGGCAACGATATCTGGTCGGCCCTAAACGCGGCCGCTGCTGCCGACGGCAAGATCCCCAAGAACGTTGACGTGAAGACCGTCGCTAAGAGTTGGATCGACAAGGACCGTCTGCCTCTAGTCACTGTTACGAGGAACTATGAGGCCAAGACTGCGGTGTTGAGACAGGTTTGTCAATTAAAATTCCTTCTTGAGTGCTGGCGGTAAGATGCTCAATATGCCCAAGGACTTGAAAATAGTCGCCCAGCGGCGGAACGAGAAAAACTTCCTGGGGCGCGCGTTATGAGGCCAAAAGACACACACTTAATTGGGCTTTCTGTGGGACTAGGTCGATTTGTGTACGATTGTCCCATATTATTTATTTTATCAAAGAGCGATGAGATTAGTACGGCGGAATTGGCCTGTTTGGAGATATGTCGTAGACATCTCTTCTAAATACCTAAAACTGGTATGGATGTGTTCCTCGTAATCTCCTGAATACGAATTGACTGGTTTTAGTTTATGGAGGGGGGGGGGGGGACGGGTCGGTTAAAAGAGGGGGGAAAGATGGCGGCTGACTGTCATCGATATTTGTTTACATCTCGAGTCCTATGAGACCGATCAGTTCGTATGAGATGTCATTTGAAAGCTTATTAAATGTACTACAATTGTTTATAAATAACTGTAGTCATCACTTTAGTCTTTTACAAAATATTTGAAAAAATATGATTTTTTTACCGTGCATGTTTGCCTAAGTACTGATAAAACATGCTTATAACTCAATATATTATACCTTTACCGCAATTAATTTTAGTACAAAATATACGGGAAATTTTATGAGCTTTCGAAAAATATAAGCTTTTTTAGTAAGTAATATTATATAACCGAGTATTCATGAATTTTGTTCAGCATGGGTCACTGCGCTTCCTTATAGAATGGCAGCCGACCGCCATCGTATTTTCATTATTTCTCGGAATCTATTATACGGATCAAATCGTAATTGGTATCATTTGAAAGGATTTTAAATGTACTTTAATCGGTTCTTTGAAATCTTAGTTGCAAAATTAACAGTTCACTATTATTTTTAGAAAATATTACATTTTTACCTAACAGACTGGAAGAAACAGGCTTGTCTGGAAAAAAGTCATCGATATTTCTTGCAAATACCTAAAACTGGTTTGGATGTATTTCTCATAATTTCCAGGACATGAATTGACCAATTTTATTTTATAGAGGGGGGGACGAGTCGAAAAAAAGGTGGGGAGAAAGACGGTGTCCGCCCGCCATCGAAATGTCAACGAAATTTGTTCACGTCTAGAGTCCTATGAGACCGAAAGATTCGTGTGAGTTGTCATTTGAAAGATTATTTAACATACTATAATTGTTTATAAATAACCGTAGTCATAAATTTAGTCGTTTACGAAATATTTGAAAATATTTGTTTTTTTTTTACCGTGTATGTTGGCCTAAGTACTGATATTCATGCTTATAACTCAAAAATGTTTAACTTTACCGCAAATAATGTTATGACTTATGATAAAATACACTGGTCATATTCGAAAAACATAAGCTTTATTTATATATAATACGATATAACCAAGTAATGATGAATTCTGGTTAGCATGGGTCACTGGGCATCATCATATGAATGGCGGCCGACCGTTGTCGAATTTACATTATTGCTCGGAATTTGTTTTACGGATCACATCGTGATAGGTATCATTTGAAAGCATTTCAAATGTACTATAATCGATTCCTTATAGTCTGAGATGTAAAATCATCCGTTTATATTTTATTTTTAGAAAACGTAACATTTTTACCTAATAGATTGGTGGAAACGATCTTGTTTGGAGAAAAGTCGTCGACAGCTCTTCCAAATATCTAAAACTGATATGGGTGTGTACCTCATTCTCTCCAGGATATGAATTGACTATTGACTATTAAATCAAAGTTCAATGAAAATACTACGGCGGTCAGCCGCCGTTCATATGACGACGCGCAGTGACCCATGCCAACAAGATTTATCATTAATTGGCTAGATAACATTGAATATAAAAAAAACTTACGTTTATAGAAACGTCATAAAATTTCCCATGTGTTTTATAATAAAATTAAATAGGATAAAGTCATAATTTATTGAGTTATAAGCATGATTTATCAGTACTTATGCAAACATGCACAGTAAAAAAAAACAATTTTTATCAAATATTTAGTAAACGACTAAAGTGATGACTATAATTATTTAAAAGGAATTGTAGAACGTTTAATAACCTTTCAAATGACATCTCACATGAACCGATCGGTCCCATAGGACTCGAGATGTGAACGAATTTCGATGACATTTTGATGACGGTCAGACGCTATCTATCCCCCTCCTCCTTGTTTTCGACTCGCTCCCCCTCTACAAAAAAAACCTGGCCAATTCATATCTTGGAGACAATGAGGAACAAAATCATATCAGTTTTATGTATTTGGAAGAAATATCAACGACTTTTCTCCAAACAAATCTGTTTCCTCCAGCCTTTTAGATAAAAATATTAGGTTTTCTAAAAATAACAACAAACGGATAATTATCCATCTCAGAGTTCAATAAACCGATTATAGTAAATTTAAAATGCTTTCAAATGATACCTATCACGATGTGATCTGTAAAATAGATTCCGAGCAATAATGAAAATACGTCAACGGTCGGCCGCCATTCATATGATGATGCGCAGTGACCCATGCTGAACAAAATTCATCATTTACTTGGTTATACTATATTATATGCAAATAAAACTTATATTTTTCAAAAGCTAATAAGTTTTCCCGTATATTTTATTCCAACATTAATTGCAGTAAAGTTGTAATTTATTGAGTTATAAGCATGTTTTTTCAGTAGTAACGCAAATATGCACGGTAAAAAGTAATATTTTTTCGAATATTTTGTAAACGAATAAAGTGTTGACTACAATTATTTAAAAACAATTATAGTACGTTTAATGATATTTAAAATGACATCTCACACGAATCTATCGGTCCCATAGGACTCGAGATGTGAACAAATTTCAATGACATTTCGATGGCGGGCGGACACCATCATTCCCCCCTTCTTTTTTTCGACTCGTCTCCCCCTTTATAAAACAAAGCTGATCAATTCATGTCCTATAAATAATGAGGAATACATCCATACCAGTTTTAGGTATTTAGAAGGAATATCGATGACCTTTCTCCAAACAAGCCTGTTTCTTCCAGTCTATTAGGTAAAAAATGTTACATTTTCTAAAAATAATAATAGACTGTTAATTTTGCAACTTAGTTTTCAAAAAACCGATTAAAGTACAATTTAAATGCTTTCCAATTATACCAATTACGATTTGATCCGGAAAATAGATTCCGAGAAATAATGAAAATACGATGGCGGTTGGCTGCCATTCTATGAGGAAGCGCAGTGACCCATGCTGAACAAAATTCATCAATACTCGGTTATATAATATTACTTACTAATAAAGCTTATATTTTTCGAAAGCTCATAAATTTTCCTGTATATTTTATAATAACATTGATTGCGGTAAAGTTATAATGTATTGAGTTATAAGCATGTTTTATCAGTACTTACGCAAACATGCACGGTAAAAAAATCATATTTTTTCAAATATTTTGTAAAGGACTAAAGTGATGACTACAGTTATTTATAAACAATTGTAGTACATTTAATAGTCTTTCAAATGACATCTCATACAAACCGATCGGTCTCATAGGACTCGAGATGTAAACAAATTTAGATGGCAGTCAGCCGCCATCTTTCCCCCCCTTTTTACCGACCCGTCCCCCTCTCCATAAACTAAAACCAGTCAATTCGTATTCAGGAGACTACGAGGAACACATCCATACCAGTTTTAGGTATTTAGAAGAGATGTCTACGAAAATCGTGAAGGAGACGACTTTTGTTTAATTAGCTTCTATAGAAGCTAGATGGGTCAGTCTATTAATATAGGTTATGTGAGTATGGGTCCCGTGTGTACAGACTTCAGGCTGTAAGATCCCCATAAATTTTGACGTGAAAACAGTTATCAAGAGCTGAGGAAAGAATGACTGTTTGTAGTCCGTTTAAACGGAGCTTGAATTTAAGCTAAAAATCAGCTTAAAACGTGGTCCCATCTGAAAAAAATTTATTTACCCTGTATATTTATTTAAGTACTCGTACACTTTCAAAATTTGTTCAAATATTGCAAGTTCAAAGGCTTTAAAAATACGTAACAAGCCAGGTCCAATGGCAAAGTAAAACCAACTTGTAAAGGCAAATCTTTCAATTTAATCTGCAATGTAATCGTATTCCATAAAGTACGACCCAAATTCTATTCATGTAAAAAGAAATTTCACGCACATTTAACCAATGAAAAGTTTCCATTAGTCTTTTGGGCTCGGATCCGATACGTGGCCGGTCAATTCGATAGGGTTCTCGATAAGGTAGAATGGATTTCTCAATGTCAGAACTTGGGTAACAAAAAATAAGTTACTTGACCTAGTTTTACTAGGTATTAAGCGTACTTGCCTTAGTGTTTTGCTTGTTCAAACCATAGACATTTTAGGTAGTTATCTAAGTAAATAAAGATGCCAAAAATCTAGTGTTTTGTGCATTTTTTGGGCGAATAATAATTTCTAGTACCTACCTACTCGATGTATTGCGGTGTTGTAATACGCTTATTTGAATAAATATGTTATATTTGGTAATAGTATCTAGCCTAGCCTAGGTGGTGGTGGTGGTGCAAGGTGGGGCCCTAGTTTAATGGCTTAAGGTCGGATGGCAGTCGCTTTCGCAAAAACTAGTGCCTACGTCAATTCATGGGATTAGTTTGCCAAGTAAATCCCAGGCTTAATTGAGCCATGGCAAAAAAGCCGGGACAAATACTTTTTCCTAAACCTCAAATGTTCCTATTTAACTGGACACTAAGAGACCTAAGACAGTTCTTTGTTGGATTTTGTAGAAAGTTTACCTCCGCGAGCGTCCCCACGACGTGCCAGACGCCGATAGCATGGTGTGGCGTGCCCCAGTTGTAGTGCTCAGAGAAGACCAGCTCGACTTCACCAAGTTCCCCACCTCTTGGATGCATGATAAGGAGCTGAAGGTTCCCAACATGCCTGGGAAGGAGCACTTCATCATTGTCAACCCAGAGGAGATCGGTGAGTTCACTTGCTGATAAATTGAAGGCAGATATGATGTTTGATCTTAGTTTTAGGTATCTTTATTTTGTTTGTAGTTATGGTTTTGTTGCAATAAATTCTTCTTAATCTTTAGTGTGAATATATGTAGCATGAAACAACTGTCGATCTCTGACATCAAAAGCTGTGATTAATCCAAAATCATAAGCAGTGATTTACATATTTTATTCAGGTGGGGTAAGGGAAACATAGTTTATTTTGACCCGGGAAAGGGTAACAGCATAGAAATTCCATCCTTGTGTTCCCCTTTTCCGGAGTTTCCACTTACCACCTGACTGTAGGTATATATGAAATCCGCCTACTAAACATGAACAAGGGCAGTACAATTTTTAGGCATTGGTTCTTTAACATAACATCTCATTCCAGCCCCCTTCCCCGTGAACTACGACACTGAAAACTGGAATCTTCTCTCCCAGTTCCTCCAAAGCAAGGACCGCACGAAGATCCCCGAACTTACCCGAGCTAAGCTGCTTCATGACGCCTGGAACCTCGCGTACGCCGGCGAGCTATCATTCGCCACTGCCCTTAATATGACATGGTTCCTAAGAGATGAGAGGCACCCGCTAGTGTGGGATCCGGTGTTCACCATGATTGATCACCTCGGAGGACATATTTGCCAATGCATGCATAACAAATTCCAGGTAAGTGGCTAAACTTAATATTTCAAATAGGTTGTAATATTTGACAGTTCTTTGAATATGGTACAATATTTGTGACGTCCCACGGGTGAAAGTACCTTATGGCGGTTGGCGCTTACGTTGCGAAGCATCGCATTAGTATTGCAGCGTCGTTAGAAATAGCGTAAGCCCCAACCGCCATAAGGTACCTTTTCCCGTGGAATGTCACATTTTATTTCAAATATAAATTTCAAAACGTAACAAATATAAAAGTCTCGGTAGAGAGTACCATTTTGTACCTTTTGGAGTTGAAACTCTAGGTCCATGAGGTCTTAGCGCACACAAGTTTTTTGCAGAAATCGCGAAGTGTCTGGTTGATGTAACTGATGACCGAAGAGCTGGCGGTTTTCTCGCACAACGTATCAGCATTGCGATACAACGAGGAAATGCCGCCAGCATCCTTGGTACAATGCCGCAATAGACTGGGAGCAAAATCTCAAATTCGCTCTCCTTCTCCATGCGACAGGCAAATGATATTACTTTTGGGCAACCGGGCTTTTTACGTGGTTTAGACCCTGCTGTATCCGAATCGCCGGTTGCCATCAAAGAAACTACAACCAGAAGTGAGATACGGCCAAAAAAAGGACCCGTTTTTTAGCTTTTCTTAAATAACTCGAAAACAGTAGCACCTACCAAAAAATGTTCTTCCACTTAAGTAATCTACATAAAATTCTCTATAAAAAAGGTTTTATACAGTTTTTTGCTGGGATCAATGTTTAATGAGATATTAAGGGACTAAGATAGACAATAAACATATATACTAATTAGCTTTTTCCCGCGAGTTTGTCTGCGTGGGATTAACATTCGCTATAATAAATTAATGAAATGCCGTAGTATAATCTTACAGCAAAAATAAATTTAACGTATAAGCTTTTTTACGTCTACAGTAAGCAACAATTCCATACCAACTTCAACCCCCCGTTTCATCCCTTTAAAAGATGATTACTGGGATAAAAACTATCTTATATCCTTCCCCATAACTCAAACTATCATCACACCAAATTTCATTTAAATTGGTTCAGCGGTTTAAGCGTGAAGAGGTAAGAGACCCACTGACTAGTCCAAAATTATTAAACTCTCTCTCCTTCTCGATGCGACAGGCAAAGCATATTACTTTTTGTTTACAGAAGGGTCCAAATAGGGTAAAAATCTATTTGGACCCTTCTGAGTTCGAAATTTAAAATATTTTTTTACCGGAAGTGAAATATTTAAGGTGGCGGCCAGTATAAACCTAAGCGTCGAAAAATCTATGTTCCTCGTATGGATACCCCCATTCATTATGCTTTATTTTTAACGATTGTTATTTTTGGGAATAACAGTTGTAATTATACTATTTTGCAATTGCCATCAAATAATGTTAGACCGGAAGTAAGATATAGAAGATGGTGTCCAGGTCCAGCAAGGCTTCAAAAATGTACTATTCTTTTTTTGGACGGAAATCTCTCGTTTTTTTATATTATTGTAGTGAGCAAAATTAGTTGAAAGGGTAGTAGTAATAATACACATCTTATATGGACGGCCGATAGTGATGAGGCGTGGGCGGCAGTAGCCACCTTCAGTGTCACAGTTTTGACCCAAAAGGAGGCTGCGGAGTATATGCGCGAACATGACGTAAACTCACTCCTGCAGAAGACCAGGCATGCGGCGATGCTGCCGCCTTTACATTCTTTACACCCACTCTTTACACCTTTACAACAGCTCCATCATTCGCCTGAAAGGTTCCGAGCTAGAAGGCCCTCAAGTATTCCGAGGTGCCGTCAGCGGAGGAGATTGCACGAGCAGAATTACAATGGGCCCGTAAGAGCAACGACGACGGGGTACCGGAGGTCTGCAGACGTGTTCCCAAAACCCCGTCCACAAAGCGCGTGGTGGAATACAGTGTTGACGGCGATTTCTAACTTTAAAGACCAGTATATTTGGAACCATTGCAAATAGGTAATCTTTTTTTTTTAAATACGTGTCATTACAACTGTTATTCCCAAAAATAACAATCGTTAAAAATAAAGTATAATCAATCAATAAAGGGGGTATCCATACGAGGAACATAGATTTTTCGTCGCTTAGGTTTATACTGGCCGCCATCTTAAATATTCCACTTCCGGTAAAAAAAATATTTAAATTTCGAACTCAGAAGGGTCCAAATAGGGTAAAAATCCGTGTAAACAAAAAGTAATATGCTTTGCCTGTCGCATCGAGAAGGAGAGAGAGTTTAATAATTTTGGACTAGTCAGTGGGTCTCTTACCTCTTCACGCTTAAACCGCTGAACCAATTTAGATGAAATTTGGTGTGATGATAGTTTGAGTTGTGGGGAAGGATATAAGATAGTTTTTATCCCAGTAATCATCTTTTAAAGGGATGAAACGGGGGGTTGAAGTTGGTATGGAATTGTTGCTTACTGTAGACGTAAAAAAGCTTATACGTTAAATTTATTTTTGCTGTCAGATTAAACTACGGCATTTCATTAATTTATTATAGCGAATGTTAATCCCACGTAGACAAACTCGCGGGAAAAAGCTAATTAGTATATATGTTTATTGTCTATCTTAGTCCCTTAATATCTCATTAAACATTGATCCCAGCAAAAAACTGTATAGAACCTTTTTTATAGAGAATTTTATGTAGATTACTTAAGTGGAAGAACATTTTTTGGTAGGTGCTACTGTTTTCGAGTTATTTAAGAAAAGCTAAAAAACGGGTCCTTTTTTTGGCCGTATCTCACTTCTGGTTGTAGTTTCTTTGATGGCAACCGGCAATTCAGATACAGCAGGGTCTAAACCACGTAAAAAGCCCGGTTGCCCAAAAGTAATATCGTTTGCTTCTCGACAACGATTTCTTGAAAAAAAAAACCAGACTACAAGGGCCTAGTTTAGATTTGAGCTAGTTATTAATTTAGTTTAGTATTTGTACTGTAGTGCCTCTGTATATTTAGTTATCTAAATAAATGTAATTAGGAATAGTTTATGTCGTTCGAAATAGTACCTTATCTTTCTAGGAGGAAATATTTAAAATTTTAAGGATGGAGGTGATCTAAAAAAACTCCAAGTCAAACCTATCTCACTTCCATCCTTTTGGTTCAAAAGTTGTAAAGAAACTTCACAGCTCAGAAACTGCGAGTCATCAATATAAATTGTTTTTCTGCCCTTTTATAAGTGCCTAACATGTAAATTTTCCCTGTCATGTCAGAAACCAGGTTGGATGTATTTTTTTTCTTGGTTATTGTATCTCCAACCAAACTAAGTTAGCTACGGTAATCTATCATAACTTTTCTAAACACTAACAAGGTATAACAATTTAACAATGGGAAGTTATTTTTCACCTCACTAGCTCGGAAAGCCCTTTTTGTTTGTTTAATATCTATTGTGAAAATCGCTTTTTATCCACATGTGGTGAAAGAGTTTTGACATAAGTGACAAGTGGCTTAAGTGACATTTGACAGCTAACAAAACGTAAAACGTTAAAAGTGCAGAATTTTTAACATCGCAATTAATGAATTGCATCGAGTAAAAACACTTAATACAGTCTTACAACTTTATTTTAATTCATAAACATCAGCATTCAACATTAATCTTCATTCTTTTTGTAAAAACGGATAATTTGTTCTGACAGCCGAATAAGTCTACGTACGAACAAAACGCATCTGACATTTAATAAAACCTTTTACGTCAAAACTTTTCATTTCAATTCATCCATCATATCAACGTTAAATATTCGCATGTTTTTCTAGATTGTTTTGTTAAAAATTAGTGATTCGAGTGATGAAGAAGTATTAAACACCTGAGGAATTACGGGAAACCGAGCAAAATGCACCCTTTTTCTTATTTTCCTCGCTGTAGTGAGGTGAAAAGTTTTGTGTTATACACGGGTGAAAGTTATTTTACGTCTCGTGTATTAAAGCACTCGCTACGCTCAGGATTCTATTTTTGAACCACTCGCTTCGCTCGTGGTCAATAATAGAATCCTTTCGCTAGCTCGTGTTTCAAATAACACTCGCACGTAAAATACAACTTTCACCCCTTGTATAACAAATAACTATTTGACTTTACGGTTTGTTATTATATAGCGTCGCTGCGTTATTTTTGTTTGATTTATTGATATAAGAGAAGCCACCAGCGTAACTAAAGTTTTGTTCTAGAGTCATTTTTAAGGTACCTAGATAGGTAGAAGGGGGGAATAGAATGAATTATAAGAGGCTTTAAAGGGCAGTATGTCCATAAACTAAGGAATCTGCTTACAAACATGCGTGCTGCATTAATATTTACAGTTTTACGGCAGAACTTTTTTTAATATTTGTAAGTGATTTCCACGTCAGCGTCACTACTTTCGGTAGTCTAGTGGTCTTTTGTGACAGCGATGAGAAAAATTGGTCTCATGATTTGGTTTATTCATAGTTTTTTTTTAAATATGTAGGTAGTTTATTTTATTGGAGCTTTTTTAGTAATATGCGGTGTCCCCTATCATAATTTACAGTATTTAAATGCAGGATTTCTCATATGTTTGTATAAAATGACTAGTAAAATATGCAATCTAATAACCCTATATTGTTTACTCTACTACACAGATAGAAAAAATCTCTTCAACCAAAGAAACCTATTTGAATCAAGAGATATCCAGTTTCCCATATAAGGAAAAAATCAAATTCTTCATTTTAAGATATAAAATGTTTCAAAGTTTATTACTTAACCTAATAAATTCAATACTTTATCCGAGATATAAAAATCTTCTTTTTAAAATAGCTTAATATTCTCACGAAAGGCGTTTGAATTTTGTTTTTGTATTGTATTTTTTTTAAATTGAACTTTATGTGTCTTAGTGCAATACATAAAGAACTTAAGCCAAGAAACTTTGTTTCTTGGATGAAGACTCATAGTTTAAATTGAGAATTGAATTTCTCCACGGAAACAAGAAAACGCATTAGTTCAAGAGCATGTGTTACTTGATGTAAAATTTGATATTTTCACACCAAGATCTAAAATTTCTTGGCGTATGAAATCGATTACTTGAAACAAACAATAACATTTTCTAAGGCGGTTATCACACTGGCGCGGATCCGCATGCGGCACCGGTGCGCGAGCGAGATAGCGCTCTGCATGTGTATAGCGCTATCTCGCTCGCACACCGGCGCCGCATGCGGATCTGTCGTCAGTGTGATAATCGCCTTAGTGTCTCAGTGCACTACTTAAAAAGCTAGTAGCAGAAACTGTGTTTCTCGGGACTAATCCCAAGAAAGGAAGTTTAACTAAAAGTAGATATTACAAATATAAATTATGATTATTTATATACTCACAATTTATAATCGTATTAACTAGAGCTGAGATTGCTATTGTGAATCTCAAATAAGCCCGGGTATAGCGCCGAGGGTCATGAAGTTACGTCGAACAGACGTTCGCGTGTTCTAACCTACACGCAGAGACATCTATTGATGCGCAGGGTAACTAACGTCCAAGACTTAAATGTTTCAAAGCAAAAATTATGTGCTTCTTCTTTGGAATAGCTGTGGCTCTTGATTGTAGGTTGAAAACATCAAAGCAAAAATTAATCTCTCTTGCCTAAAAACTTAAAAATCTCAAATCAAACTTTTGGCGCTACTTCTTTGAATTAGCTTTGGCTCTTAGCTGTAGATTGAAAACATCAAACCAAGAACTAATCGCTTTGACGTAAACACATAAAACTCTTAAAGGAAAATTTTGGTGCTTTTTTGCCGTAAATAATTATTATCTTAACTCAAATCATTACTATTCGCTTTAAAAATGGGTAAAGCTAAAGCTGAATAATTTTAATTCTTCTTTTAAAAATCATGATATTTTTAACTCAAGTAATGTTTATTGGTCTAAGGTATTTATTACTCTCTTTAAGAAACCGCGTGCAAGAGAGTTTTGCGTTTTGAATTAAGATATTATTTCTATCTGTGTAGTTTACCTACTCATTGCTAATACAAAAAACACAAAGGCGATATATTATTGGCCGATACTGTATCACCGACGTATTTTAAAACCTTTTAGACTAAGATTAGATGGTAGTGCACCCTACCTAATCGGGTAGCAAGATTCGGCATATATAGGGGGTAGCACCTTAAAAAGTTATGACTTTTAGTATGGGACACTATGGGCCAAACCTGGAGCGTTCGGAATGCAACCAACTTTTCGGGTACCAAAAAAAGTCAGAAAATACCTCATCGGGTAGCAAGATTCGACATATACAGGGGGTAGCACCTTAAAAAGTTATGACTTTTTGTATGGAACACTATGAGCCAAACCTGGAGCATTCGGAATGCAGCCTGATTTTAGGGTGCCAGAAAATATCGAAAAATACCTCATCGGGTAGCAAGATGAAACTAATGCCAAATGAAAGTACTAATCATCCTGTTAATAAAAAAAATTGGTAGTCGGTCCTAAACCTGGAGCATTTCAAATGCAGCCAACTTTTGTGATCGAACAAAAAACTCATCTGATACCATTACAACGTAGAAATGGCCCCAGAAGATGGTTCAAAAGACATAAACAAGCTTAATTTGACAGAATATATCAAAAAGTGCCAAAATATTTCAAGTTTACTCACCCAAACTTATCACTTTCGTGATTTGGCTTAATTTTAGGGTACCTGAAGATTTTAAAAAATACCTTATTGAGTAGCACGATAATATGTATGCCAAATGAAAGGACTTATCATCCTGTTAATAAAAAAAATAGCAGCGGGTCCTAAACCTGGAACATTCCAAATGCAGCCAACTTTTGTGATCGAACAAAAAACTCATCTGATACCATTACAACGTAGAAATGGCCCCAGAAGATGGTTCAAAAGACATAAACAAGCTTAATTTGATGGAATTTATGAAAAAGTGCTAAAATATATTAGGTTTACTCACCCAAACTTAACACTTTCGTGATTTGGCTTAATTTTAGGGTACCTAAAGATTTAAAAAAATACTTTATTGAGTAGCACGATAAAATGTATGCCAAATGAAAGGACTTATCATCCTGTTAATAAAACAATATAGCAACAGGTCATAAACCTGGAGCATTCCAAATGCAGCCCACTTTTGTGATCGAACAAAAAACTCATCTGATACCATTACAACGTAGAAATGGCCCCAGAAGATGGTTCAAAAGACATAAACAAGCTTAATTTGATGGAATTTATCAAAAAGTGCCAAAATATATTAAGTTTACTCACCCAAACGTATCACTTTCGTGATTTGGCTTAATTTTAGGGTACCTGAAGATTTAATAAAATACCTTATTGAGGAGTAGCACGATAAAATGTATGCCAAATGAAAGGACTTATCATCCTGTTAATAAACAAAAATAGCAGTGGGTCCTAAACCTGGAACATTCCAAATGCAGCCAACTTTTGTGATCGAACAAAAAACTCATCTGATACCATTACAACGTAGAAATGGCCCCAGAAGATGGTTCAAAAGACATAGACAAGCTTAATTTGATAGAATTTATCAAAAAGTGCCAAAATATATTAGGTTTACTCACCCAAACGTATCACTTTCGTGATTTGGCTTAATTTTAGGGTACCTGAAGATTTAAAAAAATACCTTATTGAGTAGCACGATAAAATGTATGCCAAATGAAAGGACTTATCATCCTGTTAATAAACAAAAATAGCAGTGGGTCCTAAACCTGGAACATTCCAAATGCAGCCAACTTTTGTGATTGAACAAAAAACTCATCTGATACCATTACAACGTAGAAATGGCCCCAGAAGATGGTTCAAAAGACATAAACAAGCTTAATTTGATAGAATTTATCAAAAAGTGCCAAATTTATTAGGTTTACTCACCCAAACTTATCACTTTCGTGATTTGGCTTAATTTTAGGGTACCTGAAGATTAAAAAAATTACCTTATTGAGTGGCATGATAAGATGTAAGCCAAATGAAAGAACTTATCATCTTGTTAATAGAAAAAAATAGCAGCGGGTCCTAAACCTGGAACATTCCAAATGCAGCCAACTTTTGTGATCGAACAAAAAACTCATCTGATACCATTACAACGTAGAAATGGCCCCAGAAGATGGTTCAAAAGACATAAACAAGCTTAATTTGATGGAATTTATCAAAAAGTGCCAAAATATATTGGGTTTACTCACCCAAACTTATCACTTTCGTGATTTGGCTTAATTTTAGGATACCTAAAGATTTAAAAAAATACTTTATTGAGTAGCACGATAAAATGTATGCCAAATGAAAGGACTTATCATCCTGTTAATAAAAAATTATAGCAACGGGTCCTAAACCTGGAGCATTCCAAATGCAGCCAACTTTTGTGATCGAACAATAAACTCATCCGATACCATTACAACGAAGAAATGGCCCCAGAAGATGGTTTAAAAGACATAAACAAGCTTAATTTGATAAAATTTATCAAAAAGTGCCAAAATATATTGGGTTTACTCACCCAAACTTATCACTTTCGTGATTTGGCTTAATTTTAGGGTACCTAAAGATTTAAAAAAATACTTTATTGAGTAGCACGATAAAATGTATGCCAAATGAAAGGACTTATCATCCTGTTAATAAAAAAATATAGCAACGGGTCCTAAACCTGGAGCATTCCAAATGCAGCCAACTTTTGTGATCGAACAATAAACTCATCCGATACCATTACAACGTAGAAATGCCCCCCAGAAGATGGTTCAAAATTTATAAACAAGCTTAATTTGAAAGAATTTATCAAAAATTGCCAAATATGATAGGTTTACTCACCCAAACTTATCACTTTCGTGATTTGGCTTATCAGATGAGTTTTTTGTTCGATCACAAAAGTTGGCTGCATTTGGAATGTTCCAGGTTTAGACGCCGCTGCTATTTTTTTTATTAATAGGATGATAAGTCCTTTCATTTGGCATACATCTTATCGTGCCACTCAATAAGGTATTTTTTTTAAATCTTCAGGTACCCTAAAATTAAGCCAAATCACGAAAGTGATAAGTTTGGGTGAGTAAACCTAATATATTTTGGCACTTTTTGATAAATTCCATCAAATTAAGCTTGTTTATCACTTTTGAACCATCTTCTGGGGCCATTTCTACGTTGTAATGGTATCAGATGAGTTTTTTGTTCGATCACAAAAGTTGGCTGCATTTGGAATGCTCCAGGTTTAGGACCCGTTGCTATATTTTTTTATTAACAAGATGATAAGTTCTTTCATTTGGCATACATTTTATCGTGCTACTCAATAAAGTACTTTTTTTAATCTTTAGGTACCCTAAAATTAAGCCAAATCACGAAAGTGATAAGTTTGGGTGAGTAAACCTAATATATTTTGGCACTTTTTGATAAATTCCATCAAATTAAGCTTGTTTATGTCTTTTGAACCATCTTCTGGGGCCATTTCTACGTTGTAATGGTATCAGATGAGTTTTTTGTTCGATCACAAAAGTTGGCTGCATTTGGAATGTTCCAGGTTTAGGACCCGCTGCTATTTTTTTTATTAACAGGATGATAAGTCCTTTCATTTGGCATACATATTATCTTGCTACTCAATAAGGTATTTTTTTAAATCTTTAGGTACCCTAAAATTAAGCCAAATCACGAAAGTGATAAGTTTGGGTGAGTAAACCTGAAATATTTAGGCACTTTTTGATAAATTCTGTCAATTTAAGCTTGTTTATGTCTTTTGAACCATCTTCTGGGGCCATTTCTACGTTGTAATGGTATCAGATGAGTTTTTTGTTCGATCACAAAAGTTGGCTGCATTTGAAATGCTCCAGGTTTAGGACCGACTACCAATTTTTTTTATTAACAGGATGATTAGTACTTTCATTTGGCATTAGTTTCATCTTGCTACCCGATGAGGTATTTTTCGATATTTTCTGGCACCCTAAAATCAGGCTGCATTCCGAATGCTCCAGGTTTGGCTCATAGTGTCCCATACTAAAAGTCATAACTTTTTAAGGTGCTACCCCCTATATATGCCGAATCTTGCTACCCGATTAGGTAGGGTGCACTACCACCTAATCTTAGTCTATTTAGAGCGTTATCATTATCACACTTGCGGAGCGAACACGCCGCGAGTTCGCCGCGTACGAGTTTTGTATCAGACAACGCTCAAGTGTGATAAGGCCCTTAGAACTCAATACCATACCTTGAATTTATACCATTACAATGCAACAGGTGTCTCTGAAAACTAACCACTAGTAGTAACTATGTCCGTTGTTTGGCTAGCCAAGTATTGTTTTCAAAGGAGTATTGTGGTATCGGACTCTCTTGGAATACTTGGACGAAGTTTAATTGACCAACTTGAGGCTGGTTCTCCGCGGAGACTATTATTCTAATTTGTAACTGTTATAGCTAGTTTTTATTAATTCTAGTGAAAATTATTTTATTTAAATTAGTAGGCATCTTGAACTGTTTCCAAATTTTATCTCGTGCTCTCACTGAAAAAAAAGTCTGGTCCTGGTAACCAGAATCCTGTTATCTCTACAGTATTGTCTTGCTGTATATGTGACGACTAACCACTTTGTAAACATAACAGAACTTTTCTGGTTATATCAAAATCGTTAGTACTACAATATGAATTGTACTGATAACTATAAAATATTGTAATTGACATGCATCTACCAGGCAAAAGTGATGTGTGTGTATATATATATATATATATTTTTGTTTTTTTTTCTTTTTTTTGGCCGCTCTGCAACCGATACCCAAGATTTTCCGTAGGGTTAGCTTAGTGGTACCCCAGCCGGGATTTGAACCCGAGACCTCCCGATTGAAAGTCTGATGTTCTACCCGCCAGGCCACGAGCGCCTTAGCGGTGCTACGTGAAAATATCAATCAGTATTTCAAATTGTAATACAATGCGTCATTTGTTCAGATTACGATATATATTGTAAATAACACAAATATTTTGTATTTATTACGCTTGCGTCTCTATTTATACAATGCAATTGTTAATTTTGCTAAATTGCGTTTAACTAGACTCGTCCAGTAACGTTTCCAAACAAAATTGTACAAAATACAATATTTTTTGTTATCTCCACCAGATTCTAGTAAAAATAACTATATTTTTCACAACAACACATTCTTGTAGTATTGTAGAAAAATATTTTTTTCGGTGCTATCTCGTTGATTGAAAGACGATTTCGAACTACCTGAGGCCAGTTTAATAAAACTACAAGTTACAATTTACAAGCGGAACTCTCTTTCTAACCATATGTGTTAGAAAGTTACGCTTGTAAATTGTAACTTGTAGCTTTATAAAACTGGCCTCTGAAATAGTTTCTTATAAGAAAAGGAGGGATTGTGAACTTATAACACGTAAATACGTTAAGACTTCTACGTATGGTATCAAAATACAGATTTATACACCTTTAATTGAGCCATTAAGGTGAATATATGTGCTCATTACCTCCTTAAGTGTAATTGCCTGTGTATATGTATAGTATTCATCGCTTGCTCTGGTTAAATGATCTCCGGCGGCACATTTCGAATTCACAATAGTTATTTGTGCAACAAGAGAGAAAAGTTGTTTTTTCTTGCGAGTCCCGAGTAAGCGAAAGATTCTATTATTGAATCACGAGCGAAGCGAGTGATTCTAAGTTTGAATCTTGAGCGTAGTGAGGGATCTCAAGAACACGAGATGTAAAAAAACTTTCCTCTCGTGTGACACAAACAACTTTTCACCTCAGTAGTGAGAACATATTAAAGTTAAAAAAACACATTTATTTACATTCCTGAATGAAAGGCATCATCATTATGAAGAAAAGCTTCTAGAAACAAAATTTCACTCCCTGGAGTGACGAAAGCCGCAACTTTCCTCACTCCCTAGAGTGATGAAAGTCGCACTTTCGTCACTCCAGGGAGTAAGGAAAGTAGGCTTGTTCAAATTGCTGAGGTGAAAATTTATTTTTTCAAACTCGTCTCGCTCGCGAATTCTCAAGTACGGTATATAAAGTTAAAACATTTGTAATAAATCAAACTTGTCGCCAGGCCTACGTCCGCACCCTCCTCACGCCGCTCTACGAAGAGCTAGCTAAGCAGGAGAAAGAGGACGAGGAACCCTGGCGCAAGAACCTCCGAGCCCACACCAAGACCTTCCTCTGCAAGGCCGGTTACCAGCCCTGCGTGGCTGAGGCGCAGGAGCAGTACAGCAAGTGGATGAAGGCTCAGAACCCTGATGAGGGAAACCCGTGAGTATTTTGCTAACGTCAAATCAAGTGACTGTCACGTTTTAACTCGGGTGATTGAGAGAGACACGGGCGTGCTCAGCATTTTTGGGTGGGGCAGAAGTACATATAGGTACTAAGAAGTAGGGAATTAAAAATGTCAGAGAGACATTATCACTTTGTCGGTACGAGACCCCGAACTTCCTGTCAATTCTAGAAAGTCTGAGTCTTTGATATTTATGGGTCAAATATTTCTTCTTCTTCAAGTGCCTTCTCCTTTCCGGAGGTTGGCGACCTTATGCCTATATGCCACTCTATCTGCAGTCATGCGTATTAGTTTTTCTGTACTGTCCACGTCTAACCAGTCTCTTACGTTCCTTGTCCATGATATTCTATTTGTCAAATATTTATTTATGTAATATTTACTGCACTAAAAGAAAACATATTGTACAAAAGTCACATTTAATACCATAAGACATTCTCGACCAGTCAACCCAAGCAGAGAGATTGTACGCACATTCAATCATCCCCATCATCTTCCTAGCGTTTGTCCCGGCTTTTGCCACGGCTTAATTGAACCGGGGGTCTGCTTGGCAATGTAATCCTATGAATAGGGATAGGTAAATACAAGTTTTTACGAAAGCGACTGCTTTTTGGGCCAATTTCCGCACGATGCTTTCCTTCATCGAAAAGTGACTGCAAAATATCAAACGAGCCGGGATTTGAACCCCAGAACATTGCATTGAAAGTCGGACTTTTTATCGTCAGACTACCAGCGCTCTAGCCTTTTATTAAATTTTATTTATTTCAATGCGGTTTATTTTGACGAAGAACGACACATTTAATGCACCATGCTTATCGTTTCACTCGAAAATTACAGTTCAACGACTTGTAAAAATCGTTTACGTTCAACCTCTCCGAAATCCCCGTCCTGTGCAAATCGTTTGAAACACGGAAACCCCTCAATTATCACATATCATTTGACGCACCTTATTAACGCTTTCTTTCCCCGGTCCCTTTGTGGCATTATGGACGCTAAGCGATTCCGATTTCGAGAAAAAATGCTGTAAATCAGTAGAAGGCCTTACGAGTTTTTCCTATTTTTGTTGGCGCCCTGTGATCGGTTGGCGGCACTAATCTTACAAAGGGGTGAGCGTTTCAATGCGCCTTGCTCATAGGATTCGAATACCAAAACGCTGACTTTTACAATATCGTACTTTTTTAATTTTTCTGGCAAAATGTTACCTTAGCCATTTGTAATAAGGTTTAAGTGTAGAAGGCGATTGTGTAAAATATTGATTGGGAAATATAATGATAGCTTTTTGTTTGTGCACAATTTGTTGGGAACTGACTTAATCTAAGGACAGAATAGTACTTCCACTTAGCTCAAACAAAGGACACTTTCCTAATTTCCTTATCTATGAGTGGCGGAAATTGTAACAATCAGTAATATGAGTTTCTAAACGGACGAAGAGACGGGCTCTTGTTTGCCTAACAATAAAGCCGTGTCCAGATCATTTAGAAAACTTCGCCGGCTAAGCCACTAGGACTGAGAGCGCTTCGAAAATTAGCAGGCATATTTATTAATAAATATCAGCATTCAAAAGTCAGTTTAAGAAGGGATATTTTTAAATATACCCATTTCCTTTCTGGAACTTAGCATTCAAACTATTTTAAACGGTCCTCAAAAAATCATTCGGATAATTGATTTTCACTTAATATTGTATCCTAATTCATGTTTACATATCCATCTATACTAAAATTTTACTCATCCGACCCATCATTTTCTCTAAAATTCAATCCGTTGGAAGTTAAAGATGCAATATTAAAAAGAATATCACTCTAGTGTATACACAACTTTAGATGAACCATTAAAATGTAACACAATCGTTATTATCTCCAAGCAAAAAGCAAAGCCTTTGACTTCAAATACAAATTGTTACAAATAAATATTAGTGCACAATTTTCATGTTTAACGTGAAATTATTCTCAACTATGTATGCACTTGTAGTGTTCTGTTTGTAACTGTGTTGAGTACGTTTTACATTTCCTTTGACGAATTGAGGACAACTTTGCTACTTTAAATATTTCCTGGTGTAACTGTTAATAACATTTGAAAAAAAAGATGAGCTGTAACGACCTATATAAAAAAATTACACAAATAATACTTTACTGGCACATTTTGTGAACGTTAGGGTTGGTATTATATTTTTTTATCTGACTTTTTTTGTCAATGTGTGTCGCTACACTACTGAAACGGAGTCAAAGTGATTTTCTTTTCTCGCTAAAACACTCAAAATCTAAAAAAATGACACCGAAAATGATATCGTATCGTATTACGAAATATATTTTGATATCTTTTTGACACGATATATCATTGATTATTTCGATAACCAATTGATGACAAGACAAAAGGATGATAATATGTTCAATGTTTGCCTACAGAATCGCCAACCAGTACATCTGCCCAGTCTTCAGATGGGGCACCAAAGAAGAGTGGGAGTTCGGGTTCCAGCGAGTCATCAATTTCCCTCCCTCCAGAACTCAGAGCGAGAGAACCTACCTCCTCAAGACCCTGGCTGGCTGTCCAGTAGACAGTTACAAGATCAATAGACTACTTAATGTGACCATTTTGGAGGGTAACGGGAACTTTACTGAGACGGATTTGTTCCTGATATTTAGTATGCTGAATGGAAGTCCGCAGGGCTACGAGACGCTGTTCTTCTTCTTGGACAAGAACTGGAGTGTGCTGAAGGAAAAGTAAGAGAATACATTGTAAGATCTTGGTCTCTGATTAACGCGTTACGTGATATCTATAGGAATAGCGCAACATTTACTGTAGAACAAAGCGCAGCGTACGGCGTTAACGGGAGACCATTGTTTAAAATGAATAGGATGACCAATGGGGTTGGCCGGTGAAAACTTTTGCAGAGGGCGCTGTTCCAGATTCCATACAATAAGAGAAAGAGATACAAACAATGATAGAAAGAAACAGATAATGAATGGTCCCTAACTTGTATGCAGGCATAAAGCTTTTCTTAGGCAAAAACCTTCCCTATGGCGTTAATCTACATCATTTTAATTTTAGTGTATTCCAAAAACGGATGGATTTCAATTTCGGAACAATTCCAGACAAAGCATTGAGTCATTTTTGCGAAAATAAATAAAAACTACTTCGCGCCATACAAATTTAGCTTTTCTAGGGACCAATTTTGAAGATGTCACTTTGGCAGTTGCCAACCCCATTGATATATAGGAGTTAAAACAATGTGCATGTGTGTGGTAGGTATACGCAATTGCATGATTGAGTTGTGTTACCTACCAGCAGAGACTATTGTAGAGATATAGACGACCACAGCCTAAGAACTTTTTGAAGCTCATGTCGATTACGCCATCTATGTCATAGCCACCAAAAGATACCGAATACGTAAGAGAAATGTCACCTGCACTGCTACTCTACCTAGTAACAAATAGCGCAATAGTAGTACACTAGTAGCTACTAGGTGGAGTAGTAGTGCAGCTGACATTTCTCTTACATATTCGGTATCTTTAGATGGCTTTGACATAGATGACGCAATCGACATGAGCTTCAAAAAGTTCTTAGGTTGTGGTCGTCTATATTTCTATAGTCTGTTACTAGAAAAAGGCGTAAAGACAAATGTAGATGTGCTAACCACCCCTCTCTATTTATCGATTTTGGTACTGCGCTGTTCAATTTTGGTTTTTGGTTTAGACCGTTCGAAGGATTATACCTACTTATATCTCAATTGTACAGCCTTGGCCAGAAGTGTTGAGCATAGGTGTTTTTTGTTTACAATTTTGATGTTAAGCATTATTTCCCTATCCTAACAATGTACGGTAACGGTAAATGTTATATTTTATTTATAAATATAGAAAACTTCACTTAATAACACTTTCAAGGTACTTAAAAAATATGAAAAGAGAAGGTACCAAAAATGAAAATTTAAGTCGGTGCGACATATTGCAAATATTCTATGCAGTTATTACTAACTTCAACAAAACATGCCTATTAGTTTAAATTAATTGACAAAATAACTTAAACAAAGATGGAAACGATGGACTAAACTTTCCAGTTTTGTATGAAAATCGCATTGGTGCTCAACACTTTTGGCCAAGGCTATCACTAGTAGTCCGCCTCGAACTGAGAACTCGCGATTTACTTGCAAACGAGTTGACCAATGTAACAAGCCCCATGTGAAGATTTTTTCGCCTTCTAAGTTCACAACCTTGATCGATCCAGCTCATAAACGAACTCTCAAATTGTATGTATCTCTGCTACAACCCCAATAAAAATCATAAAGATTAGAAATGCCGAGACGTCCTAGTAGCCAGCAGTTGTTTGTGAGAACTTGCTTTACTTACGCTCCGCTCGTTCTTTAAGATACAAATTGACGATTCTCCTTTAGGCGATTATCACACTGGTGACGGATCCGCATGCGGCGTCAGTGTGATATTCACCTTACGAGTCTTACGACCCCTTATTGTGACTCGATGGATGAGGGTTAGTGCTATGGCTGCTCTACATGACGGACCATCATAGGGACGCAGCTAGATGACAGAACGAGATACCAATATCGTTAGCTCCCTCTAACGCATAGCTGTATCCCTATGATGGCTCATCATGTAGAGGAGCCTTTAGAATACAGGCCACTTTTTGTTTTTCATTATGTTGAAAGCAATTTACTTTAGCATTTAGAATTTCTCAGAAAATCAGCTTTCCATTTAAAAACACTCCTATTTCCTCATTATTTTTGTAACAAGAAGATTCGAAATACTAATTAAAACCTATAGAACGGAAATTAAGTTTCGTAGACTCGCTTGTAACATCCGTACCCTCTCATTGTACTATTTCATAAAACCGGATACGTGTGTACACTTGGCAGCGCAAGTATTGACTCGTGCCATGGGTTTGATTAATATGCATGCCTCTATTGTGAAGAGCATAAGACTCGAGCTTCGCTTTGCGCTGTTTTCCTTGTAGCAACTTTTGTTGCTGAGTACATTGTACACAGACGGAGTGTTTGCGTAGTTGTATTGTTACGTATTTCAGTACGAATCCGACAAATATTTTGCGATTGTGATAACGCGTAGTCTTCAATACTGTGATGGGTTTTGTAAATGGAATTCTTTTAGCCGGAAGGCTAAGTGAAAAATTGAAAATAATAAAATTTGCCAACGCAATCTTTCTAATACTTTAGAAAAATTGCGTTAGTAAGAAACAACACATTTTTGAATTTAGACCCAAGAAAAGTTACATAGAATGCGTGCCATTAATCTGGTCACTAAAATTAACATTATCATCTCTTTATGAATACCTATTTGACAAGTTTTAGGACAGAACTTGAGTAAGAGTTTTAGAAATAGATATTCGTAGCCCTTTACCGCATACAACGCCATATATGACAGTCACAGTTGACAGTGAATCAAAGTTCTTTTTTTTACTTTATGTTAAACTTAAATTTGTCATAATGATTATGTTGTCCTTATATCCGCAATATCACACGTAGGTACTTCACTTCACCTGTTCATCTGAGCCGTCTTCCCGCCAAAAGTACATCATTGTCGGTTGTCAATAAGGCGTTTTGTCATAAATATTCATTTAGATTTTGTTGCTGCGTGGCCCCGGCTTTAGAATAGTGCCACCCCGTCTCTTCCCGCGGGTGTCGTAAGAGGCGACTAAGGGATAAGGAGACCTCTGATCCCTACTGCTCGTGAGAACGCTGTGGTGATTTATTTAATTAATAGTCATCCGCATGGCGGCGATGCGGTTCGCCACCCATCACGTCTCGTTCTTCACGGGGGCGAGAAGTGGCTCACGGAGAGCTGTTCTGCTGCATTGATTGGAAATCTGTGATCTCTGCCCATTGGGATATATTTAGGCGTGATTGTATGTATGTATGTATGTATTCATTTAGAAATAAATTCTATTAACAACCGATGACGTAGGTACTTTTGACTTGAAAATTTCACATTTGTTAAACATACCCATATTGGCAATACGGTGTACATCAATATATAAATATATTAAACCTACCTATTGCATTGATTCAATATTGCAATATCTGAACACACAAATCAAAACGTATTACATATGTCTGCGCAATATTGCATTCTCCATTCAGATGAATTTAAAATTATACGATTATCCATTGCGATTTGAGTTAGGTACCTAATGCCAAATGAGTTTTTCTCCCGCCTGTATAGAAAAATATTGTTTTCGGATATTAATTGCATCGATAACAATTACGGGAATTTATTCAGATAGCCTTTTCCCTTATTGCTACTCGTATGTTTAATAAATATACTCAAACGCTTCCGTTTATCTGGGTTCATGAATTGGCTGGGAGATAATATTAGTTAATCATTAGTAACTAGTAGTCCGCCTCGAACTGAGAACTCGCAATTTACTTGCAAACGAGTTGACCAATATAACAATACCCTAAGGAGGATTTTTTTTCTCATTCTAGCTCCATAACCATTTGATTGATCCTGCTCATATACGAACTTACAAATTTTATGTATCTCTGCTACAACCCCAAGAAATTTTATAAAGATCAGAAAAACGTTACTAAAGTTATCGTCGGACAAACTATCGAAATCAAAAAGCCATCCAAAATTATAATTTCGATAATCCGAGCCACCAGCATGTGTATCCGTGGGACACGGCACAGATTCAAATCCACCCAACATTTCTTCAGTTTCATCGACGGTGCTGCCCTACACAGTCCGTCTACCTCTGCCCTGCACTAATGCCACGTTCTTGTTGTTGGCTAATGATTAATTAAAATTGTAACACTATTTTACGTTAAATAAATCAGTTGCAGTTTAAAAGCCATCCAAATGCCGAGACGTATCAGTAGCCAGGTGACAGTTCGGTCTGGAGTTGTTTGTTAGAACTCACTTCGCTTACGCTCCGCGAGTTCGATTATTTTCCAAATATATCCCATCAGTTCTACCTACCTATCTATCCTCGCACAGCGCAGCTTTTGGATTGGTTTTTAAGAAAAATACTCCTCGCAAACGCATCCTCGATTCCTCGCTAATCTCTTAGAAAACGCAGCTTTATAGTATTTTTTATACAACCGTGACATATTTAAGATCTTTTCAGTCGAGTACCCTGTTTAGGCCACGAAGCTTGATGAGGTTGAAAAGCTTGATTATATCACTATTGTATACAATACTTTGCCTATGAGTGCTCAATATAGGCAAGCCGGTAAGAATTGAGTTCGACGAAAGGTCTGCTGCCTCTATACAATTTAGTAACTTCAATCTCCGGGCAGATTGTGCCGGTTAGGTCCCGCGACCGAGGCGGCACAGGGCGGGCTACGGCAAAAGTGCTACAATATTGTATGAAAATCGTTTCTACCATCGCTGGCGATGCTACAATATGCGACTATAAAAGCTCTATCGAAAAGTATGCGCTAGTAGTTCCATCTACACAAACTCAATTCAAATACAGTCGACGAGTATAAAACGGTCTTTTTGTCTGCGACTAAACCGCTTACCTACGTTTTTTTGCAGGTTTGCCAGCAAAACGAATCTCTGGGACAACCTGATCACATCAGCCACTTCACAGTTCACAACCCAAGAGGGTCTGGAGCTGGTCTCCAACCTCTACGTAGCTCACCAGGGCGAGTTCGGTTCAGCAGAGCACATCATCGAGAAGTCCATGAGGAACGTGCGCGAGGAAGCGAAGTGGTCCACAGATAATATTCCAGTCATTAATACGTGGCTTGACGTGTATCTTGCTAACTCGAAAAAGATGTAAATTTTTAGTGTAATAGTAAGATTGTGAGTACCGAATTGTTTGTTATTTCTGCCCAAATTTATTTATAATCCACGAACTTGTGATGAAATAAGTATTGTGCATTTATTTGGATGATACCTCCCGTATCACGTATTTTATCACGATTACGACTTCGTTTTTTTTCTTTTAAAAGATCGTGTGATACTAGGAAATCTATTTTAAAACTAGCTTAAAGGTCATTTATTTTCTTAATTAATAATGAAAAAATGGTGCGATTTTAATATTCAATTACAAAACAGTAGTATAAAAGCTTAAAGAGAGTCCAATCAGGGCGGTGGAAATAAACCGCTAATTAGTAGGTAATTACCCTGATTACCCTCGGATCTAAATATTTATTTTATCGGATAAAAGGTTTAATGAGATTAATATAAATAAATGCTTTAATTTTCACTGCTTTTTTGTTTTTCTCCTAATCATTTATTTGTTACCTAGGTACTTAAAAATGAGTATTAAGAAAAATAACCGCTTTTTCACCCCCCTGACTACTCTGCGTAGCTTTAAAGGAATTACAGAAGATACCTCTTGGAGTGGGAATCGTAGTCAAAAGGTAACATTACTTGGATTAAACTTTGATTTACGTTCTATAAACGTTTCAAAAGCTATTAAGAGTGTCTAAGTCTAGCCTTTGATCTGTTCAGCTACTAAGTATTTAGTACTTACTTTAACGTCTAATTTTAGACATTTTCGAACATTTTACACGGTCTAAGATGAAACTCGATTCAAACCAAATATTTGCAGAATTAGTGAGATTTTGAGTTATGTAATTTGAATAGTTTTTCATAAGTAACCTTTGAAGCTGACTGCGTAAAAAGTGATTTTTATCTGTTTGTAGAATTTATCACTCGTTTAGAAACGTTAGGATACCAAAAATCCATGGAAATCCGTGATCTCTGCCTACCCCTTTTGGGTTATAGGCGTGATTGTATGTATGTATTGTATGTATGCACGATACCAAGTAACAACTGAGTGGAGGCTTGAGTCGCGACTAGCGAGGCGTCCGGTGTCGCGTTCATGTTGACAAATACAACCTCATGCGACTGGCTTAAGTGCACCCCACAGAAATCCATTGGAAACTTGACCACTGAATAATCTATAACCGGTTAGTCTACGTATGAAGGCTATTTTTCATACAAGATCAAAGTTCGACAACATTCTGACCGATGAACGGTGACATATAATTTTGTTTTTCAACTTTCTAAGGTTGACAAGTATGGAATTTTGATTGCTGGAGCTTCCGTAATCTCAGTATCCATGAGAAAATTTAATACAACATTAAATGTCTAATTTATTATTTTTATTAACCTGCAAAATTATTACTATTTATATATTTTATTATACGTGACCGTGGCGCAAATAAACGAGTGGGATTTTAACAGCCAAAAAATTTTCTACATTAGAAGCAAAGTAACTAAGACAATGATTACAGAAGTTACCGAATTCATAAGACTGTTACCATGAAAATTATTATAGATCAAGTCATTAAAACTTCCAGGCATCCTTAAGAACCGCGGTGTTTGAATACCTATCCACTTTAAAGTCGGATCCCGAAAATCCGATCCCATCCGAGAAAGTTTAGCCCCGAAAATAGTTGCGAGAATCCGCGGCGGAAAATTGAGGACGATTTGTATCAATTGAAGGAGAGCGATTCTCGAAGGAACTTTTGTAGGTAATTATAAAATTTTAAAGGGCCCACCCACTCAGTCCGTCGGACGACATCGGTCTATCTGTTGTTCGAAGCCGTCAAATTTTTGTTCTAACTGACAGATCGATATCGTCCGACTTTTTCTGGTCCGTTGGATTGGGGTACCTTCGTACACTAAAAATGTATGTAATTTCATACTGTACAAATGCACCCCATGTAAGTTAAAATCAAGAATAACATAATTGCAAAAACAGGTCAGTAAGATATGTTATAAAAGGTGATTGAAACTGGCGAAATAGCTGGTAAAATCATGAATCCCGGGGAGAAACGAAAAGAGTACGGAGCTACCCCGCGTGGTGGGGTGAATTCGTACAGTTCCCATTTTTTGGAAAAATCGTTATAGCTTGGCCAAGTTGCTTTATATCAAGCCAGAAACGCGCTATTATTATAGGCAGATAAATGGACAATAACATAGCATTCGTTTCATTGTAAAATATCTGTTACATTTTGTTTTACAAGGCTCCGAAAAAAAAGTGTACGAAGCCTCCCCATCTTCCCCTACATTATCTGAAAAAAATCTAGACATTAAGATTATTTGACTTACGTTTAAGACTTTCTCACTGATAATTATCACCACTTAACTACGAGGCAAAGCAACTTTAAAGAAAGCAAAATTTTAAAAATAATGTTAAAACGTGACATTTTCTTTGTTACGGTATCCTGCCTTTTCGCTGAAAATTGTATTGCCGAATTTCACCTGCTAACCAACTTTTCGCAAATGTTTGATTTTGTTGTATTTGTAGATAAATGCTTCTCAGGTAAGTATGCTGATAAACTCTATCTAATTTGTGTGATCTTTACAATCTATTTGCCTTTAAAGCCGTTCTTTGCCCTTTCATTTGGATCATTCTGTCATTCAGTAAATATGACAAACTGGCGTCGACTCCACTCGAATTATTCAAATTTTGAAAGCTATCTTCCGTCTTCAAAGGAACGTTTCTTATTTATTTTTAACGGAAAAATATTGAGGAACTAAATAAAATATAAGCAGTTTTCTAACTAAACATTATTATTTGTTACCGATATATTATTGAAATGATCTTCTTTTGTCATCATTTTTAAAGAAATAGTGATTCTGACTGTCAATGTCGCTAAAACATATTTGACGTTTATTAGTCTCCTTTTGAAATCTGTTTAACATGAATTTGATAACCAATTCAATTAACAACTCCGGTCTTGAACAATATCAAAATCAAAGTCAAACCAATAATAAGCGAATATAATATATTTTTTCTACTCCTGCATTCTAATTTGCCAATAAAATGACTGACATGTAAATTCAAAGCGTATACTTTATGAACGTTGTCATAATATGACTCAAAAGTCGACTCTTAGGGATATAATGGGTCTGTTGGGCCCCGCACCGGCGCCGCCCGCCGCTGTAGACGAGGCGGGCGCAGATGTAATCCGCCGGGAGACTGAAGACAATTGTATAGAGAGAGGCAGCAGGTCATTCGTCGAACTCAATGCTTACCGGCTTGCCTAGCACTCGTAGAAAAACTATTGTGTGCAACGGTACATAATTAGGTCTTAAAATTCTCGGGTCTGTTTTTACAAAATTCGGCTTCGCCTCATTTTGTAACTTCGACCCTCGAATCTTAAGAACCCTTATTATGTAACTGTTGCACAAAATACTATATGAATATTCCTGTAGGGTAGCAGTTCATTCTTGTAAATCTAGATATTTCATTAAGGATTATTTAGACTCAAAATTCTTTTAAAATCATTCTTAAAGAAGTTCTTATACCCTGTTACTTCTAAGAAATTACCCCGCGAGTTTACAATTTAATCATCGGTTGCAAAGTTTGATTGCCTATTATCATAAAATTTTGCGATTATAATTTTACTGGTCGTATATCAGTGTCATAATATAATGCTGCGCTCGTCTCACGGGTGAAAATCTGATAATATACAAATTAGATGTAGGTAGTTGTGGGGTTGGGAGATTGACATGTGTAGAGCATAACTGTCTTTCGAGATGACTCAAGGTTGTAAACATTCAATAACATTAGGTTACGTGAACGTGACTTGTTCACCATTACATGACTAAATTCACTGTGATGGATAGAGGATCGTCTGGTGTAAGGAAGCACGCGACCGGCAATCCAAAGGACGCAGGTTTGAATCCCTTGATGTTACAGAGTTCTACAAGGTTAATTTTTTCATTGTAATGGACATCTGCTTTCAATGTGTGGTATTTTCCACAAAAAAAAAAGTAAATTCACATTTTAAATTAATATACAAATTGTAATCTTAGGGTATCGTAGCGTTCAAGTTGTTCTAAAAGATTAGTTATAAAACGTGTTAGATAAAGGCACTAGCCAGATGTAAGGTACATAAGGTCGTAGTAAAATATTCTTAGGTAATTTGTACATTGTAGGTACTATGCAAGCACGTACACCGTAGACTTTATAATATATACTTTCACACAGAACAAAATAAAGAGTAGTACATCTCCAATATTTAGAGAGTAAGAAACGAGGGCATATTATGATTTAGAGAACTGATAGCGGCTGATTGTGTGTGTGTGTGTGTTAAACGAAAGACCCATCGAGCAACCTCCGACAAGACAGACCAACTATCTGGTCAAAATCGTAGGGAGCCGATGGATGAGGGCAGCTCACGACCGGTCGAAGTAGTTATCCTTGGGACTTTATCCAGCGGTGGGCGTCTTTTAGCCAATATGATAATGATGCCGAATCAACAAGTCATAGTCAATCACAGAATAGCCGAATGTTCTTTCTGGCGACTGCTACATGATCACCACTCCGAGAGCCAGGGAACAAAACGCTCATAGATCGCCAATAGTATTCATCCATGTACGGATATAAATTCACACGATTTTCACTCATTATTTTGACAAAACGGGACTTAATCACGTACACTTACTTTTGTTCCTGCCTGACGTTTGGAACGTGTCGTAACGCTCGTGGTTAAAAATAATTGTATCAGCATCTCCTAGTCGCGCGGGTTTTCCGAACTACCCGCACCTGGCCTTGATTATTCACATTTACGCTAGAATTGTCACTTTGCCTACACAAGTAAGTGTACGCGATTATGTCCCGTTTTGTCAAAATAATGAGTATTCATCCATGTGTGGCGGTCGGCTGGAGTGGCAAGCAATAACGCTTGGAACGCTTTTTTCGAAGCCTTGGAAAGAAACAGCTCAATTCACTCTGTTATGGCAACAAAGACACAATAAATAAGATTATGTCGGATATATTGCTGCATTAGCCCGAGACACTTCTAATTTGATCCGATTAGTACCACCTGGTGCACGACACTCAGTTTAGAAGCTGGTTTTATGATATTAAAAGTACTCCCTGAATGGAAGATACTCATTTTTTTAAACTCCGCGGCACCTGAGACTCGGAATATTTTATTCTTAATTTATTGCCACAACCTTAAAGAATATCGCACACCTACTATAAACTTGATATACAATTTTGGATGTAGGAATAGTTGATTTGTATACTGGCTTCCTAAGGGTCTCGAACGGGATCAAGCAATCAATTATATGATAATTGTCCATGTCAGCCATTTCTCACAGCCGAGCATAATTTCTATGAGCAATCCCGCAACCGAAATTCAAATTATTTCTAAAATAACTTAGGTGATTTGTTGATTGCTATTGTGTATTACTTATATTAAAATATGTAAGACTGAAATTAACAACGTGCTAATTATTCGCGATTTCAATTAACCCCTAAGCTGCAGAAGACGCTGGTTCGATTCCAGTCCTGGGCACCGGAGGCCTTGGTCACTTTTTCCATTGTATGTGACCAGCAACTGATTACCAATCGCTGTATGTGACATGCAAAGTCAGCGTCATATATATCGCATAAGCTACAGTAGCCAAATAGTTCATCACACCATACAAAATACAATGGTGTGACGAACTATTTGATCACTTTGGCTGTTACAATATATTTGACGCTGACTGTACCTATATCTACTTAAAATAAACAAATCATAATATAAAAAAAGATTTCTTGTCAAGTCATCAGTAATCAATCAATCAGATCTAGTTTTAGTAATCCTTATCTTACAGAGCCTGTTGTTTCTATGTCTACCAAGTGTCATAGGTATCACAAAATAGTTAAATGAAAGAGTATAAAGTACGTGCTAGTTTAATTCAGCTTCAGGCTTCTGGCAGACGAAGGCGCCGCAACGGTTGGCGCAGCATTTGAGTGCGCGCGGGCAGTCCGAGTCGCTGGTGCACATGTTGCTGCAGACCCACGGGCCGCGCGGGTTCTCCGGACAACGGCCAGGTTTCGCTGAAATATAAGGAAGTAGTCCGTTATTTATTTGACCAGCTCACAGAACTGACATAGTATTAGTTTGACTATGATGAAAGAGTGTAGAGATGCGCAATGGCGTTAAGTGTAATTCCAAGTATTGAAATCGAAGTCCAATTCCCATTCATAACTACGTACTTCAGGGATCATTGCTTGATTGACAGAGCTAGAGTATCTTTCCTACATCTACAAAGTGTTGCTACGACACCTTGTGCGCTCATAGAACCTCCACAGTTGAATGGAATTGATGGAAGGTTTGGCTGCCCTACAGGCTCAACTTGATTGACAGTCGAATGTCTCTTACCCGCGTCTTACCGAAGTCTAGAGAGTGCCTCTGTGTGACCGCATCTACACATATAGAACCACCGTCGGACAGCAAAGCTGAGTGGCGTTGATGAAATGTTTGTCTACTGTTGCTGAACGATTTGGCTAGCAGGGGTGATTATCCGCTGTATGAAGCAATGCACTAAGGAGAAGTTTCCAAAGTTGCAAAATTTTTCGTACGGAATGTCCTCAGAACTAAAAATTTACGAACAATAAACAATATTCAGGAACTCGCTGGACACCGCCGTTAAATCAGTTATTTTAACTGGCTGTCTCATTTACCAGTTTATAAAAATAATAAGTACTATTTTCACATATCATTAAATTGTCGAAAGGGACTCCGCGCGTTGGCTTCTGCTCCGCATGCGCCTTCCAAAGTTCCGGACTGGAAAACCATTGTTTCGTATATAATATATTTTTTGATAATTCCAATAGAGAATGTTCATTGGAAATTCAATTTTAATTCTCGTGTAAGTTTCCGGAAATTTCCGCGAAGATTGCTGAATTTTTGAGAATGTCCTGCAACTTGTGCATTGATAATATTGTATAACTAACTGCATCCAGGCATTTATATGTTCTCCCTCACAGTCAGGTCAGGAGAGCTGATAGACTAAGATTAGGTGGTAGTGCACCCTACCTCATCGGGTAGCAAGATTCGGCATATATAGGGGGTAGCACCTTAAAAAGTTATGACTTTTAGTATGGGACACTATGAGCCAAACCTGGAGCGTTCGGAATGCAGCCAACTTTTCGGGTACCAAAAAAAGTCAGAAAATACCTCATCGGGTAGCAAGATTCGACATATACAGGGGGTAGCACCTTAAAAAGTTATGACTTTTTGTATGGAACACTATGAGCCAAACCTGGAGCATTCGGAATGCAGCCTGATTTTAAGGTGCCAGAAAATATCGAAAAATACCTCATCGGGTAGCAAGATGAAACTAATGCCAAATGAAAGTACCAATCATCCTGTTACTAAAAAAAATTGGTAGTCGGTCCTAAACCTGGAGCATTTCAAATGCAGCCAACTTTTGTGATCGAACAAAAAACTCATCTGATACCATTACAACGAAGAAATGGCCCCAGAAGATGGTTCAAAAGACATATACAAGCTTAATGTGATAGAATTTATCAAAAAGTGCCAAAATATATTAGGTTTACTCACCCAAACTTATCACTTTCGTGATTTGGCTTAATTTTAGGGTACCTGAAGATTTAAAAAATACCTTATTGAGTAGCACGATAAGATGTATGCCAAATGAAAGGACTTATCATCCTGTTAATAAAAAAAAATAGCAGCGGGTCCTAAACCTGGAACATTCCAAATGCAGCCAACTTTTGTGATCGAACATAAAACTCATCTGATACCATTACAACGTAGAAATGGCCCCAGAAGATGGTTCAAAAGACATAAACAAGCTTAATTTGATTGAACTTATCAAGAAGTGCCAAAATATATTAGGTTTACTCACCCAAACTTATCACTTTCGTGATTTGGCTTAATTTTAGGGTACCTGAAGATTTAAAAAAATGCCATATTGAGTAGCACGATAAGATGTATGCCAAATGAAAGGACTTATCATCCTGTTAATAAAAAAAAATAGCAGCGGGTCCTAAACCTGGATCATTCGAAATGCAGCCAACTTTTGTGATCGCACAAAAAACTCATCTGATACCATTACAACGTAGAAATGGCCCCAGAAGATGGTTCAAAAGACATAAACAAGCTTAATTTGATGGAATTTATAAAAAAAAGCCAAAATACATTAGGTTTACTCACCCAAACTTATCACTTTCGTGATTTGGCTTAATTATAGGGTACCTGAAGATTTAAAAAAATTCCTTATTGAGTAGCACAATAAGATCTATGCCAAATGAAAGGACTTATCATCTTGTTAATAAAAAAAAATTGCAGCGGGTCCTAAACCTGGAACATTCCAAATGCAGCCAACTTTTGTGATCGAACATAAAACTCATCTGATACCATTACAACGTAGAAATGGTCCCAGAAGATGGTTCAAAAGACATAAACAAGCTAAATTTGATAGAACTTATCAAAAAGTGCCAAAATACATTAGGTTTACTCACCCAAACTTATCACTTTCGTGATTTGGCTTAATTTTAGGGTACCTGAAGATTTAAAAAAATACCTAATTGAGTAGCACGATAAGATGTATGTAAAATGAAAGGACTTATCATCCTGTTAATAATAAAAAAATAGCAGCGGGTCCTAAACCAGGAACATTCCAAATGCAGCCAACTTTTGTGATCGAACAAAAAACTCATCTGATAAGCCAAATCACGAAAGTGATAACTTTGGGTGAGTAAACCTAATATATTTGGCACTTTTTGATAAATTCTTTCAAATTAAGCTTGTTTATGTATTTTGAACCATCTTCTGGGGCCATTTCTACGTTGTAATGGTATCAGATGAGATTTTTGTTCGATCACAAAAGTTGGCTGCATTTGGAATGCTCCTGGTTTAGGACCCGCTGCTATTTTTTTTTATTAACAGGATGATAAGTCCTTTCATTTGGCATACATCTTATCGTGCTACTCAATAAGGTATTTTTTAAATCTTCAGGTACCCTAAAATTAAGCCAAATCACGAAAGTGATAAGTTTGGGTGTGTAAACCTAATATATTTTGGCACTTTTTGATAAGTTTTATCAAATTTAGCTTGTTTATGTCTTTTGAACCATCTTCTGGGGCCATTTCTACGTTGTAATGGTATCAGATGAGTTTTATGTTCGATCACAAAAGTTGGCTGCATTTCGAATGATCCAGGTTTAGGACCCGCTGCTATTTTTTTTTATTAACAAGATGATAAGTCCTTTCATTTGGCATACATCTTATCGTGCTACTCAATAAGGTATTTTTTTAAATCTTCAGGTACCCTATAATTAAGCCAAATCACGAAAGTGATAAGTTTGGGTGAGTAAACCTAATGTATTTTGGCACTTTTTGATAAATTCCATCAAATTAAGCTTGTTTATGTCTTTTGAACCATCTTCTGGGGCCATTTCTACGTTGTAATGGTATCAGATGAATTTTATGTTCGATCACAAAAGTTGGCTGCATTTGGAATGTTCCAGGTTTAGGACCCGCTGCTATTTTTTTTTATTAACAGGATGATAAGTCCTTTCATTTGGCATACATCTTATCGTGCTACTCAATAAGGTATTTTTTTAAATCTTCAGGTACCCTAAAATTAAGCCAAATCACGAAAGTGATAAGTTTGGGTGAGTAAACCTAATATATTTTGGCACTTTTTGATAAATTCCATCACATTAAGCTTGTTTATGTCTTTTGAACCATCTTCTGGGGCCATTTCTTCGTTGTAATGGTATCAGATGAGTTTTTGTTCGATCACAAAAGTTGGCTGCATTTGAAATGCTCCAGGTTTAGGACCGACTACCAATTTTTTTTAGTAACAGGATGATTGGTACTTTCATTAGGCGTTAGTTTCATCTTGCTACCCGATGAGGTATTTTTCGATATTTTCTGGCACCTTAAAATCAGGCTGCATTCCGAATGCTCCAGGTTTGGCTCATAGTGTTCCATACAAAAAGTCATAACTTTTTAAGGTGCTACCCCCTGTATATGTCGAATCTTGCTACCCGATGAGGTATTTTCCGACTTTTTTTGGTACCCGAAAAGTTGGCTGCATTCCGAACGCTCCAGGTTTGGCTCATAGTGTCCCATACTAAAAGTCATAACTTTTTAAGGTGCTACCCCCTATATATGCCGAATCTTGCTACCCGATGAGGTAGGGTGCACTACCACCTAATCTTAGTCTATGAGCCGCGTTGTTAAAAAGCTTGGTAAGGCGTTTGACTGACAGATTCGATTGCCTCTTACCTACGTCTACAAAGTGTCTCTGTGTCACTGCATCCACACACATAGAACCCCCACAATCAGTCGGGCAGCACAGCTGAGTGGCGTTCACGCAGGGTTTAGCTGTACTGCAGAGGCCGTCACACACATCTACTGATAATGTTGGTGGGCATGACCCTTTTCGGTCGGAGTCGGAAGACGCGAGCGCCAGTAGAGTTGATACTGAAATAAAATTATTGAAGTTTTAATGGTTATTTGCATCATGCAGAGCTCTACTTAATATAATACCTATTGTGTACATATAGTTGTTTTGAATATTTATGTAAAATGTCAAATAATTATCGAAATGAACGAGCGAAATAAGGGCTCATCTATTAATTACGTCACACGATTTTCATGACTTTTTGACCTCTCCCTGCCTCCTTGTCACACTTGGTCACATTTGGCTACTCTTTGGTGTGACGCACAAATATTTAGTAATTTTTGGGTACAAATCTTAGCATGTTGAAAATACAGTAAATTATTGTTGACAATAGAAGTTTTTGTTTGTGATGTGACGAAATTTGGGACCCCTCCCTCCCCTTGCCACACTTTGTAGACCCCTTCCCACCCCTATGTGTGTGACGTAATTAATGGCCGAGCCTGCTGGCTGCTGGCTGGCCTAAGGTATATGTCTGAGTGCTCGTTAAGGCCCTGTAAATGTCATCTTGAATTTTTAGTCATTAGCTACAAAGGTGACAGGCATGTCGTCAACTACTATTTAGTAGTGGGCATTAGCAATAGCGTGACGAAAACTATCACGATTACCTTAATATTAATACCATATTAATACCGAAAGTCACACGAGTGCCGTGCATTATAACCAAATAGTTATGTATTGATGAAAACTTAATATTTGCAGCACTCGGATTCTGATGCATATTTATTGCGTCGCACTCACATGACTATTGGTTTAATATACGTTTACAGGTAAATATTGGATTGCTTATTGGCTCTGATGAATAAACATGAATGGTTAAATAGATATTCAATAAATTTAATATCGTTTATTAAACGCTATTGCAGATGAAATACACTCGAGAGCAAAAATTTCGGGTCAGTAACATAAACATTAATATCTTTAAAATTAATATCTCTTGAGATATTCAAGAAAATGCTAATGACACCAAACTTTTGCTCTCGAGTGTATGATGCGCTTGCTTCAAAATGTTTTGTAGTAGTATTTATCAATAATAGGATAAACTTTATTGTTTCAAGTTCTTCTTTATTTCGCATTTGTTCCAAATTGTATAATTGCTTCACAAACGTAGAATTACTTATGTTTTCTATACTGATTATAAAAATTACGTATGTTTATTCTTAATCACTATCAAACGGTACGCTGAACTTATCATTTCAAACTTTAATCACTATCACAATTACATCACTAATTTGATAATTCACAACATCTCTTTTTAAACCCTAATAAAAACACTAATTTCTTCACTAGATAAGACATAATTAGACAAGTAATGATCGCACTCACTTAACACTGCGTACGCGAACATTTCTGACAGACGACGGCAAGTGACAGCGCACAAGTCAGCTGCTTTATAATTCTCGGTGATATCGTACAAGAGAAACAAGGACACACTGCTGGGAAGAATGAGCAATAATGGAGCAACATGAATCGTAGAAGTAAATTAAAATAGACTCGATTTTTTAAATAGTAATTTATACAATATTGATATAATGAATAGCTTTTCAGTCGAGTACCTTGTTCAGACCACGAAGCTTGCTTACGAGAGAGTTTTAGATTGGATAGCCGACCTTAAGAGCGTTTTCACACTGACCAATCCGATATCGCATGTCGGACGGCCCTAGGAAAAATAAGGTGAGTGTAACCTGTGGAATTAAGTCCGCCTTTTTTGCGTTAGTGTTATATTTTGAGCAATGGAAAAAACTAAAGACATGTTCAAATTTAAAATTTGCCTTTTCGTGTAAATTTATTTTTATGTTGTGCATTGAACTCATTATAAAAATTGTATAATCTAGAGGTCAGTGTGTCCACAGATTGGATGTCACGGAGATAACTCCGGCCCCGGCGGACTCTCGATAATTACTGGAACACGTTGTTAACTTGTTTTTTCGATGCTATATTATATTAATATGACGTTTTCCTTATGTTATACGATGTTATATTTTTTCAAAGAAACTACTTATAAGTTTATGCATATTTGATAAGGCCTTAATGTACATGGTTTTCCTTTTTAAGTCAAGGCCTGGTGACTGCACTGTTCGCAGAATTTGGCATATGACGTCATCACATCATTTAGCAGACAGACCGTGAATACTTCTCAGAATATGTCTGCAGTTTAAAAGTGCGTCCATATTTAAACAGACGACTTTGTCATGCGCTATACGGACAATCTGGACACCTGAGGTAATAGCGGCTGGTGGGAATCTAGTTCCGTCAAGCTGATCAATATGACAGACATTCGGATTTACACTTAGAGAAAATGGAACCTTAGGTAACCAGTGTTTAGTATTTATAGGCATAACGTATAGGTAAGGTATTATACCGGGTGTTTCTTGTTATAGGAGCAATAAATTAAAACGTAGATTCTACTCCTTAAACCAGACAACGTTTGTTCAGCGACTTTTTAAAATAACTATGGTTTGATTTTTAGGACACTTTAAAGTTTTTTCGAACACGCAATGTATTCCGACATTGATTATGTCTGTAGGGTGACAAGCAATGTCAAATAGACGGATTTTAACGCACATTGAAAATACTGTTTAGTTTGTATGAAACAGAGGCAATCTACAAAATACATATTTTTTAAAAGTTGTTGAACAAAAGTGTTGTTGTTTGAGGAGTAGAATCTACGTTTTAATTTATTGCTTGTACCTATTACAGGAAACACTCTGTATAGCGATTTTATAACTGACATTAAAATCCGATCACAGTAAGTTTACACTGTAGGCAGTTGTAATCCAAATAATATGGGAACGCAATACTTGGCGTTAAAGTTAGTGTGACCGGACTATACCTAAATTTGACTTTTTGATCACGTCCAATACCTAACGAATATTAACATCCGGATTACAGTTCTAGGGTTTATTAAAAATATCGCGTACTTATACAAATATTTCCTTTAAAGCCCCTGCCTTGCGCAATTTACTATTTCCGTCATGTTCCTAGACCTATTATGGCCCAAGGGTTGAATATTAAACACAAAATCCTCAGTTAAGCCAGTTTTTTTATCATTAGCCGTCGGTGAAAAAATTTAATTAAGAACAGACTATAAATCTCGGTATAAAACGGAACATTTTTAGTATTTTCATACTGGTTGGCAGCGAATTTAGGGTAGAACTTAAATTTACGATACGTAATGTTAGTAGCATCATTTCAGTTTTTCTATTTCCCGCCAGTCTATATACTGTGTGTAGCCTGTAACACGAGCAAAAAATTAAAACGTAGATTCTACTCCTCAAATTAAACGTTTGTTCAGCGACTTTTAAAAATAAAAATAACTTACGGTTTGATTTTTCATCATCATCATCATCATCATCATCTCAGCCATAAGACGTCCACTGCTGAACATAGGCCTCCCCTTTGGACCTCCATAAGTGTCGGTCGGAAGCGACTTGCATCCAGCGTCTTCCGGCGACCTTTATAAGGTCGTCTGTCCATCTTGTGAGTAGGCGTCCTATGCTGCGCTTGCTAGTCCGTTTGATTTTTGGGTACATTTTAAAGTTTACCATCACGTAATGTATTGCGAAATTGATTATATCTGTAGGGTGACAAGACTGACAAGCAATGTCAATTAGACGAATTTTAACGTAAATTGAAAATAATATTTAGTTTGTATGAAAAAGAATCTAAAAACGACATATTTTTTAAAAGTTGATGAACAATAGTTTTATTGTTTAAGAAGTACAAGTATTAAAGCTTTTGCTCGTGTTATGGGCCACATCCTGTATAAATAAATCCGGCATTTTTTTATGAAACAATGTTGAGGCTGTATTTGCAGTACCATTTCTTTTATAGCTCTCTTGATACTAACGTTATACGCTAGTCCATATTTTGGCTACAATGACTTTCATATTTACTTTGCGAGAATATTTTTTATTGCGTCGCTTTAAATGGAAGGGATCTTGGAAACGCGACGTTCACGCGAAATGTTCCTCTGGACGAGGATATAAACTTTTCTACTCATTTTATTCTCGAGAAATTTAGAGTAGGGATGTATTTTATACGTGCGTAGTGTTATAGAATTCATGTCAAGAATATACTATTAGTATTGGCACTCTTTACACCGTGGGGTGCCCGGGGGTCCATATTGGCTCAGATAAAATTATTTAGCATAATTTTTTCAATAATACCTTTTTGTGATCAGAATTATCACTCTTCACAATTTTTTATGTCATAATGTTTATTATTATTATTATTCTCTTTATTTATTCTTCGTCTTAGGTTAGGTTAATTTATAATATTTTTACAAAAGTAAAATATAAAAATACATCAAAAACATACAAAAACAATAAAAACATTATAAAAAACCTAACCTAGGGTGCCGCCGGCAACGGAGCAAGGCCCAGGCTGCCGGTGGTCAGGGCCGCAGAGAGAGGAACCTTCGGACTATACGCGCCGTGTCCAGGATTACCGCCTTCTGTATCTGACCCTTGATCCAACCACAACCTCGTAGCGAAAGCCTCTCAAGATGTTGGTCGAGACTCTTCGCTATGAGACCGTTCGCAGAAACAACTATCGGCACAATGATCGCCGAATCAACCTCCCACATGGCGGTTACCTCGTGAGCTAAGTCTAGGTACTTGCTGGATTTGTCCTTCTCAGCCTTCACGAGGTTAACGTCACATGGAACGGTGATGTCGACGAGCATGGCCCGGCGTTGCGATCGGTCTATTATCACTATATCAGGCTTATTGGCTACAATAGTCCTGTCCGTGATAATAGATCGATCCCAATAGAGCGTGGCACGACCATTTTCGAGAACTGGCGCAGGTGTGTACTTGTAGTACGGCACTTCGTGGTCCACAAGACCGTATAGGAGAGCAAGCTGCTGGTGTATGATCCTGGCTACGAGGTTATGTCTGTGCAAGTACTCGCCGTTAGCAAGATGAGAACAACCGGAGATGATATGCCTGAGTGACTCTCCGGGACGGCGGCATGCCCGACAAATGTCGACCGTACCGTCCTTCAGGATATATCTCCGGTAGTTATTCGTCATGATAACTTCGTCCGCAATTGCACAGGCAAAACCTTCGGTTTCTCCGAAGAGGTCCCCGAATCGTAACCAGTTCACCGACGCGAGCAGGTCTACGTCGGGTCCCGTGAGGGCCCCGTAGAACCGCCCGTGTAGCTCCTTGCTCTTCCATACCGCCTTGCGATCCTCGGTGCTTAGCACCACAGGTTTGCGCCAGTTCTCGTTCGCCAAGGAGAGCGGCGTGAGGCTCTTATCTACTGCCACCACATCACGATGCATCCCACACTCGTTGTTAAGGAAATAATTCCTGAGATTGTACACCTCACGGTTGTGGAGATTTTTGGCGTTTAAAAAGCCGCGACCTCCACACTTCCGTGGGATGTACAATCTCATAACGGACGAGCGTGGGTGAAGCATACGGTGTGTGGTGAGCAATAGACGGACCCTCCGATCCAGGGCATCCAGCTCGGTCTGTGTCCACCTTAGTATGCCAAAGGAGTATGTGAGTAGAGGCATTACCCAGGCGTTGAAGGCGCGCACCTTGTTGCCACCTGACAAAAGACTATTGAGTACTTTTGTCAGCCGACCAAAGAAGCGCTCCTTCAACGCCTGTTTAATACCCGCATCCTCAATACCCAACGACTGTGACATACCAAGGTATTTGTAGGTTTCTGATTCAGAGATAGATCTGAACGTCATTGTCTCAGAAAGCTGTAAATTTGTTGAATTTACTACTTTCCCCCGCTGTACATGCATAACCGCACATTTATCAACACCAAACTCCATCTTGATAGAACTACTGAAGACTTCAGTGGTTTTCAGTAGCTCCATCAGGTCCCGGTTATTTGGTGCAAATAATTTGAGATCGTCCATGTACAGAAGGTGAGATATGACTTCACCCTCTCTCCGAAGCCGGCAACCTAGCCCCGAATCCTTCAGCAGGGTGCTGAGCGGATTTAGAGCTAGGCAGAACCACAGGGGACTCAGACTGTCGCCCTGAAATATTCCTCGCTCGATCCTTATAAAGTCATGCGGGTCAGGGGGGTCATCCCCGCCTCCTGGTTGACGAAGGACTGTGGTCCACTGCCTCATACATGCGCCAAGGAAGGATCTCAAAGCTGCATCAACTTTATACAGCTCTAAGATCCTTTCCAGCCATGAATGAGGCACCGAATCATAGGCCTTCTTATAGTCAATCCAAGCGGCCGAGAGGGCCCCCCTGTTCCGCCGGACTCGTTGGCAAATGGTCATGTCTATGAGGAGGAGCTCTTTAGTACCACGGGACCCAACCCTACATCCATTTTGAGAAGAGGCCAAAATGTTGTTTGCAACTATGTGCGCGTTTATTTTTGCTCTCAAAATGGATGTAAGGAGCTTGTAGAGTGTAGGCAAGCACGTGATGGGTCTGTAGTTCTTCGCTTCCGTGGTACTACCGGACTTGTAGAGCAGGAAGGTTACACCAGTTGTTAGGGAAGGCGGGAGGGAGCCAAGTTCAAGAGCTTGTTGGAATTGCGTTGCCAGCCGCGAGTGCGAGCATCGAAACCATTTTAGCCAGAAGTTGTGCAATCCATCCGGGCCAGGACTTTTCCAGTTCTGAGCCGTACGGATTGCACAACTTACGTCATCGGGGTTGATGGTAATAGCCCCCATAGGTTCGATGGACTCGCACTCACGTTCGACAACGCTCATCCACTCGCCCTCCGTGTGTTCAACAGGCGCCGACCAAATGCTACGCCAGAAATCAGTCATGGCAGTAGCATCCGGCAGTCGCACGTCGGACACACGGGGGTCGGCTTCCTCCCACCTTCGGTATATCTTCCTTTGGTCACTTTGAAAAAGACGATTCTGCCTGAATCGGTCCACACGTTCTCTGTAGCGGCGAATACGGCTTGCCCATGCATAAACTTTCTGCTTCAGAAAGTCGATGCGCTCTGTGACGTTGGCCATGTAGTCGCGGGGCTCGATACCCGTCCCCGCGAACGCCTGGTGCACAAAGCGCATTACTCGGGGGCGGTTGTTGCCCCCCCTGAAGCAGATCAGCTTTGCAATGAGAGTCCTAAATGAGTTGATACGACGCTCGATCCGCACCTGCCATACGGGGACACCCCCGGCGGTCCTAGGTGCACGTTCAGCGTCCGGAAACTTGACTCGTGCAACACGGCACGCCGCGATGGCTCCGCAGTACATGATCGAGTGCGTATCATCTAAGTCTTTACTAGTCCGCAGGATCGGATCTAGCAAATCATTTAGGGCTCCCATTAACGCTAGATTGCGTCTATTCATAGGCAAGCGTGGTAATCGTGGCCTAGGGATATTTGTGGAGCGATACTGCGTAATTGCCTCTTCCAAAGTCCTCCTCAGCTGCTCATTGGCTGTACTACTCATACTCTGACTCGCGATATACTCCTCATCGGCACTGGGATCAATCCGCGGCGCCCCCGATGCCAGGTCGGGTACGGGCATCGGATCCGGCGACGTGGCGGGCGGATCCCGCACCGAGGTGGAGTCCGCGTGAGCAGAGAGAGCCTCCAGGCGAAGTCGATCAAGTGTCGCGTCATCCAACCGCTTTAGCCGTTGAATGGCGCGCACCTGATCCGATAATCGCTGCGCAGTCGTGTCAATGGTTGGTTCAAGGGCCTGAAACAGAGGAAGTATCCGGTCACGATACGCGGACAGATTAGTTCCCCCCTCTGTAGCCCCATAGTAGGCGCGCATGACGTTCTCATTCATTGCTGGAGTCCATCTCATGCGACGCACTATACCACCGGCAGCGGGGGCCCTGGGCGGGACAGGGTGTCCCGCAAGCCCCAAGCGTGCCGGCAGCGGTGGCCGCCCTCGTCGCGCAGGTGGTCGTGGCGGCGGCGGCGGCGGCCCGCACTCGTCGCTCGACTCGCTGGTGTCGGGCGCAGTGGCGAACTCATCGCCCGACGACGATGGCGAGGAGACTGACGAGGCGGGCGAAGATGGTGGGCGTGCGTTCGTAGATGCCGCTTTTGTCCGACTTCTCGTTATCATCCTACTATATACGTGTGTCGCCTATGCACTAGCTGTCAACGTGCAACGTGTTGTACGTTCGTGACCCGTAATTGAGTTTACACCCGAATATATTGGTGTTCCACATGTTATTATTATTTGTTCAACTTTATTTCTATTTTTTTCTCTTAGGCTAGGTTTTTATAATATTTTTACAAAAGTAAAATATAAAAATACATCTAAAATATACAAAAACAATAAAAACATTATAAAAAACCTAACCTAGGGTGCCGCCGGCAACGGAGCAAGGCCCAGGCTGCCGGTGGTTAGGGCCGCAGAGTGAGGAACCTTCGGACTATGCGCGCCGTGTCCAGAATTACCGCCTTCTGTATCTGACCCTTGATCCAACCACAACCCCGTAGCGAAAGTCTCTCGAGATGTTGGTCGAGACTCTTCGCTATGAGACCGTTCGCAGAAACAACTATCGGCACAATGATCGCCGAATCAACCTCCCACATTGCGGTTACCTCGTGAGCTAAGTCTAGGTACTTGCTGGACTTGTCCTTCTCAGCCTTCACGAGGTTCACGTCACATGGGACGGTGATGTCGACGAGCATGGCCCGGCGTTGCGGTCGATCTATTACCACAATATCAGGCTTATTGGCTACAATAGTCCTGTCCGTGATTATAGATCGATCCCAATAGAGCGTGGCACGATCATTTTCGAGAACTGGCGCAGGTATGTACTTGTAGTACGGCACTTCGTGGGCCACAAGACCGTATAGGAGAGCAAGCTGCTGGTGTATAATCCTGGCTACGAGGTTATGTCTGTGCAAGTACTCGCCGTTAGCAAGATGAGAACAACCGGAGATGATATGTCTGAGTGACTCTCCGGGACGGCGGCATGCCCGACAAATGTCGACCGTACCGTCCTTCAGGATATATCTCCGGTAGTTATTCGTCATGATAACTTCGTCCGCAATTGCACAGGCAAAACCTTCGGTTTCTCCGAAGAGGTCCCCGAATCGTAGCCAGTTCACCGACGCGAGCAGGTCTACGTCGGGTCCCGTGAGGGCCCCGTAGAACCGCCCGTGTAGCTCCTTGCTCTTCCATATCGCCTTGCGATCCTCGGTGCTTAGCACCACAGGTTTGCGCCAGTTCTCGTTCGCCAAGGAGAGCGGCGTGAGGCCCTTATCTATTGCCACCACATCACGATGCATCCCACACTCGTTGTTAAGGAAATAATTCCTGAGATTGTACACCTCACGGTTGTGGAGATTTTTGGCATTTAAAAAGCCGCGACCTCCACACTTCCGTGGGATGTACAATCTCATAACGGACGAGCGTGGGTGAAGCATACGGTGTGTGGTGAGCATTAGACGGACCCTCCGATCCAGGGCATCCAGCTCGGTCTGTGTCCACCTTAGTATGCCAAAGGAGTATGTGAGTAGGGGCATCACCCAGGCGTTGAAGGCGCGCACCTTGTTGCCACCTGACAAAAGACTATTGAGTACTTTTGTCAGCCGACCGAAGAAGCGCTCCCTCAACGCCCGTTTAATCCCCGTATCCTCAATACCCAACGACTGTGACATACCAAGGTATTTGTAGGTTTCTGATTCAGAGATAGATCTGAACGTCATTGTCTCAGAAAGCTGTAAATTTGTTGAATTTACTACTTTCCCCCGCTGTACATGCATAACCGCACATTTATCAACACCAAACTCCATCTTGATGGAAGTACTGAAGACTTCAGTGGTTTTCAGTAGCTCCAACAAGTCCCGGTTATTTGGTGCAAATAATTTGAGATCGTCCATGTACAGAAGGTGAGATATGACTTCACTCTCTCTCCGAAGCCGACAACCTAGCCCCGAATCCTTCAGCAGGGTGCTGAGCGGATTTAGAGCTAGGCAGAACCACAGGGGACTCAGACTGTCGCCCTGAAATATTCCTCGCTCGATCCTTATAAAGTCCTGCGGGCCAGGGGGGTCATCCCCGCCTCCTGGTTGACGAAGGACTGTGGTCCACTGCCTCATACACGCGCCAAGGAAGGATCTTAAAGCTGCATCAACTTTATACAGCTCTAAGATCCTCTCCAGCCATGAATGAGGCACCGAATCATAGGCCTTCTTGTAGTCAATCCAAGCAGCAGAGAGGGCCCCCCTGTTCCGCCGGGCTCGTTGGCAAATGGTCATGTCTATGAGGAGAAGCTCTTTAGTACCACGGGACCCAACCCTACATCCATTTTGAGCGGAGGCCAAAATGTTGTTTGCGACCATATGCGCGTTTATTTTTGCTCTCAAAATGGATGTAAGGAGCTTGTAGAGTGTAGGCAAGCACGTGATGGGTCGATAGTTCTTCGCTTCCGTGGTACTACCGGACTTATAGAGCAGAAAGGTTACACCAGTTGTTAAGGAGGGCGGGAGAGAGCCAAGTTCAAGGGCTTGCTGAAATTGCGTTGCCAGCCGCGAGTGCGAGCATCGAAACCATTTTAGCCAGAAATCGAAAGCATTTATTATTATTATTATAACTTTATTACAGACAACAATGATCCATAGTTGGTTAGTTAAAAAACAAAATCAAGATTGACTTATTACTATTATGGTTATGAAATTTTTTCATATAACGACATTGTTAATTTGTTTGCAGTCCGAATTTTTTGAAACATAATATAATTTCTTACGTTTTTTGTTGGTAGTCATTTCTGTGACAGTGTCGACGAAGCCCCCGCTTCACGGGGGCTTCTATTCTGCGTAGTTCTGCCCTAACCTAACCTAACCTAACCTAACCTAACCTAACCTAACCTAACCTAACCTAACCTAACCGAAACCGAAATTGTGTTTTGTTAGGATCGCAAGATACCTAACACTCCTCCTCGCTTCGCTCGTCGTCGTACCTAACGGTCACTCTGGAAAGTAATATTAGTATAATAGATATTTAGATTGATTTACATTATAAACTTAAATAATTCGGAGCAACGATAGTTATGAACAAAGAATACTTATAAAAAATGATCATTATGATAAAAAAAATATAAACAACAATTTCGGACTTCCAATAATCGAAGTACAAATTTTATGTGAACTTTGGCGCACCCGGTGCCCGGCCTTAGAATTGTCCCCCACCATATCGTCCCGTGGTTGCAGTAGGAGTCTGCTAAGGGAATATACCGGGAGATGGGCAGCAGCATCTTCCGAAAGCCTAAACAAAACTGCGCGCGCCAACCCGCCTGCCAAGCGTGGCGCGTATGGCAAACCCCCCCTTTTTAAAGAGGAGGCCTATGTTCAGCAGTGGACGTCTTATGGCTGAGATGATGATGATGATGATGAGATAAGTATTATATTTATGGGAGTAACTGCTATTTGAATATTTTTATTGAAATTAAATAGTTTGCAAATATTTCTGGCTTCGGCGGTGGAATTACAATACCTGAAATGGATACCAATTTTACCTCGCACTTTTAAATTCCACTGTGACTCTATAAATTTTTACTCGACTATATGTCGATATTTCCAAATATAGTAGGCATTTTTAAATAAAAGTAATGCTCTCTACATATTCATATTTTGTGATAGGATATTCTCGTATCTTTTCAATGTATTGAATGTGTTACTTTAAATTCCAATTTACAAACTTATTCATATGCCAGACGCATTTGTTATGTAAAAAATATTAAAATTCATCGCACATAATCAGTGGAACGGCGAAAATCGAGTTACATCTGACGTGCCAATTACTGGGACGTCCCGGTAAATTGGCACACGTGTCTACTGGTTTAGACCGCACCCGCGGCTCTATGGTATTTTTGAAGTGAAAACTTCTTTAGCCGCGTTGGGTACTTTTAACCGACTTCGAGATTTCGAAGGAGGAGGTTATCAATTCGTCGGGATCTTTGTTTTTTTGATTGTTTTTTTATGTATCAATCGAAGACGGCTGGACCGGTTTCGAAATTTTTTGTTTGAAAAAGTATATTCCACAGTTGGACCCATTGTGAGTCGAGTGTGGTCGAGATCTGATTATGGGATCCTGGAGAAATCGAGGGAGCTCTTCAACTATTATAATAGGCACACCTATAATGAGTTCACTATTTTTTACAGCAACTTGGCCACTTCCTCTTGGAATAGCGGAACCAAAGTGAAGTCGGTTCTTTTTTGATAAAATTATTGGTAGGGGAAAATCTTATGGGTTCGCGTCACCGACACCGAGTTTTGACATTTGACCGTCTTTTATTTCGAATCAGACCATACGATTGAGAAACATGTAAAATTAAATGAAAAGTGTAAATGTAAAATAAAGTGAGGTGAAGTCCATAGTCCTAAATCCAAAGTCCAAAGTGAAGTGAAGCTAAGTGAAGTCTAAAGTACAAAGGCCAAAGTCCAAAGTCGAAAGTACAAAGTTAAAATTTAATAAAAAGTTCAGAGTTTTCACTTCTGTCCTGCCGACAGAACTTTTCCTGTCCCTATAATTGCCATTTTTTTGTACAATTAAGGATAAATGCGTAAAGATACTCACTGAGGGCACTGCAATCAAATATAAAAATCTGTTTGAAAACGTGACTCCGCATGTATCAGTTTTTTTGGCTCTCTACTGTATTGCATAGTTCAAAATGCATGACTATTTGTTTTGACTCTACCGTAATCAGATAATAAGAAAAAAATATTCCGCGCTAGATGTAAAAAAATAAATAACAAAAATTCAAATCACTGTAACCGACGATTTATTTCTTCGCACTGTATGAAAAAGATAAAAAAAAAGATAAAAGATATTTATTCTTCAATTTAGGCACATTACAATGCACTTATGAACGTCAGAGAGAAAAAGAAACTACCACCGGTTCTAACCCTACACCTCTGACCCGAGAAGTATGCTTATGTATAATCTCTGTTTCTTTCAAATGCGGATAATATTCAGTACACAACATCAATTTGTACAGAATAAGCTGCCTGAAGCAGCCAAAGCCAACAGGCGAGAAGAAATATTGGCTCAATTAATCTTGTTTTCAGGACGACCATATTTTATTTTCGGGCCAGTGTTTAAAGATTAACTTTGGCCTTATTCAAGATGGCGGTGTCATATTTATAAAATTTTGATACTATCGAACATTTTAAGAAAATGTCCCTGTTGTATTATTTCTCGATCTAATCGAGCGTTTTCACAAAAAGTTGTTAGTTTTCACATTTTTGAAATTTTAAGAATTTTTTGCATATTCCTACTCAGAATCGTGAGTACTATCAACTCCACTATGAAATTAAAAGTGTCCTGTTCCTCTTACGCTACTTTTCTATGGGCACTTATATGAAAGTAGCGTAATGGAACATAAAAATTGTATGAAAATTTTGGGACACTTTTCATTTCCTAGCAGAATGAATAGTACTCTCGATTCTAAGGAGGAATATCCAAAAAATTCTTAAAATTTCAAAAACACGAAAACCAACAACGTTTTGTGAAAACGCCCAATCATTAAAACAAATTTATTATGGCCTCTACAATCGGCGCAATTTTGACACAAAACTTGCCGTCCAGGCAGGTGAAACGAAATCAATTGATGGATCCAAAACCCCATTCTATTAAAAATCGCAGATGACTAGTAGCTTACGTTTGTAGAGGCCTTCATCAATATGATATTTTCTCATCAAACTGATTTCTAAACATATTTTGATTTTGACAACAAAATGTCATTAATAGTTTAACGGCATGGCGCCATAGATGCTGGCTGGCAGTATTTTCCCGCTATATGATATAAACATTTATACATGAACTTGATTCATGCTTTATGCTAAATGCTGGTTCAGAAAAGGATAACCAGAATTACAGATTATGTTTATGAGTTATATCCATATACAGATAGTAAAACGAAAGTTGTTTCTTTGGCAGCGGACAGCAGCTTTGGGCTTGTTTTCTTATAGGTTTAAGAGTAGAGTATATTCTTTGATTCTAAGTATCGAGATAAACCTTTCCATATACCTACAATACCTACATAAGATAAATAATACGTCTTACTTGAATATTCAATTAGACATTCCTGCATTATTAACAGATGACCTTTTGGTATAAAGTATAGGTTCCTAACGGTGGATACCTCAAACAGACATGAATCTAATTGGTGGTGTGTAGGGACTGTGGTCCATTCAATATTAAAATGGAATTTATTAAATAAATAAAGAAAGCGTGTATTTACGTAGTAGAAATAAAACAACGGAATAATCAATTAAATCCATGGCTGATCTCGATTTCTGATCAAACACGAATAAACGCAGCGGCGCAAATAAACAAATGAATGAGTGAATAAAACAAGGTTATTTCAATTGCATCAAGTCCAGGTAAATTGAGAGCTTATAAAAACTAGTATACGAGTGGTTATCAATTGCACGTAGTTGTTTTGGATATAGGGATCAGGATAAGACTGGTTTATCAAAGTGTTTGGCTCTATACTTTTCGATGTGCATAGGAATAAATAGCTAAAGTGCCAATTAGCGATGGTCTTCAGTTACGCGCATAGAATATGCCTCTCTCATATTTTTTATATGGTACCTTCACGTAGGCTAGTCACTACAGCTATAAAGGAATTTCTTTATTTGAGAAAATTATTTCGCAAGTAAACTGGTAAATAGGTAGTAACATATGCCAAATGTTACAGTAAATATAAGTAGAGTACTTAGAACCTGTAAGAAGGTTGTCAAAGCAACCAGGGACCAATATAGCGGTATAACCGAAGGTTGTAATAGCTCCTAGTATTTAAGGTGAGGACAATAATTTATAACATTATTCAGGTAAAATTAAAAAAAAAGTAAACAACCGAGATACCCAAATTAAATATCGGTATATTTGTTATGATATAATTTATAATACCGGTAATAGCAATCCTTGATTGCCGCTACGTTATAACAGCAAAAAATATATTAGTCTCAGTACTTTCTTCTTCCACTGTTTCAATGGTTTTCATCATTTAAATAAAGCAAAAATAATAATATTGTATCCATGTTTTTTTATTATTTTCTAGCGACAAAAATAAAAAATACACAAAAAAATTCAAATATCTATTTCTTATGGTCCGCGTAATACAGTACTCTAACAAACGTACATTAAAGGCTTAGTAATTAGGTTCTGTTTCTCATTCTACTTAGTACAGAGCATGTTTGTTTTGATTTGTGATTTTTATTAGGTATCTCGTATGTGTGTTATATTTCCTTACTGTATTTTGAAGTGAAACTTCTTATGTGACTTCCAAGAAAGTTGCGTTAAACGTTTAACGCTGCCGATAGATAATTTAATTTTATACTCTCTACGCTCGACCAGCACGGTGTCATCTCGAATGTAGTCTATTTCATTTTGGTTCAATTAGATAACTACTGACGTGGCTCAGCGGGCGCTGCTTTGACTGCGGAGCCGAAGGTCGGAGGTTCAAAACCCAGCGTACACTTACTTTTCCATGTTTTTTCTGTTTTTAGAATTTAGATTTTATATTCTAATTTCTACCCCTTCCTATTTTCTTTCACACATTAAGAAGTTTCATTTCTTCCGCGCGGAGGGACTCCACGCACTATTTTTTTTTATTTGGCTGGTGCTTTATGAAATAAATGAAATCAATTGAATTAAATCTTGAATTCCAGACGTCGTATATACAGAGGAACCCTAGTTAGGTAACCTAGGTAGTACGTATTGGCTTCCGGTAATTAATTCTAGTGCTCAGTCGAGCCTGGATTGGCAGCCATTAGCTGCTAGCTCGTTTTAGAAAACTATTTATATATTTAATGCTAGATGCACTATGCACTATTAGTGTTCAATAATTATTAAACACGATTGAAAAGATAGAGATATAGGATTGTGGAGATGGAGGTTTGTGTAGGGCGATTTGATTACATAGTATGTGTGAAAATAAGTAGGTACTTACCCTAATAGAAAAATTGTTTCACTCAACATAGTAGGTTAATTAAATAAGTAATAATTATTATACACACTGACATACAGCTGAATATCATTGCTTAAGTGATGTCGAGTGTCTCTTGGCGATGCAATACTTAGCTATTATTAATGTCTAGTTTTTATAATATCTAGTTTACCTACCTACTCTAATAAATTAGATCGAATATTTTTGGAAGCTGTGGGAGATGACTGACCAGAAGCCCATAAGGCGGAAAATCCTGGAGAGGAAATGGCGATGGATCGGACACGCACTCCGTAGACCGGACAACCACTTGCCCAAGCAGAGTCTCCGCTGGCAAGCTACTGGCAGTAGAAGGTCGGGACGCCCCCTTACTACATGGAGGCGATCAGTGGAGACGGAGGCTGGCTCAATTGGTCTCGACTGGAAAGAGCTGGAAGTAGCCGCTCAAGATCGCGACAAATGGAAAACTCTTCTGCGAGCCCTATGTCCCTAATGAGGGATAACAGGAAGAAATCATCATCATCATCATTTTTGGAAAACCTCATTGAACAAGGATGAGAAGTTAGACATGCCACATTGCACACGCGCAGAGTCGCAGGCACATTTTTATATAGGTAACTACTTAATCAATCCGTCCACAATACCGAGTGGTATTCTTAATACATTCAAATCTTAATTTGTAACGGATAAGTGATCAACATGATAATCTTTTGCCATCAAAATGACATCTAAACAAGTTTTGATCATGATAATGAATTGGACTAAAACGTTTGACGTATCGTAGGTATTGAATTTGAACAATATCGTTTTGATATCTAATTGACATGAACTTGGTAAGTAATTAACAACTAATAGTCTGCGTCTGCCTCAAACTAAGAACTCGTCATTTCTTTAAACAGATTGACCAGTATAACTAGACTTCCCAATATAACTCTTTTATGCATTCTGATTCCAGAAACCTCTGGTCAATCCAACCCATTTATGAAACTCTCTAATTATATTTATCTCTAATACAGCCCCAACTTTAATGAAGATCAGAAAAAGGTTATTAAAGTTATTGCGGAAAAAAAAATCAAAATCAAAAAAGCCTCCGAAATGCATGGAATGGACATCCTAGTAAATAGCTGCGCTCGCTCGTTCCATAATAGTATTTTATGCAAAAGTTGTATAAGAGGGTTCAAAAAAGGTGAGTGGCGTGTGTAACAATTTGAGGCGAAGCCTGGCTGAGCCTTTTTTGAACTACTTATACAACGTTGCATACATTACTTTTTCTACGACTAGTGATTAAATAAAACACAAAATTAAACGCAGTTTGCTTTAAGAAATAGCGACAAAAGTCAAAAAGTGACAAATGACAGTTGAGAGAACGTAATCATAGACACGGTAAAAAAAAAATTCAACTGTCATCAACTTCAAGTAAGTTTACTTATTCTCCTTATGTTGGCAGCAATTATTTTAGTTTTGTTATTGTTCCAGACCATATGAATTCAGTTGTTTGTTAAGTTGGCAGTTTTGATTTTCGTTGTAAATTTAGTGTTGTTTTCTTTTTTATCTGTTGGGTTCACAGCTTCACAGGGCACCACTGTTAGCAGTTGCTTTTTATCACATAATAACCCTAGGGTATTTATGAAGAATAGACTAGATAGACTTTTTTGAAATTGCATAAGACATGCTTTTATATTCCTTGGCGGGACCATATAATTGACAGATAAAAGTACCGGAGTAGAAAAAGAGTTATTCTGAAGCTGAACGTCTCTTTTGACAGGTTCAAGCGTCAAGCGTTATCGCTTGGAGCGTTTGTTTGCGTTAAGCGTTATGGTGACATAAACCTAGTTTAGCTAGCCTAATATGGTTTGGGTTATTATCGCCTGTCACCATAGCTGTCCCGTTCTAACAAATAAAGTGCGAAAGTGACGCATGACGCGATAGGAGATAAAATAAGAACCACTATGGCCTGTGTTCGATCGATGTATGATCCCTTGATATTAATTAGTAATCAACAACCACTTTATTGCTTATAACAAATTACAATGTCAGGGTTCGTCCTCAACAGGGCTTAATGTAATGAAAAACTATTACCATACGGACAGTGCAATTAAATTAAGAATACAAATGTTGCCTATGTTGTGACGGACGGACGCGTGTTAAGGACATAGTCCAAGTTAATTTTAGTTTGTTGAAATGAAGTAAGTTTGAAGTTTTTTTTTAGCGTAATAGCTAAATTAAATTATCTAATTTCAACCGCGATGAGTGAGTAATTTTTCGATTTCGTATTTCATAGTAACTAAAATTAAATTGTGTAATAAATACGAGTATATACATTTTTTTAACTTTTACCCATACAATTTGTATTAAAATAGACGAGTATAATTCAAATTCAAATAGTTTATTTCAGACCAGATGTCCATAGAATTAAGAACATAATAAATAGATATTAATTGAATTACATGTGTGCTAATGCTAATACACAATAAACACAATAAACACTATATTAAATTATGTCACACAATACAATCATAACAATTAAAAATGAAACTAAATTAAATGTCATCACAATAAATAAACATAATTACAAAACTAAATTCCATAAAAAAAAATCAAATACACATTATATATAGCGTGTATGTATACATTATGTATAGTGTGGGCTAGGCAGTTATGGAGTTGTATGTATCGTAAAGTCAAGGTACTTTGACCAAATTCTGGTTACTTTGCCCCATATAAAAATCACATATAAATGGGTCTAATGAAAAAGATAAAAACGTAAATGGGTAGTTGTAAACATCCTCATGGCAATGTGCCATTAAATCTATTCATTTATAAAACCGGAGGCCAGTAAATTTCAAAGGCCAAAGTTACCCTCCAGGGCTAAAGTACCCCGAATTTACGGTATAGTATGAGTTTTTTAAGATGTCCGAAATGTAGGTAGAAATCTCTAGTAAGATTAGACATCTTAAAAAATTTGCACCATAAATACCCGGTTCGAGTGCAGTCTCGAGAGCTGGATACCTTTGGTCACTTTTAGTTTGTGATATCTATTAGTCTATCTGTTCATTAGTGTTCAATCAAAACAATTTGTAGTATTCCATTTGACAGACGCGTTAATATTTATTTCAATTTACAACACTGATAAACAAACATCGAAGGCTCGTGGCATTTCAGGTAGCATAGTGATGCGGCACAACGTTTTTCATGCGGTATTTTCGATACGATTAAATTAACCAATGAGTAAGTTTTGTATACGTCAACCTTCATAGTTATATTTATCAAATATCTGTGAAGTGGGCAATTATGAAAAACATCAATGTCAATTTGTCAATATGAAATAAGTCATTGTCATTTATTCAATAATTATTAAAAGACGTGTCGCGAGTGTTGCGTTCGTGAAATATTTATCAAATAATGGAGGAAATCATGAAAAAACATTTCTTACCCATTACGTCAGTCGAAGTTGAGAGATCATTTTCGTACACCAAGTGGATTTTTACAGATAGAAGACGTATAATAACTTCTTACAATTTAGAACAAATATGAATTGTGTATCACGAATGTCACATATTAAATGGTTGAATTGAAAACAATCTTTTTTTTTAATTCGGGTCCTTTATCGACTTGACTACATCACTAGTCTGTGATAAACGTCAAATGCTACATGAGATGCCACGAGCCTTCGATGTTTGCTGATAAAAGTGCAATGATGTTTATTATAACACTAATAGCAGTGTTTTCACTGAATTTTGATCACGTCAACCTACTGAACGAAAGTTTATGCAATAAATCCATCAACAATATATCGTCACTACCTACTTTGAAAAAAACTCTTATCTCACACTTCTGCTCTAAGTTGAAACGCAGTACAGTCCGTGAGCTCTCAGAAGAACCTTCGGGTTTTAGAAAGAGACGTCGGGTATCAATCAACAGTGACACGTGAAAAAGCAGAACACCAATATTACCTTCGTCTGTCATCGCCGATTGCCGAAGGTTCTTCTTAAAGCTCACGAACTGTAACTCAATGTGCATCGCATACATAGTTACCACATTTGTCTTTTAAGTGACAGAACAAAATACAAGTTTTTTTTTAAGTAGTAACGATATTGAAATCCACAGTTCCGAGGCTACTAATAGTAGCGACAATAACCGACGAAAACTTCGACGCACACGAAGGAAAGCGATAAAGCTGGTTAAGGAGTACGCGGATAATAGCAGCCTGCACGGACTCAAGTACATCTCTGAAAAAGGCCGCTCTCTTGTAGAAAAGTAAGTTTTTTTTAATAGTTAGATGGCAACATAGGGCTGTAGCTTATAAGTTGAAGTGACTGCTTCTAAGTTAATGTAGTCTTAAATAGTGATGTCACGATAATTATGAAAGCGCCTCCTTAATTTAAGTTTTTGACGATTATAAGCGGCTTTCGCACTGCTGCGGTTTTCGCATGCGGTGCCGGTGAGCGAGATAACGCTGTCACGCTTGCATACCGTCGCGGCACGCGGTTGGGGCGCCAGTGTTATAATCGCCCTAATAATATAATTGAAAGCGAACATGTTTGACCTAGTATGCCCATATATTTTCCGAAACAATTAAATTTATTACAGGGGAAGTAGCGAATTTCACACTTAGATATTATACGAATATAATATTTAAACGTACCTATTGTAAACTTGCAAGTTTGGTGTACAGTCAGCGTCAAATATATTGTAATAGCTAGAGTAGCCAAATAGTTCTTCACACCATACAAAATATATGGTGTGACGAATTATTTGATCACTTTGGCTGTTACAATATATTTGACGCTGACTGTACACAGATAGAAATAATATCTTAATTCAAAACGCAAAACTCTCTTGCACGCGGTTTCTTAAAGAGAGTAATAAATACCTTAGACCAATAAACATGACTTGAGTTAAAAATATCATGATTTTTAAAAGAAGATTTAAAATTATTTAGCTTTAACTTTACCTATTTTTAAAGCGAATAGTAATGATTTGAGTTAAGATAATAATTATTTACGGCAAAAAAGCACCAACATTTTCCTTTAAGAGTTTTATGTGTTTACGTCAAAAGCGATTAGTTCTTGGTTTGATGTTTTCAATCTACAGCTAAGAGCCAAACCTAATTCAAAGAAGTAGCGCCAAAAGTTTGATTAGAGATTTTTAAGTTTTTAGGCAAGAGAGATTAATTTTTGCTTTGATGTTTTCAACCTACAATCAAGAGCCACAGCTATTCCAAAGAAGAAGCACATAATTTTTGCTTTGAAACATTCAAGTTTTGGACGTTAGTTACCCTGCGCATCAATAGATGTCTCTGCGTGTAGGTTAGAACACGCGAACGTTTGTTCGACGTAACTTCATGACCCTCGGCGCTTTACCCGGGCTTATTTGAGATTCGCAATAGCAATTTCAGCTCTAGTTAATACGATTATAAATTGTGAGTATATAAATAATCATAATTTATATTTGTATTATCTACTTTTAGTTAAACTTCCTTTCTTGGGATTAGTCCAGAGAAACAGTTTCTGCTACTAGATTTTTAAGTAGTGCACTGAGACACTAAGGCGATTATCACACTGACGACGGATCCGCATGCGGCGCCGGTGTGCGAGCGAGATAGCGCTATACACATGCAGAGCGCTATCTCGCTCGCGCACCGGTGCCGCATGCGGATCCGCGCCAGTGTGATAATCGCCTTAGAAAATGTTATTGTTTGTTTCAAGTAATCGATTTCATACGCCAAGAAATTTTAGATCTTGGTGTGAAAATATCAAATTTTACATCAAGTAACACATGCTCTTGAACTAATGCGTTTTCTTGTTTCCGTGGAGAAATTCAATTCTCAATTTAAACTATGAGTCTTCATCCAAGAAACAAAGTTTCTTGGCTTAAGTTCTTTATGTATTGCACTAAGACACATAAAGTTCAATTTAAAAAAAATACAATACAAAAACAAAATTCAAACGTTTTTCGTGAGAATATTAAGCTATTTTAAAAAGAAGATTTTTATATCTCGGATAAAATATTGAATTTATTAGGTTAAGTTATAAACTTTGAAACATTTTATATCTTAAAATAAAGAATTTTATTTTTTCCTTATATGGGAAACTGGATATCTCTTGATTCAAATAGGTTTCTTTGGTTGAAGAGATTTTTTCTATCTGTGTACCTACCAGAAAGTTTCAGGAACATGATGCACACAAAAATATATAATAAAAATCTTCTTTTTAAAATAGCTTAATATTATCACGAAGGGCGTTTGAATTTTGTTTTTGTATTGTATTTTTTTTAAATTGAACTTTATGTGTCTTAGTGCAATACATAAAGAACTTAAGCCAAGAAACTTTGTTTCTTGGATGAAGACTCATAGTTTAAATTGAGAATTGAATTTCTCCACGGAAACAAGAAATCGCATTAGTTCAAGAGCATGTGTTACTTGATGTAAAATTTGATATTTTCACACCAAGATCTAAAATTTCTTGGCGTATGAAATCGATTACTTGAAACAAACAATAACATTTTCTAAGGCGGTTATCACACTGGCGCGGATCCGCATGCGGCACCGGTGCGCGAGCGAGATAGCGCTCTGCATGTGTATAGCGCTATCTCGCTCACACACCGGCGCCGCATGCGGATCCGTCGTCAGTGTGATAATCGCCTTAGTGTCTCAGTGCACTACTTAAAAACCTAGTAGCAGAAACTGTGTTTCTCGGGACTAATCCCAAGAAAGGAAGTTTAACTAAAAGTAGAAAATACAAATATAAATTATGATTATTTATATACTCACAATTTATAATCGTATTAACTAGAGCTGAGATTGCTATTGTGAATCTCAAATAAGCCCGGGTAAAGCGGCGAGGGTCATGAAGTTACGTTGAACAAACGTTCGCGTGTTCTAACCTACACGCAGAGACATCTATTGATGCGCAGGGTAACTAACGTCCAAGATTTAAATGTTTCAAAGCAAAAATTATGTGCTTCTTCTTTGGAATAGCTGTGGCTCTTGATTGTAAGTTGAAAACATCAAAGCAAAAATTAATCTCTCTTGCCTAAAAACTTAAAAATCTCAAATCTAACTTTTGGTGCTACTTCTTTAAATTAGCTTTGGCTCTTAGCTGTAGATTGAAAACATCAAACCAAGAACTAATCGATCTTACGTAAACACATAAAACTCTTAAAGGAAAATGTTGGTGCTTTTTTGCCGTAAATAATTATTATCTTAACTCAAATCATTACTATTCGCTTTAAAAATAGGTAAAGTTAAAGCTAAATAATTTTAAATCTTCTTTTAAAAATCATGATATTTTTAACTCAAGTCATGTTTATTGGTCTAAGGTATTTATTACTCTCTTTAAGAAACCGCGTGCAAGAGAGTTTTGCGTTTTGAATTAAGATATTATTTCTATCTGTGCAGGCTCACTTTTTTATTCTATTCCAGGATATTCTGGGTAGCGACGTTCCTGGTCAGCATCAGTTTGTGTGTAATCTTGATAAAGAACGTGTGGGTCAAATGGCAAACCAGCCCCGTCATTGTGGCACTTAGCGAACAACTTGTATCCGTTGGAGAGGTACGCTTCAAATATTAACTCTGATATTCTACGAATATGAATGTGGGAAAGACGACATGAAAAGGAAGGGAGGAAATAACGAGATGACGGATGACGGGGACGTATGTTAGAAAAACACGGAAATAAAATTTCATTTATTTCAACAAAAACATAGGAATAATTACTTTTTTGTGAATCCTGGGACAACAAATATTTGTAATCGCAAGAAGTTCATTTGTGGGAATTACAAAGTTTTGTTAAATATAGCAAGCACCTGTAATAACAACTAAACTTTAGTGTTAATGACAAATAATTAGTTGTAACGCCGTTTACAAAACGGTATTTAATTTTAAAAAAATCTGTTAAAACATGCTGCGCCGACTCTAAATAAAAAAGTTATGGAAAAGCCGATGGCATTTGTTTTTACTAATGTTATGTACATGTAATTGCTTGTATGTAATACTACACGATTCTAATCAATAATCTTCATCTTGAGCTTTATTGTCCTTTGCATGGTAAATATAAATATTACTAGTTGTGAAGTGACCTCTATCTCGTTCTATTCTCACACATGGATTTTGATGAATCAGCTCGCAATGATGAATTTTGAAATAATCCACCAGTGTGAAGCTAATACGCTTACTCAAATTATTTTTGAATATATTTGGAATTGGTATGATACCTGTGAACTTACAGACCATGATGTATAAGATGGATGAATAACTTCCCACTATTTTAACACATAGCCAAAGAATCATAATGTTGTGTTTGTGTTACGTTGTGTTATAATGTACCGGGTTCGAATCCTAGTAAGGGCATTTATTTGTGTGATAATCTCAAATATTTGTTCCTGTTTTATGGATGTTTTCTATGTATATAAGTATGTATGTATAACTATATTATATTTTGTCACCTAGCACCCATAGTACAAAATTTGAGTTTGGGGTTAGGTTGATTTGTGTAAGATTGTCCTCAATTTTTTTGATGTAAGTGATTACGTGTCATATTTATTGTTGTGGTTTTTTAACGAGATCTTTTTGTAACTAGGTACCATTTCCAGCAGTGACGATCTGTCCGCAAATCAAAGCGAAGCGATCTGTTTACAATTTCACTCACGAGACGATCGAGATCAAGAAGTTGATGAGTAACAGTTCACGTGATGAGTAAGTTGGTATGGTCATAATAGATATTTAGGTTGGCGTCCCTCCTGTGGACGTCCAAAGTGAAGGATTGTGAAGTCTAATTTACCTTAAAATCTACTTAATAAGAACCGACTTCAAGACCATTTTTGCATTTTCACTCTCTGTCCCAAATAACTGTTATAACATACATCCAAGGTGTACCAAAAATATTGGGGATCCTTTTAAGGGAATTCGTATCGTAAGTATTCTAATCATGAATAAGTAAGAATTTTTTTTGCCATATTGTTTTTTCTTTTTTATGGAGGCTTGGCCAGCTGGGACGACTAGTCACATACAATTTTTTTATTTTTCGTGTTGAAAAAAATTTTCTCCTACTTTTTCTTACTCGCTATACGTTAAACGGATCACCAGTATTTTTGTTATGTATTTTGTGACAACTGTCTTGTTTTGATTTTTCAAGCGTCAAGGCTCACAACCATCATGTCACAACATACAACATATATGATACTTACACTGTTGAAATCATATTGAAACGTAAAAGAATGAACTTAAAGGTTTTTGTATGATTCATTCAACAGTGAATAAAAAAAAGTATAAGCTTTAAAGAATCTGATTTATTGATCCACAGAATACAAGATGACCTTTTGGTCAATAAATATGAAGATATTGGGTTAGTCTGCTTGATCGATATGCCAATAGTTTCATACAAAAAGCGGAACTACTCCGATGCTGCAGCCGTCCGACATATCTTCGAGGTTAGTGCCAAAAAAGATAATAAATTATGTAATGTAGATATGTAGATAATATATCCTCAAAAAAAGTAAATAGGTAGAGATCAGCTTTGATTCAAAAAGGAAAGAATCATTTCTTTGAAATTTAGGGCCAACATAAATTTTGTATTAGAAATAGTATTCAGCATATCAAAAAAAACCGGCCCAGTGCGAGTCGGACTCCTGCCCTGAGGGTTTCGTACATTACCTACACTATTTTAACAATCATCGAACATTGCTGTATGTAATGAAAATAAAAATTAGATTGAGGGTATTTTTTTTTACTTACTTATGCTTTAAAACCTTCCTTTTTACCTTTCATAAATCTAGGTTTTGGAAGTTTGTAAGCGACTTTTTTTTCTTTTGTTGAAACAATAAATTAACTAAGTATTTTAGAATTTTTTTCTTTACTTGTACTGTACGACCTTCCTTCTTCTCTAAAAGAATGGATCGGTCAAAAATCATAATGCATCATGTTTGTAGTTGTAGTAAGTATTAAAACACTTTTGCACTGTAACAAAACATTGGACCTGAGACAAGTATCTATATATATAAAAGAAGAAGCTGACTGACTGACTGACTGACTGACTGACTGACTGACTGACATATCAACGCACAGCCCAAACCGCTGGTTCTAGAGATTCCAAATTTGGCACGTAGGTGCCTTATAAGGTCTAGGGGTGCACTAAGAAAGGATTTTTCAAAATTCACCCCGTAAGGGGGTAAAATGGGGGTCCAAAGTTTGTATGAAGAAACAAGATTAGTTTGACTATATTATTTGAAACTTCACCGAAGTATTCCTAACAATAAATGAGTAAACATGTGTTTCAGCTTTTTTGAAAATTCAACCCCTTTAAGGGGGAAATGGGGGTGAAAAAATCAGTAAATCAATATGGGTATCGTTTCTATGGTTTATCGGGTCGCTGATTAAGAACACCACAACCATTTTATTATACAACGTGGCAGGCGTGAAATATCATCCTCCAGGGGTTGAAATGGGGGTCGAAAGTTTGTATGGGGAAACAAGATTAGTTAGACTGTTTTATTTGAAACTTCACAGGATTATTCCTAACAATAAATGCGTAAACACGTGTTACAGGTTTTTTAAAATTCAACCCCATAAAGGGGGATATGGGGGTGACCAAGTCTGAAAATCAACATGGGTATCGTTTCTATGGTTTATTGGGTAGCTGATTACGAAAAAAACAATGATTTTATAATACAACGTGGTGGGCGTGAAATATCATCCCCCTGTTAGGGTGCGATAGGGTTGAAATGGCTAAATATCAATATGGGTGTCGATTTATGGTATTTTGGGACGTTATAATTACGAAAATGGCATCGATTTTGAAATTTTGGTATAGAAATAGTTTTAATCCCGGGAAAGGACATAGATTAGGGCAGCCCTTAAGGGGCTGAAAAGGTGATTGGAATGGAATGTTGTATGGATAATTTTTAACCGTTGAACTGATTTAAATGAAACTTGGTATAATACTTAGATAGTTTGAATTTCGGGAAACGACTAAGGGTAGTTCTATGGGATTTGTTGAAATCGGGGTACCGACTCCGATTCGCACTCAGCCGCGATAAATTCTCATGAAATCATTTATTTATTTATTTATTCAAATTATTCGTTACACAGCATTACAGTAAACACCAAGGCACTGCGAACTACAAACCAAAATATATATTAAAAATATATATATAAACAAAATATATCATGCTGAAAGAGTCTTTTAAAAAAATGGAATAAAAAATGTTCTCTTGAGAAAAACTCTTGAGGCGCAAGTAAGACCCACACTTGCCGGGTTTTTTTTATTTCCTAAAATCATTACTTAAGGGGGTGAAATGGGGGTTGAAAGATTTAATGGGGCATTTTTAAACGTTGAACCGATTGAGATGAAACTTGGTATAGAGATAGTTTGTGTCCCGAGAAGCGACAAAATAGTATTTATTCCGAAAAACAACTCTTACGGGGTGCAACGTAAAGGGGTTGGAAGTTTTATAGAGAATTATTTACAGCTGAACCGATTTAGATGAAATTTGGTATAGACATAGTTTGAGTCTCGGAAAACGACATCGGACACTTTTATCCGGAAAATCAACCCTTTTAGAGGTGAAAAGGGGGTTGAAAGTTTGTTTCGGGAATTGATAACCGCTTAACCCATTTAGATGATTTGGTATGGAGGTAGTTTGAGTTCTGGGGAAGGATACATAATAGTAAAAAACCTCCACCAGAAAGTAACAAATACTTTTCCGAAAAGCGCATCTAAATCGGTTCAGCCAAACGCGAGATAATCGCGGACAAACATACATACAATACAGAAATGAGGGTCAAACTGATAATCTCCTTTTTAGTACTTTTAGTACGCGGGCGAAGCCGCGGGCTACTGCTAGTTAAACATATAGGAAACATTTGTAGATAGACAAAGTTATACCTTTGTTTGCCTCAGGTATCTCCAACCATTGAGGATATATTTCATGTTTGCCGCTGGAGAGGAGATCATGTTCGTTGTAAGGACATCTTTCAGCCAGTACTGACTTCCGAAGGAATCTGCTTTAGTATGAACACCATGGCAGCCGGTGAAATCTTTAGAGAAGAAAAGTAAGTATGTTAGTTCATATTCTATTTAAGATTTATAAATGTGCCAGTACTTGACACTGCCGCCAGTAGTCACTATCATCTTTTATCTTACTTCCTAATAAGTCGGTGCAGAATATTTTTGTAATCATTAATAATACTTATTCATATTTATTTTGATAAAAATCACACAATTTACAATTTACATGAACCACATTAACAATACAATTTATATCTACTACACAATTACAAAAAACAAAAACCACTTAAAACTACAAAAAGCCCGTAACCTAACCTAATACCCGAGCCCCCAGATGTCCCCCAAATCGCTGCCCTGGGGAAGGGTGCCCATAACACTGGCCACATTTCCCCTCTGGATGGCGATGCCCAATATTTGGCCGAGAAATGAGCCAGCCCTACGGTCCCCCGATGCCTCCACCAACCTCTTCTTCATCTCCTTAAACAGCTTGAGGGCGCCTGGACCCCACGGACCAAGAGTTTCCACCGCAAAAGCAGAAAACTCCATGCTGTTGGGATATAATAATATTCTATCATTTATTGTCTTTTACAAGTTCACCATTTCCTTGGTTTGTCTTTTCTCTTATTAGCTGTCGATAGTCAGCCTATTTGTCATATTCCTCCTGAGTCATCTCATCACTGAATTTATAACAAATAGCGTCAATTAATTTAATTACCTTTATTTCAGTGTCCACAAAGATTTCTTTTACTTGAACAGCTCACAACCCAGCAAGAACTGGTCACTCATAGGAGGATACACTAGTATCGAACAGGACGTGTATCCTAAAAAAGGCCGAGTAAGTAACTTTTTTACTGTGACGATCATTATCGACACACGCTGAGTATTTTAACATTTTCATATTCAATTATGGTTTGGATCATGTTTGAGCCGTAGTCTGCCCACAGACAAGCCCAAAACTTTTGCAGATATATGTGGGTTACCTCACCATATTTTACTTTAAAGATAAGCAACTGGTGAATACTCGTTTTCATGATATTTTTTACGCCCAAAAAAACTTAATTGGTGCATTCTCTGTTTCGAACATGGTATTCCCGGTTTAGTTTGGGCAATGCCGTGTCAATATGTTTTTGAAATTGAAATTAGAAGCCGCTTTATCGTTTTTATATAAGCGTTTAGCGTCAATATTATTTTTATTAATCTCCAGGGAAACGGCGCAGATACAGATCTGCGAGTTATTCTCAAAGAGCAGACAATTGGGATTGTTCATATTTTTTTACCCCCCATTTTGATAATTTATTCTGAAATTATAGGCCATTTTAAGATATCAATTTGATTTGTTTAGCTTAAAACAGCTTAGTTATTTTATTATAATTAAAATAAAAAATCTGATACGATGTCTTGTAAGTTACAGTCTCAGGCTGAATAGCATTGACAAAGTCAAAAATTCGTATAAAAAAAACCCTTGCTTGTCGTCAACTGCCGCTGTCACGTCAAGATTGACGTATTGGTACATCACTTCGCACTTCTCTTGACCGCGAAAAATATACAAATTCAAATCTTATTTGTAAAGCGCAAGAAATAATACACATGGCGCTTAATTTTGTAAAAGCCGACTCAAGAAACATACCCAAGTTGGAAAATATCTGTATGCTGGAGTAAATCGAATCAAGTTCAAACTATAATTTGATTGAAATAAGATGAACCAAAATACTTATGTGAGACAGGACAATACGATTACTTGTAAGCTTTTAGACATTTTAAAAGATTAGTCATTGATTATTATTGCACTTTTGTCTTAATTTCTGTAATTAATACTTACTTTTTCACTTAAATACGTTGGGGTAGTGTTTGTTTACAAATTTCTGTTTACATATTTGACAATGTCGTAGCGTATGACATTGATTTTATTTTTATAGGAATGCTTACAAAGGTTTTACTAAGAGGTTTTACATGGTGGTTGTGAGGACAAAGTCAAACAAAGGTCATTCATATTTTTGCGAAAATATCCGAATCCACACATTAATTTCGCGAAATATTAATCAAAAGATGATCGATAAACGTAGACCTCGAAATGGTTTTGGAAATATACATTTCCAAAAAAAATGAACAATCCCAATTGACCGGGATGGTTTATGCTACGGTATAAATCACGGGTACAAGGTAGGTACGATGGTTATTAAATTTTGATCGTAATATGATCACCTCGTCTTGTTAAAATTTGAGTACAACTCTAATCTGGTAGCATCATTTGATATAGAAAACTGCTATCAGTGAGGAACAATTCTTGATAATTATATACACATTGAAATGCCCTTGCTGGAACTCAAACCATTACATTGGGTTGCCTTCCTACATTGAAGTTATATTCCTTGTATTATTATTTTTTTGTTAAAGATTTTCCTACAACATCCGGCAGACATGCCTCAATCTTCTCTCTACTACTACGCTGCACTGCCGGATCAGACTTCCTCGTTCGCAGTAAAATTCAGCGTTATGAATACTTCCAACACATTGGTGAACTATCCCCCAAAAGTGTAAGTCAGCTTGTTGGTACACGGAAAAAAGATATATTCATCCAAGACAAATCCCCTTGGTCAACACATTATTGTTTCGTATATAGGTGGAAACAATTTGCCCAGAAAGTGGTCTTGATTCAAGTAAAAATTCAAGTAAAATATATCTTCGGATAAAGATACATAATTAGTCTAAGATAATATGTGAACGAGTTTAGTGCAAGATACCACTTTGTCGATTTACAAGGTTACTTTTTTCTTTCACTTATAGATAGTGCATATTGCGTAATTTTAGAAAGTGCTCATCATCATCATCATGAACTTAAGAGCTGAGCTCTTGTCGGTGAACCAATCTCCATGTACTCCTTTCTCCAGCTTTTTCCTTGACAGCCTGATACGACACGACGTTCACTTTATCTTTCACTTGATCCATGTATGCCCTTCTTGGCTTCCCTCTCTTCCTTCTTCCTTCCACTTTCCCTTCTATGATTGTCTTGATGAATTCATCGTGTCGTAACAAGTGTCCCAACATGTTCCCTCTTCTATTTTCAATGGTTCTTAGTAGGCATCTTTTTTCTTTAATTCTATTTAAAACCTCGTTGTTTGTTACTCTTTCCGTCCAGCTTATTCTTTCCATACGCCGCCAGCACCACATTTCAAACGCTTCAAGACGCTTTCTGTCCTGTAGAAGCATTGTCCACGTTTCGCAACCGTATAAGGCTATGCTCCAAATGTACTATCAGCTGCAGAATTGCCTACCCAGTTTATGAATGAATTCATTGATAAACTGGGTAGGCAATTCTGCAGCTGATGGTACCCTTTTATCAGCTTTTTCTTAACAAGACCAGATATTCTAGCTTTGAATAGATATTTCTTTTCGTTGAACGCTTGCTTGGCCATGACTATCCTTGCGGTGATATCTGGTGTACACTTGGAGTTGTTGGTTATTATACTGCCAAGGTATTTAAATTTAGAAAGTACTAGTAACTCCATATCGACAAAGTGACCCCTTTGTCCGTACACTGACACATATTTATATTTAGGTACTTATGTTTAAATAATAATATTACCGCATTAGTATTCTTGGCTGAAGATATCCTTTTTTTCGTGTAGTTATTATGCTTGTAATAATCTTGAAAGCTGAATCTAATACCCTAATAATAATATTTATACAGAATAGTTCCCATAATTTTCTAACGGAAATCATCCCAGTACTACTTCTACACAGACAAATACGCAAGCAGAATATGGTTGTTGATCAAAACTCTTTGTTGTGTATGGTTGGTTGCTCTGTAAAAATCCCACTGTACTTGCATTTTGATTAATTGTTTTCCTATACAGCCGCCAGTGCTATTTTCCCGAAGAGCGTGAGTTGAAGTACTTCCGCACCTACACACCCAACAATTGCCGTCTGGAGTGCATGTCGGGCTACACATTCGAGAAATGCGGTTGCGTCTGGTTCCACATGCCACGTGAGTTATCTTTTACATTGGTCAAAAATAGAAATGGACCCAAAGTAGATCCTTGTGGCACTACTATTTTTACTACAGTTTCCGCTAGACTTAGTTTTATTTTCGATAATTCGTGATTTATTTTCAGCAACTGTTAGAGTTATGAATATATGAAGATTTATTGCATTTTCAGGCATAAATGTTTGTAAGGTAAAACTAAAGTTCCATACTTCACGCAAGCAAATGCTTCACAATGATCAAAAATTAGGTTAACAAATTACAGCACGACAATTTTTCCAAACGTATTAGTGCTATGTTCCCGAAAAACGCCAGTTTAAAGTACTCTGCCCCCTTACTATAAAAAAAATATGTAGGGTACATTAGAAAACCAGTTCGATGGTGAACTTCTTATGCATCAATTTGATACAAAAAATATAAATTTTTCAATGGCTATGCACTGTCGCCGTAATAATATTTTAGTCAGACATTTGTTTCATATCGATCCTAGGGTCAAAACAAGTGAGCTAAGTTAGATGTGTTCATTGTTGCGTTGTCCCAAAATAATTCAGTTAAAAAATTCATACAATTTTTGGTATAAGTCATGTTGTTTATTTTTCAGATAAAGACAGCTCAACTATTTGCAGGGAGAGGAAAAAAGATTGTGTCTTAAAGGCATTAGGTAAACAATCTATTAACTAAAGTAGGTATAATTGCACAAAAAGTCAAATATTTCAACAAAAAAAGAATAAATTGAACAATTAATTTGATTTGATCGCTCTGTATTTTCTAAATTACATAAAATGTTTGATATAAATATTATTGTTTTTGTTATATAGGTTATTAGTTCTTTTAAAATTAAAACTTTTTATTAAAGTAAGTCAAGCATTTTTAACTCGCCTAATTCTAAGGCAAGATGTTAATAAATATTGCATCAAGAAGTTAATCGTAATCAATTATGATAATAAATATAAAATGTAATTATAAATATTTCTCAGATGCTCAACACTCGTAGATATAGAGAAAATGATATGATTCTATTAAAAACTCTGTATGATTTTACATATTGCAGAGAGATACGCCGAAGAGGAAAGCATAACTGACTCGAAAGTTGACGAATGCCAATGCCTTCCGCTCTGTATCGGCATTCAGTACGACGCAGAGATATTGAACACGAAGTTTGATATTCACAGCTTCATAAATGCGTTGAAAGTCGTGTGTCCGGAGTACTACCAGAATGATACTGATGATCAGGATAAAGGGTATGTTTTGATATATCGCAGTCAAGTTCTCCATACGATTAACTGTCTAGCATAATAATGAACACAATCTTATACGGCTACGTTGAAAAATTATTTTTTTTTTCCAACGCTCTAGTGACTAAACGGGAAAAGGGACTGAATTTATTTTCGAATATATAATATTATTTTATTTACTATTGTTTTTGGCACAAGCCGAAACACGATTGCTGAAAGTTGCCTCGATAGAAAAAAAATCCGAAGTTGGGTCCTTTTTCCCCTTATTTTTCTTAGCTTACGTAAACTAGAAGAGATTGAGCAATATAACTAAGTAAAAAATATGGTATTCTGGTTTATCTAAAAAGTCGCAGAAGCAAAATTAGACAAAACTTTATTGATTCGCTTATTTATCGTAGTTTGGTCAAAAAGTCTGATCCTTAAGAGCGCTGCATCTCTTTCTTTCGTGCACGGGAGCCATAAACGTGTCTCTAACGGATGGGCGTGGCTTGTCCGAATCGAGGAATGGCCTTGAAGTCGTATAAACGTTTTTATCATCATTTTACCAACTTACAGTCGAATGTTAACTAGCCAATTTAAATCATTAAAAAATTTGTCTTTATTACTATTTTATAATAATTATTACTAATTTTCCCAGATTGTCATACACAATGATAGAGTTGTACTACAAAGAGCCGAGGTACATGTCAATGCGGCGTTCGGAACTGTTCGGGCTGACGGATTTTCTGGCCAACTGTGGCGGCTTGCTGGGACTCTTTCTCGGCTTCTCCTTCTTGAGTCTTGTTGAGATCTTCTATTTCTGCACTTTGCGGTGAGATATTCAACTTCTGACTAGCTATTTGGCATTATAAAAAAAATACACTATTAGTAACCAAAAAACTGAAACCTTAGCGTCTAACCTTTTTTATGAAATCACCTAGATTTTTACAGAAATGACTATTTTTGAAATATTAAAATACTTTTTAAGGCTTAAATGACAATTATACGTTGCGTTTTACTGTTTATACATATGTATAGCTAACCATTATAAAAATACTTATTTCAGGCTCGGCTTCACTTTCCGTCGAGACAGAAGAATTAATGAAAATGACGTTAAACTAAATTAGAAGATGTTGTAGACCTGTAATTATTAAGTAAGACCTATAATATAACTTACCACACATGTGGTTCAAAAGAAGGCACGAACACATCCATTATTTTTACCACGATAATTCCATAGATCCTGTAACCATGCGCTATGCCATGGCATCTTACAAAAAGTCCCATGATTAGTCTTAGGCCTTTCTTAGCACTCGTTAAGTAATGTTTATATTAACAATGTTTAGAAATAAAGGAAAAGTAGAAAAATCCACCGCCTCAGGCGAGACTCGAACTCGCGACTCTGGGAAACATGCCCATCGCTCTGACCAACTGAGCTACTGAGACTACACCTGAGGCTGCGAATCTATCCACCATATCCTTTATTTATATATGCGCCTTAGGGTGACGCCTAGCGACATCTGCCGAAGAAAAAATCAAAATTGAATTGAAATTGAATTGAAGTCTGCTTGAATTCAATGTTTATAATATATCTTGAGACTAATTTTATAAATAATATAAATATTCACCTCCTATACAGACTGACCAAAAAGAACTAAATTCCCGTTGGCTGTAAGGTTTTTGGACGCTTCCAATCCTCCCTAGATGGTCACTCCACCTTTTGTATGGCCATATGACTCACCGCCGCTGAATGGCCATACAAAAGTCCAAAAATCAATTCGATCTGAGAGGTTCCAAAACCATCTAGGGAGGATTGGTAGCGTCTCAAAACCTTACAGCCAACGGGAATTTAACTATTTAATAGGGGATATTTACCATGTAAGTTTGTTTTGATGAGTTTCCGATATTTCGGCACAGTTGCATGCGCCATTATTACGGAGTAACTGAAGTTGCTGCGAGTGTCAGTTGTGGTCTACCCACACACCATAGCGATCTACCCTCTTTCGAAAAAAGCGAGTTATTGAAGTGTTAGTGACCATGTTAGCTTAAAATCGTATAACGGGAATTTAGTTCGTTTTTAGCCATCTGTATAAAAGTCATGCATTATACCAACAAAAGATAACGACAAATATCTTTAAAACATAGCCTATTCTCCAACAATCTGACTAGTCGCTGAAATATTGTGGCCACAAAATGAAAGTAACATTTTAAAATCGCACAAAACGGCGTCCATTGGCGGCCATTGTTGGCTCTTTGTTGGGATTATTGTTATTTTGAATGGGCCGTGTTGGCTGCAGATGCTTTTAATGAACAGCTTACTGTGATTGTGTAGTGAGCATTTATTTTAAGAACACAATTTTATGTCAGTACTAGGAGAAGTATTTGAATTTAAAATATTATTTTTCACTGATTTGTTATCTGAAGGACCCGGCATCAAAATTATGGAAAATGTGGTTTCAGTTAAATGTTCTGGGATTTTATTTCAGTGTACTGAACAAGTCTCTATGGGTGCTACAACTGTTTCAAAGTTTCTGAAGGCGTTATTTGTAGATATTTCTATACAAAAAGCAAAGCCTCTACTGAACGTCAAACTCCACGAAAAACTTACATTTAACCGTACTTTTCGAATATATTTTAATAAAACATGCCTAAACTAAAATCACTCGCTAGAATGCTTTCAATTAAAAAAACGCATTAAATTCGGTTCAATCGTTTTAATTGCGCTACGGTGCCACAGACATATACCCAACAGATACACATAGCATTCAAACTTATAACACCGCTCTTTTGCATCAGATGTTAAAAGTACGCTTTATCTTGTAACTACACCTCGTTTTCATATTTTTCATAGTTGCATCTTAAAGAAGTTGGGGTCTAATTGTAGACCTATCTTTAAAAATCACTATATGGCAGTTATAACACTGAAACAGGTGGACGATTTTTGAGATCCGAGTGCTCAAGATTCAAGAAAATTAAGCTCAAAAATATTCGCACACAAAAGTTTGTCGCTATTATTTTTACATTAAATTAATAGTTTAAGTAATCATGATTTTAAATTCACATCGCTGTAATTTTTAAAACTCCATTTCATAGTTATAGACATACATAGTTTTATATGTCAGAGCGCTCGAATCTCAAATAATACCCCCCAGTACCGCTAACGGCGGTGGTGTGACAACCGCCTAAGCACTACTTTTTGCGGATGTGACTACCATTTAACCTTTCAATTCACAGGGGGCACTTTATAAAAAATATATTTTTTACGTTAATCGAAAGCACTTTGCATTTAAAAGTTTACCGCTTGAATTCAATGTTGCCACATTATTGCTTTGCTTTTAAACAGCAAAAAGCCATTAAAAAGCTGACGATTACTTATTGATCAACAAGGTCTATATTATACCTGGACCGACGATGTCTATACAAAGTCACATTTATATTTTTCAGACTAACGCACTGTAGCCATTTATCGTGTCGCTAAATAACGAGTATCAGTTGTTCCATACATTGTCTTCTTCTCGCTCACAGGATTTTTTATTTTATTTAATGTTTATTGCACATAAGAAAACTTAACGTAAAAAAGGCGGACTTATTGCCATAAGGTATTCTCTACCAATCTATCTTAGGGCAAAACAGATAAGATTGTAAGCGGTGCGTCTAATGAAAGTAATAACGAAATATTTCTATTAACCTATTTATTTAATATATATATTTAAAAAATATATAGCTAACTTATATATAAAATATATAAGTTAGCTACATAAAATATATAGATATTAGACTAATACACATATATGTAATAATATTCATACATACAAATACTTATAATCAGACCTAGGAATCGATGGGGCAAAACTTATTGACAGGTAGGGAGTTCCCATATCGATAAACTTAAGTATCGATATTTGTTCTACATATTAGTGACCTCTTTGTCCTAGCGTTTATCCCGGCTTCTTCTATGAATTGGCGTAGACACTAGTTTTTACGAAAGCGACTGCCATCAGACCTTCCAACCCAGAGGGGAAACTAGGCCCTTTTTGGAATTAGGTCCGATTTCCTTACGATGTTTTCCTTAACCGAAAAGCGACTGGTAAATATCAAATGATATTCCGTACATAAGTTCCGAAAACTCAGTGGTACGAGCCGGGGTTTGAACCCGAGACCTCCGGATTGAAAGTCGGACGTCTTACCGCAAGGCTACCAGCGCTTCAACGCTACATATTAGTGACCATTCCAGGATTTTTTTGTCAAAATATGATTTTATAAAAAAATATAAATAAAATAAAATAATAAGTGTAACTTATCTTTACCTAATTATATGAAAAGGGTTTGATAAAGATATAATATTTTATTTATTTAAACTTTATTGCACAAAAGAAACAACTTAAAGTACAAAAGGCGGACTTAATGCCATAGGGCATTCTCTACCAGTCATTATTAACTTAGCCAGTTAATATTAACTATTTCATAGTACGATGGCATTTATTACCTAGAGATAATTTAAAATATGCTTTGTTAGAACATTATACTCGTCTTCAGAACAATACTTACAAATAATACATACAATGCTGGGGGTGATCACTAGTATATGGTAAAAAGCATCGATAATTGAGTTTATCGATATGGGAACTCCTTACTTGTCATAAAATTTTGCCCCATCGATTCCTAGGCCGGCTTATAATTTTATATCGCCAAGAAATGCACTTTTGGAGAAGATTATGAAAATTTTACTTTTAACTACCAGCAAAAAAAGCTGGCTCAGATTTTTTTAAAAACGTAGCTGGACGGAGTTTCCTAATTTCAGTGGGAAGACTATTCCAGAGACGAGCCACCTGAACACCAAACGATTTAGAGCAGGGATGTCACGAATAACGTTATTCTCACATTCGCGAATGCGAATGTCCGAATGCGAATGCGAATACGAATGTTGCGGAGTAGATTCAAAAAAAGTTACTCTTGCTTATCATTGTTATGCTTCCATAGTTCATAAATACAGAACATGATAATTGATATGTGATGGAGTCCTATATTATTGATCAAAAAGAGACAAGTGATAACGTCGTTTTCACTTCCTGTGTACAAGCATATGACCATCGGCCGGGTCAGTGCGGTCAAAATAGGATGCGTTCTGCCCACATTCGCATTCGGAAAATATTCGCATCATTTCATGCGAATGCGAATATTGATACGAATGTAAAAAATGATGCGAATATTCGCATTATACGAATGCGAATGCGAATATTCATGACATTTTAGGGATGAAACCAGTACGATGAATGCGAATAGAAAGGGTTAGATTACCCGAGGAGCGCAATTGATGATTGCTTGGTTTACCGCGGTAAATCCAGGGGCTACGCGTATTCGTTCTAACACTTTTCGTTCGGCAAATCTCAACTTCTTTTCGATAGATGGCGCTGCAGCACCCAACTGGTTAGTCAGAATTGTGAAAAAACGCGATTTTGTATTTATATTACATGTCAGTCCACGTATTATATTGGTCCTTGTTAATCACTATTAAAACAGTCACATTTCACTCGCTCAACTTATTTCGAATGCTTTGTGTGTAGCTTTCAATAGTTTTAATTAAAGTGAGCTCTCCTGAAACGTAATGAAACTTTAGGTCGTGACGAAACTTGGAATTGTCGTTAATATGCTCGTAGTCAGTGGAATATCTGTTAGGAGCAATCTTCGTTTAGTCCACAAGACATTTTTATATACCATGTCGGCGGCAAACAAGGATACAGCCCGCCTGATGGTAATCGGTTACCGCCTATGGATGCCGGTAACTGCAGGGGTGTTGAGTTGCTATCTGCTTTTTAGTAACTAGCTTCTGCCCTCGACTTAGTTTGCGTAGAATTAATACTCGGCATAAGGAATAGGCTAGATGAATTTTTTTCATGCGAGGTATCATTCGATTCGTTTTGTTGTGAGGATCAAATGTCTATATGGGGCCAATTGCCTTAAATCAACATAAAAGACAGAAAAGAGACTTAAGTCTGTGATTTGCTTTTGTTTCTCAAAACGCTTCTAACAAAATGATTTAAGCCGTGACGTCATGGCTTCATAGATGCCCTGTTTAAAGTATGGAAAAATTATGAAATTGCTATTTTTACAGTGAAATATTGCGTTTATGTATATGGTTGCCATACAATTTATTTCACAGTAAAATGTTAGAAATCGAATGGTATCATTGGTTTTTTTTAATTTTGTACTTTCAAAATTCGAAAAAAAATGAAATTTTGAAGCCTGATATCTTTGCACCATTTCAATAGATTTTTTTAATGTTTACTTTATTTGTATATTTTGATCATTTTGCATCATATCAACTAAATTTTATTGCCTAATTCAACATGTGTCATCATCCCTATTGATAACAAGCATCAATAATATTAAATAAAAACATTATACAGGGTATAACAAAAATACTGGTGATCGTTTAAGGGCATAGTTACTATCGTATTGCAAGTAAAAAAAAGTAGGAGAAACATTTTTATGGCGCGAATATTTTTTATGTATGGGACACGTCGTTCCAGACGGCCAACCCTCCATACAAAACCAATTTTTTTGCGATTTTTTTCTTCTTACATTTTCTAAATTAGAATACATTACCAATTATGACCTTAAAAGGATCACCAGTATTTTTGTTACACCTTATATAAGGGAATATGTATTTTAAGCCCACAGTGACTACCATTCCTATAGTATTTTTCTCCACCTTTCATACCTTTGAGGTTATTTAATTTAAATAAAGAATGTCTCAAGATAACTAACTGATACTAGAAATAATGTATGATTTTTCCCGGAAACCGAATGTTATTATAAGCTCACTTGTAAGAGAGCAAAATACCGGTAAACAGACCTGCGTAACCCAGATGCTGCGGAAGAGTTCAAGATGTTATTTCCTCGGAGTTTACGGAAACGTTCAGAAAAGAACGTTGGCGATGGCGGACATTTTATTATCGCCAGACGTTACCAGAAGCATAGATAAGTAAGCTTAGACTCCTCGCTATATGCGTCGCACTTTTACATATTTGTAACTTTTCCTATCAAAAACATAATCATTTCAAAGAAAGAATTCGCAAGTATGTTAGACCATAAATATTTTATTCTCTTGGGGGGGGGGCTACATATTGCTCAAATCATGCCATGGTTTGAGCAATATATATAGCCCAAGGTGGTTGTGATGTGAACTTTAGTAACACAATATATAATAAATTCAAATATAATCTAGACATAGTAACTTGTCCAGACCAACCTGAATCTTATTGAGTTTATTTTAAAGACTGAAATTCCCAGAAGTAGTAAAAGAGGTTCCGTAACCGACACTAGTGAAATATGCCATCCGCGAAGTTCAAAAATCAAATTTTCGTTATCCATCTCTATCGGTCTTGCATATTCGAAAGAGAGTGATGCAAATAGACGATTCGACGAACGAAGTGGTTCGCGGTTATAGACCAGAGGGCCTACCGCGAAGTTCGAATCGAAATCAATATTTCGTTAGGTATCCATCTCTATCGGTCTTGCATATTCGAAAGAGAGTGATGCAAATAGACGATTTGACGAACGGAGTGGTTCGCGGTTATAGATCTAGTCCGTAACGCTCTCAGGAATAAAGCAACCACATTGTCAGGATTTCGACTGTGCTCAATCGATAACGGCAGGTACTGAGGATTTTTATACTGTGGTCTAAGTTTATGACTATAGCTATTTTTGATTAAATATACTAAACCAATGCGAATTTTTGGTTTTGTATTATGAAAAAAAAAAACTTTGTAGCAATGGCGTCCTCCCATTAAAATAAATTTTGTTTACACCTTAAAATATTAATAAAGAAATACTAAATTTCATAAAAAAGAAATGAAAGACAATAGCCTGGAAATAGTATAATAATAAATGTTGAAAATGAACGTACATTTTTGCGTGTATGCCATATGTGAGTAAGTGAGATTATAATAAATAAATAAAATAAAATAAATCGGCGACGGCATTTACAAACTTTGTCAGTAAGCCATTTATGAAGTTTGACGTAAAATTTTTTACATTTAGCCATTTTGTGAAGTAATTCATATAGTATGGATACACTGTAGGTAATACCAAAACTATATGGATTGCCTGCTTCGTCCGAAAAAAATGCTTTTTATTTTTATTTAATTTAATTTATATTTTACTTTGATCGAGCAACCATTGATAATGTATCTGGAGTCGCAACCGTGCCTAGACTAGATTCACTATAAAAAAAAACGCTTCAAAGATGATTATTTTCAAACAGAGAAAAACGCCAAAGAGCTTAATGTGTTGACGACGAGGGACCCTCTTGTTCCTCTAGCCGTCAAAACAGTGAATCCTCTTTTTTGTAAGGAGTCGGCAATGCGCATGCGATCTTTCTGGAGTCGCAGGTGTCCATGGGCTACAGTAGCTGCTTACCATCAAGGCCGTATGCTTGTTTGCTACCGTCGTGGCATAAGAAAACGCTGCCCGCTTGTATTTACACCAGTCATTGTCTGCCATCTAGGGCGCGTTATTTTGGTTCCTGCCCGTAATTACGGCTCGCCGGCTGCAGGGGGGTTGACGGCCTGAAAAATGTATGGGACGTGAGTGACAGGGGCTGGGTCTGGCGTTTACAAAACTTAACTGTATAAGATGAAGATTAGGGTAAATGGTGTGGGTTTGAATTGTTTGTATACCGCGTAAAAGCTAGTGCCTATGTCAATTCATGAGATGAGGTTGCCAAGCGGAACCCAGGCTCAATTGGGCGTGGTTAAAGCAGGGACAGACGCTAAGGGACTGTATATTTTTTTTTGAAATTCGTATTTACACGAATTAGGTATCATTTAGTATTTGCCAATCGCTTTCCGGTAAAGGAAATCATCGTAAGGAAACCGGATCTGATCGCCATTAGGCCGTCTCCCGTCTGGGTTGAAAGGTAAAACTAATCCATAGTCAGTTCATGGAATTATGTTGCGTAGCGGATCCCAGGTCCAAATTGAGCCGCGGTAACAAGCCGAAATAAACGTCAGGAGGATTATGATCTCGCCGGTTGCAAACAGGCACACACGTCTATCTAAAGATATATGCAACTCTAATGGTGGTGGGAGTACTCCACTTAACTTTCAATATACAAGAACGTTTAGTAAAGTCCCTAAGCTCAATTTACTTTTGAGTATCTTCACATATCTGTGCTGGTTTCTTTTCGCTTCCTTTTTAAAAAAGGCGCCGTTTATTTATTAAGTTTAAGGAGTACCAACAGCTAGAATTAACATAATAGAGACTTAGGTAACAATACAAAGCCAATTATAGGAACTCACAGATAGAAATTGACTAAATAATGTAACAAACTTTGCGCGCACTTTCACACTATGCTATCATGATTTAAACCCAAAAATAAAATAAAAATTACAAACTAATAATTGCATACAACTCAAAGCTTATCTAGTTTATAAAGCTGTTAAAAATCAATCTGGCCTGAAGTACTAGGGATCAAACTGGGTTGAAAAATAAATTCGCTAATTTTCGCCTCACTGAAGAAATGGAACTGTTAAACAGTTTAGAAGTATTAAAACGTTTTACATTTCCCTTGAGCACAAAATAATTCAAGATATGGACTCTGAATGAAGCGTAATTCAGACTAGCTTAGATAGGAATTCCTTAACAAACAAAGTCGATTGCTCGACTCCGGATCGCGAAATCCAATGCACGTACTGATGAAGTGGAAACTCGCATGCAGCATTTTATTCGATTCAGTGCTTTTACAACGATCCTGCTTGCTTTGCATTCTTGGTAACCCTGACAGCAAACTTATGAAACTATAGTTTAACCACGGTAAGTCGGTTCTGACTTTGCAAGTAACTCAGTTTGTAAGAGCCAGTATAAACGGCAATTTTTCGTTCAACGAATTGTTGCTGAAAAGTTCACGCAGACTCTAGGTGTATAGAAGATATATGTTGGAACTTGTGAGGTGATTTTTTTTATTGACACTGATAAAGACGTTACAAATCAAATACATTTTTTGATAAACTCATTCAAGCGGTCAGAGTCGTTCGTTTACTTATAACACGACTGGTCTGGGCTTTATCTAATTTTTTGGGTGACGGTAACATACACTGGTAGTATAAAAATACAGCAAGATTCTCTCTATACTTTGAGGAACTTCCTGGTCTAACTAAAATATTAAGATACACTATTGTGCGTTTTTCAAATTTTCCACCTTTAATGGAACGAAACTGACTGGTTTGATCATTATTGAAAGGTGATAGGCATAAAATAGTATAAACACACACAAAATTATCCCTTCGATTATATAAAAACACAAATGTTTATGGCCCCACGTTGGGCGCCCATTTAAGGAAACAATTTCTTTTAATCGCCCTTTCACTAAACACAAACCAAACGGCCATGAAAATGCAATCGTAATCAGGGTGACCGTCAATAATATTTCATGCTAAGTAGCAATGAAGAGGTGAGGCAATTTCCACGGTTATTTGCCGTAAGGTTCCGTGCTCGATGCTTCGTGACCGTCTATAGGCTCGTAACTAAGGGCTGACCTAGCGATAACAGCGGCTGGTTTAAGGGTTGAGAGGAAGGAGGTAGTAATTATGGTTTGATTTAAAAAAAGCGGATTGAAATATTCATTTTGTCGGTCTTTAAAACTTTAATAAACATAAAATTAAGGCTTTTAAGCGAGCCTTTTTTCATTTTCTACCAGAGTGAAATTTATAAAGCGGAATTCCAAATGAGTAATTATTTTATGACATTAATAGGCTGAGAAGACCCGATGACCTTCAAATTGACTTTACTTAAACAGTCATATAGCTATAACTACTTGTTTTGGAAAAGTAAAAAAAAAATATATATGTTAATATTCATTATAATTAGAAGAACTTGGTTAATTCCAATACACGATTGGACGAAATCGGCTCGATAGAAAATAATTCCAAACTTACATCTAAAATTAGCTCAAAACAATTGCACGTCTTTAGTTTCTTGGCTTATATGTCTGTAATTAAGGACAACATTCCACCACACTAATACTAAAAACTTCGTTGCCTTAAATTTCTCAATTAATGCATAGTTTTTTTTAAATTCATCATTATGCAAAATTTGCAATGAGCTCCCATACTAATCGTAACGCAGTGTTTCTCTTTCACTCGCGCTGAAAAAGATAGGGAGGGAATTTAGCTCTTATCATCCTCTTAAAGATCACGCTCCACGTTGGGTCCCAATGTAAAGGTTCATTTATGGGTCGATTATGACCTGGATATAAAATAATAAAATTTACGGTTCTTATCCGTCTTTTACGGTAACTGGTTTGATTGTGTTTAAAAAAAAACAATACTTTTTAACAAAATTGATATTAATGTCAACCCACAAGATGGACAGACGACCTTATAAATCTGCCGGAACCTGCCGGACCGATCTGCCGGAAGTAGTGAAAGAGGCCAAATGTTTACTGTTCGCCGACGATCTGAAATTGCTACTGGCAATTAAGGACGAGAGAGACTGCGAGCGTCTTCAGCGAGACATAGACAGAGTGGTGGAGTGGAGCCGGAGAAACAAGCTGCAGTTTAATGTGGACAAATGCGTCACTATTACATTCACCCGGGCCAAAACCCCACTCAACTACAACTATGTGGTAGCAGGAGAGCAGCTGGCAAGAGTGGACTCCGTAAAGGATCTGGGAGTATATGTCAGCAGTGACCTATCATTCAGGGCCCATATTGTTGGCATATGTAAAAAGGCATTTCAAATTCTAGGTTTCGTACTTAGGCAAGCTGCGGGCTTTACAAATAAAAAAGCAACCGTAGCTCTGTACAATGCCTTAGTAAGAAGCCAACTGGAATTCAATGCTGCGATATGGGCTCCTCATGAAGCTAAGTATAGCGTGATGATAGAAAGGATTCAAAATAAGTTCACGAGGTACGTATATTGGAAATTGTATGGAGTGTATCCTTTCTATCCGCTAATGTACCCTACACTTTTTGTGTTGGGTATGGTAGGGTATAACAAGTTGGAAACTCGCAGGGATCTAGCATTCGCATGCTACTTGCTTCGGGTTCTCCGTGGAAATATCCACAACCCGGACATCCTGCAAAGGTTACATTTCTGCGTTCCGAATAGGTACGCGGAACGGCGGCGACGGCCGTGGTTGCTGGCACAGCCGACCGGAAGTACTAACCTGCTTCGGAAGGCGCCCCTCAACCGCACCATCCATATTCTAAATCTGGTTGCCGACAAGACGGATCTATTTCACTGCCATATGTGTGATTTCATTAAAATTTGTGTATATATGTTGTGTTATAATACGTAATTAGGATTATTTACTTTAAGGCACTATTGTATTAGGATAACCTGTAAAGATAGTCGCTATTATTAAATAAATAAAATAAAATAAAATAAATAAAGATCGCCGGAAGACGCTGGATGCAAGTCGCTTCCGACCGATACTTATGGAGGTCCAAAGGGGAGGCCTATGTTCAGCAGTGGACGTCTTATGGCTGAGATGATGATGATATTAATGTAGTAAGATATTGATAAACCAGAACGTAGATTAGCCTTCACCATGATATAAGTACGAAGCTTCGATAATCGAAATAATTGATATATACACATAACGAAATTTTGAAATCAAAATTTCTAGCTATTATAAATCTAAAATTCACTTTTTCCTTGAAAGATATCCGCCATAGCCTCTGTTTTAAGTCAAAACCAATTCAGATGGAATTAAACTAATTTCCTAGCTAGCCCGATGGGGCATAAAAACCCAAGCGGCAGACGCAGACTTCTTTTTTTACAGGGAACTCACTTAAATATAATAAATGGCACATCTTTACGGTGAAGAAAAATATCGGAAAAGAAATTAAGCTTTCGTGAGACATATTAACACTATTATCACTGCATGTGGCTGTACTCACTTGTGTTTAGTCACTACGCGCGACATGTTTCGGAGAGCTTAGGTCTCCATTCTCAAGCACTAAGTGTGCTAGGCGAACCGATTCACGACCCGACGTTACGGCGCCGCGCCATCGACCCGATCGATCGAATGGAGACCTAAGCTCTCCGAAACATGTCGCGCGTAGTGACTAAACACAAGTGAGTACAGCAGCAGCAGTGATAATAGTATCGGAAAAGAATTTGCATCACCTGGATAAAATAGAAAAACCTGCCAAGTTCTTGTCGGAACACGTGTAATGGAGGGTACCGTATAATGTAAAAAGTTTGAATGAGACTCAAAATGGCTAAACCGATAATGTTCAGAACTATTTTCGTTAAAAGTATGTATTGAGACGTAGCTAAATCGTTCTTGGTCCTCCGGTTCAAAAGATGGAGGAGAACTAGGAGAAGGGAAGATATAATAACTTCCGAAAATTTTAATAAAATATATAAACGTAATAAATTCGGATTGAAGTTTCAGAATAGTCATGAACTGGCCAAAAGTTAAATAGCCAAAAAAATAGTTCAAATACTTAGTTATTTTTTGTCACTAGCTGTTATAAAAACAGTCGAATACCGTTCAAGTCAGAAGTCGTGTCGGAATGTTCGGGCTTCCACACGTTAAGCTTATTTACTTTTACCTTATATTTGCCTTAATTAAAAGTTTTCAGTCTCGGTATTTGTGTTCATTAAATAAACCCTGAGTTTTACTCAGGGTAAATATTTATTTAATACTTTTGCACCGACTTGGCGGTAGCAATAATAAATGAGAGCGCCTTAGTTGACGTAGAACTTGGTGTGGTCCCTACAATACCTCGAGTAGGTATTATATTATCGAAAAGTGTACATCAAATGTAACATGCTGGTTTATTGGATTCTCGGAAGAGTTCAAGTTTCAGGCAAGTCGGTGATGTTTTTAATTATTAATTTTTAGGCATCGTGGTATAGTTACTACTGATATGCCGAAGGAAATTTTCTTATCACATACTAAATTCCGGGAACCTCTCATAATTTTGTATGGGGATTGAAACTTTTCGTTTCTTAGATTTAAACTTTCTATATTTCGTATTTCAAATTTCCAGATCACAACTTGCAGAACATTAATCGTTAGCAGATGTTTCTGCTTAATACGTTACTTTTTTCCACGAATAACTGGGATAATAATAAACTTAGTTTCAAATTGTTGTTGTCGCAGTACGTGTGGCTCATATCACAAAATTCGTTTTAAATTTTCGTTGATATTCCTATATAAGTATAAGTAGTTACTTGGAGGAGCAGTTGTTCAAACACTTTCAGGAAACAAACAATTAATTGCAGTTTCTAGAGAGCACTGCCCACAACGTGTTTGAAATGAAAACGGTTCCAATAATGTTTGAATTGCTAGCTCAGTCTTGTATCAATGGTAGTGAATTTAATGGAAAACAAAGTAAGACATTACTTACTTACTTAAGTTGTTAATTTAATAATTTAACTGTTGTTATATACTTTGAGTGTTTGTTAACATTCATTTGTTTCCGTATAGGTAGCAATGTAATCACCTAAGCACCATTGATGGCTAAGGTAATCACGCAGGACCATATCAATAGAATAACAATATAAAGAAACGAATATATATATTATGGGTATGTGAGAGTCGAAAAGTCTATATCTGTCATTGCTACTAGTCTAAAAGGTCCACTTTTGGACTTTATTGCATTGTAATAAGGTCCAAAAGACGATACATCTCTTTGTAGTTGAAACTACCTTTTAGACTAGTAGCAATGTCAGTTATAACAGCGGCTGGTTTAATAGTTGAGAGGAAGGAGGTAGTATAATGGTCTGATTTAAAATTAGTTTAAAAGAGGATGAAAATATTCATTTAGTCGATATTAAAACTTGAATAAAAATAAAATGAAGGCTTTTAAGCGATCCATTTGTCATTTTCAACTAGAGTGAAATTTACAAAGCGGAATGCGAACATTAAATACCAGGCCCCACGTTGGGTCCCAACCTGAAGGTCCTTGAATTATGTCAATTATGACCCAGACATGAAATAATAAAATTTACAGTTATCGTCCGTCCTTTACCGTAAGTATTCGACTGTACCTACCTAGGTGGTTGTGTACACTCCACAGTGTAATACCACCAGTATGTATAGGCAATTAAATCACAACTAAATACTGGCAAACATTTTGAATTCTAACAAGGTGCGGTTGTAGAGCTGATAATAACAAAAGCTCGGCTAAACGGCACGAAGCTGACTCGGCATCCCATTATCACGTGTAATTAGAATTTAATTGAGTTTGTACTATGATTTACGAACTCGCTTCATGTTACGGTTTGTGGTTCAGTTTATTGTTTCGAACAGTCGCTGTAGCAAATTTATTAAGAAGCATTTTACATTCAAATATGGTAGGTAGGAGTATGTTAGCTGTATCTAAATATTAGAATCATTAATAAAATGAAAATACAATGAAAAGTTTTTATTTCAGGCAGTTAGTACCCATAATTAGTGCATACAAAAAGACATTGACACTGTAAAGGGTTGCTACTCATTTTAGAGCTAAAATAAAAGTAGTTTAATGCACATTAAGTGCCCAGTCATTTTTTATTCCGGTCTAAGTTAACAGAAATCCAGCGTTCAAACATTGGCCTCCTGACATCGTCAGAAACAGCCACCGGTATTTTGTTGCCAGAACAGCGTAGTCTCCTCCAAAATGAGACAACCCGGAACCTGGTTACCACGAAAAAATCTGGGACTCCGCGTCAGCGAACATGTCCGACGCGCTGCAGCACCGCGGGAGCCGCATAGGAGCCCGGAACGCGTAATTAAGGCGATTATCACACTGGCGATGGATCCGCATGCGGCGCCGGTGCGCGAGCGAGATAGCGCTATACACATGCAGAGCGCATGGAGAACGGATATTGAAATGAATCAGCTACCATAGCACAGACTTTACAGGCCAGTGATGTAATGGTACAAAAAAATATAGGTACTTAGTCTGTACGTACAGATTTTATTTAGGTACCCACTTGCATAGACGCTCGTTTGCTGCTCATAACCAAAAAGTATTGAAATTTAACTCCTTTTCAGATTAATACGTATGTTTTCTTCATTTTAACATGTTTTTACGTAGACAGATTTTAACACATTTGTTAATTGATTTGACACTAGCCAGACAAGAATGCTTTTAGTGTTTCGACTTGGTATTATAATGAGTAACAGCAGAATAATTTATAAGTTCCTGGCAATTTCTGTGGCGAAACCCGCGTCATTCGGATTGCCGGGCCGGAAAAGAGTTTCCGGACAAGCAATCTGAAGAACGCGGGTTCGAATTCCGTGATTTTCCAGAGTTCTTCGCAGTTGACTTTTTCGTTGTAATGGACATCCGTTTCCAATTTGAAGCCATTTTTTGTTCCTTTTCATCCAGGTGAAGAGCTGGCATGCACTTTCATTCGTGCAAGCATTTCCTAGAACAATTATCTGCCGACGCTACTCGAATGTGCGACATTAATGGACCAATTTGGAACCATTTTCAAAAATTGCACCAATTACCGGCGTCGATTTTCTAAATGCTTTGTCCGTATTACTCACCTCTTTATATATGTTAAACTTTTAATACGAGAGTCTAGATTTTGCACGGATCACATGACCAGACGATGTGGTATAATGGTTTTATATAAAGTATAAACCAGAGGTCAATAGATAAGTAGATAAATAAGTACCTAAGTAAACAAGTTAGTCAAAAATAATTCCAAATGTAAGCAAACATGGCTGGCTGATAAAATATTATCACAAAAATTCGTTTTCACTTAAATATAAGCAATTCGACCATATGTTTTCTAAAAATGAATGTAAATAGCATGTTTAAGTACCTATATATTGCGATGGTAGGTAGGTACCATGGTTTATCAAGTGCATGATTGCGAAGCAATGGAGGTAACATGATTTCTTTACATTTATTTATTCTTCTATTGACCTCCGTTCATATATAATCCCATCACATCAATATTCCATTATAGTACTAGCGGTACGCCTTAAACATGCTGCAAATGGTGTTAAAAGCATGAAAATTGGAACGATTGATCTTTAGGCCAAATTAATCGATTTGGCCCGAAGCAGTAAAAAAAAAAAAAAAAACAGAGTGCAGTTATGACGTCATCTTTTTTTTGTATGGAAAAAAAATAAATTTTGTTCTGAAACCTATCGTGTGTGGTATCAAATGAAAGGGCTTTTTGAGCCTATTCTAAAAATATATCATATCATTATATTTATGTCACTTGTTTCAAATGAAAATAAAAATAATTTTCAAAACATACCAAGTTTGGGCTCCTACAAATACGATACGGTTGAATATTTTTTTGTAAAACATACCTTAAATGATACCTGATATCCTCATTTCAAACCCCAAGAAAGCAATTTTGAAAATAATTTCACTAAGTATTTTTTTTTTAATTTTTCATTATTACGAATGTGGGATCTAATAATTCTCGGAGTAATGAAACTCTGTTTACACGTTCTTTTGATATAACGTGATAGGTGAGCTCGAGGAACCCGGGTTGCACATATCAGGATTTTTCTTACTTAAAGCGAATTAAGTTTATCCCATTTTTTGCGAACTTGAGGGTGGGTAAAGTAATATCGAGTTTTACCCAACATTGCTCAAGTCGATTTGCGCTTAAATAATGCGATTATAGTATTGAAACAAGAATTACAGCAAATCTCTAGGATAATCCTATCATTCCCTTTAAATAGTTCAGCGATAAGTACGTGAACTTTTGTACAAATTAGGTGGGCAATGATAGGTACGCGTTTTTGATCTTTACGGTACAAGGTGCATACAAGCATTCCAAAGTACAAGGGTTGTCTCATTTGACTTAATTTTTTTAATTTAGTCATGTTTTTATTTTTCAGGCATTAGTATGTATATTAAACAAAACATAATTAAATGAGTTATATTTCATTATTTATAATAGAAACAAATCATAACGAACCTATCTTAGTAATGTTTACAAATAAATCGGCAGACCAAAGAAAATTATGTATATATTGAATACTATGGTTTCACATTAACAATTACATTAAAAAAATAAAGAAACAGTTCCAAAACGTCATATATATATTTCAAAAACAATAATCACCTTTTTTTGTGCCGAGTGGTTAATACAAAAAGCCGATAGCCCTAAGATTTTTTTTTGTCTTGGGCAAAGTTGGCCATCACTAGTTGTTACATTACAACGTAACATTGCCCACATCAAGACTTCTTCATTCATTATCCTTTTGAAATCGAATTACGATATAAACAATCTAGAGTAATGGCAACTGTCACAATACTCTAAAATGAAAATGCTGAAGCAAAAAGGTATAGGGAAACAATTGCATAAGAAAAGCCTTTTAACTGTACATAGTTCCCGTACATTGTTAAATTTGTTAAGGACCATTCATCTTTTGTTTCTTTTCCTCATTGTATGGAATCTAAAAGAGCACCCTCTACAATAAGGTTTCACTGGCTTTCCCCATTGCCTTATTATATACAGGTATAAGTATAAGTATAAGTATGGGTTTTACTCACCATGCTTTCCCATTTTGTGAGATTCACATCAACACTTGCCCGTACCAGAATACTATACTATGGGTTGGCTGGAAGAGATCCCTTTTAGGGATAAGCTCGCCTTTGTGCATATCTTTTTTATTTTTTATTTTACTGTTGTAATATTGTTAAACTTGTTTATGTGCAATAAAGTACATACATACATACATACTATAAAATTACGTAAATTAATGAATTTGTTCAAAATGTTGGGCAAAGTTTCGCCTGGGGGCAAAGTTGGAGGATATTACGGTACTCGTACTCGTATTGAGTAATACGACGCACTTGGTAAACATTAAAAATCAGAAAAAAATACTAAATGTAATTATTTTCAAAATTGCATTCTTGGGGTTAGATATGAGGATATTAGGTATCATTTGAGATATATTTTACAAAAAAATATTGCTTGGTGTCGTATCTCGAGGAGCCCAAACTTGGTATGTTTTGAAAATGTTTTTTATGTTTATTTCAAACATGTGACTGAAATGTAATGATGTGACATATTTTTGGAATTAGCTCAGAAAGCCCTTTCATTTGATAACACACACGATAGGTTTCAGAACAAAATTTTTTTTTTTCCATACAAAAAAAAGATGACGTCATAACTGCACTCTGTTTTTTTTTTTTTTTTACTGCTACGGGCCGAATCGATTCATTTGGCCTAAAGATCAATCGGTCCGATTTTTATGCTTTTAACACCATTTGCAGCATTATACTGAATTTCGGCGTGTACCGCTAGCACTATTAAAACTACAAATAATCACTTCAATTCATTTTCCTTTTTAATTTGGAACAAAAGAGGAAACGGATTTAAAACGGTCGAATTTTCGCGAAAATGCAGCAGTGATGGGCCGCGTGGCTGAAATGGCTTATTGAATACGCAATGTGCATTTTCTTTTGATCATTTAGTTTGAAATGACGATGGCGCAGGATGAGCTTATAGGGATTCGTTCTAAATATCGAACAAAATGACAAAACTAAACATATCTTCCAGACCTACTTTAAATACATTTCATAATCAGAATGTGATAGGTAAATAGGTACTTTATAAGCAATCTAAAGTAAAGTGAATTGCAAAATACCTGTTGAGTTTATATACGCGAAAGGGACTGATAAGTATTTATTGATCGAGACGTGAGAGATAAGTATTTATTGATCGGGACGTCGGTAGCAAATCTAGTCTGTTGTTTTTCTCCGACGGAACAGAGATGGTTTATTTAGGGTGAGTGTTTGTTTGTTTGTGTGTGTTTATTTTATTTTTGTATTAAACTGTTATACATCTAAAGCATCATTAAACTTGCGTGTCAGGGGGGGGGGGGCAATTGCCCCGTTGCCCCCCCCCCGGATCCGCCCTGGGCTAGTTAGATTTATTTAACTTTGTTTTAAAGATGTAGTGACCCTCATCACAAGCTTTTAATATTTCCCACTGCTGGGGGTAAGCATCATCCTCTTTAGAATTAGTTTTAAACTAGTAGTCCGCCTCGAACTGAGAACTCGCGATTTACTTGCAAACGAGTTGACCAATATAACAAAACCCTAAGGAGGATTTTTTTTCTCCTTCTAGCTCCATAAACACTTGATCGATCCTGCTCATTTACGAACTTACAAATTTTATGTATCTCTGCTGCAGCCCCAAGAAATTTTATAAAGATCAGAAAAACGTTACTAAAGTAATCGTCGGACAAACTATTGAAATCAAAAAGCCATCCAAATGCCGATACGTCCCAGTAGCCAGCTGACAGTTCGGTCTGGAGTTGTTTGTAAGAACTTACTTCGCTTACGCTCCGCGAGTTCGATAATGCTCACGCAAGTGCAGTGTGCTTTGGCGATTTAGCACACACTGATGTTTTCATTTAATTTGCAGATGTGGTGAATAAATAAATAAATATTTGGGGAATATTTTACACAAATCAACCTCGTCCTAAACTAAGCAAAGCTTGTATTATGGGTACTAGAATCAATACCAAATGATTTTCTATTTAAATTCAAGCAACTCATTGATTGCAACCAGGTTCAAGCCAAAACTTTGTTTTGGTAATCATAAGTTATACAGGTGAGTTACCACTTCCCAATGCTACTATATTTATTGAATAGTAATTGAATATGGAATACTAATAATAATACCATTAAATACCGTTTTATTAGGCAGGCGTCCGGTTCTTCATCCAATAGCCCATTAATCAGTCCATACTTTTCACCCAACAGCCTACAAAGCTCTTAAGCCCTGCCCCCCTGCATACAAAGTTTGTATGGCAGCGGGGGCCTTTTTCGTTGCAGCTGACCGTACATTTTAGACTCCATTAATTCTCAATAGTTCTTACACCATGACGGGTGCTGTCTCTGCGTGCGTCCCATGAAACGGGCAGGGGCAGCATCCGCTTAGTGTACCCCTCACTTTTCATTAAATTGTCGAAAGGGCCTCTGCGCGTTGGCTTCGGCTCCGCATACGCCTCCCAAAGGCCCGGAACACCATTGTTCCGTGGTCGGGAAAGACATACCATTAATACCTATCATCAAATATCCCAATTATCAACGTACATAATATTGCAACCCTAAATATTTTTAATTGCTTTACTCGTCGACAGGTTTCGAGTGTCCGTCAATATACCCGTTACCGGCCTGTTGCAGCGGCCGAGAACCAATTACTTGATGGCCTGAAATTACGTGGTTCCCAACCGCTTGTAATTATGTACGGCCACAAATCCTCCCAAAGGTTTGGTTTGATTGAATTCGTAGTTCAAAGTAGTGGTGGTCCGTAATTATAGTCTATTAGAGACTGACCACGATAAGTTTGCACATAATGTTCAGATCAAAAAAAAACAATGTAGGTAAATATGGGTTTAGAAGGTTTTCTTTTTGGACTTGACGACGTGGAAAATCATTAAGATTAAAAGCTATAATTTGAAATTTCACTATATGCCTCTCTTTGTAATATTTGAGGTTGTAAGAAAGAGAGGCAAACAGCGAAATTTAAACTTGTAGCGTTATAGAACGCGAACCTCATTGTAATTGTTCGCGGACCGTAATAGTGTGCCGATATAGCTCATGCATCGAGAGTAAGAGACACGTTTATGGCTTCTGTGCGCGAAAGAAAGAGATACAATGTTCTCTCGGAGTGAAATTTATGAACAAATAAAAGATATTATGCGAATTAGTTATGTTGTGAATAATTAAAATTCTGTAAATATTGAGAGTAATGAAAATACCATCTTTCTTTATTTTAACTTAGTCATATTGTTTTATATTGTATGGTGTACGTGGAAAATTGGACTTATGTTGTATGTTCTACATAAGCTAAGGAATAAAAGGACATTTTTGAATTGTTTCGACCTAGTGTGAGCTACTGATGAATGTTTCTATATTTAGTAACTATTTGACAGTGAAATAAATTGTATATTGCTCGTAAATTTGTATTTCCTATCTAGAAAATGTAAAAATAAACATAATCCAGCTCTTGTCAGATACTAGATTATCAAATCCATATTTCTGAAATTGAATTCTGTATTCACGTTACACTAGAGTGCTCGAAAACGTGTATTAGTTTTCAAAGCATCCCAAAATAAACCTTTTTGCCCATCGCCTGTTTGTGTGAGGTCAGCAGCAAACCCGGCCTGGCAGTGAATTACCTTCAGCAACAAGCTGTGACATGCTAATGGCTGCGTTTTGCGAAAGGCCAAATTGCCTGTTGTGACCTTAGCCAACATGGACGTCACTAAGGCTCATGTTCGGCTGTGTGCCTGTTTAGCATGTTACTATGGTTGTTGACTTTAGTCACCGCACCGCGAACGGTTCATTTAAAATACATCAATGGCCCATAGTTGTTAGTTGAAGGGTACACGGAAAGAACATGTCTAGTCACTTTGACAACATTTTGAGTTATAGCGGTTTTAAAGTTTGGAACGATTCAATTAACCATACTATTTTCATAACTAGATGGTTTTTATGACTTAAAAAGCGGATTTATGTTAAAAATTCCAGCTGTTACAAAAGTTGTTGCTAATACTTCATTGCAAGCTCTACATTTTGATACAAAAAACTCATTTTACGAAAAAAGGGACTAGACATGTTCTTTCCGTGTACCCTTCAGTTACATTAATGTCTTAAAACTATGTGTTAGTAAAACTAAATAACACAAAACAACACAGAACGGTACATCAACACAATCACCTAGTAGCGGTCATGACACAAGCGAAATGTCGCATAATAGGTGAGCCATATCGACCTGTCATGGTAGCCAGGGGGGTGATTTTTGAGATTCGAATACTCGAAAGTGACATTTACAACTCAGAATAAAACGATGGCATTATGATTTAAAAATAACAGCGACAGGAATTTAAAATCATGAGTATTTAAACTTTTAATTTCACGCGAAAATTGGCGGTTAGCTTTTGTGTGCGATGATTTTCGAGCTTAAACTTTTTGAATTCGGGCGCTCGACAGTCAAAAATTGGTCCCCAGGAAGGAGTTGGAGCTGTCCCGCACTCTGCAGAGCAACGAGGTCATTCTTTTGCGCGTTATGGCAAAGAAGTCATCCGTTCGAGCTACACAATATTTTATCAGGCACCGAATATGTAATAAGGAATACACCGTAAGGCTAGGTTCACACGGCAAAGTCCTGCACATTTTTCCACATATTCGATTTTAAAGTCGGGTGTTCACACGGTAGATTTCCATGCGTTCCGAGCAAGCATGACCACATTCGTTTATTCGATTTGCTTGACAAGTCCGGTGAGTATCCGTTTAAACTTATAAAGAATTTTTATTTTTTTGCAATACAAACGCCGTGTGAATGGTTCTAGGAACAAAGTATGTGCCACTAATTATCCGTTAAGACGTATACCTGCAAAAAAACGTGCAGGACAATGCCGTGTGAACGAGGACTAAGCTCAAAAAAATACCCCATAATAGTGTTGTTAGAACGACTCGTACGGCAGTTTTTAGGTCACTTTTATTATATTTTAGTCAGTGATACTGGCCGGTTACAAATTTTCAATAGCCTTGAATCTTGTTTGAGCTTAGACTATTCAACCAACCGGACCGGCCATGTCTGTCATTTTATATACAAAAAAAGTCTGCCGATTTTTGCGGGGGAGGGGAACGTCAAATGTATGCGAAACGTCAAAATAGCCGCGTCCATTAGATTGCTAACTCCATACATAGCATAACTACTAATTAAATAATAAGTCGTATGGGAGGTATGCTTAAACTCATTTATACTAAGTTTTAAGCACACTTAAATCGTAGTACGTATTAAGCTGTAATCTTTTGAATAATAACTTTTAGCAAAGCTCGCTTAAAACTTATTATATATACGCATTTAGTCATGTATGGAGAGAACACTCTAGGTACTTAATTCTCTTTGCCGCGTCAGATAAACGTCAGTCCATACAATGAGTATGACTGGTCATATATTTTCGGCAGAGGGGAACGCCTGTCAATGGCCGCTCCGGTTGGTTAAACGCTCTAAGTGTTTGAGACTGTACCTCGTACCTCTACTAACTCAATGTTATCAGGGTATGGGATCTACCAGGATTAGCTATAATATGATAGCAGAGAAAATAATCAGGTAATTGGACATACACAAATTTTATTTAGAATCATCAGTAACGCAAAGGACGAATTCATATTGGTATCTACATTTAAATGGAAATGAGCAGGCTCATATAACGTTTTTGAAGACCAAGGGTGAAAGAAAAACGATGACCTGGAAATGTTCAGCAAGGAAAATAATATGCAGGCAAGACCATAAGCAAGCTGCGAAGAAATTAGAAAAATGTCTTAGCAAATATCAACGGAAAGATCCGGGTCCTATTTGTTCAACCACCAGACAAATGATAATGAAACAGTTGGGGAGGTATCATAAAATCAAGCCACCCTCGTGGGTGCACGAAAAAAAAGGTATCTTCATTCAAGACAAATCCTCTACATCAAAACAATATTGTTTTGTATAGAACGAAAACAATTTGCCTAGATAGTGATCTATATTTAAGTAAAATGTCTTTATTGAAGTAAAATATATCTTGGGCTAAAGATATAAAATTAGTCCAAGACAATATTTACTTATGTTTAAACAATAATGTTTTAGCATTGGTATTCTTGGCTGAAGATATCCTTTTCCTAAAGATTCCGTGTGTGTACTTGTGTAGTTAAAACCTGTGAAAACTACCTCGGAATTCAAGGTAAAAAAATATATTCGTTAGACCTGTCTGATGTACTTATGTTATGTAATTTGAGTTAATATTTGAATGTACATCATGAATCATATTATGAGGTCTTTAGATGAATATTCAAAACACCGCAGTATTATCTCCATAACTCGATCGCGTCTGTACCTTAATCCGCCAAATGAACATAATTCTAATTTTGTTGGAAGCCTCTCATGTGTGGACTACACACGGTTGGGACAGGCATCTAAAATATTGTAATGAGGTTGGCAACTGTCAACGGTTTGTCCAGATGGCGCCAGCATAGCTGGTACCTGTCACTAGTATTGTTGTATGGGATTTGGCTTAAACACTAGCCCATCCAGATCAGAAAATTTCAAAAAAAAACAAGAATTTGACACAATTGATAGGACTGACAGGTACCAGCTATGCTGGCGCCATCTGTAAAAACTTTCGACCGGCCAACCCCATATGTATTGTATACACATTTCTGTATGTTTACGGGTTACATAGTACATCTTGGAAGTGTCAGATTTTTTTTCAAATCTATGCACGGAATATAATTTCGGCCCACCTGATGGTAAGCGGTTCCCGTAGCCTATACGCACTCATGTAGCTCCAGAGACGTATGTATGCGTGTTGCATGTTGTATATATTATAGAAATACATCATCTAACATCGCATAAAAAATCCATCGATGTTTTATAACAATTATTATGTAACTTTATCACAAATTCCCGCCCTCCCTCTTGTTCCGTTAGTCGTTAATACAATTAATCTTCCTTTTTGTAAAGGTTCGGCATCGCGTAGAGGCGTCTATAGGCTACGGTAGCTGCTTACCATCAGGTGGGCCGTAAGCTTGTTTGCCACCGTAGTTGTATAAAAAAATTTAAATCATAAGCTATAAATTATTGCCATGTTACCTACAGCATTATTTTGCTTTTTTTTAGATTAGATTTGTTTTATTTCACGAAAGACAATTACATTATAAATTTACATCAACAAGCAGGTATTGCGTTATTTTCAAAATTAAAGGAATTTCTATCATGATCGTCACATTAAAAATATAAAAATAGCAACAACATTACAATAATAATTATTAGTTTAGTATCTCCCAATAAGGATCGTCAAAATAAAATTTAAATGATGTTATCTTAATATTGTCTACGGTTGCCGCGATAGTTATTCATGAAATAAATAACTTTGAACGGATTATATCGCGTATACTGAATTTAAATTACATCCCGACGTTTCGAACACTTTACAGCGTTCGTGGTCACGGGTTGACGCTGTAAAGTGTTCGAAACATCGGGATGTAATTTAAATTCAGTATACGCGATATAATCCGTTCAAAGTTGTTTTATTTTATGTTATCTTGTTTCATAGATTTTATTACCTCTGTGTAGGATGTTTAACAAAGGTCATACTCTTATAGGGATTGCCCGGTGGACAGATCTGTCCGTGTATGGCGTTATTAGTTGTGTCCGCAGACAAATCCGTGTCCAAATCGCGCCATACACGGACGGATCTGTCCGCCGGGCATATCCGTCGGACAAATCTGGCGGACACATCTGTGCCTCTCTGCCATGGACCTCTCTGCCCGTGTGTACGACATTTTGCAACTCAATTCGCATTCCATGAGCGTCGTGTAAGGAACTCGTATTTGTCATTAAACACGTACCCGCATATCTGCCTGCTTACATACAAACAGTTGTCATACATGTATGTGTTTCATATGTAAATAATTTAAAACTTGTTTTTTTTTTTCTCTTTATTTTGGCACAAACAGTCATTATAAAAAATTACATACAGTGTGTTTCTGTAATAGGAGCAATAAATTAAAACATAGATTCTACTCCTCAAACTACAAAACTTTTGTTGATGATAGATTGTCTCTTTTTCATACAAACTAAATATTATTTTCAATGAACGTTAAAATCCGTCTAATTGACATTGCTTGTCACCCTACAGACATAGTCAATTTCGGAATACATTGCGTGTTCGAAAAAACTTTAAAGTGTCCTAAAAATCAAACCATACGTTATTTTTAAAAGTCGCTGAACAAACGTTTCCTGGTTTGAGGAGTAGAATCTTTGTTTTAATTTATTGCTCCTATTACAGAAACACACTGTATATGGCGTTACATTGGGTGTTGACAAAACAGTGCCGAAAAAGTTACAGTAATTATTGTTCAAATTTTGTTGCAACGGACCTGAATTTTTAAACATTACTATGGACCGGCCAACAGGGAAGTGACATATGTGATTTAAAGCATAATATGAATCGTAACTGTGTTCGTAACTGTGGTTACTTAACCGAAATGGTACCTTGTGCACAACAACAATACCTTCTTATTTATATTATTAATTATTAACCACGTCTGAGCAAACGTAGCGTGGGACGCCCTCTGGCCAGATGGCGGGACGACTTATGGCTCCTCCACATGATGGGCCATCATAGAGACGCAGCTATGCTTTAGAGGGAGATGATGATATTACGATCTCCTGTTGTATAGCTGCGTCCCTATGATGGCCCATCATGTAGAGGCAGCCTTACATAAGAGGGCCGGCAGCAGCTGAATACGTAAAGCAGCAGACCGGGCTCTGTGGCGTACCTTGGGAGAGGCCTATGTCTACCAGTGGACTGCAACGGGCTGATGATGATGAATTATTAACTACGCTCTCATGAATATGATGCATTAAGTAGACAAGTAAAAACCTTTTGATATTTAAGTGAAAATACTGAAAACTAATCGGTTTTAAAAATATACCTGCTCATTAACAACAATAACAGTCGTTATGAGTACTATCGGGTTCCGAATTGCATGGCTAATTTATCAATGAATTCATTCATAAATTAGTAATGCAATTCTGAACCCGAAGCTACATTTCAACTCAAGATCAAAACATTTGTGCCATAATAAAATCATTTAGAAATAAACTTTATTAACAACCATGGACTATTCAACCAACCGGACCGGCCATGTCTGTCATATTCTGTACAAAAAAAGACAGCCGTTTTTTGCGGGGGAGGGGAACATCAAATGTATGCGAAACGTCAAAATAGCCACGTCAGATAAACGTCAGTCCATACAATAGTATGGCCATTGGTCATATATTTTCGGCAGAGCAGTACGCCTGTCAATGGCCACTCCGGTTGGTTAAAAACTTAAAAGCTCTAAGTTAACAACCGACCATGTTGTATCTTTGACTTGAAAACGTCACATATATATCACATTATACAATAATTTGTATTTAAATTAATAGATATAATAAACTTTTGCCGGTTAAGCTTTGGTAGCTCAGATGATAGAGCGGTGTGTCGTCTAGTCGTTGAGATCTCGTATTCCTATGTTTTAAAATTCTACTTGAACATCACTCGCGGATTTTTTTACGATCCAAGAAATAAATCAGTGTGTTCGTCGGTTGCCAAGCAAAACGGGGATAAACCAATTTAGCTCATTGAAAACGCTTCGTTTCACCGCAAAGTATTTACAAATACGGGTATGTAAGTTTATTGCTTTCCAGTAACAGATATACACACTTGTTCCACAAACACATATGGCTTGCATAAATTGAACTTCGTTGTATACAGAGACTATAGAGATATAGACGACCACAGCCTAAGAACTTTTTGAAGCTCATGTCGATTGCGCCATCTATGTCAAAGCCCACTAAAGATACCGAATATGTAAGAGAAATGTCACCTGCACACATACTCCACCTAGTAACAAATAGCGTACTAGCAGTACACTGTAGCTACTACGTGGAGTAGCAGTGCAGGTGACATTTCTCTTACATATTCGGTATCTTTAGGGGGCTTTGACATAGATGGCGCAATCGACATGAGCTTCAAAAAGTTCTTAGACTGTGGTCGTCTATATCTCTATAGTCTCTGGTTGTATACTAGTATGTAGTTTCGACTAGAGATGCAACGGATAGTGGTTTGGCCGGATACCGGATACCGGATATTCGGCCTGACCCTCCGCCGAATATTCGGTATCCGGCCGCCGAATATTCGGCCAGCGGTACTATACCTACAATTTGAGTTTCGCAGGTGCGCGTCGTGCAGGTTTCGACCTGTGTCGTAGTGAACGTTCGCGCGGATACATTCCTAGGAATTCTAGGCAACAAAACGAATTTAATTTTCAGTACGAGTATCTTCTTTCAAAAGTACACACGCGCTCGCGTATTTTTGTGTAAAAAAATTTTTTGTATGACTAGTGGGCGACTCTGACTACATCCGGTATCCGGCCGGATAGTACGAAGATATCCGGTATCCGGCCGGATACTAAAATAAGGGCCGGATAGGCCGGATACCGGATAGTAACCGGATATTCGGTGCATCTCTAGTTTCGACATTCCCTTGAAGTATCGACAGTAAGTATTTGTGGAAAGTAGTCGTTACTTCGTCTACGTGAATTAGTGATCGAACCCCTTTTTAACCATTTGATGGATGATTTCAATCGGTTCATATTGGTTGAAACGTGAAGAGCTAAGAGACAAATTGACAGACGTAGTTACTTTCACATTTATAAAAGTGGTGGGTCGAAAAGGTCGCCAAGATTTAAAGGAATTACTATTTTATATTCCCGAGACATGTAGTCCAAAATGGATTGTTATGGCAAAGATCGAAGAAATATAGAACTTATACTTAAAGTTAAAAGCCCAGGTTATGCAACTACTCCAATATCGAGCATTTAGCCAGACCCTAAGGTCGCAGTTATACTGGTTCTCATCCCCTCGACTAGCTCCTACCTGATAGACAATAGCAATGCATATAGTCCGTACACCAGATAAGCTCACAGTTGAGAAAGTCGTAAAAGCCGTTTGAATTGTATGCAGTTATGCCTTTTGTCTAACAAGCTGGTAGTGTATTGACGGAGCGTGCAGTTGATGTTTGCGGAACAGCCTCATCCTCTTCCTGTGTGGACACGTATGAAATCACAGCTTAGATTTCTATGCATATACGTTGCTAGAGGTTTGTACATTAGTTTCTGCGTAAAACTTATAATAAACATACTCGTATCATATTAGAAGATGCCTCCGGAACGCAGGGTCATACTATCCACAAGTGGGTCAAGAGATGGACATCGGGGTAGAGCAAGACTAAGACATTATGGCAAGAGTGGGTTATGCACAGGAGGAGAGGCCTTTTCCCAGCAGTGGAATACTCTAACTTAAACTTTTTGGCTTAAAAACGTTTTAAGCCAAAAAGCTAGACTATACATACATATGTTTAAGTATGCATGCATAAAAAAATCTTGATTTCTAAATGTGAACACGCACCGCTGAGTTTTGTTGTAGCCGTAGACACCGTGAATACTTCCAAGCACTCATTTACGTGCCCGTTCAATTCTCCATCAACGGTTATGCTCTCCGAGTTTGGGATGCAGCAAATAATATCTCTGAGCCTCTTTTTTGAGGCCTCTTTCTCTGATTCCTGACAACCAACTTCTAAAGTACAAGGTGCTAATACGATAACGCCTTCTATCAACAACTTCACCCGAAGAAGTCGGTCGCTCAGTGTATCGAATTCAAGGAAGTCTTTTTCGACAGACAGACAGTACTACCGCCACGCCATTAATTCCCCGAAGGAGACTCAGTATAAATCAGCATATAATCCTGACCTGACGGGAGGAAGAATGAAAAGAAGAGAATTCCTGAAGGAAACCGCTAGAGCCTCGTTAGTATCACGGATATCGGTAGATATCTTCAGCCAAGAATACCAATGCGCAAATATTATTATTTAAACATAAGTAAATATTTTCTTGGACTAATTTTATATCTTTAGCCCAAGATATATTTTACTTCAAAAAGACATTTTACTTGAATAAAGATCACTTTCTAGGTAAATCCTTGTCGTTAATACAAAACAATATTGTTTTGACGAAGACGATTTGTCTTCGATGAAGAAGACATGAAAATACTCTTTTTCCGTAAATATACACTGAGAAAATGAAACAGCTAGAAATAAATAAGTTTTTGCTATTTACAACCGAGTGACTCGCTTCGCATGGTGCCTGCAAAGTTCGTTGCTAAAATCTAAGAAGTCAACTTGGCTAACATACGTATGTGAAACTATACCATTAAATTAGTTAAAAATAAATAAGAGAATCAGGTAAGGGTTATATTTACTAGGACACTTATTTGGATTTAAATGAGTGATTGGTAAAAATAACCAAGAATATTTAGCAATAATTGCTTGTTTGTCATTTGTCATTAACAAAGCTTTATTCCGTGTTTTAAATATGTCTTGGTTGTATGCAACCAAAAATATCTTAACCGAGCCAAATTGGTACTTTGCTAACACTCAATTTTTTCCGTGTAGTCCTGCAGGGTGCACCATGGGTAGGTGAGTTTGATGGCTTGGGTCCATAAGATATTATTTGGTACCCTTACACTCAAATCGATTGATATCATATAAAAATGTAACCCTAACCTATTGACGGGTGAACTGAAAGAGTTCCAACTAACACGCAACGTTAATACAGCTTTGTGTTACGTTGACACGGGATTTTGCTTGTTTTTGAATTTGTTCCCATTCAGAGTTGTAGGTTTTTCACCGAACTAACAAGCTGGTTTTGAATGGAAAATGAAGTGTTTGTTGACATCGACAGTGCAGGGAAGTTTTAACTGACGGTTGAAGGGAAACAAAAAAGCCGTAGGTGAGCCGTTGTTTGTCTGTAAAAAATTCAGGCTGTCTATTTTTATAAAGTAAGTAAGCTTTGTAAGTAAATTGACCAAAATCAAGTGAGTGACCCACTATAAATATATATAAAATAAATCTACTTTTTATCAGTTTTTAGGGCTCAGTAACTCTACCTACTTACTTAAAAAACGGAACGCTTACTAGAATCTCCTTGTTACTTGTGATTGTTAAAAGTGTGTTCAAAAAATCAATGATTTGATAGTATATGATTTATGACTATAAACTAGTCAGTATCATATATAGACAGACCTCTGAAAACAATTTTCTCTTCTCTCATTTGGGCCTTTTTAATTCTACTAACTAAGTGCAGATAACACAATTTTAGGCTAACCACATATGTCCACCAACCACCACCACCAGTGACAGTGACATTATCGTGCATTGCACATTAAAAATTGCGTCACTGGTTTGCAGAGTACCGACTAAATGCAAAAATGATGAAAACACGACCTTATTACAACTATAGCAAGTTTACTTATGACTGTTATGACCTAACATCATTTTCTTACAATTTTTTACAAATAAAGCTTCAATAAAATCATCCCTATTCGTGATCTTGTAAATACTGGGACGCTTATTCCGATTTTAAAAATCAGATAAAAATATCTTGGTCTCACTCGTTTTATAATGACGTACTTTTAATTTTTTTATATATAATGGCTTTCTCCCTTTATCTAAAGCAATGGGAATTTTGCCAATGTCACTTGCGTTAATCTCACTTTTAATAAAAAATAGGCAACGTTGTTCGGTAGAGGCTTTGTTATTTGTAAAGTGATAGCAATTCTGTACAAACACGTGGCGGCCAGCCAGGATAACCGTCCGTCTAAATAAAGAGTGGCTACACGCGTTATGAGACTAATTCTTCATAAGCTGCACACTTGTTTATAGATCACCACACAATAAGCTATCAATATTATACACTGAACTACTATAATGAGCAAAAAACAAAAAAAACGACTCCCAAAACGTCCGCGCTACCCTGCGTCTCGGACGGAAATCCTTATAATGAGTTAAGAGGAAGATACTGTGATGGATATAATTTTTCTTATGAATTGAGTACTATACCCCTCCTAAACTCAATTGGATTTTTTTGACTTCAATGGAAAACGCCCGCCGTCATTACAATACTGGAATAACCATAACCTATACGAATGACCCCGAAATTAGTGACAACTTGGTTCGTTAAGGCGGAGAACAAATGCAACGAAAATAACAATGTCTCCTTCAAAGTATACATTGAGTAAAAGTAAAAAAGAACATTGCTATAAGCCCAATAATTAATAATCGTAGGTCCATTTTCTAAGAATTGTATTGTGTTCAGCCAAAATTCATGCAATTTCGAGGCTTGTCCCATAGTGAATAATTATTCAGTATGATCTACCTCTACAGTACACATAAACCTCGCAGATAATGATAAAGGTTGAAAAAATACCCTGTATATTTTGCCTGTAATTGTGACTGTAGAGTCTCGCGATAAAAGTTTCCATTTGACCGGTACGAGTAACGAGTCCTTCTTTGGGCTGAATGAAGCGGCTCTTTCTGTATTCATACGATCCGACGTGGTCTGGTATGGCTCAAGCGATAGAAAATATGAAGGTATGAAATGTTCAACAGCTATAGGAAATATGAAGGTATGAAATGTTTATCAGCCATAGGAAATATGAAGTTATGATATGTACATCAGCTATTGGAAATATGAAGGTATGAAATGTTCATCAGCCATAGGAAATATGAAGGTATCAAATGTTCATTATGCTGGGAAAAAAGATGATTAACTTTTTATGTGTAATAAAAGTGAGCTTCGCCATTGTGGTTGACAACATAATGTGGTGTGATGGTACGTAAAATAAAATGTATACTAGTCTAAATCCAATTAAGAACATGCGTGAAAAATATTACACCCAAGTTGTTACACCCGCTCCCAGATCAGGTGGCGCAAAAAAAAATGGTGTCGTGTCAGAATGATAGGATTTAGTTTAGTGTGTAGTATACATACAAGCTAGTACTAAGGTTGCCTGACACACTTTTTCAAATGTCATTTCATTTCATTTCATTTCAATGTTTATATCCTGTGACTTGTAGTTAACTAACTCTTAGCTTTAGCTCGACCTAAAGATGAGCCGCGTATGAACAGAGTGTAATCTCACCGACACAGCAGCCGCAGCCACGCTCAAAGGTACAGTCGACGTCAAAAATATGTTTACACTTCTGGACCTTATTACAAAGGAGTAAGGTGCAAAAGTGTAAACATATTTTTACGTCGACCGTACAAAAACTGCACTCAAAACAATCCTTTTTACCTTTAGAATAAAGCAGATAATGCTCTGGCAAAGAGAGGCTATTAGCATGGCCGTTTTAAGACTTAACGTATGTTTTTACTGAATAAAGGTTTTTGTAGGATATCAAATGTACGCGGTTTTGATTGTGGTGGTTTGAAAGAGATAGCCCTGTGTGAAATGATAAGCGGTAATGAAATATTTATTTTACTGGCATATCTGGGTAGGTCATTGTTTTTAGCGACCATAATTGTTCCTTTGTCCCGATATGGTTCCGGTTTGGAAATTTATAAATATTATTTTTATAGGAAACAAGTGTTCAAAATCTATTAATTATCATTGCACAGTTTCCATGCCATAAATATTATGTAGCCGTGATGAGAATATTACTAGAATTGACTTCGCCACACACTTAGGACCTAAAAAGAAAATGGATTGACAGCTCTTTCAATCGTATTATAGAGCGGTTTGATAATAAATAAATATAGACGGTTGAAATGGACAGATAATTAATTACGTGCGGGTATTCTTATAGCCGCTATAGCAAAATATTATAAAATGAAATGTAGTGGCCTCAACATATTTTTAAAATAATTAAAAGTAGTGTTTAAATTGGGTGAAAGGTAACCATTTCTCTCGACCGAATATCTCACCGGAAAGGAATGCCTTTCATTCCTCAGTTAACATTGTCTTCTTCGTAGCGGAACGATAAATCACATTTAAATTCAAAATGCATCGAGTACCTATAAAACCAATCGTTCTTCAAATAACCTATATATTTTACATACCAGATTTAAAATTGATCTCTATTACTATATAGCAGACTCGCTTTTGCAACGATTGGCTTTTCTAAGATAAGAGATTTTGAAAGAAGCATATTATACTTGTACTCATACTTGTAGAATTCCGATAGCTTTCCAAGCAGCCCATCTCAATGCTGTATTCGTTAAAACTCCAACTTTATTCCAAGTGTATTAAGGTTGTTTTCGCATAACATATTGTAGGCGAGATACGAAATTGTAAAAGAAACTGTATTAGTGGGAGCCTGGGGCGTGCATCGAATATCACTGAGTGGATTCCCATGTCTTTAAATCGATTCATAAATAATAATAAATCCGATAACAAGCTCGATTCTGAATCCAATATGAGGTTTATTAAAACTTATGGGAATTATTACATTCCTATACAAACAAACAAACAAATAAACAAAGCATTTATTTGCAGAATAAGGGTAATTTTACATAATATGTTCGTGTAAATCATTGTTTCACAAATATATATCCGCCTAATATTATGTATCTACATTATTAAGCTACAAAGTTAGGTACAGTCGCCATCAGATATACCGGACCGGCCAAGGTGGTCACAAATATCTGAACGCCTCTATTGTCAAGGCGATAAAGTGCATGTTCAGATATTTTTAGGTACCGTGGCTGCTCCGATATATTTGATGGCGACTGAACAGGTTACCAGTGTATTTTGCTTACGCTAGGAATAACACCAAACCAGCTGTATTCAATAATTAGTACTCACAACACCCAACTAATACAATTACAATATTGTCTCAAATATTCTTGTAAATATTCAGACGACCTAAATATCATTATATTAATTACAAGGAATTAATCAGGCAGAGCTGCGAAATACGAAAACCTTTAAAGTGCCTTAACGTGATTTTCAGGTTTTATACTGCAGATATTTAGGTTCGATTTTTGGTGTTCCATTTTATGAAGCAAAATTTCATGAAATAAGAAACTTAAGGAAATGGCTTATGTGCCGTACCATTGTACATTGGGTGAGTAGGGTCAAACTGACATTCAAACCTCGATACCATTTTATTTTTACATATGAAAACTGAATGGTGTATAATAAATAATGATAATTTCATAGAAAAGATGATGTATTTCTGTTGCTGCTATAATAACAAATTATAAAAAAAACAGAATAAAATCAATTTTTAAGGGGGCTTTTTTATACAACGACGGTGGCAAACAAGCATACAGCACGCCTGCAACTCCAGAGGTGTCACATGCGCGTTGCCGACCCTTTAAAAACGGGGATTCACTGTGTTGAAGGCTAAAGAAACAAGAGAGGTCCCTCGTCGTCAACACACTGGGTCCTCTTTGAGCTCTTTGGCAACCTTACTCACCAGCAGGAACACAACACTATGAGTAGGGTCTAGTGCTATTTGGCTGTGGTTTTCTGTAAGGCTTACTTACTTCCCCAGTCGGGCTCTGCTCCAGATTTGAGCGAGATGATATTCGCTGTGCTGTGCCCTACCACACATAGCGAGATGACATTCGCAGTACCCATACCTCTCTTTTGGACGTAGTTTAAGGACATACCCCGGTCCCAACGGGGCTCCCTTACAACAGACAAATTTTTTTGCACTTTTTTAGGGTTCCGTTCCAAAATGGCAAAAACGGAACCCTTATAGTTTCACCATGTCCGTCCGTCCGTCCGCGGTCTAGCTCAGTGACCGTTAGCACTAGAAAGCTGAAATTTGGTTTGAATATGTGCATTAACCTAGCCGACGAAACGGTAGAATAAAAACGCGAAAAATATATTTTGTTAGGGTACCTCCCGTACACGTGAAGTGGGGGGCGAAATTTTTTTTCGTTCCAACCAAGTTGTGTGGGATATTGTTGGATAGGTCTTTAAAAAAGGATTAGGGTTTTCTAAAACAGTTTTTGGATAAAACTAATACTTTCGGAAATAATAGCTCCGAAAGTTTAAAACAGGGCGTCCCCCCCCGTCTAACTTTTGAATCGTGGGTCCTAAAATTTTAGAAAAAATCATGAAACTGAGGCATAATGAGTACCTTCAATGAAAACTATATTGAAATAAATCGGTTGAGCCGTTTTTGAGTTATCATTCAAAAACCCATAGTGAAAGGGCGTAAGTAAAAATGACGTAAGCGCCGCCAAATTTCCCGTAAGAAACGACCTTTTGAATTAATGGTCTCAGTTTACGGAACCCTACACTGAGCATGGCCCGACATGCTCTTGGCCGGTTTTTACATAATGGTATGGAACCCTTCGTGCGCAAGTCCGACTCGCACTTGGTCGGCTTTTTCATTTACTTTCTATCCTTCAAGTTCCTAACGTAGGTGGTTTAACTTTCTCGCGACTTACTACCAACTTATCCCTATGCAAAGTGGAAAGGAGTTCTTTTTTATAAACTTAGCAGAACTTGCCAAACTGTGGTTTTCATTGCCATTGCGAGTACGGGCGAGTGGAGTTATAGCCCGCCCGATTTATCTGGCGGATATACCCGGCGGGCAGATCCGTCCATGTAAGGCGCGAATTGGACACGGTATTGTCTGCGGACACATCTGAATAGCGCCATACAAGAACGGATATGTCTGCCGGGCAAATTCGGCGGGCTAATCTGTGCGTGTATCCCTAGCTATTGACATCCTTTCCGTCCTAGTATCGAAATATACTTTTTTTAATACAGTTGCTCAAAAAAGTGCTTTTCTTGTAGTGGTTTAGCGTGCGGAAAGTTTGATATCGCGCACTAGTGCTTTTTACTTTTCCAGCCAATCACAGCTAATGACAGTGACAGACAGCCAATTACAGCGCCGCACCGCACCGCGCGGATCGGATACATGTACTAAAGTAACCTCAAAGTGAATAATTGACAATTTTATAATTTTTTCGCAACTGTATTAAAAAACGTCGTTCGATACTCGTGCGTAAATGTCATTCTTCACTCGTCCGTACTCGTGAAGTAATGACATACTTTCCGCACTAATATCGAAATGTACTATTTCTAAACCGCGCAATCTCCATTTATATTATGACCCCGTATATGTATTATGATACCATGGAACTATATCACCCACTACTACCTGACTCTGGGTACCTGTACCTACAAAATAAGTAATAGTAGTGGTTCAGTGTCTAATCTCCGTTTTCACTGGTACAACGGTTTGGCAGATTTATGTGTGTGTATTGGTTGGTTGGTGGGTTGTTGGTTGGTTGGTTGGTTTGTTGGTTGGTCAGTGTCGGTCTAGAGGTCACATTTTTCATCCGATTTCGATGAAACTTGGCATGTACGTTCCTTGATTTATTTGCCAAAAATTGTCGAGCCATTTTTTTGATTGGAGGGAAAATGAGGGGGAAAAGGGGGGAAGTTTGCTGTCGCGTTATTTATGTTCTCCGAAGTCTACGGTTCACAGAACCACTAGTTTAATAGGTACCTGTTTAAGAAAGCAAAAAGCCTGGCCTACAGTCTACAGTGGGGAAGGCCCTCACCGGATCACGCTTAAATCTGTGCGTGCGCAATGCACTAAGTAGAGAAGGATGGCGGAAAACTATAAAAAATGCCGTACAACGACCTAAATGTCCACGACTACTCTGACAAGAGTATACGACTAAGAAGAAGACAGTCTATGGACGCCTGCAACTCCAGGCGGGCTAGCATATCTTACATTGTCGCCTGACACTTCATACTTCGTCGCGGTTGAAGTATGGAGAGTCGCGCAATAACGTAAGATGTGCTAGCCGTGCAGATATGTCCTATGCGCGTTGCCCAACCTTTTTTCCTTCTCTTTGAGCTTTGGTTTACTCACCAGCAGGAACACAACACTATGAGTACACTGAGAGAAAAAACAACCAGAATACACGTTCGTTCAACCAAACTCTCATTTTAAAATAGCGCCTACAAGCTCTTTGGTTAAAACTACAAGTTCGATTTTGTTAAGTTTAATTAGTTCATTCTACAAGTTACTTGTCATTTTAGTTTAAGTGTTATTTAAATCAACATGGCAAAAAACCAACATGGCACATATTGTTTTAAACATATATTTGGCTGATTCAATCCTAATCTTTTAACAAGTTTAACCTTGTTGTTCGTACAAATTCGACTTGTATTATCAATATTGGTGATCGATTCCGTTTACTAAAATACTTTAGTTTCAAACTGATAAACACGCAACAAGTCGAATTTGTTAGACTCACAAAGTAAATTTCTCTCAGTTTAGGATCTAGCGCTATCTGGCTTTGGTTTTCTGAAAGGTACTTCCACAGTCGGGCTCTGGCCTATAACCGCGAACCACTTCGTTCATCGAATCGTATATTTGCATCACTCTCTTTCGTATATACAAGAGAGACGGGGCCAACGTTTTGTCGATTTTGAATTTCGCGGTAGGCCTGTTACACTATAATTTTAAACAGTCTATTACTCAAGTTTATTTCTTTATTTCGAGGCAAGCAGCGACACCTAGGGGCGGCTGTCGGGAAGTTATCGATTGATAGAAGCGCCATCTTGTGGATTTTGTCAGAGCAATCTCAATGGAAAAGGCGTCTACAAACAATAATTAGAAATAAAAAATAGGGAGTTATTTTATCAAAATTTAGTGTTTTGTTGAATTTAGAAAATAAAAAATTAAATAGTCATTTATTTTGATCATCGTCGTTCATAATTATTTTGGTCTGACTTGTGGTTGTGAGATCTCTGAACGCAAGTTTGGTGAACGCATCAATAACTATGGAGGTTTGGCAAGTCATCTCATTCCCCGGACATACAGCGGTGAAAGAGGCCGAAATGTGAGCCTGCTCCTTATACGCAAATCCAGGGTGCGGCTTAGGTGTGGCACGCCTTCATAACCAGCCAAATACAACTAGTTCTCCATATGGGATAGTCAGTGTGAGTATAAATAAACTACATCTTCGCCTTGACAAGCTTAACCTCTAGCGAAATATTTTCTAATTATGAATGTCTTTGTCCCTGCAACAGACACGACGCTTCATCTACACCTCGTGGAACACCATGTGTTGGTAATCTCTCTAAGGAACCGGGTAAGTTGCATTGGTTTTTCTTTCACTCTCGGCGAGGTTTTAGGTTAGCTCGATGGAAGTCTATCAGTCGTAAAATGTGTTCTAGCAGGCATCTGCGCCTTTATGAGTCCCCTTGCATATTGGAAAACTCTCTGGAAGGGTCGTTGTAAACCTGTTTTGTCAGGAAACATTTTTGGTTAGTTCGACGTGGCATTACGGTGTGCACGTGTGAACACTTCGTTTGGGTAGAGTGTTAATATAGTTTTAATTTCACAGCAATATCGCCGGTCCTTGCCTTACGGCACGGAACCGACTTTTCTCCTCTTCAACTCTTCGGTGTCCACGTGGCGGTGTGACGTGGCGAGGTGGGACCCTCAGTCTCCAACGCGACGGGCGCGTTGAGGCACCAACTGGGTGCTCTGCGGGTCACCATCGCGACTTTTGGTGCTCTCTCCACGCCTGGGAGGCTGGAGGCCTTGCGTCGCTTGCGCCCCGCCCTTGGCGCTTCTTCTCTATCAGGTGCTATCCATTTAGTTTCTACTCTTTGCTCCACTAGTGTCTGTCAATAAGGAAAGCCTGCGCTATACAGTTAAATTACCTGGACAATTTTCATACTTATGCCACTCGCTGAATAGTGTGTAATTTAGTGTAGTACATGACGTGGCCATATACCATAACTTAGTTAAGTCACTTCTATAAAATTGTATTACTTGATACTATATGGTTCCGTAAACTTAAGAATACCTGCTGTGTAAGTTTTCTTTAAAACATTGAATAATATTAAGTTCAAACAAGTCACGTATCTTTTCTTTCTCTCTCTAATTTAAATCCTTGTCAATTCATAGGTTAAATTGACTGGCGCCCTGTATTACTTCTTTGCTTAAATTTAGAACCGTTGCTCATCCATAGAATTTTAGTCACGGACTGGCATAGTCGTGTAGTGTAGCATCTGACGAGTCAACCCACGACCCACCTTCAACATCTTCAAGTTCGAGTCTCAGTGTTACAGGCCACCTGCTCCAGATTTGAGCGAGATGACATTTGCTGAGCTGCGTCCTACCTTTTTGCGTCGACGGGTAAAAGAATTTCTAGGCCGAACGATGAACTCTCCGGCACTCGCTAAGCTATTGTAAAAATTCTTGTACCGTTCAGAAAGTTGATTGAATTGGTAACTACACAAAGTTGCGAACAAAGGAAGTGTAACTTCCGTTACCATTACCAACACTCAACGTTGAAGATAGGTGTACCTAAATTTTTTGCTGTATCATCATCATCATCATCTCAGCCATAAGACGTCCACTGCTGAACATAGGCCTCCCCTTTGGACCTCCATAAGTACCGGTCGGAAACGACTTGCATCCAGCGTCTTCCGGCGACCTCCGCAATTGCTGTATAGCAATGAGGTTAAAATAATTATTTATTATAAAGGGGGCAAAGTTGATGTTTAACCTCTCATGCTTTTATTAAGACTCCAACCAGCGAAGGACTCGAAAATTGAGCCACGAGCGTAGCGAGTCGAGAGGTTGAACAAACTTTGCTGCCGAGTATTGCAACCTTTTTCAGCACATAACCACAGGAAAAATATAAGTTATAAAATATAAAACATCTAAGCGATACAAATTCTTTATATTATATAGTCATATTATAGCTCAATTGGCCCAAGCATACCGAGTGACATAGACCTATTGGTAGTGCCCTATGTCTATTCCCCTGAATCCAGTAGGTATTTCGATCTTTCATGAAGCTCGGCTTTCGACGTATGTAGGTACATTTCAAGTCTACATATTGCGTTATTTAAGTCACATTAGGCAGAAAATAGGCAGAAAAAATATGAAACCCGTAGACAAACTTAAATACTTATTTTAAAATAAAATACGCCGGTAGATAGAATACATTAAAATACCAAAATAAAACACGTAAAGAATACCATCCTGGAACAAAAGGGCGAGAACAAACCAACCGCAACGCTTGATGAAAGGACGTTTTCACGTTTTTATTTAAGTTTACTTACTTACGTACAGTCAGCAGCAAAGGTAGCTAAGCTGGTAGGGTGTTCAAAGTGATCTTCACGCGCTCTTATTCTCTTAACAATAAAGACGCGTCCAGCTCATTTTGAATACCCTACCCGCTTAGCTACTTTTGCTGCTTACTGTACTTAGGTACGCAAATAGGGGAAGTTGTCTGTTCCAGAGTTATGTTTTTGGTCGTTTGTGTAGTCTCGGCTCGGTAAACTTGGGTTTTACATTGTAATTAAAGAAACAATTTAGGCTTAATATGATTTCGCGTTCAAGAGATGACGAAATTGAGCGAAATTTAACAATGAAGAACAAAACAAGAAGGGGAATGCCATTCGATAATACAACCCATTTTCAAGAGGATACGTGACTTTACGTAAGTTCGGAATAAAATCAGTCAGAGCATTTATTTATTTGTGTATAAACATACTAAATTTATTTACACGCAATTAAGATAAATATTTGATTTCTTCATATATTTCATGGTACAGTCGACCAAAAATGTGGTCTACCACCCTACGGTTGAGGTTCGTTTGAACGTCATGAGACAACAAGGTCGTGCATGTATTAAACTCCGTTAGAAATGTCAACCTTAGTGATCGTTAGATTTCGCAGAAACTTTTGTCAAAACTGGTAGACCACTTTCTTGGTCGACTGTACGTCCAAAATCTCCTGTTATAAAGTACGTTTCATCTCTTTTTTTTGTGCACACAGAACATATCCTCTTACCGATGGTGTAATTTTTGTGAATTTAGGGATCATCTCAATAGCTTACACCTTCATATTAAACGTGTAAGAAAAACTGTAATATAATTTTAAACAAGACTCATTCCATATGAAAACGTCTGAAGGGGTGTGCTGGCTAATTTTAAATTATCTTGAAAAAAATCTGTAATATATTTTAGGCCATGAAATAACTATATCCATCGTATTTTTATTTTTCACATTTTTTTTTTACGATTGGCAGCCATTGGAAGTTTGATAAGGCGTCATATTCTTAGTTCTAAAAACTAGAAATGCTGCTTAAAACAAGCTTTTGCTAACAATAATATTTGTTTTACATTGCTTACTAACCACTGTTTCCGCAATGACTAAAAATATCTAATCACTATATTCCAGAACTTGATTTTAGGACATTGAAAATTTGCAAACATATACCAATTTTCGGAGTTTTCGGACTACAATTCTGACTTTCATATTAGGCCGACGACTTTTCTTTTATTCTGGTTTTTAGAACAATGCCATTTTTAACAACTGATATCTATTTAAAGCTTTTAAAATGTATTCTAGGTATAGAAAACACATATCGAAATTTCAAAAAAATTAAAACATGTTCACTTTGGACGCTGAAAAATGTAGGTTTCAGTGTGAATAACATTTTGGACTTACCATTAAATGGTAGATCATAAGCTTACATTTACATGGCATCTAGTTTTTATACCGGTTTTTTAACTATGTAAGAAGATATGATTTTTTTTAAACCGTAAATATTGCACAGTACTATTACTACGATTAAGTTGTTTATGTATGCTTATCTGCCAAAAAATAGTTGGTTTTGTATCATAAAGGTATTTCAATAAGTTTTTTCTATATAAGGAAGAGTTAACATTTGAAGTATAATACATACACATACCATGTTCATAGTTTTATTAAACACAACTGACTATTTTCGCAAGGAAAAGGTCAGGTATCAAATACAAGTAACTTTTTTTCATGAAGATTTTGGAATACAGGCTGACTGGAACTTTTTTGCCACTGCACATGGAAAAAGCCCATATGATGGTGCTGGAGGAACCATTAAAAGAATAATCCGAAAAGCTAGTTTGCAAAGAACAGCGGAAAGTCACATATTAACACCTCAAGCAATGTTCGGCTTTTGTAAGGAGCGGATACCTGGCATTACATTCTTTTTCGTGCCAAAAGCAGACGTCGAGGCTTCAGAATCGAGGTTGACAGGGAGATTTGAAAACTTACTTACGATTAAGAGTACTAGATCCTACCATCATTTCGAACGTCTGTCATCGGACACCTTAAAATCCCGTAAATATTCAACTGCACAGTCTTTTGAAGTTGTGACAATCAGAAGGCAGGTCTCCAAACGTAGAAGATAAATATTTTTTCTTAATATTGTGATGACTTTCATTTAATTAATTATAAAATAATATTTAGTTGCAGTTTTATTTATTCATGATCAGTTTTTGAAGTAGGGCAGATGCCCCGGTTGTGGCCACTGTGCCGGTTTTGGCCATTTTCAAATTAATCAAGGTATAGACAAATTTACAAGTCTATGGTTTATGGTTAATATAAGAGTAAAAAATGGCAGTACAGGTGGCACTGTCATCTGTCATGTTTAAGTTGTCATTCAGCTGTCAGGGGCCATAGAAAAAAGTGGCCAAAACTGGCTCTTGGACCCGTTTCTGACATTTTATTAAAGAAAAAAATAGATCTAATGTCAGAATCTTAACAGCGGAGACTCATATAAATAAAGTAATATATTTACACTGACTTAGTACAAAAAAAGTGTCATAATTCCTTATTAAAACATAATGACGGACGTCTGAATAGACATACTCTCTTTAAAGTGGCCAAAACCGGGGCATCTGCCCTATTTGAGTTATGCATACTTTACGTTTTGCAAAAAATCATATCTTCTTAACTAGCAAAAAAACCGCTATAAAATCTAGTAATTCTGCATATTTAAGAATATGATCTATCATTTGGTGCTACATTTAGAATTTTATTTACACTGAAACCTGGATTTTTCAGTGACCAAAATAAACACGTTTCGATTTTTTTGAAATTTACAATGTATTTTTTGTATATAACCTATAATATAATTTTGTATTTAAATGGATGAAAGTAGTTAAAATTGAAGTGGTCTAGAAGCTGTGATATAAATATTTGCCCTAGGTCTTATACATGAGTCAGAATTGCAACCCGAAAATCACAAAAATTTGTAAATTTTGTGACATTTTTAGTGACACGGTATTTTATGCTCTTCAAGTGTTTGAATGAAAAGTTAAAATGCATATCGGATACTTGTTGATTGGAGTGTTATATAAAATAAACACAAATATTAAACATAACTTCTGAACAAAGTTTTAGCATAATTTGTTGGAGTAGAAAAATGACACCACTTTAAACTTTGGATAGGTGCTGAGAAAAAGATAAGTAATTAAAAAAAATTACGACAACGGTTTTTGTGCATGAATATCTCACGGTACACCCTCATTTTTTTTTATTGAAATCTGTGACCACGCGGCAACAAAAATAATTAATTTCAGCCGTTTTCATATGGAATGACTCCAATAAAAGAACCGACTTCACTTAGGATCCGCTATTCCAAGAGGAAGTGGCCGAGTTGCTGTAAAAATAGTGAAATCACTATAGGTGTGCCTATAATAGTTGAAGAGTTCCCTCGATTTCTCCAGGATCCCATCATCAGACCCCAACTTGGTGACAATGGGACCATCTAGGGAATATACCCGTTCGATTAAAAAACATTTTGAAAATCGGTTCACGATTCACGGAGATATCGAGTAACATACATACCGTAAAGTCGGGGTACTTTGACCAAATTCGGGTTACTTTGCCCCATATAAAAATCGCATATAAATGGGTCTAATGAAAAAGATAAAAACGTAAATGGGTAGTTTTAATCAACCTCATGGCAATGTACCATTAATAAAATTCATTTATAAAACCTGAGGCCAGTAAAATTCAAAAGCCAAAGTTACCCCCCAGGGCTAAAGAACCCCGACTTTACGGTACAAAAATGATAAAAAAAATCAGTCGAATTGAGAACCTTCTTCTTTTTTTGAAGTCGCTTAAAAAAGCAATAACATTGCTATTTTTATAACAAGAGTATATTTAATTATTTATGAACTAAATAAACATAACTGAATTAGAACAAAGCTGCAAGAAAAAATCTTAAGTGTCACTCTGAAGTTACTGTAATCCAACGCTTATCATTCCAGCTGCTAGAATATTCTGCAAAAAAGTCTAATAGCCTCTAGTTTTAACCACAGTTAAAAGAGTATAGTAGGTAAATTTTAAAATGGTAGTATGATGATCATTTAATTTTTTACGTGGCCAAGGAATGCTACGAAGAAGTGCTACGCAATACAGTTTATGCTACATCTGCATGTATTGATTGTATAGAAAATCGTTCGTGTATTGTAGTTAGTTAGACAATGTAGAGGCGAAGGTATACTGGGTATCTGCATCTGCACCTGCTGTAAGTTAACCGTGATTTAATTTATGAAATATTTATCTCGTTCTTTTGCTAGGACATCTTGAGTATCATGATACGATATTTTACTTTTCTTTTTATTTATTTTTTAATTTAATTAATTCGATATCGATCTTCACAACGTTGGAATACAGCAAAAGCAGTTGTCTTGTAGTTATTTGAATTTGGAACCCTTTGCGCTTCTGGTACAAAGGTGCCCATACTGCTTCTAATATTTTAACTTTGGAACACCAAACACATTTTTAGACCTGTCTGCATTTTTTTTCTTAGTCAACAACCTTTTCGGGACAACCTTGTATTGCAATACGAGTTTAGTAAAATGCTGTTAAGTGGAACTGTATTAACCCCCATTCATTTGACAATAAAATCTCAACTGTAAATATGTGCGCTTAAATTTCATATCTTATTGCAAATCGAATGGGGATTAACACTATTTTTTATAAGAGCATCCTTGCTGCTATCAACTCTATTCACTTCATACGGCTACTGTACTCTCTTGTGCTTCACATGTGTAGTCACTATGTGGACATATTCGCCTAGCACTCTTAGTGCTTGAGGATGGAGACCTAAGCTCTTCGAAACATATCACGTCTAATTACTACAGCCGTATGAATTGAATATAGTGTTAGTATATCTCACGAAAAACGAATTAAATAGTTATCAACTTATTAACATGACTTTTGACCTATGCCATGATTTGCTTTCATACTTTTTTTGTTTGACTATACCGTGTCGCAGAAAATGTGATAAGTTCGGCCTTCATATTTCCCCAGAGCTCGGATCCCGTTACAGCCAGTAGCCAAAATCGTCCTTAAAGAAATCAAATCTTCAGACGGTGTCTGATATCTAGATATCATTTAATTCTCGACGGAACATTCCATTTGAATAACGTAGTGTTTTGTAGATTTTATTAGAAGCGACCCTCTGACCTACATAAAGTGAGTTTAATAGAAATATAGTACATTTCGATATTAGAGCGGAAAGTATGTCATTGAAGAATGACATTTACGCACGAGTATCGAACGACGTCTTTTAATACAGTTGCGAAAAAATTATAAAATTGTCAATTATTCACTTTGAGGTTACTTTAGTACATGTATCCGAACGCTCCGCGCGATGCGGTGCGGCGCTGTGATTGGCTGTCTGTCACTGTCATTAGCTATGATTGGCTGGAAAAGTAAAAAGCACTAGTGCGCGATATCAAACTTTCCGCACGCTAAACCACTACAAGAAAAGCACTTTTTTGAGCAACTGTATTAAAAAGAATATTTACACCTCCAATACTAGTTGTTTCTCCAACGCTCAGCCATATTTTGTGAGTTAATTACAGGTACTGCATAGTTGTTTATTACTATGACACTAAATCCGAACTCCTGCACGGCTAGCACATCTTACGTTGTTGCGCGACTTTCCATACTTCGTATGAAGTGACAGGCGATAACGTAACATATGCCAGCTCGCCGCAACATTTTTAATCATTAAATGTCGACTTTTTCTATTTGGAGGCCAATAAGTATGGCCTATTGGTCTCATAGAAAAAAGGGTTCAGTATCGACTTCTTAATCACCTCGTACAATATGGCAAAAAAATACTGTATTTATAAATGGTACTCTCTCGGGTATCGGGGATTGCGAGAAATTTTAACAGTGTATTCCTGATCAATTTAGTGTTCGGACAGATGGTGGCATTATAGCGCAGTGAGGACACTGGAGTAATTCGTAATAATTCGATCCAAAAATATTGCACTACTCAAATAAGAAATGAATGTTTTAGACTACAATAGTAGTTTATGTAACTGTTACGTAATAGGGGTCCTTAAAACACGAGTGCGGTTTTATGAAACGAACGAAGTGAGTTTCATAATAAGATCACACGAGTGTTTTAGGGCCTAATTACGTACAGTTGCATACACTGCTTTATCTACATACATATTATAAACCCGAAATGACGCGTTCTAAAACTGTTAAAATGGCTGCCATCTCACAGATTGCATCGCCATGGCCAACTCGATTGTGTCGGCGGGGTGCGTGCCGGCGGTCGGAGGATCGCGCGGCGCGGCTGTCGAGGAGCAGACCGGATTTTAATAATGATATCGAATTTTTGCTTATTATTTGATAATAATAACATCGTAACAGATAAGACGTTTTGTTCTAACTTCTAACAGAACAGTCTTTTTTTATGGTGGTCATAACGTGCGGTTTTTGAACGCATCATGGAGGGTTTATGATATGGGTGTAGATAAAATATTTAATAATTTGTCATCCAATCATAAAACGTAACTTAGGCAACTCTAGTGTCCTTACTGCTCTATAATGCTACCACTTTTCTGAACGCTGATCATAATTAGAAACTAAAATACCATATAAACTTTTCTGGAATTCGCATAGTTTCAGAGTTAATATCAATTAAATAAAAAAAAACATTTTTTTATTATTCAGTGCAAAACGCATTTTTGTAATAAGTACAACGACATGACACTCTTTTGTCCTTTTAAAGTCGGTTTTGTTAAAAAGATTTATTAATTTCTTATATACACATGTGAAAAGTGCTAAGTATAATATTTTCTAGAGCTACATTTAATAAAACGAACAAGCTTGCAACCGTGTTCAAGAAAACGTCACAGGGTGTTCCATTTGTCCGCGTCATGACGCGCGAGCATTATTTTTAAGACCAAGCGTAAGTTGGGTTTGAAAAATAGCACGGCAATAGCCTTAAAAAAGATATACATAAAAGGAATTTATTCTTCAATTTAGGCACATTACAATGCACTTATGAACGTCAGAGAGAAAAAAAGAAGCTACCACCGGTTCTAACCCTACACCTCTGACCCGAGAAGTATTACTTATGACCAGCAAGGAACTCGGCGGGACTTATTTTTTCAAAACAGTAATACATGGCTAACCCCACACTAGCGTCTTCCGAGCGTCGACGTCGCCCGAGCGCCCGCACAGCGGCAACACGGCGTCGACGCGACGTCGATTCGACGTCGCCCGAGCGTCGGCGTCTCACCAGAGTCGACGCGGCGTAATAAGCTATAATCATCTCTTTTTAGTAGCGGGGGACTAGCGTAAGAAAGAGATAGTATGGTTCTCTCTGTCTATGCTTGAAATAAAACAGTTAGTGGCCATACTATATATTTATGCAAGTATGCCACAATCTAAAGGCTGATTCTCTAATATTAATCAAAATTAATTATAATGCTTTATTTCATACAAAACACTTAAATAATCGAAATAAAACCTAAGTAAGTGTGTGGAGAGTTATATAGTAATAACTATTCAAAACCATTTTTGGATTACCTGTACTAAAATATTTTTTGAATACCCTGCAAAAATGTGATTATGTTACCACTTTCGAGCAGCTTAAAGTAATACGAAAAGATTTTTTATCAAATGGAACTCCGCTGAGGTAATTCAGAGTCATAACTCAGCGAACACATTCGCGAACGGCAAATTGAAGTCAATTGGACGTAATGAAAAATCGCGTCAATAAATGTCTTAAGTTAAATTGGAGAGGAAATTTGGAGCGTAGGTACAGTTGGAATCACGTAAGTAACTTCGTTTGTCGGCTGATTTTATCAGCGTATGGGGGTTAACCTGGATAGCGAGAGTGGGTTATGGCTTTTATGATGTGCTGAATGTTACAAATACAAGTTTTTTTTGGATTCTATAAATGCTAAGGATTAATAATTGATAAAGATGAAGAATTAATAAAGAATAAGTACGTTTTTTTTTCGCATATCTCAGGTTTGTAAAGGTGGTAAAATAAGGAGTGGACTGTAGGTTTTAAGCTAGTTTACTATCTAAACCCAGAAGAATAAAAAATAAGTATTGTCGTTATCGATGGAAAAATCTGTAAATAGGTGAGTTTTTTTAAATCTATAATACCACATGTATGTATGCAAAGCATTGGTTTATGCAAAACAACAAAAATTAAGGTTTCAAAATTGGATACATTCGTTAATTAAATATTGGTTTGAATATTTGACTCAAAAAACTTGATATCAATGATTAAGAATGATTTTATTCAATGAAATAAATCTTGATAAAAATATGGAGTCCATTTCTGATTTTAAAATGAAAATTAATACTTTATGCTACATGAATGATGCTTAAAATTAATTGCTTTAATAAGCTTAAATTTCAATCAATTAGCAAAATACAGAAATAAACGGGTAAAATCAATGGGTTGTGCCTAATTAGGCTGGTAGCCGTGTTTCTAATACAAATTTTGCCTTTCTATCAAATGTTCTAGTTATTTTATTTTTCGATACTCTTTGTAGGCATTAAAGCTCTGTTCCCAGTTGTCAGTTTTCGAAATATGGCGGTTTATTTTTTTCACTTTTTATTTGTTTTCTTGAATTTAGTCTTTGCGATTTATTTGATTTAATCTATGTTAGCATTCCTTGGCCACGTAAAAATGATCATCATACTTCACCATTTTAAAATTGACCTACTAATCTCTCTTAACTGTGGTTGAAACTAGTGGCTATTAGATTTTTTTGCAGAATATTCTATCAGCTGGGCTACTACGCGTTGGATTACAGTAACTTCAGTGACATTTAAGCATTTTTCTTGCAGCTTTGTACAGTCGTCATCAAATATATCGGAGCGGTCAGGGTACACAAAAATATCTGAACCTGCACTTTACCGCCTTGATAATAGAGGCGTTGTTCACATATCTGTGACCACCTTGGCCGCTCCGATATATCTGATGGCAACTGTACTCCGCGTGTAATTTAGATGACCAAGGATAGGATCAATATCCAAATTAATGATAAACTCGTGATGTTCTGTCAGACATTGATATCTAAAATAGAATTTGGGCTATTACACCTTATAGACTAGGTGAAGGGTACACGGAAAGAACACGTCTAGTCCCTTTTTTCGTAAAATGAGATGTTTGTATCAAAATGTAGAGCTTGCAGTAAACTATTAGCAACAACTTCTGGAACAGCTGGAATTTTTAACATAAATCCACTTTTTATTCATAAAAACCATCTAGTTACGAAAATAGTATGGTTAATTGAATCGTTCCAAACTTTGAAACCGCTATAACTCAAAATGTTGTCAAAGTGAGTAGACATGTTCTTTCCGTGTACTCTTCAGGTACACAAGCCACCTCATCATTAAGCTTTTGTTACAGGGAGCACGAGGTCACCATAAGTGCCACGCATACGTGTCATTTTATCAACCGACTTCAAGATTTCGAACGAGGAGGTTATCAATTCGTTTCGGGATCTTTGTTTTTTTTTTACAAAAAAGAACCGACTTTACGAAAGTGGCCAAGTTGCTGTATAAAATAGTGAAATAACTACAGGTGTGGCTATAATAGTTGAAGAGTTCCCTCGATTTCTCCAGGATCCCATCATCAGATCTAGACTTGGTGAGAATGGGACCAACTATAAAGTATACTTAAACAAAAAAAGAATTTGCCGAATTGATACAGCCGTCTTCTAATAATCGGTACAACACACATGAAAAAAATTGCAAAAAGAAATAAAGATCCCGTCGAATTGTGAAACTCCTCTTTCGAAATCTTGAAGTTGGTTGAAAACGCTTATTTGCCAGTCGTATTCTATTACTCGAGGTCATATTTTAGTAGTGTCTCTTGAAATATACTTAAAGACAATGAAAATTGTTAATTTTGTAAGAAAATCTTTCTTTTCTTTGTAAAAAAAGTTCTTTGAGACTACTCAATGTTGAACTAGATCTTATTAAAAACGTAACTAAATAAACGAGGAATACTTCATTTAACTTACGATTTAGGTACAGCTTATATTGTATTGTAGTACGGGCAGGTTTCCGCAACTTGACGACTGGCGCCTATTTTACGTGTAGGTACAGCTTATAAAAAAACCGGCCAAGTGCGAGTCGGACTCGCGCACCGAGGGTTCCGTAAAAACCTAAAACAATTGCTATTTCTTATGATTGCGTGGACATGAAAGTTTCGTTTTGCTACAGCAAAAAGATATTATAGAGCTGAGTATATGATATGAATTTCAATTCAATACCTCTACGCGTTTACGAGGAAACAGGTAGTAAGTTTAAAATTAAAAAAAATATTTTAAGTACTATTTTACTAAAAATGTCTACTTTTCGTAATTTTTCCTTTGTCGTTGCTATATGAAGTTTCTTCGTGCCAAGTTTCAAGTTTCTGAGTTTACGGGAAGTACCCTTTAGGTTTTGAGTTTCTTGCGAGTAGGTACTCATCTCCAAAATATGCAACTTAAATTGCTATTTCTTTTGATTGCGTTTACATGAAAGTTTGTTTTTGCCACAGCTGAAAGGTATAATAGACCTGAGTATTTGATATGAATTTCAATTTAATACCTTTGCGCGTTTACGAAGAAGAAGGTAGTAAGTTTAAAATTTAAAATATATTTTTTTGTATGATTTTACAAAAAAAATCTACTTTTCGTAATTTTTCCTTTGTCTGTGCTACATGAAGTTTCTTCGTGCCAAGTTTCAAGTTTCTTAGTTTACGGGAAGTACCCTTTAGGTTTTGAGTTTCTTGCGAGTACTCAGTTTCAAAATATGCAACTTAAATTGCTATTTCTTTTGATTGCGTTGACATAAAAGTTTGGTTTTGCTACATCTGAAAGGTACTATAGTCCTGAGTATTTGACATTAATTTCAACTTAATAACTTCACGCGTTTACGAGGAAAAAGGTAGTAAGTTTAAAATTTTAAATATATATTTTTGTATGATTTTACTAAAAATGTCTACTTTTTATATTTATGACGTTGCTTCGTGCCAAATTTCAAGTTTCTGAGTTCATGGGAAGTACCCCGTAGGTTTTGCGAGTGCCGAAAACTCTAAAATTTGCAGCATAAACGACTGTATCTTTTGATTGCGTTGGCTTTTAAGTTTGATTTTTTCACAGCTTCAAGGGACAAAGACCTAAGTATTTGGTATAAATTTCAGCTTGATACCTCCACGCGTTCCTGAGAAAAATGGTCTTGACAGACAGACAGACAGACAGACAGACAGACAGACAGACAGACAGACAGACAGACAGACAGACAGACAGACAGACAGACAGACAGACAGACAGACATACAGACAGACAGACAGACAGACAGACAGACAGACAGACAGACAGACAGACAGACGGACAGACAGACAGACAGACAGACAGACAGACAGACAGACAGACAGACGGACAACAAAGTGATCCTATAAGGGTTCCGTTTTTTTTCCTTTTGAGGTACGGAACCCTAAAAACTTAAATAAAATGACTAAAGTTGCGTTTTTACTAAATATTATTTAATAAGATCCAACTGTACACTCGTACTTTCCTGAATTAGCTGTTTCAATATAAGTAAGTACTTAATTTAAATTACAAAGCTTTCACGATAGGCAGGCGTAGGTCTTTGTAATTTAACACTCATCATAAGTACTTTCGCCTAGACAACATGTAATTTATTGAAACGAAATGCTTTAGTCATTTCAGCAATTATGTTAGTATTTTGAAGTATTTTCTGAACTGATTTCCTCTAGCGGCCCACCATACAAGAAAATTTGGTAGTAAAATTTGAATCAAAAGCGTTAGAAAATAGAATTGAATTTCTTATGTTTCGAAATCGAACGAAACAAAACAAAAGCAACTCTGTACCAATTAGAATATAATCGAATTTTCATTGAAGATATTTTGTACTAAATTTAGCACTTTGAACCTCAGGAGGTTAATCATTTTGCAAAGGGAAATTCACGGATATTAGGAAAAAGTTTACACTTAGATATTTAAGTTAAATGTGCCATATGCAATCAACTAGTCATCAGTAGCGGAACGTTAAACATATTCTTCCCTAAGAATATGTTTAAGCCGGAGCTATTTTGGCTTTACTTTTCTTCAGGAGTCGTGGGAAAAGTAGTCAATTGGCTGAAAATTAGGCAAGCTGATGGGAATCTGGTTCTTTCGACGCTCCGCCACTGCTAGCCACGCACGGATTTTTCCATCGGATGTGTCTGCGGATTTGTATTTCAGACATGTCCGCCAAACAGATCAGGCGGAAAAACCCGAGCGTAGGTATATATGACTAGCTATTAAAAACGTGATATGAACACACTTAGGAGGTCAAAAATATTCGAATTTTAAAGAACATAAGTTTTATTTTTCAATCGATGTTACGGTTTAAAATAATCTACCACCGTCCTGTACTGAATAGTACAGGACGGTGGTAGATTACACTGGTGGTAGATTATACTCAGTAAATACTGAGTATAACCACTGAGACCGCGGCGCACTCAATCAGCCCGAACTCTGATTGCTCGAGTCGACTCAGGACATTGGCAGTTTGCGGCGCTGATTACGAATCATTCGAGATCAACCGGAAAGTGAGGTTTCGCGCCGTTCGAGGCTTAACAGGGTTGCCAGCTCTGAAATATTGGACTAAGAGCTGGCCACGTCAGATATGACACAATAGTGAGAGCAACAAAAGTCGTCTGGTTTGATTGCTGTAATTATTTCTAGATTCGGGCATCTGGCAGCTTTTAATGGGTTAGAGGTCAGAGTTACAGACTACCAAAATTTTTTAATTAGAAAATAATACTACCAAAATAGGTAAAAACTGCCGAAGTAGTCTGAATTATAGAGGACATGGCCTATATTTCACATTAGAACAAAAAAAAACAATGCATATTATTGCGGAAGCAGAAACAGTAGGCGACCAACTATGAATTACATTATACCTCGTTAGGTACTGATTTCCCCTAACAAAAACTTTTGGCAATGATATAATCTAATTATTTATATAATTTCTCATAATATTGCATCAAAACCAGAATTCAACTCTGTTTTCTTGAAGTGGTTTGCATTATTTGACCTCCACCACTTTACAGCTGCCAAATGTTCAGATCTATAAATAAGAAAAGTATAGCAAACTGAATAGAAGGGTTTCGTTGCTCCCATTATTGTGTCATATCTGACGTGGCTAGCTCTCCGTCTTTATGTTCCCCTATATGCCACTTCTTCATCCTAACGTTTATCCCGGTTTTGGGGTCCGCTTGACAACCTAATCCCATAAATTGGCGTAGACACTAGTTTTTACAATGACAATAATGTATAGTCTTAAGCAAGATTTACTGAAAATATGGCTCGTGAAGATTTGTAGCCCTCCAGTCTTAAATCGTAATAAGATTGTCAAAGAAACTGCTGCACGAGTCATTCTTGCGGCAGTATTGTGAGGCCGGCTAATTGTTGTATCCCTAGAATTATTTGATAGATGCCCATATAGTATAGTAAACTATGATGGTATGCAATACCTGCACTACAAATGGAGGAACTTGATATTCTGTAGCTGCAGCTAATTAATTACGACTGTAATTGGAGTGCATATCAACAAGTTGCTTGCTTTGACCTAATTTAAGAGTGAATGCATCTATAATGGAGACTTAGCTAAGCTAAGTTGGTGGAATTAAGGTATATAATTCGAAAATACCTCAAAACAAGTACAGCGACTAGATTTCCAGGGAAGTAAGAAGGACCTAGGACTACTAGAAGACGGACTTATGGTTGACTGGTAGAGAATGCCTTGAGGCATGAAGTCCGCCATTTGTACTTATTTTTTACTGTGCAATAAAGTTTAAATAAATAGGTAAATAACACGGACCTTTACACCCCCTTCCCTGTTAGCGGCGCCCCTATCCACCGGTACTTTTAGTAGGTATGCTGTGCAAGACACCTTTACCTAAAACTAGCTACCCAAAAACTCGGCTATAAACGAATTATTTCCTCTAAGTTTTCCTTCGTTGGGTGGGCTACCAGTACGCTACCAGTTTTGTGCTTAGATTAACTCACAAGAGCGATTTTATTTTTTAGGTAGAGTGTGTCTAGTCTTTCTATGTCTTTGATGTTGCGTTAGGTTAGATATTATATCATCATCATCATCATATCAGTCATAAAACGTCCACTGCTGAACATAGGCATCCCCTTTAAGCGGGGGTTTGCCATACGCGCCACGCTTGGGAGGCGGGTTGGCGCGCGCAGTTTTTTTTTGTTTATTGTTGTTTAGGCTTTCGGAAGATGCTGCTGCCCATCTCCGGGTATATTCTCTTAGCAGACTCCTACTGAAACCACGGGACGATATGGTGGAGGACAATTCTAAGGCCGGGCACCCCACGGCTGGATATTATATAGGTATATGTTAATAACACCAAGAAAAGATTATATCAGCTTTATTCTCTACCATAGTAAACTTGCGATTATGTCTCTAATAATTTTAAACAGAAAAGGACCGACTTCACTTAGGATCCGCTATTCCAAGAGGAAGTGGCCGAGTTCCTGTAAAAAATAGTGAAATCACTTTAGGTGTGCCTATAACAGTTGAAGAGTTCCCTCGATTTCTCGAGGATCCCATTATCAGACCCCGACTTGGTGACAATGGGTCCTTCAATGGGACCGGTGGTAGTTTCTTTTTCTCTCTGACGTTCATAAGTGCATTGTAATGTACCTGAATTGAAGAATAAATATCTTTTATCTTTTTTTTTTCTTTTAGGGGTTATACCCGTTCGTTCGAATTCGCGATTCTCGGAGATATCGAGTAACATACATACCTACAAAAAAAAACATTCAGTCGAGTTGAGAACCTCCTCATTTTTTGAAGTCGGTCAATTAAAATGACATAGTTTTTGTGATATTGTCTCTTGTATACGTCAAGTAAACAACCGTAAGCGCAAATATCTCGAACTGTGCCATTTTCTTTAAGGTCGAATTTGCTTATTATTATATTTAAAAGGTGGGTCACTTTTCTTTTAAACGCACGAACAGTCAAACAAATTGATTCTTAGGCTATTGTAGAACTTTACCAGAAGGATATTTTGTTTGTATGTCATTGAAATAATGATGTTTACCTTCCGTTACGACACGTGTTACAGTTCCAGGTTAATGGCACTAGAGTACTTGACCCCAGCATAATACTCGTAATACGAGGAAAGAAAAAATGACAACTAGGTATACTACCATACCGAGTAGTAAAATAGATTATTGTAACTGTGGCGTCTCCTCTGCTAGCTGTTCTAGCGTCGCGCCACAATTCCGATAGATGGCGACGTAGTGGCGACAAACTGTCAACTTCCATACTACGCTACCAACTTGTATCAAGCGTCCATATAAGGTCTACATCACGCTAACGAAGTTACGGATGTCAGTTTGTATATACATCATTTCCAACCACCTCTCAGTGGGACTTCGGTCCCCGAGAGATCTCTCTTATTGGTCACCTACTATCCTTCCTCTACATAACCGATACTACAACAATCTTGTCAGGTAAACGGGATATTTACGTTTACTATATCTCAAATTCAATAGAACTATTTAAACATTAATAGACGACGTTATAAAGGTCGCCGGAAGACGCTGGATGCAAGTCGCTTCCGACCGATACTTATGGAGGTCCAAAGGGGAGGCGGAGGAGGTTCAGCAGTGGACGTCTTATGGCGGAGATGATGATGATTATGATGATGAAACATTAATACGCACTAAAGTCTAGTTTTATGTACTAATGTGAACAATTGTCGCAGAATTCACTAGATTTTCTCATTGTATGTATTTTGGTATCATGGAAGAGACTTTTTTTCTCCGTGTATGACCATCGATAAATCATTCAATTGTTAACCTTATACTTCCTCATCAAAATTCAAATTCAATTCAATTGGTTTTCCAATGGTTGTTACTGCTGGCATGCTTGGTGAACATTGTCAATAATATTATACAGGTAGTCTGCCTCGAATTGGGAAGGGAACTCGCGAACTTGCAAACGAGTTGAACAACATAACAAGACTCTTCTGAAGATTTCTTTTTTGCCTTCTAACCCCTTGACCGATTCTACTCATATAAGAACTATAAAATTATATTTATATCTGCTACAACCCGAGCAAATTTTATAAAGATAAGTTATTGCGAAACAATTATTCATAATCAACAAGCCCTTGAAGTGCACGGACGTCCAGGGGCCTATTTAATAAAGCTACAAGTGACAATTTACAAGCGGAAGTCTCTTTCTAACCATATGTATTAGAAAGAGACTGCCGCTTGTAAATTGTCAATTGTAACTTTATTAATTAGGCCCCTGGTAGCCAGCTGACAGTCCTGTTGTACCCGAAGTTGTCTGTAAGAACTTCGCTTCGCTGCGTTCGCTCGTTTGAAGATGTAGCATTTTCTAAAACCATTACAGTGGTCAAATGTGTCACTGTTACCCGGGATGGCAAAAAGTTAAGGTGACTGCCACGAATGTAGAAGACGTTGGTCTAATTATCATCTGATACTCCTCTTAGGCCTCTGCCTTGGTCATATTTTCTTTCGTATAATGACATATTTTTCAGTTTATAACGTTATGAGACTTATGAGTTTAAAAAAGTTCATTTTTCGCTCTCTTGAACTCAGTGGCATGTGCCGTGGTTTGATCTCAATACCTCCGGATTAAAATTCGGCCGTCTTACCGCCAGGCTACCAGCACGTTTCCAGGCTACCCTTGCTTCTCAGTTTTTTATTGCCAAATCAAATCACGATCAAAATACTCCACTCATACAAAGCTTGCAGGTACAGTCAACGTTATAAATATGTTTACACTTATGCATTTATTACAATGGAGTAAGGTGCAAAAGTGTAAACATATCTTTGACGTCGAATGTACATTACGTGTGCACACAATCGCGGCTTTGTTGGCTCTGATAGCGCGTATTTACTTAGGGTCCGATTTGCTCCTAGTATAGTCAGCATTAGTTGAGATATATGTCAAAAAATGTATGGTTTGTAATAAACCAGGTAGAAATTGTATGCAAAGTTGCAGCGGGAGACGGTATTAAGTAATAACTCAACTGGGGATCAATGTTACTCTGCGTCCGTAGGAAACACCTTCCTGGGTGTTGCTAAAGGAGTAACTAATTTGGCAGCTGCACTGTCCCATCTGGACCTCGCAACACCTACTGGATTCTCTTCATCATCTGCTTTCTCACTACTACTACCCTAGTGTAGAAATGTCTATCTATATCCTGTGACATGTAGCCACACGATAATAAAAAAAAGTATACTCAACTTATGAAATGCACGCTTCGAGCGTGCAGGTATTACTCTGATTACACTTACTCTGTCCTTTTGTATCCAGTAGCCTAGTTTATTGTAGATTCCATTTATTCTCAAATATATCATCAAATGGGCCCATTACATGGGATAGGTGCAGTGGTGCCTACACTAAGTGTAATCCTTCCATCCAATTAAATTGTCTAAAAAGGTTCTACGCGTGGGTTTCGGCTCTGCATACGCCATTCAAATGTTCAGAACACCAATTTTTTGTATGAGAAATACATACAAATTATAATGATTTTGACCTCTTTTTGTATCAATAACCACTCAGTTATTTTCGGTAGCTCTAGCTATAGTGAATTCACCCTTACTTGGCTTATCATGTTGTAACATATAAAATAAAATCAATACCTTTTCAAAGTCCTTTAATTAGTAACTTCAATTCCGGTCCCTAAATAAGACCTCTAGCGCCCTCTATCGATCTTCGGCCCACCGTATCGACACCCTGCGCGAACAGGATGTCGGTACGGCCTGCCGACAGATGGCGCTAGTGTGATCGTCGCATGATTTGACAATTAAGCATTCTATTTTGAGAAAACCTAAATTTTGAATAGAAAATCAAACAAATCAATTATTTCCCTTTCCTGGTTTCCATATTTAATTTAATAGTTAAATAAACGCCACTTTGGTTTGCAATTTATGGTATTCGGGTTGCCAGCACTAAAATAGGTTACTTTTACTAGAAGGTTTCTGGTATCTCGATACTTATTAATTTTAATTCCTTACAAACAAGATGTATTCGAAGCTTCTCGGTAGATTAGTATCGTTTTAAAAAATAGTTAAGCTAAATTGGGGTCCGACGTTTGTAATTCGTCTAGCGTTGGCGAACTATGGGTGGGACACCATTGTACGAGGGTCTTGGGGAATTTGCATAATTAAATATACCTTTACGTAAACTTTCTTTGTTTCCTTTATAGTACCCTTACCAAAAATACTTGTAACAGTGTCGGCCCAACGTGAGGCATTAATAATTAGCGAATTATCTTTAGTCACATTGTTTTGTTAGCCGAAGGGAATTATACTGCTTTGTCCACTTGCACGGTTGTTTCTTATTGTACTTTGTATACGTAGAGTCAAGTTCTTATAGATTAAATAGATAATTACTGCCCAATTATTGATGTTAGTGTTAACATTTTGTGTGCTTGAGTTTTGAGGTTAAGTTGGGCACATGTCATAATAAGTACTGATTTATGAACAGTGTAGTGTTACTGATAAGTTAATATTGTGCTTTAACGCCACTTAAACATAAATATAAAATTTAAATAGAATATAAATAGATTTTACGAAATAGTCCAGTACGGGTGTTAAGATTTTTTCTAAAATTTCAAAAACTTCTAAAAGTTGAAATTTTCTTTTGCTTTGGCAAGGGATTAACTGTACCTATTTACGTTTAAAAGAGTAGAACTGTATTCAACATGGAAGACCGACCAATTAATTTTAATTTATTACATAAGGATGAGTTGGAGTATGAAGTGTCTGTAAGGGACGCTGTCCCGGCTAAGGATGTGAAGGGTTTAAGGGAGCAAATTAGAAAGTTAGCTAAAGAACTGCCATCTGATGATATCGAGGAATTTCAAGGTGATATATCAACCGAATTAACGGTGGTTCAAAAGAAGTTTAGTGAATTGGAGAAATTGACCACTGCCGCGAAAACACCAATTACACTTAAGTCACTTAATAGGGTGCAAGCCGTAGGACATCACTTGTATCATCGTTTGACACGGATTACCCCGGAAGAGTCCGCAGATGTCACCGCACATTCAGGGTTGTTGGAGCGACTGATGCGCATCCTCTCTAAAGTTGATAACATGTTTTCAGTATTTATGTCGAGTCGTTCCAATGCTGGTTTTGAGGATGCCGGAGAAGGATCAGCCAGTCCGGGTCAAACTGAGGATACGCCTATGGGTTCTTCGTCTTGCTTTAACAAATATCAAACGGTTAGCTCCCTGAATCTTAAATTTAACGGTCGGACATGTGTTAAGGCTTTTTTGCAGCGGGTCGAGGAGTTAGCTGCTTCTCGTCGTATCACGGAGGCCAGGCTGTTGGCTTCAGCTGTGGAATTGTTTGATGGTGATGCGTTGTTATGGTACCGTGGGATACGCGCTGAGGTGTCCACGTGGGAACAATTGAAGACGGTTTTGATCGACGAGTTTTTGCCATTCGATTATGACAGGCGCTTACTGAAAGAAATTAGGAACCGTACTCAGGGTCCTAACGAGAACATTTCAACGTACATTAGCGTTATGCAAAACTATTTTAGTAGGTTGAATAGTGAGTTATCGGATCAGGAAAAATTCGACGTTGTCTCGATTAACGTTCGACCGGAGTACATTGTGCCTTTGGCTATTCAATCGGTTTCAAATTTAAAGGATCTGAAGAAGGTGTGTCGCGTGCTGGAGGACGGCTGGCAACGGGCCAATGCTTTCATAGAGCCCCCAAAATCTTCGTCGTCGACCTTGGCTGCCGACTTGAGCTGTAAACCCTCCTCTCGGCCTAAAGTGGAGGCGGTTAATACGTTGGAGAAACCGTTTTGTGTTCGTTGTCGGGTGGATTCCCACAGTTTAAGGGATTGCAAATCTAAACGTATAGTTTGTTTCAAATGCGGTAGGGCCGGCGCGGCCTATCCGGATTGTCCTAATTGCTCCCCGCGCGCTTCTACTTCTACCTCTGGAGATGCAGGAACCGCACCTAACATCTCAAAAAACTAGTTAAGCCGGACCGCCGAGTTTCGAGTCCCTACGATTTGGAACGTAGGAACTCTTGCAATATGGTCGATATTGGTGAAGATAATATTGGAGTTAGTAAAGATTCTCCTGATTACCCACTTATAGTTAATACTTTAATGTCTCTTCCCGTTTCGGTGGTTCGGGGTCGGTTTATCAATAACGATGAGCGTCCTCACATGTCAGTGGAGATTTTTGATCGTTCTTATCGTGGCCTCTTGGATTCAGGGGCTAGTATCAGTATCTTAGGGTCAAACTCGCATGAACAATTTTTGTCTTTAGGAGCCCAGCTAGTTTCGGCTTCTGATGGTATCACCCACGTCACAGTTGCTAATAAAACTCGTTCGAGGATACTTGGCTGTATATACTTAACGGTGATCGCTAAGAATATGACGCGTGAAATTAAATTCTACGTGATACCAGAGGTTGGGAGTCGCATGATTTTCGGAGTTAACTTCTGGAAGGCGTTCGACATAGCACCGCAACTGTTCCGCCTGTATGGTAACCAGGTGCCGGACGCGACCGTAAATGAGGTCGTGCCCGAGAAGCATTTGCACTCCTTCCAGGAGCTAACCCCGGAACAGCGATCAACAGCAGACGGGATTATTCGCAGTTTCGAAGAAATTTCATTTGAGAAAAAAGGCCTGGGCCGCACTCACTTGCTTCATCATACTATTGACACCGGTGATAGTCCTCCGATTAAACAACGTTATTATCCTATTTCTCCACACCGCTTAGTAGAGCTTAACCGTCAATTAGATCAAATGTTGGAGCAGGACGTAGTCGAACCTAGTACTAGTGCGTGGAACAATCCAACTCTTTTTACCGCTAAGTCTAATGGAGAGTTACGTTTTTGTTTGGACAGCCGCAAGCTTAATTCGGTGAGCAAGCGTGATGCGTATCCTTTACCCTACATATCGCGTATTCTGGATCAGTTAAGAGACGCGAGATTTTTATCTTCGATAGACTTGAAGAGCGCGTTTTGGCAAATTCCTTTAGATGAGGCCTCGCGCGAACGTACGGCCTTCACGGTGCCTAAACGCGGCTTATTTCAGTTCAAGGTCATGTGTTTCGGGTTGACAGGCGCACCAGCAACCCAGCAGCGCTTAATGGATAGGTTGTTTGGACCTGAATTTAATGACAGGCTTCTCGTGTATCTGGATGATATAATAATTGTAAGTCAAACGTTCGAGGAACATATTTCCTTGTTAACTCGTGTTTTGGATCGCTTGAACGCTGCGAATTTAACTATTAATTATGAGAAGTCTCAATTTTTCCGTAGTGAACTTAAATATTTGGGGTACGTAGTCGATGAACAGGGATTGCATACCGATCGCTCCAAGATTAAGGCCATAGAAGATTACCCCTCGCCTAATAACCGTAAGGAGGTCAAGAGATTTCTGGGAACAGCGTCGTATTATCGGAGATTTATCAAAAATTTTAGTGATATTGCTCCTTTAAATGCCTTAACGAGTACCCGTAAAAATGCTCCTCCTTTCTCGTGGTCAGAGGAAGCCGATAGGGCATTTAAAGAGTTGAAGTCCGCGTTAGTCTCCGCACCCATACTTTCGTGCCCTGATTTCTCTAAACCTTTTCTTTTGCATTGTGATGCGTCCGGGTATGGCGTAGCCGGTACCCTAACACAAGTAATGTCGGATGGGTTGGAACACCCGATTGCTTACGCGAGCCGTTCGTTGAACTCCGCTGAACGTAATTATTCCGCCACGGAACGCGAGGCTCTGGCTGTAGTGTTCAGTATTGAGCATTTTCGACCCTATTTGGAAGGAGGTCCCCGTTTCAAAGTAATTACCGATCATTCCAGCTTAAAATGGTTCTTCAATTTAACTAATCCGACGGGAAGATTAGCTCGTTGGGGTTGTCGGTTGTCACCCTATGATTTTGAAATTGTTCACCGTAAGGGTAAGGAACATGTAGTTCCAGACGCTTTATCTCGTAGTGTACCCGTGATGGAGATTCATACTTGCGAATGGTATAATAAACTTTACGATAAGTGTCGGAAATCGCCAGCTTCTTGTCCGAACTATGCGATTCAAAACAATAAGCTCATGCGCTACTCTAAGAGCAAATTTAACCTCTCTGACGAGTTTGACTGGAAGGAGGTGATTCCGTCCGACCAACGTAATGTTCTAATTAAGACATGTCATGGTGAGGAGCTTTCTCATTTAGGGATTTTTAAGACTTACAAACGGTTGTCTTTACATTACTTCTGGCCGTCCATGTACCAAGATGTAGTTAATTTCATTCGAAGTTGTGAGGTCTGTGCTAAGTATAAGAAGAATTCGCAGAAACCTCCTACTGGTATAATGGGCGATCCCAAGGACTGCTCGCGTCCTTTTGAAATGTTAAGCATAGACTTAGTAGGGCCCTTACCACGCTCTCGAGCCGGTTATACTTACATTTTGTCGGTATTATGTTGTTTCTCGAAATACGTAATGTTTTTCCCTCTTCGACGGGCCGTGGGGAAAACCATCGCTCAGCGTCTCGAAGATGAAGTGTTTCTTAAGCATGGCGTGCCGCGCACAGTGATTGCGGATAATGCAACGCAGTTCACTGGTAACGAGCTCAAAGCCTTGTTCCAGAGGTATTCCATTCCTCAAATTCATTATACACCACGTTATTGTCCTCAGGTTAATTCCGTGGAACGTTACCACAAAACTTTGATGACTGCCGTTTCCACTGTGATCCAGAACGACCATAGAGCTTGGGATCAGGCCTTACCTAAGGTACAGTTCGCCATGAATACCACCACTAGTGAGACAACTCGGTATTCCCCGTTTTTCGTAGTTCATGGTAGGGAGGCGGTCGCCTGCGGTAAAGTTTATAGAGATTCTCAAACTTCCAGATTAGACCTAACTATCGCCTCTCCCGACGGGTATGCAGAGTCTTTAGGCGGTCTACAAGATGTATTCGCGCAGGTTAAAACGTCCCTCGTTAAGGCTCATGACCGAGGCGCTCGGTATTACAATAAGGGTCGGCAGTCAGTAGAGTTCAATGTGGGTGATGCCGTTATGAAGAAGACTTTTCCTTTAAGTGACGACAGTAAGTTTTTCATGGCTAAGCTGGCTCCTAAGTTTGTTAAATGTAGAGTAGTTCGTAAACTTTCGAATTTGGTATACGAGCTGGAGGATTACGAGAGTGGTAAAAATTTAGGGTCCTGGCACGTCCAGCACCTTAAAAGGTTTATTCCTTAACATAATTTAATTAGCTATATGCTGTCTTCCACAGTGAGGGTTGGACGTGCAGAGTGAAGGCTCTGACTTCATCCTGCACGGCCAGCGTTCCTGTGAAGGGTGTCGACAGGAAGTCCTAGCCTTGAAGCTCGACTTCCGGACGCCAACCCTTTGGGTTCTATGCACCTCTGGTGTCTTATATAATTAGTTTATCGGCGTAGCCGCTCCTTTGGTAAAATATAGTAAGTGTTAGAATTGTAGTGCGTGGGTTCGATTTTGGTTGTTCGTTCAGTAGTCTCGTAAGTTCTAGTTCTAATGGGAGGTTTTGCGAGCTGGAGACCAGCTCAAAATTTTGTCTAGGTCAAAATTTTATCCGGGGAAGGGAGCACTGTAACATATAAAATAAAATCAATACCTTTTCAAAGTCCTTTAATTAGTAACTTCAATTCCGGTCCCTAAATAAGACCTCTAGCGCCCTCTATCGATCTTCGGCCCACCGTATCGACACCCTGCGCGAACAGGATGTCGGTACGGCCTGCCGACAGATGGCGCTAGTGTGATCGTCGCATGATTTGACAATTAAGCATTCTATTTTGAGAAAACCTAAATTTTGAATAGAAAATCAAACAAATCAATTATTTCCCTTTCCTGGTTTCCATATTTAATTTAATAGTTAAATAAACGCCACTTTGGTTTGCAATTTATGGTATTCGGGTTGCCAGCACTAAAATAGGTTACTTTTACTAGAAGGTTTCTGGTATCTCGATACTTATTAATTTTAATTCCTTACAAACAAGATGTATTCGAAGCTTCTCGGTAGATTAGTATCGTTTTAAAAAATAGTTAAGCTAAATTGGGGTCCGACGTTTGTAATTCGTCTAGCGTTGGCGAACTATGGGTGGGACACCATTGTACGAGGGTCTTGGGGAATTTGCATAATTAAATATACCTTTACGTAAACTTTCTTTGTTTCCTTTATAGTACCCTTACCAAAAATACTTGTAACAATGTAAACAAACACTACGCAAAGACATCACTATCACACAATATCACACTTTTCTCTGGAATTATCACTTAAAATGCAGTTATTATACTTAAAGAATCTCACAAAGTATTGAATTCAACCAAATAACAATTGAAAAATATAATTTCCAATGAAATTTTCTTCAATAATCGGACTGACGAAAGAATAAACAGGTTAACACTTAACAGACGTTTGTTTTCATGATAAGTAAGGATGAATTCACTAATACTAGCCATCACCCTTATTACCTGGGCAATAGAGTCCAATGAAATATATTAAGCAAAAAGCAGAAAGGAAACTTTTATTTTTCGTATAAAACTAGTACAGTAGAGGCGTTGTTCAGATATTTTGTGATTGTGACCACCTTGGCCGCTCCGATAATATATCTGATGGCGGCTGCACTACTATAAATATTTTTGATTAGAATACCTAATCCTATCTTCTTGGGGTTTTCAGCTGTGTGTTCGATGCTGACTGTACTCGCGAAACTCGTTTTCATGTTAATGTAATATCAAGGACGTAACCTGGGCTACACGTTTACGGCAAATCACGATACGTATATAATAAAAAGCCTATAAACGTAAACCCCAGTAACATGACGTAAAAACCGTTATTTGGCGTAAAAATGCGTTTCGTGACGTAAAAAACCTATTCACACGGTTATATCTCAGTGAGAGTAATCAGTGTACTCGTATATAAGAGGTAACAAAAATGCTGGTGATCTTTTAAAGGCATAATTGGTATCGTATTCTTATAACAAAAAACTTAAGAAATTACGTGACTGAGACGAATTTAAACTTTCGTGAGACATATTAACATTATAAAACCTCGACGGACCGGTTCAAGTAGCACTCCTAGTGCTTGAAGATGGAGACCTAGGCTCTCCGAAACATGTCGCAAGACGTGACTAAAGTGCCGTGAGTGTAACCGTGTTATTTTATAATGACTGAGACGAGTCCCAAAAATATATTTTTTCTACTACTTTTTCTTACTCGCAATGTGATACCAATTATGCTGTTAAACGGATCACCAGTTTTTTTGTTGCACCCTGTATAAGATTCGCTTTTTTTATAGATATTTATGTGATAAGTGATAACTGCTGATAATGGCGAGCCTTAGGGCGAATGGTATAACCACATATTCAGGTGCAATAAAAATTAAAAAAAATAAAACAAACGCATTTATCTTCATTGATTCCTAAACAACGCACTTTTATAGAACAACTATGGCTTCATTGTCAGCTTATACATAAACTTTTTATTTATTTATATACATTTTTAGTAAGAATATCCCTAAATGTATATTTCAGTGAAAACTACATTTTTAACAATATTTTGCCATGTGTCGAATACTTTTTTTGGCTAAACGCTGCCTTATTTGTTTACCTTTTAGATTTCTATTGACGTCGAATATAGGTAACAGTTAACAAAGTAGTGTAGTAAAAAATAATGAAAGAATCTTCAATAACCAACTGCAACTAGGCCACCGCCGTGACGAGAGTCAATTCTCGAGCATTGTGGCGTTCGATACAATGCACCGCTATCATTGTTCGCTGTGCTCCTATTGGTTGTGAGTCGAGTTCTCAAGCGTTGCAGTTGAAGCCGGCATCCTATCTCTTTGTAGAGCATAAGTAGTAGATTAAAATGATTTTAATTGCATATAGATAATTTAACAATGCCGTGACGAGAATCAATTGCCTAGCATTGTTGCATGCGATACAATACACCACTATCATTGTTCGCTGTGCTTGTTGGTTGGGAGTCGAGTTCTCAAGCGTTGCAGTTGAAGCTGACATCCTATCTCTTTGTACAGCATAAGTAGTAGATGAAAATGATTTTAATTGTTTATAGATAATTAGAAAATGCCGTGACGAGAGTCAATTCTCGAGCATTGTGGCGTTCGATACAATGCACCGCTATCATTGTTCGCTGTGCTCCTATTGGTTGGGAGTCGAGTTCTCAAGCGTTGCAGTTGAAGCTGGCATCCTATCTCTTTTTACAGCATAAGTAGTAGATGAAAATGATTTTAATTGTTTATAGATGATTAGAAAATGCCGTGACGAGAGTCAATTCTCGAGCATTGTGGCGTTCGATACAATGCAGCGCTATCATTGTTCGCTGTGCTCCTATTGGTTGGGAGTCGAGTTCTCAAGCGTTGCAGTTGAAGCTGGCATCCTATCTCTTTGTACAGCATAAGTAGTAGATGAAAATGATTTTAATTGTTTATAGATGATTAGAAAATGCCGTGACGAGAGTCAATTCTCGAGCATTGTGGCGTTCGATACAATGCACCGCTATCATTGTTCGCTGTGCTCCTATTGGTTGGGAGTCGAGTTCTCAAGCGTTGCAGTTGAAGCTGGCATCCTATCTCTTTGTACAGCATAAGTAGTAGATGAAAATGATTTTAATTGTTTATAGATAATTAGAAAATGCCGTGACGAGAGTCAATTCTCGAGCATTGTGGCGTTCGATACAATGCACCGCTATCATTGTTCGCTGTGCTCCTATTGGTTGGGAGTCAAGTTCTCAAGCGTTGCAGTTGAAGCTGGCATCCTATCTCTTTGTACAGCATAAGTAGTAGATTAAAATGATTTTAACTGCGTATAGATAATTAAAAAATGCCACGACGAGAGTCAATTCTCGAGCATTGTTGCGTTCGATACAATGCATCGCTATCATTGTTCGCTGTGCTCCTATTGGTTGGGAGTCGAGTTCTCAAGCGTTGCAGTTGAAGATGGCATCCTATCTCTTTGTACAGCATAAGTATACGTCGTGCAAACTAAGAATCAATTTTTGACACCTCTCATTTCAGTACAAAAATCCGATTTTAGGTTATAAAATGTACTGAGATGACAGGTGTCAAAAATTGCTTCTTAGGTTGCACGACGTATAGTAGATTAAAATGATTTTAATTGCGTATAGATAATTTAAAAAAATTGCCGTGACGAGAGTCAAATCTCTAGCATTGTTGCGTTCGATACAATGCACCGCTATCATTGTTCGCTGTGCTCTTATTGGTTGGAAAAGTTTTCAAGCGCTGCAGAAGCTGAGTATATCCTATCTCTTTGCATAGCATAGTAGTTAGATTATAATTTTAAACAAAAAAAGAACAGACTTCACTTAGGATCCCCTATTCCAAGAGGAAGTGGACGAGTTGCTGTAAAAAATAGTGAAATCACTATCATCATCATCATCATCATCTCAGCCATAAGACGTCCACTGCTGAACATAGGCCTCCCCTTTGGACCTCCATAAGTATCGGTCGGAAGCGACTTGCATCCAGCGTCTTCCGGCGACCTTTATAAGGTCGTCTGTCCATCTTGTGAATGGACGTCCTACGCTGCGCTTGCTAGTCCGAGGTCTCCACTCGAGCACTTTTCGACCCCATCGGCCATCTGCTCTGCGTGCAATGTGGCCTGCCCATTGCCACTTCAGCTTGCTAATAATGTGGGCTATGTCGGTAACTTTAGTTCGTCTACGGATCTCCTCAAATCACTATAGGTGTGCCTATAACAGTTGAAGAGTTCCCTCGATTTCTCCAGGATCCCATCATCAGACCCCGACTTGGTGACAATGGTACCATCTAGGGGTTATACCCGTTCGCTTAAAAAAAATTAAAAATCGGTTCACGATTCACGGAGATATCGAGTAACATACATACAAAAACGTAATAATAATAATAAAAATCGGAGAAACTCAAGACTTAAAAGAAAAGCCAAAAAAAGACATAATATAAAAAAAAATTAAGAAAATCAGTCGAATTGAGAACCTCCTTCTTGTTTGAAGTCGGTTAAAAATGGTTTTAATTGCATATAGATAATTTAAAAATAGATACAAATATTAGTCTAACAGTAGGAAATAAAAACGCCAAGGTAGCTACTCCTACGGTCTTAATAAATTGCCAACTCTGTGTAACTTTAGTGACGTCCTCCCAAGCTTATTAATTTATATTTATTAAATAGTCACCTTTAAGTTTTGTGTATTAAATGAAGATCTAGCCACGTCAGATATGACACAATTAATGAGAGCAACGAAAACCCTTTAGTCAGTTTGCTATATTAAGTTTATTTATACATCTGGATATCTGGCAGCTGAAAAGTGGTCGAGGTCAAAGAATGCAAACCACTTCAAGAAAAATTTGCTAGGCTGTAACTCTGACCACCACCCATTAAAAGCTGCCAGATGCCCGGATCTATCAATAAGAATAGTACAGCAATCTAACCAGACGGGTTTCGTTGCTCTCATTATTGTGTCATATCTGACGTGGCCTAGCTCTTAGTCCATAAAATCGAACTTCGGAGCCAAAGTCCAAATGAAAGTAAAATATCTAAAACCAAAACAGTAAATATTTTCATGGCCCTCATTTAATAGGTAAAACCCTGTGTGTATTAGATTTATATGTTTATCCAAATAAAACCGCCATTAATTTAATTATGATCAGATGAGTAAACCCCTTTACGGCCCGCAAGCCATCATGATCATGATATAATATATTTTATAACCCGCCCTCGGTATATGCTTGGAAATATCGTTCTTGAAATAGATTTGTCTTGCGGAGATACACTGGCTTGAGGAAGGAGTACGTATACGACATTTTACGGTTATAATTTTTTGCTCATTACATAAATAATAATGTTAGGCAACTGATTTATAAAAATGTATTTTTAGTGAGACATTGGTATGGAAGTAGGGAAATTCTTAACTCGGGAATTCCAACAACACAAAAAAACTTACATAAAATATAACAAACTAACTAACTATTTTGGCTCAAAGAGAATCTTGGCTTCCGAAATAAGAGCACGCCACCTCGATCCTGATCCTGCGCGACTTCTTGCCAGTTGTACAAAAAATATGATGCGCATAATAGAGTTACTATAAATAGATCAGAATCATTATACAAAGTGTAACAAAAATACTGGTGATCCTTTCAAGGCCATAAAACTGGTATCATATTCTAACGATGAAAGAGCAAGAAAAAAAAACTTGCCAAAAAAATGTTGGTACTGTATGGAGTATTGGCCTGCTGTGACGGCGTGTTCCAAACAAAAAAAAATTCCCGTCCGAATAATGAACAGCTTTTCAGTCGAGTACCGTGTTTAGGCCACGAAGCTTGCTGAGTGGCCGAAGTAAGGTACCAAAAACATATTGAATACAACAAAGAACATTCAAAAACAAAAACAACACAACAACAACAATATGTGTGAAACATATTAACGGGTCATTATCAGTGGCGGCGCGTCCATAGAACACGATTCCTACCGGCTTGCCTAATTTTCAGGCACCGGATCACATATTTTATAGCTAATGTAAAAATTGTAAGCCAAAATAAGCTCCAGCTTGCCTAAGAAATTTTTTGACCCGCTGCGACTGGTTGCTACCAAAATATTATCGTATTAATAGGGAAAGCAGTTATTTTATTTTATCCTTTCGGTTTTTAAGGTTCATTTCTTACGTAAGTAGGTACACAATCGAACTCGCGGAGCGTAACCGAAGTGAGTTCTTACAAACAACTCCAGGCCGAACCGAACTGTCACCTGGCTACTGGGGCGTCTCGGCATTTGGATGGCTTTTTGATATCGATAGTTTGTCTGACGATAACTTTAGTAACGTTTTTCTGATCTTTATGAAATTTCTTGGGGCTGTAGCAGAGGTACATAAAATTTGTAAGTTCGTATATGAGCAGGATCCATCAAGTGTTTATGGAGCTAGAAGGAGAAAAAAAATCCTCTTAGGGTCTTGTTATATTCGTTTGCAAGTAAATCGCGAGTTCTCAGTTCGAGGCGGACTACTAGTATAATAAACCCTATTGTCGTTTACCTGGTTTCAGCGATAGTCACAGAGACGTCAGCTGCACCGTACAGTCCACAACACAACTCCTATATTAGCCGATGGCAAGTCAGCAGGCGACAGCTGCGTTTGATTCAAGTTGCGTCCATCCGCTGTGAAAATTTCTATACTGAAAACAAAAACAACAAGGTTTTGAAAGATTTTCATTATTTCAAAGTTAATTCAAAACACAAGAAAGTCTTTTAATTGTTTTCAACTAAGATTGTTTTATGCTTAAACACACAGAAACAAAATAATAGTTATTTGTGCAACAAGAGAGGAAAGTTAGTTTTTCTTGCGAGTGTTGATTTTGAGTCCCGAGTAAGCGAAAGATTCTATAATTGAAATTCTAAATGTGAATCTTGAGCGTAGCGAGGGATCTCAAGAACACGAGATGTAAAAAAACTTTCCTCTCGTGTGACACATACAACTTTTCACCTCAGTAGTGAGAACATATTGAAGTTAAAAAAACACATTTATTTACATTCCTGAATGAAAGGCATCATCATTATGACGAAAAGCTTCTAGAAACAAAATTTCACTCCCTGGGGTGAGGAAAGTCGCAACTTTCGTCACTCCCTGGAGTGATGAAAGTCGCACTTTTGTCACTCCAGGGAGTGAGGAAAGTAGGCTTGTTCGAACTGCTGAGGTGAAAAATATATTTTCTATTCCTATTAAAAATTACTTAATTAGAATTATTAAGATTCGTGGCATCATTAATGATTTTATCATCCCATGAAAAGCAGTGAGAACTACATTATTTTATCTCATCATCATCATCATCTCAGCCATTATCCACTGCTGAACATAGGCCTCCCCTTTAAGGGGGGAATTATTTTATCTACCCTGGTCAATACTGTTAGGAAGAAAATATTTATATTTTGTAAGATAGAGCTACAAGAAACCAACGTGTCACTGTTCATTACTAATAGACTGACCCAGAAGGCCACAAATTCACTTGTCCTGAATTAAAAAATCTAGTGTCATATTTTTATACAGATAAAAAAAATTTGCTGTACTAGACAATCTATATCAACCGATAATAAGCGCTCTGCATGTGTATAGCACTGTCACGCTTGCATACCGTCGCCGCATAATATATGCGGTTTTCTTCTGTTCGTAACGCAGGGTAGTTTGGACGTCTTGAGAAACATTTTTTATTTTTTGCTCATTTAAGTAGTTCAGTGTGTAATATTGATAGCTTATTGTGCGGTGATCTAATAAAAGTGTGCAGCTAATGAAGAATTAGTCTCAAAACGCGTGTAAACTCTCTGTAGTTTAATGGACAGTTGTCCTGGCATGGCCGCCACGTGTTGTTTGTAAGGAGCAGCTATCACCCTTACAAAGTGCAAGGCTAAAACCGAACAACGTTGCCTATATTTATTTAACAAATAAAATGTGATTAACGTCGTCAACTTGTCATTGGCAGAATTCCCATTGCTCATGTGCAAAGGGAGAAAGCCATATATAAAAAAAAAAAAAAATATGCGGTTGCGGCGCCAGTGTGATAATCGCCTTAGACCCATGTCCAAAGCCGGTTAAGTATAAATCGGGATATGATTTGGGAATATCGAGACGCATGGTATTCGTCCATAGTCGAGAAGCCACCATTTTCAAGGAATACCTCGTTGTTTATTATTATCTACGCTGTTTCGCTGCGTCATGTCACTTTAATAAGACTAATTCTGTTTTTATAAATATTAGGAGACCATGCGTCATAATTTAACTAATAATTGAAATTCAAAAGTTTGGTTTATGTTCTTGAAGATTCTGATATTGAACTTTGTCTTTTTAGTCGAAACCATAACCACTTTATATGGAAAAATAAGTAGGCGTAGTTTTAAAACTCGCACTTGAGGATTTTGTTACAGTGAATGTACACTTTACTTATGAAAAAAAGCATATATGTCTCATATATTTTAGATCACTTTGTAGTGAAAAGACCGCCTGTTGTTACCTAATTTTCAGTTTATTGTAAAAACTCTTTGTATTGAAGTGAAAACTTCTTTAGCCGCGTTGGGCAATTTTTGGTAGGGGGAAATCTTATGAGTTCGCGTCACCTACACCATCACGAAAACAAAAACGCATCACAAGATTTTCCTTGGGTTGGAAAGCTCGTTTGATATTTAAACTTATGGCCGTTTAAATAAGTTTCATTTTGTAAGTAGTATTTTTCTCTTATGCTTTTAATATATTAATCATAGAAAATCACCATTGTAAATTGACTGTAAATAGGTACCCATTAAGTCCTATGTAAACCTTAGGTCAGTCCGTGGTCTGAAAACTGTTAAAGATAGGTCTATCAAATAATTATGGCGTAATCTCCAGGGTCTGTTTAGTTATACTATTTGGTTCTTAGTTTCTTACAAAACCCTAAAACCATATAAACATGCATATTATTATAATTGTTGCTCGGAGTGTCAATAGATGTGAATCCAGATTGATATTGATAATTTTAATTCAAACATTATACAAATTCAATTTTTAATACTAAAAGTTCTAAGTTTTCACTTCTATCGGCAGTCCCCAACTGCCTTTTTTATTTATGTATTTTGGTGCAATAAAGAATATTTACCTACTTACTTGTTTTATAATTAAAATTCCGGGCACACGACGATGTAGCCAAAAATGACCGCAAGCCCTCGGTCTACGAGAGGGACTGAGTGATTCCTTTGAGCGAAGTTTTATCAAACGTAGGAAAAATAGGTTGGAAAGTTATTCGGGAAATATAGGTAAGTTATCAACGTGACTTATGTTCAAACTATTTCCGTGACGGATGAATAAGTTCACAACAAAGTGGATTCTGTTCGTGATATGAAAAGTAAGTATGGAAGGGTATGTGATGGGAATCTCGGAATATATTGCTTGGAAAGTTTTGATAAAAACGGGTTAGTTGTTAGAAAATGATAGATAGAAAGCGCTGGTAGCCTTGCGGTAAGACGTCCGACTTTCAATCCGGAGGTCTCGGGTTCAAACCCCGGCTCGTACCACTGAGTTTTTCGGAACTTAGGTACGGAATATCTTTTTATATTTACCAGTCCCTTTTCAGCGAAGGAAAACATCGCAAGGAAACCGGACCTAATCCGAAAAAGCATAGTTTCCCCTCTGGGTTGAAAGGTCAGATGGCAGTCGCTTTCGTAAAAACTAGTGTCTACGCCAATTCATGGGATTAGGTTGTCAAGCGGACCCCAAGTTCTCCTCTGAGTTGAAAGGTCAGATGGCAGTCGCTTACGTAAAAACTAGTGTCTACGCCAATTCATGGGATTAGGTTGTCAAGCGGACCCCAAGCCAGGATAAACGCTAGAAGGAAGAAGAGAAGATAGATGTTTTATTTTCTTGAAAATATGCAATCATTAGGATTAGGCCCGTAAGAATAAGTTTATCAAAGTCTATGTACTTATATCAAAAAGATATTTCTTAAGGTCGATACGATACGCCACTTTTTACTTACATAAAAAGGGGGTTCCTTTACAAGTTTTTCTACTTATATATTTTTGAGGGAAACAATTTAACGGGAAATAAAAGGCTTTTTTTTATTTATTTTTTATTCTGTTTTTGGGATGTTCTATGTCACAATCACAATTTATTTAACTATCATTGCAATCGGTTGGAACTAAGAATTCTCGGTTCTTCCTATACAAAATCAGAACCGGGAGTAATCAGTTGGAACCAATTATAATCTATGGTTTTCAACCTCATTAGAATTTCGTACCTAGATGTAGAATAATATTCTTTCAAATACGGCCAGCTGAGTAGCCGGCCCGATATAAAGCTGAAAAGAATTACAAAGCGTTAAGAGGATTGTGAAACCGCGAACAAATCCGTGTTTTATGTTTTCGGTCTTGTGTACATGGTCAGTATGCCACAAAACTGTTGTTATGAAGAACTTTTGTTTATTTTAACCCGGCGAGAGTGTTATGAAAAAAAGTTATGTAGGTATTTATTACAGACATAAATAATAAAAGTATAATACAGACATAGCAAATATAAAAGGCTCGGTAAATAGTACCATTTTGTACCTTTTGGAGTTGAAACTCTAGGCCCAGGGGGTTCCAGCGCCAGCGCACACAAGTTTTTGGCAGAAATCGCGAAGCATCTGGTTGACGTAACTGGTGACCGAAGAGCTGGCGGTTTCCTCGCACAACGTATCAGCATTGCGATACAACGAGGAAATGCCGCCCGTATCTTTGGTACAATGCCGCAAGGGCCTGATTTAGATTTGAGCTAGTTATTAATTTAGTTTAATATTTGTACTGTAGTTCCTCTGTATATTTAATTATGTAAATAAAGATATACGTATTGAGTGTTTAGGTATTACAGACGTAATAAAGTTATAAGGTCTGATGGAACATCATGAATTCATAATTTGGATAGTTGATTCTTGGACGACTAAATGGACTGGCCACGTCAATATGACTATAAAATGTGGACGAGTTTAGTGCAAGGGACCACTTTGTCGTTTTACAAGGACACTTTTTTCTTTCACTAATATATATAAGTGTATATTGCGTAGTTTTGGAAAGTACTAGTAACTCCATATCGACAAACTGGTCCCTTTGTCCGTACACTGCCACAAATAAGCATAGTATAGCAAACTGACTAAAGGGGTTTCGTTACTCTCATTATTGTGTCATATCTGACGTGGCTAGCTCTCCGTCTAAAATAACACCCGGGGTATTTCTTGCATTATGTTTTTTCTTAGGGTTTTTACATATTATAAAAACTCACTCACTCAAATCATCGTTTTGCCATGGCTCAATTGAACCAAGAGTTCGCTTGGCAACCTAATCCTATGAAATGTTGTAGGCACTAGTTTTTACGAAAGCAACTTTCATCTGAGGTCCGGTTTCCTGATGTGTTCTCTTTCATGAATAAGAGGAGGTGACTATCAAATGATATTTCTTACATTAGTTCCAAAAAACTCAGTGGTACGAGTCAGGGTTTTAACCCGAGACCTTTGGATTGAAAGTCTGACGTCTTATATATCGTTGTTCTTAAATTATATTTATTTATCCCGCTGTATTATTTATTCTCAGAAAACTTCGTTAAATACGACACAGTCAGGATACTTCATTTTATTATTTTCCTTGTTTCCAAATTTGTGAACAGGAAAGGTGGAGTCTTTTGAAGGCTAAACTTAATTTGAAGTACGCTTGTACAAAAAGCTTTGTTTTAGTGTTTTGAGAGGCTTATTTATATTTTACGTTGGTGACTGTTAGAAACTGGTTTTTTGTAAGATTATTCTAAAATCGTATCAGCTTATTTTTCTCGACCTGTATTTATTCTCGATAGTCATAGGGCATATTTATTTTATTTGAAGATCACCAACGAATATTACTCACAAAATCGACAATTAAACATTCGAGTTCAATACGAAAATCGACTAAAGGTCCATAGTCACTCACATATAGATTTTCGTATCTTCCTACCATTAATAAATAATAAAATAAAAATAGTTTATTGAGTAAAAATAAGTGCTTATTGCTACATACATGTTTTGTTGTAGTACATGGTAAAAACCAAAGGTAAGTAAGTGTCTTCTGACCCCCGTACTAGTATAAACTGTATTACGGTGGGTCAGGATTCACCGTCCTTAGCACAAGATAGATAGATAGTTTATTAATCAAAAAGTATACATGAAGTAATACAAAGCCCTGCAAAACTGTTTCCACAGTTTGTCTTAAGTTTTAACACTTTTAACACGCATCCCCGCATCATGTAGTGACATTTAATAATTGCATTTCTTTGAAACAGATTACAAGATAACAAAATTTAAATTAAGTGGGTATAAAACATAACAACAGATTAAACAAAGAACTAAGGTGAACAATAGCGTACATTTGATAGACCTTCCTTATAACTTTCCGGGATTAGGGAGTGCGAATGATAAACATGTAGACAATTGACAGTGACTTTAATACCAATCACTATTTATTCTTCAATCCATCCATACTAGTATGTATGTAGATCTCATAACTATGACGGGCATGTTTCCGAAAGTTCCCGCCTTTTGTATGGGGAATGTTTTCATTTGGTAAATCCTCATAACTGATACCTATCACATGATCACCCGATCCGGACTGGTTCGGTACTTTTTGATTTGGCCTATCCATTTCAGTTCGGTCCGGTCAGGTCCAGTCATACCGACGGAATATCTTCTAGTGTGTGATGATGTCGTGCCGTGTGGCCGTGGGGTGCCCGGCCTTAGAATTGTCCCCCACCATATCGTCCCGTGGTTGCAGTAGGAGTCTGCTAAGGGAATATACCGGAAGATGGGCAGCAGCATCTTCCGAAAGCCTACAAACAATAAACAAAAAAACTGCACGCGCCAACCCGCCTGCCAAGCGTGGCGCGTATGGCAAACCCCCCCTATGTTGATGATGATGATGATGTGTGATCATGCCAGCAGCATGATTTTGATTCGAGCTAGCAAGGAAAATACCCTTAATCAGAATAGGTGGTGTGAAAACTCATTTTCCCTATATAACGTCTGTGTCATTAGATTTGTGAGTGTAAATCTTCTACGTCGGTGTCAGAGCGAAAAGTTGATCCCCAGAGACGTGATATTTATACAAATCGGGGATTGTTCGCTTTACTCGGGGCTCTTGTGCGGCGCTTAATGCCGCGTCAGCCTGTTGCATCACAATTTATTGTGATATATATTAAATGTGGAAGTCGCTTTCTAGTCAGTCAGTTTTTTGTCGGTCATAATACTTCTCGGGTCAGAGGTGTAGCATTAGAACCAGTGGTAGTTTTTTTCTTAAGTGCATTATTTACATTTACAAAAACGGGACTTAATCGCGTACACTCACTAATAATACACTCATAAATAATGAGTGAAAATCGTGTGAGTTTAAATCAGTATGTTAATAATTATTGCATTGTAATGTGCCTGAATTGATGAATAAATATCTTTTATCTTCATTTAATAAAAAGAAGTTGGAAAGAGGCATTGGTACATTAAAATTAGGTCACTGTGCACGACATGTTTCGGAGAGCCTAGGTCTATCTTCAAGCTTTAAATTGTAAGATTATTTTATTGTTTTAGTCGTGGCTTTAGTACCTACCTATGTCACACGCAAGTTAACATTAAGCGAAAATTGTATTTTGCGTAACATAAATTAAAGTTGAGGCGCTAAGATTTTATAAAACGTTATACAACTTTATTAACTATAAGATGCCTTCACACTGAACAGATTTAAATACATATGTCTGAAAAATCACATTACTCGTACATGAGTATAAATTCATCAACAACAGAACCATTCGCTGAACTATACCTTTCAGTACCATGATTTAAAATGCCCATATGTACAGTCGACGTCAAAGATATATTTACACTTTTACAACTAACTCCGTTGTAATAAGGTGCAAAAGTGTACACATATTTTTTGTCGACTGTACCTATAATAAGTATGTATTCTCATAAATGGAAATAATTCTCTCTTAAATTGATAAATTTGTGTTTGCACAAACTGTGTAATTATGAATTAAAAACTGAAGGTAATATTTTATAAAAAAAATACTAAACTTTACTTTCAACAAACATAATTAACTTTTGGCTCAGTTTTTTAGGAACAACAGGAAAAAACAAACTCCCAAGAAGGAGCCAATCTATTTCCATTTATCTTAAAAAGTAATTAAAACGCAGCTCGTAGACTGAATTGTTTTACATTTTTATAGGCTTAGATTACAAGCAGGCAAGTTATACAGGCAAGCAACTTAGTAGGTGCCGTTTTTTTTTTTTTTTTTCTTCTTCAATATTATCTGCAATCGGCTACTAAAACCATAATCAGATTGTCTGTTTTTGTTGAGGTTTTGGGGAGGTATTACATTAAATACTCTCTCTCTTGAATTTAGAAGAGTTCGCCATTTATTAGTGCCTCTGGTCTAGCTGCAGTATTTGCCATCTTTTCAGTCTGGTCGGATTGTCGTTTGTGTTGAATAAGTCCCTGGCAAGTTGGTTTGTATGGTTTTTCAGCCTTTCTTTATATTTCACACAATATCTGTTTACTTCTTCTTTGATAGTTGTCATATTTAGGTATTCATGTATCTCTGTATTTCTTGCAAACCATGGTGCACATGTAATAGCTCTTAGAACATTATTCTGAAACCTTTGCAGGATCTCGAGGTTTGAATTACTGGCCGTCCCCCAGAGTTCAATACCGTATGTCCATATGGGTTTTATGATGCATTTATAAACCAGCATTTTATTGGTTAGTGTGAGAGGTGATTGTCGCCCGATGAGCCAATATAGGCGCTTGTAACGGATATCTGCTTCTTTTCTTTTTGTTTTAATGTGGTTCGCCCATGTTAGTCTTCTGTCCAAGTGAAGACCAAGATATCTTACACAAGTTTCTTGGGGTAGTCGTTCTCCACTCAGGTTCACGGTTGGGCAGTCCCCTCTTCGGAGTGAAAATGTAATTTGTACTGATTTTCCCACATTTGGCTTTATTCTCCATTTTTGGAGCCATTCGTTTATTTTGTACAGATGAGATTGCAGTTTTTCAGCTGCTACTATCGGATTTGAGTCACTTGCCAGACATGCCGTATCGTCAGCATATGTTGCCGTTACTACTTCTTCACAACATGGTAGGTCAGCTGTATATATCGAGTACAAAACAGGCCCGAGTACAGAGCCTTGGGGAACAGAGGCTCTGATGTTATACAACTGAGATATTTCATTGCCAAATTTGACCTGAAACTTTCTGTCTTGCATGTATGATTTCAATACCATGTAAAAGGAGTTTGGTAGCAGCGTTTTCAGCTTGTACAATAGTCCATTGTGCCAGACCCTGTCAAAAGCCTGCTGGATATCCAGAAATACCGCAGCACAGTATTCTTTTTGTTCCAAAGTTTGCTTAATCTTGTTTACAACCCGATGTACTTGTTCTACTGTTGAGTGCTGTTCTCGAAATCCAAACTGGTGGTTGGGTATAATATCTTCTTTCTCTAAGATAGGCTTAAGCCGGTGAAGGAAAAGCTTTTCAAATAGTTTTGACATTATTGGCAGAAGACTAATTGGTCTGTAGGAGCTGGGCTCTGTAGGTACCTTACCTGGTTTAGGTATCATACATATCTGAGAAACCGTCCATAGTCTAGGATAATAGTGAATTCGCATTATAGCATTAAATAGCATAGTCATATAGACAATAGTTTTTCTTGGGATATGTTTGAGGACTTCTGCAGTTATTAAGTCGAAGCCAGGTGCCTTCTTATTGGTAAGCATTGTTATTGCTTTTTGTAATTCCCTTGGAGTCACTGCTTGTATGGGTAGTGATAGCTGTTGATCGCTTTCCAAGTAGGCTTTCACCTCATGCTCGAAGTCTGTCATTGTGCTAGTATGTGGCATAAAGGTTTTACTTAGATGTTGTGCAAAGAGTTCAGCCTTTTCATTAGGACTTTTGACCCATGAGCCTGATGGAGATCTAAGTGGCGGAACTGCTTGTTGGGGCCTTTTAAATTGTTTTGTAAGTTTCCACAGGGAGTAGTCATCACACTTCTTTGCCGATACTGATAAAAGTTGTTGTTGAAATGTGTAGTTTTCATTTTCGTCAATCATTACTCTTAGTTCACGAGCACTTTTTTGAAACAGCCGCTTATCATCTGGGTGTCTGCTAAGTTGCCATACTCTTCTTAGTCTTCTTTTTTCAGTTAATTTATCTCGTATGCGCAGAGGAATATTTACCATACTTCTACTTTTTGTTTGTAGATATGGTGTACAACGCCAAGCAGCTTCCTGTATCAGATTGGTTATATAGAATGTTGCCTCATCAATGTCACTTTCAGTTTTAAGTTTAACTTGCAGATTAGTTGTTCTTTCCAGGAGTTCAGCAAAAGCTGTCCAATCCGTTTTATGGTTATACAAGGTTGACTGTGGCTCTCTGTAGATTACAGTTCTACTATATGTACATATTATAGGTGAGTGATCAGAAGTTGAGTCTAGGCAGCTTTCCACATCAAAATATATATCCGCAAGTCCCTTGATGATAAAAAAGTCTATCAAGTCAGGAATTTTGTTCGGATCTGTTGGCCAATAGGTTGGTTCGCCGGTTGATAGCACTTTTAAGTTTAGGTTGTCCATACATTTCTTTAGTTCTCTTCCTCTTGTTGTTATCAGCCGTGATCCCCAATGTGTGTGTTTACTATTCCAGTCTCCTCCACAGATATATCTGTTTCCAAGGGTTTGGAAGTAGTTTTTAAACATATCATGGCATATTCTGTGTTTGGGGGGGCAGTAAACAGCGCTCACATTGATCGATCCTTTTCTATCCTCTACTGTGATTGTTGTGGCTTGCAGGTAATCTTCTCTGAACTGATGGTGTACATGATGTTTGATATGTTTCTTTATCAACACAGCTGATCCATCATGAGAGCTGCCATCGGGATGGTTGGTAGAGTACACGTCATAATTCTGAAGTATAAAGGTTTTTTTATCATTTAAGTGTGTTTCAGATATTAGCATGATATCGATTTTGTTGCTATCAAGTATGACTTGAAGTTCATTTTTTATAGGAGCTAACCCGTTTGCATTCCATGCTCCTATCCGCATTGAGGTCATTTTGTCTTCGCAATTAATGTGGTCATGAGGTTTATAAGAGACCCCATTTGTGTAACTAGTAAATCTATCTTTTGTGCTTGTTTGTTGATTATATCTAGCAAGGTAGTTTCGTAATCATTACGGGTTTGGCTATCAGTCGGGACTGAATATGTGTGACAGTTTTGGGCACCAGTGCAGTCAGTGGACTTATGGTAATCTATCTGTGTAGGATTTGTCCTTTTCTGCCTTTTCATTACTTCACTGTAGAGGTGTTTTTCATTCAAAGTGACTTGACTTGATTCAAGTTGACTTTGTTGAGTTATATCGACATTGGTCGGTGGTTGATCTGCTTTACCCAACGGTTTCCAATTCTCTTCATTTAAATTATTGTTGTTAGTGTTCTGGGTATACTGGTGTGTTTTTGTATCATATCTGTGTTTATTCTTTTTCAATCTTGCATAAATTTCACGGTAAACTTGGCAGCCCTTGTAGTTTCCAGGATGATTGCCCAGGCAAAGGGCACATTTAGCTGGAGTGTTCTTATCCTTTGTGCAACCTTTTGAGTCATGATGGCCAGCACATTTTACACACCTATAAGGTCTCATGCAATTATTTTTTGTATGAAGATATTGCTGGCACCTTGTGCATTGGACAAGGGTGAATGATTTTCTTGGATCTTCAATATTAACTCTTTGATGTTATATATATTCAATTTTTTTCACAAGATGAAGGTTATCGCTAGGTTCCACATTAACAAAAAATACATTGTATGGTTCCTTTGAATTTTTTTTGCGGGCATTAATTATCTCACCGCTCACCTTGTTTCCAGTCATTTCAATGGCTTTTATAATGGCATCCTTAGGTGTTGTATGATGTAAATTTTTAACTACAAATTTTTGGCATCTTTTGTCTTTTCTTGTAAAGGTATGTCCAATCAACCCTTTCAGTCTGATGTGGTCAATTAGTGTTTTATAGATATCCACATTTTTGGTAGATATTATGACAGCATCATTTGATGATATTTTATATGTAAAGTCATCATCACTTATCACTTCACGAATAAAGGATGTTAATTGTTGCACATCTTCAATGCCGTCCAGCTTAATTGGGGGTGGTTTTGAAATTTTCTTTGGTTTTGAGGGGGGTATTGTCTCATCACTTTTTGAACCCACCTCTTCAGGAAGGGCTGCGAATCTATTACTTGTTTCTATTGGCATACTTTCCTGTATAGGCCGGTTCTTGTTGAATAGGTTTTGCCTATCTTCACTTCTTTTTTGAGCCTTGCGGGTAGTTTTAATTTCCTCTGGGGATCGGTTCCTTTTGTTGTATGTACCAGGAACTCTTTGCCAGGGAACCTGGTTTGGTTTATTAATATTTGCACTGTTTTCAGGCAGGGAAGGTTGAGTTGGGGCACTTGAGGTTTGTGCTCCATTTTGCAGTGTCATTGTTTCATCACTGGGAGTTTCGGTTCAAACAGGTGTACCAGCTCTATTATCATCTCCGGTAGAGTTATTTCTCGGTTTAGGCGATGTATTGAACATGCCTTTGTGGAATACTTGTTGAACAAGTGTTTTGTTTGATTGTTCATGTATTTTTTGCATGTTCGTATCGTTTTTACTCATTGTGATGGTTGAGATGTTACTATTTATCCGTAATCGGAGATGGTTTCGACCGACATAGTAATTTTTTAAAGTTTTCTAATCTTTTCACACAAAGGATGTACAAATGTTCAAAATTTTGAGGTTAGGTTGCGGTTGAAATTTTGTATGCACTGATTTCACTATTATTACACAAATAATTATGGAAATAACGATTTATCGCGAGAATTGTAACTTTCTAGTTCCAAATATCACACTTTTAGTCCAAATTTACGATTCCACTAATATTTAACGAGATTTTGTCCGCCGTTAAAAACTGACGCGAGCGCGTTCCGTTTCACTAGGTGCCGTTTTATAATTTTAAAATTCATATAACAACAGACAATAAATATCAAACATAACTACTTATAACATACAACAAATAATGAACCAATACTGAAGTTTAACAATATATGTACCTACATACAAGCACAAAAATGTATATGCGAAGTGAACTGTTCTTATTTTCTTAAGGTATAGTAACTCTGAATCAATCAGAGTGATTTCTTAAAATTCTCTTTAAGTACTTCATTTGATTTAGGAATAGAAATTCCTTAATTAAGTTCTGATAACTTGACGATCTGCCTAATACGAAGTTTCTGCGACCTTGAAACCATTATTTGAAGTTTAAAACTTGTTGAAATCTGGCAGGATCGGTTTATCTCGGGATCAAACCCTAGCTCGTACCTCTGAGGAGAGGAAAACTTACCCTGATACCATACCAGTCAATTCTCATTTAATGAAAACATCAAAAGGAAACCTGACTTAACCCATAAGCCCTAATTTCCCCTCCGGGATAGTCGTCGCTTTTACAAAAACTAGTTACTTGGCCGAATCATAGGGTAAGTTATCGAGCGAACACCAAACTCAGATTGCCGTGGCAATCGGATTAGGGCGGTTATTTTTTTATTACTTAATTAATATACTGGGATAAACTACGCAAAGGCTTCCAAAATGTCATATCGTCTAAAATATCTTAAATCAATACTCGTATCCATTCATACTACTCCATTTGACGCATTTCGTGCTTGACCGCGTTTGTTTGGCAAACGAGACATCTTACTTTGATGTCGCGAATGCTCAATTGACTCACTAGGCTTGAGTAGTTTCGATACTGGATCATCATCATCATCAGCCCTTTATCGCCCACTCCTGAGCATAGGCCTCTCTTCGTGTACGCCACTTGTCCCGGTCCTGTGCCAATTTCATCCAGAAGTGACCCGCAACGTTCCGAATGTCGTCTACCCAACGAGCCAACGGACGCCAGGGGCTTCTTACATCTGAAAGCGACCACCACTCCGTCAACATTTTAGTCCACCTGCCGTCACTCTGCCTGGCAACGGATACTGTATACAGTTTCTTAACAATTTAGATTAAGAAGCTGCTAATGTTGATAATCATGATAATATTTGCATTGAAAGTTTTTAGTTATTTTATTTTTAAAAAGATAAAAGATAAAAGATATTTATTCTTCAATTTAGGCACATTACAATGCACTTATGAACGTCAGATATGTACGTTGATAGTAGTCTCAATTTGATGTGTTAGTTAATCATTGTTATGTTATTTAAGTTTTTGCATTGATGCAATTTTTGTAGGCTTGTTTACATGTGAGAATACTTGTTGTTAAGTTTAATACGCCTTAATATTTTAATAAGAAACCGAGTGATATAATCGTTTGAAATAAAACAGAAATCTACTGATTACAAGAACTTAAATAACTAGGGCCTGTGATTTTGTTTGATTACATTATTTCATAATTTTTTGGCAGAACATTAAGTTATTACACTCGTGGTGCCAAAACATTGTATTGCCATCCACTTTACACAGGTATGTAAAAAAATGTTGTATTAAAGAACCCGCATTTTCGGGTATTATCCGGGTTTTTCATACATAAAACTAGAGTTATATTCCCTAAAACTAACTCGTGCGAATTAAATAAATGTTTGTTATAAAAATGCATATAACAATAGGAGAATTAAGTAAGAATCCTATATAATATATACTTACTTATTATTTTTAATACATGATTTACTACACCTAAGTTGTTAATTAACAAAAATTGTTTCTTCGTTTTTATGAATTATGATATCGCAATAAATTATAATCCGCAATTTCCCAATATACTGTTCAAGGTCCATTTCGTACAAAACCAAGCCGTTATAAAACTGTCAAAACAAAATTATTAATGAGGGTTACCGATTTAAAAGTCAAATGAACACCTCGTTAATGAAATTGAATTGAAAATTCGGCTTTTAGATTACGAAATGAGGTTATTAATAAAGGTTTAATTTTAAAGGTACAATTATCCCTTTTAGGCTCAAAACACACCTAGCGGAATTTCCGCAGTAATGTATGGAGGCCATAGACAAATTTCCGCTACCATCGACAAAGCTCCATACATTACTGCTAAAATTCCGCTAGGTGTGTTTTGAGCCTAAAAGTTGGTTACTATGGACCTTAAAATACCTACCTCTTTTTTAGGATTATAAAAATAACGATCTGTTTCGTCCATGCATGTATCTTTATTTTTTCAGCCATGTTTAAAGAAAGCGTGACCATTTGTGTCAGTAATTTGGTAAAGGCACCAATTGGCGGAAGGCACTTACGCTTTACGTTGTACAATTTCATTATTGTATGCGAGCTAAAAAAGCGTAAGTGCCGACCGCCAAATATTACCTTTTCCGAAAAGTGACATATTTTATACCCGCAGCTCATAAAGGCTCCATAACTATGTTCCTACGTATGATTAGGCTCATTTTAGTACCTAACCTTGAAAATGAAAGCCTTTTGAAATGGCTGTTAAATACCATTGAAATATTTCTATTGGAGCGGGCATTGGTTCGATTAATTTTGCTGCACGAAACAGGCATTAACAGGTTCTTCCCAATTCGTCTTTATAGTTCGGTGCCAGCACTGCCGGCTGCACAAATGAATGACGTATCATCTGAATATAAATATACAGCTGCGTTACTTACATAGAGACTGACAAATAACGCACATTCTAAATCGTTGAAGATACTATAGTTCCCTTAAACTTTGAAACATATATAATACAAATGTCCTTGCTGTTTAAATTCATGTTCAAATGGAGCGACAAAGTAACGGATGAAGTGGCGGGCGGAAGGTAAGTGTTATATTATAAATTAATACAAGGTAACACTACAGCACGCCCAGCACATGAGTTACGCGACAGTATCCCGCGCGCGAGATAGACTACCCGTCTCTTTTTAATTGACATTGTCAGAAAAGGACGAATAGATACGCGCGCGAGATAATTACGTGTCAGTTATATTATGCTAGGCGTGCTGAACTGTGAAAGGCCTTCTACACGATCGGGACCAACCGCCAACCATCCAACCGCTATCGTCGGCCGACAGCGTTCCAGACGGTTGGGACCAACCACGGACGTAGACTGTCGCGAGGGATGCGCTCCCAACCAAGGCCGTTGAAATCAACCAAATCGGTCGGGTCAACCGCTTTCTACACTGTCCATTTTTATATCAACCCGACCAAGGACACGATGTTTGGCGGTTGGTCCCGATACTCCCGATCGTGTAGAAGGCCTTTGATACTAGACCCCTATTCGAAATGCCAAACTGCGACACGTGGACATCATCACGACGCAAGATCACTAATTGTTTGACACGTACTAGAATGTGTCAAAGTGGTCTCACTAGCGAGGGTCAGTTTTTGTTTGTCGAATTGCATTTGGTAACTCTTTTTACCAGTCGTCATCCTTATTACCTAGACAGAAGAGTTCATTAAAAAATATAATGGTTACACTCACGTCACTTGAATCACGTCACGTCACGTCAATTGTTTTACCTCTACTTTTCTGTTTGTAACTTGTGTATACTCTGTTTCTTTAATTTGAGGTGTGCAATAAAGAATATTTATGTTATGTTATGTTATGTCACTTTAGTCACTTTCCAAGACATGTTTCGGAAGGCAGTAGGGTTTATTGAAAAATATCAGGCACGTGAGTGGCCAATTAATCATCTGACATGGTTGACATCGCATCGTCGAGGTTTTAATAACACCAACGTGTATGCATTATTTGTTTTTTTTTATGGTTATGTTTGCTAAACATAATAGTTTCATTAATTTTCATTCTTTCGGTGATTTCAGCTTAGTTTTATTTTGTCACTGAGCGTTGAGCATGAGTACTGGACTAAAATTTAGCAAAAAGCAGTCCGTTTGCGTTTGCTTAGTGCTTCGAATTAAAAAACCGATTTGAAATCAAATTACTATAAAATTAAAAACATTGGGCTAAATATGAAGAACCTGGTCCGTAATTATTCACGAACAAAAAAATTGCAAAAACGTATAAAATAGTGAGTAGAAAGCAGAAAACCCGAAAGCATGATAACCTTGAACGTTCGTCAGGCGATGAAGTTCACCTTATCGATTAGACCTACCAGTATGCCACTGTTTCCATGTACCGATTGCATCTTTGGCGATCATTTGCAGCGAAACCTTGTCGTCATTGAATGTAACTTTTCTTCTTTCTTGACCCTTCTTTCCTTCCTTCACCTGTCCATAATTTAATGTATTCGCTGCGGCAATGGCGATTATGAGGCTGGCTCTACATGATGGGCCATCATAGGGACGCAGCTATACGACGGAACGAGATCGCAATATCGTTAGCTCCCTCTAACGCATAGCTGCGTCCCTATGATGGCCCATCATGTAGAGGAGCCATTACACTGGCGCCGCAACCGCATGTGGTAACGGTGTGCAAGCGTGACAGCGCTATACACATGCGGAGCTCGCGAACCGGCGCCGCATGCGGAAACCGCAGCAGTGTGAAAGCTGTCTATATCTGCAGGAGCATTCCATGATAATGGTAAATTTTTCGTGTAGTTTTTTTTTAACAAAAATAAATATTTATGCAAAGTCTACGTGAAGTACAAAGTATTGATGTATTTTGCATGCGATTAAATGACATTTGCTTTAATTCCGAATTTCTTTATCGGCTTGGTATTATAGTAAAATTAAATTAAACAGTTTATTAAGAAAACAAGCAGCTTTAAGATGATACCAATATTACACTATAAAAAGGCAAGCCAAAAAAGAACTAGGCTCGGAAAGTCAAAAGCATGGCTCCGAATGTCGGTTACGTAACGATAGAATACTCCTACATAGCAGTAGCTGGAAACACTAACAAACTTAGAATAAATAATACCGTAGTGTTTGTTCATACAACTAGATCATTATTATGTTCTCTACGTAGGCATCTGAGTCCAATATCCATTTATCAAAATGAAAGAACCTTCCATTATGGATATGAAGATGTTTAGATACGTTCCGCGTCTATTATCATTATTCAAATATTACACAATACAAGGGTCAATACACAGGTATGCGATATCTAAGCCTTAGTTTACAATACTTAGTACTTTTTTTTCGCTATGTTTTGAAAATCCAGACCCCGCGAAGGGTACGGGCGGCTGGATTCTTTTAAGGCTATAATAGCTTATTTGTTATAAAAATTGGTGCAATGATTTAGATGAGGTGGAAAATGAATGATGAATGAATGATTTAAGTACCGTTCAACTTTTTAAGACTATTGACTATAGTGGTGGTGAGCTTACAGAATGATTCCAGTGTCGTTTCTTTTTTTGATGAGGTCCTGGAGGTTATACGGGCCAATTTGGAGGCTGTGGCAGATGATTTCATGGTCCAGTCGTGGGTTGGTGAATTTCGGGCAAGTTCTAATTAGTACTTAGTTCGTCACAATATTTATTATTCCTAGTCATCTCAGCCATAAGACGTCCACTGCTGAACATAGGCCTCCCTTTTAAGGGGGGGGGGGGGGGGGGGGGGTTGTTGTTGGTTGGTTTTTTTTGTTTATTGTTGTTTAGGTTATCGGAATATGCTGCTGCCCTCATCTCCTCTCATTCTTACACCATGCTACTACTAAACTAAAATACACACAGAAAGTTCCCTAACTCTACAAAACTTACAAAATAATTAAAAAGAAACACCAGGAATAATACCTTTGCCGTGGGGTGCCCGGCCTTAGAATTATCCCCCACCATATCGTCCCGTGGTTGCAGCAGGAGTCTGCTAAGGGAATATACCGGGAGATGGGCAGCAGCATCTTCCGAAAGCCTATTATTGTATTACTTATAAGAGTTACAATGCAGACCCAGCTTAACTACGGCTTCTTTTTTTAGTCACCCTTGACGAAGGGTGTGTCGACACATAATGATATACACATAATGTCGGATCAAGCATAAAGACGCCAGGCCCTACAGTAGTTTAGAAAGACAAAGGAAATCGACTTGTTTATGCCCTGTAACAATGTGGGAATAGGTGTAACAAAAATACTGGTGATCCTTTTAAGGGCATTGGTAACGAATTCTTATAATGAAAAAGTAAGAAAAATATATTTTTCACACCACCTACTCGTATACGGGCTTTTTCTTCCCTGCTAGGAGGGAACAAAGTGGCACTTTTCTGTTCTGGTTCGACATTAAAAACAAATTTCTTATTGAATTAATCGATTAATTTAGATCGGGAAGCACACATAAAGTAAAATAAATTTAATTCAGCTATAACATTTATTTTCGTTTAAATTAAGTTTATTTTCCTCATACTCATACTCATTTATTCATAATATTGTTAAATATTACATGTCATGAATTAAGGTACATACAATGGGTATATAGCATATTATGTTGCCTCCTAACCTACTACTAACCTCTAAGTTGGTGTGAAAAGCAGTATGTGTCACATAGGAGCAAAACTATTTTCACCTTGGGCGTTAACACTTTAACAATCCCTCACTACGCTCAGGAGTCTACTTTAGAATCCCTTGCTGCGCTTGGGATTCTATTAAAGACTCCATTGCTTACGCCCTCGCCGTAAATATTTCATTTTGCTCCCTTGTTACACAATCTACTATTTCGTGAAAAAAAGTTTTGGCGAAGTTTTACTAAGTATATATGTATGACGTAATTTTTGTTAGCTGAGTTCCTTTCGATTATTTCTGAATAAAAGATTATTTTTCTTCCTCCTAGCATTTATCTCGACTTAAGGTCCGCTTTACAACCTAATCCCATGAATTGGCGTAGACACAGTTTTTACGAAAGGGACTGCCATATGACCTTCCAACCCAGAGGGGAAACTAGGCCCTTTTGGGATTAGGTCCGGTTTCCCTACGATGTTCTCCTTCACCGAAAAGCGACTGGTAAATATCAAATCATATTCCGTACATAAGTTCCGAAAAACTCAGTGGTACGAGACGGTTTGAACCCGAGACCACCGGATTGTCTTACCGCAAGGCTAAAATATACTATGCGTAAATATTTAAAAGGACATAAACGCTAAGCTTTTACAGCATAAAGAAGCTTATTTTGAAATTGATGCCGCAGCCCATTGTGAGGGGAGCGTGGGGATATTCTGGCAAATCCCTGTCATTCATCATCTCATCAACTGACGATTAAGTTTGAGAAGCCTTAGATGTTAATAAAGCGTCTAGTATTTACACTCCATACAGTATTTAGTCCATATTAGAGGAGCTACGCATAAAACGCCGGTGCCAGGACCACATACTCAAATACTTCGGACACCTCTCAAGACGCTCCGCGGATAGCTTGGAGAGAATTATAATGACGGGAAAAGTTGAAGGCACGAGACTTAGAGGCCCTCCCCCTGCAAGATGGTGTGCCCAAATTACTGCACCCATGCAATTAAAACTGCACGAAGCCATATGCGTAGCAAGGGATAGAAGCCTGTGGAGGAACCTGATCTTCAACAGAAGGACATGATGTCACGATCCTCAGCTTTGAGGGAACGACTGATGATGATGATGAGTATTTACACTATAACTATAAAATATAACAGTTATACTCACGTCACTTTAGTCACTTTGCGCGACATGTTTTGGAGAGCCTACACGGAAAAAAAAACTTCCGGGATATTCTCAATCTAAGACATTATTATATTATGTTGAACATATTTCCTCGTGACAAGCATTTATTTCCTTTAACGAAAACAAACTATAGTTTTAAATATAACGAAGCGAATATATTTTTACAGATTTTCTAGTTTTCTTTTACCTAAGGTAATACTTGTTTGATTAAAGTACAATCTCTCTTATTTACTCACTATACTCTTGAAATTACAATACATTTTTGTATTTCTATTTTAAGAAAACGTGGTTTTATTAAGCGAATAATCATATTTTTGGTAATGGAAATAAATACATGCCACGAGGAAATATTTTCAAGAAAATTACAATGTCTCGGATTGAGAATATCCCGGAAGCTTTTTTTTCCGTGTAGGTCTTATATTCAAGCACTAAGAGGCTATGCGAACCGGTCCGTGGCGTACTACTTACTTGCTAATGTAGTGCTGCTGCTGCTTATTATATTTAAGTATTTAGTCTTTGCTTGAAAATTTCGCTGTGGTGATATTAAGGTTATCATTTGCATAATTCTATTGTGAAATGTTACCTACAGTAGAATGATTAATTATATTAAAAAAATGTAATAAAACGTATCGGGATGTCTGTCAATTTATATTTATTAAGGACTTATAAATATAAAAAAATGAGTCACTTACTAAAATTTCTTTGGGCTTATCTTGAAACAATATTTAAGAAATTTAATGAATGTAAAAGGGCTCCTTAGAGAGCGAGCAAGGATTGAAAGTCTTAAATAACAAATTTAACAACGAGGCCAGTAAAATTCAATGTAAAAACATTATTTGTACAATTATTGTTTTTGGACACTATTAACGAAACAATTGATTTGTATGACAATGAAATTTAACCCAGACAAGACTTCTACCAGGAAACTTTTATTAAATTTTAATCAAGTTCCACGTATTCTGTGCATGATTGTTTCAACGAAATGGACAATCGATGATTTCATTGCATATTATCTTTTCACGCTAATTCTAACCTTATAATTTTATCTATATAGTTGACAATGGTTTTCGGATTTATTGATATAAAAAGCTTTGTTTTAATGCATGTGCCTAAATAACTTGATACTAGTTGAGAATTATTTATTTTAAATGGAAAGGCCTGAAACCTCATTCGCAAAAACATGACAACACATTTAAATTGAATTAGGCATATATTGACCTCATATTTATTTATTTAAACTTTATTGCACAATAAAACAGAGTACAAAGGGCGGACTTAATGCCAGAGGGCATTCTCTACCAGTCAACCATCAGGCCAAACGGATAAAAACAATAGTGCGGGGAACGAGTATCAAAGAGAAAACTAAAATCCAAAGTTACATTACGTATAACTAAATATAATTTATTCTACACAATTCTACACATAATACACATATAATATATAACATATACGTACTACATATATTACTACATATAATATATCATATTGTCTATAATTGATTCTGTGCGCTCATCTAAAAATCATGTGGTCATACTTAGCTTAGTTTTAGCTTCTGACCGTCCCCTATTGTAATTAATCGTAATTTTTTCGACCTTACTGTCCCCCCCCCCCCCCCTCAACAGTATGTGAGTTTCTAACTGACTTAAAGGTACAAGTTGGAACCCGATTCCAGACCACAGCAACAGACGACGTGTCGTTGTGACACTACTAGTTTGTATGTATTTCTATGAATATCATTCGAAGGCAAGCGACGTGGGTCGAGGTCGCCCGATTGCAAATCAGTACCTATTAACCTACACAGACTACACAGACACTTTTCATTAAGCTTTTACAGGGAGCACGAGGTCACCACAAATAAGCGCAATTTTATTCGTCAATTTCTACGATTCGAACAGCTGTTAGTATTCTACACCAATTTGTAGTATAACAATCCAGGTTCATCCCCGTAACTTGAATTTGTGGATATTTTTAATTCACATGAATGATCAAAAACGCGAACTCAACTGAAATAAGCGGTCGCGCTCTCATACAAAATTAGTACGGGAGCACCTACGCGTATGTGTAGGGACCTCGAGTTGTACTTATGATCTATCTAGTGTTTGAGGTTATCTGTGACCTAGTATCATCCGACCGCAGATGACGTATCTCTGCGGCACTATATTTTTGTATTGCGTCTTTCTATGGTACCATTCAAAGTCAGCGACATGAAGTTGGATGACACGTCCGAACACAGATCAGTACGTCTAGCATGACTTACGTTGCGGCGCGACTCTCCATACTTCAGGCGCGACTCGAAGTATGGAGTCGCGCGCGACACCGCATGTCATGCTAAGCGCCGAGGACGTGTCGCTCGACGACATGTCGTCTGCTGGTCGGGTTACAACTTGTAGGTACGAGTATATAGGTACCATCATTATTTTATACACTTTATACCTGAGTTACAAAAACTCATTGGATTGAATTAGATGAGACAACTAAATGACGTCGTTGGCTTAAATAGTGGGAGCTTAAAGTCCGCTATGTAATGGGATAATCGAAATAGTTAGTTTTAATCTGTTCTGATGAGTCTATTAAAGAAGATTATCCCCATTTCTGCCATTATGTTCGTAGTTTAATTAATCTTATATATAAATTATGACTTTAACTATGAAACCCCCTGTGAGTCCTGGACATTATTGTACAATATTATTGATAGATTTCAAATAATTTTATTGTAAACTGTAATCAGTGTTGTAATTAGTACTACATATTTTACCTTATCCCAAGGAATACTAAAATGTATATTAAAAGCAGATTAAAATACTTTTATTTACACCCATATCATAAACCCTCCATGATGCGTTCAAAACCCGCACGTTATAACCACCATAAAAATTGATTGTTTCGTTAGTAGTTAGAACAAATGTCTTATCTGTAACGATGTTATTATTATCAAATAATAAGCAAAAATTCAATATCATTATGAAAATCCGGGTGGGCCCCGCCCGCCGGCATGCGCCGCCCGACCACCGACTCAATCGAGTTGGCCATGGCGATGGCGTGCAATCCGTGCAATTGCAGTCATTCAATCATCATTTCGGGTTTATAATATGTGTGTAGATAAAGCAGTGTATGCAACTGTACGTAATTAGGCCTTAAAACACTCGTGTGATCTTATTATCACTTCACTTCGTTCGTTTCATAAAAACACACTCGTGTTTTAGGGACCCCTATTACGTAACAGTTACATAAACTACTATTAAACACAATTCTCAATGGTTGCCGTATGCCGTAACGCCTAACGCTAAGGCGTCCTTCACACTGTTGCGGTTTCCGCATGCGGCGCCGGTGCGCGAGTGAGATAGCACTCTGAGTGTGTGTAGCGCTGTCACGCTTGCACACCGCCGCCGCATGCGGTTGCGGCGCCAGTATGATAACTGCCTTACTCCTCTCGATGCAGAATGTACTATTGTAGTATGAAGGTACCGTCAACTGCTACAACTTTCTGCCCTTGCCTATCTCGGGAATAAGATATACAATGTGTAACAAAAATGCTGGTGATTATTTTAAGGGCATAATTGGTAACGTATTCAAATTATGAAAAACTAAGAAAAAAAATCTTGCGAAAAAATATTGATTTAGTATGGAGGGTGTGTCCCATAGAAATCTGAATTATAAAGAGAAGTGGTTTGACAGCTGCAAGCTTGTCTCTGAATCTTGATCGAGGCGATCAAGAAACATGATCATATATTGTCAGTTGCATGACAACCAATATGGTATAAATAGCAAAATAAAATGCCGATTTGTGCCATAATTACGTGTAAAAACCGCAGTACGACTGTGAATTTGCGAAACTGTGACGTTAGTTATTACTGGTAAGACTAATCACAATTTATTTAAATAAAGATAAGAGCGAAAAATATTAAAATACGTTTTCCATTGCTTGGCATTCAAATGACATCGATTGCTTGTTTTGTGTACATTCCCCTTTGATGTTATCGAGGCTACCACGCAATGGACAATAAACATGTGGAATATGACAGTACTCGCAAAATTGAAATAACGTGTCAAAATATTGTCAGTGATGAACGAAATAGAGCTGCGAATAAGTCGATATTTTTATTGTAATGTATCGATATTTTGGTATATGTAATTGTGACCATTTCAAGTCAAAGGTACAATCATTGTCAGTTGTTAATAAAGTTTATTTCTAAATGAACTTTTAAGACATTAACGCCTTATTGACAACCGATAATTATGTAAGTACCTTTGACTTGAAAACGTCACAATTATGTACGAATACGTAATTGATTTTGAATCACTTCACGTGTCGTTTCCGTGACTATAGTATTTGTTGGTCACATTTTTTATGCTTTCTACCGGATGAGACCATATATTTTAGATACATTTTTGCGATTAGATGATATTTTAGGATTAATAGGTTGTCAGACACAGGTAGAATAAATATGATAACTACTTAAATCAGTGAAGACAGTGCTAACAAGGTTTACAGGTGCTTCAGTTTTGAAGTTTAGGTAAAAATTTAAAATATGTAGTCAGATGTACATTATTAATGAGTAAATTCACCGGGGTGTGATTTTCATTAAATATAAAATAATACTTACCTTAGATCCTACACGAAGGCCGCAAATATATGTGACACGCTCTTATTTGTAGGTCTTCGTGTAGGAAGATATTATTGGTGCTGACTGTACCTACCTACTCAATTAATTTCAAAGTAAACAAGATTTGTTATATTGTAATTTTTTTATAACATTAGTGATAATCGTCGTTTGACACACTAGCGGATATGTTTTTTTAACCATTTTCACTCGTCTTCGGTCTCGACATCTCAGGACTTGTGAAGTAAAGATAAATGTCATGCTGTACATACTTAACTTAACTACTACTACTACTAGACGAGATACGTACTGTACGTATGTTTACACTTTATTTTACACAAAAGAAGTAAGAATACAAACATGATGTAGGAAAGAAACAAAGTAGGTACAAAGGCGAACTTATCGATTCTAGTTAACCTTAGTAGGAGATAGTTTCAAAGTCGAAGTAAGTCTATAAAATTTGGTATCGATAGAAAATATTTTTGCACTTCCCATCTCTATCGAATGAATGAATGGAAGAATGAAGGTTTGAATGTTTGTCAAATTTCCATTTAAAGTAAAAAGTCGTATGTGATAAAAATATCGTATGAAGATATGACTTTTTGGCTCAAGGAGGTACGAACACAAACACGGAAGCGTTCGTTGACATGGTTATTGTGTAATTATAATCCATTTATCTTGTATGTGCACCAACCACAGTATAAGACTCCACGTAGTGGACTTGATCTATGTGTGTGTAACCCTAATACATACAATATTATATATGTAGATGAAATGCACACATGTTTGACCGTGGCGACACTGGTTTCGGTACTAAATCGCGATGAGACCGTGTCTCCTTATTCCTAAGTCAGTGGTGTGTCCCATACAAATACATTTTTTTTACGCAAAAAATGTTTCGCCTAATTTTTCTTACTAGTAATACAATACCAATTACACCCTTATGCACCAGAATTTTTGTTACACCCTGTTTGGTGCAGAAAATCACTTTTTCAAGCCAGACAAAGTTCAGTATCGTAGGCAAAGTTATAGCAGGTTGACGGTAACTCGTGCTTTGTCAGATGTATAGCTAACCTTATTTCTTCCATACCAAGGTATAAGGAGTCTACCACTAAATATAACTCGCGACTTACTTGCAAACGAGTTGAACAATATAACAAGACCCTTATGAAGAAGATTTTCTTTTCGCCTTCTAAGTCCACACCCCCTTGATCGATCCAGCTCATAAACGAACTCTCAAGTTTTATGTATCTCTGCTACAACCCCAACAAATTTCATAAAAATTTGAAAAACGTTACTAAAATTTATCGTCGAATAAACCCTTAAAATCAAAAAGCCATCGAAATGCCGAGACGTCCCCGTAGCCAGAAGTTGTTTGTAAGAACTCGCTTCGCTTACGCTCCCGCTCGTTCGATTATAATTTTTTGAGACAAATAAATTGGTCAGATACAATAAAATTTTTATGGTAGATTTAAAATCAACAATCCAATGTTCTTTTTTTAAGTAAGCAAATCAATAATTGGAAGCCATAAAAAATGGCGTTTAATTAAAGATAAGGTTAAAATTTAATTTCAACAGAATCTAATAACTTTGTGTATATGAAAGTGAATTTAAGAACTGGTTTGAATTAAAGGTGCATTAGGTTTTTTTTCGTAACTTCTTTTGTTCAACTATAACTATGGTCTTCATCCTGTTATGGATTTCTTCCACTGCTGCCTTAGTTTCCGAAGGCGCAAATAATAACTGTACGAACAATGAGACGGGAGAAGTAAGAAGTAAGTGATGCAAGGATCTCCTGAACCGCAACACATTAAGTATTTCTAAACACAATAGCTTAGAAAATCGCTGGTAGGGTTCTCTGCCCTTTCGCCGAAAATTGCATTACCGAATTTCACTAGCTAACCAACTTTTCGCAGAAGTTTCATTTGGCCGAATTTCATTTCCCAACTTTAAACCTAACCTAACCTAGTAGGCGAGTTTCATTTCCCAACTGGTTGGGAAATGAAACGGTTGCGAAATAATTATTTGGTAAAAGTTATTCGGCCAAATGAAACTTCTGCGAAAAGTTGGTTGGCAAGTGAAATTCGGCAATACAATTTTCGGCGAAAAGGCAGGATACCCACTGGTAGTCTGGCGGTAAGATATCCTACTTTCAATCCAAAAGTCTCGGGATCACAACTCGGCCCGTACGTACCACTAAGTTTTTCGGGACTTATATATTATACAAAATATCGTCTGAGGTAGGGTGAGGTATCGGTGAGGAGGTGAGGGGCTTCTAAAATAAAATAAGTGACAAAATACCCAAATTTACTTCAGAGATTGCATATAAATAGGTACTTGAAAAAGTTTGCCAGGTTTCGCCGTGACCGGGTCTAGTACAAATCAAAAATAATCAACAAAATAATTTGATTTGCTTCAAGATTCATAGATGACAGCACCATCTCTTTCGTTATACCAGAAATTGCGTAAGTGATTTGGATAGGTGCAAGCAACGTATTGCATGCCCTTAGATTGTAGTCAATGGCGCATAGCCATTTGAAACTCGGAAATTAAGCTCGAAAATAATCCCACACAAAAGTTTAAATGATCACAATTTTAAATTGCCTTCACTTTTATATTTAACCATAATTTTATAATTTTATTCAAAGTATTAAAAATCACTTTCAAGTGCTCGTATCTCAAAAATCACGCCCCTGGTCTCGATGTTCACGATGCCGCCGCCGCGCCGCCGCCGCGCCGCCACCACGCCGCCGCCGCACCTCTGCGCTGTGTGTAAAATACAAGATAAGACCGCCATCGCGCCGCCGCTGCGCTGCCACGTCGGCTTCTGTTTCTTGTACTTGCTGTGTGCATGATTGTGACGCCATCTCTTTGGCAAGTGTTCAATCTCTTTTTTTTCTTTTTTATAAATAGGTTGTATTCCTTGCTTATATGAAATGTCGCTGGCTGATTCACTATTTTGACAGCTGACAGGGGCTTTTGCAGTTTCATTTCTTGTCACATTGTGTATTGCGATCGTTCTCGTTACCCCCACAATGCACTTCGCACATAGCGAATACACAGAGGCACGGTGGCGGCTCGGGGCGGCATCGTCTACCTACACACGCCCGATCTGAGCGAAGTTGGCCTGAGGCAGAAATTTGGGGGGTTGAAAAAAAATGTTCCGAGGCAAATTACGTGTCAACGTAGGGAAAGTGAAATCGTAAGTGTAGTTTTAACCATTCTTTTTAAGAGTCGCCAGGACGCTCGCGTTTCCATACAAACGTAGTTTAGCTCTCATTTTAAAACGACATGCTTTAGAACCACGAAATTTGGCATGGGCATTCTAGTAGTACAGACCTATGTCGGTAATTCGATCTCGCTGCCAAAAATTGTAATAAAAAGAAAATACCGCCAGATACAAATTTGCATGCAAAACTTATTATTGCTATATTTTTTTTGTAGGTATTACAATTTTTAGCAACGAAAATGAATTACCCACATAGATCTGTACTGCTAGAATGCCCATGCCAAATTTCGTGGTTCTAAAGGATGTCGTTTTAAAATGAGAGCTGAACTACGTTTGTATGGGGACGCGAGTTCACGCGAGCGTCCAGGCGACTCTTAAGTATTGTTTTTTTGTTTAGGAGCAGCCGAATAAAAGAACAACGAAAAAACAAGGTTCAGAGGGGCTACGAGATGCAAAACTGTTAATTTTAATGCAAAATCTGAAATGCAAAATTTCATCGAATACTGAATCGACTGAAGATCAACAAGATCGACGCAATAAGCTTTAACACGATATAGATCAGCTCGGATCGGCTCGGCCGATGCCTGCCGACGCATCGACGTCACTCTTATAGGGTGGACATAAAGTTTTTCTGTCGGCTTTTGCCCATTCCGTCAATAGATGTGTGGAACCCTTTAGATTGTATAATCTTCATGATTTGATTATTATGAAAAACAAGCATACATTATTTATTAGCTTAGTTTTTTTTTAGTAGCCCTACCCCTAAAACTTTATCGTCTTGCACCTGGCAATTCCTCTGCACTTTCTTCTTATTCGTCGGTTTTGTTCGCATCGCAAAGGTTGTAGGTAAAATGGGTGCCTCAATTTTTTATTCGTCGATTTTGTATCTTTGCATTGAGTATCCGTCGATTTCGTCTTGAGCCTTTTTCTCGGTCTACATCGATCTTGTCTGAGTCAATTCAGTATTTGATGAATCTTTCTCCATCTATTTCGTATTAAAATTAATAGTTTTGCATCTCGCAGCCCATCTGCACCTCATTCTTTTGTTGTTTTATTATTCGGCTGTAGGGCTTGCAACTCCGGAATTGGATTGTAAGGCCAATTCCGGAATTCCGGAGTCAGCCCATACAAACAATTCCGGAGTTGCAAGCCCTAAATCGGCTGTTCCTAAACAAAACGACAATAATTAAAAATAATGGTTACAACTACTTACGATTTCGCTTTCCCTATGTTAACACTAAAACTTGCCTCGGGACATTTTTTTTCTTTAACCCCCATATTTCCGCCTCTGGCAAAGCGGGGTCAGTTTGGGCACGAGTAGAATATGCCGGCGCCGCCGCCACACCTCTGCGCAGTGTACACGAGACAAGTAAAGCCCGCCAATGTGCCGCTAACACGTTCCCACCGCGCCACCGCTCCGCTGCCGCCGTTGGCTTTTTTCTCGTATAGACAGCGCAGAGGTGTGGCGGCGGCGCGGCGCCGGCATCTTATACATGCGCCCGAACTGAGCCAGATTGACCGGAGGTGGAAATAGGGGGGGTTAAAGAAAGAAAATGTCCCGAGGAAAGTTCAAGAGTCGAGGAAAAGTGAAATCGTAAGTAGTTGTAACCATTATTTTTAATTAATGTAGTTTTTCTTTAGGAACAGTGGAATAAAAAAACAACAAAAAATCGCGAGGTGCAGAGGAGCCGCGAGATACAAGCCTATAAATTTTAATGCAAATTCGATAGACAAAAATTCATCGAATACTAAATCGGCTCAGAGAAGATCGACGAAGACACAGATAAATACTCAGACGTAATCCACGGATACTCAATGGAAGGATACAAAATCGACGAATACTATAATCGGTGATCCCATTTTATCTACAACTATTGGGATGGAAACAAAAGCGATGAATAAAGAAGAATCAGGGTTTAAGTGCAGAGGAATTGCCAGGTGCAAGGCTATGATGTTTTAGGGGTAGTAATAAAAAATTAAGTAAATTAAAAATGTACTATGTTCGTTTTTATAATAATCAAATCATCATGGTTCATCTGTTTCAACCTGGGACTATAAATATAAACAATTTATATAATATGGTAATTTATCTGAATAAATGTGGTATAATTAGATAGTACAATAGCCTGTAAACCGCCAATCCATAGGCAAGAATCTAGGCAGTTTATTGTAATTGGTTCATCTGCTTACTAATAAATTCATCAGTCCATACATTCCACCCAATAGCCTAGTACATTTTAGACTCCATTAATTCTCAATAGTCCTTACACCACGGCGGGTGCTATCTCTGCGTGCGTCCCATGACACGGCCAGGGGCAGCATCCGCTAAGTGTACCCCTCACTTTTCATTAAATTGTCGAAATGGCCTCTGCGCGTTGGCTTCGGCTCCGCATACGCCTCCCAAAGGTCCGGAACACCATTGTTCCGTGGTCGGGAAAGACACATAAACCAATAACGGTTAAACTGTTAAATAACAGAACTATTCATATTTTAAAATAAAACATTAAAAACACAATCTATCTAAACTCAAACATAACTCCACGCAACGAATAATTAACCAATTATGAAGTTGTATTGGAATTGCATCGGAACGATATTTAAGTAAATTCTGATATTTCTGATTCAGAAGTTTATTTTTATTTTTGTGTTACTAAAAGTGCAATAGTAAATTAAGTATGGCTGAGTGGTAATAGTAAAGTGTATGAAAAAGGGGCAATAGTAAATTAAGAATGGCTGACTGACAACTGCATTTCTAGACAAAAATTGCATTTGATACAAGACAAAGTGTTAAATTAAGAATTGAATTTTTACTGAAATATAAGTAATTAATGGTTATTTTTACACTGGATGTTTATGTTAATTATTATTTTGTGTAGACAATGAAACCGTGGCTGTTTTTAAAAGTACGTGCTTGCGAAGTAATAAATGGGCATGTTTACATTATTTTATTTTTCTATTGACCTCGACATAAGTTACTAGAACTGTTAAGTCGCAGTTAACCTACCACGCTCGACGCTCCTCCTAGCTTCGCTCGTCATCGGATCTGGACTCTTTCAAATAATACTCTTCCGTGATAATATTTGTGGTATATGTACACCAGCCTTAATATAAATAGTTCTATGTATACTAACCTTTATCCGACGACTTACTTACTACTGTATTGTAATACTTTGTGTATTATTTAGATAAATAAATACTCTTCATTAATGAATTGAAATTTATTTGAGATACCTATTACAATATTGTCTTACAAAAAATATTCAAATTTTTTTAACAACAAAATATGTATTTTATAATCTCTGAATGACTCACACAACTAGGGCTGCCATCCGTCCGGGTTTCCCCGGATTTGTTCTAGTTTGGAGGCCGTCCGGGGTGCGTTGGGGGGGGGGGGGTTTTGAAATCAGTGTCCGGGAAAACCCGTTATGTGAGGAAACAACCCATTGGATTTAGTTATTTAGAATCATTATTGATTTGGACACGTCCGGGGAAAAAATGCGATTTACGCCAAATGTCCGGGTTTTTTTTAATTATTGTACGGGTTCGGCGAATTTAGAGATGGCAGCCCTACACACAACATGATGACTTATTAAACGAAGTGTTTACCAAGAAATGCATTTTACTAACGTTTTTTACCATGCGTTATACTTATTTTGTTAGTTGCCCTGAAAAACAAAAAAAAAATCCTTATTTTTTTTGTAATATTACCTATATATTTTTTTTCAAGCAAACAATTTGTCTTTTGAACTATTTGTAAAACAATATTTTATGCAACGTCTTGCAAACTTGGAAATCGTTAATTTGCGTAAAGTTGTTTGAGAAATGAATATTTATGAAATGTAGTTTACCAAATGATTGAACGACCACAACCAAGGTTCGTCGACATTTAATCGTAGATTTTTTTTAGTTTTTTTTTACTCAAAAACAAAACTAGGAATAAGTATTTGATTATTATTGGTACATGTTATTGATTTTTAAATAAAATAGAATTCAATATCCGAAAGGTATTGAGTGTTAACAATGTTTTATTTTTACCTAAAATATTGAATGTCTATAATTAACCCCACCTGACGAGAATAGAATGTAAGTCACCAAAAACAAGCATTTAATTTATGTTTATTTTATTAATAAATACAAACCAAAGGACAAACAACAGTACAAAGAAAAATTACACTAATTAATACCTACTACCTAGCCCAGCCTACGTTTCTTAAACCATGAATATGTACAAATGTCCCCTATGTCACTGCTATTTGGTAAGGTGCCCATAAGGCTGGCAGCGTTACCTCGCTGACAATCCAAAGCGCTGAGCGAAGAACGAGCCAGCCCTCTGGTCACCGGTGGAGCGAATGAGCATATGACATATAAAACATATTTAGTTGGTTTATCTATTTTATTTTAAATTAAGGTACTTAAGTTATATTTTATTTAGCACAGGAATTTTCAGTTTTATTTTATTTTATCAGGTTCATCCTTTTTCGCAAACATATCACTTTTAAATAAACCTTTTAAATTTATAAACGTATTTACCGCACGTATTGGGATGGTATTCTGTACGACACGCCATTCGTCATTGTCGGCCCCAAACAATATGTCTATTTCCCATTGGCAGTGTACGTGGGACAACGTTACCCACCACGCTGTAACAGTGGTTGGGAAACCAGTTTGAGTTTAGAATTTATTGCTCATTTATAAGGTATATCATTAAATGAGATTTTCAATGGCTGTTATTACCTACTACTTTATGCTTGATGTTGTAGAGCGGATTAGGTATGTATTTTATACGTAAATACAAGGACATTTTTAACGTAAATGCTACTTTCGATTCTTTCATTTTTTTATTTCTGTACGATCAGTGTGGCCTAGTCTCATCCAGAAACCATGCGATACCACAGAATAATGAAAAGTACTAGAGTACAGAAGGTTCTCCTTCCTGATTTTGACATTTAGCTACAGAGGTGAAAGTTGTCAACGTGCTTCATTCCGTGCACGTGGTATCTACAGATAAAAAGTGACTAGTCAATCTGCCTTAATCTACCTAATATATCAGTAAATTTAATACAAAACTAGATAAATATCAAATTTATTACCTTATTTGCCCAATCTAATTATTATTTCAGAACAAAACTACTACTATAAAGTATTATTCTCGAAGGCACCCATAAGATACTAAGCGATGTGCCAACCCTGCCCTCATTAAGCCGCCGGCACGGGGCGCGAAATTTAAAAAACAGGTACAACGGAGAGAGACATAGTGAAACCCCCCTGGCGATACTTAGCCTGCTTTTTGGCCTCTGCTTGAAATAAACTAAACTATTGAGGCAACGTAATACATTTATTCTGTTCCAATCATGACGGACTGACATTGATATAAAGCAAACAAGGAGTCAATATACCACACTGCTCATCCCCCATCGTGATCAATCGTGATATTTAAATATTCTACTATATTCAATGCCGGTATTCTTGTATGGGCTAATATCGGAATTCGAAAATTACCCATGCAAAAAATACTGGTATTGGATTGCCTAGTCCAAATCCATAGTCTGTGAGTTTCTAACTAAACATACTTAGATAACATCTACTATTATGTACAGTCACTAAACTGTATGTGAGTAGTTACAACAATTCATTGGTCTGATTTAAGAGTCGCCAGGACGCAACGTAGTTCAGCTCTCATTTTAAAACGACATGCTTTAGAATCATGAAATTTGGCATGGACGTTTTAGTAGTAGGTACAGAGCTATGTCGGTAATTAGTTTTCGTTGCTAAAAATTGTAATACAAAGAAAATATAGCAAAAATAAGTTTTGTATGGAAATCTGTATCTGGCTGTATTTTCTTTGTATTACAATTTTTAGCAACGAAAATGAACTACTGACATAGATCTGTACTACTAAAATGCCCATGCCAAATTTCATGGTTCTAAAGCATGTCGTTATAAAATGAGAGCTGAACTACGTTTGTATGGGAACGCGAGCGTCCCGGCGACTCTTAAATGATACAACAATAAAGCCAATGGGTTTATTAATGAGCTTAAAGTCCACTATTACAGTATAATCGAGGTAGTTTGTTTAAATCTGCTCTGATGGGTCTAAGAAAATTATCCGCACTTACGTGGAACTGAAAGAACAAATCAAATTATTTTTAATGAATATTTTGATTTGTTTTGATGCGCCGTAGCATTCACATGGATTGCATATACACGGAAAAATTCGACCGGTGCTTCCGTGGCCAGGTGGTTAACGCGTCTGCCGCGAATGCAGAAGACGCTGGTTCGATCCCAGCCTTGGGCACCGGAGGCTTTGGTCATTTTTACAAGCTTTTATTTAACTCACAGTGTTTGTCAGTAGATAAATATGTGTGTTAGATGTTTAGGTAGAATCTGGCGAGGCAGATTTGAACCAGTTCTTGATGTCCGATTGAGCTGAAATTTAGCACACATGCGTAACTTGGATGACAATACAATATTTTGGTACCATCGAGCTGGTCCGATGATGGAGACAGGAGGTGGCCATAAGAACTCTGCCATAAACTACCTCTACCAGATTGAGTTTGGGTTTATTAGAATCGTCCCGATGAGTACACCTTGATTTTCTAAAGAAAAGTACAGTCAGCCACAATATCGAAAGCTGATTTGGTACCAATTTCTCCTAATCGATACTAGAATTAGAATAGTCTTAATAAGTCACTGTTTGGGCTCATTTGACTTGTACTGGTAACGAGTTGGGACCGATATTACAAGATGGAGCTCATGCTGAACCCTGGGGGTACCTACTGGATCTCGGGTTTGGGGCAACATAGACTCATGCTGTTCGGACTCATTCGACTTATACTGATGAGTAGTCGGGACCGGTATCACAAAATATACCTCATGCTGAATCCTGGGGGTACCTACTGGATCTCGGGTTTAGGACAACATAGACTCATGCTGTTTGGACTCATTCGACTTATACTGATGAGTAGTCGGGACCGGTATTACAAAATATACCTCATTCTGAATCCTGGGGGTACCTACTGGATCTCGGGTTTAGGACAACATAGACTCATGCTGTTTGGACTCATTCGACTTATACTGATGAGTAGTCGGGACCGGTATCACAAGATGGAGCTCACGCTGAACCCTGGGGACACCTACTGGATCTCAGGTTTGGGGCAACATAGACTCATGCTGTTGGGCTCATTCGACTTGTACTGGTAAGCAGTCGGGACCGCGCGGTATCACAAGATGGAGCTCACGCTGAACCCTGGGGGCACCTACTGGATCTCAGGTTTGGGGCAACATAGACTCATGCTGTTGGGCTCATTCGACCTGTACTGGTAAGCAGTCGGGACCGCGCGGTATCACAAGATGGAGCTCACGCTGAACCCTGGGGGCACCTACTGGATCTCAGGTTTGGGGCAACATAGACGCATGCTGTTTGGACTCATTCGACTTATACTGATGAGTAGTCGGGACCGGTATTACAAAATATACCTCATGCTGAATCCTGGGGGTACCTACTGGATCTCGGGTTTAGGACAACATAGACTCATGCTGTTTGGACTCATTCGACTTATACTGATGAGTAGTCGGGACCGGTATCACAAGATGGAGCTCACGCTGAACCCTGGGGACACCTACTGGATCTCAGGTTTGGGGCAACATAGACTCATGCTGTTGGGCTCATTCGACTTGTACTGGTAAGCAGTCGGGACCGCGCGGTATCACAAGATGGAGCGATCTCAGGTTTGGGGCAACATAGACTCATGCTGTTGGGCTCATTCGACTTGTACTGGTAAGCAGTCGGGACCGCGCGGTATCACAAGATGGAGCTCACGCTGAACCCTGGGGGCACCTACTGGATCTCAGGTTTGGGGCAACATAGACTCATGCTGTTGGGCTCATTCGACTTGTACTGGTAAGCAGTCGGGACCGCGCGGTATCACAAGATGGAGCTCACGCTGAACCCTGGGGGCACCTACTGGATCTCAGGTTTGGGGCAACATAGACGCATGCTGTTTGGACTCATTCGATTTGTACTGATGAGTAGTCGGGACCGGTATCAGAAAATATAGCTCATAATATACGATTTTAAGCTAACATGGTCATTAACATTACAAAGACTATTTAAAACGGCATATTTACCATGTGAGTTTGTTTGGTAAGCTCATAATAACAAACTTGCATGGTAAATATCCCGTTTTAAATAGTTTTTGTAATATAGCTCATGTTGAACCCTGGGGGTACCTACTGGATCACGGGTTAAGGACAACATAGACTCATGCTGTTGGGCTCATTCGACTTGTACTGGTTAGCAGTCGGGACCAGTATCACGAGATAGATTTCATGCTGAACCTTAGGGGTACCTACTGGATCCCTGGTTTAGGACAACATAGGTTCATGCTGTTTGGGCCTACTGTGACATCCGACGGGTTTATAATTTTGAATGTTCGTTTCGCGAATATGTTAGTAACGTTATTCTGGTCTTCATGAAATTTGTTGTGGTTGTATCAGAGGTATATAATAAGAGACTTCAATGAGCTGGAATGACCAGGGGATTCTGGAATCAGAAGGCCTAAAACAGATTTGTTGAGGGGTCTTATTATAATCGCAAGTTCTTAATTAGAGGCGGACCTTATACGTGCATAACTATTATCGAACGAACGAGTGCAGCGACGCGAAGTTCATTCAACCTCGGACACAACTGTCAGCTTGGGTTTTTAGTAGCTGTTTCTCGAAATGATGAGGTCTATGTTAACTTAATTATTTATTGTTTATATACTCGTATTGTGTACCTTGTTGTACATGTTGCTGTAATTGTCTACCTAATTTCAATTTCACTCTCATTCACTCAAAGGTTAACTGGAAGAGATCCCTTAAAGGGATAAGTTCGCCTTTGTACTTCACATCTTTTGTTTACTGTATTTATCTACTGTGTTATGTGCAATAAAGTGTTACTTATTTACTTAATTAGGCTTATTATTTTGCAACTGTAATGTGTCATTTGGGATTTTTCCGTAACATAATGTTCTTTGTGGAATATAACGAAGAAGTTTGTTTTTCAAGAATTTTTAAATTACCTGATATGGTTTAGAGGTCAGAAATATCATAAGTGTTTCATCACTATCATGATAAAAAAAAACTCAGCATGCCTACCTTGATGCCTATTGCCTACTTTGATATCAGGTAACACACACAATGACCATTTCTATTAACTAAAATTAACAGGCAAGAAACCGGTCAACACAGCGAAACGATGTGTTAATCGAAATGAACAGGCTACGGAACATGTCTATTAAAAACTAAAAACATGAAAATAAATTTATATAAAAAACTTTTAAAAACAAGCTTTTATTTTAATGCTCTAAAAAAAGAAAATAAGCTTTTGAGTCAATCAAACTATTTTTATAGGAACTTTGTACAATTTTATGACATAAAAGCTTGTCGCGAGACTTTCCCGTGTAAAAGAGATTGCACATATTTAGGTGACACCAGTTGAAACTGTGTGCGCTTGCAACTGAAGCCAAGTAATCCTACGACGGTAGTGCAAAATTAATTAAAATATGTATGTGCCCAGCCCATTATTCAAGAATTAAAATTAAAATTATCAATGTATTTCTTAAAAAACAAATTCACGCCAAGTGTTATTTACGTGTCTTGGATGTAGTATATATATGTATATAAAATAGTGCTACTTGGCGGTTTGTCATTGAGTTAATGAGTTGTTTTTGTTACGCTAGTTGCATCTTTTTTATATGTATGTCAAACGTAAGCGACACAAATGTGCAATGCGAATAACAAATCACGAAGTGAATTTTGAAGTCAAATTTAACTAGTTATATGACAATAATTTAATGTGTAGGTACTCAAAGAATAAGTACTCAACATCGGACTGAATGTAACCAATGATTTTGTTATATTTTCTCCATATAAAATATAAATGTGCAATCTCTTTTACACGGGAAAGTCTCGCGACAAGCTTTTATGTCATAAAATTGTACAAAGTTCCTATAAAAATAGTTTGATTGACTCAAAAGCTTATTTTCTTTTTTTAGAGCATTAAAATAAAAGCTTGTTTTTAAAAGTTTTTTATATAAATTTATTCTTTGTATATGACTCTTTATACATTTATAACCCACTTACGTGGGTATGTTCATAGTTTAATTGAAATTGTATATAAATCATGGTTTTGACTTGTTTGTCACAGATATTATTTAGCAATGTTATTTATCAAAATCAAATCAAATCAAAATCAAAATCATTTATTGAAAGACAACACGGTCCACACATTACATACCACACATTATAAATACAAATTTTAACTGTAATCAGTGTTGTAATTAGTATTACATATACTCTATTCCATGGAACATTATAAAAGGTAGGTACCTATTGAAAATAGCTTCAAATACTTTTGACAAAATTCTCAATTGTGGCTGTATGCTGAATGAGTCTGTGCCTTTGACGCGTAACCTGTCAAAATGACGGCAGATTTCGTAATTCCGCCATATTTAATATATATATTTCGCTTGGAATTTTTTTTCTTTGCTGTATTGAAAAAAATTATGTGCAATTCGGGGGTAACAGTATTGCACACTCGAGTCATAAATTCATTCCGCCCTGGCGCCATCGTGAAAGAATACTTTCGTTTTCCTGCTCTCGAATTCTCGATGCACGCTGTGCAGTCGCCATCAAATATATCGGAGAGGCCAAGGTAATCACAAATATCTGAACAATGCCTCTATGTTCAAGCCGATAAAGTGCATGTACAGATGTTTAGTACCCTGGCCGCTCCGATATATCTGATGGCGACTGTACAATAATTATAGTATGACGGTAACTCGTGTTTTGTCAGACAAAAGGCTGATCCTTTATTTCATCCCTGCTGAAATAGAGTACATAATTATGTATAAAATGTAGGTAGCTTTAATACGTACGCGTACGTAAATTGAGTACGCTCACTCGTGGCACTGACTATAGGTACTATATAAAAATGATGTGGCGAAGTTTTTATCGTCAAAAAATACCAATGTTACTATCAAGTTGCAGATTTTAGTCAACATAAATTAATTAATCTATCTTGGCATTTTAAAGCGAAATTAACAAAAAAATATCTTGTTTTGATTGAAATGACATCTTCATAATACTTTTATTATCTTAAGAGGTTCGATATCAGACATAATAGACGCCACGTCAGATATGACACAATAATGAGAGCAACGAAACCTCTCTAGTCAGTTTGCTCTACTATGCTTATTTATAGATCTAGATATCTGGCAGCTGTAAAGTGGTGGAGGTCAAATAATGCAAACCACTTCAAGAAAACAAATCCTTCAGTTCTAGGTTTTATGCAATAATTAGATTATATCATTGCCAGAAGTTTCTGTGGGGGGAATTCATAGTTTATCCCTTACTGTTTTTGTTTCCATAATAATACGCAATGTTTTTTGTTATGTTAATATACAGTGTGTGTCTTCCATAACGACATTGGTTTTAAATAACGATAGTTTAAATTGCTGTTAACAGTTTTATCAAAAGAATATAACGATTACCTTTTATAATTAAGAGTAATTAATTTAAAAAAAATCTCGAGCAGCAATGCTTCGCTAAGTATTTCGCGATAGCAGGGCGGTTAAGTCCTTTTCATACGAACAAGGTCACTTGTCATGATTTTGACGGTCTTGTCAGGATGTCACTAAGAGCGAAATTTCAATGAAATCACATGTCAATTGGTAAGTTTAATTTATTACGAATACATTGCGTGCCTAATTAAATTGTATGAAATTTTATTTTTTTATTTTTTAACTAAATTATGCTAATTTCAGTTCATTAGGAGTTATACTTTCAGCCCTTAAAATTAGTGTCGTTATGAAAGACACACACTGTATATAATTTGTATGTTAATATATAGGCCGTCTCTTTTGTAACTAATACAAGTTTGGCAGTTATTACCTATTCTGGTAGTACTATTTTCCAATTCAAACAAAATCGCTGACCTCCATGCATTAAAAGCTGCCAGATGACCGAATCCAGCAATAAGAATAGTATAGCAATCTAACCAGACGGGTTTTGTTGCTCTCATTGTTCTGTCATATCTGACGTGGCCAGCTCTTCCCACTAATATTATAAGTTGAGAAAATCTACAACCTTAGTGAGAGTGGCAATATATAGTTCTAATACGAGATAGTTAGAAGTTCTATATATACAAATGACGTTAAAAACGTCGAAAGTGCGTTGTAGCTGTCTCCATCTTCACGTGAAATGCATACGCTAGAAATGATTGTTACATGCATTAATAAATTACATTTTAGCTTAGAACCTATATAAGCATGGAATTTTACAGTATTTAATAAAATTTTATAATACTATCGCTCTAAAACTCATAAAACCATATGGCACAGCGCCCTAACGCCATCTGTTGACATTAATGTGAAGCTATTTCCTGGTACTTGGTAGCAGATTTGTGGTAGAGAGGGTGTCGAGGTTGTAGTTACCTACCAGCAGTTGGGCGGCAGGTTGTTTATAGAAGTAACAAATGCGCAGGCGTAGTATTTACAATTTATTTTCACACAATGGTTATATATATACAATAATTACAACGCCGATAATAAAATAACTGAAATTGAGAAAATCTGTGGAACGACTTTCAGATTCAACGGTTGCGTAGTGTTGTGTGTATCGTTGCTAGGCAACCGCGCGCGGTCGAGCAGGCCGCCACAGATTCTTAGTATCATGTTAATTCATGTATTGTATTTAGTAACAAATTTTTTAGTGACCCACTAAACATAAAAATCATTAAAACGTACTGATGCTAATGTGTTATATTTTTACGCAATTATGGCTGGTCGGATTGTAATGAAAGTAAAGAGATTATTAAATTTATGTTCCCGTTATTATTTTAGTGCCCCCTACTGAACTGTAGGTTGCATTGTTTTCTACCGCTTTTCACATCTCAGAGGCCTGAATGTAGATGGTGCTCATAATAGTATTTTAAGTGTTTGTGCCGGCTTTTCATGCTACGTAATAAATTTCCTTCATAACCGGTGTAGCAAAAGGTATTAAAATCGATCGAACCTCTACATATTGAAGAACTTAAAAATAATTACCTATTATGAAAATAATCGCGTCCTTGTTTGGATTTGACACATTTCGGAGCGACCGTTGAAGGCTCTGGGTCCTTCCGTCGGGGTCAGCCCTTGGTCTCCAAGCCTGAACCTTGCCTTTGTGGCTCGCAAAACATTTACACAGGCTTACTTTTAGTTTATTATACCCAATGCAGCGTTTTCGTCCAGTTCGCCCTTGCTAAAAGGTACTGGGTGGCGGGCACGCTTGATAACTCCTGGCCGGACCATAAATAATATTAACTTTTTCGTTTTAAGGGGGTAAAACAAGGGTTTAAATATGCATGGTAAATGTAATTATTAATTATTTATACACTGAGTGTTAAGGTCAATTGACAAATTGATTATGGTTTATTTGGAAGAAAAGGATTTAAACATAGCGAAATGAACCACAACGCTATCTCTCGCAGGATTGTCACAAAGTTCGTAATTTAGGTGCATACAAAATTCAACTCAAGTTCATGGCATGCGCCCTAGATGGCGGGAAATGTTTAAATATTAACTCAAAAATCTATTTGGAGAATTCATGTAAAAGAAAAGCTGTAGATGGCTCGCGGAGTTTCTGTCTTCGGGAAACGAAGCTGCGTTGCAGACATGTTTTTTTGCAAGCGCTGGTACCGAACTTGAACTCATGCTCTTCTTCGACGGACCAATGAAGGCGCGAAGGCGGAAGCAAAGCTTATCACGCAAAGCCTGAGAAATACCTACATACTGTGTGATCGCTATTTATACCGGTATTTATATGCGGGATTAAAACGCGTCTTGCTTTAACTCACAAAGACATTACACACTGAACTATTTCCACTAATACCAAGAATTTTTAGGTTAAATACACTGCACTGTCGCTATTTATACCAAAAGTCAGGTTTAATATTTAAGACGGGAGCAAATTTTTATAGAGTTTACCACATGATAGTCGGTAAAACGGAGGACTTTGGGGGCGCAGCCCCCCGCTCAAAGATATAACACAATATAACTTATATTCAAATCAGGAATGCTCAGGTTGAATGTTTAAGACGGAAGCAAAAAGAATACTGATAGAATTCACCACGTGATAAGCTTGATAGTGGAGTTCGGGGGGGGAAGTCCACGCATGAAGAAATAACACACTGCATTATCGCTACATATACCAAAAAATGATTGAATGTTTGACAAGGCAGGAGCAAAAAGAGTTTTCAACTTGATAGGCGGTAAAAGGGGGGCTTGGGGGGCGCAGCCCCCCGCTCAAAGAAATAACATACATACAATTTGTACTCATATCGGAAATGGTGAGGTTGAATGTTTAAAACGGGATCAATAAGTTCCGGAGTCCGGGAGTGCAGCACGTTTAAGGTGTTAAAGAGGGGGCTCGGGGGGCAGAGCCAAAGAAAAAACACACCGATTGATTTATAGTCATTCAAAAAATACTTAGGTATATATTCGTAACAAAAGTAGTTAGGTAGAATGTTAAAGACGGGAGCAATAAGAGTATTGGTAGTGTTTACCACTTTATAGGGGGTGAACAGGGGCTCGGGGGCCCCCTCATAAAATAAAGAATTGAACGATTTCTATTCATACCAAAAATGGTTAGTTTGAACGACTAAGACGGGAACAAAAAGAGTAGGTATTGATTGAGTGTTCACTACGTCACAAACGCGAAAAGGAAAAACAAAGGAAGGAAGTATAGGAAAAACAAACTGTAATATCGCTATTCATCGAGATTTCGGGCCTCCTGGTTCGCTTTTAAGACACGTAGAAGCACTTTACACAGGAACGCTTCGGGTCTTCGACTCTACGCAGAGCTCAGCTTTCGACATTCACAGACATAACCACCTACGGTTGGGCTTTCATCCCTTCGGTTCGCTTATAAAACACTTCTCTCACTGATCTCTATCCCGCTGGATAAGAGAAGCATTTTCTACTGAGACGCTTCGGACGTTCGGCTGTACGGGGAGCTCTGCTTTCAGCTCAGCTGATTTTCTTGCTCACACGCTTCCCTTGACCATGGCTTTCGCCCTTCGTCGATTTTAGCTAAACTGCTGAACTGAGTTTTTGACATGTAGAATGCGTTACTTTTAGCAATGGACTGTTTAAGGGTAACGAAAAGTGATAAAGCCTACTGAAACGCGCGAGTGAAACCGCGAACATAGCTATAAGTATAAATTTTTAAAACCTAATCGTGTCGGTTACACCATTTATATTATAACTCAAGAACGGCTGAACCGATTTTAGTGATATTCGATTTTGGATTTTTCTCTGCCCTGAATAGTAGAATACTTAATTGACTTATTATATTTTTTAAGAAAAAAAAACCGACTTCAACGGTCGAGGCCGGTGAAAGATTATTGTAGATGGTGCACTCTTAGATTTCATACAATGAAATAATTTGCTTAACAAACACAGTGAAGAAGACAAATCACCAAACGTGAACTATGTGTCTTTGAAGAGATCCGCTCCGATCATCATCAGTAGTTCCACTTCATCAAATATCACTCCTTTAAATGTACCTAAATGCTTGATTTGTTGTTTCCAATCCTAGAATCACTAAGTGTAAGTATGTATGCTTTTAACATTTGAAGAGCTCCCTCGATATTCTTCATGGATCCCATTTCCCATCCTCAGAACTCGAGCTAGACAATAATTTATCTTGAAAATCTAACTTTCTTAACAAACACAGCGAAGAGGACAAATCGCCAAACGAAGTATGTGTTGTTGAATAGTTCTGTTCTGATCAATTTTGTATTAAGCAGAACGTCTGCTGACGGTACCACAATGTTTAGAAAAAAAAGGAAAAGTAGATAAATCCGCTGCCTTAGGTGAAATTTTTAACTCGCGACTGGTGGAAAAATTCACAGCCATCATGTAAGTCTCAGTAGCTCAGTTGGTCAGAGCGATGGAATGTCTCCAAGAGTCGCGAGTTCGAATCCCGCCTGAGGCAGTCAATTTTTCTACTTTTCCTTTATTTCTAAACATTCCGTTCTGATCATCATCAGCAGATCCACTTGATCAAATGTCACTTTTTTGAATGAAAATGCTTGATTTGTTGATAAAAACACAAAAAAACTATACACGGTATCCTTTAAAATTTAAGGAGTTCCCCATTTCCTCATAGATCCCATCATCAGAACTGCGTTTTGACCAGAAATGGCGACAAACACTGATCAAAACGTAACAATTTAGAAGATATATTTCCGATTTTGGAAATAATCTTCTGGATTGGTGCGGTCTGGAAAAGGGTTATAGTGTATGAACGGATTTTAATAGAAATCGCAAAATATATGGTCAGACGATGACATGGATAGGTACCTATTGTCTATCCCAGAATCCCTCATCTAATGAAGTTTCACATTTATTGGAAATTTTGTCAGAATGCGATGTAGTACAATTGTTTACGCAGACGAAGTCGCGGGTTAAAGCTAGTAGTCCATAATTGGTACCTTTTTATAGTATTCTTTTTATTTTCAATCAGCACATGCATTATTCTTTCCTAACGATATAAAATGCCTAGAACGTGCCTCGAGTTAGCACAGGTATGTATACAGGTAGATTGGTAATTCGCGGTATTCCTGGAAAGGGGTTATTTCAAGGAATACGGCGAATTACCAATCATCCTGTATTATAGTAGGTAGATGTCACAAAATAACAAACCTAGTCAGATTCAATTAGTATTGCTTTCCGATTTAAAATATCAGTGAATGTTTTACGTAAGCAAATGTTAATTCTAATTAACGTACTGGCGATTAATTATCGATAAGGTTTTTAACTACATGTAATTTCAACAAAAGCTAATAACTTTTTGTAAAACATAGAAAGTGAATTCTGCAATCGTATTTCTTGGAACCTCTTACGTTAACGAAGCGACATGATCTTCATCTTTTTATGTATTTGTATAACTCTTTTGTTTGAATCCAGCCAGTCAGCCAGTTGTAGACCCATCAATGGCGAATTCGTAAGTGACGTAAAGAACTACGAATGGCATCCTATTTAGTATTCCTAAACTAAATCGTTTAGAAAATCGTAGGATAGCCTGGCGGTGAGACGTCTGATTTTCAATCAGGAGATCTCGGGTTCAAATATGAGCTCGTACCACTGAGCTTTCAGATCTTATACACGAAATATCATTTGATATTTTCTAGTTACTTTTCGTTGAATGAAAGTGGATCTCACCTAAATAAGGCCTATTTCCCTCTTTGGGTAAACATGGTGGGAAAACATTACACGACGTAGGGGACTGAAATTTCTTGTGTCATTTTTTTATTAGTTAAGTACCTATTTTCAGTTTGTATGAATATAATTTTAACGTTATGTTTCAGTAGGTTTGCTTTACTACCCCCGGTGAAGATGTACAGATTCGCTACCCCGGCATGACAAGATATACAACAGCACACAGAATTCCATCACGTGAGCCGACTAATTATAGGACGAGGACCCCACCACCACGGAGACCAACTCTCAAGCCAAATGATGAAAACGAGATGTGCAAGTTTATCACCAAACTAAAATTTCCAATTACCTAAGTACATATTATATTCCGTTAGTATATCATGCTAAAGTGTGACTGATAAGTCCTGACCTGGTAATCAACGCAGAGTAAAAACTACATACATACATAATATAATCACGCCTGTTTCCCAGAGGGGTAGGCAGAGATCACGGATTTCCATTTGCTACGATCCTGACAGACCACTTTCGCTTCACTCACTCTTATAACGTTCTTCATACGCTTCGGTTTAGGGTACTTCTGACCTGGCCTTTTTGTAATATTTGGTCGAGGAAAGATCGCCTTGGTCTTCCACTTCCAACTGGGTCGCGTTTTATAAAGTTACAATTTACAATTTCGCTTTTTGCCTCTCTTTCTAGCACACACATTGGATAGAAAGAGAGGCAAACAGCGAAATTGTAAATTGTAACTTTATAAAACGCGACCCTGATCTTTCCACTCTTTTGTCATACACCCTCTTCGTTAATCTTCTTTCATCCATCCTCTCTACATGCCTAAACCATCTTAACATACCTACCCATCTCAATTTTTAGTCACTACATTTTCATCCACTCCGCACTTCTCTATTATCACCCTGTTTCTGATCCTATCTCTCAACCTTACACCACACTTGCTTCTTAGAGCTCTCAAAACTACTGGACGTAAAATCTTGATTTTTTTACAAAAAGTTACTTATCTAACGTCCGCTCCTTAAAAGGGATTTTGCGAAATTCCAAACCTAAGGAGATGAAAAGGGGGTAGAAAGATGGAAATCGAAAAAAAATTGAGTGCTGGACTTGACACTTTGTAGAAAAGAATTTAGTAAAGATTTAATAAAAGTAATTACAGCGCTTTTGGAAACTCATCTTCTAAGGGGGTTAACATGGTTGAACGTTTTTATCAAGAGCAGTATATTTCTTAAGTAAAGTAAGAGACTTCAAACTTCGTAGGAAGGCAATATAATATATCAAAATACTGGAAAAGTAATTTTGGAGTTTTTGTAAATTCATTCTCATTTTTTTTGTAAGAAAAGGCTTGGAACATCGTAAGCAGGCATTATGTTAAACTGGCCAAAAAGTGATTTCAGCTTTTTCGAAAATTCGTCCTTAAAAGGTATGTTGATAGTTTGTACGGGGAACGAATATTTTTTAAGTGAGTGACTTGACATTTCGTAAAATAGCATTTAGTTAGAATATAAAACGAATAGTTTTAGCGTTTTGGAAAATTAAAACCGTTAATGGTTTAAACGCGGTTGAAAATTTGTATGGGTAACGAATATTAAGTGAGAGAGTTGACATTTTGTAAAATAGCATTTCATAGGAATACAAGAAAAGTAATTTTACTATTCCCGTCCGCCACGCGTGTGGGGCATGGGACAACTTGATTCGGACCATAAAGCGTCTCTTCGTGTCATGAAATGAAAGAACAAGCACCCCGAGATGAAACATTAAATACTGTGCTAGCGGAAGTCGAGAGCATTGCCAACGGTAGACCATTAACACACTCGTCTGTAGAACTGTGGGGTCTTCTGAAGCGCTTACACCCAACCATTTTCTTATAGGTTTTTCGTCCACGTTACCAATATACGGTGTCATAGAAGATTCGGACTTGGCTTCAAGAAAACAATGTCGAGTAGCGCAGCGATTGCCCGACATGTATTGGAGACGTTGGATGAAGGAGTTCCGCTACTTTTACCGAGGAAGAAGTGGCAGCAGGAGCAGAAGCCACTGGGTGTTAGCGACCTCGTGCTCGTCGTTCATTCTGACTCGCCTCGCAACGTATGGCCGCGGGGCCTAATTAAGAATGTCCTGCTTGGCAAAGACGGCCGCATCAGAGTAGTGCACGTCAGCACTGCTACCGGCGTGCTTCTTCGGTCTGTGGCGCGCGTAGTTCCTGTACCTTGTAGAAAATTAGTGCTGGTTTGCGCAGTAGGGTGGGGAGTGCTGATGACGGACTCTTTAGAATGTAGCATCGGGTTCATAATTGCATGGCCATTTTACCAATGAAATCATTCATAAATTGCCCATGCATTTTTGAACCCGATGGTACCTTATTTTACGTTGATGAATTTATCTAAACTTTTGTCTTTTTTACTTGTCACTAATGTCAATGAATAAACTTTGCACGTTTTGGTAATATCGCCCTGTTTCATTTAGCGAATAAACTCAGACATCAACAGTAACTGCGTTTCGTAGCTTTCTTTTGCGCTGACAGAGGGGTTAAGGCTTCGGTAACGTACGCGCATGCGCGCCGAATATTTTCGGGCGACCCTATTCGCCTAAATTATCCTAGTAATACCGATTTAAGACATGATTTGACATTGTATCGATTAGATATGAATTTTTATTATTTTATAAGGAACAAACATCAAGAACGGAACTTTCCACCCACCAAAATACCAAAGGGATTTTCCTGAAATGAAAAGGAACATTAACTAATTATTAATAAAGTACGATTTACGATACTAATCGTAATACTATACTAATCGTTATTCTAAGAGCGATACTAATGGATATGATTATTCGGATAGAAAAGGGCACAGACCAAGTCCTTCTGTCCATCTGTCTGTCAGCGGCCTAGTTCAGTGACGCCTACTTCATACTAGAAAGCTAAAATTTGATATGAGTATGTACATATTATAAATAATCACACCGACAAAGTAGTAAAACGAAAATTGATGTTGTTTTATGCCTGCTCTACATAATGGGCCATCATAGGGACGCAGCTATGCGTTAGAGGGAGCTAACGTTATTGCTATTTCATTCCAGCGTATAGCTGCGTCCCTATGATGGCCCATAATATAGAGCAGCCCTTACGGTAATTTTCGTACATGCTTTGGAGGTGAATTTATTTTTCACTACCTTATTGTGTGGGGTGTCGTTCGTTATTATTATCATTTTTTTTATTATGAGCCTATTATTGTGTCTCGCTGCTGGGCAAAGGCCTCCCCTCTTCCGTTCGTCGCCTTCTCGGGCTACCTCTGGCCAATCTCGCAAAAAGGAGTCCAAGTTATCTCGCCATCGCCGTCGAGGTCTGACGGATCCTCACTCAGTGGTAATCTTAGCCCACAAATCGTTTGGCATGCGGCAGACGTGACCAGCCCATAAGTATCGGTCGGAAGCGACTTGCATCCAGCGTCTTCCGTTGACCTTTATAAGGTCGTTTGTCCATCTTGTGAGTGGACGTCCTACGCTGCGCTATCATAAATAGTTGTAAGTAGGTAACCATTATTTTTAATTGATGTAATTTTTTTTGTTCAGCAACGGCCGAAAGAAGCGAGGTGCCCAGGGCTTGCGAGGTGCAAAGTTATTAATTTTACGCCTCGTAAAGAAGAATCGATTATGTGCGCAAAACTTGCCAGGTGCAAGACGATTAAGTTTTAAGGAGCTTGAGTAGGTACTGAAATAAAACTAAGCTAGTTAAAACTGCATGTGTTGTTTTCTATAACCATAAGTAATCACCAAATCATCAAAGTTAATCTCCTTAGACCTAGAACCATACAAGCAAAGGATTTCCCTACATCTATTTTATACACGCGGAATCGGCAAAAGCCGATAGTAATAAGCTTTTTCACCCCTTCTATTCGAAAAAGGGTAATTTGTTGCCCATTTACACGGAGCAAAAGTGACTTTTGATTCGCTGTATTCCTTGAAAGGGGTTATTTCAAGGAATACGGCGAATTACCAATCACCCTGTATTATAGTAGGTAGATGTCACAAAATAACAAACCTAGCTTTCCGATTTAAAATATCGGTAAATAATTTACGTAAGCAAATGTTAATTCTAATGAACGTACTGGCGATTAATTATAGATAAGGTTTTTAACTACATGTAATTTCAACAAAAGCTAATAACTTTTTATTTCGATTGGAACCTGAGATTCAGTAAAACATAGAAAGTGAATTCTGCAATCGTATTTCTTGGAACCTCTTACGTTAACGAAGCGACATGATCTTCATCTTTTTATGTATTTGTATAACTCTTTTGTTTGAATCCAGCCAGTCAATCACTTGTAAAACTATCAATGGCAAAATAGTAAGTGACGTAAAGAACTACGAATCGCATCCTATTTAGTATTCCTAAACTAAATCGTTTAGAAAATCGTAGGATAGCCTGGCGGTGAGACGTCCGAATTTCAATCAGGAGGTCTCGGGTTCAAATCTTAGCTCGTACCACTGAGTTTTCGGATCTTATACACGAAATATCATTTGAGATTTGGGCCAATCAACATTTTGACAGACACAAATCTGTCCTCAACTTTTAAATTTCGTTTGAAAATTTCACCTATAAATAATGAGTTTTCTGTGTTTCTCTTTATGGTGTATGTCAAAACATTCGAGCCCCCACTTATTAAACCTAATAAACAGAATCTATGTATATTAGAAGTCCGATTTCTTGGTAACTCCAGAGACATTTTGAGTAATGCAAGAGACACTCAAAACTGTGTCGGTCAAAATGTTGATTGGCCCATTTTCTAGTCACTTTTCGTTGAATGAAAATGGATCTCACCTGAATAAGGCCTATTTCCCTCTTTGGGTTTGAAAACATTATACGACGTAGGGGACTGAAATTTCTTGTGTCATTTTTTTTTATTAGGTAAGTACCTATTTTCAGTTTGTATGATTATAACTTTAATGTTATGTTTCAGTAGGTTTGCATTACTACCCCCGGTGAAGATGTGGAGGTTAACTACCCCCCTACAGAAACGGAAAGTATGACAAGACATACAACAGCACACATAATTCCATCACGTGAGCCGACTAATTATAGGACGAAGACCCCACCACCACCGAGACCAACTCTCAAGCCAAACGATGAAAACGAGGTGTGCAAGTTTCCAATTACCTAAGTATTATATTCCATTAGTATATCATGTGAAAGTCCGACTGATAAGTCCTGACGTGGTAATCAACGCAGAGTAAAAACTACATACATACATATAATCAAGCCTGTTTCTCAGAGGGGTCGGCAGAGATCACGGATTTCCATTTGCTACGATTCTCACAGACCACTTTCTCTTCACTCACTCTTATAACCTTCTTCATACCTGCTCGTCGGATTAGGGTACTTCTGACCTGGCCTTTTTGTAATATTTCCCCGATTTGGTCGAGGAAAGTTCGCCTTGGTCTTCCACTTCCAACTGATCTTTCTACTCTTTTGTCATACACCATCTTCGTTAATCTTCTTTCATCCATCCTCTTTTCATGCCCAAACCATCTTAACATACCCATCTCAATCTTTAGTAAATTTTTAGAGTATCTGAACTCGTAAGTCCCGCCTACACAATTCTAAAAACTCCCTAAAATCCACAGGGTCCCAATACTCCATAAGAATAGGCATGATCCCAAAGATCCTTTTCCAAATTCAGAGGGTAAGGGGTTCCGCACCGTTGGACCTTAGGAGGGTTCAGAGTAAATGTCACTTTGCCTACTCAGAGGGCATTCAGGGTTCAACGCCAAATAACTATCGTCACTATTTCTGATTTTCCCAAGTGATGACGGTCTACCACAGCCAGTCCCTGGAATCACTGATAATCGACCTCTAGAGTCTCAGTAGATTCCACTTTCCAGCTCCAGGCATCCCGGTACTCCTTAAGAGACCAGCGGTTTGCACTCTGAACTTCCTGTACGAACGAGAAACTAACAAGTTTATTATAAATTCATAACTGATGGTTACAAATCTAAATTGATTAAAATTATCAATTTAACCGTATTTTCTATAGCGAACCGTAGCGGTGGCGAGCAGGGAGTAAACTGATTCGAAATAAATCTAGCTTCCCTTGTCACCTCGCAATTCGAAATAAATTCATTTTTTCATTTTCATATTTAGAGCCCAGAAAGCATAGACTATTCCTAAGCATAGACAGAGATAAAGTTTAAAAACGACTATTCACTATCCATTCGGTCGTGCGTGTCAATCAGTACCAAGGACTAAACTAATTGGTGTTTAGGCAATATTTAATTACATACGGGCGTGTACAGACGACCCGTTACACCACACACTACCCCCAAATTTTGCGAACATAGACACATCCGGATCATGGAAAGCTAAATTTTAACAATTAAAAAAAAACATTGTGTGGTTTTATGAAACCACGATGCAAGTGAAACTTTACTATGTTAGCATGTTATAAAGTGTTAATAGAGCCATCTATACTGAATTTGTATTCATTAACTCAAGCCTGGTAGTACGGGCGGCGGCCGTAGGATCTGCTACGTAACGTGATACAAAGGTAAGCCCTATGGCACATGTTCATAAAAGTAATGCTGAGTTCCGGAAAAATAGTTAAAAAAATTAGAATTGGCCGAAAGCACAAAAAATTACCACTTTCGGGTTAAAAAAGTTGATGGTATTTACCTACGGCATTTGATACTGAGATGTTTATTGTGGTAACAAATAGTAATTTATTTTTAGGTATAGAAAAACCCAGTCTGCCAGTCTGTCATGCTCGGCAGACTAGTTTAAAAGTAACGAATTTGACTCCAAATGTACGTCACTTTTGAACCAGTCTGCCGGGCACTTCCGGCCATGCAGAAACATGCAGTGGTACTTTTTTGTGCTTACGGCCAATTCTCATTTTTTTTACTATTTTTCCGGAACTCAGCATCACTTTTATGAACATGTGCCATTGGGCTTATCTTTGTATCACGATACGTAGCAGATCCTACGGCCGCCGCCCGTACTATGGCTCTTTGTTGGCTTTAGGGTTGAAGACGTTTCCAGGTTATTCTTAATGATATCACTAGAGGGCGTTGTAGTTAATATGGTGCAAACAGAACTAATTTAACAAATTTGAATCTTATGTACTTCTTACCGCACATCTTTCACTTTTATATAACAATTTGAACGTGTAGTTGCTAAGCCACTAGCACTTACCCCTTAGATGTGTTTCACTCACAAAACAAAACAAATAAATATGTCCATAATTATTGTATGTAAAATAAAAATAAAAATAAAAAAGCCCATTTATTCCGTAACCAAAGTAAAAAACACAACTTAATAATTAAATTACAAAATTATTTTAGGTATACATTTTTGTTTTATTTCTTAAATATATGAAATTAAAAATATGAAATTAAAATTTGGTTAGGACCCCTTACGGGTAAAGGCCTCCTAATTATTGTATGTACTACTGTGTTTTCATTTCACATTTCGCTTTTGCATTTGACTTATTTCACTTATTTGCATCTATGCTATCTAAAATATTGACATTAAAATTCGAGGCGATGGAATAAAAGTTTTTTTTTTTTATACAACGACGGTGGCAAACAAGCATACGGCCCTCCTGATGGTAAGCAGCTACCGTAGCCTATGGACGCCTGCAACTCCAGAGGTGTCACATGCGCGTTGCCGACCCTATAAAAACTGGAGGATTCACTGAGTTGACGGCTAAAGGAACAAGAGAGGTCCCTCGTCGTCAACACACTGGGTCCTCTTTGAGCTTTAAATTAAAAGAAACAGTAATAATACTACAAAAAAAGCATTTATGTGTATACATCAGACACACGTTGTATACTACCCCCCAAGTTTGCAAATAAGGACGCTCCCAAGTCATGAAGGTTAATTTGAAAATAATAAAACATGAATCATTAAAAAATATTTGAAGGAAAAGATATGTGAATTTACCAGAAACCCGTTGTATACGAGAAAAAAAAATTAAGTTAAGTATTATGAGGAGAAAAGTTTTATGAATTCATCAAACTCTACAATCATGCAGCGAAGATGTGACCTAATCTTAGTCTATAAAATTATGTGCAAAATGTAAAATGTGTACTTAAAGTTTAAATTGAAATAGTGGCTAATTCTTGCACTTGCTTTGGACATTTGTTTTGTGTACGGATTGGCCGTGTAAAGGGGTAAGTCTACCAAATAGTTTTGGTTTATAGGCACACGAAAGTATTTTATACTTCCGATTTTAGCTAGACGCTAATTATGTAATTTTACTTTTAGCCTAAGGAACTGCCCTTTTACGGAGTTCCCAGAAAAGAGTTAGCATAAAGGAGAGGCAGGGTTCCTACAGCCGTCACCAAATCCCTCCTGGCGCTCAACATAAACTAGGATAAGACGGTGCCGTTACTCCGTACACGGCACCGTGCACGGCGCCGAGCCGCGGCGCCGTGCACGGTGCCGTCTAATGGCTCCTCTACATGATGGGCCATCATAGGGACGCAGCTATACGACGGAACGGGATAGCAATATCGCTAGCTCCCTCTAACGCATAGCTGCGTCCCTATGATGGCCCATCATGTAGAGGAGCCATAACGGTGACGGCACCGCGACGTTACACGTTGCCGGTGCCGTGCCGTAGACATGGGGCCACGCCCTAATACTAAACTAATCCTTATTCTAAGAGCGATACTAATGGATATGATTATCCGGATGGAAGAGGAAACAGTCCAAGTCCTTCTGTCCATCTGTCTGTCAGCGGCCTAGTTCAGTGACACCTACTACATACTAGAAAGCTAAAATTTGATATGAGTATGTCGAGTTGTTAAAACCTAGGTGTTACCGGTAAAACCGAGGTTTCACAGCACTTGGGGCTTTTACAGTAACATGTACATATTATAATAATCACACCGACAAAGTGGTAAAACGAAAATTGATGTTGTTTTACGGTAACTCTCGTACATGATTTGGAGGTGAATTTGTTCTTCACTACCTTATTGTGTGGGGTGTCGTTGGTTTTATTATCTTTTTTTTTGTTATGAGCATATTATTGTGTCCCACTGCTGGGCAAAGGCCTCCCCTCTTTTCTTCCGTTCGTCGCGGTCTAGTGCTACCTCTGGTCAGTCTCTCAAAAAAGAGTCCAAATTATCCCGCCATCGCCGTCGAGGTCTGCCGGATCCTCACTCAGTGGTAATCTTAGCCCACAAATCGTTTGGCATGCGGCAGACGTGACCAGCCCAGTCCTACTTCAACTTGGCTGCTTTCCGAACTACATCTGTTATTTGAGTTTTAGAGCGCAGTGTTCCGGATACGATCCCTTAAATCTAGTGTTGGTTGGGTCTTAAAAAAATAGGCGACGTAGTTTCGTAAACAATAGCTCGAAAAGCTAAATGTAGGTACCTATTAATAAGAGCTTTCAATAAAAACTAAATAATGAATAGAATCGGTTCAGCCGTATGTGCCGCTAAATATACTATAATAACGACTTTTTGAATACCTAGATTTATAATAATACAATATACCTGCCCATAGGGCCAGCAACTACCAAACCCTAGATTGAGCATAGCCCGCCCTTGGCCGGTTTTAACATTAGTTAATGCTTAAGTTACTTATCATAAATCATCATCATCATCTCAGCCATAAGACATCCACTGCTGAACATAGGCCTCCCCTTTGGACCTCCATAAGTATCGGTCGGAAGCGACTTGCATCCAGCGTCTTCCGGCGACCTTTATAAGGTCGTCTGTCCATCTTGTGAGTGAACGTCCTACGCTGCGCTATCATAAATAGTTGTAAGTAGGTAACCATTATTTTAATTGATGTAATTTTTTTTGTTCAGCAACGGCCGAAAGAAGCGAGGTGCCCAGGGCTTGCGAGGTGCAAAGTTATTAGTTTTACGCCTCGTAAAGAAGAATCGCTTATGTGCGCAAAACTTGCCAGGTGCAAGACGATTAAATTTTAAGGAGCTTGAGTAGGTACTAAAATAAAACTAAGCTAGTTAAAACTGCATGTGTTGATTTCTATATAAGTAATCATAACATCATCAAAGACCTAGAACCATACAATCACGTCCATACATCTTTTTTATACACTCGGTATCGGCAAAAGCCGATAGCAAAAAGCTTTATTTCACGCAATAAGATCGAAAATGAAGACGACGAATTTTGCATTGGGGAGACCACGATAGGAGTTCAATGTATGGGCTTAAATCAGATATACATTTTGAATAGGTCATTTAAAATTAGTTTAAAATTTAACTCTTTACGGATCACTACAACACGCACCGAGTAAACAGAATTAAGTTAGTTAGTTTGGTTATTAGAATGGATACAAATGTTTATTTTCATGTAATTATTTTCTCAAAAGATTCCTCTAATTATATTGGTGGATTTCATTGTAACAAAATGGGTTATTCTAATTATTTTTGTATCCAAGTGAATGTTAATTGGATATGTATATTAAATAAATAAATATTATTGGACTATCTTACACGAATCGACCTAGTCCCACAGTGAGCTCAATAAGGCTTGTGTTGTGGGTGCTAGACGACGATATATACAATATATAAATGTGGGTCGGGCGAAGTCAAAATACCGGATAACTCGAAATAATGTATATTTGAAAAAACACATGAAAATTGCACCATCACCTTCTAGTACCGAAAACAGTCTCCCCGCTTCCAACGTTACATTTTTGAATATCATTGTTAGCTATCTCTTTCATACACATTGATGCAGTCGTTATACTATCCCTGTCATACACCATTCATTCCATAGATCACTCTCTCACTCACTCACTCGTTCCTTGCGTTCCAATCCGCGCATCCTACAGATCGGCCGTCCTACCAACTAGTCTGGCCTCCAGACTATAAGGATACTGGCTCTACAGTAACATCTTTAACTCAATTGGAATGGAAGGAACTATCATAATGCTACTCTAAAACATCTGTGGGATCATAACATAACATAACAATAATTTCTGGGTATTAGAACCTCTTGTGAATATCAAGCAACTTTGAGAGTAACAATTTTTGAATGCTAAACATCTTTGAGAATAACAAATCTTAAATACTAAGTATCTTGAGAAATAGCAAGGGTTAAATACTAAACAAAGTAGTGCTACATTCAAGTAGTACATCTTAAAAACTAACCTTATACTCATGACACGGAATAGGTATGAGTTTTCATATGCTAAGTACATTTTTGGCTACCCAATAAATCTAAGGCACATATAGTTTCGATTCTTAGGTACATAATGTTTATAATATCGTACATCACGGGCATATATCAGGTAATCAAAGAAAACATAATGAGTGTTGACGGAAGACAACAAAGAATGGTATCTAAGCGCTCTCGCTCGACTGAGGCATGCCAGAATACGTGTGGCGCCCTCTGTTGAGATAACATGAAAATGGAACCTTACCTTACTCACTCTTCGCTAGGCCAGCGCTTCATGTTGTCACAGGAGGTAGTAGTATTGCGTGGACCTTCAGCAGCATCATCCAGTTTTCTCACTTGGTATCGGTCACGTCCCATACACCCCACGACTTCATATGGACCTAGGAACTTAGGCTTGAGCTTTATGCCAACGCCAAACTGAGTCCTCTTAATGGCGACTTTGTCACCCTCAACATACTGGGTACTCGGCTTCCTTCGCTTGTTGTAGCTCCGTCTATTTTCTTCTTGAATCTGTGAAATTTGCTCCTTTGCTCTCTTTCTCATTTCTTCTCTGACTGCCATGAAGCTGTCTCTATTTTCTTGCTCTATCAAGTCATAAACTTCATAGTCTTCTTTTAGCTTCATCTTTGTACCAATCAGTAACTCGAACGGGGTGGTGTTTATGCTCCTCTGATGGGTACTGTTGATCGCTCGCTGGACTCTACTGACATGGCGGTACCAATGTGTTGGTTCCTCGATACATAGCTTCGTCAGAATACTTGTCAGAACTCGGTGAATGCGTTCCACCTGTCCGTTGCTACGAGGGACACCGGTAGTAATCTTAACATGGTTAATACCTTCTTCCTTACAGAACTCCTCAAACTGAGAGCCCGTAAAAGCTGTGCCTCTGTCAGTGATGATCCTCGATGGATTTCCAAAACATTGCTGGAATATCGTCATTTTGTCTACTGTTTCTTTTGCTGTAGTACTCTTAACTGGGAACAGCCAGACAAATTTGGTAAATGCATCCACAACCGTCAAAATATGGTTATACAACTTCTTGGTTTCCGTCATTGGACCGATATGGTCGATGTGAAGGGTATCCAGTGGTAGCTCATGCTTGTCGATGGGATGCAAGAAACCTTCCAGCTTTCCACTCTTTCTCTCAGCCAACAGGCATGGTATGCAGGTAATTATAAATTCTTCTATCTTTCTTTCTAAATTCTTAATGTAATAATCTTTGCTGATAAGCTCGATCATCTTCTTTTTTGAAAAATGGCCATTCTCATGTGCTCTTTTTATAATCTCGGTTTCCATTGTCTTTGGTACCACGAGATGCTTCTGTACGCCTTTGTAGAGCAAACCATTTTCAAAGTAGTAGTCCTGGTACTGCAACTTCTGTTTGATTGAGAACTTCCATAATCGCTTTTAGCCCATCATCATTTTCTTGTGCGATTCTCAGCCGATCATGGATGGCTGTGTTAGAGACTGCCACATACGGGTTTCGACTGAGTGCGTCTACGTGGGACATTTTACTGCCAGCTCTGTGCTCAATCTCAAAGTCGTACTCTTGCAGCAGGAGTATCCACCTGGCTACTCTGGTTGACATGGTCAAGTCTTTCTTATTCAATGTCATTTGAAAAGCTTTACAATCTGTGACAATCTTGAAGTGTTTTCCATACAGGTAACTGCGGAATTTCTTTATTGCTTCGATTATAGCCAAACCTTCGAGTTCATAGCTAGTGTACTTACTCTCTGCTGGTGTTGTCTTTCTACTCATATAATACACCGGGTGCAGCTGTGCGTCCTCACCCTTCTGTAGCAGAATTGCAGATATCGCTACCTTGGACGCGTCCGTGTGCAGCTCTGTATGCAGCTTCGGGTCAAATATTCGAAGCACTGGTTGACTGACCAATCTTTTCTTTAATTCTTGAAATGCGGCTCGGCATTGATCATCAAATTCATAGGCATTTTCTTTTCTTAGCAGGTCTGTCAATGGCTTGGCAATCATTGCGAAATCTTGAATATACTTTCTAAAGTATGATGTCAGACCTATAAAACTCTGTAGTTGTTTGGTATTGGTGGGCTCGGGGAATCTGGCAACCGCGTCCGTCTTTTCTGGGGAAGGCCGCACCTCTCCATCTCGGATTACATGACCAAGATACTCTACTTGTCGTTGGACAAGCTGCGACTTCTTCCAGTTGATCTCCAGCCCGTACTGCGAAGCCACCTCCAATACTTCCGCCAACCGGACCACAGCATCGTCTTCAGTCTCTGCGGGAATAATCAGGTCGTCAATAAAAATTAGGACAATACCCCTAGCGATCAGATCCCTAAATATGGCTGTGATAAACCTGGTAAACACCTTCGGACAGACCGATAATCCAAAAGGTGCACGCAGGAACTCGTACTGCGCTGTCATAGTGACAAACGATGTATATTTAACCGACTCCTCATCCACAGGTAGATGAAAGTAACCGTTCTTCAAATCTAGGGTACTAAACACTTTAGCACCCACAAGTCGGTCAATGTGATCCTCTATCACCGGAAGAGGATACTCGTCCTTGACTATCTTCTCGTTCAACCTCCTGTAGTCTACGCACACTCTGGTACTACCATCTTTTTTCTTAACTAAAACTAATGGGCTTGCATAATCAGAGTAACTCACCTGTACTATGCCGTCTTGAAGCCACTTAGCTACCTGCTGGTCTACCTCTTCCTGTTCCCTCGGAGCCAACCTCCTTGGTCGCTGAGCCACAGGGATGTCGTCCTTAAGCACGATCTTGAGCTTGATCGGCGCCTCCTTCGTCTTTCTAGGAACATAAGATTCCACCATGCTGTTCACTTTTTCCCGGACCGCTGGGCTCACCTCGTTACCTACAACAAAAGAGTCATCCACACATATTTCATACACCCAGCGAGTAAGCGGTGTTAGTGTTACAATGCTGTCTTCCATCAACATCGTAACCGTGTTCAACAACTCTAGCCCAATAATCATACTGAATCTATGTACCGGCAACATTTCGTCCGGAACAACATAAAACAACATATCGTTGTACCAATATCCGTCGATAAACAACGTTAAGTAAACAAGTCCGTAACACTTCACAGTACCGCCAAGTCCCGTTAACCAATCATCTGGATCGCACTCTTGCAACTCCGGCGCACGTAATTCTTCATAGCAATTAATTGTCAGCAAGTTCACATCACTACCGGAATCAATTAACGCAGAAACATCCTTACCGCACGCGTTAATCCGTTTTATCGGCTTCTTGTTTACACCCGGTCGCCGGCCGCCATGTTGCTTTTCTCGTTTGACAGTTGTGAAACACAGCGATTCGTAGTCCGTATAAAATACATCGTGGCCGCCGTTCGAAGTGAAGTTCGTGACATCATCGGCTTGGCAGACAAAGGTTTGTCTTGCACCAGTGGCGCCACCCGCGCCACTTGAGTGAAACTTCCTGTTGCTAACTTCACTGCTGCTTCCAGCTGCGTTTACGCCATCCTTTCCCGTGCCGCGTGAAGTCGTTGCATATGCCGGTGATTCTTTACACTGCGAAGAGATATGACCAAAGGAATTACACCGGAAGCATTTTAACCCTTTATCCTTATGCGGGCACTCGCTCGACGCATGATCTGTCTCTCCACAGCTGTAGCAACGTTTGTAAAAACGCCTGTACGTCTTGTCCTTTTCAGGCTTCTCCGTTCTCTCCGCGTTCTTACATTTATTAGCTTCTTTGAACTGCTCGTATATCTTCAGTTTTTCCTTAAGCTCACTGTACGTTGTGACCCCGTATAACATGATTTTATTGATTTCGTTGTCCTTAATGCCTTCGACAATATATTTTATCGCCACGTAGTCCGCCATCTTACCACGTTTTCCCAACTCTTTCATTGTAAAAAGGTATTCTAAACACGACTCATTGTGTTTTTTGTACCGCGTACTCATTAATTCGTGAATTGCTTTCGCGTCGATGCTGTCAGCAAATTCTTTAAGTAACGCCGTCTTCAATTCTTCCCACGTCTTGAATGCACGCTCGGACCGGAACCACAGTAACGCCGTCCCTACCAACGACCGTCGTGCCATCAGTAGCTGTTGTAACGGAGTCCACCCACAGAGTTCAGCGTTATCCTCTACGTCTTGTACCCATCTGGACGCAGGATACGTCTTCTCCTGGCCACTGAATTTAGGGATAAGCCCTTCCGTAAGGTGTAACATGCTGGGTCCACTTGATCCTAAAGCCGCCGCAAAATCGTCTTCGTATTCGTCTTGATGCTTACTAGCTCGCTTGTCCCTCTTTGGTGACATCTCAAGCGTATAATCGTCTTTAAATCTTCAATTGGAGTGTCTTCGGGAAGGTCACGCGAAGGTCGTCTTTCGATGGTATTTTCACGTCGTCGTCGTCTTCCGTCGTATTTTATTTTATCCGATCCCCACTTCTGACACCAAAACTGTGGGTCGGGCGAAGTCAAAATACCGGATAACTCGAAATAATGTATATTTGAAAAAACACATGAAAATTGCACCATCACCTTCTAGTACCGAAAACAGTCTCCCCGCTTCCAACGTTACATTTTTGAATATCATTGTTAGCTATCTCTTTCATACACATTGATGCAGTTGTTATACTATCCCTGTCACACACCATTCATTCCATAGATCACTCTCTCACTCACTCACTCGTTCCTTGCGTTCCAATCCGCGCATCCTACATAAATACATAGAAAACATCCATAACTCAAGAACAAATATCCGTGATAAACACACAAATAAATGCCTTGACCAGGATTCGAACTCGGGACCTCCTGCTTCGTAGGCAGGGTCACTACCAACTGGGCTAGGCTAGGAGGCCGTCTATCCGAGACGCTCACTACGCTCAAGATTCTATCTTAGAAACAATCACTTCGCTCGTGATTCAATTATAGACTCTTTCGCTTACTCGGGACTCAATATCAGCAATCTCTTGTTGCACAAATAACTATTTCACCACTCTACCTCGGAAACGCGCTCTTTATCCCTTGAAAGTTGTGGGGTAAAACGTACGTTCTCCACATGTGGCGAAAGTAGTTTGTTACAAGTTTTGGCTTGTTTTTAACGTTACCTGACAGGATTTTAAAGAGATGATTTTGAAGGCATTTATTTGGCTGGTATTTTTTATGTTTTATAGTTTGTATTTTTCCTGTTGTAGTGTGATGAAAAAAAATGTATTTACTACTCGGCAGCAAAGTTTGTTCAACCTCTCTTGCCTTGAGGCCCTCGTAAGCTCAAGATTACATTTTTGAACTACGCGTTACGCTCGTGGCTCAATTTTTGCAAACTTTCGCTGGCCCGGGTCTAAATCTGCACCATCCCAAAAAGCACGAAAGGCTAAACATCAACTTTGCCCCCTCCTTGTATGTAATTTAATAAATTACTATTATAGGTACCATATTAAAAAAAAGAAACATTATCCAAAGACAATAAGTTATTTTCAGCTTTGCTGCAACCCTCACCCAACACAACTAATTACATTACATACATTATTGTTTTGTGTTAATGTAATAACTTAATTGGCGTGAATCCATTTGTGTTTTTCTTCTATTTATTAGTATTTTTTTATATGTTGGTACTAGTTTAATTACTGTGTATGCAGCAACGACATAGACAACTATCTCTTTCATTCCCGTTATATAATATGACGACTAGCACGGCAGGTACCAGGGCATCATAACATTGGTGGTAAATGGAACGAGCTCGGCCTTCGTTCTGCGATTTTACACGCGCCCATTACTTTAAGACTAGATATTATAGAATCGGTAAAACTGATTATAGACTGACAATAGCAAAATGTGCCCAGTGTTTAGAAAAGGATGAAAGTGAACATATTAGTAATACTACTGGGCTTAAATTGTGACATTCCACGATAAAAGGTACCTTATGGCGGTTGGGGCTTACGCTATTTCTAACGACGCTGCAATACTAATGCGATGCTTCGCAACGTAAGCGCCAACCGCCATAAGGTACTTTCACCCGTGGGACGTCACAATTTAGCTCACTACCACGCTACTTGAACCCGCCTTGACCTTCCGCTACCAGTGCAGAGCCATCGTAACAAACATACCCGTATTTTCCTCGATATACTGTGTCATGGATCCTGGCCCGACCACACCCCTCTAACGAGATTTGGTGAATGCACAAATTCATCATTTTTTAGGTGCTATTTAGTGCTCCTTATCCCATGAATTTGTGCCGCGTAGTTTTCAAGTTATCGCGGTACCGTTGTGGTCGGGCGGGGGTACAGGATCCTGGCCCGACCACACCCCTCCAACGAGATTTGGTGAATGCACAAATTCATCGTTATTTAGGTGCTATTTAGTGCCACCAATCCCATGAATTTGTGCCGCATAGTAACGAAGATATCGATATGGTCGGGCGGGGGTACAGGATCCTGCCCGGACCACACCCCTCCGACGAGATTTGGTGAATTTGTGAATTTGTGCATTAACCTTTACCTGGCAGGATTTTAAAGAGATGATTTTGAAGGCATTTATTTGGCTGGTATTTTTTATGTTTTATAGCTTGTATTTTTCCTGTTGTAGTGTGATGAAAAAAAATGTATTTACTACTCGGCAGCAAAGTTTGTTCAACCTCTCTTGCCTTGAGGCCCTCGTAAGCTCAAGATTACATTTTTGAACTACGCGTTACGCTCGTGGCTCAATTTTTGCAAACTTTCGCTGGCCCGGGTCTAAATCTGCGCCATCCCAAAAAGCACGAAAGGCTAAACATCAACTTTGCCCCCTCCTTGTATGTAATTTAATAAATTACTATTATAGGTACCATATTTAAAAAAAAGAAACATTATCTAAAGACAATAAGTTATTTTTAGCTTTGCTGCAACCCTCACCCAACACAACTAATTACATTACATACATTATTGTTTTGTGTTAATGTATTTACTCAATTGGCGTGAATCCATTTTTCTTTTTCTTCTATTTATTAGTATTTTTTTATATGTTGATACTAGTTTAATTACTGTGTATGCAGCAACGACATAGACAACTATCTCTTTCATTCCCGTTATATAATATGACGACTAGCACGGCAGGTACCAGGGCATCATAACATCGGTGGTAAATGGAACGAGCTCGGCCTTTGTTCTGCGATTCTACTGAAGGGCGACGCGCACATTACTTATAAGACTAGATATTATAGAAACGGCAATACTGATTACAGACTGACAATAGAAAAATGTGCCCAGTGTTTAGAAAAGGATGAAAGTGAACATATTCGTTATACTACTGGCCTTAAATTTAGCTTACTACCACGCTACTTGAACCCGCCTTGACCTTCCGCTACTAGTGCAGAGCCATCGTAAACATACCCGTATTCTCCTCGATATACTCGACACAGTTAGAGTAGTTAGATGATTATAACAAGTGTCCTTATAGACGGAGAGCTGGCCACGTCAGATATGACACAATAATGAGAGCGACGAAACCCCTCTCGTTAGTTTGCTATACTATGCTTATTTCTAGATCCGGACATCTGGCAGCTGTAAAGTGGTGGAGGTCAAAGAATGCAAATAACTTGAAGGAAACAAATCCTAGATTTCTGGATTTGATCCAATATTATGAAAAATTATGTAATTCATTAAATTGTATCATATCCAAAAGTTTCGACTGGGGGAAGTAGTGCCAAATGATGTATAATGTAATTTTTGGTTACTCGCCTACTGTTTTTGTTTCCGCAATAATACACAATGTTTTTTGTTCTAATGTTAAAATATAGGCCCTGTTCTCTATAAATGACACAACTTCAGCAGTTTTTATCTGTTTTGGTATTACTTTTTTCCAACTTAAAAACTTTGTTGGTCTGTCACTCTGATCTCCACCCATTAAAGCTGCCAGATGCCCGGATCTAGCAATAAGGATGGTTATGCAATCTAACTGTACTGGTTACAAAACTCTCATTATTGTGTCATATCTGACGTGGCCAGCTCTTAGACCATTACCTTAAGGCGATTATCACACTGGCGCCGCAACCGCATGAGACGCAGAACGCTTTTTTTTCTCGCACACCGGCACCGCATGCGAAAACCACAGCTGTGTGAAAGCCGCCTAACTACGTTACTCTAACCCACCTCCACTTTCTGTTTCCAACCATCGTTAACATCATCGTATCTTTCGATACACTCGAAGCTAGAGGATTGTTAGAAAAAGTGTCCCTTCTATAACATTGTTACTCTACCGCCTTGACCTTCTGTTCCCATGTGAAGAGGCTGTCGTAAACTTCACCATAACCCTCGAAACACTCGATACAGCGAGAGGATTATTACAAGTATCCTTTTTGTTCCTATGTTACTCGAACCCGCCTTGACCTTCTGTTCCCAAGTGAAGAGCTATCGTATACTTCACCATAACTCTCGAAACACTCAATACAGCTAGAGGATTCTTACAAGTGTCCCTTCTGTACCCATGTTACTCTAACTCGCCTTGACCTTCTGTTCCCAAGTGAAGAGCTGTCGTGAACTTCACCATAGCTCTCGAAACACTCAATACAGCTAGAGGATTCTTACAAGTGTCCCTTCTGTACCCATGTTACTCTCACCCGCATTGACCTGCTGTTCCCAAGTGAAGAGCTTTCGTAAATTTCACCATAGCTCTCAAAACACTCAATACAGCTAGAGGATTATTACAAGTGTCTCTTATGTACTCATGTTACTTTAACCCGCCTTGACCTTTGCCAACAGAAGAGCCGTCATCAGCATCGTCGTAACGCTCTAGATAGCGACCGCCCATTCCCGGATAATGGACAACTTTCATTTACTTGCGGTAAAACATTCTGCCTAAGTGTCGCTTAGGAAATGTTGCTCTTAATACACACAAGAGCTCCAAAAACGTTAAGTAAGGAAGTAAGTTATTTATTGTAAACTGTGTACAGAACGATTGTAAAAATATAAATGTAGTATCGTTTTCATTATTTTTGAGCCTCATACTCATTCCGAAGAAATATATTAAGCAAAACATTCGGATTAAGTAACAACAGGCAAAGTTTTCCAAAAGTCACTTTTATACTATACCGTGGACGTTGACGTTAATAAGCAGGTTTTCATCATCATCAACTTAAGAGGGATTCTCTTGTCGGTGGAGTATTTTCCATCTACTTCTATCCTGCGCCAGTTCCTTGACCTTTTGATACAAGACGGGTCCTACTTTTTCCTTCACTTGGTCTATGTCAAGCAGGTTTTACCAACACGATAAAGGAGAAACGTGTGAAAATGTGAAAACGTATGCAGTCGCTTGTAAATTAATATGGAAAATAACGCCCAATGATATTTCGTGATTTTTGGAGAAATATCCTCCCACGAACACTCTGACTGTAGAATGAGCTCTCTTGTAAGGTTTTCTCGAGAGATTGCAGTAGTTCTTTAAAATAGTAGTATATATATTAAAGTATTCAACCGAATATAAGATTTCGAAGCAGGATATTCGTAATTGGTCGAGATCTTGGTTTTCAATTGCAATTTTTTAAGCATGTTCACCGATCATTCGAACGAAGATGGCTGGACCGATTTGGAAAATTCTTTTCTTTTTTTGTTTGAAAGTGTATTATTGACAGTTGGTCCCATTGTCATAGGATCTGATGATTTAATCCTATGACACCTATAACTAACTATCTTGCCTCAGCGATCCAAAGAAAATCTTGGCCTCCGAAACGAGAGCATGCCACCTATCCCGATCTTGCGCAACAACCAGTCGGTCGTCCCAAGAACGCTCTCTTGACAGCCCGATCCTCATCCATTCTCTGTAGCTGACCGAACCAGCTAAGTCTGTGGGCTTTTGCTATGACATCTATAGTGATTTGAATATTTTTTTCCAGTACCTAGCTCGGCATTACCTGTTGTAAAGGTGAAGCCGTCTAAGTAAAGTCGGTTCTTTTTTGAAGTCTCCTTGAAATGCACAGTCCTTAACATACAATAATGGATCATCAAGCGGGCTCGTTTCATCAGTACTTGTTTACCATCGCCGTGATATACCAAAAACAGATAATCTACCGTACACTTCCGTAACTCAATCTCCGTATCCGAATTTGTTCGGTCTAATCTAGGGGGACCGAAAATGCGGTGTGGCGGAAAATATCAATAACGGATGGTATTTCGTAATACGACAGGTATGCTTTGCCGGCCCGTGAGCGCGATTTAATTATTTTTAAGCTTATAGCTATAATGTTAAGCTTACCCTTTTTAGAGGCGTATTAGTTTACTAGTATATATTAAAGTATGCTTGAACTAGTTTTATGATAATTTATTTGAATTAGAAAGCAAGATAATTTTGATTTAACTAAACAGCAAAGTGGTGGAAGCGGCGTGGGGCTCATAATAATAGACATACCGCGCATTAAGGGGCTACTTTGAAAATTTATAGGTTTTTTCAAACGATCTAGTGACTAAACGGGAAAAGGGACTGAATTTATTTTCGAGTATATATAATTAGACTATATACTCTTCTTTTTGGCACAAGCCGAAACACGATTGCTAAAAGTTGCCTCGATAGAAAAAAAAACCGAAGTTGGGTCCTTTTTCCCCTTATTTTTCTTAGCTTACATAAACTATGAGAGATTAAGCAATATAACTAAGTAAAAAATATGGTATTCTGGTTTATCTAAAAAGTCACAGAAGCAAAATTAGACAAAACTTTATAGATTCGCTTATTTAGTGTAGTTTGGTCAAAAAGTCTAATCCTTAAGAGCGCTGCATCTCTTTCTTTCGTGCACGGGAGCCATAAACGTGTCTCTAACGGATGGGCGTGGCTTGTCCGAATCGAGGAATGGCCTTAAGGCCGTTCCTCGATTCTGACAAGCCACGCCCATCCGTAGAAGTCACTTTTATGGCACGAAAGAAAGAGATGCAGCGCTCTTAAGGATCAGACTTTTTGACCAAACTACAATAAATAAGCGAATCTGTAAAGTTTTGTCTAATTTTGCTTCTGTGACTTTTTAGATAAACCAGAATACTATATTTTTTACTTAGTTATATTGCTTAATCTCTTATAGTTTACGTAAGCTAAAAAAAATAAGGGGAAAAAGGACCCAACTTCGGATTTATTTCTATCGAGGCAACTTTCAGCAATCGCGTTTCGGTTTGTGCCATATACAAGAGTATATAGTCTAATAATCAGTGATCGGCGAAAAGGATTCCACACGGGGTGAATGACGTCAATCATTATGCTAGTATGGATATGCCGCGGCATTTGCGGGATAGAAAAATAAAATTACAGTAATTTTCACAGACATTTGTAATTAAGTATTTTAATGAAATTATTTATTTCGCATATTATTATTTTTTTGTCTCTATAAAACTAAAATAACAAACCATGAATTTTTCAATATTTTGTAATGTTAGCCTGTTTCGTTTGACATCTAATATCCATTTATAAGCCGAAAATGATCTTTCCACTTATATTTTCGTGCAGTTTAATTGGTATCGCGGGCGAAACGGCACATCCATAATACTATGTCTAGTTGAATTCCCGCGGTGTGGCATCCTTTTCGCCGATCACTGCTAATAATATATATTCGAAAATAAATATTATATATAATAAAAATAAATGTTATATATTATTAATATTAGTATAATTAATTAGTTATAACAATATGGACATGTTTCTGGATTAAATTAATTTCATTTCATTTCATTTCATTTCATAAATTTAGTCCCTTTTCCCGTTTAGTCAATAGAGCGTTTGAAAAACCTATAATTTTTTAATTTAAATTTAACGTAATTTTTTTATTCAATGCAGTGAAAATTCTATTGATCAATAACAACTTTTTTTAATTACGTATTGATACACTGTTGGGTTTCTGTTTGGAATATCGGTATCGTTTTTGGGAGTAATTTTTGTAGTGAGCCATTTTTTACCTATTTCGTTGCTGCTCATGACTGAAGACATTATCATAGTAAATATAGCATGTTAATTATTTGCGCAGTAATTTTTACATGGAGCACACTTTAACGACAAAGGTCCTCAATGGCGGAATCACACAATGACTTTATAACAGCTGCCCTTAAAGCTCCCTCGGTAACCTTTATCGCAAATGTCAAGTAAGGTTCAGTGGCAATTAAGTACGTTTGGTGGTAAAAGAATTGATATTTTTACTGGTTCTGTATTCCAAATTTTAACCGACTTCAAAAAAGGAGGAGGTTCTCAATTCGACTGATTTTTTTAAATCATTTTTTTTGTGTGTATGTTACTCGATATCTCCGTGAATCGAGAACCGATTTAAAAAAAAAATTATCGAACGGGTATAACCCCTAGATAGTCCCATTGTCACCAAGTCGGGGTCTGATGATGGGATCCTGGAGAAATCGAGGGAACTCTTCAACTATTATAGTCACACCTATAGTGATTTCACTATTATTTACAGCAACTCGGCCATTTCCTCTTGGAATAGCGGATCCTAAGCGAAGTCGGTTCTTTTTTTGTTTAAAATTAAAATACTTGAACAATACATTAAAAACACAATCCATCTCAAACATACACCAACACACAACAAATAATCAATCAATATTGAAGTTGTACTGGAGTTGCATTGGAATAGTTATCAAGCAAATACGGATATTTCTGATTCAGGCGTTTAGGCGCTAGCTCTGCTGTATGGAGTTAGTATTGTATTGAAGTTGGATCGTTTCTAAATGTGTTTTAAAGTTAGAATTTTTATTATGTTTCAAGTAGGTACCTAAATTGAGAATGGATAATATTTATTTCTAAACAAATATTTCATACTCTAAACATAAACAAATAACTTAACACTAACTATTTTCTAAGCTAGGGCCGACAGGTACACGGAAAAAAAAGCTTCAGGGTTATTCTCAATCCAAGATATTATATTATCTTGAAAATATTTCCTCGTGACAAGTATTTATTTCCTTTATAAAAAATATGATTCTTCGCTCAAAAGACCACATTTTCTTAAAATAGAAATATAAAAATATATTGTTTCAAGAGTATTTACTTGAAATAAGTTGATATGGAGAAATTGATTCAAGTAATTCAAATCGTTTGGGGGCAACTAAATATCGTTTTCATAGCAAAAATGCATTTTATTTCAATCAAAATAAGTTTCTCTGGTTAAACACAAATGTGTTCTTCACATAAATCAATTCTTCTTTGTAAGGAAGATTTTTCTTTTCGTTAGATCAAACAACTATTTTCGAATGAAATTTTAAATTATTGGCACTAAGTTATTTTAATCTTTATACAAAATCATTGAAATCTTATCTCAAGTAAATATTTTCTTGCGCTAGTTTAGTTACGTTGCGCGCCAATAGATGTCTCTGTGTGTAGGTTACAACATGGTAACGTTTGTTCGACGTAACTTCATGACATTCTTCATGAAATTCGCAGTAGCGATTACAGACTAGGTAATACAATTACATATAAGTTATGAGTATGAGATATTCATAATTTATAATTGTATTATTACTTTTTAATTAAACTTCGTTTCTCGGGTTTAGCCCTAAAAAAACAAAGTTTCTAGTATAAGCTTTTTAACAATGTCAATAGTTCACACGAAGTTGACGAGAACTCTTAAATCAAAAGAACCGTATTGTTAAGGTGATAATTTGCATTCTCTTGGATAAAAAGAATCGTATTCTCAAACGAATGTGACGTGATTCTCACTTAAAACAAATATTTAATTGATTTAAAGACATGATTCTCTTAAATTGAATACAATTGTTTTTGGTCTCAGACCATATTCATTTGCCGACACTATTTAAAAGTTTCAGTTTAACATAAATTTCTCAATATGATGAAATAAGATTTTTAAATGAGCAAATATACTGTTTTACACCAAGAGTGTAAAATATCTTTACTTGATAGACACACTTCGACTTAAAATAAGAGTTGATTGTTCTTCAAAGAAACAAGTATTATCTTAGTTAGAAGAAAACTAAAAAATCTGTATTTAGGAATCTTATTCGCTTCGTTATATTTAAAACTTTATTGCTTTGCATGGAAGAAATTTGCTTTATATTAAGAAGTCTTTTTTTTCCGTGTACCCGGCGTAAATGTACCAAAAATGCTGCCCGCGTTGCCTCGTTGAATTGCAAGCGATATCTGCTGCACCAAGTATGCACCGGACCTGGGGTCGCCACTTTTATCTCTTAAGCGCTGTCCGAGACTTCTGATAAATGACTTCGCTTCGGCGCACCAGGGGCCGCTAGTCTCTACTGCGACTGGTATGAAGTTGTATGCCGGCTCTAAATTTGAGTACTTATCGTGTTTGAGCTTTGCTGCGAAGTTAGAATACGGCCCCAGGTCTGAGGTTGAATTATTGAGGTTAGTAGGTACAGCATGATAAGAAGGGAGTGAAGGTATAGGTAGTGTTATATTTCAAATTATTATGAAAGTTTCCTTTACGAATATATTCGATTACTTACTTAAAATTGGAAATTTTATTAACTAGTCAAGTCAGCTAGATCGACTAGATAAAAGATAAAAGATATTTTTTCTTCAATTTAGGCACATTATAATGCACTTGTGAACGTCAGAGAGAAAAGAAACTACCACCGGTTCTAACCCTACACCTCTGACCCGAGAAGTACCTATTACTTATTACTGGCAAGAAACTCGGCGGGACTTATTTTTTCAAAACAGTAATACTAATACATTAAAGATAGTATATAATGCGTAGTTCTTCAAGAAGGCATAACGAAACAGCTTGAGAGACAGACATGTTCCTGCCTATTGTGTAATAAAATACAAAAATAAAAATAAAATCCAAATCTGACTGCTTCGCTAAACGTTTGATATGCTTTCTTACCTGAACTGTGTCCTCTAAATGCTAGATGATTTTATAGTTTCTGGTTTCGGCCATGCTTAGGTATATGTCTGTCATATAGTCTTCGACCCTGTAATAACCCTTTGACATAAAAGTTTTTTTCAAGTATTTCTTAATTCGGTAACATACATTTTTTTTTAGGAAAATCAACGCCATTAATATGTAAACACTTTTGCAACTTACTTCATTGCAATAAGGATCAAAATTGTATACATATTCTTGACGTTGACTGAACTGCTAAGTTAATACTTAAAATGAAAGTCTACAAGGACTACATGGAAAAAAAATCTTCCGGGATGTTCTCAATCCAAGACATTATTATTTTCTTGAAAATATTTCTCGTGACAAGTATTTATTTCCTTTGCCAAAAATATGAATCTTCGCTTAATAAAACCACGTTTTCTTAAAATAGAAATACGAAAATGTATTGTTTCAAGAGTATATTGAGTAAATTAGAGAGATTTTACTTTAATCAAACAAGTATTATCTTAGGTAAAAGAAAACTAGAAAATCTGTAAAAATATATTCGCTTCGTTATATTTAAAACTTTAATTTATTTTCGTTAAAGGAAATAAATGCTTGTCACAAGGAAATATTTTCAACATAATATAATAATATCTTAGATTGAGAATATCCCGGAAGCTTTTTTTTCTGATTAATGATGTGTGCTATCCAAATTTCTAGGTAGAGCAACCGAAGAACAAATCAAATTATCATAATAAATATTTTCATAAGTTTATCCCAGATTTGGGCACCGGAGGCCTAGGTCACATTTTCCTTTGTATCCAGTGTGCGGCCTATAACACGAGCAGAAAATTAAAACGCAGATTCTACTCCTCGATCAAAACAACTTTTGTTCAGCGACTTTTAAAAATAACTTACGGTTTGATTTTAAGTACATCTTAAAGTTTACTTGAACACGCAATGTATTGAGAAATTGATTATGTCTGTAGGGTGACAAGACTGGTAAATATCAAATGATATTTCGTACATAAGTTCGGAATGGTTTGGTGTGATAATGATTAAATTATTATAAAGACTTTTGAAGGACCATTTTGAAAGGGAGTGGGATTTTCATAAGAACCTATAGTTTATATTCTTAACCTGTCTTGACTAAAACGTAACTCCAAGTTTTGATTAAACCCCGTTAGATAGTTGCAAGCTCCTAAAGGTTCAGCACCCTCAAAATATTCTTTTGATCACTTCGTTTGAAGATTCCGTGAAGATTAAAATATTTCTAATCTAACTTTTACTTTGTGAATTGGAGTAGTCTTTTAGAAGTAAGGTGCTATTAAGAGTTGTAAAGTTCAATGTATACTATGATGTTAAGAGTACATACTTTAAAGTAAGTGGATATCTAAAAGGAACATCATCATCATCATCATCTCAGCCATAAGGCGTCCACTACTGAACCTAATTACCTTTATTGTGGTATGCAGTACATTGTACAAATATTTGTAGATATCTTACACGATCACCTATAAGTACACGGAAAAAAAAGCTTCCGGGATATTCTCAATCTAATACATTATTATATTATGTGGAAAATATTTCCTTGTGACAAGTATTTATTTCCTTTAACGAAAATAAACTTTAGTTTTAAATATAACGAAGCGAATATATTCTTACAGATTTTCTAGTTTTCTTTTACCTAAGATAATACTTGTTTGATTAAAGTACAATCTCTCTTATTAACTCAATATACTCTTACAATACATATTTGTATGTCTATTTTAAGAAAACGTGGTTTTATTAAGCGAAGAGTCATATTTTTGGTAAAGGAAATACCATACTTGTCACGAGGAAATATTTTCAAGATAATAATAATGTCTAGGATTGAGAATATCCCGGAAGCTTTTTTTTCTGTGTAGCTAAGCAGAGCCCTTAGCCTCCGTTTTCACAAGAAATGAGCGAAATTGTGTTGCGAGTAATATATGTGTTTCTGAAAACCAATAGAACCACTTCATTTGTTTATCCTCGCACGACGCAGCTCTAGGATTGGTTCTTAACAAACACATCCCTCGCAACGCATCCGCGCTCATCTCTGGTGGAAACGCAGCCTTACACTTGACGATGATACAAAATTATATCTAATTATATACATAACATCATTTTGATACATATAAAATTAACATGCTGAGGAAAAACAATCGTGATGAACACACGAATGTGCCCTTACTGGTAGGTATTCGAACCCTGGACCTCCAGTTTTGTATGCAGGGTCACTAGTGTGACTACCGACTAGGATTAGGCTGCAGAGGCATTTGCCAGTGATTTTATTTCAAGTTTGTATAGATGTATGAATAACACTGTATAATGGATAACTGCAGAAATTACTAAAAGATCTAAATGATCGCTTCGTAAATAATACTGTGTTTATGGTCGCTAGCTTTGTTATTTGTTTAAAATTGTTACAGTAAAATGTGTCTACTACGAATTTAATGCAATGAATGAAATCATAGACATTTTTTCCCTGTGTTTAAAAACTGGTGATGATCTTCAACGTGCAGCTTCTAGCATAGCATCCTTAACGCCCCTTATACAGCTCTAATACGTATAGCATGTATTAATGGTTGCACTTATCCGGCTTAAATGAGCTGGTTGAATGTTCCCTTCGCTCAATAAGTGTACGCGAGCGTTCTAATCAAACTACTCCATCATTTTGACGTGATAACTTCTTATAAAACGATGAACACCGGTGCATGCACGAAAACATGTCACGTTCCATTCCGGTCCCGTGGATCGATCTCCATGGTAGCATTGCGGCCATGCGATTGAGTAACATGTAAAATGACCACCTGAGGCCAGTTTTATAAAGCTACAAGTTACAATTTACAAGCGGAAGTCTCTTTCTAATACATAGGGTTAGAAAGAGAGTTCCGCTTGTAAATTGTAACTTGTAGCTTTATAAAACTGGCCTCTGGTCACACCTCTATTCAAGGCGATATAGTGCATGTTCAGATATTTTTGAGTACCTTGGCCGCTCCAACATATTTGATGGCGACGGTACTGCGTTTAATTTGATTATTTTCCTAAATATATTCGGTGGTAATAATTCCATTCAATTCATGAATAAAAGTATGTAATTTTTCATCAATGTTTTCTTAATGACGTTATCTTATCACGCAAAAATATCATCCGTAAACCGACTTTACAGGCAACCATTTGTATTAACCTGTAATATTGTAACTTTTATTAAGTAGCATATTTTAAAAGCGGCACTTAATCAGCATGTTAGCCTTCAAGTCAAAGGTACATCATTGTCGGTTGTTAGAGTTCGACCACTGAAATTTTACACAATCCTTTGGCGGGACATTCAAAAAATCTTGGGCTGATCACACTAGGAATTATAGTTTTGATACTAGAAAATATTTTTGATTTTCTCTGCACATGTAAGGTAGGTACCTAAGGAAATAAGTTAAAAATACGTTGATGTGCACTCAAAATCAGCTTACATTCAATTCTGCCACTACGTAAAGTCAACAACACTTTCTCACCATATACCATAGTAACAAGGCGAAAAATTAAATGTAGTGTGTATAACACCTAGCACGATAATACCATAATATTAATACATCACCAAAAAAATTACATAAGTTCAGTCTCCATCAGATATATCGGAGCGGTCACAAATATCGGAACAGCACCTCTATTGCCAAGGCGATAAAGTAGTCCCTTCCTTCCCATACTGTGGTCTATGTGATCATTGAGTTAATTAACGATACTCTAGGTTAAATTTAGGTCAGTTAGTTGGGTTAAGTAGGTATAGATATTCCTTCGACACGTTGGCCGCTCATTTTTATCAATTAAAATATTTTTATACCAAATTACCACTCCACAGGTTTCTTCTAAGTAAGGTTTTCATTTAGTAACTCCTTACGTTCTAAACTTCCAATGTTTTGACTTTATTGATATTTTCCAGAGCTTCTAGTTTATCCGTTTCTTTAGACACTTGTTCTGTTTATGAGATTCAGGTCTTAATAAATTTACGTACTTAATCAAAATTACAGGCAAATGTTATAGATGAATTATCGAGAGCGTGGAATTGCATATGTAGTAGTATTGTTTGTGTACAGGCATTATTTATTTGAATCCGCACACAAAGAGGCACAACACGGTACAACCACTACATATGCAATTCCACGCTCTCGATAATTCAACTATACAACTCGTACTAAAGTATCAAAATATTAATAGAACACCAACCTATCATATTGTTTACGATTTGTAAACATTGCAGTTTTTCGTTATACAAAGCTTCACGTCAACTCACGCGTTGTCGTTAGTGTAATTACTTACGAGCTTAAATAATAGTTTGCGGACCTCACTCGGTATATATATCATTATTTAATATTATTTTAAATATCCTGTCGTAAACCGCGATCGATTTGACTGAATGACACATTGACGGGTCCATATTGGCTCACATAAAATTACTTAGCATAATTTTTTCAGTAATACCGTTTTGTGATCAGAATTATCATTCGTCATAAAATTTTTAGTCATAATTTTTATGGTTATAATTTTTTTCCATATAACGACAGTGTTAATAATTGTTTGCTGTCCGAATTTTTTGAGACATAATATAATTTCCTACGTTTTTTGTTGATAGTAGTCATTTCTATGACAGGGTCGACGAAGCCCCCGCTTTGCGGGGGCTTCTATTCTGGGTAGTTATGCCCTTCGGGCAGGATGACACACTAACCTAACCTAACCTAACCGAAATTGTGATGTGGTTGATCACAACACATGTGATCGCAAGATACCCAACACTGCTCCTCGCTTCGCTCGTCGTCGTACCTAACGGTGACTCTGGAAAGTAATATTAGTATAATAGATATCTATATTGATTTACATTATAAACTTAAATTATTCGGAGTAACGATAGTTATGAACAAAAAATACTTATAAGAAATGATCATTATGATTTAAAAAATTATGAACAACAATTTCGGACTTCCAATAATCGAAGTACAAATTTTATGTGAACTTTGGCGCACCCCACATGGACAACTGACTTTTAGGTTTTTTTTAATTCATAGACAATTGGTGATACAACAACGAAATATCTGTCTACCAATAGAGTTTAATTCTAAATTATTTTTATGGCCAACCGACACTTGATGTACCTTTGACTTTGATACGTCACATATAAGTCATCTGGCTGTATACCATGGCTAGGTGAATCCTCAGACCCTTATTGGCATGATATTTTATGCAAAAATTGTGCAATGAATATTCACCTCGTAACTATAGGTAAGTACCTAATTTTTCACTTGAGATGAATATTAATGGGTAACAAGAAAACAGGGCTAGAAATACCGGTATTTTCCAAACCGGTATTGTGGCTTTGATCCGAGAATCGGTATTACACTTGAACAGGTATTTTCAGTACTGGTTCCAAGCTGGAACCTTTATAGAAAACCAGTATTTTCAGTATTGATATTACATACAACTTTAAAATCCTTTTTTTTTACACATTTTGTATCAATTTGATATTATTTTGTCATCAAAATTACATCTAAACAAATTGTAATTCTGACAACAGTGACAACGAATGTCTTACACTCTATCACTCAAGAACATTGTTTTACGTATTTCGGATGGAATTCGGTAAAACATGTAAAAGTAAGAAACTTAATTTCTCATTTTTTATATATTTTAAGAAATAAAAAATATAAAAGCTGAGAAGCTACAAACACAAAGTACCTTAAATTTTTGTTAAAGCATGAAAATTATGCGTAGATAACAAAATATGTTACAACCCATTTAAAAACCTCAATGTTTTTTACTAAAATAGACAATAAAATCAAAAAATTATATTTTTAAAAGATTTAAGCAAACAACCCAAGAAACAAGTGTTTTCCAAAGTTTTCCGACACCCTTAACAAATGTTGGCATAAAACGTATAACGCCATCATTAGATTTAAGCTGAAATGTTTTTACTACAGATCGGTATGTAGTCTATAAGCTATAATGCCTTACAACGCGTTAAAAATGTTCTCTAAGATTTAAACACTCGTATCACTGGTATGTTGCCATTAGGCAACATCATGATACAGAGGGTTAAATCTATGACGTATCGTATTGACACCAAAGCAATTTGATTTTGATATCAACTTGATTTGACATGAACTTGATAAAAGGAAAAGCATGATCGAAATAAGCCAAACGTTTCTTCTAACAGGTGCAATAAATCTGTGCGATGTCAAATTAAAATCAAATCAAAGACGCAATACATTTGCTCTGAAAGTGCTTACTCCATAAAACTGGCTATTAGCTCACAGTTTTCGGTCTAATGACCAGTTGTATGGAGTGAGCCTCTAATCTTCCTGAGCTATTTAAATCATTCTGTGACTGTGGTCCCGTTTCACGGAGTTGCGCGGTGGTTGTTTTGGCTCTTACGCCAGTTAAATGTGTTTAGCTTTACAGTTAACAAACAAACTTTCTCCTGTTCTGCATTAACTCATTGTGACGTACTTTTGTTAACTTTTAGCCACTAAAAGTTTATTTACCCTGTTATTCTTGAATGCATGTTTAAAGCTATAATGCGGGTTTTATTAGCGGGAAATTACATATTGGTTAATTCAAAGCCGGAGAAGATGGTGAAGGGAATATCAGAGAAACGCTTATGAAAGCCATCCATGTTTGTAGGTAGCGAGAATAGTTTTAATTTTGTCGTAGGGTAAAGAAGCCATCCATGTAGGCACGTATATCTATTGGGACAATTAAGGCCGTTCCTCGATTCGGACAAGCCACGCCCATCCATTAGAGACACTTTTATGGCTCCCGTGCACGAAAGAAAGAGATGAAGCGCTCTTAAAGACCAGACTTTTTGACTAAACTGCGATAAATAAGCGAATCTATAAAGTTTTGTCTAATTTTGTTTCTGTGACTTTTTAGATAAACCAGAGTACCATATTTTTTACTTAGTTATATTGCTTAAGCTCTTATAGTTTTCGTAAGCTAAGAAAAATAAGGGGGAAAAGGACCCAACTTCGGATTTTTTTTCTATCGAGGCAACTTTCAGCAATCGTGTTTCGGCTTGTGTCATAAACAAGAGTATATAGTGTAGTAATATATATTCAAAAATGAATTCGGTCCCTTTTCCCGTTTAGTCAATAGAGCGCTTGAAAAAAACGTATAATATTTCAAAGTAGCCCCTTAAGATTTTTACTTTAATTTTAACCCGACATTCTACTAGTTCTGCGTTTAATTTACGGGCAGAGGGATAGTTTCGATCAGAACTAAATTCAAACAGTGACTGGTTCAGTCGCCATCAAATATATCGGAGCGGCCAGGGTACTCAAAAATATCTGAACATGCACTTTATCGCCCTGATAATAGAGGCGTTGTTCAGATATTTCTGACCACCTTGGCCGCTCCGATATATCTGATGGCGACTGTTCAATCGAAACTGCAATATTCCTGATAAAATTGAAAGGGGGACAGTAGCTGGTTTGTTTTTATTTAACAATCCGGGGCGAATGTTGACGAGATCGCTGCGTGTTGCCCGGTCTCATACACAAATAGCAATATTAAAACTGTAGCTATAAATATCAATAGTACCAACGCATCTGTCTGTCGTGAGTTGATTCGGAAATAGTGCATTTACTTGAACCAAAGTGATCCTATAAGGGTTTCGTTTTTTCCATTTGAGCCACGGAACCTTAAAAATATTTTTTTACAAATAGACAAAACTTAGTAGGTAGTCTTCCAACGTGTAGGGTTGTCATAAAATGAAGCACGTTGAAGCTGAAATCTCGGCGTGAGCAGTGGCGGCGCGTCCATACAAGCCGATTCCCACCGGTTTCCCTAAAATTTTACGTCCATTCAACCAAACGCTACGCCACATAATTCGATGTCTAATAGATTTAATTGGTTAATAAGAAGCCCAAACACACTACGAAAATGTTATCGCACACATAGCCAATTCATTCCGAGTAACCACGGAGTAGGATGGAGATGGCAAGTAGGCGTTCCCGTGTATCCGACAGTAAGTAGCGGCCGACTCACTTTGTGCACAGACTATGATCAGTTGTTTTGTAAACTTCATGCCCGAATGACTTTCACGTCATGCGTTCGCTCGTGTAACAAAAAATGATTATTAACCTTTTCGACGCCATGTCATACGCAAAACCTACCACACAGACGCCACGACATCTAAATGTCAAAAATGAAGTTAAACTTTATGCGTGTGCTACATGCTATTTTGCTCTGTGGTCGGTGACCGATATATCGGTCTTTGGCGTTGGACCTGTGGTGCCGATATATACGTCTTTGGCGTGGAAAAGGTTAAATTTAAAATGCCGTATTGTGCAATATTAAGCTGCACAAATCATAGTGGTTTAAAATATCTTTCAGGTGGATGTATTTCCTATCACCGTTAGATATTTTTTTAGACATAATCCAAAAAAAACGAAATAACTGTTTGTTTTGCATTATTTGAGAATGTACGTTAAACAAAACTATATTTTATTTGTTAGAACTTAGAGTTCATAATATTTTGTCACTGTTCTTTATGTTTATCTAGAAAATTCGCTATCCTAAATGTCAAATAACTTTCGCTACTCGAGTGCCGCGCAATGTCGATATTTATATCGATAAAGTTAAAGCTAGTCTTACGACATTTCAAGTTTGATGTTATTATTTTAGATAAGTTTTAAGTTCAATATATAATTTAGCGCATATTTGTATTTATCAAGACGGCGGTTGCCGTTTAACCCCCTAGAAGTGCGTGCAAATCATAATTAAAACAGTAAATAATAATAAAAGGCGTGAGATTTCCCTAGAGCATAATTACAATAATAATTGATAACGTGACGAAAACCTAAGATCCCACAAGTACAGATCACATCAACATTTACTTCAAATCTCCCACAGTAATATTAAATTTCACGTCTTTTAAAATGAGAAATTGGTTTATCAGACTACAAAATTCGCTTTTATCTAAGAGTAGAAAATTGCTCAGTTAATATTACATTAGTTGTTTATTCGTCGTTTTCATTTGTACGGTATCAGAAATTAAATTTACATACATCACATCTAGTCCATATCCACACGTACAGAACTTAATTAGCTATTTTATCATTTAGATTTGTTAGTGGAAATTACCACGCAAACTAGCGTCAAATATTGGAATTTTGCCGCCCCTTTCCTGATTTGATGGTCACAATTTTACAATAAAATCAAGTGAAATCGATCAGCCTTCATATGTATGCTTTCACACAAAATTAATTTGACAACTTAATCGGGTTATCCCGTCTACACTGGCCTTAAATGCGTACTACATGTTGTTTTTATCATACAATTACGAGAAGCATTACCTAGCACCTACCTATATTATAAAAATTATAATCTTAAGTAAGGTGTAAATGGTGTAATATAATTGTTTTAAGTTATATGTATATATAAGTAAAGTGTGATCCCATTATTTTATCGATATTTTTGTGTTCGGATCAAGGACCGGAATTCTTCATAGCAAAGAACAAACTGTTACAGGGATTGACCATGATGTTTTATCGACTTATCGATGTTACGTAATAATATCGCATTAGGTATCCATTACCATCTTAAAAGATTATTCTGTAACATTTGACCTCTTTGATAAGCAACTTGCATCTCCATATTACCTAAAATAAATTATGTCAACGTCACATCTGGCTTTTATCTGTCTCATAATTAATTCCCGTGCCGTGTTACTAAAATGGTTCATCCTAAAAGAAAAACGATAAACAATTTTTTTGTGTGTATATCCAAAATCCTGATTTCATTACAGCTTTGTTTCGTTAAGTGACAAATATTTATTGATAAGTCGATAAAACATCGTGGTCAATCCCTCTGACAGTTTGATTTTTGCTATGAATAATTCCGGTCCTTGGTTCGGATAGGTATTTAAATGCATATTTTATCACCTAACCTAATACCTAACCGAACACACAAATATCGATAAAATACTCGGATCACACTTTCCCCTTCCTATATCGAATGGCAAATAGTCATATCATTATAAGAAGTTCACAGTCACATGGGACGTTTTGTTTTTGGATGTTATGGGTATGCAAAAAAAGTTCCCAACCTTTAGCTACTCGCAGGCATGCACAGATCTCGAATATACCAGTATAACGTGACCGTAAGATCCGTAACAAATTATGCATAGTGAGACCTTACATACACTGGTTTCTTTAGCCCTTTTCTCGCCTGTAATAAGAAAGTGATTTTAACTATTACATTTATTTAAAATAGTGCCATCCAGTGTTAAGTAGTTGTATTAAGTGAATGTTGAGCGAGATTTTGTAAGATAATTAAATAGTCATATGTCTCATAACTTTGACATTATATTTTAGTTTGTGGCTCATGTAGCCTATCGATATGGAAAGCAGGGCTTGAAAACGTTACCAATTCACATTATAAAATAACGTTAGGTAACGGTAAAACCATAAAAATACCTTAGTACCGGTAGTGAAAATGTAACGTTACTTAATAACATAACTTTATGGTAACGTTACCCAATTAACGTTACTTTTTATCGGTAAATTTACTTAACATTGCAGGACTGGCTAACGTTACCCAATTCACATTATAATAACGTTAACTAAGTAGGTAACACTATTTTAATCAGTAATGCTACGTTGCCACACCGCCCTACCAGAAACGCGCGCGGCGCTAGTTGATTCGCATTGTTGCCATTTCGTGCACTGGCCTCCGTGACACGTTGCCGAGAGTCTTAAACCCTACACATTTCGCTCGAGTCGAATGCGGGTGGGTATTGCGCGACGTTTTGTGTTGACTGTTGGTTGGTAACAGTTTGTGTGGGGTTTGTTGGTGTGTAACACAGGGTGTAACAAAAATACTGGTGATCCGTAAAAGGGCTTAATTGGTATCGTATTGTCAGTAAGAAAAAGTAGGAGAAAATTTAATGTTAGTTTAAAAATTTAATAATGTTAGTTTTAAAATCCAAGATGGCAACCATATACTTTTTTCTTAAAAATCATCATAGTAGTCGCTTTCGAATAATTCGGGTGTGCAGATTACGAAAATAATGTCCGTTTTAAAATCCAAAATGGCGGCCATCGACCTTTTTCGTATAAATCGTCATGGTAGTCGTTTTCGACTAATTCGCGTGTGCAGATTTCGAAAATAATGTCAATTTTAAAATCCAAGATGGCGGCCATATACTTTTTTCTTAAAAATCGTTATGGTAGTAGTTTTCGACTAAGGACGAAAAAGGTCGATGGCTACCATCTTGGATTTTAAAACAGACATTATATTCAAAATCTACACACCCGAATTAGTCAAAAACTACTACCATACCACGACGATTTTTACAAAAAAAATAGCGCAACTGAACCATTAAATAAAACATTGCCAAAAAGCAAAAAAATATAATACGTGCCTAAAAAAGAAATACCTAACAATTTTACAACACCATCTTACATCTCCGTACCATAATAATATCGACGCAAGTAAAAGAAAACATCACGAGCGGCAGCGGAACGGAACCCTACACTGAACTATTGAACATGGCCCGACATGCTCTTGGCCGGTTTTTAATAACTCAATTTGGTTTAATCACTCACTAGGACGCCGGCGGCGTCGTACGTGAATGAACACTCGCTCGATATCTAACGATGGTATCCATCAGTGTATCTAAATAAGCTGCTATGCTACTAACGTTAAATAATAACGTTAAAATTATTTAACGATACCTTTGAGTTAACGTTAGCTCTATGCATTAGCTGGTAACGTTACAATTCTTTTACCGGTAAAAAGTAGTAGAAGTAACGGTAAATGGTTTAACGTTAATAACAACTTAACGTTAAATCTGTTTGACAGTTGTAACGATACCAACTTTTTAACGGTATTTAAAGCCCTGATGGAAAGTTGCTACGAATCAAAGCATTTTTGTAATTGTGTGACGTATTTTAACGTACCTATGAATTGCTGAGTTTGGCGACACTGGTTTTCATACTAAATAGCAGTCATTTCACATCCACTAGTTTATTAATTCGTGCGAGTATTGCACATACATGTATCCACCCTTACATTTTCGCCTATAACCCGGCCCGCTGTAGCCTCCCTCGAGCATAGTAATGATAGTAGGCACTACATACGAAAATTGCACACAAACGCAAATAGACACATGTTAAAACTTCGCGGTAATAATAGCTCAGGGAAGCCGTTTTCTACCGGGTTATCACAATCAATTATGAACCTTAAAAATATCCAGTTATGGCACGATTTAGATCTAAAGTGACATGTACTCACACAAATAAGACATTTTATCGCATTTGACGTTCGGAAATAACAATTCGCGTGGAGAATTTAAAAGCGTTACCAATGTATAAATAAAAACGCGGCTTATTTATTTTGTCAGACTTATGATCTAGAACAACTAAGTATTTTAAATATTGCTTTAGAAACAGTTATATATTATTTGCAATTGCTATTTCGCGTTTTGTTAAAGAAATAATATGAAGATGTTTGCAAGTATTCGAACACTACGCGTCATGTCAATGTCATGATTGTCATTCCAAACATCAGGGCAAAGTTTGCTTTGGAATGTTACGCGGTAATTTTGTTTATTTACTTATTTTATAACTAAATATGTCTCAAATATTATTGTAAATATTGTCAGCATTAGTTCGGTGAGTGTAGTGTAGAAACTGATGCATTTTCGAAACAGTTCAGGCCGGATATCGGAGTGCGAGCGCAACAAAAAGTTTGTTTACAAATGTAAAGAGGAATCTTCTTTTACAAATACTGTAAGTATGACAAAATTATGAATTATATTGAAATTATTAAAACGTAAAGTCGAATTTGATAGCAGAAAACTCAAATACTTAATGTTATCATAGCGTACAAAGATTGCACATTTGGCTATATCTTTGAGCACCTAATCACGATTTCATTCATGTTCTAAGAGATAACACGTTGTTATGAGGCATATAGAACATAATTGTGTTTTGTTTTTTCTAATATGAACATAAATTAACCATAGTTAATGAAATAGGCTATGGTCAAAGTTAAGTGGTTCTCAATTTTTTTCTTACGTATACACATATGTGCTTATAAACATGAATTGTATTTGGATGACCAAATACAGCATGGTAAATATTCAGTGCAATTGAAATTCTGAAGACAAAAGCTGAATGCCTCAAAAATAAACACTTAACAAATTTAACGTACCTACCTCATGTATTTAAAAAAAAAAAAAAAAAAAAACCTTTATTTCGGATCAAAATCCATATTTACCGCGGCCACTATGGCTTTACTAAGAAAAAAAGTCACGCGCCGCCACTGGGCGTTAGGTAAGCTTACGTGGCTGTAGGATCATAATGCATCGAGATATCGGCACTTATCGCGAAGCATAAAGAGCTCCTCACGAGACTGTCTCCGCTCGGCTGTTCTGTTATTCTCAATACTTACCTAGTGTCAGTAAGACTTAAAAACTTGAAGTTTAGCTAATAGGTCAAGTTTGGTATCAATTTCGGATAAAACCACCACGTACAATTTGTTTCTCGTATTAAAAAAATCAATTTACTAAGTAATTTAAAATAAATGCTAATCGAAAACCCCCACCAAAACTTTTCATATTCCAGTCGTCACAAACATTAATTTGCTAGTTTTTTCCTAAACCAAAGTTACAATATTAAACCATATTTCATGTAGATTCAAAAAAATATAACATTTGAGAACATTTACTAACAGTAAATAGCATACAAATAAAAACTTTTTACAAAAAAAAGATAACCGACTTCAAAAAGGATAAAATGAATCATTATATTATTTATATGCGTTACCAACTGATATGTTTGAAGTCGGTGCCTAGCCAAATTTGGAAGAGTTAATACGAACGAGGCGATGTGTTCAGTGAATTGTTCTTTTTACTATCTATCTAATCTAATACGATATGGAATGCACTTAGGTTTACATTCGTTTCGACCATGCGTTACCTTTTAGGCAAGTAGTTACTGAAAATATAATCATGAGTCTTATGTTTGTTAACACACTGTTCGGACTATCCGTATCTCGAACGAAGACCGTGGTTCGGTTTGAATTATTTATCCTTCTTCATCTAAGGTTGAATTCGAAGTATAAAGGAATCCAATGGCTAGATTACTTTTTATATACTCAGATACACCCAGTACACCCACCGTCTCAGTAGTAGTAAAATTGGTTTAGTAGTTTAGATATGAAAATGTAACAGATAGAATCACATTCACCTTTGCATTTTAGTACCGATGATTTGTGATGTTCACAATTGAAGCTGATTTGACCGGTTTTGTACTTTTTGGCTTGGCACCGACTTCAAACATATCAGTTGGTAACGCATATAAATAATATAATGATTCATTTTATCCTTTTTGAAGTCGGTTATCTTTTTTTTGTAAAAAGTTTTTATTTTTCCCTTTTTAGTGGTTATATATTTATCAAAATCGGACAACAAGTCTTGGAATAATTGGTAAAGATATATCAAAAAGTTCATAATACACCCATTCAATCTAAGGAAAGTTTAACGTATCATACATATGTCAGTCAGTCAATATTGTCTTTATTCAAGTAGGCATAGCAACAAGCACTTTCGAATCGTCAGTAACAATTTATCTTAAATAATTAAGAGCAATATATTGTATTGATACTATTGTAAAATAATATATATATACATGTTGTATATGTCAAAAATAATAATAATAAATTCACAATAAGATCGTCAAAACTTAAAAAAAAAAATTGTATTAAAATACTAGTCACTAATCATTCTAGAACAAAATTTTATGTCACAAGGAAAATCTCAATTGCAATTTAATCCCACGGTGTTATATCATCCATGTAGTCTTGTATATTATAATAGGCTTTAGAAATAAGTTTACGTTTTACATAGTAGACGTGTGCGCCGCGCCGGCGCGCCGCCGCCGCCGGGCTTTTTAGCCACGCCGCCGCCGCCGACTAATGATCGGCGTGAAATCGGCGTGGCCTTGACTGTAATTAAAGTAGCCAAATTGATATTTTTAAACAATTCGCTATTAACAGTGCTCCTTATAATAACGTGTTTCACAAACCATATTTGACAAGCAGACTAATTTAACCCAGTATAGTGCACGTAATGACGATTGTCGTCTTGTGTTGTGGGCTAGTTTTGGAGAATATGCTGAAGAATACACCACTACCCAATATGATTAAAGAAGACAAGATGTAGGTTATTCATGTTCTTATTAACAGCGCAAAAAGAGAGTCAAATGAAGTGGCGAAACTGGCGAACGATCAAAAAATCGATTTCAACATATAGCATGAATTCGCATCTTAGTAATCGAGGCAGTGAGAACTGTAAGAAGACACATTCTTACTGATTTAACCCTTTCCCAGGTTAAAAGAGATATATGCTTCCCACATAGTATATCATTTACTATAGTCCGGTTTAAAATCCAAATCTCCTACAAAACCTTATATCAATCCCTGAAAATATGATTTCATGATCTTCGTTCACAGCACACAGCTAAATCCAATAGTGCGTGCCAAAGGGCAGCCGTTTAAATTCACTGGACCTGTAATTCAGGGATTTGTGTTAAAAAACGGAATGCCAGTTCATAACTCAGACAGGCAATAGGAATACCGTATCACATCTTATTTCTGGTTTAGAGGTTCAATACGATTGCAAATCAATATAAATAACTTATCAGAACACGCTTGTTCTTCGCGTTCTGGAAACTTTCACGTGTAAATATAATTACTATATAATGTTTGTAATTTTAAAATTACCTTCGACGTTTCGAGGACGACATTGTTCCGTGGTTCCGAAGAAAGATTCTAATTATACGCGGTTAAATTCCATTTGCACAAATATAAAGACATCTTTTATCATCAGATATAGGAAACATAACCTGCTATCCTAATATGGTCGGGTTTTTATCGCCTGTCACCATAGCTGTCACGTTCTAACAAGTATGTAAGTGCGAAAGTGACGCATGACGCGATAGGTGATAAAATGACAACCATGGATGGACTTCTGGAGGCAAAAACTCCAGGGAATCCAGAAACCTTACAAGTGTATCAACGGAATTAAAACAAGCTGTTATTAGGCCGCTCCTACATCTCTCAACCGTAAGACTCGATTGACTCGCAGATTGATTGACAGAATCGCGCAACCACTGTAGTATCATTCACGAGAGTGTATCTGTTCAAGAAATTTCAGCAAGCGTTAAGCACACCTATTAGTGATTTTCCTTAACAACGTCATTAGATTAGAATATTAATTAATACCTCTAAGAGGCATAATGTAAATGTAGTTTTGTACCGGCGGAACACTGATCATGCCAGCCATATTCAGAGTGGTACACGTAAAATCAATTGGCGTAAACCAGTTGCGTTTAGGAAAGTATTGGTGTCAGCAAAACCGAGTTTTACTATTTTATGTTGTTGTTTATTTTTTCCAACTTTTACAAAAAAAACGTATGCCAAATCACCAGCAATCCGTACCACTTTAAATTAAACAGTTTGTCAACAAATAAAACGATTTACTTTGTTTTTTATATACATAAGCTGACAGTCAAGGTCACGCCGATTTCACGCCGAAAACACGCCGCCGCCGCCGATTTTTTGGCAAACGCCGCCGCCGATAATTTTTTAATCGGCGCACACGTCTACTCGGATGTAGATCCTTTCAAACAAAAAAAGAATTACTCAAATCAGACCACGAGCCTTGGAGTAATCGGTGAACATACATTAAAAAAAAACACCAAACCGAATGCAGAACCTCCTTCCTCAATGGAATTGAAGTCGGTTAAAAATTGAGTCGCGCGTCGTGAAATTATTTTTACTGCCATCGGCATCCGCGATCAAAATATCCAAATACTTAACGCACTGTGAGGTATCATGTAAACTTGTATTTTATTGAAATCGATCATATATTTAAATAAAATAAAAAAATCCGTACCTAACCTGAAGTAAGACATTACTTCAGGTCAGGTACGGATTTTTTTAGGAAAAGAGGTTGCGCACTCAACTCCTGTACTAAAACTAGTTTTAGTAGGGAGTTTAAGTACAGGAGTTGAGTGCGCAACCTCTTTTCCTTGTGAATTTTTTTTGAGGTATTCGATTTTCATATATATATTTTTAATTCTAATTTGCGTAATGACCTTGTCAGACTCAGACACTGCTGGAACTATCCATCTGAGTAAATAATTCGCATGACGAAAATATGTCCAATTGTGCAAATAGTAAATAATAAACGTAAGTAAAGCCACTTTGACTTATATTTAAACGTTTTAAAAATTCTTAAAGTATTATCGCTTAATACAAAGGTATATAATAATAATAATAAGGCGTAGGGATGAGACGGGGTCGTCACTGTCGCCCACTGGTTTCCACCAGCGCAATCAGTGCAGGGCAGCTTGTGGCGAGCTGTTGGAGAGTAGCGACTCCGCGTACCTGAGTGCCCCTGGGGTGCCCTGTCGGATGGGTGGGACAGGTCCCCTGCCTCTGGCTTGCCTTAGCTGGCTGTCCAGAGTGGGGTCGCTAGAACTGTGATCTCGAGGGTAGATATGGAAACCTAAGAGTTGGCCATATGTTTAAAGTCCAGTGAAACCTCTCTACCCCCAGCCCCCGCACCGGTGTTGCCCTTGAGCCATCTTTGATGTCGCTTTTTAATGGGGGCCCATGGGGAGCTGAAATGCAAATCAGGAGCTGGACTTTGGTGAGTTGGTCTGCAGTAATGGCCGCCGGGAGAGAAAAACAACAGATAATAAAATCAAACGATATCTAATAAGATTGATAAGATAGTTAAAAGTTGCAATGGAACTTCTAATCAAATATTGTATTTCTGTTTAAATGTTTTAAGACTCTTACTAAATGTAGTCTAAATGTTTCGCAGTATTAGATAATATACGTTTCCTACCAAACGGGCGGAGTTTGCGCGCAACTGCTACAACTTTGCTTACGATGCACAACTTTGCCTGGCTTTGAAGTTCGACTCTACTCTTAAGATATTGTGTAGGCAAAATGTTGTCTTTAAATGATTAAAAAAATTGATATATACCTAATTATAACCGTGACAGCCCTAACAAATTATTAGTATTAAAATCATGAGCAATCTTGTGGCAACTTTAGTCTCGTCCCACGATAACTCTGCATTAGAATTAGACAAAGAGAATCATACTGTCTTTTTCTAATGCTAGTACTCTCACCACTACGAAAGGGATGGGTATAGCAAGTTACTCTGACTGTTAATGCAGAGTTATCGTGGGACGAGTCTACCTACTAGGCAGTATTACCGGTTTTGCTACTACGTACTAGGGCATGCAATACCCGTATTATTTGTATGGACAATACCGGAATTCCGGTATTAGCCCATACAAGCAATACCGGTATTGCATGCTCTACTACGTACGTTGCTTTGCTTCACAAAGATAGATTTTGTATAGGTATTCGGAAAGGTAATATGTAGTATCTTTAACTGGCTTTCATTCGGAAGTCGGTTATTAATTCTATATAGCATGAATAATTTTATGAATACCGGTCAGTAGGTAAAGATGCCAAACATGTGGCAACTTTGCTTACCTATCAAAATCAAAATCAAATCAAAATCATTTATTCGTCCAGCATAGGTTACAGAATGTTACAATTCAATCAGATTCATTATGTGGCGCCTTACGGCATACAAACTTTGAGATCATGGGTCAGCTTCAGGCCTAACATTTAATTTTACAATTATATCATAAATAATAATCGGATTACTGATGTATTACCAAAAATTCTTTGCCAGATTTTCACTTCCCAAATAATGTTTCCCAAAAACATGAATACCAAATAAACATTTCCCAACTAATTATTACGCAAAAATTTTTTGGCAACTCAACAATATGCAAATAAATGTTTCGGCAATTCCTTATTTTGACAATATTCACTTCACCAATTCTTAATTAACGGAATGCATTAGTTGCCAAAACATACGAAACGCAAAACAAGTCATGGCAAACGTATCATTCAGCAAATATTTTTTTAGCAAATGACCCGTTTGGTAATTTTTTATTTCACAAAATTTCATATGCCAAATCATCATCCAGCAAACTAATTTATCCCAAATCGGCATTAGGCAAATTATTTTTTAAACAAATATCCGTTTAGTAGTTTTTTCATGTTACAAAAATTCGTTCAATTTATAATCATATCCCAAATTATGTCATTACCAAACAAATTATGGCAAATAATAAGACAGTTAACGTTATCGTTTACTAGGATTTATGACAGAAATTAATTTCCGTGGGGTCACGGTTCTAACCTAACCTAACCTGCTTTTCTGACAGAAGTTCGTTTCCGTGGGGTCGCAGTTCTAACCTAACCTAACCTACTTTTCTGACAGAAGTTGATTTCCGTGGGGTCGCAGTTCTAACCTAACCTAACCTACTTTTGTGACAGAAATTCATTTCCGTGGGGTTGCGGGTCTAACCTAACCTAACTTACTTTTCTGACAGAAGTTCATTTCCGTGGGGTCGCGGTTCTAACCTAACCTAACCTACTTTTCTGACAGAAGTTCATTTCCGTGGGGTCGCGGTTCTAACCTAACCTAACCTACTTCTCTGGCAGAAGTTCGTTTCGATGGGAGGTCATAGTTCTAATCTAACCTACCCTACTTTTCTGGCAGAGGTTTGTTTCCGTGGGGGTCGCGGGTCTAACCTAACCTACTTTTCTGGCAGAAGTTCGCGGGCTTCCATTTCAGCTCTGAAATGCAAAAGGTATCTAACAAATCTACATCGGTAATGGCAGGGACGTTTTTGTCTGCTTATGCGCCAAGATGTCGACGAAGCCCCGCATCGCGGGGTTCTATTTTCGCACTGAGTCCAGTAGCTATTTGACTAAACATTGCTTTGGATTTAAATCATATGTCCAGTAATTTATTTGATAAAACAAAAGTTGAGTAAATATTTTCTGTCCAATTAAAACATTTAACAAACAATATTTAACTAAACTATGCTTTGGATATATATCATTTGTCCACTGATTTATTTGACAAAATGAGGGTTGAGGAAACATTTTTTGTCCAACTAATACTTTTGATAAACATTTTTTGTCTAAACATTTATTTGGATAAAAATTATTTGTGTTATCATCTTTTTGCCAAAATTAAAATTGTGAAACATTTTTTGTCCAAGTGAAACATTTGGAAAAACATCAGTTGGTCTATTGAAAGTTGCTTGAGTAATAATTTGGGAAATGATCATTTGTCGAAACTTTAAATTGACAAATAAGTATATGGGAAAGATTGGGTTGACAAATGTGCGGTTGGGAAAGTTTGGTTGGGAAATGAAATTTGGTCAAAAATATTTTGGTCAAATGGCAGGATCCCATTATAATCATATTTACAGTTCAATATATTATCATCTAAAAATTCATTTACAGAATAGTATTTTTTTCGAACCAAGAATAATTTTAACATACCTTTAAATTTATTTAGATGCTGAGATTTAATATATTCTGGCAATTTATTATATAGTCTAGGTGCCATTCCAACTACATTCTTGTTAAACAGCACCGTATCGGGTATGAAAGGATCTAATATTCTCCCACGTAAACGTACGCTTCTAAATCTTAGGAATAGATGGGAGGGACATTTTACAAAAACACACATTTCGTATATATTATACAAACATGGAAGCGTCAGGATTTTAAGATTTTGAAAACGAAGCCTGCAACAGTCGAAATAGCTAAGTCCGCATAGTGACCAAACACACTTTTTTGAGCTAGAAATGCACTTTCTCGATCTGTGGAGTTACCCCAAAATATTACACCGTACCTCAATGTTGAGGTGTTATACTAAAAAGGATTAATAAATGGGAGCTAAATAGCACGGCACGCGAGTATATTCAAGACTGGTTTATTTTTCGCAAGTAGGTAGACAAGTAAATCCTAACCTACCCTTATTTTATACATGACACCTGGCTTACAACACCAATTAATAACCAAAACTGTTCAGTACAGTTTGATCCACTGATTTCCGTCTAGTTTCCTAAATCCGATTTGAACTCCGTCTTTGCTCGCTGTGAATGTCGATCGCGGGTCCAAATCAAGTCCTTGTTCAAGATTTTGATATAAATAATAGTTAGCCAGCACCATCGCAGTCACTACTTTAGCATGCAAAAACCCGATCTTCATACCTGAATTCAAAGAATTATAATATCATTTCAGACTTGTCGAAGACTCAGCAATAAGCTACACGGAAAAAAAAGCTTCCGGGATATTCTCAATCCAAGACATTATTATTATCTTGAAAATATTTCCTCGTGACAAGTATTTATTTCCTTTCTAAAAAATATGATTCTTCGCTTAATAAAACCACGTTGTCTTAGAATAGAAATACAAAAATGTATTGTCTCAAGAGTATTTGAGTAAATAAGAGAGACTGTACTTTAATCAAACAAGTATTATCTTAGGTAAAAGAAAACTAGAAAATCGGTAAGAATATATTCGCTTCGTTATATTTAAAACTATAGTTTGTTTTTGTTAAAGGAAATAAATACTTGTCACGAGGAAATATTTTCAACATAATATAAGATTGAGAATGTCCCGGAAGCTTTTTTTTCCGAGTACAAGAGACCAAATAGCTGGCAGCTATGTTATTCAACAAATAGTTTACTTAATCCATAGAGTTCAGATTGCTATCAGCATATTCGGTACCATGCCGCAGGGGCTTCTTTTAGATAGGTAGTTAGGTACCTACATTATATATATAATTATGGTTAGGTATGACAGCTTGTTTGCCACCGTCATTGTATAAAAAAAACTATTAAGGAAATGAATTGGCATAGTTAGTTTTTATACATTCTTTTTTGTCATACAAACAATATTGCGAAGTCAGTCAGTAAATCAGTAATTAGGGTATAATACTTAATAACTTATGACATGTTAATGTAATTTCTAACATTAATAGTCCTTGAAACATAGGAAGCATATTTGTTTAGATACTGTGTTTAGATAATCGGAAAGATAAAAAAATAATTTAGATTTTTTCATAAATATAGCTAATTAGGATACCGGTGTCTTCGAGAAATTAACTTAATTAAAGCTCTGGAATAGAAGCGTGAAATTAACAAATATGTATACAGAAAAACCGGGTGAGTATGTGATGTACATATAAACTTAAATAGATATCATACCATATTAGATAATATACAACGAAAAAGTGTGACCATGCCTCCGGTACCCAATGTACCTAGTGGAAACAAACCAGCATCATTTATTATGCTTCAAGTGTAGAAAATAAGTAGGTAATTTCCGAACGAGTGGCGGTGTGATTTCAAACACGACCGAAGGGAGTGGTTTAACACCGACACGAGTCGGAGTTTATTTGTTTTACCTATACAAATGTAGCATACAACATTTTACAATACCTTAAGTAGCACTGTGCAGACTTGCAGAGAAGTACCTACACCGCGTCAAGTGGAAAGTCGACGGGTGCGGAAAAGAATCTCTTTCTATGCATAACATTACCCTTAAAAAGAGCACTTTCCGAGCTCATGTATTGTAATATTTATTTGTGCACCAAGACAGGAAAGTTGGTTTTTTTTGCGAGTGTTGATTTTGAGTCCCGAGTAAGCGAAAGATTCTGTAATTGAATCACGAGCGAAGCGAGTGATTCTAAGTTTGAATCTTCAGCGTAGCGAGGGATCTCAAGAACATGAGATGTATTAAAAACTTTCCTCTCGTGTGACACATACAACTTTTCACCTCAGTATTGAGAACATATTAAAGTAAAAAAACACATTTATTTACATTCCTGAATGAAAGGCGTCATCATTATGACGAAAAGGTTCTAGAAACAAAATTTCACTCCCTGGAGTGAGGAAAGTCGCAACTTTCGTCACTCCCTGGAGTGATGAAAGTCGCACTTTCGTCACTCCAGGGAGTGAGGAAAGTAGGCTTGTTCGAACTGCTGAGGTGAAAATAATTTGATTGTTCTTTAGTTCTGCTGCAGTTATTAGAATACCAGGAACTCACCGAGACACATCCTGGGCCCGGCCCCGAAGGGCATGTAGGCGGCGGATATAGTCCTGCCCTCGTCAAAGCGACTGGGGTCGAAGGTGTGGGGATCGTGGAAGTATCGTGGGTCCTCATGCAAACCGTAAATGGAGACGTATACCGCTGTTCCTTTCTTGATCGTGATGGCGGTGTCTGGTATCTAAGAATTAACAAATCTATATCCAAATCTAATATTACATATATGAGTTTTTACTTTTTTTATTAATTGGATAAACCACAAATTGGAAACAGATATCTATTACAATGAAAAAATCAACCATGCACAGATATAAATAATATCTTAATTCAAAACGCAAAACTCTCTTGCACGCGGTTTCTTAAAGAGAGTAATAAATACCTTAGACCAATAAACATGACTTGAGTTAAAAATATCATGATTTTTAAAAGAAGAATTAAAATTATTCAGCTTTAGCTTTACCCATTTTTAAAGTGAATAGTAATGATTTGAGTTAAGATAATAATTATTTACGGCAAAAAAGCACCAAAATTTTCCTTTAAGAGTTTTATGTGTTTACGTCAAAAGCGATTAGTTCTTGGTTTGATGTTTTCAATCTACAGCTAAGAGCCAAAGCTAATTCAAAGAAGTAGCGCCAAAAGTTTGATTTGAGATTTTTAAGTTTTTAGGCAAGAGAGATTAATTTTTGCTTTGAAGTTTTCAACCTACAATCAAGAGCCACAGCTATTCCAAAGAAGAAGCACATAATTCTTGCTATGAAACATTCAAGTTTTGGACGTTAGTTACCCTGCGCATCAATAGATGTCTCTGCGTGTAGGTTAGAACGCGCGAACGTTTGTTCGACGTAACTTCATGACCCTCGGTGCTTTACCCGGGCTTATTTGAGATTTACAATAGCAATCTCAGTTCTAGTTAATACGATTATAAATTGTGAGTATATAAATAATCATAATTTATATTTGTATTATCTACTTTTAGTTAAACTTCCTTTCTTGGGATTAGTCCCGAGAAACACAGTTTCTGCTACTAGCTTTTTAAGTAGTGCACTGAGAAACTAAGGCGATTATCACACTGACGACGGATCCGCATGCGGCGCCGGTGTGCGAGCGAGATAGCGCTATACACATGCAGAGCGCTATCTCTCTCGCGCACCGGTGCCGCATGCGGATCCGCGCCAGTGTGATAACCTCCTTAGAAAATGTTATTGTTTGTTTCAAGTAATCGATTTCATACGCCAAGAAATTTTAGATCTTGGTGTGAAAATATCAAATTTTACATCAAGTAACACATGCTCTTGAACTAATGCGTTTTCTTGTTTCCGTGGAAAAATTCAATTCGCAATTTAAACTATGAGTCTTCATCCAAGAAACAAAGTTTCTTGGCTTAAGTTCTTTATGTATTGCACTAAGACACATAAAGTTCAATTTAAAAGAAATACAATACAAAAACAAAATTCAAACGCTCGTCGTGAGAATATTAAGCTATTTTAAAAAGAAGATTTTTATATCTCGGATAAAGTATTAAATTTATTAGGTTAAGCAATAAACTTTGAAACATTTTATATCTTAAAATAAAAATTTTTATTTTTTCCTTATATGGGAAACTGGATATCTCTTGATTCAAATAGGTTTCTTTGGTTGAAGAGATTTTTTCTATCTGTGTGGAGAACATTGGGGCCTGACAGGATTCGAACCTGAGACCTGGATTGCCGGTCCGACGTGATTCCATTTTACCCCACAGTCTACCCGGTTCAACCCGGGGAATTATATCATAATAAGTGATCAAGTCACAGCGATATCTGTACCTTAAGTTTAGAAGGTTTAGAACCTTTGAGCCAGCTCTGAAGGCGCTAGCGCACGCGCTAAAATCATCATAAATCTATATCGATATAAGTTGCTAACAAATTAGCTACCGATATTTTTACAGCTGATAGTAACATTATAGGTTTTATGACGTTTTTTTAGAGAAAAATGGAAAACAAATTTGCTACGTAAAACACTCCTGTTAATGGGATAATTAAATGAGACGTCATTGAACAGATTCTAGAATCTCTTTTACCTAACACTTGTCCACCTCACGTTGATAGATTATTAAGATTATTGTTTCAATGTAAAGTACCATTTCTTAAAATATCAGTACCTAACTAATTTTTTAGCACCTTATACACCGTGTTTTTTTGTATTCCTTAATTTCAGCATATACGTCTAAGAGCTGGCTACGTCAGATGTGACACAATAACGAGAGTTTTTTAACCAGTCCAGTTAGATTGCATAACCATCCCTATTGCTAGATCCGGGCATCTGGCAGCTTTTAATGGGTGGAGCACATAGTGACAGACCAACAAAGTTTTTATGTTGGAAAAAAGTAATACCAAAACAGGTAAAAACTACTGAAGTTGTGTCATTTATAGAGAACAGGGCCTATATTTTAACATTAGAACAAAAACATTGTGTATTATTGCGGAAACAAAAACAGTAGGTTAGTAACCAAAAATTAAATTATACATCATTTAATTTTAGTCTACTACTACTACTACTTCTTCCCCCAACCGAAACTTTTGGATATTATATAATCTAATTATTGACATAATTTTTCATAATATTGGATCAAAGCCAGAACTCTAGAATTTGTTTTCTCCAAGTTCTTCTCCACCACTTTACAGCTGCCAGATATCCGGATCTAGAAATAAGCATAGTATAGCAAACTAACTAGAGGGATTTCGTTGCTCTCATTATTGTGTCATATGTGACGTGGCCATCTCTCCGTCTATATGGTTAGGTACGATTAAGAAAACGAATTGGCATAATTCATTTTTAAATTCTTATTTTGTTTTTTGATTTTTTTCTTGCAATAATTGTAATATCGGTCACTAATGTAACTAGGGTATTAGAGTGTTATGATTATCTCAACCGAATAATTGAAAATTATGACATATATGTCAATGCAATTTGGAACATTACAATTCTCCGAGATATAAAGGTAGCATGTTTTATTGACGTAACACACAAGTGCATCATTTATCGGTATCTCAGAGTACAAAAATAATTTAATGTAGGTTTACCTAAGTTATCGATTATCTCAGAACTGGAGCCCATTAGGACACTGGTGTCTTTGAGAAATATACTTAATTTAAGCTCAGGAATGCACCCCTGCAAATTTTAAAGGAAATAAAAAAAACACGGCGTATAATAATATAACCATTCCATACTTCGAAATTTAGTTCACATTTCAAATGTTGTTAGTAAGTCATACAATGTTTTTAGGGTTCCGTAGCCAAATGGCAAAAACGGAACCCTTATAGATTCGTCATGTCTGTTTGTATGTCTGTCAGTCCGTATGTCACAGCCATTTTTACTCGGAAACTATAAGCCGTATCATTATATTTTTTTATATAGAGTGTATTGTGTGTGCTGCTACTTAGTTATGTAGTGAAATTTCTGAAAAAAAAAACATTTTAGGGGGGCACTCCATACGTGCAAGTAATTGTCAAAAAATATTTTTTTACCAAATATCAACATGATGCACATCAATCGATAGGTCTTTAAAAATAGCATTGAGGTTTTTTTGATTAAGTGCGTATATTCAGAAATGATGACTCCGGAAGTCTAAAGACCTTTGAATATTCTTTCAACGAAAATTATTTTAAACATTATTGAATTAGGCGTTTTTGAGTTAACTCCATAAAACTATGTACTTAGGCGGATACGACCTTGCGATATTAATTTATTCGATAGTAGCTACGGCCGGTTTTTAGGGTTCCGTAGCCAAATGGCAAAAAACGGAACTCTTATAGATTCGTCATGTCTGTCTGACTGTCCGTCCGTATGTCACAGCCATTTTACTCGGAAACTATAAGAAGTATCATTATTTTACATAAAGTGTATTGTGTTTGCCGCTACTTAGCTGTGTAGTGAAATTTCTGAAAAAAATATTTTTAGGGGGGCACTCTATACATGCAAGTAATTGTCAAAAAATATTTTTTTACCAAATATCAACATTATGCACATCAATCGATAGGTCTTTAAAAATAACATTGTGAATTTTTGAAACATTTTTGATTTGGTGGTTACTCGTATATTCAGAAATAATGACTCCGAAAGTCTAAAAAATTGTGCCCCCCCCCCCCTCCTGTAACTTTTGAACCGTAAGTTCAAAAATTATGGAAAAAAAGAAGATACAATCAATCAATCAATAATCATTTATTTCGAACAAAAGTCCATAATGTGTTAGTAACATACTAATTCTTAAAATCTAGGGTTAGAACAAACAAACATTAAAACAAATTTTGACATACTGGGGCATGTAGCTGCACCTAGTGCTTCAGCCACGGTGAGTTCCATCGATCGGCCAACGTGAACAGGATGGCATTAGAGCTGGCGCGCCACCGCCATCGATCCTTGGCTCCGTAAACATACCGGAGGCGCTACAGTGTCGCGGCAGCCCAAATACCACCCTGTACGCATTGTTGTACTGCACCCGCAGAGCGCTGTATGCCCGCTGCGTATAGCTGACCCATAGGCTGCACGTGTAGAAGGACTGGCAGTATGCTTTAAAAAGCGTAGCCTTCACCTTCTCGGTACATCGTGCAAACCTACGAGCAAGCATATTGCAGCGCACAGCCAGCGCTCTGCGTTTCCTCTCAATATCCATATTGTCGCACATGTCATCAGGGACCCAGTGGCCCAAATACTTAAAATGCTTCACTTGTGCTAAAGTACCACAAAGAGTCACAGGGGGCACATTGTAAGTCTTATTACCCGCTTTAAATAGCATAAACTCACTTTTGCTTGCATTGAATTTGAGCCCATGGGCCTCCGCATATGACTCACATATCGATACCTTTGGGTTCAATTGGCGTAAAGGACATTTTGGCGAAAATGAGTTATATATACAGCTGTGTTCAGAATTTCAAGCGCTATCGTTCTGTATATTTAAAATTTCGATATCTCTTAAAAAGGTGCCTTTACGACCCAATTTTTATACTATGAGCTTGCAAAAACAGCTTATTTAAAGGGACGTAAATGAACAGTTAAAATTTACAGTTTAAAGATATAATCGTAAAGGAAGCCCCTAAACATAAATATTATCGTAAGTGACTTTCATCTCGTTTATCGTCCTTTAAGCCCTTAATTTTTTTTGCGTATTTTTCAAATCGTATGGGCTAGATGGGTGTAAAGGGCATGTTTTATTACGTTTGTCCTTTACGACCTGCTTTAAAATGATTTTGCCATAAGCGTAATGATGTGAACATGGTTGTAAAGGACTTTTCTAATATTTTGTGACCTTTACTGCTATAAAGGAGTTTATAAATTCCTAAATTGACAGAATTAACATGGATGTAAAGGTGTATAATGTTAAATAAGTAGTTTCATGTGACCTTTATCACTATAATATAATATTTGACCTTCAAATTAGTAAACATTTCCGCTCAGTGCAAATGTAAACTAACGGTGTAAAGGACACTTATCATGAATACAGTTAAGTTTTGTAGGAAAACACGTCCTTTATATGTTTTTATTAATTACCAGATTATTAAGGGCACGTGAGTGTTATTAGGTATTTGTTTGTATTTTAATGAGAGAAGTTAAATTGAACGTGTTATAAATCTAATAATTGTTTGAAAATAAATAATCGGTTCTGTTAAAATGTAATATTATCACCAATTATCAATATTTTATCATTTTAATTCCTAGCATAAACATCAGTTACAATTTAAATTAACATAATAAAATTAACTACTGCTCTAGTTACACCGAACTATTACCAATTTCGTCGGCTAAGTATAAGATCTAAAAAAGCATTGCGATCAAGCTACACTATGTACACGCCGTTTTCATTCACTACGTTACCTTTTTAATAAAAAGTAAGATATGGATGAAGATATGTATCCTTTAGAAAAGAGGGTACACTGGGTTGAAGGCTAAAGAGACAAGAGGGTCCCCCCGTCGTCAACATATTGCATCAAATTAGAGCTCTCTGGCGACCTTACTCACCGACAGGAACACAACCTATTTACCTAAGGTTTTCGGTGAGGTGGAGGTACTTTCCCAGTCGGGCTCTGCTCCAGATTTGAGCAACATGATATTCGCAAATCTGTGCCCTACCACACAAAACTAGATGACATTCGCAGTGCCCATGCCCCTCTTTTAGATGCAAGTAGTCTAAGGACGTACCCGGTCGAAAACTAAACGTGACAGGTTTGAAACGTATCCGGATAGGACGTTATGATAGATTTGGTTTTAATTTATTCATATAATTGTCTCGTATATTCTTTAATTATAATAGAAATTATATTTTTTTATTGTGTGAAATTGGAAATTATAGGCGTTAAATGAAATATTTTGCGCCTTAGCTAAAGTTAACCCTCTTTTCACTTGAGACTCTAGAGACACAGAAATTTCTAAGTACCTATAGAAGAGTTAATAATTGCTTTCAAATTAAAATCTCTTTGTTTTTTTCGTATTTTACAATACGATATCTTGAAATATTGGAATAATATTATTAGTATTATATTTACAGTAATTTTACCCAATAAGTAAACGTCCTAATTCTTGATATCCTAATAGTAATCATCTTCCGATCTGTTACTTCCCTTGTTATGACTTAAGGTATCAACAATTAATACAGATTTAAACAATAGGACATTTACTTTATCTTCATTACCGGAATATATTAGCTACAAACTATGTTCACCAAAGATGTTCATATCATAGCACCCTTCATTAGGTTTTGCACACGAGTCGAAGTGGTTTACCAGGGCGTGGCCGCTGCACACACAACAGCTACTACGAGCTACAAGTAAACATATTATGAGGTGTTGCAGACCAGGCAGCAGCCGTCTCCTGCTTGCGGGTCAACCGACGGCTTTGTAAAAGTACTATGTACTGCTGAACACCCCAATACGCCCCAACGGTACCGTATAGCATTTGAACGTTGGGACAATATGGCGCTGCAGCCGTCGGAATGGCGATGAATGAATGAATATTAGCTAGTTTTTGAGCAAGCTATTCATTTCTATTTCATAACTGATTAAAAATATTGCGTTTTCTATATTAAAAATGTAATCCGGATGTACCTAATCAAATCAGCCACGTTTTGATACACTTTTCAGGCTTCCTAAGAGTAAACTAAGCTAAATACAATTAACGTGTGTATACTGTCACCGGTAATTATACGCCCCAAATTTAGGGTAAAATAATCTAAGATCGTTACTAACGCCCCGAATTTGGAGTAAAATAATCTAGGACCGTCACTTACGACCCCATCATTTTTAAATTATCATAAATTTCATGGGCATAAAGGACACTCATAGCGTTTTTAACCAATTGTAAAGGACATTAACTTCTAAAGTATTTAGTTTATGGATAGGATTTCTAATTCAGATTAGAGGTACGAACAATTTGAGTACTTTTCTAATACACATCAAAGATATAGCTCGATAAACAAAAAAGATATTATCAACATTAAAAAAAAAACTCTGTTTTTTGCGTCTCCTGAAAACCAGCATTTTGTCCTTTACGCCAATTGAACCCAAAGGTATCGATATGCGCAATAAACTGATTAACCCACCCACTGAGGGGCTCAGCAGCACCATGTCATCCGCGTAGCTTATGTTGTTAATGCGCACTCCGTCTATGGAACATCCAACACTGGCACTGCTGAGCTCCTCGAGCAGTTGATTCATATAAAGGTTGAAGAGACGGGGCGAACTTAACCCCCCTTGCCTCACCCCGCACTCCAACCTAAATGACCCCGAATACGCTCCAGCCCACTTCACACTATTTTCTTGGTTACCATACCAGTATTTAAGCAACGAGGTAACTTCATAAGGCAAATCAGTATCAGATCGTAACTTATGCCACAGCATGTCATAAGATACGAGGTCAAATGCTTTTGACAGGTCCAAGTAACAGGCATATACAGGCGTTTTTCTTGCCGTGTAGTACTGGACAGTCTGCTTCAGACATAGGATGGCAGATTCGGTGGATAGGCCAGGTCTGAAGCCGAACTGAGCGTCGTGCAGGTGGATATGCTTAGCCAGCTGTTTGTCGAGCAGACTGTCCAGAACCTTCGCAATTACATTGGCCAACGAGATTGGCCTGTAGTTGGACATGTCAGAAACATCGCCCGTTTTGTTCTTAATAATCGGGACAATTACTGTGTGCATAAGTTCATCCGGCAGGTAGCTATGACTTAAACAAAGGTTAAAAAACAATGCAAGAGTTCTAGGTAGATGTACACCCGCGTACTTCAAATGCTCTATGCTTAAGCTATCCTTACCAGGAGATTTCCCTCGCACCATCTTATTAATAACTGAAGCTACGTGTTTAGCCGAGAATCTCACAATATTAACTTCAGGACGTTTCTCAGCATCGCACACATGAGACGGGGGCGACAACGGCGATTCTACCTTAAAGTGGCGCTGAAACGCATTGGCTATTTCAACCGGCTCATGCAGCCCAGCTACGCTCACAGGCAAGGCCGCCTTAGGGTTTAAATTATTTGTCGATTTCCAAAATTTACCAAATTTTTTACTAGAATGTAGCTGCGCAATAATATCCATTCGGATCTGTTCTTGATTAGCTTGACAATATTTTAATTTAGATATGAAAATTCTTTTAGATTCGCACATTCTAGCGTAAACATCTCCCGAAACCGGTTTACCGCACGATAACCACATTAGATAACATTCCCGCGCCTCCCTGTGAGCACAACTGACGTGCTTATTCCAACCGGGTATGTACTTATGTTTCCTACTTTTCGGCGCGTTATGAGAAAGTTGCGCGCCCTCCGTAAGTATACATACTATATTTGAGTACATAGTATCCAAAAGTGATCTATGATGTTGATCAATACATAATTTATCTGCGCAACCAGTAAACACGGAAGGAAAATTAAGGTCTTTAAATTTTGAATTACAATATTCATGAAAGCGTTCTATTTGTTTACTATCCCTTTCACCCCAGACTACTTTGTTACAGGCTACAGGATAAGTTATAATTTTAGACACAATATTAGTAATATCACATTCAACTAACAATGGCAGGTGATCAGACCAATAAACATCCTTATCTAAAACATAGGTATTTACAACTGCTTGCCGCGCCGCACTCGTCACTATGCAGTGATGCAGCCAGCGTCGGCAGCCATGCGCGTCACTTACAAAAGTGTAGGTACTTGCCGGTAACATATCTATATCTACGCATGACCAATTCTGTTCATAGCTGAAGTTCATTAGTTCAGAGTAAAACTGCTCACCTGGGTGTGAATTAAAATCCCCGAGTATAAATACGGTTTCCACGTCACTACTCTCGATTATCGCACTAATTTCACTGAGACAATCAATAAACTCCGTTATATTGTCGGCTGAGGCAGTAGGCATGTACGCTGATATTATTAGCAACGCACGGTCACTAAGCGCGACTTTGATCGCCGCGAGTCGCGCACTCTTACACACTATTATCGAAACACAGGGAAACATAGCTTTGTTCCATAGCAGGGCCACTCCGCCATAAGGCCTGCCCCTGAGCACCCCGGTCGATGTGTCGACTGCCGAAACGCCGGTGTATCCGAAGTTTGAGTTTATACTTCCCAGATATGGTATATCATGCGGCAGTAGCCATGTTTCCTGCAGTGCAATGATATCTGCCTTACAACAGAGCTTTCTTACACATTCAACAGATCGAGTAATACTTCTGCAGTTAAAACTAACTAGGTTTATAATACTTGTCATAATTATTATTATTATTACATTTCCTTTGAGAATCACGGGCCTTTACATCCCGGTCTTTTGGTAGGCTTACGTGGGGATACAGATCCAACACGCAGAGGCCCTTTGGAGAAATTTGCTATGTATTACACCTGCTAGAACCCATTCACGGGTACATCAATAGATACCCGTGAACCGGTTCTAGCAGGCGTTGGAGCTATTGCAAATAAATGGAAAGAGTTCTGGGCTATAGTATTGAAATTTGGCTGGGTCAAAATTGGGCTATTGCTAAGAGGTCCGGACACCTGCCATAACAATGAAAACACGGTTATCGTGGCAGGTGGTGACTCGCCGCCGACTAGATGGGCCCCTGAAACTGCCGTCGCAAGGACGACCAGGAGCAACATCGGTGTGAGCGGCTCAGGGTGTGGAGAGGTGTGCACCGCTTTCTGCCAGTGACTATACGCTGCCCAGCCAACTGTACCAACTCGCGACTTATGCATATTTCAGTTCCACCCTGCGAGCATATAGCTCTGACGGCCCCTCTCTGGACGGCCAATTAAGGCAAGCCAGAGCTGAGAGTCCTGCGGGTCCCCCTGGGGTCCACTCCGACCGAGGAAGACACGCCGGAGACGGAGACCCTGGCCGACTCTCTGGAGCACTCGGGTCCGCGGGGTCGTCACTCCCCGACAGCTCGCCACAAGCTGCCTTATTACATTTATTTTTATTTTGCCACATCTACCGCTTGCCTCACTTTGAAATCATAAAAAGGCCGAAACAGTATGCCCTCGGGCCAGAAATCATCCCTCATAAATATTCCCATTTTTTGTTTTGGCACAAATATCTTGAAAGCATTATAGTCTTTTGTTTTCCTCATATTAATTTTTACCACCTTTACATCTAATTCAGACTTTTGTTTCACGTAGCCCGAGACTTCCTCTTCCATTACGTCTTTTGAGACTTGATAAATGTAAATTGGCGTCTTTACATCAGCGGCCTTGAACTTATCGTTAGCTCCCACTACTGCATTTCCTCTTTTTCCAACGAACCGATTTCTTAGCCTTCCTTTTTCTACCAGTTGCCATTCCTCATCCATAGGTTGCGATTTCCATTCACCTCCACTCGCAACCGTCGCAAAAGATGATGTTTGTTTTGATTCGGTAGGCGCGGGCGCAGGTGCAACTGTCGGTTTAACGGCCGGCGTTTTAAACTCCGGTGCATGAGTCATCGCCTCGGTACTAGGCGTCTTATCTCTAACGACCGTGTTATTCACAGCTGATAAAATTGTGTCATTGTTCTGTACGTCCGTTAACACTTGACTACATGAATTCTGTTGTCCAGAGTACATATCCGGCTGTTTGATTTCTCGATAGGAAGCTGCATTTAAGGTCAACGCAGGTATGCTATCATTAAATTGAGATCGCTCCGGCTCACAGCATGTAGGTGTCAAACCCATTGGGCCGCTGTTATACTCAAAGCTACTATTAAATGCTCCACGCCTTATATTAACGTTACGATAAGAGTCATTAGTGTTGGGTATAGGGCTTTTAACTGCAACTCGCTTTGCTTGTAATGAGACTACCCGCTCATTTGTGGCGTAGTTCTCTTTTATTTGCTGCACTTCATTTTGTAACTTTAGGATGTCTTTTAAAAGCCTAGTGCAGTCTAAATGGTCCCATAAAATTGGGGGTAGCTTATGTAGTTCACGTGCGACAAAAATGGGAACTTCATCAGGACGAGCCTCCTTTATGGCACGGACGATGTCATCTATGTTGCGCAATGTTTTCCCCGATCTTTTTCGAATTTTCTTTCGCAGTGATGATGACATTGCATCAAATAACAAGTCCTTCGCTGCATTAATGTCACTCTCCGAGAGCGCACTGATGCATAGGCGACTTATGCTATCCTCGTTCATTACATTAATCTTATTACTCACAAATGCCAGTACTTCACTAATCACAATGTTGCACTTCGTACATTTAACCACATCAGGCGGCATTTTGCCACGCAGCAAAACAGGTTGCGCACACGCACGACACGAATGCACTCGAGCGAGATCGAGCGGCGACTGATGAGATGAGATACACCTTTAAAAAATAATTTTGAGCATTATCGGTTTAGGCGTTTTTGAGTTATCTCCAAAAAACTACGTACTTGCAGGCAGATACGGCCTTGCGGTAATAATTTATTCTATGTAGCTACGGCTGGTTTTTATAAATAATGGTACGGAACCCTTCATGTGCGAGTCCGACTCGCACTTGGCTGGTTTTTATAGATAATGGTACGGAACCCTTCATGCGCGAGTCCGACTCGCACTTGGCCGGATTTTTCATAATACGTTAAATTAGTTTTAGTCTTATCTTATTGAAATATAAAGCCCTGTTTGGGTAAAGACCTAAGGAAAATTTTAAGCTGGCGTATGTGATTGATTAAGGTCGATGAGAGTGAAGTAGGAGTCGATGAGAGAAGGGTGGATTAGAGTAGGAGAGGGATGAAAGAGAGTGAGAGAGGGGTGGAGGATAGTAGGAGAGGGGTGGAAGAGTGTGGGAGAGTGGTGGGGGATGGTGGAACTGGCGCAGCCTTTAGGGGCATATGTGCCTAAGTGTCAAAAAGGCTATGGGTCATAATGCCTACTGTCAATAAGGCCGAAAGTTATAATGTCATGATGTCGGAAGGTCCAGGTGTAATAATATCAATTTGTCATAAAGTTACAATGCTATATGTTACCCTAATATCAAAATGTCTAGGTGTCACAATATCCAATTCGTCTAAAAGTCCACATGTTATATTTCCATTATGTCGAAAAGTCCTGGTGTCAAAATGTCCACCTGTCATATTACCCTTACCTCGGGAAGTTAAAAGTCTCATCTCGAGTGGTGTATCAAAAGGTAGCCAATGAAACTACGACTAGAAGGTGTCCATAAGAACTCTGTAATAAAACACCGCAACCTGGTATGAGTACCTATGTGAATTAATCAAGCCACGATGTCGTAGTATAACAAAAACTGAAAAAAAAAATGTTTTCAAGATACGGTTACGAAAATATGGATACATTTAATGTGAATAAAACATGTATCCAAGACTTTACGCCTTGGTAATGGAATCGTGGATACAAGTTTCTCAAATCAAATGTATCCATATTTTCGTGTGACGTGACTGGACCTCCCGTACTCTTTAGTCTACAGTCTACACATGAAGCAATGGTTTTTTTTTCACCCCAACCCTATTGTGTAAGGTGTCGTTGACAGGCCTTTAAAAAAAGTAGGGGTCTTCTAAAACATTTTTTGGACAATATCAACTGTTTTATAAATAGCTATGAAATTTTAGTTTTATAATTGAAAGTTGAATTAGTTGGTCGGAAAAAATATCAAATGATAGGGTTCTAGATAGGATTAACGAGAAAAGAAATATAATAGCGACAATAGAAAATAGAAGAGGAGTACTAATTGGACATCTGCTACGACACGACATGCTCCTAAAGAACATTATAGAAGGAAAAAATAGAGAGAAAGAGAGGAAGAGGATGACCGAGAATAAATTATTTCAACCAAATAAAAGAAAAGGTTCAGGTTGTGTCATACCAGAAGGTTAAGGAGTTGGCAGAGGACCGGACGAGTTGGAGATTGCTCCACCGGCAAGAGCACAGCTCTTAAATATAAAGAAGAAGAAGAAGAAGAAGAAGAATTGAAAGAAAAATTCACCGCGTCGAACAAGATTTGAACTTGCGACCTTTCGGAACATCGGTCCGATCGGTCTGACCAACTGAGCTATCGAAGCTTATTCGACCTCAGTGAATCTTTCCATCAGTTCCTTCATTGCTTACGTCAGAGGGAGACGTGTAGCGACATCTACCATAAGTGTATATTATACACGTTAACGGCATCGAAGTTCCAAGTATTAAGTAAGTATTGGAATTAGGGCATGCAATACCGGTATTGCATGTATGGGCTAATACCGGAATTCCGGGATTGCCCATACAACCAATACCGGTATTGCATGCCCTGATTGGAATTAACCTCGATAACAATGCGCTAACGACACTAAATTACGTGGTATGGGTTTATGTACCTACTACATTTTCTCTTTCAATTATAATATTGTAATTTCGTTGCAGACATTTCTGCTTAGTACAAAATTAATACAGCCCAGAAAGTTTTCAAAAAAGGGTCCACGCCATCTAACTTCTGAACGGTGGGTCCAAAATATGGAAAAATATAAGTGAGGATTCTCCTCATTGGAAACTGTGACAGATAATAAACATTGCTATATAAGTGCTTGACAAATCATTTGCCGGGAAGTATAAATGTGGTCGGGCATAATTATAGTGCCATTTTTTGTGTTATATAACTATATAACTTATATAATACAAATAAAAACACAACATTCGAACTTATATAATTGAAAAGTAGACATTTTAACTCCTAGGCAATGTGACGCCTAGCCATTTTGACACATGGGGATTCTGCCAGTAGGGTCTGCCATAAATAGATGTTTTTACATGCACATTCCGACATCAGGGTATTATAACATTCGGGTTTATTGACTAATAGACATTATGATCCTTACTTAGCCTTTCTGACACTTTGACACGTATGCCGCTAATAGCAGAGCTCGAATTTGTAAAAATTGTGCGCATCGAGAAAAAGTTGTGAATTTTTGACCATGGATAGAATGGCCCACGATAAATATTTTTTAGTATTGGAGGTCCGTAAAATTTTTGGACCTTCACGTCAAAATCAGGGGTCCTGTGAAATACGTTATTACTCTATGGTTAAGGCTGCTAGGGGTTGTGTGGTATCATTTCCGTGTAAAACAGACATGCGGAATTCATTTGTGATATTAAAAATGTAAAATTTCTTATTAAAAAAAAAGGTGTGTGGCGAGGAAAAACACTATTTTTTATTATTTTTTTGAACGTCATATAACTAATATATATCTTTTTTTTCTAATAATAAAAAATATTATAAAGAAGAATATTTAATGTAGTTTCTAAATATATACAATTTTTAGGCTTATAGTATACAAAAACTACGCGAAAAAAAATGTTTGCTTCGTGGTGTGTATGTTTTCTCCATAGTAAGTATCGATAATCAATGTGAACGTGAACATCCGTAGCGTATTGACCTTAAAATGCATGTATTGCTTGTTATTAGTAAATTTTATTCATAATAACTTCACAAAATGCAGAAATAAAAAAATACAATAAATAAAAACATATTTTTCACCTCAGCAGCTCGAACGAAGGTTCTTTGCCGCCTAAATTCAGTGAGCAAAGTTCGATTTTGCTCACTGAGTGAGACAAAGTGACCTTGAAAATTCTGCAGTAAAAAGAAAGAGAAAATAATATTTCAAACGTCATAACGTCGCTTTTTGAATAGCAGAACCCCGATGAACACTAAATTAGTTTGGAAACCTAATCACAAGATTTGGCGCAGGCACTAGTTTCGAATCAATGTGATTACAATGTTTTCAAACGAAGCTCCTCCTCTCTTATTAAGTTAAAAATAGTCAAAAAAATTCAAAAGGGTCAAAAATTTCAAAAATTTCAAAATTTTTGAAAATTCCGAAATTTCAAAAATTCCAAAAATTTCAAAAATCTCAAAAATCTCAAAAATTTCAAAAATTTGAAATATTTCAAAAATTACAAGTTTCAAAAATTTTAAAAATTTCAAAAATTTCAGAAATTTCAAAAATTTCAAAAATTTCAAGAATTTCAAAAATTTCAAAAATCACAAAAATCACAAAAATCACAAAAATCACAAAAATCTCAAAAATCTCAAAAATCTCAAAAATCTCAAAAATCTCAAATATCTCAAATATCTCAAAAATTTCAAAAATTTCAAAAGTTTCAAAAATTCCAGAAATTGCATAAAATTTCAGAAAATTCAAAAATTTCAAAAAAGTTAAATTAGTGAGGAAAGTCAAAAAAGTCAAAAAAAGACAAAAAAGTCGAAAAGTCATACAAGTCAAAAGTAAAAAAAAATATATAAAATCTAGTGTCCGACCGAAGTTTCGGTTTCGGTTTCGGTTTCGGCCAGTTTCGGCCAAAAAACCGTGTTTCGGCCCAAGTTTCGGTTTCGGCCAAAAAACGGCCGAAACTTTCGGCCGCGCCGAAACTTACAACATTGAGCTTAATCGGTCCACAAGTTCTGTCTTAGTAACGTTTTTAAGTCATCATATTATAATAAATAAATATCAAAAAAGTGTACATATGTGTTTGGAAGATTATTTCATCAATTATAATATGATAATATCATTTTAGTATTAACTTTATCTAACATTTAACTCTCGAGTTCATGCAAGAGACTGCCCAAAGAACTGCGTCGGCCTACGCTGAAAATTATACACGAAGAAATCAAGTAAAAACACTTGACGATTTATTTGAAATACTGATTGTAAAATTAAAATAGTCCATGCAATCTTGGCGAATTATTTTATAGAGCATTGATGTCTCAGTCGATGAAACTTTGCTGTATAACTAACTGCAGTATAACTAATGAATAACACACAAATTTAAAAAATCGTATTCATAATTTAAAAGAAAACGTACCAATTTTAATAAAGCACAAATGTTTGTTTTTCCAACTCATATATTCTTCGTACTTTTTTTTTAACAAAACGTATTACTTTAACCATAGAGATAGATGCTATTTATAAACCTTTAACTCCAAGTATCGAACAAAACTTTCATATTTTTATTTTGTTTACTGATCGTAATTCTACTCTGAAAATACATCTGTCAAGTTTAAAATCGTGTGGGTTATTTTATTGCTAATTTTAACGTAGCAGATCCTAAATCCTAAAAAATACCAACGTAAAAAAACTGATGTCAGACATCTGTCTGTTTCCCACGTTTGCGTACATATCTATGTACGAAAACATGGTCGACTTGTGACAATTGTACTTTCAATAAGGGGGGTAACATTTTACGTTACAGTTGTTAAAAAGTTTCATAATTATGTTTATTCATATGAAACCTTTATTAGAAAATATTTCGTGCTCTGCATTTATTTCGCGAAAAAAAAAACTGAAAGAAGAAACGAATTTAGGGATCAAAATACGCCTTACACCGAAATAACTTGGAGTTGTGTACAAACTAGAAAAAATCATGGGATTAGTTTGCCAAGTGGACCTCAGGCTCCGTTGAGTCCGTGGGAAAACGCCAGCACAAACGCTAGGAGGATGATCAATCAAAACTTACTAACCTTGTTCTTCTTATACCACCTATCCTGTGCAAGTTACAACGGCTTATTGACATTTAACTCAACGATTTTAACGTGTCTATAAAAGTTTCGGTTTCGGTTTCGGTTTCGGCCGAAACTGCACCTAGAGCCGAACCTTCGGTTTCGGTTTCGGTTTCGGCAAAAAAACATGTTTCGGTCGGACACTAATAAAATCACTTCTCTGTTCTAACCGAGTATTTTTTTGTATCGGTATTCGTATCTGTATTATTATCGGTATGTTCTCACTGCTGAGGTGAAAAGTTGTATGTGCAACATGAGACCAAAGTTATTTGCATCTCGTGCCTTTGAATCCCTCACTACGCTCAAGATTCTAAATTAGAATCACTCGCTACGCTCGTGATTCTATTATAGAATCTTTCGCTTGCTCAGGACTCAAAATAAACACTCGAAGCAAAAACTAACTTTGCTCTCTTGTTGCACAAATAACTATTTCCTCCTTAACTTTAACAAAAACCGTCACAATTCAAACGACGCGACGTCTGTTTTCCGTTACTCAACTTAAGTAAAAAAAAAACAGAAGTTTTTTGTATTAAAGGTGTATAAATTGTATATGTTTCTATAATCTATATTAAATATGCTTTTTTATAATATTTTTTATTATTTGAAATAAAGGATATTTATTAGTTATATGACGTTCTAAAAAAATAAAAATAAAATTGTGTTTTTCCTCGCGGCACAACTTTTTTTTAATACGAAATTTTACATTTTTAATATCAGAAATGAATTCTGCATGTCTGTTTTACACGGAAACGATACCAAACAACCCCTCCCCTAGCAGTCTTAACCAGAGAGTAATAACATATTGCACGGGACCCCTGATTTTGACGTGAAGGTCCAAAAATTTTACAGACCGCCAATACTAAAAAATATTCATCTTTGCTCACTCTATCTATGGTCAAAAATTCACAACTTTTTCTCGATGCGCACAATTTTTTTCGCATTTGTACTGAGACAAAACCCTACTATAAAGGGATCTCAAAATTTCAAAAAGATTTCTCGATGCAACTGTCTGTTCAGTGTTCATCATCCTTCTAGCGTCCGGCAAAGGCACTTTGCGAAAACTAGTTTTGAATGAAAAATCCAGTCTAAACTAGTTCTTACCAAGGCGTTCTAAAATATATTTTGTAGTAGTTAAAACGCGTTTTCACAAAGGTAAAAAAATATCGCCACTGAAAACGAGTTTTCATAATAGTTTAAAACATTAATTTCGATTCTAGGTCATGGACCCAAGCGGTTCTCCCTATAAGACTCGGTGGATTGGGTGTTTGCAGTTCCGCCAGTTCGGCTTTGCCTGCGTTCCTGGCCTCTGCATGCGGCTCGCTGTCTCTCGTCGGTATTATTTAATAGCGAACCTGAAGGAGGCTAGGGAAGCCTGGTGCGAGTCGTGCCCGGGTGTGGACATCCCTGTCAATCACCATATCCAGCGAGCTTGGGACTCCCCTCGCCTACAAGCAACCCATACGTCACTCATACAAGATAGTACGGATGATTCAGAACGTGCCCGAATTCTGGCCGTGTCAGCACCCGAGTCGGGTCACTGGCTTCGTGCACTCCCGTCCAGACAAATAGGCACCGTTTTGGACCCAGGTACATTGAGAATAGCAATATGCTTAAGACTTGGGTCCAAAATGTGTGTCTCTCACACATGCGCCTGTGGCAGAAGTGTGGATCAGCTCAGCTGGGTAGGCATGGCCTTTCCTGTGTCAAAAGTGCCGACCGCCTATATCGCCACGGCACTATTAATGATTCGGTCCGTCGGTCGCTTGCCACCGTCTCTGTGCCAGCGATTTTGGAACCCGCAGGTATGGCGAGAGACTATGGCAAGCGTCCCAAGGGAGCCACTTTGGTGCCGTGGAGACTAGGTAGGGCCCTGGTGTGGGACGCAACGTGCGTTGATACCTTCGCACAGTCCCACATCCAGGTCACCCGCGCGCAGGCTGGTGCTGCGGCCGACCGGGCCCAGCTTCTCAAGCGCCGCAAATAGTCATCTTTAGTTAAGGATTATGAGTTTGCGGCGCTCGCAGTTGAGACGCTGGGTCCATGGTCGACCGACATGAAAGGATTCGTGAGGGCACTGTCGTCTCGGCTGATCGAAACCACAGGGGATCCCAGGGCTGGCGCATACTTCTCTCAACGTATCGCCTTGGCGGTACAGAGAGGAAACGCTGCCAGCATAATGGGATCCATGCCGCAGGCTGACCTGTTGGACGGGGTTTTCTTTTTATAAGTGGGGTTTATTTTTTAGGTAAATTTAGATTTATATTTATTATTAAGTAGTTTTAAATTTTGTTTAGTTTATTTAATATTAAGTTTTTTAGTGTTAGTTTATTACTTTATATTTGTAAACCTTATCACTTAATAAAGGTACAAAACAAAAACCTAACATTACCTTATAGTCTTCCCTACAGATCCGATCCAGTGTAGATATCTGCGGATGCATCCGCATCGCCTCCTGCACACACTGATGCAGGTACCTCATGTCCACAAATGCTTGACAAGTCCAACCATGCCTCTGCACCGCCTGTCTGACGTCTGCACGCGCCAGCTCTTGAACTGCACTGTTTCTAGATAGCTCTATGAGTGTGAATACTGCAGTTGTAGCGCTGGACTCGAATCCAGAGAAAAATGTTCCGGCTTGGTGAATCAGGTTGTCGCCGGAAAATTCTAGAACATAACACGTTTAGAAAAATGCGGGATGTAGTAGCTGAAACTCGACAACATGACTAAGAAAAGACGATAAAGACGATGATTGACGTGGATCAATTTTATTGAACCACGGGGAAATTTAAGTACTTTTAGGCTTACCATATGGACCCTGAGGTTTACTCTGTATCTTTTTAGCGAAGTCTACGAAATCATCTCTCATCTTCCCCGATTTCTCTCTCTCCTTCATAGCGGCCCAGAACGCTTTTCTGACGAAACTTGATTTGAAGAACAAAAATGAACCAACTCGATCGACGATATCAGGCATGAAGAACACAGAAACAAGCGCCAGCATACGTTCAAAGCTGTAGAAGTAGGCTGCCACTGCAAGTATCGGTACGATGTCAAGAGCTTGTGGCAATGTAAAAATATTTAATGAATCAAGTTGCGTAATAAACATAAAATCATGAAACCACACGAAGACTCACAAATACAAATACACAGATGTTAAACATGTTAATAAAATCTCTATTTCACGTCGGGGACATATAGATAGACGTAGCGTTATTGTAAAGAAAAACTTACTTCGACGAGGCAACTCCTCATTTGGATTGCTGAATGAATCTATTTTTGTGCCCAGCGCCACACTCACAATTAAGTCGCCAGTTGATTTAAAAACCAAATTCTGCACGTCCAGCTGCCTTTCTATATTTAAGTCAATGTGTCGTAACATCGGTTCTACAGCTTGCGTCATAAACGGCAGCATTTGCTTCAACGTGTTATTAAGCACCGGGCTCATTACCCTTCTCATGTATTTCCAATCATTTCCCCTAACAGCAAATAGGTTTCTCAAGCCAATGCTGTCTTTTTGAGTATTCCCGGCAAAGTTTCTATCGATAAAATTGCTGAAGTCTTTAATAAATATTTGCTTGATTAGCTTTGGATCTCTCAACAGAAGACATGGCTTGTGGAAGATGTAGAAGCCGATGAGCGGTGTGGTGTTTTGTGGAGCCCGCTTATAAAGCTGGCCAAGGTGCCAGCCTGAGCTCACCTGAAACAGAATACCTTCTTTATAGTGCCCGAAGAACCAATGCGGAGTTGTCAGCTGCTCTATGCCGAGACTTGACCAGTAGGAAAGCTTTTTACGACAATGATAAAAGATTATCATTGCAAGAATGAAAACAGTTAATATGCTTGTAGTGAGGAAGCTGTTGTTTGCTTCCATGTTGAATCAGGACTGTAACATTATCATTCTGAGTACTTAAAAAAATAATTAGGGAAATAAATACCTTTGGGACTAGGGTTCCGTAAGACCGAATTTTTGATCGAAAGTCAAGGTTTATCAAATTCTCAAATCAATTAAATTCAAAATATTTAATGTCAAACCCAACATATGAGTCAAAAAATAGAAAAAAATAAAGAAAAATAAAAAAATACTTGTGGTATTCCAGAGCTGATATCTACAAAGTTTAAGCGATAGCCACCTATAAAAACCTTGTCCTTTGAAAAACTTATACGTTACAGCTTTTCCAAACACCGCCAAACAACTGATCCACAACTGATAGATACTTGATACTATTTTCCATCTGTATCCTATAAACCTTGACATTTCATTTGTAATTAACCATTGTCATAACTTCCACTCCATTAAACATATTAAAATATTAGTATATGAGAAAAGCATTTTCCGAAAAATAAAGAGTATTTCCTCGACTCTTTAGTTGTAATTATAACGCCGTATGCTTCAGCCTTGACAATAGAGGCGTTTTTCAGAAATTTGCGACCACATTGGTCGTTCCGATATAATATATCTGATGGCGACTAAATACATAAGTAATTATTGAAAAAGATGCAATTGAATGTTTTTCCTCCACTTCAAATAGCCATTTCAAATTTAAAAGATTGTAAGTAAATTACGACTCAGAAGAAATAGGTCACACATACGATTATTGCCAATACTGGTATAGTTACATAATAGGTATAGTATTGCAAGTAAGAAAATGTATAACTTTTTTTTTCAATCAATCAATCAATCAATATATATTTATTTCGAATCAAAGATCCATAGATTGTTGGTACATACAGCTAGACAAGGCTTACAATTTAGAGTTAGTAACATAGAATTTTAAATAATGATTAGTAACTGTTTTTTGGCCTATAATTTTTTTTATGGGCCACGTCGTCCCAGCCGCTAGCAACCCTTCAAATAAAACCATTTTCTTTTGGCGAGAATAAATATGTTTCGTAGTTTTTCATAATTGGGTCAAACAGATTTAGGGCAGCGGGCGACTTTTCTGTGGACGATAGAAAAGTTAACGATTTTGGTACATAATTTATATGTAACTACTAATGCCAACTATAAGAACTTAATGAAGAAGATTTCCAAATGATAGTTTAACAAGAAAATCAGGCTTCAAAGACCATTAATTTTACAACTTTCACAGAAAAGACGCATAACATTAAGGTGCAAATCTTCATCATTAAGTTCTTATAGTTGGCATTAGTATCGTAGTTATAAATTATAATGTACCGAAATCGTTAACTTTTCTATTATACACAGAAAAGTCGCCCGTTGCCCTAAATCTGTTTGACCCAATTAGAAATACGATACTCTTAAAAGGATCACCAGCATTTTTGTTACACCTTGTCGAGCGAGCGGAGCGAGTTCTTATAAACAACTTCTGCCTACTGGGACATCTCGGCATTTCGATGGCTTTTTGATTTTGGGAATTTGTTCGAACTTTAGTAACGTATTTCTGATCTTTACGAAATTTGAAGGGTTGTAGCAGGAATAAATATAAACTGAGAGTTCGTATATAAGCATGATCGGTCAAGGGGTTTTCAGTACAAAGCGGACTACTAGTATAATAATCGAGCTGATCTGATCATGGAGTCAGAAAGTGGATTGTTGAACTCTTAGGAGGCGACTAAATAAGTAGTAGAACCCTTTTAGTTGAGGTTCAACTATTCTTGATCGGTTTACGCTCGGTTTCATTATTTAACTGAGCAAATACTATATGCAAACAAGCAGTCCAGCTGTGTAATTAACTAATCAAGGCTACTAGCACCGCGCGAAAGCAACTAGCACATTTAAGTAATATTTTAGCTTATGGTAATTATAATCGAAACTTCAATTAAAGAACATGCGCTCGAAAACCTGGTTGAGATTTAATATAAAGAAGACAGACGGCACGATGATAAAGTTGAGGATCGAAGACATGGCAATGAGAAGAATCGGAGACGTAACGGAACTCATGGAGAAGTATTACGCAAGAGAGGAAACATTTCGAAAAGCAACAGGTTTGACGCTTGAAAACTTGTTCTGTAGGTATTTCCGAGCCCGCATTATTTCGGTAAGCGCGCATGTGCATTTGGCAGAATGATTTCACAAGATTAATTGGTTGTTCACTCCCAAATTCTATAATGTGGCAAAATTAACATGATTATTACTACTCGACCAATCCTTCTTTTAGGTTTTGACAAAAATCCAGAGGCACTAGCCGAATATAGAGAATATATTCGTAAAATTTTATATGATCCCACATGTCACACCGTGATATGTTGTACTGATACAGAAGACGAAGCTCCAGAAATCATTGGCATTTCTTGTGTCGCTCTAGCTACAAAATCGTCTTGGAATAGGGTAAGATAATGGATTTTACCACGTATTGTGGAATTGTAAAACCTTAAACACTTGCGGAGTACATACACTCAAAGGCTTGGTACCTTTAAGTGACCCAAATATGGTGCTTTGTCTAATACATTTTTTAAACTAGCTTTGTCTTCAATGGCCGCAGTATAGCTATAGCAAATAGTTTGTAATGTTACGTTGTCTCTCACTTCTCAAAGTAATTTTCTGATAGTCGCCTACACAGGTTGGTTTACCAAATAGTTATATATAGTACTAGCTGTGCCCGCGGCTTCGCCCGCGTGTGTTTACGCGGCTTGGTATTTTCATTGACTATTTCCAGACCAATATATACTCTAAAACTTACGCTTTCTACACGTTAAATAGTACTTTTTTGTTACCTAGATAATTTAATTTATAGAATAAAATATCCCAGAAATTGAAGGTACATATTAAGGATGATGCACGGTGTTCCGGGCCGTCTCCGACACGACACTTCCGACACTTCACTACACATACAGATGACTTCCTAGGATCACGTGACGCTTTTTTATACAAAATGAAGTCTCGGAATTTTCGTGTCGGAGACGGTCCGGAACACCGTGCACCATCCTTTAGTCGATGACAGTTATATTTCCGGTTACTTTCAGCTTTCACAACGAAATTGACTCGTTCGGAAAGAGAAGTGTCGTAGAATGTATGAGCTTCCATATAAACTACGGCACTTCTCTTTCCAAACAGACTTGCTTGAATTGGAAAAAAAATGTTTTTGAATACATGGGATAATAACTACCCTATATGTTACCCTGGGGTATAAACTACTATAATACAAAATTTCATGAAATTCTGTGCAGTAGTTTTTGCGTACATCGCGAACAAACTCACAGACAGACAGACAAAAATTCCAAAAATCACCAAAATGTATTCAGTCAACGTTTCTAAGACCCCCTAAATTAGGTTTTCTCAAATATCTTCAATGTACATTTTTTTCTCCTTACGCGTTTATTATATGTAATATATATATATGAGAGTAGGTAGATGTAGAGATGAGTGAACAGTGTTGTGGTTAGATCTATCTTGATCATAGCTACATATTTCCAAATATAATTTACCTCTAATCTTACAGGGTGTTGATAATGGAACGAAGGAAACGTTAAAACTAAACGCATTAGCATATGATATAACAAAATCATTTGACGTTATTAAGGAGTTTAATCTCACAGCATTCTATTCCGGAAGGGCGATGTTAGTCGTACCAGACTACAGAAGACATGGTATTGCAGAAAAAATTCTAATAGTTAGGTAATTAATGTACCGTTTTTGGCGTAAGTACCTATCCTATTATAATTTTTATCCGTCATAAGGATTTAGTTTTTACTTAATTACATACATTTCCGACGAACGAACCTAACCTAATTTCTGGAAGCAGTTTAGGATGTTTGAGGATCACGGTTCTAATCAAACTCAACCTACCGAAGTGGTAGTCATTAGAATTGGTTCAGGATCATGGTTCTAACCAAAACCATCCTGCTAAACTGGGAGCCGTTAGCATCGGTTGAAGATCGCAGTTATAACTTAAGTCAACCTATGTACCTACTCCATTAGCAGTCATACGGGTAGATTTACTATATTTGAACTAACTTGTTGTACGTTGATAGTTTGTATTACATTCTCCACTCAGTTACTCTAAGTTAGCTGGAAGAGATCCCTTAGTACCTATATCTCTTAAGATTGTTTTGGTTTTTTTTTTCTGTACAATAAAGTGCTTACCACTACTGGATGAAGGGACCGCTAAGTCTCTGGCTCTGTTGAGTAATTTTTTTTTTACATTTCAACATCTCTACTTAATAGTACAGTATACCCACCTAGTTTTGTTTAACATATTATTTTTAACACAGTTGCTCAAATCTAGTAGTAGTTTATAATGCGAGAAGTTGGATTTCTCGCACTAGCGCGTTTTACTTTTCCAGCCAATCACAGCTCAGGGTTCATGATCACCGCCCCGCATCGCACCGCGCGAGTGTTCGGATAAAGTAACCTCAAAGTGACATATTGTCCATTTTTATAATTTTTTCGCAACTTTATTAAAAAACGTCGTTCGATACACGGACGGAATGTCATTCTTCACTCGTCCCGAGTTTTGCCACTCGCCAGCGGCTCGTGACCAAATGTCTCGGAACTCGTTGAATAATGACATCCTTTCCGACCTAGTATCGAAATGTACTATTACATACTTTGTGGAGATACAACAAAATTAAAGTGTGTATGTACCTGTGACATTTGCGTCGGACTGGGACTCACACAGCGAGGATTCTGTATACTTTTGTAACTACAAAAGTAAAAACCGGTCAAGAGCATGTCGGGCCATGCTCAGTGTAGGGTTCCGTTGGGACCGGCCTGTTACAATTAATTAATTCAAAAAGTCGTTTCTTACGGGAAATTTGGCGGCGCTTACGTCATTTCACTTACGTTGGGTTTTACATTTCACTATGGGTTTTTGAGTGATAAGTTATAACTCAAAAATGGCTCTACCAATTTAATTCAATATTGTTTTCATTGAAGGTACTTACTAGGCATCACTTTATTGAATTTTTTCAAAATTTTTGGACCCACGGTTCAAAAGTTAGATGGGGGGGACGCCCTATTTTAAACTTTCGGAGCTATTATTTACGAAAGTATTCGTTTTAACCAAAAACTGTTTTAGAAAACCCTTATTCTTTTTGAAAGATCTATCCAACAATACCAATTTGGAACCAAAAAAAATTTCACCCCACTTCCGTGTACGGGAGGTACCCTAATAAAATATATCTTTCCAGTTTTTATTCTACCATTTTGTCGGCTTGGTTAATGCACATATTAAAACCAAATTTCAGCTTTCTAGTGCGCACTAGCGCTGTAGCGGTCACTGAGCTAGACCGCGGACGGACGGACAGACGGACAGTAGTTGACAACGGAACCCTAAAATTGCGGGATGTAGAAATGGTACAACACCATTTACCAACAAATAGGGTCAATCACTTGCTGTTCCTAGAGAGTTTATACACGAGTACGAGTATAGTTTTTTTAAAGGGTTGTTACGTGTAATTTCGTTACTTTATTTGAAAAACCGGCCAAGAGCATGTCGGGCCATGCTCAGTGTAGGGTTCCGTAGTTGCCGGCCTGTTACCATACATCCGTTCAAAAAGGTCATTTGTTAAGAGTCGCCAGGACGCTCGCGTTCCCATACAAACGTAGTTTTGCTCTCATTTTAAAACGACATGCTTTAGAACCATATACAGCCAGATACAGATTTACATACAAAACTTATTTTTGCTATGTTTTCTTTGTGTTACAATTTTTAGCAACGAAAACGAATTTTATCGACATAGATCTGTATTGCTAGAATGCCCATGCCAAATTTCGTGGTTCTAAAGCATATCGTTTTAAAATGAGAGCTGTTTGACTACGTTTGTATGGGGACGCGAGTTCACGCGAGCGTCCTGGCGACTCTTAAGGGATACTTGACGGCGCTTACGTCATTTCACTTACGACCTTTCGCTATGCGTTTTTGCGTGATAACTCAAAAACGGCTCAACCGATTTTATTCAATATAGTTTTCATTGAAAGTACCTACTTATTAAGCCTCTTTCATGATTTTTTCAAATTTTTTGGACCCACGGTTCAAAAGTTAGATGGGGGGGACGCCCCATTTTGAACTTTCAGAGCTATTATTTACGAAACTATTCGGTTTATCAAAAAGGTGTCTTACAACATCTGTACTATTTTTGAAAGACCTATCCAACGATACCACACACGACAGGGTTAGAGCGAAAAAAAATTCCACCCCGACTCATGTGCAGGGGAGGTACCCTAATAAAAAATATTTTTCCAGTTTTTATTCCATCACTTTGTTGGCGTGATTAACGCACATATTCATACCAAATTTCAGCTTTCTAGTGCTAACAGTCACTGAGTTAGACCGCGGACGGACGGACGGACGGACGGACAGACGGACATGGCGAAACTATAAGGGTTCCTAGTTGACTACGGAACCCTAACTGGTTGACTACGGAATCCTAAAAAGAGATGAAAAATGCAAGGACGGTCAAATTACATACTCAACTTAAAGAAATGTAACTGGCTTTAAAACTTGAGTTATAATGATATTGAACAAATGATAAAATAATAGAATACAGAAACACACAAACGCACACACATAAACACACACACACACACGCACGCACGCACGCACGCACGCACGCATGCACGCACGCACGCTAAGGAGCTAAAGAATAGGTTGGTGGAGGTATCAGGGGACCGTAGGGCTGGCTCATTTCTCGGCCAAAGATTGGGCATCGCCATCCAGAGGGGAAATGTAGCCAGTATTATGGGCACCCTTCCCCAGGGGAGCGATTTGGGGGATATCTGGGGGATGGGTTATTAATTTAGGTTAAGTGCTTTTTGTTTTTTTTTTGTAATTATGTAAATAACTAGTATTAAGACTTATAGTAATATTTTGCATGCTATGAACTATAGTTGATTAAGGAGTTCATTATATAATAAATAAATAAATATAATGGGACAAACTTACACAAATCAACCTAGTCCCACAGTAAGCTCAATAAGGCTTGTGTTGTGGGTACTAGGCGACGATATATATAATAGGTAGATATAGATAAATACTTAAATACATAGATAACATCCATAACTCAGGAACAATCCGTGATAAACACACAAATAAATGCCCTGACCAGGATTCGAACCCGGGACCTCCTGCTTCATAGGCAGGTTCACTACCCACTAGGCTAGGAGGCCGTTAACACGTTACTAACCACGGAGCCCTACACTGAGCATGGCCCGACATGCTCTTGGCCGGTTTTTTTATAGATAATGGTACGGAACCCGTCGTGCGTGACTGCGACTCGTACTTGACCGGTTTTTATTTATTGTGTAGTAAATGTTGTTATCTTAAATTGTATTTGGATGTATGTGCAGTTGTGCACAAATGTAGACAGATTTGCTGTATAAGTAGCAGCATCTCGATTTGATTCAGAATAATTTGCTACCAATTATTCTGAATCAAATTGAGATGCTCATTCTTAATCTCAAGTCTCAACGTTGTGTTTCAGACGTATGATGTGTGCAGCTCACGGTGTACCCATGACGACAGCCTGGATGTCGAGCTACGGTGCTCAGATCGCGGCGGAGAGGGCTGGTTGGGAGACGCTCTTCGAAATCGATTTTGGGGAAATATCACGAAAGCACGACGTTAACTTTGAGGATGTACCTCCAACTATCAAGTACAAGGCAGGCAAGCCTCTAATAGTAGCTTGCCCTCCCAACTAGAAAGTTTTACAGTGAAACCTGGTTAACTGGGATCTTGATAAATGGGAAACATCAAATGAAACCCAAGCCTCGGTCCCGGTCGCTTGCAACCAAAATGTATAGTTTTATGAGACCTCTTTAAATTGAATCCCGATTTTTATATGTGTAATGGAATTGTCACTTTAATGACGTCTGTAAATAAAACAGTGTTAACAAATCCACATACATTCATTTCCGTTTATAATTAGTTCCCTATACTAAATATTACTATACCTGTAGAAAGTAGCCGTGGACATCATATCAAACAGTTCTCTAGAGCACAATCCATTGTACAAGTAATAAAACACACATAACGAGGCAAATTCTCTTCTTCGACTCAAAAGTTCAATATCGCTCTTGAGTTTGGGATCGCCGACGATTCGCACAAGGTGCCTCTGTCTGTAGCGAGTCAAAAGACTCATGCTGGTATTCAGGAGCTCCTGCCCAAAGGTGACAGCAGTACTTCATATGGGGGAGCAGTCTCTGCCCCGGAGTGAAATACTTCCTCGTTCTATTGAGCACATCGAGCTTTTTGGATGCCAGCGTGGCCTTCTCTTCTAGGTGACTTATAGATCAGGATGTCACAGGAAATATCAACATCGAGGATCCCAATACTTCTTGACACTGATATAAATATGTACCTATATCATATTACTACTTCACGGAAAGAAAAAATGACAACTTTATTAACAGAACGATTAGTAAAATATATTTATTGTAACCGATAACTACTACAATCTTGTAAGCATAACTACTCTATTTTTACGTTTACTATATCTTGAATTCAATAGAACAAATCAAACGTTAATATTCACATTGGTTTATTTATTTATACTATGTGAACAATTTTCCCAAAATGTACTAGATTTTCTCGTTCAGATTACAGTATTTTGGTATCATGGACGAGACTTTTTCCTCCGTGTTTTCTGTTTAAATGAAAGCTACATATTCTATTTTCTTTTAAAATTTGTATATGTCACAGTAAAATTGTCAAAACCGTTCGTTTATAATCTATCTGTAACTAGCGAGATTGTAAACTATCGATATATTGTGAACCGTAACGTACTCGTACTGCTTACAATTTAACGGGTTTAGTAAAGTATTTGAGAAGCTTGTGTACAATACATTCTATACCACCGTAATTACCAGTATACCACTCGAACAGCACGACTCTCTCTTACACAGACATGATTTGTTAAGGGTGTAAATTATCACAAGAGATTCGCTCCTTTGAAACTTGAATGAGATAACCACTAAATATATATAAGTACGTCCTATTTAACGTTGCCCACCATTAAAATGTACCTACTACTAACTCTCAGTTATATATATAAGTTTCATATAATAGTGTTCTGTTAATTCTCCGTACTTTTGTTATTCAAGCACTAGTTTCATACCTAACTCGACCGTCCTAATGACACATGTATAATTTAAGGGAGTTCTGTTATTGGCTATACGTACTGTATAAATGAAAATGCTGTTATTTATGTAAACGCTGTTGAACTTCTTGAATAAAAAAAATAAAATATAATAAGTCAACAGTGAGCAAAAATTTCATACAAACTTCCACACTCTTTTCAAACCATATCTTAAGGAGTAGAAAAGGGTGCGGAAGTTTGTATGAAATTCTGGGATAAACACTATATCCTTCTTCTGGACTCATACTAAATATCATCTAAATCAGTTCAGAGGTTAAAGCGCGAAGAAGTAACAGACAGATAGGCATATACATACAGACAGACATACTTTCGCAATTATAATATGGATTTAAATGCATATAAGATAGCGCTGGCATCAAGATAGATCGCTCAAGCACAGTATGAAGCTAAGCCGGCGAAGTTAGTGAAGGGAATATCAGAGGAATGCTTTTCAGAGCCATGTTTGTAGGAACTGAGAACATTTTTAATTTTGTCGTGGGGCAAAGAAGCCATTTGGTCACGTATGTCTACGAGTATTGGGACAATTAAAATTTTTACTTGAGTTTTAACGTGAAATTCTACTAGTTCTGCGTTTAATTTACGCGCAGAGGGATAGTTTGAGAGGCCTTACCATGAGTTATGACATTGAAGTTTTCGAGAACGAGTATCGAGTGTTCTATGTGTGCATCTTGCTTGTAACATATTAGTGTAAACGAGATGCACAAGATGGAGCTCATGCTGAACCCTGGGGGACCCTAAGGGCTCGTCCACATGTGCGCGGTGCGGCGCCGCAGGAATTTGCGACGCCGCGCCGCTATCGCGGCGCCGCAGCGCGACACCGCTAATTTCTGCGGTGCGGCGCCGCGTCGCGCGCGCGGTGCCGCAAAATAGCAGTGCGGCGCCGCGCCGCGACTGCGGCATGGTTAGTTTGTTATTAACTAACTAACTAACTATTTTGGCTCAACGATCCAAAGAGAATCTTGACCTCCGAAATGAGAGCACGCCACCTATCCCGATCCTGCGCAACTTCTTCTTCTTCTTGGATATATAAGACCGTGTGTAAAGAAGAAAGTCAGCTCTTGGTAGCGTAGAGGAAAGTTTTCCGTAAGATCCTGGGACCTATCAAGAGAGATGACGGTACCTGGAGGATCGAAGGAATGCCGAGATAGAAGAGTTGGTGGCCGGATCCAATATTATAGGCGAAACAAAAGCCCACCGACTCCGCTGGTTCGGTCACCTACAGAGAATGGGTGAGGATCGGGCTGTCAAGAAAGCGTTCTTGGCACGACCGACTGGTCGCCGTCCGGTGGGTCGGCCCAGATATCGTTGGGGAGTTTGTTATTAACAAGTTTATATTTTGTACGCAGTTAATTTATATTTATATAAAAGTTGTTAAGTTTGTACCTAATCATTAATATGTAGCCATACTTGAATCGATATTGTTGATGATTAATACTCATATGAATGTTATTGATTTTGACATGGAAATCAAATAAGTAGTTGATTTTAAAAATATCTGATTTCTCTATGATCTCACTGTACTCTTATATAATAGTAGTTAGAGTCAATCCCAACATCTTCAGAGGTCCAGCTGGTTTTCTAGATAAATACCGATGAGCTACTTATTCATTCGAGGAGATACTTTGCTTATCAGTTCATGAAAACCTGGTATTAACATTCGGAAACAGTTTGGAATTTGTTGCCGTTTATTTTCAACGCCTGATAATTTATTTTGAAATGACCTCCACCTACATCTTAATTTTTTTCCTGTGCCTTCTCAACAGCAACATAAGTATTCAACATTGTTTTATCCCAAAGCCTTGGAGCTACATGGTGCCGCCGCCGCAGCGCGGCGCCGCAATGCCGTTTTGCGGCGCCGCGAGTGCGGTGCGGCGCCGCACCGCGCACATGTGGACGAGCCCTAAGGTACCGGTCCCTTTGCTTTTTTTTTATACAAGCCCCAGTCAGGAGTCATAATCGAACGTATCGAAACAGAAATCAAAACGACGTCTTTACCTAGTTCCCCGTTTAGTTAGGTAAATCATTAATGTCAATTATCTATTCAATCTACACTAAAAATTATATTAATGGTTCAATTTTTTGAGAAAAACTAAAAACTAATTCTCTTCAATTATTTGTTACTCGCAAAGCATTAACACAATAATTACAATTGATTTTAATTCTAATTGAATTCAATTCGCATTAAACTATTAGTCTTCAATTTTTACTAACGTGTTTCAATCTGTAATTTTTAATTTTCAATTACACTAACGTTCGGCCAACTACTTGTATGTAGTTCTGAGAACCAGGAATTTTTCGTATGTCTAAGTATCTTTTGAATGGGTTTACTGTTATATATGTGTATACATATGTATCTACAGTTAGTTTATTGGTAGGTACAAAATAGGTAGGTACATAAAAAAAACTTATAAACTATGTAAATATTACCTAAAATTAATTTACTTAAAAATACATACTAGTAACTAAAAATCTATCTCTAAAATGGGCCCCTGTGGCATCGTGCCGAGGACGCTGGCAGCATTTCCTCGCTGAACTGCAATACTTATGCGTTGAGCGAGAAAGCTGCCAGCTCGTTTGTCCCCCGTGACTTCGAGCAGCCGTTTAGCAACCTGGCGGTAAAGCTTTTGGGCTGCTGGACCCCACGGACCGAGAGTCTCGACGCCAAAGGCAACAAAGTTGTAGTTGGCGTCGAGACCCCTGTATTTCCGCCTTTTACGAGCTTCGGCCTCCTCCGCCGCCGCGCCAGCTTTATTCATAGCACCGTGGAGGTGAGACGGTGCCAGCGTGTCCACGCAAGTCGCGTCCCATACTAGCACACGTCCCAAACTCCACGGAATCAGTGACATCCCGTCGGGCCTCTTGCCATTGTGTCTGGCTATACCGGTTGGCTCCAGTATCGCCGGCACATTGACGGTGGCAAGAGACCGGCGGATAATGTCATTTAGCGCGGCGTGAGAGTCGGCCCGCGCTCCGCTGACAGGAGAGTCCGTGGTGCCTTAGCTGGTCGACGTCCTTGCCACAGGGGCATCTGTGCGGTATGCGCATACTTGTGCCCCCAAGCGCAGGCCCACCGCCAGCCGGAGGGTTTCAGGGGCAAGGTATGTCCCAGTGTTAAGCGAGAGATAGGCGCTCAGCCAGTGGCCAGCCTCCCTACATCCGGCGGCGGTCAGGCGAGCGCGTTCAGCTCCAGTGCTCTGGTTTAGAAGAGTGGTGTATGTTAATTTAGACAGGGCATCGTCCCAGCTCCTTTGGGATTTTGGATTACAGGGGAGGTCTTGCCCCGGGCAGGCGGAAAGCCAAGCTTTTCTGGCATCGTCCAAGCCTGAAATCTCATAGTTTGAAGGTGAACCCCTTAATATCTTTCCTATGAGATCAGCAGAGCTGTGAACCGATGAAAGAAAAGCCGGCAGTGCAACACTTGAAACTTTGCGCAGTCCGATTCCGCCATACCGGACGGGAAGGGATGCTTGGAGCCAGGATTTTTCGGTGAGCTTTAAATTTAGAACGTGTTCCAAGTTTGTTTGGGTTAAAGAATCCAGGGGTAGTAGTAAATTTTGATGGTTCTAGAAAGGGCTACACTGAAGCATGTAGGTTAATTTTGGAATGAAAAGGCAGAATTTAAGAATAAAGAGGGCCGAATGGGGACTGATTTCTAACAAACGACCGGCACAATTTTGAAATTTCGTGATGGTACTGTTTATGTAGGTAGGAAAAAAATTGTCGAATATAGGAGTTCCCATGTTCCCAAGAGGCTAAGGTTATCTTTGGTGAGCATTTTAATATTGGGAGTTAAAATATTAAATTGATCGATAATGCTAGACTCGTTTAAGGAACTATCGTAGATGTACAGTTCATATTCATATTCATATTCATTCACACTTGTTATAATTTAGATCTAAGCCAATGGATTCAAATTTAGTTTTGAGAGTAGAAAGGTCCGAAAGAACAGTGTCCAAGTTGCCTCCCAGGGTGCCGTCGTCCAGATACCACACGTTGAATTTTGATTTTAAATTTTGTATAATAGGATTTACGGCTAAACTAAAAATTGCCGGCCCGAGGGGGTCACCCTGCTGGCATCCAACTTCAGAGGAGAGTTCATGGTTTTTGTACATTAATTTTGAGGGATCAGCATAACAATGGAGGAGGTAGTTGTATAATTCTGGTATATTACTTCTAATTTCGGCCAGAAAGGGGTCCCTATTAACTGCATTGAATGCGTTCTTGACGTCGATTTTAACTAGTACTTGACATTCGGCGTTGGAAAGGTAGGTGCGGAGAGCGTGAACGGCAGCTTCACACCCACCTCTTGTGCCAAACCCATGGTTCAAACTTACGCTGTAATTTGGAAACAATATGCCGAACTGCTATTTTGGATGTTAAACGTCTTAATGTCGATCCGATTGCGATTGGTCTCACGCCGCCATCTTTTTTCGTGAGGGCGATCAAATTGGCTCCGTAAAGCACGGGTACTATATCTGCATTGACACAGCCACTCAACATAAGGTTTACTAAAGTGCTTAGCGAGTTGATAAGTTTTCTGCCAGCATCACCTACACTATGTGCAGTAAGGTCTTTTAGATGTTGTGGAGAAACTCCATCCAAACCAGCCGCCGAGCCATTTTTAAAGCTAAAAATAGCATCTACAATGTGCTTATCCTCGACTTGGAGGCAGTCTTTGGATGGAGTCGGTGGGTCTAAGAGAAAAGGTACTCCTTTTAAGGTACTCCTGCGTTCTAAACATCCCCCAGCTCCTACTACTGTAGGAGCTGGGGGATGTTTAGAACGCAGGGCCGAAAGGGTGTCGTCATTGTCAGGGGAAAGAGTGTCACTAGAAAACAACAATCTTGCAGCGCCTTTAAGGTCACCGTCGCTTATTTTGTCTTCCACTGTTTTTGCAAGATTGAATGCAGTTTTGGTATTATTTGCGCTATGTTGTGGAGGTATATCGGAAGGTGGATGCAGAGGATTGAAACAGTTATTTTTATTTTTTTGAGTAATGGATAGCTTCTGGTCATCGGTTGATGCGTCGAGGGTCTGGAAAGAAAAAGTGAGGAGATTCCGCCAAGTTTCTAAATTGTTTAACTTTACGCATTGCTCGATGAGATAGGTCAGGTGGAGGGCGACGGTGATCCGTGCGAATATCACCCCAGGAGTCCGTAATAATGTTCCTTTTTCTTGATTGTTAAAACGTGTTTCTGAAATTATAACGGGCAAGGCCGTTTCTTTAAATATAATTTCGCTCTCTTTTTTTCTCTAATTTTTTTAGGATGCCTAGTATTTTACATTATTTAAATAGTATGCAGAAAAGAAACGGGCGAATCATGTTTTTAAAGAAAAACATAGGTTGTGAGGTTAAAAAATTCCGCGCCGTATACATAAAAACTGCAAAAAAAATGTTTCTTGTATGGAAGCCTCCTTTATTATTTATTTTATTCTAGTTTGGTATTTGTTGTTATAGGGAGAGCAGAAATACATCATCTGTGAAAATTTCAACTGCCTAACTGTCACGGTTCATGAGCAGATGGTGGCAGACGGGCAGACAGACAGACGGACAGGAAGTCTTAGTACTAGGGTCCCGTTTTTACCCTTTGGGTACGGAACCCTAAAAAGCATTGAAAAATACTTCTGTTTATTTCATGGTATATTTTTAATAACTTTTATCATCCACAGGGCTACCATAGATGGCCGCCGGGGTAAAGAAAGATCAAAAACGACGCGACAATCTGGACGCATACTCTATGGAATGTAGACGGAATTAAACTGTAAACAGGACTGAATGGAGGAGAAAAGGGTAGGCCTTTCCCCTACAGTATACACATGAATTCCTGTGTTATGTGGACCAATGTAACAACTTAAGCGTAAAAATAGTACTTTGCGCCATTCTAGTTCCATTCAGATTAAGGGATTTCCAGAAGTTCCATACGCACTTCACGCTTATAAAAAGCGAGTTCTATTCTACCGCAATCAGTTCAACACCCGCTCCTACTCCTTTAATTTTTGTTTTGTTTTCTACACAAGAGCTTCGAAATTTTTGAACCTTATATAACCCAAGAGCTACAAAAGACAGGTTTGGAGTATGCACGCTCAACGTTTAACAATTTATGGCGGTCGGTGGACGCTGCCAGACGCTAATCGCTATAAATTTGACGACGGACGACAATCCAGCAAGCACGTTCGTAGCTTTCATTTCGTGGCCAAGGCAGTAACAACATTAGGAAAACGAAGGCTAAATAAACAATAGAAAAGAACGAAGTATTAGACGCTCTTTGAAGCGTTGGAAGAGAAATGATGTTGTAATGGACTAATAAGAGCTGGCGACGTCAGATACCTATGACACAATAATGAGAGCAACAAAACCCATTGGTTAGATTGCTGTACTATCCTTATTGCTAGATACGGGCATCTGGCAGCTATTAATGGGTGGAGGTCAGAGTTACAGACCAAAAAAATATTTGAATTGGAAAATAGTACTAACAAAATAGCCTATGTTTTCACATTCGAATAAAAAACATTGCATATTATCGCGTAAACAGAAACAGGAGATGACAAACTATGAATTACATTTTACGTCGTTTTGTACTACTATTCTCCAACAGAAACTTTTGGCAATGATATATTCTAATTATTTCTCATAATATTGCATCATAACCAGAACTCTAGGATTTGTTTCCTTGATGTGGTTTACATTCTTTGACCTCCACCACTTTACAGCTGCCAGATATATAAATAAGGGTTCGAATTACTGTATTGTAATATGTTTGCAATAAACGTTTTGAGTTTGAGTTTAAGCATAGTATAGCAAACTGACTATAGGGGTTTCGTTACTCTCATTATTGTGTCATATCTGACGTGGCTAGCTCTCCATCTATTAAAAAAAACAAAATGAAGGCTAAATAAACAATAGATAATTTTAAACAAAAAAAGAACCGACTTCACTTAGGATCCGCTATTCCAAGAGGAAGTGGCCGAGTTGCTGTAAAAAATAGTGAAATCACTATAGGTGTGCCTATAATAGTTGAAGAGTTCCCTCGATTTCTCCAGGATCCCATCATCAGATCCCGACTTGATGACAATGGGACCATCTAGGGGTTATACCTGTTCGATTCAAAAAAAAATTTTGAAAATCGGTTCACGATTCACGGAGATATGGAGTAACATACATACAAAAAAAAAAAATATGATAAAAAAAAAAACAGTCGAATTGAGAACCTCCTCCTTTTTTGAAGTCGGTTAAAAAGAACGAAGTATACTTATACGCTCTTTGAAGTGTGGAAGAGATAAACAAGTGATGTTGTAACATCATTATCAAAGATCGAGCGGAACTCATCATCCGCGCGTCTCGTATAAGTAATTATTGGGAACACCTATACAACGACTTCAATCATATAGACACCGTTGAGTGGCGTGTTTGGTGGTAGTGTGATATGATGCCAATTTTTTTCATTGCTCTGAAGGTGAGTTACAGTTATCGCTGGTAAATATACAGAGTGTAGGTAGCAAAACTCAACATCTCGTGGTTTGAATATGTACTAACGTAAAGTGTAAATCGATACTAAATGCTGGAAGGCTGCTGAATTCACGACGAGATATTTATAGGTGATACTTTTCATTTTAATTTCATGAAATGTAAAATAGATACATCGTCCTTTCTAGGTATAAAGTAAAGTAGGTATATTCTGGAGGTAACAGACTTAAACAAGATTTACCAAAAATATGGGTCGTGAAAATTTGTAACCGGTCAATCTTATACCGTAATAAGACTGTTAGTGAAAGTGCTGTACGAGTCGTTCTTACAGCACTATTTTGGGACAATTTATTTTTGGGCTGATTGTGTATCTCATATTTATTATATATCGGTGTTTCTAGGCATCTAATATCAATTCATAACATTCGTTTTGTGGCATTTTTTTAGCGCTACGAGAGCACATTCCATTATTTGTTATTCGGCCAAAACCACTATACGTGGTTTCTACTGTTTTTAACGTTGCCCACTGGGCGCAGAAGGCAGCGACTCGGCGAGGCGATCGGCGGCCGCTCGACCAGTGACGATTAAGTCATCATCATCATCACAGTACTGTTATTACTGGCTGTCCATACGTTCCGCATATCTACGCCTGCATGTGAACAAGCTATTGATTATTCATCAACACCCGTTTAGCTCCCGAGACACTTTATATGCAATTAGGTCGACAAGATTATAGGCCTCTGCCTTATAATCCATGTTTTATCCGGAGTTAAGGCTTTAATGTATGATAAAATTTGAAAGCAGTTGATGGGTAAAATGTTGAAATTAGTTTTTGCTTAAATAATTATACCTACTACGACTACTACTAAGAATTAATTATACTTGATAGGTTATAGAATACTTTTTCTTGAGGCTTAGAAAGATACTTGAACAAAACCGTATGTATTTGACATATCTAAAGCATAACCGACAAAATATATTAGTGTACAATTTGCAGTGCAATCTACGCAAAATTCGCGTTAATTCTCATAGTTTTAGATGTTCAAAAAATTGCACATTTGGTCTTTGTTTAGTGCGTGCAAATTTTTATTTCATACCCAGTAGCCAAAAGAGCTACGAAAAGATTTAGAAAAAATGAATCGGGTGAAAAGTCGATTAAAATTAAAAGTTTTGAACGATTTCCCTACGCACGGCTTAGTAAGCGGAAGTTACTTAGTATCGTACTAATATTCTAACTATACAGTTACTGTAATTTAACGGAGAAGCTGCATATTAGATTTCCTCCGCACTCGTATCTTATAACTGCGCCATAAATTTTAAGTTGTACAATTAAAACTTTGGTTGCGCGTCTAATAATTATGAGTATGGCACACGTACTGTTACCGCACGTATTATATAAGGGCTTTACGGTAATTCTTGCTTACCGTGCCCTCGACTTTGGGGGTCCAGATCGGCTATCATGGTTGCCGTTTTATCGCCTATCGCGTCATGCGTCACTTTCACACTTACATACTTGTTAGAATTTGATAGCTATGGTGATAAGCGATAAAAACACAGCAGGTTAAGAATTCATCGTACAGTCAGCAGCAATAGTATCTTCCTACACGAAGACCGCAAAAATTGTGACACGCTCTTATTTGTAGAGCCATAGGAGCTTGTCACGTATTTTTGCGGCCTTCGTGTAGGAAGATACTATTGATGCTGACTGTACATAGAATGTATTGTTATTTAATAGAAATAAATTATATATTCCTAGCATACGCAAAGTTGTTCGCCCCTTTCCGCGCTCAGGATTTTTTATATTTCAAATAGATAGCTTTATATTCTTTTACGAAATTTGCAATTATTAGTAAAAAGATAAAAAGATCAAAAAGATAAAAGATATTTATTCTTCAATTTAGGCACATTACAATGCACTTATGAACGTCAGAGAGAAAAAAAACTACCACCGGTTCTAACCCTACACCTCTGACCCGAGAAGTATTACTTATTACCGGCAAGAAACTCGGCGGGACTTATTTTTTCAAAACAGTACTACAAATACATTAAAGATACTATATACAATAATGCGTAGTTCTTCAAGAAGGCATATCAAAACAGCTTGAGAGACAGACATGTACCTGCCTATTGTGTAATTAAAATGAAAAATAAAAATAAAATCCAAATCTGACTGCTTCGCAATACGTTTGATATTCTTTCTTACTTGAACTGTGTCCTCTAAATGTTAGATTATTTTATAGATTCTGGTTTGGGCCATGCATATATGTCTGTCATATAGTCCTCGACCCTGTAATAACCCTTTGACATTAAAGTTTTTTTCAAGTATTTCTTAAGTGTTATAACTAAAATTTTGTCAGAATGCAATTGCCATGGAGTACTTACCTATCTTCTTCTTCTTAGTCGTTGTACTCTTTGCAGAGTCTCGTGGTCAATTAGCAGTATTAGATACAGAAGTTGCTTGTTGTACAATTCTTCGCCATTCTGGCCGGTCTGACGTCATTCTAACAAACTTGTTTAAGGGTCCGTCCATAGCGTATTTGGTCTGGTCAGTCCATCACATTAGTGGCCTATAAATCTAATATTATAAGTGTGTAGTCATAGACTTGGGGACTTGGCAGTTCGGAGAAAGGGTCACTGACCTCACATCTGTCTTATACCTACTGATACACTGGTTAAGCAAGCAATGCTCCGCTTAACATTGGGAATAACTACAAGGCCTTCGGGGAACAGTCGACGCAACGCTCGTTCTCCATACAAATGAGCGATACAGATTTTCGCTGTGATTTTCATGGGTATAATCAAAGACTACGTATTTGAGAAGAATTTACAAAAACTCGCAGTCGTCACATCCAAAATGATAACACTTTTATGTACCGTCACGAACCCAATTCAATTCAATTTTTAAAATAAATGGCATTCTGTCCACAATATTGGGACAATTTTGCCAATGTCGAAGTAGAGACGACAAGTGTACGGTTAATTAGTTAAAATTTCGCTCCAAGAGCTGGACGTTGTACGGTGAGGTTAGGCTTTTTATAAGGAGATAGCTACTCCCTACAAACAGCACGTGGACTAACGGATATCTAACTCAAACAGGGGTTACACTTGTTTTGAGATTAATTCTTCATTAGTTGCACACTAGTTCGTTAAATCACTGCAGAATAAGCTATATATTACACACTGAATCACGAAAATGAACAAAAAATAAGAAGTTAATCACAAAACCTAACCACCTTGCCCGCCAAGATGGCCGCAAGTCCCACGAACCCAGATTGTTGAACCACTTGCCATTGTTCGTAATTTAGTCGTGTTATGACTAACAGATGTTACCGACTAGCTGTCAACTGTCAGTTACATTACATCGGTCATTTATTACATGGCTAATTCACGAACGGATTTCCGTCCGAGACGTAATGTAGTGCGGACGTCTTGAGAACAGTTTCTTTGTATTTTGCTCATTTTAGTAGTTCAGTGTGTAATATTGATAGCTATATTGTGCGGTGATCTATAAACAAATCTGCAGCTTATGAAGAATTAGTCTCAAACAGCGTGTAAACTCTCTGTAGTTTAATGGACAGTTGTCCTGGCATGGCCGCCACGTGTTGTTTGTAAGGAGCAGCTATCACCCTTACAAAGAGCAAGGCTAAAACCGAACAACGTTGCCTATATTTATTTATCAAATACAATGTGATTAACGTCGTCAACTTGTCATTGGCAGAATTCCCATTGCTCATGTGCAAAGGGAGAAAGCCATTTATATAAAAAAAAATCACGAACAATGGCAACTGGATCAACGATTCGGGTTCGTGACTGTACACATCACCTCGATAGAATCTCGTCACAGTGTTAAACTTATCTTTACTCTACTAAATCAGCTGTTATAACAAGGATATATCAAGGATAGTGGCTTCAAATTATTTAGCTGTACAGTGGATCAAGAAAGTGGTCTATCAGTTTTGACAAATGTTTCTGTGAAATCTAACGATCGCTAAAGTTCACTTTTGTAACGCAGTTTAAAACATGCACGACCTTGTTGTCTCATGACGTTCAAACGAACCTCAACCATAGGCTGGTAGACCACATTTTTGCCCGACGTACGTTAAGTGGCAATGTATATGTCGGCGGCCGATCGTCAAATCCGCCAGATCACGAATTTCCTAGGCATATCAAGAAACGCCGCCATTTCATGATATGCCTAAAAGTTGGCCAGGAATATGGCCAGGCCCCAAGTTGGCCGCTGTAAGGAGAACATGGCCCGATGGGGACTTCTTCGTGGCCCTTCGACCCAGTGCGGTTGCGGCAGCGCATTGCAAACCCTGGCGCACCTACTTACTTGCCCCGCCTGCCCATATTATTGTTCAGAGCTCGACCTGATGGACGCAACGCCTAGGGCGGTCAACACCGCTACCTACTGGGCATCTCAAGTATGAAACATAAACGGAACCTCGACACGAAAAGAAGAAGGCCAGGAATATCACGATGTGCCTGATAAACAATACGGCAGATCGATTAGAGCAACGCATTCGTCGATATTCCTAGCTATATACCGGGCACATCGTAAATCGTTTCTTTCTTGGCCACTGGACCGAGATATTGGCTCCTCAATGGACACAATTTTAGCACTTGGAAATTTTTTTATATTTTTTTTTGCGTCAAGTTTTTTCTATAGCCTGATCCCTCTCGTGCATGAGAGGAGGCATGTGCCCAGCAGTGGGACGTATAGAGGCTAACATATTATTATTCCTTTATTTCATTTCTTTCTTAGGTTAGGTTATTTTATAATATTTTTACAAAAGTAAAATACAAAAATACATCAAAAATATACAAAAACAATAAAAACATTATAAAAAAACCTATCCTAGGGTGCCGCCGGCAACGGAGCAAGGCCCAGGCTGCCGGTGGTCAGGGCCGCAGAGAGAGGAACCTTCGGACTATGCGCGCCGTGTCCAGAATTACCGCCTTCTGTATCTGACCCTTGATCCAACCACAACCCCGTAGCGAAAGCCTCTCAAGATGTTGGTCGAGACTCTTCGCTATGAGACCGTTCGCAGAAACAACTATCGGCACAATGATCGCCGAATCAACCTCCCACATGGCGGTTACCTCGTGAGCTAAGTCTAGGTACTTGCTGGACTTGTCCTTCTCAGCCTTCACGAGGTTCACGTCACATGGGACGGTGATGTCGACGAGCATGGCCCGGCGTTGCGGTCGATCTATTACCACGATATCAGGCTTATTGGCTACAATAGTCCTGTCCGTGATTATAGATCGATCCCAATAGAGCGTGGCACGACCATTTTCGAGAACTGGCGCAGGGGTGTACTTGTAGTACGGCACTTCGTGGGCCACAAGACCGTATAGGAGAGCAAGCTGCTGGTGTATAATCCTGGCTACGAGGTTATGTCTGTGCAAGTACTCGCCGTTAGCAAGATGAGAACAACCGGAGATGATATGCCTGAGTGACTCTCCGGGACGGCGGCATGCCCGACAAATGTCGACCGTACCGTCCTTCAGGATATATCTCCGGTAGTTATTCGTCATGATAACTTCGTCCGCAATTGCACAGGCAAAACCTTCGGTTTCTCCAAAGAGGTCCCCGAATCGTAACCAGTTCACCGACGCGAGCAGGTCTACGTCGGGTCCCGTGAGGGCCCCGTAGAACCGCCCGTGTAGCTCCTTGCTCTTCCATACCGCCTTGCGATCCTCGGTGCTTAGCACCACAGGTTTGCGCCAGTTCTCGTTCGCCAAGGAGAGCGGCGTGAGGTTCTTATCTACTGTCACCACATCACGATGCATCCCACACTCGTTGTTAAGGAAATAATTCCTGAGATTGTACACCTCACGGTTGTGGAGATTTTTGGCGTTTAAAAAGCCGCGACCTCCACACTTCCGTGGGATGTACAATCTCATAACAGACGAGCGTGGGTGAAGCATACGGTGTGTGGTGAGCAATAGACGGACCCTCCGATCCAGGGCATCCAGCTCGGTCTGTGTCCACCTTAGTATGCCAAAGGAGTATGTGAGTAGAGGCATCACCCAGGCGTTGAAGGCGCGCACCTTGTTGCCACCTGACAAAAGACTATTGAGTACTTTTGTCAGCCGACCGAAGAAGCGCTCCTTCAACGCCTGTTTAATACCCACATCCTCAATACCCAACGACTGTGACATGCCAAGGTATTTGTAGGTTTCTGATTCAGAGATAGATCTGAACGTCATTGTCTCAGAAAGTTGCAAATTTGTTGAATTTACTACTTTCCCCCGCTGTACATGCATAACCGCACATTTATCAACACCAAACTCCATCTTGATAGAACTACTGAAGACTTCAGTGGTTTTCAGTAGCTCCAGCAAGTCCCGGTTATTTGGAGCAAATAATTTGAGATCATCCATGTACAGAAGGTGAGATATGACTTCACCCTCTCTCCGAAGCCGGCAACCTAGCCCTGAATCCTTCAGCAGGGTGCTGAGCGGATTTAGAGCTAGGCAGAACCACAAGGGACTCAGACTGTCACCCTGAAATATTCCTCGCTCGATCCTTATAAAGTCCTGCGGGCCAGGGGGGTCATCCCCGCCTCCTGGTTGACGAAGGACTGTGGTCCACTGCCTCATACACGCGCCAAGGAAGGATCTTAAAGCTGCATCAACTTTATACAGCTCCAAGATCCTCTCTAGCCATGAATGAGGCACCGAATCATAGGCCTTCTTGTAGTCAATCCAAGCGGCCGAGAGGGCCCCCCTGTTCCGCCGGACTCGTTGGCAAATGGTCATGTCTATGAGGAGGAGCTCTTTAGTACCACGGGACCCAACCCTACATCCATTTTGAGCGGAGGCCAAAATGTTGTTTGCGACCATGTGCGCGTTTATTTTTGCTCTCAAAATGGATGTAAGGAGCTTGTAAAGTGTAGGCAAGCACGTGATGGGTCTGTAGTTCTTCGCTTCCGTGGTACTACCGGACTTGTAGAGCAGGAAGGTTACACCAGTTGTTAGGGAAGGCGGGAGGGAGCCAAGTTCAAGGGCATGTTGGAATTGCGTTGCCAGCCGCGAGTGCGAGCATCGAAACCATTTTAGCCAGAAGTTGTGCAATCCATCCGGGCCAGGACTTTTCCAGTTCTGGGACGTGCGGATTGCACAACTTACGTCATCGGGGCTGATGGTGATAGCCCCCATAGGTTCGATGGACTCGCACTCACGTTCGACAACGTTCATCCACTCGCCCTCCGTATGTTCAACGGGCGCCGACCAGATGCTACGCCAGAAATCAGTCATGGCAGTAGCATCCGGCAATCGCACGTCGGACACACGGGGATCGGCTTCCTCCCACCTTCGGTATACCTTCCTTTGGTCACTTTGAAAAAGGCGATTCTGCCTGAATCGGTCCACACGCTCTCTGTAGCGGCGAATACGGCTTGCCCATGCATAAACTTTCTGCCTCAGAAAGTCGATGCGCTCTGTGATGTTGGCCATGTAGTCGCGGGGCTCGATATCCGTCCCCGCGAACGCCTGGTACACAAAGCGCATTACTCGGGGGCGGTTGTTGCCCCCCCTGAAGCAGATCAGCTTTGCAATGAGAGTCCTAAATGAGTTGATACGACGCTCGATCCGCACCTGCCATGCGGGGACACCCCCGGCGGTCCTAGGTGCACGTTCAGCGTCCGGAAACTTGATTCGTGCAACACGGCACGCCGCGATGGCTCCGCAGTACATGATCGAGTGCGTATCATCTAGGTCTTTACTAGTCCGCAGGATTGGATCTAGCAAATCATTCAGGGCTCCCATTAACGCTAGATTGCGTCTATTCATAGGCAAGCGTGGTAATCGTGGCCTAGGTATGTTTGTGGAGCGATACTGCGTAATTGCCTCTTCCAAAGTCCTCCTCAGTTGCTCATTGGCTGTACTACTCACACTCTGACTCGCGATATACTCCTCATCGGCACTGGGATCAATCCGCGGCGCCCCCGATGCCAAGTCGGGTGCTGGCATCGGATCCGGCGACGTGGCGGGCGGATCCCGCGCCGAGGTGGAGGCCGCGCGAGCAGAGAGAGCCTCCAGGCGAAGCCGATCAAGTGTCGCGTCATCCAACCGCTTTAGCCGTTGAATGACGCGCACCTGATCCGATATTATTATTATTATTCTATTACTGTATCGTGTAGAATATGTCATAATAAGCATTTTTTGTTATTTGATATTTTTCTCTAAAATTAGCCGCTAAGGAAATAGGGACACTAATAGATGAATATTTTTAAAGCGTTTGGGAATATAATCACGGAAGACTGTTGTGTCACAGAGCCAAGATAGGTGCGACGACGAGGGAAGCGAGGAGGAGTGTGTTAGGTGAACCGTGGCCTAACAGCGCGCGAAGCCGAGCGAGCGTAGCGAGCGTGCCGCGGCAGCGGCCGGCGAGCGCCAGAACCGACTTAATCTAATGTACAATAAAATGAAAACAACATCCATCGAATTTTTGCCAAGTCCTAAAAACGGTGAATATTGAACGAAATGGCGGCGTTTCATGATATGCCTAGGAATTTCATGATCTGCCTCTAGGCAAATCGTTAAATGGTGAATTATGAACGATATGGCGGATGTCACTCAGCCAAATTGTGAAATGGCGGCATTTCACGATATGCCTAGGAATTTCGTGATCTTCCGGATTTTACGATCGGCCGCCGACATATACAAGCGCCATATCTGTTTAAACTTTGCGTGGAAAGTTGGACTTGATGTGAATCCAAGGGTTTTCTTATATTAAAAGAAGGTATATTCGCTTTTTTTAGCGATAAGACCGTCTTTTGTCTGCCACTCTTAATACTTTTATTATAAGTTTATATCTAGTCTCTGTAGTTTAATGGACAGTTGTCCTGGCATGGCCGCCACGTGTTGTTTGTAAGGAACAGCTATCACCCTTACAAAGAGCAAGGCTAAAACCGAACAACGTTGCCTATATTTATTTAACAAATAAAATGTAATTAACGTCGTCAACTTGTCATTGGCAGAATTCCCATTGCTCATGTGCAAAGGGAGAAAGCCATTTATTAAAAAAAAAAAGTTTATATCTTGTTATTTTTATCTTCTGGTTTTGGTGAACAATGAACTGAATTGCTGAATACGGGTGAATTTTACATATAACTTTATCTCGTCCGCTAACTACTCTTCACAAAAAACTTAATTTATTTTATAAAAGCAAAACATTGTTACAAAACACACAGATATTTTCCATCACCTGCTAACCAGCGCCCTTACCAAAATTACAAAACTTGCCACCAACTGTTGCCAACTTATTTTGTAAGTCGATAAAAAAAATCTCATTTCGGCGGAATCACTTCGAGTTGACCGATCTCACGCGCTCGTAACGTCCGAGACTTGGAGCAGGGTAGGGACGGGAAAAGTAATTATTGATTACGGAAAAAGACCTAACCAATTCACATAGTGAAAATAATCCATGTATCGTTTTTCTAATTAAAGGCCAACTTATTTCCCTAGTCGATATTTTTATTTTTATGTAATTTTATTAGGTAATACGCCTCCATAGCCCAGTTGGTAGTGACCCTGCCTACGAAGCTGGAGGTCCCGGGTTCGAATCCTGGTAAGGGCATTTATTTGTGTGCTAATCTCAAATATTTGTTCCTGAGTTATGGATGTTTTCTATGTATATAAGTATGTATTTATCTATCTAAGTATGTATATCGTCGCCTAGCACCCATAGTACAAGCATTGCTTAGTTTGGGGTTAGGTTGATTTGTGTAAGATTGTCCCCAAATATTTAATACACTAAACAGGCATCATACAAACTCTAATAGCAATAGTAGGCATTAAATTTCTTGTTACTAGTGTCAAGTGTAGACAGCATGTTTTACAAATAAGCGCAGAATTTTAAAGGTACTTACTTTATCTTAGTGCGATCGTTGAGTAATAAAACATGTTTTGAAGTTAAAACTAAAGTAACATTTACATCCACAGAATAAAATAAATACAACACGAACTCAGATAAATGTCAAAACTAAACAAGCTTATTTTGGTAGAATCACTTTAAATTGATGGGAACGATAATCGATTACCTACTTATATAAAAATCAATATACATTTCATAATAAAGAGTTATAATCATACGATTAACATTTAAGAACAAATGATAAATAAAAACTCTTTATTACTAGACTTAATAGTTGAGCTCTTGCCCCTAATTTATAAAATCTGGTCCCATTCGGAGGAAAGCATGAAACTTTGCATACACGTAATTTATATAGACAGGAAACACCCCCCCCCCCCCCCCCCCTTTTAAATCCCGATTTGCAGTTTTTTAAACACTCCCAATAATATTTTTTCATACATTCGACTCCGACTATTAGTAGAATCTTAAAATTTATGTTTATAATAATTTATAAAAATCGACTAAGTAAGGACTTAAAAACTCCTATACATATACCTACATAAAAAAATTCTCATTTTTTTATAATCAATTATTTAAAAAAAAAACTTCATTTATAAGTCCCATCTCTAGAAGAGGGAGGGGAGTAAGGGCCGTTCCCAAAATGTCAGCACTTACTTTTACTTTAATGTTTATTTTTCAGTGCGCCCTGACTTTCTTTCCAGAATTGCGGACGACTGACGAGGTTGTTTCGCTACGAGAATGAACAAACGAATCCTGGGAGTAGGTACAGTCAGCACCAAAAATAGCCAAGCGGGTAGGGTTTTCAAAATAAACTGGACTTTATTGTTAAGCAAATGAGTGTGTAGACCATTTTGAACACCCAACACGCTTAGCTAATTCTGCTGCTGACTGTTCTAGAGGCCGTATTCTACCTGTAAAACACGTTTACATAGACAACATCCAACTCCAATGCATTGACTACGCAATACAGCTGGCGCTTAACCTTTTCCACGCCAAAGACGTATATATCGGCACCACAGGTCCAACGCCAAAGACCGATACATCGGTCACCGACCACAGAGCATAATAGACCTTCATGCACACGCATAAAGTTTTAACTTCATTTTTGACATTTAGATGTCGTGGCGTCTGAATGGTAGGTTTTGCGTTTGACATGGCGTCGAAAAGGTTAAATGTCTGAATCAGAAATATCAGAACTTCCTTGAAAATTATTCCGATGCAACTCCAATACAACAAGATAGATTGTTTAGAAATAAAGGAAAAGTAGAAAAAATCCACTGCCTCAGGCGAGACTCGAACTCGGGACTCTGGGAAACATGCCCATCGCTCTGCCAACTGAGCTACTGAGACTATACCTGATGGCTGCGAATTTCTCCACCATATCCTTTATTTTAATTTTTTCTACTTTTCCTTTATTTCTAAACATTGTGGTATCGTTAGCAGACGTTCTGCTTAATACAAAAATAAAATAGATTGTGTTTTCAATGTATTGTTTATTGACTGAGGAGCCGAGTGTAGCGAGGCGACGAACGTCTCCGTTTTCACTGGTACGACGATTTGGCAGATTGATGTGTGTGTAAATATTGGTTGGTTGGTTGGTCAGTGTCGGTCTAGAGGTCGCATTTTTCATCCGATTTCCATGAAACTTGACATGTACGTTCCTTGATTTATTTGCCAAAAATTGTCGAGCCATTTTTTTGTATTGGGAGGAAAATGAAGGGGGAAAGGGGGGAAGTTTGCTGTCGCGTTATTTATGTTCTCCGAAGTCTACGGTTCACAGAACCACTAGTGTATTTTAAAATTAGAATACCTACGATACTAAGGGAACAAACATTTTTAATGTAATATACATTAGTTATCATACTAATCGAAGTCACATTTGTGTAGGTATTTATCATTTATTTATTACATTGCTTCCATACATGTTCCTTATTTTCTTATTTAGTTTGGCACAAACAAATTTAGAAAAGGAATTATGAAGGGTCATAAGTGGCATTGCAAAACTTGGGGTGGACGCAGATTTATTTAAAATTATGGTGCTTTCCAAAAGTACCTATTAAAACCATTTTCAATTCAACACTTCGCCCGCTTAACTCCTGCTGAAAAAAATGGCTGATATAAGAAGTCACGCGCTTGCTTTTGTTACATCTGCCGCTGACTGTACGGTTGACCAATTTAATTCCTAGACCTATAGAACCTTGTCACAATGACAGTTGCCCATGGATACGCAAAAACAAAACTATGCACTAGTAAACTAGCTATTACGACAAGGTTCTACAGTGGCTTAGGAGTCAACTTGGTCTGCACATTCTATAACACAGTTAAGTACGCATATACTCCATTAGGCCGTGATTGGATAATGGCCGCGCAGTTCCGATAACTACGCTTCCGCTTAGTGGAATTCTAGTTCCAGTTTTACTGAGTGCTTTTCAATTAGGTGGAACTACGGTAGCATTGATATTAACATAGATCAGGGCCCTCCAAACTTTTCTGCCTCAGGGCCATTGTCGGGCTTTCGCTTCTTTTTCGCGCGCCAAATTGCATGAAATTTGTATGAACTTATATAAGCTCTTTCTTTTCAGTCTAAAGACTGACTGTCGCCCTGAAATCTTAGATGAGGATATACTTGGCAGGAATTTGAAGGGAATCTATTACTTCTGAATCTCTCTCTCTTTGCCTAGCCATATCCCATGTCATTTGGGGTCGGCTCTCCTCGTCAGTCTTCGGCATTCTCGTCGGTTCTGGGTCGTCGTATTGTTGACTTGGGCTTTCTTCAGGTAATTATTTATTACTGACATCCAAGTTTGAATCTATTACTTTTGAATGATATAAGTTTTTAAATTTATTTACAAACATTTTACACCTAAATAAATAAAACAGTTCTTATGCCGTTAATCCCCGAGACGACACGTACCCGGGGCATGATATAAGTAATAATATAGGTTGTACGTTGTTTCATAGACTACATTTTCGCAGAATATTGGTTCATAGAAAATGTTTCTCATATTTTCATTTCATAGATTGATCATTTTTCAGATCTCTTACATTGTAGAATCTGGTTTTGTATATTTTTTATTGTTCAGATAATTACTTTTGAGAATTTCAGTTCATGACGTTTTAAATCAAATATTATTAATCCGTATAGTATTTCGTTTGTATAACACTTGTTTCAAAGCCTGCATGTTCATAGTATGTTGTTTCTCATTTTATCAAACTTAATATTTTCCGTTTCATAGAAGACTCAGTAACTCAATACTTATTGTAATATACATTAAATCCTATATGTTTTTGTTCAAAGATATTTGAACTAGCACCTATCATATAATTTTCATGCAGATCATTTTAGAGCCTAATGATAAATAGCCATAATAACCCTATTCTTCCTTTTTCTGGGAGCAATTTCGTTTTTAAAAAATAACCCTAACCTATCTATCTCTGGGAGAAGTTTCGTTTTTAGGATCATCAAAAAAAAAACCCTAACCTACCTATCCCTGGGAGAAGTTTCGTTTTTAGGGTCATCAAAAAAATAACCCTAATCTACCTATCCCTGGGAGCAGTTATGTTTTTAAGGTCATCAAAAAAAATAACCCTAACCTACCTATCTCTGGGAGAAGTTTCGTTTTTAGGGTCATCAAAAAAAATAACCCTAACCTACCTATCTCTGGGAGAAGTTTCGTTTTTAGGGTCATCAAAAAAAAAATAACCCTAACCTACCTATCCCTGGGAGCAGTTACGTTTTTAGGGTCATCAAAAAAAATAACCCTAACCTACCTATCTCTGGGAGTAGTTTCGTTTTTAGGGTCATCAAAAAAAAACCCTAACCTACCTATCTCTGGGAGAAGTTTCGTTTTTAGGGTCATCAAAATAAATAACCCTAACCTACCTATCTCTGGGAGAAGTCTCGTTTTTAGGGTCATCAAAAAAATAACCCTAACCTACCTATCCCTGGGAGCAGTTACGTTTTTAGGGTCATCAAAAAAAAAAACCTTAACCTACGTATCTCTGGGAGAAGTTTCGTTTTTAGGGTCATCAAAAAAATAACCCTAACCTACCTATCCCTGAGAGCAGTTACGTTTTTAGGGTCATCAAAAAAAAATAACCCTAACCTACCTATCTCTGGGAGAAGTTTCGTTTTTGGGGTCATCAAAAAAAATTACCCTAACCTACCTATCCCTGGAAGCAGTTACGTTTTTAGGGTCATCAAAAAGGGTATGCGAAAAGTGTTATCGAAATTATTAATCGAAAATATGACAATAGTTTGTATTCCACCAGATACGACCCCTAAAATAATAATATCGGAAAAGAAAAGAGTGGAACTAAACATTATATAAAACAATAACTATGAAACAATAATCTATGAAATCTGTGTCTACGAAACAAAAATACATGAAATATGATTCTAGTGTTTGATCACTCTGTAAATTAAAAAAGGTTGATAGCAATATACATGGAAATGAATGTCTGTGAAATATGTTTTTACCAATTGAATAGTCTATGAAACAATAATATTGGAACAGAAAGTACATGAACCAAATAATCTATGAAATAATTTCTGGGAAACGAAATTCTATGAAATTTCTGTCTATGAAAGAGGGTGACACCAATAATATACCTGCTTATAAGTAATAAGTTAATATTTATTTCGTTTGAATTATAAAAAGTATAAAATACAAAAACTAAAGATATGGTGGGAATATTTCCCACTATCTGGTAATTTTTCGGTGGCTCCGTTGATTTCAAGTTTTCTCGAAAAATTTAATGTTTTTCTTTAAGATAGGTGAATCAGGTAAAATCGACGCTAACTTGGTTCGCAACCTAGCAAATAAAACTGTCAAGTTAGTTTGAAAACTAACAGAAGTCCTAAAAGGTCTAACGACTCTCTCATATAAAAGTTTTCTGTCTCATTAGTTTTATATTTTTACAGTGAAGCAATAATGCGGGAGACAAAAATTAAAGGTCAAAAGTTAAAGAAAAATTAAGGAATTCTTTTAATCTTACGAAATAACATAAATATAAATAAATAAAAAGTTATATTAGTTTTAGGTAACTCAGTTTCGAAACGACTGCTTTGGACTCATCTTTTAACTAAATTCTAACATGGTTAAAATAATTCCTTCTGACATTAAGTCCACCTATTGTATCTCGATGGTTGAACTTACAATAAAGAAATAATTTGAACTCACATCCAGGCGTGATTATATGTATGTATGTAATTTTATCACTACATAGTATAAAACAAAGTCGCTTCCTGTTGTCTGTCCCTATGTATGCTTAGATCTTTAAAACTACGCAACAGATTTTGATGCGGTTTTTTTTAATAGATAGAGGGATTCAAGAGGAAGGTTTATATGTATAATTGCACCCGTGCAAAGCCGGGGCGGGTCGCTAGTTAGCTATATAATAACAGGAATAAAAAAATACATAAAACAGACCTAAGTTTAATTCAAATATCGAACTTTATAGCGCGTATATTGACCACTGAATCCTAATAACTTGTGCAACAGAAACATCCAAACGAAGGCCACTTAATCATCGGTTCCACTCACTCAGAAGGGAGTGTCCTAATCTTATCGTTACGTATCTCAGCGTTACTTCCAGTGTTGCGATTGACTGGACGAGAGACAGCGTCTCAAATCATATGGTTTAACTGCGATAAAAAATACTCGGAGCGATAACCCACGACCCTACCCTGCTGGTAGCCCACCATGGGCCGTATTCTAACTTTAAAACACGCACAGACACGATCCAACTTCAATGCAAATCCAATACAATAAAAACACAATACAGCTTACGACTACACGTCTGAATCAAAAATGACGGAATTTATTTGAAAATTACTGCGTTGCAACTACAATACTACTTCAATATTGGTTGATTATTGGTTGAGTGTTGGAGTTATGTTTAAGACAGATTGTGTTGTTAATGTATTGTTTATACATTTTAAAATTAGAATATGGCACCATTTATTTGTTTTAACCAGGGGGTAATATTACGCACACATGCACACTGAAGCTGGGTAGTAAATTGGACATTCATCATGATTTAATGAAAATGACATTTAGATTGGGCGGATTGAGACGGATTGGTGCAAATGGAGTGGTAATTTTACTATCTATTGATTTTTTTAAATATAACAATTACATTTATGATACAAGAATTGGGAGTTTTCTATATAAAAGTGGTAACTTTAACTATATAGAACTCTCCTGAGACTCTTTAACATTTTTTAAACATAAGTGAAAAGGAGTAATAATCGACCTAAATTACGTGAGTGACCCGTTATAAATAATAATTTAACACGGGGTACATAATCCTTGCTGTCATGCGTCCCTTAGCGGGTAGACGTTGACCCTCCGTCTAGAGTATAGTACACTCGAGAGCAAAATTTTCGGGTCACTAGCGTTTTCTTGAACATCTTAAAAAATATTCATTTTAAAGATATTAAAGTTTATGTTACTGACCCGAAATTTTTTCTCTGGAAACGTATGTCTATGGTTTTAACCAATGGCGTTCGTTAGTGGCATTTTTTTTTTCATGACCGTCGCAAGCTGACACGGCATTATTTTGTCTTAGGCTAACCCCACACTAGCGCGTCTTCTGAGCGTCGACGTCGCCCCGGCGTCGGCGTCGACGCGACGTCAGCGCGTCGTCGACGCGACGTTAACGCGACGGCAACGCGACGTAGACGCGACGTTAACGCGACGTTTCCCCCCCCTCTCCACCCCCTCTCACCCCCTCTCAGCGGGGGGAGCGGGGGTGAGAGGGTGGGGGGAGGGGGAGTGACGTCGCGTCGGCGCCGCGTCGACGTCGCGTTAACGTCGCGTCGACGACGCGCTGACGTCGACGCTCAGAAGACGCTAGTGTGGGGTTAGCCTTATTCCCCAATACGGGTTGCTGGATTAATGTTACACTGGGCTACTTTATCTCTCGCGTGTTCGGTATGCGTCAGGAATAACACAGCTCGATGGGAAGGCATTACGTTCCGTGAGGTATTCCGAGATATTCTGTCAGGGTTTATTTTAAGATTGGTACGGGAATGTTTTTGGTATAAATCTTAGGTATTACGTAAGTCGACCATAATATAAGAAAGAAACATTTAATTCTAAAAATGTACACATTACAGAAAAAAGGAAAGATTATAAGATATAAAGTAAAACATGAAACAGAACATTAACACACATTTCTATCTCAGCTTTGTGAAGTGACAAGTGATGTGTATTTTAGAAGGTGTAAAAATGAGATGGGGCTGTATTCTAACTTTAAAACACGCACAGACACGATCCAACTTCAATGCAATAACAACACAACACAGCTAACGCCTACACAATCAAAAATGACGGAATTTGCTTGAAAATTACTGCGATGCAACTACAACACGACTTCAATATTGGTTGATTATTGGTAGAGTGTTGGAGTTCTGTTTAAGACAGATTGTGTTGTTAATGTATTGTTTATACATTTTAAAATTAGAATACGGCACCTTGTATAATGTTAATTACTACTGAAGTGAAGTTATTATGTGTCAAATGTTAAATGCTTTTTTGCCTAGAAAAGCAGGTGTCAGCCAGCCATCTTTATTTATTTATTTATTGGCATTGACTTTGGGTCGTATTTTTACTTTAAATCACTTTTAGAAACGATTCAACTTCAATACAACTCCAAAACAGCTCAGAATCAAAAATATCAGTATTTTCTTGAAAATTATTCTAATGCAACTCTTATACAACTTCAATATTGGTTGATTATTTGTTGTGTGATGGAGTTATGTTTGATAGACTGTGTTTTTAATGTATTATTTAAGTATTTTAAAATTAGAATACGGCACCTTAGTTATAATAACCACGTGGATATCCGGATTGTATGATAACCTAAATAACTGAGAGTATATCAACTACCCCTATCTTGCCCAATTTAAATTCAACGACAAAACTTTATCCGCCTTCAAAATCGCCAAAAAAGTGGTTAAACTGATGTGTATGATCACTATGGACTTCATCATCATCAATATCATCATCATATCAGCCATAAGACGTCCACTGCTGAACGTCCTACGCTGTGCTTGCTAGTCCGTGGTCTCCACTCGAGCACTTTTCGACCCCATCGGCCATCTATTCTGCTCTGCGTGCAATGTGGATGTGTGTGAGTGCTATGGAATTAGTGATCTAAAAAAAGAACACACACAACGTTACCGTACAATTTTTTTGAGAAATTCGTGTTTTTCCGAAAAAAGCGGGCCAAGTTGGGCCATTTGCACGTTCTTTGCCAATTGTAGAAATAAAACTCGCAAGCCCAAACAAAGCCACATTCAACAGCTATTTGTCTGCACAATTTATGAGGTACCATTTAACGTAAATGGAATTTTAAATGTAAGTACCTACTGAATTATTCATATAAAGATTAATTATTATGCAATTTATTATAATTAAGTTAATAAAGTGGCTACCAAAGATTCTCAATGAATTATTAATGATGACATAATATAATTGTTTCAGTTTTATTGTTTCACCTGTGCAATACCTATGAAACCGATTTAACCGGTGCATCAGCTGCGGTCCCGACACTACGTGCACTTCAGCTCGTTTGTGGTGCGCGTGCCGCGGCCGCTGCAGGACACCATCGTGAGTGCTGACTTTTGGCCGAAGGGTGTCGTGTTTCGGCGGTTCCGGGACACTCTGCCGAATCCTACACCAGATCTGACAACGCAACGGAGCCACGCAGTTACGTCGCCTAAATCCAACTAGTTTTAAGTTTTATAAGTATTTCTGTAATGACAATTGTTTGGAGTGCACAGTGCCTTGGTTGTATAACTGTAATGCTGTGTAATTTATTTGAATAATAAAATAAAATAAATAAATAAAACTAATTTTGAACAGTATTTTACAATATCGTTAACATAAAGTCTGCAGTCCATGATATTTCCATTTAAACATATACAGTCCGTGAGCTTTAAGAAGAATCTTCGGGAATCGGCGATGACAACCGAAGGTAATATTGCTGTTCTGCTTTTTCATGTGTCACTGTTGATTGATACCCGACGCCTCTTTCTAAAACCCGAAGGTTCTTTTGAGAGCTCATGGACTGTACCGGGTGTAAAAAAAATACTGGTGATCCGTTTAAGGGCATATTAGGTATCGTATTCATCATCATCATCATCATCTCAGCCATAAGACGTCCACTGCTGAACATAGGCCTCCCCTTTGGACCTCCATAAGTATCGGTCGGAAGCGACTTGCATCCAGCGTCTTCCGGCGACCTTTATAAGGTCGTCTGTCCATCTTGTGGCTGGACGTCCTACGCTAGGTATATTAGGTATCGTGTTACGACAAAGAAAAAATAAGGAGAAAAAAAGTTTTGACGTGTAAAAATTATTTTTTTGTATGGAGGGAGGGCCTGACCGGTTTTTTTTTGTATTCAAAAATTTTTTCTTCTACTTTTTCTTAGTCGCAATATGATATCTAATATACCCTCAAATGAATCACCAGTATTTTTGTTACATTCGCTATGTGCGAAGTGCATGGTGGGGGTAAAGAGATCGATCGCAGTGCTCAATGTGACAAGAAATGAAACTGCAAAAGCCCCTGTCTGCTGCCAAAATAGTGAATCAGCCAGTGACATTTTATATAAGCAAGACGTAAAACCTATTTATAAAAAAGAAAAAAAAAGAGATTGAGCACCTGTCCTGGCGCCACAATCATGCACACAGCGAATATATCTTTTACATACTTACTGGAAGCGCTAGTAGCCTTGCGGTAATACGTCCGACTTTCAATCCGTACCACTGAGTTTTTCGGAACTTATGTACGGAATATTATTTGATATTTCACCAGTCGCTTTTAGAAGAAGGAAAACATCGTAAGCAAATCGGATCTAATCCCAAAAAGGCCTAGTTTCCGTCTGGGTTGGAAGATCAGATGGTAGTAGCTTCCGTTAAAACTAGTGTTTACGTCAATTCATTGGATTAAGTTTTCAAGCGGAACCCCAAGCCAGGACAAACGCTAAAAGGAGGATACTTCACTACCATACCAATCTACTCACTGTTACCTACATTTTACCTTTTACATTAAACTCAATCTTTAAACATTAAAGTCTATTTTACGAAAGCATAATTGATCATTCTAAGTCACACCTTTCAAGAATCACTAATATCACTATGTGTGTAAAAAGGTCATGTTTTGCTCCAATATGTTTGTCGCTTAAGCCCTTTTTCATAAGGATAGCATTTCTATTGGACGTTAATGGTGAAAGTTATTGGTTTACCGGAATTTAGTATAATAATTTTCAAGCTTCTGAAAATGTCGTTAGCGGTAGTTTCATAATATGGCTTACTGTTATAGACAGCACAGATTAAATATTCCATCTACACAGATAGGCAACTTGCTTGTAGAGGAGAAGTTACAAAAGCCAGCGACGCACATGTGATCTCTCGAGATGCAGGCGTCCATAGAACACGGTAGCTGCTTACCATCAGGAAGGCCGTGTGCTTGTTTCCCACCTTTATGGTTTAAAAAAGTAACTAAAATAACACCACGAAATAGCTATAAAAGGTGCAAATATAGAGACGAATCACCAAACTCATTCTCATATAGTATAGAAGCAAATTCAACAAAAGTCGTCTCCTTCACGATTTTCGTAGACATCTCTTCTAAATACCTAAAACTGGTATGGATGTGTTCCTCGTAGTCTCCTGAATACGAATTCACTGGTTTTAGTTTATGGAGGGGGGGACGGGTCGGTAAAAAGGGGGGGGAAGATGGCGGCTGACTGCCATCTAAATTTGTTTACATCTCGAGTCCTATGAGACCGATCGGTTTGTATGAGATGTCATTTGAAAGACTATTAAATGTACTACAATTGTTCATAAATAACTGTAGTCATCACTTTAGTCCTTTACAAAATATTTCAAAAAATATGATTTTTTTACCGTGCATGTTTGCGTAAGTACTGATAAAACATGCTTATAACTCAATATATTATAACTTTACCGCAATCAATGTTATTATAAAATATACAGGAAAATTTATGAGCTTTCGAAAAATATAAGCTTTATTAGTAAGTAATATTATATAACCAAGTATTGATGAATTTTGTTCAGCATGGGTCACTGCGCTTCCTCATAGAATGGCAGCCGACCGCCATCGTATTTTCATTATTTCTCGGAATCTATTTTACGGATCAAATCGTAATTGGTATTATTTGAAAGAATTTAAAATTTACTTTAATCGGTTCTTTGAAGTCTAAGTTGCAAAATTAACAGTTTATTATTATTTTTAGAAAATGTAACATTTTTTACCTAATAGACTGGAAGAAACAGGCTTGTTTGGAGAAAGCTGATCGTTATTCCTTCTAAATACCTAAAACTGGTATGGATGTATTTCTCATTATTTATAGGACATGAATTGATCAGCTGTATTTTATAAAGGGGGGGACGAGTCGAAAAAAAGGAGGGGGGAAAGATGGTGTCCGCCCGCCATCGAAATGTCATTGAAATTTGTTCACATCTCGAGTCCTATGGGACCGATAGATTAGTGTAAGATGTCATTTTAAATATCATTAAACGTACTATAATTGTTTTTAAATAATTGTAGTCAACACTTTATTCGTTTACAAAATATTCGATAAAATATTACTTTTTACCGTGCATATTTGCGTTACTACTGAAAAAACATGCTTATAACTCAATAAATTACAACTTTACTGCAATTAATGTTGTAATAAAATATACGGCAAATTTTATGAGCTTTTGAAAAATATAAGTTTTATTTATATATAATATTGTATAACCAAGTAAATGATGAATTTTGTTCAGCATGGGTCACTGCGCATCATCATATGAATGGCGGCCGCCCGTTGTCGTATTTTCATTATTGCTCGGAATCTATTTTACAGATCACATCGTGATAGGTATCATTTGAAAGCATTTTAAATTTACTATAATCGGTTTATTGAACTCTGAGATAAATAATTATCCGTTTGTTGTTATTTTTAGAAAACGTAATATTTTTATCTAAAAGGCTGGAGGAAACAGATTTGTTTGGAGAAAAGTCGTTGACATTTCTTCCAAATACATAAAACTGATATGGTTTTGTTCCTCATTGTCTCCAAAATATGAATTGACCAGGTTTTTTTTGTAGAGGGGGAGCGAGTCGAAAACAAGGAGGAGGGGGATAGATAGCGTCTGACCGTCATCAAAATGTCATCGAAATTCGTTCACATCTCGGGTCCTATGGGACCGATCGGTTCGTGTGAGATGTCATTTGAAAGGTTATTAAACGTTCTACAATCGCTTTTAATTAATTATAGTCATCACTTTAGTCGTTTACTAAATATTTGATAAAAAATGTTTTTTAACCGTGCATGTTTGCATAAGTACTGATAAATCATGCTTATAACTCAATAAATTATGACTTTATCCTATTGAATTTTATTATAAAACAATAAAATTTTTATGACTTTTCTATAAACGTAAGTTTTTTTATATTAAATGTTATCTAACCAATTAATGATAAATCTTGTTGGCATGGGTCACTGCGCGTCGTCATATGAACGGCGGCTGACCGCCGTAGTATTTTCATTGAACTTTGATTTAACAGTCAATAGTCAATTCATATCCTGGAGAGAATGAGGTACACACCCATATCAGTTTTAGATATTCTGAAGAGCTGTCGACGACTTTTCTCCAAACAAGCTCGTTTCCACCAATCTATTAGGTAAAAATGTTACGTTTTCTAAAAATAAAATATAAACGGATGATTTTACATCTCAGACTATAAAGAACCGATTATAGTACATTTGAAATGCTTTCAAATGATACCTATCACGATGTGATCCGTAAAACAGATTCCGAGCAATAATGTAAATTCGACAACGGTCGGCCGCCATTCATATGATGATGCCCAGTGACCCATGCTAACCAGAATTCATCATTACTTGTTTATATCGTATTATATATAAATAAAGCTTATATTTTTCGAATATGACCCGTGTATTTTATCATAAGTCATAACATTATTTGCGGTAAAGTTAAACATTTTTGAGTTATAGGCATGTATATCAGTACTTAGGCCAACATGCACGGTAAAAAAAAACAAATATTTTCAAATATTTCGTAAACGACTAAATTTATGACTACGGTTATTTATAAACAATTATAGTACATTAAATAATCTTTCAAATGACAACTCACACGAATCTTTCGGTCTCATAGGACTCTAGACGTGAACAAATTTCGTTGACATTTCGATGGCGGGCGGACACCGTCTTTCCCCCCACCTTTTTTTCGACTCGTCCCCCCCCTCTATAAAATAAAATTGGTCAATTCATGTCCTGGAAACAATGAGGAATACATCCAAACCAGTTTTAGGTATTTGCAAGAAATATCGATGACTTTTTTCCAGACAAGCCTGTTTCTTCCAGTCTGTTAGGTAAAAATGTAACATTTTCTAAAAATAATAGTGAACTGTTAATTTTGCAACTAAAATGTCAAAGAACCGATTAAAGTACATTTAAAATGCTTTCAAATGAAACCAATTACGATTTGATCAGAAAAATAGATTCCGAGAAATAATGAAAATACGATGGCGGTCGGCTGCCATTCTATAAGGAAGCGCAGTGACCCATGCTGAACAAAATTCATCAATACTCGGTTATATAATATTACTTACTAATAAAGCTTATATTTTTCGAAAGCTCATAAAATTTCCTGTACATTTTGTACTAAAATTAATTGCGGTAAAGGTATAATATATTGAGTTATAAGCATGTTTTATCAGTACTTACGCAAACATGCACGGTAAAAAAATCATATTTTTTCAAATATTTTGTAAAAGACTAAAGTGATGACTACAGTTATTTATAAATAATTGTAGTACATTTAATAAGCTTTCAAATGACATCTCATACGAACTGATCGGTCTCATAGGACTCGAGATGTAAACAAATATCGATGACAGTCAGCCGCCATCTTTCCCCCCCCTTTTTACCGACCCGTCCCCCCCTCCATAAACTAAAACCAGCCAATTCGTATTCAGGAGACTACGAGGAACACATCCATACCAGTTTTAGGTATTTAGAAGAGATGTCGACGACGTATCTCCAAACAGGCAAATTCCGCCGTACTAATAGCGTTTGTATCGGCTTTTGCCGCGGTTCAGTTTGAGCCTAGGGTCTGCGTGGCAATCTAATCCTATAAATTAGCGTGGACATTAATTTGAATTCAAAGTCGCAAAGTAATTGAATATAAATAAGGCAGGAGTTATGCAGTAGCGGGACACTGTTCTAATATGAGTGTGACACTAAAAAAAAGCGTTAATAGTAGTTTATGTAACTGTTACGTAATAGGGGTACTTAAAACACGAGTGTGGTTTTATGAAACGAACGAAGTGAGTTTCATAATAAGATCACACGAGTGTTTTAAGGCCTAATTACGTACAGTTGCATACACTGCTTTATCTATACACATATTATAAGCCCGAAATGATGATTGAATGACTGCAATTGCACGGATTGCACGCCATCGCCATGACCAACTCGATTGTGTCGGCGGTCGGGCGGCGCATGCCCGCACCCGGATTTTCATAATGATATCGAATGTTTGCTTATTATTTGATAATAAATAATAATAAAATAAAATAAAAATCGTTTAATTCAGACCACAGGTGTCCATATGTGATGTACAAATTTACAAAAAATACAAAAATGGGTTAGTAAACGGACTTAAAAATTAACTTAAATTACTATGTTAGCTCCTAAACTTAAATGTTGGGAGGTCCAGTGTTTAATTAGGACACTGTCCCATCTCCCAGCAACAACGGCCAGGAGACTGTGGCGGCTGCCGCGTACTCTGTGAAGCGTCGCGGCGCAGCGCTTGCGCAGCGTCGCGTGAAAGCCGTCTACATGCGCGTCCGCGAACATGCCTGACGCGCTGCAGTACCGCGGCAGCCGCAACAGCACCCTGAACGCGTCGTTATATTGTACACGCATGGCATTGATCGCTCGCTGCGTGTACCTCGTCCAAAGGCTGCAGGCGTATAATAATAACATCGTTACAGATAACACATTTGTTCTAACTGCTAATTTTTACTTTAAGAAGACGTTCGAAATTTGAACGTAATTAAGGTATCGGTTACCGATACTAAAATGTAAACATTAAGATGCAGCCACAGATACTCATATCTAAATATAGGGCGTTTGCTCATCGATCCTGACCATAAAATAGACATATTAGGGTATGGATGTAGATAAACAATATAACGTACTTGGTTTTTCGTTTTCGTGACGTCAGCATGTCGTCGAGGGACCGACCCATAAGATTTTTTCTTTACCAAAAAGAGCCCAATAAGGCTAAAGAAGTTTTCACTTCAAAAATAAGAGTGGCGTGTCTTCTATACTTACTTGTAATCTAGGTTGAATCATGAAAGTCTCTTAGATATTCTCGTAGTTAATAAATATTCTCTTACTTATTACAACGGGGTCCAAAAGTTGTTAAACAAATTAATGACCCTAGCGAGGCCCTTTCGAGTACCTTTTGAAACTTTAAACTAATGGAGTTGGATATTTTTTGGGTGAAAGTTACTGAATACGGGATTTTCAACTTTTGTTAATTAATTCATTTAAATTGGGTTAACCCAGCAACTGATAATAAATATGGACGGCGAGCTTCAAACAAACCGTCAGCCTGAAACTGGGAAACAACTCGATATACGCATGCTCACTACACTACCAATCAAAAGGCGTCAAAATATTAGTCTGTTTTCAATTACAACAATTACTTAAAATACGATTGGTCTGTGTCAAAATAATTTGCTGTTATTCGTCGTAGCACTGACACTTGAAAATGACAAGACAGCGGTGTCATTGGAAACGCATTATCAGTGAACGATTTCATAAAATAAAGAACAATCTTCGAATGTATCTTTTTTGTTGATAGGTTTGAATTTTATTTTTAAGGAAATAAGCTGATACTAACGTTATCGTGTTTTACTGTAGCGTTAAATGATGTTATCACAGAGTGCGTCTCTATCATACCTTAATAACTGAAAAGCGTGCACACGCAGTGAGTATTATTATGGAACGAGCGGAGCGTCGGAAGTGAGTTCTTACAAACAGCTTCTGGCTCCTGGGACGTCTCTGCATTTGGATGACTTTCTGATTTTGAGATATCGATCGACGATTGAAAGACTGAATTTGAGTAACGTTTTCTTGATCTTTATGAAATTTGTTGGGGTTATAGTAGGGATACATATATGTAGTTTGAGAGTTCGTATATGAGCTATATTTTTTTTTCATACAAAGTAAAAACTATTTTTCTTGTACACCAATCAATCCAATCAATCCAACCAATCAACACCATCCAATAAAGCAACAGATGATTTTGATGATTTTGTACATTGCTTGCTCAAACAAGTTGGAACTGTGAATTATTTTACGAATCCAGTTATTTTTAAAAGTTCTGATTCAGTTTTATAAGCAAAATCGATTCTTGCCGGTTGGATTGAATAGCGATAGCGGTACTATTTTTATACAAATGAGCCGGTATATAATTTCGGTATTCCGGCTACTAATTGATATTTTAGGATATTTTTTGGTTAATCATAATTTATTACGTTTACCTAAATTACATTACAGAATATCACGTCAACAATGCAAATGTCGGCTATTTTGATTTTAAATAATACCGACAACGATCCCTGCTCCGAAGCAATTGTATTGTATATTACATAATCATAAGACATTTCAATGGTTGTTCAAAAGTGGGCATAGCACCATCCCCATATAAAATTATTCGGTAAAAGAAATTTATAATAATGTGGTTTCGGCTTTACTTACGTATGATAAGTGATGTCGTCTTTTTTATTATTTTTACCAGATCAACTCTGGCACCATTTTACGGCGCAAGAAGGCATTTTTAATTATTTATTAGTTTTTTTTCATAAACGTCACTACTACCGTGTCATAGGACCGCCATTTGTTAACTAACGGGCCTCGTGGCAGAGTTTGCAAGCACCGCCCCTCGCGGCAGACTTTTTGTGGGGTCATTTTGCAGCTCGAGTTCATAGTCTAGGTATATTACCAGTCGCTGGGTTAACCCTAAATCAGTAGTCCTATTTCTGTCACATAACCATACATCGTTAACTGCGAGCGAAATCCATTGAAATAACGGTTGACAACCAGTAACAATCCTAGTACTTCAATGAATTTTGCTCGCACTTTGCGATGTATGCACATAACTAACTACGTGAGGTTTTGGAGATCTCTATTTGCGGACCCAAAATATAGATTCCAATTTGTTTTGCCGATATTTTACTAAATGTGTAATGTATGTGTGTAGTTTTAAGCATTTACTATCAATACTTAATTATTGATACACTCATGATCCAATATGATAAACGACACACAAAAAATGGATTAGAGAATATTTATGTAAAAAAAACTTGTTTATTCTGAAATGTAAATAAAACATAAAGATCGTTTACGATTGCTAAATAGTATATTACAGCAGAGGCTGGGAAAACAGGGATTTGGCGGCCAAGTAGGTATATACGGCCGAGCGTAGCGAGGCCGGATAGGGATACGAGGCCGGGAATCCGTTTTCACGACAAGGCATGTATAGTGCTTTTCTCAAAATAATGCGTGGAAATAAGACCTAAAACCTAATACTTAAAGCCTAAAAGTCTATCGCACTCCGTATCTCTCGGTATAATGCGGGGACCGTGTCGCGGCCGGCGCCGACCCGACAGTTAGCCCTCCAAACGAAGGAAAACTTAGGGGAAATAATTCGTGTATAGCTGAATTTTGGTATAGTTGTAGACAAAGGTGTCTTACACAACATACCAAAAGTACTCATGGATAGGGGTGCCGCTAACGGGGAGAGGGGGGTGTAAAGGTCCCCTTTTTTGGCTTTTCGTAAATAACTCAGTAGCGGTGGCTCATACGAAAAAATGTTCTTCTACTTAATGTATCCACAAATAATTTTCTACAAAAAAGGTTCTTTACACTTTTTTGCTGAGATCAATGTATAATGAGATTTCGAGGAAATACGATAATCACTTTTTGAAACTTTCGGAGCTATTCTTTACGAAACTATTAGTTTTGTCTAAAAGTTGTTTAAGAAAACCCATATTTATATTAAAAGACCTATCCAACGACACCCCAAACACTAGGGGTGGAGTAAAAAAAAGAATTTACCTCCCACTTCATGTGTTCGGGAGGTACCCCAAAAAATAATATCTTTCAGGTTTTGTTTTAAAACTTTGTCTGCGTGTTCAAAACACATACTCATACGAAGTTTAACTATTCAAGTACTAACCATCACTGAGCAGGTTGAAGAGGGTATTTTTTTACTTTTTATTTTTTATGTCATGACGGTGGCAAACAAGCATACAACCCGTCTGATGGTAAGCAGTTTCCATAGCCTATGGACGCCTGCAATCAACTTCCTAACCTTATAGTTTCGCTGTCCGTTTGTGCCAGTCTGTCCGTTCACGGCTTTGCGCAGTGATGGTTAGTACTAGAATAGTTAAACTTCGTATGAGTATGTGTTTTGAACACGCAGACAAAGTTTTAAAACAAAATCTGAAAAAATATAATTTTTTAGGGTAACTCCCGAACACATGAAGTGGGGGGTAAATTATGTTTTTTAATTCACCCCTAATGTGTGGGGTGTCGTTGGATAGGTCTTTTAATATAAATATGGGTTTTCTAAAACAATTTTTAGACAAAACTAATAGTTTCGTAAATAAAAGCTCCGAAAGTTTTTATAAGTGATTATTGTATTTCCTCGAAATCTCATTATACATTGATCTCAGCAAAAAAGTGTAAAGAACCTTTTTTGTGCAAAATCATTTGTGGATTAATTAAGTAGAAGAACATTTTTTCGTATGAGCCACCGCTACTGAGTTATTTACGAAAAGCCAAAAAAGGGGACCTTTACACCCCCCTCTCCCCGTTAGCGGCACCCCTATCCATGAGTACTTTTAGTATGTTGTGTAAGACACCTTTATCTACAACTTCACCAAAATTCAGCTATACACGAATTATTTCTCCTATCGAGCAGTTAGTGGGCTTCCTTCGGTGAGCTAAGTGACCGGCCGCGCCCGGCCTGCTGGCGCGGTCGAGCGCGTGGCGGGCGCCGGCTACTTTGCAGGCCAAGGCCTGCAATGTAGTATGAAAATCCTTTTCATAGCAAGTGTAGTGGCGCCCGAAACGTGATACTTTTGAGTCTATTTTCACGAACGTAAAGACAACATTTCCGCACATGTTTGAGAAAAATTAGTTTACTTCTTGTTGCTGATATATAATTGCTGATAATAAATTAAAATTCCTACGTAGCTTCATCATCTTCAGCTGCTTTGATATAATTAAATACTAGTCTATGGTCTAAGAGCTGGCCACGTCAGATATGACACAATAATGAGAGTGTTGTAACCAGTCCAGTTAGATTGCATTACCATCCTTATGGCTAGATCCGGGCATCTGGCAGCTTTTAATGGGTGGAGATCAGAGTGACAGACCAACAAAGTTTTTAAGTTGGAAAAAAGTAATACCGAAATAGGTTAAAACTGCTGAAGTTGTGTCTTTTATAGAGAACAGGGCCTATATTTTAACATAGGGATAAAAAACATTGTGCATTATTGCGGAAACAAAAACAGTAGGCCAGTCATCAAAAATTAAATTATACATCATTTGGCACTACTTCCCCCAACCGAAACTTTTGGATATTATATAATCTAATTAATTACATAATTTTTCATAATATTGGATCAAACCCAGAATTCTAGAATTTGTTTTCTTCAAGTTATTTGCATTCTTTGACCTCCACCACTTTACAGCTGCCAGATGTCCGGATCTAGAAATAAGCATAGTATAGCAAACTAACGAGAGGGGTTTCGTCGCTCTCATTATTGTGTCATATCTGACGTGGCCAGCTCTCCGTCTACTAGTAGGTAGTAACATGTATGCTTTAAGTCAATTAATGAGCAGGAATCTGTTAATACCGTCTACAGTAAGACGGTCGACTGCTGTATGATACAATTATGTACAGTCGCCAATCAAATATATTGGAGCAACTAAGGTGTTCACAAATATCTGAACAACGCCTCTATTGTCAAGGCGAAAAAGTGCATATTCAGATATTTTTGAGTACCCTGGCCGCTCCGATATATTTGATGGCGACGGTACGTCTCAAGAAAGTGCCGGTGGACTGGCAGTAAAGCGTACGACTTTCATTACACCCATTTTTTGGAATTAGGTTACCATGCAGACCCCAGTCATATCCCCTGGCTTCCCCGGTCCAGGTGGCATGCGTAAATGCATTTCCCCAACGTTAAAAAAAAAAAAAAAAAAGAAAAAAAAAAAAAAAAAAAAAAAAAGACCCCAGGTTCTACTGACCCCGCGGAAAAACATTAAGATGAGGATTTTTTTACAACATCAGCAAAATCTGGTCAGTTTTACAAGTTACACTTATGATTGTAGTAAAAGTTTTATTCAGCGCGATCGGAACAAGAAGCAAAAGTGCCAATAACAAGTCTGCGATTTCGAAACTTTTAATAGTCAAGCTTTTCCCTCCATCGCCTTAAGCACTTCGCGAACAAGTTTTCTGCCTCACTGTCACCAGAGACTATAGAGATATAGACGACCACAGCCTAAGAACTTTTTGAAGCTCAAGTCGATTGCGCGCTCTGTCCGAAAGCCGCCTAAAGATACAGAAATTATAAGAAGAAATGTCATCTGCACTTGTACCTACTCCACCTAGTAACAAATAGCTTACTAGTAGTACACTAGTAGCTACTAGGTGGAGTAGCAGTGCAGGTGCCATTTCTTCTTACTATTTCGGTGTCTTTAGGGGGCTTTCTGACAGAGGGCGCAATCGACTTGAGCTTCAAAAAGTTCTTAGGCTGTGGTCGTCTATATCTCTATAGTCTCTGTTGCTACTATATTAGATATATCTCTACAGTAATAAAAGCTTTTTTTTCATGTACAGTCGACGTCAAAGATATGTTTACACTTTTGGACCTTACTCCATTGTAATAAGGTGCAAAAGTGTAAACATATCTTCGACGTCGACTCTACTATCGGGTTCAGAATTGCATGGCCAATTTATCAATGAATTCATTGCTAAATTGGCAAGTAATGCAATTCTGAACCCGATGGTACATTTAAAATTTTGCTAAAAACGGGACTTAATCGCGTATATAGTAGGTTTTTTTTAAGTTATCCGAATTGTAGGACGAAATATTCAGTAAGATTTGGACATCTTAAAGAATTTATTTTTGTATCAAGCAGAACGTCTGCTAACGATACCACAATCTTTAGAAATAAAAGAAAAGAAAGTGGGCAGATGTCGCTAGGCGTCACCCTAAGGCGCGAATATAAAATAAAGGATGTGGTGGAGAAATTCGCAGCCATCAGGTCAGGTCAGGTCAGGTCTCAGTAGCTCAGTTGGCAGAGCGATGGGCATGTTTCCCAGAGTCGCGAGTTCGAGTCTCGCCTGAGGCAGTGGATTTTTCTACTTTTCCTTTATTTCTAAACATCTTAAAGAATTACTACCATACTTAGGTACTTTTATTATTTTCCTTACGTTTCGAGCGGTCCGTAACGATCGTGGCCACAGGCAGAGAAACACACATGCAGCACACTCGAAACGACAGGAAAATAATTAAATTACTTAGGTACGTCTACGCGAATAAGTCCCGTTTTTAACAAAATAATTAATAAAAATTTGTGATTCTCAATCAGTAATGTAATATATTATTATACAACTATTATCAACGCCCATAAAATTGTTCCATCATGTACTAAAAAAGTGCGTTTTAGCGTGGTTTTAGCACATATTACTGCAATATGCCGCGCGGTGACGAAGAAGCTTATACCTACATTTTGTTTAACACGTTCGACGCCTACAGCATCACGTTTCGAGCGCGCGTTCCTTAGCCAGATTAATAGTAGATTGTATTACAAAGGAGCAAACAGACTTATTTCGGTCGAGGGTAGCGTCTTGATTCCTGAGCGTAGTGAGGGATTCAAGTGACTCGAGATCGAAATAATTTTGCTTCCGCGTAGTACACTCTACTTTTCACTGCGTCTATGAGAAAAACGAAAACAAAGGTACCTACTAAACTAGCTATCTGCTAGAAAGATAAGTTATATAATGTTGTCTCATTTTAATCGGTTGCAAGGACAAGGAAAATTAAAAAAAGACGCAGAGGGATCAAAAGATTCAAAAGCCACTTTTGCTCCCTGTAAATGGGCAACAAATCGCAGGGCACACCGCGCGCAGGCGCGCAGTAGCCGACGCGCTGCCGTCGCGGAAGGCCGCTCGTGAGAATGATCATCGTAAATTGATCGAAACATGTCGAGCAAAAATCGACAAAAATTACGTGGGTAACCCGTTATAAATATTTTTAATATGTTAGAGTCTCACGAAAGTTTTATAGTTAAAATCGCAGAGGGATCAAAAATCACTTTTGCTCCGTGTAAATGGGCAACAAATTACTCTTTTTCGAATAGTAGGGGTGAAAAGTATTTAACCATTCAGTTGCTTTGGGTACCTACCAGCCGTCACCCTTATTACCTAGAGAATAGAGTCCATTGGAAAATGTAAAGCATACGAGTGGTTATCGCGGTCATTTTGTCAAGTATTTCGCTAGAGTTACAATATCTCGGCTCCCGTGCAAACATCCGCGCCGTGTGACTCACGTAAACATTTTTCCAATATTCCGACTACATATATGTAGATTAGAGGCGAATGCCGTTTACACGGCGTGGTTTACCGGAGATTACAGGACGTTGAGTGCGATCTCGTAAGAATTTAGTTTAATACAAGTACATGTTGTGTAACACGTACACGTACTATATATGATTTTAAGCTAACATGGTCATTAACATTACAAAAACTATTTAAAACGGGATATTTACCATGTGAGTTTTTTGTTGTGAGCTTCCGATATTTCGGCACAGTTGCATGCGCCATTATCACGGAGTAACTGAAGTTGCTGCGTTGCTCCGTGATAATGGCGCATGCAACTGTGCCGAAATATCGGAAGCTCACAACAAAAAACTCACATAGTAAATATCCCGTTTTAAATAGTTTACGTACACGTACTGTCTACAGTCTAATGCTGAGTATAACAAGGTATTATTTAAAAAATAAAAGAGCCATATTTATATCAAATCAAATACAACAATAGCTATTTATGCAACAAGTGCGGAAAGTGGATGATTTCCGACGAGTGGAATTTTATTCACGAGCCAGCAAAGCGAGCCATAAACTCGCTCGCACTAGTGCGGAAAAGTACTACTTTCCGCATGATATGGCTCCGTAGAAAACGCACTTTTTGAGCACATGCATTGTAAAAATAATAAATCATCAATCACTGATTTTAACTGCTTCTTTCAATTGAGGTAAAGTACGACTCATGGGTTAACTAAAGGCAGAGGATTTAGGCCCATTTCAAGAATGCTGAATAACAATTACTGTGAAGATAGTAAATCTTGTATTTTGAACAATCACTAATTCCTTTAATTGTACATTCGACCAAGTGGTTTACCAGTTTTGACAAAAATTTCTGCGAGATCTAACGATCGCTAAGGTTGACATTTCTAACGGAGTTTAAAACATGCACGACCTTGTTTTCTCATGACGTTCAAACGAACCGCAACCGTAGGGTGGTAGACCACATTTTTGGTCGACTGTACCTTAGTTACATTAGTTTGCTTTAGAAACTTGTCTCAAGTTACCCCACTTGTCTCAAGTTACCCCATTTGGCCGTACTCTATCAACTAAGCTACTGAGACTTACCCGTTTGTAATACAATTTTGCAGACGTTCTAAAGAAAAATAACATGTAAATGAGTCACTGTTTGATATGACATTTTTTTCTCTTTTTTTCTATTTCACTTTTTTTCTGTTTTTTTTTATTATTTTAGATAGGTATATATTGTGTTCTAAGTTGTAATTATTTTTTGTAAATAGTTTTAAGTTGACTTTTTATTTTCAAATTGTTTTCTACTAGTTTGTGCTGGCAAAATGAACTGTTGCATAACTGTATGAACTTTTGATTCTGAATAAAAATGTACACTTCATTATATAGCACTAACTAGTAGAAAACAATTCACATGTCAACACTTTGAACATAAAAATTCACCTTAAATCTATTTACAAAAATAAATTACACTACATTATAAGTAATTAAAATGTACACTACATTATAATGTAGTGTACATTTTCAAACAGAAGCAAAGTTCTAACAGTTATGCAACAATTTGTTTAGCCAGCATAAACTTGGTTACCCAGGTACTCAGTTAAAACTTTCCGAAATTGAATCCAGTGTCCAGTCTATGGCCATTAGTGCTGCAAAGCAGATTACCAGGTAGCCAATGGATAGTTTAGGGATCGGTTAATGGACGTCGGCCCACGTTTTAGGCTGGCTTTACATGAAGGGCCATCACAGAGACGCAGCTATAAGACGGAACGAGATCGCAATATCGTTAGCTCTTTCTAACGCATAACTGGCCCATCATGTAGAGGAGCCATTAGTACTTTGTCGTTGTAAACTTGTGTCTCAAGCGGGGAATAGTTATAGAAATGTCGTTTTTGCGTTGGTATTAGAAGAAACAAACTTTTGAAGATTTTTATCGACTATAAAAAAGAGTAACTAAATCTCTTGTAACGAAGTTAGTAATCAAGAAGGCAATTTATTACTAGGATATTGATCTAAGATCAGTTTTTATACAATGGTTTAATTTCTATGTGTAAGGGGGCCTTAGGGGGCCCACCGACTATCAGTCCGCCTGACAATATCGGCCTGTCAGTTAATACAAAAATTTGACAACTCCGAACAACTGACAGGCCAATATAGTCAGGCTGACTGATAGTGGGTGGGCCCCATTACTTTATACAAAGTTGAATCACGTTATTTGCCAGTACCTATTACGTTCGGAAAAGCTACGTACCTACTCGTACGTAGGTCCGTAACAAAGAGCATGGATTTCAACCTGAGACATCCAGATTGAAAGTTAGATATCATACCCCCAGACATTTTGTTTTAACATATAGTTATTGTTTAAATTCAAATCTAATTAATTAAAAACATTATCATCATCTCAGCCACAAGACGTCCACTGCTGAACATAGGCCTCCCCTTTAAGGTTTGCCATCATGCTTGGCAGGCGGCCCAGGCGGGTTGGCGAGCGCAGTTTTTAGGGTTCCGTAGCCAAAATGGCAAAAACGGAACCCTTATAGTTTCGCCATGTCCGTCCGTCCGCCCGTCCGCGGTCTAGCTCAGTGACCGTTAGCACTAGAAAGCTGAAATTTGGTTTGAATATGTGCATTAACCAAGCCGACAAAACGGTGGAATAAAAACGCGAAAAATGTATTTTGTTAGGGTACCTTCCGTACACGTGAAGTGGGGGGCGAATTTTTTTTCGTTCCTTTCAAGTTGAGTGGGGTATCGTTGGATAGGTCTTTTAAAAAGAATAAGGGTCTTTTAAAACAGTTTTTGGATAAAACTTTTGGAAATAATAGCTCCGAAAGTTTAAAACAGGGCGTCCCCCCCCCCCCCATCTAACTTTTGAATCGTGGGTCCAAAAATTTTGAAAAAAATCATGAAACTAAGGCCTAATGAGTGCCTTCAATGAAAACTATATTGAAATAAATCGGTTGAGCCGTTTTTGAGTTATCATTTAAAAACCCATAGTGAAAGGACGTAAGTAAAAATGACGTAAGCGCCGCCAAATTTCCCGTAAGAAACGACCTTTTGAATTAATGGTCTCAGTTTACGAAACCCTACACTGAGCATGGCCTGACATGCTCTTGGCCGGTTTTTTTTTTGTTTATTGTTGTTTATGCTTTCGGAAGATGCTGTTGCCCAGATGGGCATATACCGGGAGATCCCGGTATATTCCCTTAGCAGACTCCTACAGACTGCAACGGGACACGGGACGCTATGGTGGGGGACAATTCTAACGCCGGGCACCCCACGGCTAATTAAAAAACATAGTCTGGGTTATTAATTGCCCAAATATTAATAATCTGCCAGTGCTTAGATTGATTAAATTCTGCCAGGCGTATTTTAATGACAACCTGATCAGGCCGCACCCGCAGGCTGTGTCATATTTGCACTGCAGGCTAATTGCGGAATTATCCGCGAAATGGAACCGCCGGGCTGTGACGCGCGCCATGACCAGATTGGTTTAGTACTGTCAGCAAATACATCATCCTCCTACACTCGTATTTTAAATCAAATCAAAACCTACAAAAATACTACAAAAATAAATAATGAATCATACAAAAATAATAGGTCTATGTTCAGCAGTGGACGTCTTACGGCTGAGATGATGATGAGGACAGATATAATTTATCATCGGGTTAACAATGAATTGCATTAGCAATTTATGAATGAATTCATTGATAAATTGGTCATGCGATTCTGAACCCGATAGTACAAACAACATTGACACAAGTTTTCTATCGAAATCCCCTTGTAGCTAAATTATCATGGAAGGATTTCAAAGAAAACTTGTGTCGTCTTTGTTTCCATTATTTCGGTGTCTTCTTCTCTTTTTTGTCCATCCCTTTTCCCATTATTTGGGGTCGGGTCTCCTCACTCTTCTGCGCCAGGATGACCTGGCCTGGGTTGGCGGCTCTGGCAATTGGGCTTTCTTGAGGTCCCTTTCCATAGTGGACTACCAGGTATATGGCGGGCGGTCTTTATCACATTTAGGTTCCATTATTTTGATGTGAATTGAAAAACCAGTATAAGCGTTTGTTCTGTCTTTTTACAACGGCTCATTTGACGATGCCGCTGAACGACCCCCATGAATTGGCGGATACACTAGTTTTTATGAAGTTTATTGCTGAACCTTCCAAGCAGGGAAACTAGGCCTTACTGGGTTTAGGTCTATTAATTTGCTATAAATATACACGTCAAGGACTACATGTTTAACAGTTTATGCTAAGGGTTGTCCGTAAGTCTCTGGGAATGTTTTTCATAATTAAATTAAATCTCCTAGATAGTTTATTAATATTGTACCTATAATTGTATCTAAGTAACCTTAGTATAATCACTTCTATTCCATGTACACACCCGCAAACTAGAGGGCGCTGACCGCAGGCGTGGAGTGGCTGCGTTCAGTTTTAAAGTACGCCCGTGCCCCACAACACAACTGTCAACACAAAATGGTCTCGCACGAAGTTCACCGCTGGCTTTCGAGTCAGCATTATGCTGAGGCGGGTCCATTTCGTGGTAAACTCTGATTTATGTTTTAAATGATTCTTCTTTTGTATTCTCTAAGTTTACTACAAATAAAATTAATGATTTGATTAGCAAAACTAGCAACCAACCATATGGCAGGCCGTATAAGAAATGTGACAGAAAAGGATCACCGAATAGGTTATTTCGGCTTGTTCTGCAGCCAGTACTGGTAGTTTCCGTACAAAATCCCCCGCTACAGGGTATTTCGAGCTAGCCATGTGAAACTTCGTTAGTAACAGCGCTGTATACATATCCTATCTGAATATGTGCCACACCTTTACTGCTAAACGCTTTCCTATGCTCGATTTCAGCGTTTTCCCGTTTAGAGGAAGAGGCCATGAACAGAGAGCATGGTAGCGAGTTCCTGCCATGGAGAGAAAAATTTAGTTTCTCTTAATAGAATATTATAAATTCGACTTGAATTTGTTGTATTATATGTAACAAATATAGGTACTTTTTTGTTCACATTAATGAATAATTCTACTTCTTTACATCATTATTTCTAGTTCCCATAACTTAGATTATTCTTAATTGGGATTCTAAGACCACATACAGTAGTAGTTTATAGGGACTTGAAAAAACACAATATTATTGCTAGATCGTTTTAAATATTTTTTATACTCGTCGATGTAATACTTGAATTGAGATCTTGGCCTAAACATGATATTCATCTTTATTATTTCACGATAAAAATACGAAAATACTATTTTAAAGTTTGACGAACTTGAGTCTGATTGCAAAAAACTCATTATATTTAAAATTACCCATTTAACATTACTCCAACTTATATTATCTGCAATTCTCAGGTTCGTTTCTACAGCCACCGTTCTAGCAAATATTCTCCGATTTTATTCATTAATGAATTTTAATAAACGCGCTCTCTTTTTAATAAGATCCAAGTACCTATTGCAGTGACAAAGAGCTAGACGTTTGTTCCAGACGTCGTTATACAATGGAGTCTGTGTGATACGACTTCATCCGTCTCAGGCGAAGTAATTAGCTTCTTCTGGTTTCAATACAATTTCAAAGTCAGATTTTGAACTTTTAAAGTCAGGTTTTTTCTTAAAAGTATCGTTAAAACTTTTTTCAATCGGTTTTAATTGATCGAATCGGTACCATAAAGCTCTATACCTGGAGGAGCCATCGCCTCATCTTTCCAAACAAAAAAGTCTGCCAAAATCTGAGGGGGGCGAGGTAGCATACGTATGGCGTTTTCAATTAAAAGGTACATCATTGTCGGTTGTTAATAAAGTTTATTTCTAAATGATTTTTTATAGCAGCATCGCCTTATTGATAAAGGACAATGATGTACCTTTCACTTGAAAAAATCACGCATATTTGACAGTAAGTCACGACACTAAATGGAGCAACAAATAGTTGATTTTACATATGTTGAAATATGGTTCATTATTGGATGCAGTCTTTGCAAATGTCAAACAAAAAAGCCAAGGATCATTTTTGCTTGTATTTTCAAACAAAATATAGAAGGCAGTAATCCTTAGGGGCGTTAAATATGCATAAGTGTCAAACGTCAAAATAGTTACTGCCCGTCAGAAAATAAACGATTATCTTTGAATCGATTCAGTAAACGACGCTGGATTTTCGATATGGATTATTTTTTTAATCATAATAGTAATGATAAAAAAAAGTAAAACTATAATTACATGTGAAATTATATTTCATATTTTTGTAAACTAGACATAATAGAACATTTTTTACACCTAAAAACAATACATAAAGGCATTTTCACGGAGCTCTTTACTCACTGAAAACGATGAACTGAATGCGTGTAATCGATTTTTGAAATAGTTTTTATAAACCTATTAGATTTTCCTGCTAATAACGTTGATAGAGGGGAAATGTAACCTAAGCTTACTCCAGGTATAGAGCTTTATGATCGGTACCTACTTTATTGTGTTACATGATAGACAAAAACAGTATGTAGTGGCAGCAACAGATTAGGAGACACAGCTATTTATTTGGTGACAGATCTACTATTCAGTTGACTGACTATTATTTCAAGGACAGTGTTTTTTTCAGGTGACAGAAAATATAGTTGCCTAATATACTCCGAAAAGTGGATTATTAACACCATGTAACGCTCTATTGAAAACAAGAAGAACCACTTTGCAGTAATTTTTCGATAAAAGTGATCCTATATACGACCAAGGTAGAAACGACGTCAAACTTGACATTAAAAAAGCTTATATCACAGCCATTTTTATACAGTGCCCGACATTTAGTAGCGCAGGTGGCTTTTACGCTCACAAGGTCGTATGTTATTAAGAAAGTGTTTGGTGATACGACTTTTTTGTTCAGCACGGTACCTACTTTTGTGCTCTGGGTTTATCCTGCAAGCCGCGCATATATCGTACTGTCACCACGATCGTAAAATGTACCCTAAAACCGATTTAAAGGTTCGTGTAACTTTTAGGTTCAGCACACAACATCAGGGACAGCTATCTGAAAACCAGTTTGAATTTGATATTTTTTGCTCAATATTAAGGTTGAAATTTGAATGAATATCTCAATGGTTGTTATGCGTGGTGAGAGGTGCTTGTATTTATTATTAGTAATCTAGAACGTCTGAATTTAAAGTAAGGTTTGTGAATAAATGATTTCAGAAGAAATTAGCAAGTATACTGAATTGAAAATGAGGTAGCAAGACGCTGTAATGTGTTTTGTACTTAGTAATGTAAGTAAAGCTTATAAATGCTTGGCTAATATATTTTTTGCCTGAGCGAGCCAAGAGCGCGAGTGAGTGGTCCAATTTGTGTCCGCCTGGGAAAAAGATTGGTATGATTGGGTGTCTGGCTGCTATTCTTAATCTGCATGTCGCATGTCTCTACCGAGTTTTATCATTAACAGCACGCCTAGCACATGACTGATGCGACAGTATCTCGCGCGCGAGATAGACTACCCGTCTCTTTCTAATTGACACAGTCAGAAAAGGACGGATAGACTATCTCGCGCGCAAGATACTGACGTGTCAATCATGTGCTAGGCGTGCTGTAAAACTCCCTAACGACGAGGGACCTAGACAAAAAAGTGTCTTAAACGGGAAAGCGTACCTATTATAAGCGTACATATTTTGCAAGAAATCGAAATCTATACATATAATAAAGCTGAAGAGGGTCGAAAGTCTGTACATGGAAGATATTCGAAAAAAAGTTGGCTTAGGATACTTAGAATTGATAACAGAACACGTTCCAACAGTTTTTAGATTTTTTGTTTGTTTGTCTGTTTATCTGTTTATTTGACCGCGTATCACGTGAAAACGGCTGAACGGATCTTGATGCCATTTGGTATAGACATAGTTTGAGTACCGGGAAAGGACATAGGATAGTTTTCATCCGGAAAATCAACCCTGGAGGGGGTGAAAAGGGGGTTGAAAGTTTATATGGAGAATGTTTAACCGCTGAACCGATTTAGATGAAAATTTGTATGGAGATAATTTGAGTCCCGAGAAACGACATAGGATTATTTTTATCCCGAAAATCGATCCTTGAGAGGTGAAAAGTGGGTTGGAAGTTTGTATGGGAAATCAATAACCGCTGAACGCTGGAAATAGTTTGAGCTCTGGGGAAGAATATACAATAATTGATATCCAGAAGTCAATCCTTAAAGGGGGATTACTAATTCCACGCAGACGAAGTCGCGGCAAAAGCAGAGCTAGTTAGACGTATAAAGCGGGTTCTACATGTATACGAGTATAGTCAATATCGGTATTCGAAATCATTCAAAATGGCGGAAATAAAGGTGTTGAATATTGTAACTCACGAGGTTCATAATATGCTCTCATAAACACTAGTTAGACTCCTAAATTGTGTTTCTTTTATATGCCTGTAGTTCTTTGTACTTTTCTATAGACGCAGGTACGTGACAAGCTAGAACGTTATAAGATTAGAAACGGGTAGTATTTGCTTTTCCGTGCTACATGTTGCAAGCTGTGTGTGAAAACATTAGTCACGTTCGAACAAGTTGGTAGGTGAGTAGCGAACGATTTGTCCACAACAATAAACGATACGAGAAAAAGAAAAATAGGATCACCAGAATAAGTCAAAGGATATTAAAACCTATTCGGGCGTACGAGTATGAGAGGAAAAGCAACAGGAATAAAAAAAATGTGTATAAATAAAGTCTTTTTTTTTTGCTGTGAGAGGAGATAGTTAAGCGAACTGTTAGTCTTGTGAACTAATGCTACTGAATACATCTGTATGTATCCAATATGTCTGTCAGATACATATACCTAATGCACTTACCTATATTGAATGGGTTTTCAATTACTTACGGCTCTTATGCGTGCTGAAGCAGGGATGCGCATCGAGGCATAAAAAAGGACAGGACAGTATCGTGGCCATTGACTTCTAGGCCAATGAAATTAGACTTTTTCGAAGAATTAATTCCTATCAGACTAGAAATCATTTTAATACCTTCATTTGGTCCTAAATTCCTGTTATCCGAGTTTGCCCAATCCCAGGAGGTGGGCATTATTTTTGGAAAAAATTTGCTCCTGTGTTGATACTGAGGACCTCATTTCAGCAAGTCAGCTATTTCTGGCAGCCTTATATTCACCTAAGGCCAATGAAATTGGCCAAATTCACCACGACATATTCCCTAAATTCCTCATAAAGCCAATTCTCTATCTGATCTCTCTACCTCCAACAAATACAGCCGCATTTAACGATCTTTAACATTGAATGGATCGACTTTTTCCGACGGATCTACCGATTTTGAGCTACAAGCAAATAAATGAAATAGAGCAAATATTTCGCTGCCAAAAGTTATGCACACCTCCTGGTATGGGGAAAACTCAGATTACAAGTATTTAGGACCAAATGAAGTTACTTATTAAAACGATTTCCATTCTAGTGGGAATTCATTCCTCAGACGATTTTTATTCGATTGGCCTATTAGAATTTATTCATATTGTGCGCGTACAAAAATCTTATTCGGGAGCACGCCGTGACTGCCATTTGCATTTTAATGCGTTCCTGATCTCGCTGTTTGTACACAATATTAACAACACGAACATGGCTACATAACAGTAAGTACAAAGCTGAGGCGACATATATTCATACTAGCTTTTGCCCGCGACTTCGTCTGCGTGGAATTAGTAATCCCCCGTTAAGGTATGAATTCTGAATATCAAATATTCTATATCCTTCCCCAGAGCTCAAACTATCTCCAGCATTCAACGGTTATCGATTCCCCATACAAACTTCCAACCCCCTTTTCAGCCCCTTTAGGGTTGATTTTATGGGTGAAAACTATCCTATGTCCTTTCCCGGGACTCAAACTATCCGTTCAGCCGTTTTTACGTGATGCGCGGTCAAATAAACAGACAAACAGATAAACAGATAAACAGATAAACAGACAAACAGACAAAAATTCTGAAAACTGTTGGAACGTGTTCTGTTATCGATTCTAAGTATCCCAAGCCAACTTTTTTTCAAATATCTTCCATATACAGATTTTCGACCCTCTTCAGCTTTATTATATATTATTATTATTATGTATGTATAGAGTATAGACCCCACCCGCTTAGCTACTTCCGCTGCTGACTGTACTAACCTGGATAAGGTCTAAAAAATGCTAATGATACGTGTAAGGGCATAATTGGTATCGTATTCTAATTACGAAAAACTAAAAAAAATTTTGACTACTTGAAAACTAAAACAAAAAAAATGGTTTTGTACGGAGGGTTGGCCGGCGGAGACGATGGGTCCCAAATAACATTTTTATTTCTTATTTTTTCTTCGTCGTAATACGATACCAATTATGCCCTTAAAAGTATTATTTTGTTACACCCTGTATTATTTATTCTGAGCCAGATATAACCTTCCCAATCCTTTATCATTATTCATACGGCAGCGTGATGGAATGTGACGTTCGTGATGAATACCTTAATGTGCTTATCGTACGCTCGTGTTATCATAATTCGATCCGACAAAACAGGAGGCTGCATGAGATTTACGGAGCAAGAATCTATGGAAGCGATTTTTTAACAAATGTCTTATAAATCGATGAACACCGGTTGCATGCACGAAAAAGTGTCACGTTCCGTTCTGGTCACGGGACAGATCTCCATGCTAACGTTACGGCCATAAAATATCTGAACAACGCCTCTATTGTCAAGGCGATATAGTGCGTGTTCAGATATTTTTGAAACGTTATCACGCAAGATTATCGTCCGTATACCGACTTTATAGGCAACCATTTTTTTCTGAGCATTATAAAATTAGTAGTCTTCGAACCGAGAACTTGCGATTTACTTGCAAACGAGTTGACCAATATTTCAAGACCCATAATACCCATATGAAGACTTTTTTGCCTGTCCACAACCCCTTGATCGATTCAGCTCATAAACGGACTCTCAAATTTTATGTATCTCTGCTAAAACCCCGAAACATTTTATAAAGATCAGAAAAACGTTAAGTTATCGTCGAACAAACTTTCAAAATCAAAAAGCTATCGAAATGCTTTCCCAGTAGTCAGAAGTCGTTTGTTTCGCTTACGCTCCCGTTCGTTCGATTATCAACTCTATAGTTTTTAATACCTTAGTCAGGGTCACTCTAAGACCCTTTCCCACTTGTCGGATATCGGGCCCGGATTTTAATCGGATGTTCCAGTGGCAGAACATTTTGTATGAGACTATTCCCACTTGCACGACACAAATGAGGCGCCAACACCCGATTAAAATCCGGGCTCGACATCTGACAAAATTGGGAACGGGGTCTTAGCGCTTATTTCTTGTATGTTTCGATGTTCTAAAATCGAAATTTCGTTGTCTCTCCTGATAGGCCCCCTTGTTCGAAGACTCCTAGGACTTCAATTCTTGAATGAGGTCGAATCTATAGAATCGTAGACATTTGTGATAGACTGTATCTTTCTTATTCCGTACACTTCGCGGGGACTGGACCAAACAAAAAAAGTACCAAAAAAAAAAATATCTTTCTTATTGATAAGGTACGCGATTTTTCTTCTTCATCCTAGCGTTTATCCCGGGTTTGGGGTCCTCTTGACAACCTAATCCCATGAATTGGCGTAGACACTAGTTTTTACGAAAGCGACTTCCATCTAACCTTCCAACCCAGAGGGGAGACTAGGCCTTTTTGGGATTAGATCCGGTTTCCTTCCGATGTTTTCCTTCACCGAAAAGCGACTGGTAAATATCAAATGATATTCCGTACATAAGTTCCGAAAAACTCAGTGGTCCGAGCAGGGGTTTGAACCCGAGACCTCCGGATTGAAAGTCGGACGTCTTACCGCACGGCTACCAGCGCTTTATATAAGGTATGCGATAAGGTACGCGATTGACGAGAAAAATCACTATTGTATTAATTGTAAAAAAAACCTTATTACTTCTTCAATTTAGGCACATGCACTTATGAACGTCAGAGAGAAAAAAGAAACTACCACAAGTTCTAACCCTACACCTCGGACCCGAGTAGTATTACTTATTACCGGCAAGAAACTCGGCGGGACTTATTTTTATTGTATTTCCGTCTTTTGATAAACGATTATTATTATTGAATCACTTCCAGAAGCCTAAGTCTCAGCTGGAGTAGTGAGTACAGCTGTATTAGGCTTGGCGCGGCTCCTTTGATCCTCAGTACAAAGGACTACTTACAAGCCGGAGCATATCTGCTGCCTGAGGCATTACAGGCTACAGGGTAGATTTTAAATGTATATACATCTGCACAGGGCTTGTAACCGGTTAATACAAAAAACCCCGAAATGATCCAATATATTTAATTATTTTATGGTTATTATGTAAAACCCGATGTTTTATTATAGTTTTCACTTCAAATTATAGGATTTTTCGATTGAGTATAAAACAGTAACGAAAAGAACGAAAAAACAAACCGGTTTTTTACTATGGATTTCGGTTACGGTTACAAGCCCTGCATCTGCATGCCTCTTTGTGCAAGTTTTTTTTTTAATTTGTTATCAAACAAACATCTAAGATATTGAAAACGTCAGAATGTTTTCTCCGTAGGTACAGTCGACGTCAAAGATATCGTTACGGAAAAAGTTACAAAAATATGTTTACACGACTTTATTGTCTTAGCCATAAAGTCGCGTAAACATATTTTTGTAACTTTGGCCGTAACGATATCTTTGACGTCGACTGTACCTACATCGTTAAAAACAATGCGTAGGTAATTGTAATTGATAACACTTCATAGATTATGTTACGATGTAGGTACTTAGTTAAAATAAAAACAATTAATATATACCTAGGGTGTATTGGGGTAATTTCGAAAGGCGGGTAATTCCGAAATCATTCAATTATCTCTCGTATCCCACTGTAATAAGAGTCAACTTTCGGAATTACCCGCCACTTTTTTCCTATCGAAATTACCCCCAATACACCCTACATATTATATGTTAAACGATATTTGCTAAAATAATATTGGAACTTAATTTCATAAAAACCGAACGCTGTTAGCACGGATATCTAATATTAAGCCAAGACAATTATTTATCAAACATACTCACACGGGTTCATATACATTACCGTTTGATTTCAGTCTATTAAGTAGCAAAAACAAGCTGAAACTTCCTTGGTCTGTTAGCTCATTACTAAGGCTGCGTTTTTCACCAGAGATGAGCTGGGTACTAAATGAGCGGCGCCAGGATGCGGATCGGTATAGATGTTTCCACCAGAGATGTGCCAGGTAGCTGAGTGGTGCGAAGATACGTTGCGAGATTTGCTGAGTGGTGTGAGGGCCTCTCAACTCTGGCAAAAGCCTAGTAACTAACCTTGCAACTTATTCCTCGCAACAAATTTCTCGCAACGCATTCCTCGCACACATCCTTCACTTGTTTTCTCTCTTCTCCGGTGACCTGATTCCACTAGAACTGTGCTGAGCGAGCATAGGTAAATGAAGCGTTTCTATTGGTTCATGATAAATCAAATCAAATCAAATCAAAATCAAAATACATTTATTTCAAAACACTAAGGCTTCATAGAACAATACAATACAATTGACATAAATAAAATAAAAATACATTAAAATAAAATTATACGTTAACATTTACACATACCTGGTTAGTAATTGACTATTAATCCTAGGTGTTAGTATACTTATTATTGTATGTCTATTCATTATTAATATCTATTCAAACCGTCAAATGAAGCCCACTACAGTGGTTCAAATAGGCCCCATCGAACCTGCCCGCAAACATGGCTAGGATGCTGTTGGTGCTGTTCCTCACCCTGCAGCTGATTGCTGAAGCTGAAGCTGCTTTTTTGCGGATGATGGCGGCGAAGCTATCCACGCGCGCCTCCGCGAACATAGTTGACGCACTGCAGTAGCGAGGCAGCCCCATCAGCACCCTAAACGCATTATTATATTGTACACGCAGAGCACTTTACTGTCTTTGCGTGTAATTCACCCACAGGCTGCTCGTATAAAAGGATGTACAAAAAGCTTTAAACAATGTCACTTTTACCGCCCGTGAGCTACGAGCAAACTTGCGGGCAATCATGTTCGCTCTGACAGCCAGGGCCCTGCGCTCCCTTTCGACGTCGGCACCTCGTCGTCGACGTCGGTAAATTCCTCGCAACGCATCTTCGCACAGCTCTGGTGGAAACGCACCCTAACATTTGGAGATTTTAAAATACATATTATACTTACTTATTTGATGCCGTATTCTTAGTGTTAAAATACTTTAACAATGCATTAAAGAACACAATTTATCTCAAACATAAACATCATCATCATCATCCTAGCGGTTAAATCCCGGTTTGGGGTCCGCTTGACAACCTAATCCCATGAATTGGCGTTGACACTAGTTTTTACGAAAGCGACTGCCATCTGACCTTCCAACCCAGAGGGAAAACTAGGCCTTTTTGGGGTTAGATCCGGTTTCCTTACGATGTTTTCCTTCACCGAAAAGCGACTGGTAAATATCAAAATGATATTCCGTACATAAGTTCCGAAAAACTCAATGGTACGAGCCGGGGTTTGAAACCGAGACCTCCGGATTGAAAGTCGGACGTCTTACCGCACGGCTACCAGCGCTCCTATCTCAAACAAAAACACAACAAATAATCAACCGATATTGAAGTTGCATTGGAATAATATTCAAGAAAATTCTGAAATTTCTTTCAGACGTTTAGGCGCTAGCTTGGGAGTTGCGAGCTTAAAAGTTGTATTGAAGTTGGATCGTTTCAAATTGTTTTTGAAGTTAAATTACGGCCCTAGGTAAAATGTCTTTTTTTAACGCACTAGTCTTACTCGACTCGTTTACGACTATACGAAACATTGAAACTTCATCATCATCATCTCAGCCATAAGACGTTCACTGCTGAACATAGGCCTCCCCTTTGGACCTCCATAAGTATCGGTCGGAAGCGACTTGCGTCCAGCGTCTTCCGGCGACCTTTATAAGGTCGTCTGTCCATTTTGTGAGTGGACGTCCTACGCTGCGCTTGCTAGTCCGTGTTCTCCACTCGAGCATTATTCGACCCCATCGGCCATCTGCTCTGCATGCAATGTGGCCTGCCCATTGCCACTTCAGCTTGCTAATCTTGTGGGCTATGTCGGTAACTTTAACTATTAAACTTTCGTGAGACTCTAACATATTAAAAATATTTATAACGGGTTACTCACGTAATTTTTGTCTATTTTTGCTCGACATGTTCCGATCAATTTACGATGATCATTCTCACGAGCGGCCTTCCGCGACGGCAGCGCGTCGGCTACTGCGCGCCTGCGCGCGGTGTGCCCTGCTGCTGGTGGCGGGAGGCGGCGGCGGCGGCGGCGGCTATGTTGTGACAGATCTACCCTCATCCCCTTTATCATTTTTGCCGAAATGTTTGCACACTACACTTACGACGTCACTTGCTAAAGGCACGTTCACACTGTCCGACACCGACGTAGTACCCAAGACCGACAAAAATCACGTAAATCGACAAAAATTACGTGAGTAACCCGTTATAAATATTTTTAATATGTCGGTAACTTTAGTTCGTCTACGGATCTCCTCATTTCTGATTCGATCACGTAGAGAAACTCCGAGCATAGCCCTCTCCATTGAAACTTACGCATGAATATTTTACTATATTTTGATCATAAAAGGCTTTATAATAAAAAAATAATAATAATAAAAAATCATTTATTGTCGCAAAAAATAGACACAAAAAAAAGGCAGGTAACATACACTAGAAGTAAACACAAAAAACAATACACAAGAAGGGAAAGAAAAAGAAAAAAAAAAAAACAGCAAACAAACAACTTAAGAACAATTAAACTACTAATAGTTTCGCGACAATAGGCTCGGAGCTCAGCATTTGCTGCGAGCTTGGTCGGCTGCACAGCGCTGTTTTTCAGCCCGCGCCTGTCTCTTGGCTTATACAAAATAAAATAAAAATTAAAAGCTGGCTATAGGGGAGACATCGCAATTCCAGCGTACATTTAGTTTTCATTACATACTACCTAATACATAGCAATAAACATTACAACAAGATAAGTACCTAAATATCTATTTACTACGTCTTGCAAAATGGAGCGTTCAGCGGTTTGTGCTTTAATAGTAAATATATTGTTATGATAATTAGGCTTTTCAACCTAAATGCTTCCGTGGTTAACTTCAAACACGCGATAACTGAAAATCAATAACAACACACGCTAATAGTTCAAACTTAGGGATGTGGTATTTCTGTTTAAATATCTTAGATTACCACTGACGCCATCTTTCTTCCCTGAAATTCGACTATTTCAAGGTACAGTTAAAGTAATGACGCATAGTTGCAGTGATCGAGAGGCAACCAGACGGCTTGCGGTATTTAAGCTCTCTACGTGTTGTGGAACCGCTCTGTGCAACCCGAATTGATCCACGTTGGACTTGCTTTTTCATCCCCCCCGTAATTTTTCTGACGGCTTCCAACTCTGAAGGATCGATAACCGACTAGCCGGTGTGAATGGCCATTTACATGCTCGTTCTTGTTCATATAAGTACATATACTGGAAATTGAGGGGGAGGGGGAATAGAAAACCAAGTCCAACGTGTCCAAGTCGTATTATACAAGGTGGTCCCACAAAACGTTGGGAGCTTAAATACTGCGAGGTATCCAGTTGCCTCGCGGACACTGAAACTACGCGTCTTTGCTTTGAATAAATAGTATAGCTGAGCTGTTTTGCCTATTTTACTAAGGTACTTAATACGTTGGCTTCACTCCTACCGATGAATTGAACTAGCACTAAATAGTTACGTTAAAAAATGTAAATAATAATAATTGTGTCACAACCCTACTTATTTAACTCATGTAGAAACTTTTCGATGAAATCTCAATTAGCACGCTACGCTAGATATTTTTCTTTTGATAATGAAAACAGTACCATGTAAACTTAAAGTAAAACATGAAATCTGACCAATGCATAGAAAGTTACAAAAACTATTTAAAACGGGTTATTTACCATGTCTGTTTGTTTTATCGAGTTTCCGATATTTCGGCACAGCTGCATGCGCCACTGCATAGAAAGTTGGTACGTAAACACCGTGTTTTTTTAGGTTGCCGAGTGGACTCCAGGCTCAAATCCATGGAAAGACCGGGACCAACGCTAATAGAATGATGATCTGCCTGGCGGGTAGATCTGTCCATAGAAACACCGGTGCCCAAATCCTGCTTCCCATTGACGGATCTGCCCTCCAGGCATACCCACCAAAGAGATCTGCCAGCGAGCTAATCATTAGAAATTCAGTATCTTTCAAACAAATGTTACATGGCCAAAAAGACAAAGCCAGGAATGCATTATAGTACCTAAACAATTATATCTTCCAACTTGTACTTGTACCTACTTCAACAATCACTCGCTGTCCGCAATCAAAAAGTCCAAACAAAGCGGTATTTATTAAAGGCCGGGAAACTGAGCATTCCACTAATGACTTGGACGTGAATGAAGCGGGAACAATGGGGCGTTTTGCGCACGGTACTTGCCAGTGGGAAAAATAGTTGTTTATTAAGCAATGTGCGTAGATAAAATTTATGATTGCTCCGTTTTATCTTTGAAAAGCAAAAAGGGACTGAGCTGAATACTCTTGACTTACTAACTACATAGATACACGAATATTTTTTTTTACTAGAAACAAGTAAAAAATAGTAATTCCCAGGACAAGTAAACGTTTACTAAAAATAAGTAGACCCTTTCCTTGTTGTAAGTAAAGTTTACTTGTTTTTAGTAAACTTTTACATGTTTTTAGTAAAATTTTACTCGGTTTTAATAAACTTTTCCTTGTTTTTAGTAAACGTTTACTTGTCCTGGGAATTACTATTATTTACTTGTTTCTAGTAGAAAAAATCTCCGTGTACTTGTGTACAAGCGGGATTTATTCGCGTACCTTTATAATTTTAAAATTACCTTCGACGTTTCGAGGATGTCATTGTCCCGTGATCCCGAAAAAAAGTAGTACTTACTTAGTAGCAACGTAATCCTACTCTCGAGGCTCTACTAACCTAAAAACCCACTTCATGGTGACTCTAACACCGTCGCTACTAGGGCATGCAATACCGGTATTAACCCATGTGTAGCCCACACAAGCAATTGCATGCCTTGGTGGCCACACACAAATAGAAGTGAGTAAGTAATTTTTTATTGCAACCATGGTATTTTTTACAGTTGTTATAAATAGAGTAGCAGCATCTCATGGACCCTGACTAGGGTATAGCAGACCTAAATATTAACAATCAAATTATACTTAGCCTATCTATAGGTACAGTCAGCGTCAGAGATACGTGACCCCCCTAGGTGTAAAACTGGAACTCTCGTTCGACACGAGAATCGGCATTTACCACACTGTCATTTAATTCTTTCAAAAATGAAATATCTCAAATCTGCTTGTCAGCTAAGCTGGGATCGATCCTGGGGCCTCGGCTCACACTCATTCGCTTCACTGATACATTAGTCCGGCTTTTTTCCGCTGGGCTATCGTAACACATGGACTACACAACAAAAATATGAACCAGTTCCGACCGGCAATAGAGAACTATGACAAAATCTATAAAAATGGACTTTATTGTCAATAGCGCTTACGCCGCATCGGGTTGCGCATCGTTGCATTTTTATTGGAGCATCGCTGATAATGGCGTAAGCGCCATCGACATCGAGGTCCCTTAACATAGATATTCTGTTCCAACTATTACTTATATCTATACTCGTCCCTGTTTTGCAAGCTTGTCTTGGATCATATTAGTAATGTCTTTGGTTTATCAATATTTTCCTACCCTCATTTTTATTCATTTTATTTCCACAGACGACTAACAACGACTTTTACCAATTACATTTTAAAGTTTAATTTACTGGAGTAAATGCGTCTAGTTATTTCGTGGAGAAAATTTGTCTGAGGGTAAGTCATAATTTGCGTGTGCGAATCATACCTGTGTCGCAACGCAATTACGATCTCTCGACAATCCTTTTGCATTTCAAGCAATTGAATAACTGCCCCCGTCCGTTTTTTTGTGTTTCAATGACAATATGGTTCGATAAAATTGTGGTTCTTTGGGAAGAGAACAAAAGTATTAAACAAATAGCACACGAGTACTGAATATAACGGTAAGTTTGTAACCTGTGACTCCATTGGGACATTTATTTTTTAGTAAAAAAAGTAAAATGTTATCAATAAGTTAAGCCACCAGATTTTGTTTGTGAGGATTTACTGTCGTGTGTTTACCTATATATGGGATAAGATAGAAAAATATATTTAACGGAAAAGTCTTTTAATCGGCAGCTTTTTTATGTGAAGTAATAGGTATAGTCTTAGAGCCATGTTTATTTTTAAAGCTATTTGAGTTTTTTAAGTTTTATCATCATAAACGAGCAAATTTAATACTATTTTTACTTGCAGAGAAATACGATTCGCAGATGGGTGAGATTCGTTATATCGTATTTACTGACGAGAAATATTTTAAGTCAGACAAAGATGGAAGAAAAATATTGTGGCGCAGAAGTGGAGAGCGATTTGACCCCAAAAATATGCTAGACCTTAGAACAAGCGGAAAGATATCATTAGGTGGGTATATTATATTAAGTATACAATTTTCATTACCTGCACTTTAAAAAAAAACTGTGATTTCAGTTTTACGTTTTTCAAGTTATGGTATGCTCATGATATTTTTTTTTAGCGTAATGGGGCTGGATGTCATCTATGGGGCCCGAGCAGCTCGTTGAAGTTGGAGGCCGAATGAACAGCGAGCGATACCTCGAAGTGTTACGTGACGTCATGTTGCCTTCCGTTCGCGTCGCCTATCCCGAAGGACAAATTTATTTAGTGCAAGACATAAATCATTGGTGCATGACAATAGTGCAGTGCATCGTTCCCGTATAGTGAAAGAGTGGTTAGCCTTACAAACAGACATCACTGTATTAGATTGGCCTTCTAAAAGCCCTGACCTTAATCCTATTGAGAATTTATGGTGCTTAACTGGGACCCTACACAAGTCAAATCAAGACAAAACTTAGACGAAGAAGTTTATAGAAAGTGGGAATTAATGAGGAACACCAATGTATGTTCAAACATGGTTTCAAGCATGAAAAGCCGGCTAAAACAGGTAGAAGATAAAAAAGGTTTTCCTCTATGTTATTAGTAAAAATTGTAAAAAAAAATGTGTTGTTGGTATTTCTCCATTATTGGGCAAATATTTACTCCATGCAAGTTTTAAAATAATGAGTAGGTATAATGCTATTGTATAAGTAGTGTCTAACAAATTATATTGTTTTTTTGCAAATAACAAGATAGTGCTTAAACAAGTAGGCTTTTCCAAGAGGTAACTCGTTAATTTCTACCTTAAAAACCATACATATTGTTAGCCATTTAATGTAGTTTTTTTAACATGGATTCTTCTTCATTAGTATTATTTCAAGTCAATTTGATGTGACATGACTGAATAAAGTGTTTCTGTTAATAGGAAATTTCAATGTAACTTTAATGGGAGCTGTTTGAATTCGACCTAATTAGTGGAGAAATACCCTATGCTTACTAAGATTGTGGTAAGGTTGTATTGCATTGGTAACGGGCTAAGAGATGAATTATTGTTATCTTTGATAACATGTCGTTTCTCTTTGCAACGTTAAATAGCTGGTTTAGATTACGTATTACATATTGATAATGGCATACAGACTAATAGGGCGAGGGGCGGTCTAACCTATACTCATTTTTGAAATTGTTTTTTGAATAGCCCATTTTATACTTAAAAGCCACTTCCCGCAATTTTCACAACTCCCACCGCTGTGTCCCGCCATCTCTGTCTAAAGTATAACTGAAAAATTGTGTTAAATGCAATAAGAATATTAATTTATAATCAAAGAAAAGGGAAACTATACATTTCACTTTTAACCGAGTAGTTTGGTATTACTTATAAAAAAAGTTATGACCCGACTTGTTTTTACGGTTCTACTCAATGAAGTAAAATGTAGGTATAATCTAAAGTAAACAACCAAAGTGTAATGCCTTATAAAGTTTAACAGCATGCAGACCACCAATACCACAATTTTAAACAGTAAGAGTTAAGCTAAAGGTATTTTACTTGTTAACTTTAAGTTTCACTGATGTATAATTGACTACACATTATAATTTAACTAGTAAATATTTAGCTGTAAAATATATAGTAATCAGTTTACAGAACACGCATAATATATCTACTGTCATATATATATATATATATATATATATATATATTACCCCCATTATTCAGTTAGTAAACAATATTTAATATAATAGTATTTAAATACCTACTTTTTAGTTAATAAAAAGTTACCAGTGACTATGGAATTTTCATTATTAGTCCTTAAAAAAAGATTTTAACTTCTATTTTAATTAAACTTACTATATTAAATAGGATGTTAATAAATTATTAATAAAAAAGAACAAGTATAAAAATACAAAAAGTATCCTCTACGTAGATTCGAACCGCGAACCTAGTGTTTACTAGTCTGATACACTATCCATCACGCTGCACGGACTCTTGTGAAGTTAACGAAATTATTGTTCTAGTTAAAAATTGATTAAAAGGAAAGGTAATTTTAATGTTCCGAGTTAATAACTGAGTAGGTAATAAGGAATAACAAAACGTATAAAATAAATATTTGTGGTAATGTAAAAAAATATTAAAACCAGGATTATAAAACAAAAGTAAAAAAAAAGCAAAAAGTGTGATTCTTATGCTGGGGTTCGAACTAGCGACCACATTTGTCTATTGCTGGAGGGGGGTCACATATCTCTGACGCTTACTGTACATGTACAAGTGCGTGAGCTCTTAAAAGAACCTTCGGGTTTTAGAATGAGACGTCGGGTATCAATCAACAGTGACACATGAAAAAGCAGAACAGCAATATTACCTTCGTGTGTCATCGCCGATTCCCGAAGGTTCTTCTTAAAGCTCACGGATTGTAATATCTAGTAGTATCTCAAATCTAAATTTGCTGAAGTATACGACTAGTTCTTCAAATTAAATTAATATTAGGTTCTTATAGATCAAGCGCTGGTAGCCTTGCGGTAAGACGTCCGACTTTCAATCCGGAGGTCTCGGGTTCAAACCCCGGCTCGTACCACTGAGTTTTTCGGAACTTATGTACGGAATATCATTTGATATTTACCAGTCGCTTTTCGGTGAAGTAAAACATCGTAAGGAAACTGGACCTAATCCCAAAAAGGCCTAGTTTCCCCTCTGGGTTGGAAAGTCTGATGGCAGTCGCTTTCGTAAAAACTAGTGTCTATGCCAATTCATGGGATTAGGTTGTCAAGCGGACCCCAAGCCGGGATAAACGCTAGGAAGAAGAAGAAGATTAGGTTCTTATAGATCGTCGTCCATAAATTCTGATACCGAATGCATTGGTGTGATAAACGCTTATTTGTTCCCATGTGTACACCATCGGTAGCGTAGCTGCACCAAGCTTTCAATGAAATGAAGCAGGTAAACAGTCCCACTCCACTCCTATACGTTTGAATTTAGTTTGCTATGTACAGTCACCACAGGATTGTTGAGCCACCATTGTTGGTAATATAACCGTATAATGAATAACCGATGCTAACTGACAGCTGGCAGCTAATCGGTAACATCGGTCATTCATTACACGGCTAAATTACGAACAATGAAAAGTGCAACATTGCCGCAACATTGCAACCGTGTGGTAACTGTACCCACGTTTCGCCGGCCGCACTACCGTCCGACGGTCGCTACCACTCAGTTCACAGTTTGCATTCTTATGCGTAGTGTAGTAGAATCTATGTCTAAGTCACATCAGTAGATATATTTCAAGTACCCCTGCTACCTATTTGATGTCATCGATTGAATACATTAATATCAGATCGGCTGCGGCATCGGTTATGCTAATATTACGATCAAAGTGCTAATACTGCTGCACTCATCAGAACTTTCCGTTCGATACTCTATACGATAAGGTAGATAAGTACTAGTAATAGCGGTTATACTGCCTTGCGTATTTAATGCATGTTTTAATGGATCATCGCAATAATAATGTGTAAATAAATAAAGCAAACCATGACTGTTTCAACTTTCTACGAGCTCCCCAGGAGACACATTCTGAGAATGTTGTTCATCATCATCATCATCACCAGGATGTTGTTAATTCAAGTATTTAATCGTCTAGCACCTTACTATAGCTACCAAATATCATTTGATATTTACCACTCGCTTTTCTCTGAAGGAAAACATCGTCAGAAAACCGGACCTTATCCCAATAAGGCCTAATTTCTCCTCTGGGTTGGAAGGCCAGATGCACGGAAAAAATAGTGTGTTAGCAAAGTACCAATTTGGCTCGGTTAAAATATTTTTGGTTATATACAACCAAGTCTTATTTAAATCACGCAATTAAGCTTTGTTAATTACAAACAAGCAATTATTGCTAACTATTCTTGGTTATTTTTACCAAGCACTTATTTAAATCCAAATAAGTGTCCTAGTAAATATAACCCTTCCCTGATTCCCTTATTTATTTTTAACTAATTTAATGGTGTAGTTTCACATACGTAAGTTAGCCAAGTTGACTTCTTTGATTTAAGCAACGAACTTTGCAGGCTCCATGCGAAGCGAGTCACTCGGTTGTAAATAGCAAAAACTTATTTATTTCTAGCCGTTTCATTTTCTCAGTGTGGCAGTAGCTTTCGCAAACACTAGTGCCTACGCCAATTCATGGGATTATGTTGTCAAGCGGACCCCAGGCTCAATTGAGCCGTGGCCAAAGCCGGGATAAACGCTAGGAAGATGTACCACGGAAAAGCAAATAACAAATGCAATTTTTATAGACTTTGCTAATTAACGGTTGTCTGCATAACTTGGTACGGACTAGAAATTGCAAAGTCAGCTTTTGATTTGATATTATGACCTCTAAAAATAATATAATTAAATCTGAGTCCCGGTCATTTAGCCCCAATCTCGGAATTCTCAGGTCAGGTCATTATGTTCTTACAGATCCTGATAGTTATGCCTTTATTTAACTAGTAGTCCGCGTCGAACTGAGAACTTGCGATTTACTTGCAAACAAGTTGACCGATATAACAAGACCCTTCGGAGGTTTTTTTTCTCCTTCTAGCTCCATAACCACTTGATCGATCCTGCTTATATACGAACTTACAAATTTTATGTATCTCTGCTACAGCCCCAAGAAATTTCATAAAGATCAAAAAAACGTTACTAAAGTTATCGTCGGACAAACTATCTAAATCAAAAAGCCATCCAAATGCCGAGACGTCCCAGTAGCCAGGTGACAGTCCGGTCTAGAGTTGTTTGTAAGAACTGACTTCGCTTCGCTTACGCTCCGTGAGTTCAACTAGCCGTACTGACTTATGCATTTGTCGTTATTCCAATATTAAACCCTTAATGATTCTAGTCCCCATTCATTCCTTAAACCCCTCCTAAGGAATTGAAGGAGAAATTCCCCTTCTAGGAATTAACGCCTATAATCATGGCAGTAGTGTGTTGTGCTGGGAATTACCGGGAATTTCAAACCGACAATTATGTGTCTCTTTATCGATAGAGATGCAAATAGAAGAAGGTATGACGTGGTTTGCGGTACCCATTTACATTGAGAGAACATTTAGCCAGGGCTTGTAACCGTAACCGAAATCCATAGTAAAAAACCGGTTTGTTTTTTCGTTCTTTTCGTTACTGTTTTATACTCAATCGAATAATCCTATAATTTGAAGTGAAAACTATAACAAAACATCGGGTTTTACATAATAACCATAAAATAATTAAATATATTGGATCATTTCGGGGTTTTTTGCATTAACCGGTTACAAGCCCTGCATTTACCGGTTTTTATCCAACGAGCGTAAGCGTAAGCGAAGCGAGTTCATACAAACAACTTCTGGCAACTGGGGCGTCTCGGCATTTCGATGGCTTTTTGATTTTGAGAGCTTGTTCTACGATAACTTTAGTAACGTTTTTCTGATCTTCATGAAATTTTGATGAGGTTGTAGCAGAGATACACATAATTTGAGAGTTCGTTTATGAGCAGGATCGTTCAAGGGGTCATGGAAAAAAGGTGCGAAAAAATTATCATATGGGTCTTGTTATATTGGTCATCTCGTTTGCAAGGAAAACTCGAGTTCTCAGTTCGAGGCGGACGAAAAGTTTTTTAGCTGAAGAACGTCGTATCAATACATTTGAAAACCTTCAGACTTATTTTTTACACCAAATTGAAATACCACCAAACTCGTTCTGAGCTATCTCCATATTTATATCATCTCCTATCCTCTTCACATCTCAACTTGACTACTGTGCCATAACTGTTTTAATATCAACCGAGTTCATTGTTCCACGGATAAGCGTCCATTGTCTCTGCGAATATTAAATATAGTGTGAATGGCGTTCTTACCGAAAATGTGGACAATATTTCATAGCGTAAAGAGCGAAAGAGATAATTCAATTGGGGGCTTTTAACAATTTTCTATATCTCTAGATATATATAATAAAAGCGTAAGGAGACATATGTTTGTTCGCGAACTAAGCAAAAAGTATTGCACAGTGTGATGAAATTTTATATACATATATGAGGCCTTCCGATACGACCTTCAAACCTTCAAGAAAAGAGCGTACTCCCATCTTAAAGGCCGGCAACGCGCTTGTGACCCCCTGGTGTTGCGGGCGTCTATGGGCGGCGGTAATTGCTTACCATCAGGCGATTCGTCTGCTCGTTTGCCTCCTATGTCATAAAAAAAAAAGTGAAATGTTTATACTCCGGAGCAACATTTAGGATAATTTGCAAACGGGGCAAGCACTGAAAAATATTAGAAATAATGGGCTAGCTAGTTCAAGTAAGAATTTATTGAAGAGTGTTGTTTTGACATCAAAGATTTTGAATTCAATTTGACATGTTGTTATTTAGTGGATCAGGAATCAAATATAGTTCAGTTCTATAGTATACTCGCCTCTGCGACTTCAACCGCATGGTAATTGTTACAAATGTGTGTGTAACCCTTTTATGATCCCGTTAGGGAATTAATTTATAAAAATATTACAGTTACACCTAAAGCCATTTGAGGTTTTTTTACAGCAGCTCAGGGATTTGCTTTAGGAAAGGTGGTATACGTTAAGTAAAATCGGGTGTTTATGTTTAAAGTACTGTTTTGAAAAAATAAGTCCCGCCGAGTTTCTTGCCGGTAATAAGTAATACTTCTCGGGTGAGAGGTGTAGGGTTAGAACCGGTGAGTTTCTTTTCTCTCTGACGTTCATAAGTGTATTGTAATGTACCTAAATTGAAGAATAAATATCTTTTATCTTTTTAAAACAATTAATTAAAGGGACCCGTATTCGCAATCACCAACTGTGAAACATGGATATCCATGCGAGATCACTACTATAATGTGTCAATGGAGTCTCTCTTGTGACTGTCAGTTTTCGGTTTTGGCTCCAGGCATTTAGATAGATATTTATCGTTTGCAGAAAACATAAGCCTTCTTAAGATACGAAACTGCAACACACAGATTTGCTACAATATTCCCTGATAGCACTCTTGTGGCATTTTTGAAGAAACAGCGAGCACTCAACCGAATAGGTCCCGCGAGAAATATTCACAAGCATGAAACATGGTTGCGCGGAATACAACAGTTATGGCACTTACAAACATTACATATAGGATATGATATGTTAATATGGCCTTAGGGAAAAATTACAGACTTGCAGTGCTATAAATACATAAAATTTCAAGCAAGTCTCAAAATAGTACACGGAAAAAAATGAGTGTAGCAAGAGTACTAATTTGGCTCAGTTAAGATATTTTTAGTTGCATACAACCAAGTCATATTTAAAACACGGAATAAAGTTTTGTTAATGACAAACAAGCAATTATTGCTAAACGTTCTTGGTTATTTTAACCAAGCACTAATTTGAATCCAAATAAGTGTCCTCGTAAATATAACCTTTACCTGATTCCCTTATTTATTTTTAACAAATTTCATGGTATAGTTTTACATACATACGTTAGCCAAGTTGACTTCTTTGATTTTAGCAACGAACTTTGCAGGCTCCATGCGAAGCGAGTCACTCGGTTGTAAATAGCAAAAACTTATTTATTTATAGCTGTTTAATTTTTTCATTATGTTATACAGTGTGTCTCTGTAATAGGAGCAATAAATTAAAACATAGATTCTACTCCTCAAACCACAAAACTTTTGTTCAACAACTTTAAAAAAATATGTATTTTGTAGATTGTCTCTTTTTCATACAAACTAAATAGTATTTTCAATTAACGTTAAAATCCGTCTAATTGACATTGCTTGTCATCCTACAGACATAGTCATTTCGGAATACATTGCGTGTTCGAAAAAACTTTAAAGTGTCCTAAAAATCAAACCATACGTTATTTTTAAAAGTCGCTGAACAAACGTTTCCTGGTTTAAGGAGTAGAATCTGCGTTTTAATTTATTGCTCCTATTACAGAGACACACTGTATTATTATTTGTTCATGCAGGCGCGGCGTCCAACTTAATTTCGAGCACATACATGGCCGATTGAATTATTGTGATTATAACAACACGTAAATAAACACCCAAATAACCACACAATTATGCGACATCTTAGATGCCACTAAGGATTTATTTAACCTTAAAGTTAGAGAGACATGTAGACACAATAAACCGTTATATAAGTCAGTGGCTGTGCTACGCCGATGGTTATACGTAGTTGTGGTTGTAAATGGTAAGGTTGTAAGTATGGAGTGACTGACGACATTTTTTGTATAATGCTTACTAAGAATTGATAACTTACTCACTTATTTGGCGAAACGACCCAAAATTTGTCTTGGCCTCCGACACAAGAGCACGCATTACACATACATAACATAGAATAGAATATAACATAACAAACAATAAACACAACAACAAACAATAGAAAAAATAATAATAGTTTATCATACTAGTACACAGAAAAAAAAGATATCTTAATCCATGATATTCATTCTTGTATATAAGGAAAATCGATAATTTCTTGAACCAAGTATGATTTTGTTGAACCAAGTATGATTTTGTTGATCCAAGATAGAACTTACTTGGTTCAAGATATTTTTTACTTGATTTAAGAAATTGTCGATTTTCCTTATATACAAGAATGAATATCTTGGATTAAGATATCCTTTTATCTGTGTACAGGCGGAGACCGTAAGATCTGCTACGTTACGTGATACAAAGATAAGCACCATGGTACAGTCATTTTCATAAAAGTAATGCTGAGTTACGAAAAAAAAATTTAATAAAATATAATTGGTAAAAGCACAAAAAGTACCATTTCCGGTTTAAAAGATGGATTTACCTACGGCATTTGATATTAAGATGATGCTTGTGGTAACAAATAGTAATCGAACGAGCGGGGCGTAAACGAAGCGAGTTCTTACAAACAACTTCTGGCTACTGGGACGTCTCTGCATTTAGATGGCTTTTTGATTTTGAGAGTTTGTTCGATGATAACTTTAGTAACGTTTTTATAGAATAGAATAGAATAGAATAGAAAACAGTTTATTCGTAGACACAGATACAAACATAATACATAGAAGAATAAGCAAAAAGAAAAAAAAAAGTGCCACGTAATGGCCGCATCTCAGCATTTTTTTCTGATCTTTATGAAATTTGTTGGGGTTGTAGCTGATAAACATAAAATTTGAGAGGTCGGTTATGAGCTGGATCGATCAAGGAGTTATGTACTAAGGAGGCGAAAAAAATCTTCATATGTGTCTTGTTATATTGGTCAACTCGTTTGCAAATAAATCGCGAATTCTTAGTTCGAGGCGGACTACTAGGTTTAGCTAAAGTGCCTACCACCATCTTTGTCTCTCCAATGACGGTAAAACTATTTTTCTCATTGCACCCACCTTGGCAAATTTCTGTTTGGTCCTATGATTGACGGGTAGAGAATGCCTCGAGGCACTAAGTCCGCCTTTTGTATTTTTTTATTTTTGTGCAATAAAGTTTAACACTCTCAGCGCCACGTGGGTCGCAGGCGGCCCACAGAGTTTCAAGCGCCGCTGGCCACCACATGTATTTTGTAACTTTATCAGCAGGCCACGTGGGCCACCGGCGCTCCACAAACATTTCTATGCAGCCGGCCTCTATTGTTTTTTCTATGGCACTGAGAGTGTAATAAATAAATAAATAAATAAAACGTCTACAAGGACATACCTAGGCTTTCAATGTTTCGAATATATACACAATACGTCTGCTGGCTATAGTGACCTCAAACTCATACTATGTCTGTTCCGTGTTCCGATCTGATTGTTCTAAGATATCCTCCTATCGCTTGAGGCTCCCGGCCGTTGTCAAGTGCCACAATAGGCGGAGGCGCGTCGACAGGTATTGTGAGCGAGCGCTTTAATTTGTTTAGATGCTTTGTATTGGAGTAGATAATTTAGACGTTACGATGCCTCCTAGTCACTGCAGTTTAAATTGTGTTAGTTTATAACATAAACATAACATAAAATATTCTTTCCACACCTCAAATTAAAGAAACAGAGTATACACAAGTTACAAACAGAAAAGTAGAGGTAAAACAATTGGCGGTCTTATCGCTAAAAAGCGACCTCTTCCAGACAACCTTTGTTGTTTATGTTGTTTTGTTTTGGTTTGTTTGTCTGTTTTTTTGTTTTTAGTTTATGTAGCTTACTGGCCTGTTTGGTAAAGGTAATGTATGTACTTGACTCCGTTTGCCACTTCGTCCGTGTACCAACAATCTGCACCAATGCAATCTGTATGTACCGGCAGCGTTTGCCCTTGGCAAACGCGAGATTAGTTAGACAATTATTGTCTAACTAATCTTGTTTCCCCATACAAACTTTGGACTCCCATTTCACTCCCTTAGGGGGTGAACTTTGAAAAATCCTTTCTTAGTGCATCCCTAGACCGTATAAGGGACCTACGTGCCAAATTTGGATTCTCTAGAACTAGCGATTTGGGCTGTGCGTTGATATGCCAGTCAGTCAGTCAGTCATTCAGTCAGTTAATCAGTCAGTCAGTTTCTTATTTTATACACCTATTTAGATTATACAATATTGACAAATGAATTCTCTAGGAATGGTTGTAAGAATACAAACAGTAACCAAGAATCCGGCAAGTCGAGCCGCGATATTGCGTGAGCGATGGCGAACACAAATCACGTTGAATTTCACGGCCTATTGCGGTTGACACTCCAGGAGTCGGCGACTCGGCGACGGGCACAGTGGCGATATTACATACAGTAACCGATGGCACTTTATTCACAGTAGCCATAAATGGATTGCATTCACAGCATGAAATGAATGGATGAATGCCTCTACTTTGCTGTTTGTAACTTGTGTATACTCTGTTTCTTTAATTTGAGGTGTGCAATAAAGAACATTTAGGTATGTTATGTTATGTTATGGATGACTGGTAGTGCTTTTATGTAAGGTCAGGTGGGGTAAGGCAAACATAGTTTATTTTGGACCAGGAAAGGGAAGCAATATAGAAATTCCATACACGTGTTCCCCTTTCCCGGGGGTTCCACTCACCCCACCTGTACTTTCGTTAATCTAAGAAAATAATCAGACATTTTATGCGCTTCAGTAACACGTTTTGTAGCATTTGCCAAAAATAACTGCTTATTTAATATTATGAGGCTCTTCTGTACCTGAACTATCATTATATTTGCTATTATGACCTAGGCAGTTGTTACTAATATAGGAATTATTAAATAAATCACGGGTTACTCACGTCTTTTAAGTCGAATATTGCTGGACATGTTTCGCTCCATAACGAGGACGAGGAGGAGGGCTCGTTATGGAGCGAAACATGTCGAGCAATATTCGACTTAAAAGACGTGAGTAACCCGTGATTTATTGAATATGTCTGATTCTCACGGAAGTTTTGTATTTAAAATATAGGAATTCAAAAATCAATACCACTTTAGCCTGACATGACTTTTTTAAAAATTGGTACTTCGGTAATTTGTGTGACTTTGAAGTCTACTGTAGAATTATGGCTATTTTCTTAATATTTAAAGGAGAACCTATCTATGTTTTTGATTATTAATCATATTGTCGTGTATTATATTAATTAAACATGCTGCACTTTTTTTTCTAACAGATTTAGAACAGGTGTCATAAGGCTTATGCGAATGTATTGATTTATAATGGTCCACAAGGTATTTACTCATTTTCGGATTACAAGAAAGTTAACCGTCTTAGCTTTCATTTGTAGATATGTAATATTTTTTATAGGCCTTAAATTGATAAATAATTATTTTCACCGCCTACTGTTATTATAAAGTTTACTGTGCGCAGTATGACAAGTTTGGTGCGTAATGTACAAAGTTCTGATACAAAAAGCGTTGAGACATATTTGGGTTTCGGCGTCTATTGTGTAGTATGAATAACGTTTTGAATATTTGATAAGTATGGATATCGTTTAGTAGGTATTTGTTATATGTTATTTCAGAAAAAAACTAATTAAATAGTGCTTATTTAAGACTGGTATTTAATCGTATCTCTACTTATATTTATTTTATCTAAGGGACAGAGGTTGTATGGTTGAATTTTTTTTAATTTTTTATTCATAAATTACGTCATTTCAAAATAGAGGGGGGGGGGGGGGGTTTCGACATCGGATGATGGTAGCATAACGTAGGAGGAAACGGGGCCATTCGAAGCAGAATTTTTGGATGATTTTAGGGGGGGGGGGGGTCAAAAATCATCAAAAACCGATGACGTAATTTATGGACAGCCCCACAGTAGTGTATCAGCCAAGTTTCCATAAAAACTTACTCATCAGCAAGATCAGAGTCGTCTGTGTGTGTGTGTGTGTGTGTGTATTATTTTAGCACTGTGCTATTAGACTAAGATTAGGTGGTAGTGCACCCTACCTAATCGGGTAGCAAGATTCGGCATATATAGGGGGTAGCACCTTAAAAAGTTATGACTTTTAGTATGGGACACTATGAGCCAAACCTGGAGCGTTCGGAATGCAGCCAACTTTTCGGGTACCAAAAAAAGTCAGAAAATACCTCATCGGGTAGCAAGATTCGACATATACAGGGGGTAGCACCTTAAAAAGTTATGACTTTTTGTATGGAACACTATGAGCCAAACCTGGAGCATTCGGAATGCAGCCTGATTTTAGGGTGCCAGAAAATATCGAAAAATACCTCATCGGGTAGCAAGATGAAACTAATGCCATATGAAAGTACTAATCATCCTGTTAATAAAAAAAATTGGTAGTCGGTCCTAAACCTGGAGCATTTCAAATGCAGCCAACTTTTGTGATCGAACAAAAAACTCATCTGATACCATTACAACGTAGAAATGGCCCCAGATGATGGTTCAAAAGACATAAACAAGCTTAATTTGACAGAATTTATCAAAAAGTGCCAAAATATTTCAGGTTTACTCACCCAAACTTATCACTTTCGTGATTTGGCTTAATTTTAGGGTACCTGAAGATTTAAAAAAATACCTTATTGAGTAGCACGATAATATGTATGCCAAATGAAAGGACTTATCATCCTGTTAATAAAAAAATATAGCAACGGGTCCTAAACCTGGAGCATTCCAAATGCAGCCAACTTTTGTGATCGAACAAAAAACTCATCTGATACCATTACAACGTAGAAATGGCCCCAGAAGATGGTTCAAAAGACATAAACAAGCTTAATATGATAGAAATTATCAAAAAGTGCCAAATTTATTAGGTGTACTCACCCAAACTTATCACTTTCGTGATTTGGCTTAATTTTAGGGTACCTGAAGATTTAAAAAAATACCTTATTGAGTAGCACGCTAATATGTAAGCCAAATGAAAGGACTTATCATCCTGTTAATAAAAAAATATAGCAACGGGTCCTAAACCTGGAGCATTCCAAATGCAGCCAACTTTTGTGATCGAACAAAAAACTCATCTGATACCATTACAACGTAGAAATGGCCCCAGAAGATGGTTCAAAAGACATAAACAAGCTTAATATGATAGAATTTATCAAAAAGTGCCAAATTTATTAGGTGTACTCACCCAAACTTATCACTTTCGTGATTTGGCTTAATTTTAGGGTACCTGAAGATTAAACAAAATACCTTATTGAGTGGCACGATAAGATGTAAGCCAAATGAAAGGACTTATCATCTTGTTAATAGAAAAAAATAGCAGCGGGTCCTAAACCTGGAGCATTCCAAATGCAGCCAACTTTTGTGATCGAACAAAGAACTCATCTGATACCATTACAACGTAGAAATGGCCCCAGAAGATGGTTCAAAAGACATAAACAAGCTTAATTTGATAGAATTTATCAAAAAGTGCCAAAATATATTAGGTTTACTCACCCAAACTTATCACTTTCGTGATTTGGCTTAATTTTAGGGTACCTGAAGATTAAAAAAAATACCTTATTGAGTGGCACGATAAGATGTAAGCCAAATGTAAGGACTTATCGTCCTGTTAATAGAAAAAAATAGCAGCGGGTCCTAAACCTGGAACATTTCAAATGCAGCCAACTTTTGAGATCGAACAAAGAACACATCTGATACCATTACAACGTAGAAATGGCCCCAGAAGATGGTTCAAAAGACATAAACAAGCTTAATTTGATGGAATTTATCAAAAAAATGTCAAATATATTAGGTTTACTCACCCAAACTTATCACTTTCGTGATTTGGCTAATCAGATGAGTTTTTTGTTCGATCACAAAAATTAGCTGCATTTGGAATGTTCCAGGTTTAGAAGCCGCTGCTATTTTTTTTTATTAACAGGATGATAAGTCCTTTCATTTGGCATACATCTTATCGTGCTGCTCAATAAGGTATTTTTTAAATCTTCAGGTACCCTAAAATTAAGCCAAATCGCGAAAGTCATAAGTTTGGGTGAGTAACCCTAATATATTTTGGCACTTTTTGATAAATTCCATCAAATTAAGCTTGTTTATGTCTTTTGAACCATCTTCTGGGGCCATTTCTACGTTGTAATGGTATCAGATGAGTTTTTTGTTCGGTCACAAAAGTTGGCTGCATTTGGAATGCTCCAGGTTTAGGACCCGCTGCTATTTTTTTCTATTAACAGGACGGGGGTTCAAACCCCCGCTCGTACCAATGAGTTTTCGGAACTTATGTACGAAATATAATTTGATATTTACCAATCGCTATACGGTGAAGGAAAACATCGTGAGGAAACCTGCATACATCCGCGGAGAAATTCAAAGGTGTATGTGAAGTTCCCAACCCGCTTTGGGCCAGCGTGGGGACTATAGCCTGATCCCTCTCGTGCATGAGAGGAGGCCTGTGCCCAGCAGTGGAACGTATAGAGGCTAACATATTATTATTATTATAACAGGACGATAAGTCCTTTCATATGGCTTACATCTTATCGTGCCACTCAATAAGGTATTTTTTTAAATCTTCATGTACCCTAAAATTAAGCCAAATTACGAAAGTCATAAGTTTGGGTGAGTAAACCTAATAAATTTGGCACTTATTGATAAATTCTATCAAATTAAGCTTGTTTATGTCTTTTAAACCATCTTCTGTAGCCATTTCTACGTAGTAATGGTATCAGATGAGTTTTTTGTTCGATCACAAAAGTTGGCTGCATTTGGAATGCTCCAGGTTTAGGACCCGTTGCAAAATTTTTTATTAACAGGATGATAAGTCCTTTCATTTGGCATACATTTTATCGTGCTACTCAATAAAGTATTTTTTTGAATCTTCAGGTACCCTAAAATTAAGCCAAATAACGAAAGTCATAAGTTTGGGTGAGTAAACCTAATATATTTTGGCACTTTTTGATAAATTCCATCAAATTAAGCTTGTTTATATCTTTTGAACCATCTTCTGGGGCCATTTCTACGTTGTAATGGTATCAGATGAGTTTTTTGTTCGATCACAAAAGTTGGCTGCATTTAGAATGTTCCAGGTTTAGGACCCGCCGCTATTTTTTTCTATTAATAGGATGATAAGTCCTTTCATTTGGCTTACATCTTATCGTGCCACTCAATAAGGTATTTTTTTAAATCTTCATGTACCCTAAAATTAAGCCAAATCACGAAAGTGATAAGTTTGGGTGAGTAAACCTAATAAATTTGGCACTTTTTGATAAATTTAATCAAATTAAGCTTGTTTATGTCTTTGGAACCACCTTCTGGGGCCATTTCTACGTTGTAATGGTATCAGATGAGTTTTTTGTTCGATCACAAAAGTTGGCTGCATTTGGAATGCTCCAGGTTTAGGACCCGTTGCTATATTTTTTTATTAACAGGATGATAAGTCCTTTCATTTGGCTTACATCTTATCGTGCCACTCAATAAGGTATTTTTTTTAATCTTCAGGTACCCTAAAATTAAGCCAAATCATGAAAGTCATAAGTTTGGGTGAGTAAACCTAATATATTTTGGCACTTTTTGATAAATTCCATCAAATTAAGCTTGTTTATGTCTTTTGAACCATCTTCTGGGGCCATTTCTACGTTGTAATGGTATCAGATGAGTTTTTTGTTCGATCACAAAAGTTGGCTGCATTTGGAATGTTCCAGGTTTAGGACCCGCTGCTATTTTTTTTTATTAACAGGATGATAAGTCCTTTCATTTGGCATACATATTATCGTGCTACTCAATAAGGTATTTTTTTAAATCTTCAGGTACCCTAAAATTAAGCCAAATCACGAAAGTGATAAGTTTAGGTGAGTAAACCTGAAATATTTTGGCACTTTTTGATAAATTCTGTCAAATTAAGCTTGTTTATGTCTTTTGAACCATCTTTTGGGGCCATTTCTACGTTGTAATGGTATCAGATGAGTTTTTTGTTCGATCACAAAAGTTGGCTGCATTTGAAATGCTCCAGGTTTAGGACCGACTACCAATTTTTTTTATTAACAGGATGATCAGTACTTTCATTTGGCATTAGTTTCATCTTGCTACCCGATGAGGTATTTTTCGATATTTTCTGGCACCCTAAAATCAGGCTGCATTCCGAATGCTCCAGGTTTGGCTCATAGTGTTCCATACAAAAAGTCATAACTTTTTAAGGTGCTACCCCCTGTATATGTCGAATCTTGCTACCCGATGAGGTATTTTCTGACTTTTTTTGGTACCCGAAAAGTTGGCTGCATTCCGAACGCTCCAGGTTTGGCTCATAGTGTCCCATACTAAAAGTCATAACTTTTTAAGGTGCTACCCCCTATATATGCCGAATCTTGCTACCCGATTAGGTAGGGTGCACTACCATCTAATCTTAGTCTATATTCTATTGCACGAGTTTTTTTTGTATGAACAATTTGTTGCCATAGCTGTTGGATACGTATCATATTTCTTTAAATGTGTTTATTATTATTATTTCAACGAATAAAATTAGAGATTGCAATCCGGATTTTATTTTTATGGGAAAATCCGTTTTTTCGGATAAAACCCGGATTTTCCCATACAAATAAAATCTGGATTGCAATCCGTAAATAAAATACCCCGAACTTCACAAATAGCTTTTCAAATTTTAGATAGTTTGGGCTACATAGATATTTTTTTGGTTTAGGTTAGTTTGTGTTAGGTAACGGCCTCCTAGCCTAGTTGGTAGTGACTCTGCCTATGAAGCAGTTCCGGGTTCGAATCCTGGTCAGGGCATTTATTTGTGTGCTAATCACAGATATTTGTTTCTGAGTTGTGGATGTTTTCTATGTATTTAAGTAGGTATTTATCTATATATATCTGTTAATATATATCGTCGCCTAGTACCCACAACACAAGCCTTATTGAGTGGGACTAGGTTGATTTGTGTAAGATTGTCCCATAATATTTATTTATTTTAATATTTAGTTCGTTTTGTTAGTCGATTGGCATACTACAGTGTTTTGTTTCAGATTGCGCTTGTCATATCAAGGTCCCAGCCTCGGCAAAGATCGGCAACCTTCGTTTATTTTCGGCTTAATGGCGGTAGTCACGAAACTATCACGCTACGACAATTATTACTTCTTGGCCATTTTCTTTCTCATTATATTCTTTGCTTTAGTTTCTATTAGCCGTCACGAAAAGCAATTATTATTATTACTGAACTTTGGTTTGGTGACTAAAAGAAGACTGATAAGAAAAGATTTCTTATTAGTAAGTTTTTTTATTTTTACAACATTTATTTGCAGTTTTCTATATCATTTGGGATAATAAAAACTTATTGTTTTTACTTTGTAACTTTTTTACATACAAATTGTATATGTATGTATAGATCATCAAGCATTATGATAGCAAAATTGTATTTTTTATCAGTATCTTCAGTAAATGTACAGTAAATTGCGCAATTTTACTCTTTTTTATACCACGACGATGGAAATCAAGCATACGGCCCGCCTATAGTCCATAGCCTATGGACGCATTTAACCCCAGAGGATTCACATGCGCGTTGCCGTCCCTTTACGAACTTATACAGTATACACTCCTTTTTTGAAGAACCTCATACTGTAGTCCCTTGGAAAAAGCTCGGCAGGGAGTTCATTCCACTGCTGGAGCATTCGCGGTAGGAAATTCGCGGGGATAAAGTGACTGGTCAATTTTATGGTCACGGACTTTAATTGGTAGCAGCAGCTGTTAAATAAAATAAAATAACTTGCACCGTAAATGGCTGAACAATAATAGTCCGTGATTTAGAGCGCTGGTAGCCTTGCGGTAAGACGTCCGACTTTCAATCCGGAGGTCTCGGGTTCAAACCCCGGCTCGTACCACTGAGTTTTTCGGAACTTATGTACGGAATATCATTTGATATTTACCAGTCGCTTTTCGGTGAAGGAAAAAATCGTAAGGAAACCGGATCTAATCCCAAAAAGGCCTAGTTTCCCCTCTGGGTTGGAAGGTCAGATGGCAGTCGCTTTCGTAAAAACTAGTGTCTACGCCAATTCATGGAATTAGGTTGTCAAGCGGACCCCAAACCGGGATAAACGCTAGGATGATGATGAATAATAATAGTCCGTGATTATAGATACATCAGCGTGCCGAAGACTGGGTCGTTTACCTTGTTTACTTTTACTCCTGATTCTGGGTAATAAATTAATAATGTTAATATAAATATTACTCAGGCCGAAATTGCGAATTGATTGATCGCCCATTAATCAAAATCAGCTCATTAATTCCGACGGCTCCGGGAAACATGACACAGGTACTTACATAGACCGCTAAAATCATAAATTTTAACCATTCCGTAATCAACTAAATATATTGACAATTAAATAGACTATACCTCGTTTTTTTCAGATTAGAAAAATAACGGTAGATTTTGACACTTTAGCTGTATTTTTTTCAGCCATATCTGGGCAAAATATAAATGAAACTACTTTATTCCACTATTAGTGATACGCTTAAGCCAATACGATGCAAAATAACAAATTTTAAAATCGTTTTCCCAAAAATCGCATGACGACAATTGCACGATTTTTCTAATCTGAAAAAAAAAACGAAGTATAGTCTAACCGCAATCTGAATTGTTGATTAAAACATAAATTGTAGAAAGTAAAAAAGCATGTTTCAGGTATTTCCGAAAACCAAAAAGTGGCGGATAATTCCGAAAATGGACTCTTATTACACTGGAATATGAGTGTTTTTTAAATGATTTTCGATAATATCCAAATTGCGGAATTACCCAAATGCAACATATATCTATCGCCCTTGGATTTGCGAGCGAACGGAAGCATCTTAATGAAATTTAGATTTTGGATGTTCGACCAGAGGACCAGAGCCCCCAGGGCGTGACCTTGGGAGATCGGATGACCCTGGACCGTATTCTAACTTTAATTTAGAACATGTTTAGAGACACGATCAAGCTCCAATACAACTCCAGTGCATTGTCTACGCAATACAGCTAACGCTTAAACGTTTGAATCAGAAATATCAAAATTTGTTTGAAAATTATTCCGATAATACAACTTCAAGATTGGTTGATTATTTGTTGTGTGTTGTGTTTAAGATAGATTGTGTTTTAGGTACCGTCAACCGGGGTCAATGGGGACAATTTTGAACTTTGAGTAAGATTTTAACGGAATATTTCCATGAACAACCCCAATGTTATGGTTTTAAAACTTTAATCTTATGTCAGAGAACCTATTTATGATTGTTTAATTACCATACAATCAATCAAAACCTCCTTTTTCTTTAAAAAACCCCTCGCTGCATCGCATTCACGCTGCATACGGGGTCAATAGCAACGAATAAGAGATCAATAGGGAAAAGGCTATTTAAAGGGCTAGGGTTGTCACAAAAATAAAAGCTTACAGAGGTAAGTACCTAGGTACCTTTCTACCCAGTAGGTATTGCTAAACTATGGAAATTCAATCATAATTTTGGGAACTCTGTCCCAATACGTACTTTATCGTCCTTATTTGAACTAATTACGTCCCTATTAAGTGTCAAAGCCGACCCGATCGACCCCTCAAGCTCGTCCCTATCGACCCCCAAGGCGTCCCCATAAACCTCTGTTTCTTTTCAAAACTTTCTTAGGTTTTTCTTTCTCCACTTTTGATATCAAAACAAATATAATTTCAACTTACCGTGACTTAAACACCTGCTTAATTAAATGGTTAATCACTTTATAACTGCCAGAACTGCCTAAAGTTAAAAACATATATTTTTTCAAGACTCCCGGAGCACATTTTTACGGGTCAGAGACAGCGTCAACTTTGAATTGTCAGTTCGACCACCTAACGCTACCTTCATGACTGTCCTGTGTTGTCATTGACATAAGTATATAATCTACACATCTTATATCTACATTTAATCTTTACATTAAATACCCTGGCGCCCTCTCATTTCTCAGGCGCCAATATTCGTGACATGTCGCATTCACAGTCGAATAATTCAAACGTCGCAAATAAGTTATGCATCCTCCTGCCTTTTCGCCGAAAATTGTTTTGCCGAATTTCACTTGGCAACCAACTTTCCGCAAAAGTTTCATTTGGCCGAATAAATTTGACCAATGAATTATTTCGCGACTACTATTTCATTTCCTAACCTACTAGGTGGATTATATAAAGTTGGGGAATGAAATTGGGCCAAATGAACCTTCTGCGAAAAGTTGTTTGGCAAGTGAAATTAGGCAATACAAATTTCGGCGAAAAGGTAGAAAACCTAACTTTTGCATATATTTAAGGCCTTTGCTGAACCTTTAAAAATAAATCTCATTATAATCGTAAAATGAAACCACAAATCATTACTATTCATTTTTATTCCCATAATTGTCTTTCATTTTTTATTACAAATAATTTTAAGTTCAACAATCTGTCAAAAAAAACCTCTATGTAAACGCCATCCATTTTGACAACACCGAACATAATTATAGTTCTTATTTTTCAAATATTAGTCCATCTAAAACAGTTTATTTAATAAACTTTATTATATAGTAAAAATAATAATATCTATATAATATCAAAGATTCCGTTTACAAATGTTTGCTGATAATGTATTTTCATATAAATGAGTTATTTTAACATTTTTTAATGTTATCATGCTGATTTTTTTTTGAAAAAAAAATCCATTCCTTTTATCAGATTGAAATAGCTTAATGTAACAAAGTATTATACCAATTCTCATCAGATTTTTAACATTTTAATAAAAGTAAATTAGACATTTTAAATAATAATATTTTTTTGCAGAAAAGATTCGTATGTGAATACAAAAGATTGGAAAGAGTGTACTAAGCTTGGTTTTATAATACTAATATTATTTAGCTATTTCTTTTATCATCAAAATAATATTATATTAATCTAGTTTTATTTTTTTCAGTAATCTCCCGATACCACTAACTAATGTTATTTCACTTTTGTCTTTCATATTGATGTGACAATTTATATACGACCAAAATACGACCTATAATGTGGCTAAGGGGTACTATTATAAAAATACTGTTTAGGATACATTTTGACACTCAAATTGCTATTGTACTACAAAAAGCAAGGCTAAAAAGATTAATACCCTATGGATAATGCATTATACTCTTAACTGAAGAAAAGTGTCCATATCCATGCTTTAGTCTGCATGCATCGTTTATGCTATTTTTAAGAAACTGCAAAAAAAGACGGTAGTAACAACGTAACGTCAATTAGTCACGATTCTCACCTCAAATACTTTTAAATCCAAACTCCATAAGATTTTAATATTTTTGGGTAAGGCTAATATACAAATCTAAGACATGCAAGTACTCATATTCTTATCAAATTAACTAACATAACCTCAACTAAAACATTGAGATTCTTTGATTTCATAATTAAATTTTATTTTGAATGTGTAAAGAATTTTTCTTATCATGACAGCAATATTTGTTAAATGAAGGTTTCACACCGAATTTTTCATTAAATGGCAGCGACATGGCGAGAGCACAGAATAATGAATAGTACTAGAGTACAGAAGGTTCTCCTTCCCGAATTTGACATTTAGCTACAGAAATGAAAATGTTATCTGCGCAAAAAACAAAATAGGGTTGTCAACGTGCTTCATTCCGTGCACGTGGTATCTACAGATAAAAAGAAGTTTGATATGTGAACGCAGCCGATGTATTTCAAATAAATCAAGGGGTCTACAGATGTAAGCGTCTAGTCAATCTGCCTCAATCTACCTAATTTATCAGTAAATTTAATACAAAACTAGATAAATATCGGATTTAATACTTTATTTTCCCAATCTAATAATTATAATTATTTCTTGTCTTCTAATAATCAAGAATATGTATTGTAGAAGTTATAAATGCACTGTTGGAAAAAGAAATCATAGTTATACATTAATTAGATAAGTCAATTCAAACCCTTACTGTTAACAAGCCATAAATGGCTTTAGCAGTTAAGTAGGTACTCATGAAACTCTGCGTGAATTTGAATATTTTGAACTTTAATAAATAAATAAAATATTATTTAAGTACAAAACTACTACTATAAATAAACTATTCAAATATTTTATCTTTTCTGAAATGAAACTATTCTCGAACGCAACCATAAGATAATAAGCGATGTGCCAACCCTGCCCTCATTAAGCCTCGGGCACAGGGCGCAAAATTTAGAAAACAGGTACACACAACGCCTTACTAGGTATACACTTTTGAACGTTATTACAGCGGAATAAGGCTCAAAAGTGTATACCTTGTGAGACGTGTGTACAATAGAGAGAGACATAGTGAAGCCCCCCTGGCGAGAGGTCTTTTTGGCAGCTGCTGTCAAAATCCACCAATTAAAAAGATTATGACAGCTAGCTAGCTAGCTTTCACCACGATGCTCAGCTGCCACCTAGTGAAAAGTCTCGATCGCGGAAACCCTCATAGCAATAAAATACAACGTTAACTTTTGTTTTAAAGAAATAAGTAAGCATGGGAAGCTTATATGGCAGAAATCGTATTTATAATAGGTTCTAACAATGTTCGGTTAAAACTTATCATAGATTTTACCCATATGTATGGAGTGAGTGTTCTATGCTTACCGTTGTATAATAATTTTGATTGTACATGTCAGTAATAGCTGAATGCAGCAGGCACAATATTTATTATTATTTAAAAATACCAAATAAAATCTTATGTTTTATCATTCATTATTGTTTATCAAATAAAAAATATATCAGTGATACTTTTGCTATGTTATAAATTTGTTTTCATGTTTGAGTAATTTTGTCATCACCTACTGAATAAAATTGGTATTTATATTGAATTTAACATAAAAAACTAAATTCTAAAAATATAGAATCTACGCTCCATAGACACGGTTTAGGCCCTTAGTACTAACAACGCTTAGACTAACAGATAATTGACTATTTTATGTTACGCTGAAAAACTTTAGCTGGGCTCTTGCTTAAAGCTTTTGAGCGTTGCGTCGTTTGTAATGTGGCTATTGTAATATACTCCAAAAAAATGAATTCAGAAATAAAAATGTTTATAATTTATTTATTTTTTATAAAAAAAGTTTGCCAGTGTTCGATTCAGTTCGATTGATATCGCCGTGACACTCGATAAATACATGTAGGTATATAAAACGTTGGCTTGATAAAAGTTTTACATATTGCATATTTTTTATAGTTTACAATGTATTTAATGTTATTTATGTTAGTAAAAATAAAATAAAAAAGAAAATCAGAGATTTTAGTTATAGCCACAATACAACACAGACATATTGATTTTAAAACGGTCGATCATACAACATTTTTTATATAAATACAAGCCTATTACATTTTTACAAAGGCTCTTACTAAAGCAAATATACTTAAAGAGATTATTGTTACGTTCATTCTTAGCTAGACATATAAAGAGACTTGGAGTTTACAATACATTACTACAACTTATTTACACATTATAACATTTTATTGTCAGTTCTGAACTTTATGACTGAAATTAACTTACCTACGAATAGAATATTTACAATCGCTAATATCAGTTGCTTGGCTTTTAAAAAGCCTATACATTTTAATACACTTTCTACACATTTCATTCTATACACTGAAAGCATTCTTACTGAATCAAAATACGGTATTGTCTTATCATAAACAACATTTGAATAGTCATTTAAAATTGTGCGCGTGTAGCCGGGGGGTGGTGTGTTCACGCCTTATGCCCCACATACATGGACTAGGTGATGTGGAAATCTCCCCGAAGGAGTCTCGTGAAGGTCTTCTTAAACTGCTGATTAGCAAGGGCGTAGCAAAAAGGGTTGATAGGACTATTAGCGTAGCACAAAAAGTATGTGAACATGTAAAGATGCTTATTGGTACACGGCGGGTCCGTGCAGAAACCTTCTACTAAAGCTAATATATGATAAGGCGTCCAACATACTACAAAAGCGCCGAGAATAAACGAAATGGTCCTAAACGCCTTCCTCGCCCTGTTTTCAGACTTCGACTTCTGGCGCCCAATGCTCGGGAACAGGCCGTCGCGCTTCGAACGTTTAACTTTTAATTTCTTTCCAATGTTTTTAACAAACTCTTTCTTCGAGTCACCACGGCCTGACCCAGTAACGGCGGGGCTAGACGCTTCGCTGTTTTCCACAGCTGGTGTTATGCAAGCATTTAGTTTCAATGGTGAGATGATTTCAGGCCGTTTTGGGGACTGCTGATCATTATTATTGGAAGACGTTGACACTAAAGTAATCACCGGTTTGGGGCGCTCCCCCGTCGTCAAACTAACTTCTGTGTTAACTTTTATTGGCGGTGGCGGTGAGAAGCTTGCTTTAGTTACTGGCACTTTGGCTTCTGCTGTAGCTCTTATAAGAGCTGCTTGCAGAAGAGAAGTATTAGTTACACTGGTTGCGTTATTCAAAGTTGGCGGAGACGAAGGTTCAGTTGCAGTAGGAAACGTCACAGATGAGGGAGGGCTTTCATTAGTCGGTGTTGGGACGATGACGGAACTTTCATCCATATACCTCAAATCAGCGCCGTCCATACCAACCAGCACGTCGTAAGTATTGCCGTCTCTTAGTACTCTAACAGTTCTTGTTCGTGATGATTCGGAATAAGATGGTGGGCTTTCGGATACGGAGGGGCTGCACCTAAACTCGGTAGGTGGAGGTATAATTCTTTGAGCAATAGTAGTCGATACTTCTCGTTGTTCGGACGGCGTAGCTATCCCTGAAGACGTCGGTGAGGTGACGCTAGTGTTTGATGGAGGCACTGTTGGTGCTTGTATAGCGGGTCCAGTCTGAGACGAGTCAGGGTTGTCAGTATCAAGCAAACTTTTTTCGGATATCTGTGACAGTGAAGATTTAGGTTTATCAAGTTCTTGTTTGGTTATAGGAGTTTGTTTTAAATCTGTTTTGATCAACATTCCACCATTCATGCGCATATTGTTGAGCAGTTGAAGCGCACCGGTTTGCATAACAAGATTGGCTACAGACGGTCGCTTTTTAGCATTGGTTTGAGTAGTGCTTTCATCATCAGAGTCAAACGCTGGACTACTGGACCTTTCCGCTTCTACTTGATCTTCTTTCTTATCTCCATCTGATTCAGCGGTTGTTGAAGTGGCAGTAACAGTAGCACTACTTTTGTGAGCTGATGATTTTTGACTAGAATTAGAGTCAGTTGAACCTCCAAGAGTTAGCAAAGGTGCTGCTAAAGATCCCTTGGACGTTGAATCTTTTCTAATAGATTCGGATACTTTCATTTGATCTTCACTAGAAATTGTGGCCTTGGAAAGTGCCGCCATGCCTGCAGCCCGTCCAGCCATTCCTGACATGACACCTGCACTTAAAGCCACCATGGATTGCATCTTTCTTTGTTTCGCCTCACTTTTCTTTTGCATATCATAAGCAGTCTTAAATATCCCCGCGTATAGCACAATTAGGACAATCAGTGTGGTCCAGTAATATCCAATAATTAAAGCTGTGTTAAAAATGGGATCCTTTAGGAACTGTACAGCGCATTCTCCTTCTTGCAAATCCCTGTAGCCAATGAAGTGTTCCCATCCAAAAATGGTTGTAAAGAACAGTAGAGCTGGTATAATCCAGGTGACTGTCACCATCCAAATCACTCGGTTTTTAGTTCTCCAGGCCCTGTAACGAGCTGCTATTTTGACGCTGCAGAATCTGTCTACGGTGATGAGTAGTACGGTGTACTGAGATACCAGACATACGGTATAGTCGACGGATAGCCAGAGATCGCACAATAGAGGGCCGAGATGCCAGTAGCCTTTCAAAACGTAATCTGTATAAAATGGCATGGATATTGTACCTGCGGACAAGGATAGTGTTATTTTTAAAGCTGCAGCAGGTAAATTTTTCAAGTTTTAGTGAAATTTAATGGATACTCGTTGCATGCAATTCTGCAAGAGTTCTTTATATTTTGAGTGGCTTTTATTGAAACAAGTTGCAGGTATCTTTAAAAAATGTATTTTTACAGGTACCTATTTACAAAGTAACAAGTCCTAAAAATTATTGTTTGCTTCACGAAATCATTGTTTATGAAAATTTTTACTTCGCTCAAAGTATAATCTTATTTAGTACCTAAGTATATTACTTATAACAGTTATAACATAGCTACACGGATTGTGTTAAATTATTGTTAATAAATTTTGCAACTATTCTTTATGGAAATAAAAATATATTATCAAAGAATAATGGTTATAGAACCTAATTAGTTTAAAATTGTGTAGGCACACGGAAAAAAAAGCTTCCGGGATGTTCTCAATCTAAGACATTATTATATTATGTTGAAAATATTTCCTCGTGACAAGCATTTATTTCCTTTAACGAAAATAAATTAAAGTTTTAAATATAACGAAGCGAATATATTCTTACAAATTTTCTAGTTTTCTTTTACCTAAGATAATACTTGTTTGATTAAAGTACAATCTCTCTTATTTACTCGATATACTCTTGAAACAATACATTTTTGTATTTCTATTTTAAGAAAACGTGGTTTTATTAAGCGAAGAATCATTTTTTTGGCAAAGGAAATAAATACTTGTCACAAGGAAATATTTTCAAGAAAATAATAATGTCTTGGATTGAGAATATCCCGGAAGCTTTTTTTTCCGTGTGCCTACACAAGCTAGCTAAGCTAGGTATGTTTTATTAATTACGCTCACAACTTACCTATAAGCAAGTCAGTGGCAGCAAGCGAGGCGATGAAGTAGTTACTGGGCTGGCGTATAGTCCGGTCCACAAGGAAGGCCATGAGCACGAGAACATTGCCGCTGACTGTCAGCAGGATGACCAGCAGCAGGCAGGTGGCAAAGATGGCAGCCAACCACAGCGGGAATGGTGGGAGGATTGGGTCCTGGTAGAAATATAAAGGTTTTCGATCATTTTTTTCACTTGAAAGTTTTTTTTGGCATTTGAATTGCATACAAAATAGCAAAGCATCATTTTGTGCTCAAGTATGGCTTCTGCTATTTCAGCGTCAACTTTTTGTCCGAAAATTCCCATAAGAATGTTTCAAAGATTTTAAGCATATATAAAAAGTCAATAAGGTACTAATCTACCAAAGTAATAGGTACATACTGAACAAAAATTCACACTAAAATTAGTCTAACCTGACCTAATACAACCTATAAAAGAATAGCAGCCCCCAGTGAACTTGCCGTATCGTCAAGGTTGCATTGACTTTGAAACACCGTTTATTTATTCTCGGCTACAAAATAGGCTTCTTTTATTCCATTTTCGCCACAAAACCGCCGTTCCGTTTCTTACAAAAGCAAACAAATGACTTTATACGGCTCACAATCGATAAAATGGCACAACAACTACGATCGCCAACTATTCTTCTAATGACTTTTCTATTACAAGGTTGAAATTCTTGAAACTGGGCTAATTTGTCCTATTCTGTTTACTGATTACCTCGGAATCGGTTACTGAGATATTTAAATAGCTTATTTAAAGACTTAACGAACACATGAATGATTAAACCGGTTGATAATATTTTCGTTCATGTAATTTAATTAGGTTGTTTAGAAAGTTTTGGTCACAGCTGTTTGATTTGTAAGTTTTTGGCGTAAACATCAACAGAACCAGCTTCAAATGCACGATTTATTGTAAAGTCAATACTTGGTAGACAAAACCCAACATAGGTTATTTTTAGTGAAAAATTGAATCTCACACATATGTTACATAACCTAGAGAGGCCAAATCCAAACTTAAATAGCTATTTGTTACTAAGGAAGTAAATCTCTTGCGATTTGAATGTGTCGGTATGACATGTGTCTCAGTAGCCAGGTAACGGATCGCTAGAATCCAAAGACTCGTTTAATAGAATAGGACATACACGTCAGAATAGGTCTGCCGAGGGGGTGGATATATGTTTTGATATTAAGACGTGTTCACAGGGAAGTGCCTCATAGTCCGCCGGGCATATCCGTCGGACTAATCCGGCGGCCACATCTTTCCGTGTATCTCTAGCTATTATATGTACGTAAGAGTAGTTAGACTCGTTGAGAAAGTAGATGATCTGACACTAGAACGTCACAATCGCTTGCAACCCACATGTGTCCCGGCTGATACTTACCAAACCGTTAGTGTTTGTACAGTGGTATACGTCAGTGTAGTTAGACTTGGTGAGGAGGAAGAACCTCCGACACTAGTACTTCACAATAGCTTGAAACTCGCATGGGTCCCAACTGATACTTACCAAACCATTAGTATCCGAAGAATTGTTATAGTAGTATACTTCAGAGTAGTTAGACCCGTTGAGGAGGTAGATGTTCTGGCACTCACTGGGACTGTCGGTCGGGAGGCACGAGCGCTGTTTCAGTTTTAACAGTTTCCTACAACAATACACTTATTTAGTTTCTATCCGTCCTAGTTTTGAAATAGCCACGAGCATTTAGCACGGAGTACATACATTAGAGTTAGGTGGTCGGAAGAGAAGTTTTGAGTCTGATTTTAGACTAGGAATCATAGTTGTTGGTTGGAGAACACGTGCGGACTTTAGTATCGATAGTTTTCTGACTGCAAGAACTCGTATTTAGTTTCTGCTCGACCTAGATTTGAAATAGCATAGAGAATCTCGTAGTTAAATAACTGAATTTTTAAACGATTTAAGCTTATTCTTTTTGGTTACAGTATCTCGTATGTGTCAGACAAAAAAAAACATCATCCGTAGCGTCTGCCGTAACCAACGTAAGGCTTTACCAAGATAATCACGGAGATGCTTTTTTAAATTGCATAACTGACTATGTAAATATAATTCGAATCTAATGACAGTATTTTACTACAAATCAACTTTCCAGGTGCCGTTTTCTAATATTAAAATTTATAAATGATATATTAATAATTTTAAACAAAAAAAGAACCGACTTCACTTAGGATCCGCTATTCCAAGAGGAAGTGGCCGAGTTGCTGTAAAAAATAGTGAAATCACTATAGGTGTGCCTATAATAGTTAAAGAGTTCCCTCGATTTCTCCAGGATCCCATCATCAGACCCCGACTTGGTGACAATGGGACCATCTAGGAGTTATACCCGTTCGATTAAAAAAAAATTGAAAATCGGTTCACGATTCACGGAGATATCGAGTAACATACATACAAAAAAAAATCTGTCGAATTGAGAACCTCCTCCTTTTTTGAAGTCGGTTAAAGACACAATCTATTCCAAGCATAACTCCAACACACAACAAACAAACTACCAATATTGGATTTGCATCGGAATAATTTTTAAGCAAATTCTGATATTTCTGATTCAGAGGGCCTACCGCGAAGTTCGAAAATCGACAAAACGATGGTCCCGTCTCTATCGCTCTTGCATATACGAAAGAGAGTGATGCAAATAGACGATTCGATGAACGAAGTGCTTCGCGGTTATAGGCCAGATGTTTAGGCGCTAGCTGACCTAGCTGTATTTATTCCGTAGAAACACACATACAATACATTATACATTGAAATTGTATAGAAGTTGGATCGTGTTTAAGCATGTTTTAAAGTTAGAATAGGGCCCCAGTTACGTAATAAATCTGTAAACGTAGTAAACTCACCACTGTGTTATAAAAGTGGTGCCGATGGTGTATATCGGAGTAGATCTATTGACGTCAAGGCTTTCCGTCGAGTTCATTATGGTATCGAAGGCTCTATTATTGTCTACGGTTATCTGCCGGACGCCTCAGAGGCCTGGAGCCTGAAACAAACGGGTGTTGTTGAAAATTTGTTATCTGTGGGAACAGCTCAGCATGTCTGGGAAAAAGAGACGAGTGGAAATCGAGGGGTGTAACTTTAAAATCTTAATTTGCGCCAGTCCATGGAAAACGACCCACTTTAATGTCGATATAGAATTTTTACAAATTCCCAAAACTACTATCATAAGCTTATGAATAGTGAAATAATGAAGTATCCTTGTAATAAAATGAAGTGGGCCCTTTCACTAGTCTACATTTGTAACTCGACTGCCAAAGGATATTTCATTAATATCATAATTAATAAATATGATTCTTTTGTTGTTTAGCTGACATCTAAACCAATTGTAGTTTTGAAACTGATGTCAAGAAATCGTATTAAGTTAAGCAATTTATAAAAATAATTTATTTGTATTCTTGATTTGAATTACAAAGTTGAATAATCCAACCAGTCTTCATCGCCATACAACGCGGCAACGCAGCCAGTATGATGAAAATTTTTGGATTGGGCATGACGTGGACCGGGTTTTAGTTGGTTACTTTGCATTGAGATCTCAATGATCTATTGTCTTTTAATAAACGGATTTTTAAGGATTGTATTATCTAATAAATACTCCAATTTAAATAACGCTTCTAGTAAGTTTCATATATTAATGACTGGAATTCAAACTGTTTGTCTGTGTCCGTAGAACGTAGGCAAATGTATCAAGGTAGCCGAATATTAATTTATCCAGATTCTTCAAGACATTTTTGATTCTATCTTAGTTCTTGAAGCTTACCTTACAATATATAATTTTCTTTTAAAACTTATCTACCGAACATTTTGTTTCATGTCCGAGTGGTTCACATAGTTTATATCTGTTTAAAATAATTCCTCAAACAAAACGTAATATTATTATCTACCTAACTAATGTAGGCGTTGAATCCCGATTTCGTCTTTGAATGGATGAGAGATGATTCTCTGCGACTCCATTAACAAAGTAAGTTCAGTAATCTGATATTAACCTCATTGACGTAGGCGAAGTTTAATCGAATTTTGATAAAACATTAGGCTATTGTTCGGAATTTCCTTTCTTTATTATTGGTTGTGTTGTCAGGCTCAGAGGCCATAATAAAACAATGAGCTGTTAGGTAAAAAACAATTACCTAAGCCGGCACACCGGCTTTGTTCGAAAAAAAGACTGTGCTTAAATAAATAACCATCTGGCTATTGGCCAATAATATTAATTGTAAACTTTTTAAATGTTTACACGAAAGAAAAATACCTACGACTCCGGTGCTCAGGGCTGGGTGTAACCAGTGCCTTCTGCATTCGCGGCACATACTGCCTTAGAAGATTGCTCAAAATGCAGCTTACCATTTACAAAGATTGCATATACCTAGTCGTTAAAATACGCTGTGACCCGGGTAGCCTACGAATTAGGTCTTCTACCGCAAATGCTTAGTTTGATTCTAGAAGCGCTGGTTCGATTCCACTCTCTTAGTTAGTACTCGTACTTGTAAATTCTCCGTATTGAATTCCAGGATACAAAAATATCTTACGAGTTATGTATGGCGTATCGCGCTTTTCATCATGTTAATCATTGATTATGTATTTAATTAGGTAAGTAAGTAAGTAAGTAAGTAAGCAAGTAAGTAAGTAAGTAAGTAAGTACGTAAGTAAGTAAGTAAGTAAGTAAGTTTATTGACATCAAAAGGATTACAAGTGTTTCCTGAATCGTTTTTTGGCATAGCATCATCATAGCGAGAGGCCCATCTGTCATAATCATAATCCACCAATCAGTTTTTGACAGCTGCTGTCAAAAATACCTCTCGTCACAGTGCCGCCACGTGGATTTCGGGAAACCCTCATTGAAATAACCTAGTAAGGTTTGGCCATATCAATGCAATGATCAGAAATAGATTGGCCATTAAGAGTCGCCAGGACGCTCGCGTTCCCATACAAACGTAGTTTAGCTCTCATTTTAAAACCACATGCTTTAGAACCACGAAATTTGGCATGGGCATTCTAGTAGTACAGATCTATGTCGGTGATTCGTTTTCGTTGCTAAAAATTGTAATACAAAGAAAATACAGCCAGTGACAGATTTACATACAAAACTTATTTTTGCTATATTTTCTTTGTATTACAATTTTTAGCAACGAAAACAATTTACTGACATAGATCTGTACTGATAGAATGCCCATGCCAAATTTCGTGGTTCTAAAGCATGTTGTTTTAAAATGAGAGCTGAACTACGTTTGTATGGGGACGCGAGTTCACGCGAGCGTCCTGGCGACTCTTAAGTGAATAATTTTCACGCTTTTAATGAAAGTTCAGAATAGTTTGGTAAATATTAAATAGGCAATACACCTCTTCCACAGTGTGAAATAATAACCACCGTACATATTGAGAGAGGTGATTAGGTAAGTCATACAGAAAATCTTTTACTATGGGACCAACGCCGAAATCGCTAAAAAAAATTGGCTGTACATTTTTTCGTAAGTTCTTTCGAGATTTGGTCCCATTAAAATAATAATTTCTTTTTATGTCGATCGATTGTCAATGTCATGTCTGTCATAATTAGTGCATTCTTAGCCTAATGCACGGCCAAGACATGTTCGGCCGGACAGATATCTTTGTTTATGTTCTGTTTTAAAAATATTATACTTTTTTGGATATATACATTCATGTAGATCATGTTCATGTAGATCTATAATATTTGTGTTCCTTCTAATACTCTTTATTTGATTTTAGTTATATATATATATCTTTTTTCTTTTTTTGTGTTACCTTTCGTGAATTGTTTTCACCTGATGGTCTCTTCGGAAGATCAGCGCTGACAACCGCCAGCATCATGCTGAGATGAGACCATTTCGTGGCACTTTCTTGTTTTATGTATTCTTTCCTTTTATTTCTGTTATGTGTATGTGTTTACGAATAAACTATTTCTATTTCTATAAAAGCTGTTCAGTATGGCCTACCTAAATATGAACGATGATTACTATTTCACCCTGTAATTTTCAACTACAGTTCACCGCATATTTGTGTACTCACCGCACGAGATAAGGCCCCGGCCTGACGGATGCCCGCCGTCCGGCTCCCACTCGGAAGCATCGTGTGCCCGCTTACGTCTGCGGAGGAAATAGGGAGATAACACGTGCAAACTTGTTGTGTTGATTTTAGACAATTTGGTAGGTAAACGCTTAAAATAAAATATTTATATATAAATATTTACAACGTGAAATATACTTTAATTACCGCCTAATCTAGGATTTATACAAATTTTAAATGTATAAAAAAAAACCTCAACAAATCTCATCCCGTTTTACCGTGCGAAAATATGGATGCATTCAATGTGACAAAACCATCCAAGACATTGCGCCTTGGTAAATAGTCGGGGCTACATATATTATTTTTGTCACATTCAAATGTATCCATATTTTCAAAAGTGACTGTCCAGTGGGCCAAGAAAGTGGTCTACCGGTTTTGACAAAAATTTCTGCGAGATCTAACGATCGCTGTGGTTGACTTTTCTAACGGAGTTTAAAACATGCACGACCTTGCTGTCTCATGACGTTCAAACGAACCTCAACCGTAGGGTGGTAGACCACATTTTTGGCCGACTGTACGTAGCTACTACGAGTAGATCTTTAAGTTGACGAATAATGTCGATAATGCTATATTCTACGTGGAATTTGTCAAGAACGTTGCACAGTTCACTACACTGTGTTTATTGAACCGTGAGCTATCTCAAGAAACCTATACCTACGAGCTACGTAATACAAGTATCTGCCGCGTTTGAACGTGTTGTATTGTATGAAAATGGTGTTCAAGACGGGTAGAGTATTTGTAAAAGCAGAACAAAGCGCGTAAATCCATAGTCGTGGGCATAGAAGGCACGTAATGTATGTTGCTCTCGATTTTATATCTCAAACGGATGCCAAGTTAAGTCGAAATCAGTGTTGCGAAACAGTTGTAAAATGCTGTCAGCATCCTTGGCACCACCAAAATTCAAAAAGTTATTGAGTCATTCTTTTTTATATTTTGGGGTCGGAAAATTCCGCTTATTAAATTTCAAAACCTTTCATCACTATTATTCTTTCAGCATAAGTAATTGATTTTCCTTCATTCATTCCTATCATAGTTCGTTTCGAACACCGAACAAAATCCAGCTTTTATACGCATTCGGAAAGTATTCATTTACGAACCGTTTCGTTTTTCCTTTGTACCCGGGTTATTTGTGGATAGTCAATAGAGATTCATATATGTAGGTTCATTGTTTTAAAGGTTTTTTTGTACTGAAAAACCGATACGGTCCAATGTTATGCTCATCCATACAAAGCGGCAGTATTAGTCATGGAAAAATCAGCTTCCATTTGGTATATTATTATTATTATTTGTACGTTTTTTCCATATCTCGGGACCATGGGGTCCCGGACCTTTGGTAGGCATGCGTGGAGCCGAAGCCAACAGCGCATAGGCCCATTAAAACGATTTAATATAAAAGTAAGGGATACACATGGCGGATACCATCTACGAACGCACAACATTATACATCCGGAGATGGTCCCCGCCAGGTGCAAAGACTATTGCAGTGCAGCACTTTTGTACTGCGATGGGAACTAAGGTCACAAGGCTATTGGTTTGAAAGTTGGATGGTCTGGATACTGGGTTATGGGAGGAGACTAGCGGACACCTGCCGTGACAATCAGTCTCAAAATTGTAAAAGGCAGGTGGTGACTCGCCAACTCATTGAGTGGGCCCCGCAATGGCCGCACGCACGGTGCGACAACGGCGCAACACTTGAGAGTGGCTGTGAGGTTGTCGAGAGGTGAGTCTGCGGTAGCCAGATCCCGGTGTTCCGTTCAGCAGGCCGCCGGCGTTATGACATTTTACACTTCCAACCTGGAGCATAGGTCCCGCTCTTGCGACTCCACTCTGACCGGCCAGTTAAGGCAAGCACAGAGGCGAGGGCCAGATGGAAAGGGCCCTCTGGAATAGGGGTCCGCGGTGTCGCCACTCACCGTCAGCTCGCCACAAGCTGCCCCCGCGGGTTTATTATTATTATTTCCTCTTTATTCAATTTTTTTTCTTAGTATAGGTTTTTTACAATATTTTTATAAAAGTAAAATACAAAAAATACATCAAAAACACACAAAAACAATACAAACATTATAAAAAACCTATCCTAGGGTGCCGCCGGCAACGGAGCAAGGCCCAGGCTGCCGGTGGTTAGGGCCGCAGAGTGAGGAACCTTCGGACTATGCGCGCCGTGTCCAGAATTACCGCCTTCTGTATCTGACCCTTGATCCAACCACAACCCCGTAGCGAAAGTCTCTCAAGATGTTGGTCGAGACTCTTCGCTATGAGACCGTTCGCAGAAACAACTATCGGCACAATGATCGCCGAATCAACCTCCCGCATGGCGGTTACCTCGTGAGCTAAGTCTAGGTACTTGCTGGATTTGTCCTTCTCAGCCTTCACGAGGTTCACGTCACATGGGACGGTGATGTCGACGAGCATGGCCCGGCGTTGCGGTCGATCTATTACCACGATATCAGGCTTATTGGCTACAATAGTCCTGTCCGTGATTATAGATCGATCCCAATAGAGCGTGGCACGATCATTTTCGAGAACTGGCGCAGGTATGTACTTGTAGTACGGCACTTCGTGGGCCACAAGACCGTATAGGAGAGCAAGCTGCTGGTGTATAATCCTGGCTACGAGGTTATGTCTGTGCAAGTACTCGCCGTTAGCAAGATGAGAACAACCGGAGATGATATGTCTGAGTGACTCTCCGGGACGGCGGCATGCCCGACAAATGTCGACCGTACCGTCCTTCAGGATATATCTCCGGTAGTTATTCGTCATGATAACTTCGTCCGCAATTGCACAGGCAAAACCTTCGGTTTCTCCGAAGAGGTCCCCGAATCGTAGCCAGTTCACCGACGCGAGCAGGTCTACGTCGGGTCCCGTGAGGGCCCCGTAGAACCGCCCGTGTAGCTCCTTGCTCTTCCATACCGCCTTGCGATCCTCGGTGCTTAGCACCACAGGTTTGCGCCAGTTCTCGTTCGCCAAGGAGAGCGGCGTGAGGTTCTTATCTACTGTCACCACATCACGATGCATCCCACACTCGTTGTTAAGGAAATAATTCCTGAGATTGTACACCTCACGGTTGTGGAGATTTTTGGCGTTTAAAAAGCCGCGACCTCCACACTTCCGTGGGATGTACAATCTCATAACAGACGAGCGTGGGTGAAGCATACGGTGTGTGGTGAGCAATAGACGGACCCTCCGATCCAGGGCATCCAGCTCGGTCTGTGTCCACCTTAGTATGCCAAAGGAGTATGTGAGTAGGGGCATCACCCAGGCGTTGAAGGCGCGCACCTTGTTGCCACCTGACAAAAGACTATTGAGTACTTTTGTCAGCCGACCGAAGAAGCGCTCCTTCAACGCCTGTTTAATACCCACATCCTCAATACCCAACGACTGTGACATACCAAGGTATTTGTAGGTTTCTGATGCAGAGATAGATCTGAACGTCATTGTCTCAGAAAGTTGCAAATTTGTTGAATTTACTACTTTCCCCCGCTGTACATGCATAACCGCACATTTATCAACACCAAACTCCATCTTGATAGAACTACTGAAGACTTCAGTGGTTTTCAGTAGCTCCAGCAAGTCCCGGTTATTTGGAGCAAATAATTTGAGATCATCCATGTACAGAAGGTGAGATATGACTTCACCCTCTCTCCGAAGCCGGCAACCTAGCCCTGAATCCTTCAGCAGGATGCTGAGCGGATTTAGAGCTAGGCAGAACCACAAGGGACTCAGACTGTCGCCCTGAAATATTCCTCGCTCGATCCTTATAAAGTCCTGCGGGCCAGGGGGGTCATCCCCGCCTCCTGGTTGACGAAGGACTGTGGTCCACTGCCTCATACACGCGCCAAGGAAGGATCTTAAAGCTGCATCAACTTTATACAGCTCCAAGATCCTCTCTAGCCATGAATGAGGCACCGAATCATAGGCCTTCTTATAGTCAATCCAAGCGGCCGAGAGGGCCCCCCTGTTCCGCCGGACTCGTTGGCAAATGGTCATGTCTATGAGGAGGAGCTCTTTAGTACCACGGGACCCAACCCTACATCCATTTTGAGCGGAGGCCAAAATGTTGTTTGCGACCATATGCGCGTTTATTTTTGCTCTCAAAATGGATGTAAGGAGCTTGTAAAGTGTAGGCAAGCACGAGATGGGTCTGTAGTTCTTCGCTTCCGTGGTACTACCGGACTTGTAGAGCAGGAAGGTTACACCAGTTGTTAGGGAAGGCGGGAGGGAGCCAAGTTCAAGGGCATGTTGGAATTGCGTTGCCAGCCGCGAGTGCGAGCATCGAAACCATTTTAGCCAGAAGTTGTGCAATCCATCCGGGCCAGGACTTTTCCAGTTCTGGGACGTGCGGATTGCACAACTTACGTCATCGGGGCTGATGGTGATAGCCCCCATAGGTTCGATGGACTCGCACTCACGTTCGACAACGTTCATCCACTCGCCCTCCGTGTGTTCAACGGGCGCCGACCAGATGCTACGCCAGAAATCAGTCATGGCAGTAGCATCCGGCAATCGCACGTCGGACACACGGGGATCGGCTTCCTCCCACCTTCGGTATACCTTCCTTTGGTCACTTTGAAAAAGGCGATTCTGCCTGAATCGGTCCACACGCTCTCTGTAGCGGCGAATACGGCTTGCCCATGCATAAACTTTCTGCCTCAGAAAGTCGATGCGCTCTGTGATGTTGGCCATGTAGTCGCGGGGCTCGATATCCGTCCCCGCGAACGCCTGGTGCACAAAGCGCATTACTCGGGGGCGGTTGTTGCCCCCCCTGAAGCAGATCAGCTTTGCAATGAGAGTCCTAAATGAGTTGATACGACGCTCGATCCGCACCTGCCATGCGGGGACACCCCCGGCGGTCCTAGGTGCACGTTCAGCGTCCGGAAACTTGATTCGTGCAACACGGCACGCCGCGATGGCTCCGCAGTACATGATCGAGTGCGTATCATCTAGGTCTTTATTATTATTATTATTATTTACTAAGATTATTTACTAAGCAGGCAGGCAGTTATGACAACTGATATAGCCTGTATCCAGTAATCATTATGACAGTTATCGTTAACATGTAGATGTATGTTTGTCTAATTTATTCTTAAACTGGTTCACATTCTGTGCCGAAATCACGTCTTTTGGGAGTCTGTTCCATACCCTCACTACTCGGTTGCTCAGAAAATATTTGTATGGGTTACTGTGGGACCTATCCTTCTCTATGTTGAATATTAGTACGGTATTAGTAGGTAAGTACTGACGTCCACCTTCTTTTTAATTTGGGATAAAAATAATCCTATTTACTTTTAATTATATTTATTTGTTTACAAAGTGTAACAATAATGCTGGTGATCCTTTTAAGAGCATAATTGGTATCGTATTCTTAATATAAAAAAATAAGGTAGAAGAAAATTCACAAAATAAATTGGTTTCGTATGGAGGCCGACTGGGGCGAGAGTCCCAAACAAAAAAAAATTGCACCCTAAAATTGTTTCTCTTACCTTTTCTTACTCGCAATACGTATTGTTGTTATTGTAACATCGCTCTTAACTAAATAAATGCACATAACTAACAATATATAGACTAACTTGTCTGAAATAAAATATTTGAATTCAATATGTCCCATTCCAGTTTATAATTTACCATGTGTCAGCTTTATTCGAATCCATTCAACCGTTTATAGCCTATAGGCAGAACAAACATCCAAACTAATAAACTTTCGCATTATTAGTAGCAGTACTGCAAAACATAATCTGAGTAAAGCGATCTTTTCAACAAAGGAATGTACAAGTATTATACTCTCTGGGATTTAATATTGTACAAGAGTTAAAAACTTGGCAAAGTGTAAGGACTGTTGCTTACAACAACGTTGAGAATAAAATGGAGATATCTACAGAGAGAAAACATAACTAAGTTTACCGTTCGCTCTCATCTCGAAACATCTGTTTGGTCACGTGTTAGTATAGAAAAGATTAGGAACAAAGAGACTAAGTAACAAGTTACTAACAAAGGTAAATTGGAGATAGTAACTAAAAAAATGTTTGGAGAGAAGAAAAAAGACGACTCCAGCGGGTTTTTTTTAAGTAATAAAACAAATCAGTAAATGTATACTAACTTAGTTGAACAGTAAAATATTAGGTACAGTCCGTGAGCTTTAAGAAGAACCTTCGGGAATCGGCGATGACACACGAAGGTAATATTGCTGTTCTACTTTTACACGTGTCACTGTTGATTGATACCTACCCGACGTCTCTTTCTAAAACCCGAAGGTTCTTTTTAGCGATCACGGACTGTACTTATAATTCAATGAGATGACGCATACGATACATCCAACTCCCGGAGGTCTGGGGTTCAAACCCTGGCTCGTACCACTGAGTTTTCCGGAACGTATGTATATTCATTGATGATAATTATATTATTTTATATTTAATAGTCACATTTCAATGAAAGACAGAGCGGTACGAGTATCATCAGAAAACGCGACCTAATCCTAATAAGGTCTAGTTTTATGGATTGGGAGGTCAGATGGCAGTCACTTTCGTAAAAATTAGTCATATTTTTCATAGCGAGGAAAGGGAAATGTTAGTGATACAAGTACGGCCTCAAACCTTTTATTTACAGGCATATCTACCTACAGAAGATGCAGTTGGCCCTACAGGCATGATAGTCCCAAGTTGGGACTACCAACTGATGTATCATTTCCTCCACTGCCAGGATATTTTCCAAATCCACATGGTTACATCAGGATGTACCTATAAATATATTTTTTACTTCTCATGCTCGTAAAGTTTCACTTTATGCTGGGTATAGGCGGACTAAAACTCAATTTTATGCACAAGTGCATAAAAAATTGCCATTGTCAAAATAGCCTTATAGTTAGGGAGGCGAATAGGGGAATTTTCTGCAATACTCGAGCGTGGCAGTTTAAGATATGAGAGATACCTTAGACCTAATAGAACAACCTTGTAAAGTATTTAGCTCTATATGTAGTGACGCGCGCCTAGGATAGACGATCAGATTAGTAAAAAAAAATGGATAGTCTGAAATACTCCAGCGCGTCAGTTTAAGATATTGGGGGTTGATTTTAGTGTTTAAAGACTAAATTTAACTAATCTGACGATAAGTCCTTGACGCCGCCGAGTTATAGGGTCGCGAACTTGTAAAAAAAAACGTTAATCCGGCATTCTCGAGCGCGATTTTTTTTTATTTTGTTTTGAAGAATATAATATAAAACTTACTAAAAATACAAAATCTGCCGGTTTCCGCATGAGTGGAGGAGCCATTTCGTCTTCCTAAGAACGCGTTACGGCATATAAGTTGCGAACGACACATTTTACAAAAAAAGTTTAAATAAACAAAAAAGGTAATTTTATTTTACACAAAAAAGGTGTTTTTACATTTTTGTCCAAAGTTAAAACTTTTTGACTTGAAAGTTAAACCTTTTTCGGTCAGATTAAGAGAACCCACCAACATTTTTGTCAGATTAAAAAAATATGCTTTCAGGATACCGAGATAAACCTCCCCTATGAAAATCTGACGCGCTCGAGTATTTCAAAAGAACTTTTTTTTTTTGCATTTTCAAAAATTCATCGTAACTTATCGTCACGCCGAAATCGTCAGTTTTTTTAAAGGGAGCTTCCTTGGGGCCTACTTAACACCCCTTCCGAAAATCTGAGGCGCTCGAGTAAATTTTTTTTTTTTGCATTTTTGACTACTTTATATGCCTACCCCCACCACGCAAACCGGCAGATTAGTATACCGTTGTTATCAGAGGCACTCGGGGCATACGTAGTATGAATATCTGACGCGCTCGAGAATGCCCAAGTAACTGTTTTTTTTAACATTTTTGAAAAACCGTACACGCCAAACCCACCGCTAAAATGGTTTTTGCCATACGAGCTTTTCTTTTCGAAATTATTTTATCTTTCGATTTTGATAGGTCTCGACGGCGCCGTTGAATTACGCCATTTAGCTACCTCGCCTCCCTAACTATTAGAAGAAGTCAATTTTTTATGCACTTGTGCATAAAATTGAGTTTTAGTCCGCCTATACCCAGCATAAAGTGAAACTTCTTATGAAAGAAATTCCTATTCTTTTTATTTCCTCACAATCGAAGTAAAAAGTAGAGTGTATAACTCGTCCATAAAACCCATTTTACGCTCGTACTTTATATCCATCCTCGCTCGCAAGCTCGCTCGTATGGATAAACGCCTCGCGTAAAATGGTGCGTTTTATGCACTTGTTGTACAATCTACTATTATAGCCCGCCGGGTCAAGTGAATAATTGACTTGGGTCAGACACCTGTTCTACCTCAACTAGACCAAGAATGACGTAACTACCATTCTATTCTTATAAGTAAACGTCTTTTTTGTATTGGAACGCTGCCTCTCCTTTTGGAGTGGCAATGTACGTGCCAATTGCCGGAGTTTCGCAAATTGCTTGAACGAAAAGAAATTCGGGGTTATTGAATGATTTTGTGTCTAAAAACCAATTGATAGTAAAAAGTAGGCGACGAGCAATGTGGCAGAATTTAAATATGCGTATTTGCATATTTACACACATACATACATAGATACAATACGCCTATATCCCAAAAGGGGTAGGCAGAGATCACGGATTTCCATATGCTACGATCAACGCAGCAAAACGGCTCTCCGTGAGCCACTTCTCGCCCCCGTGAAGAACGAGACGTGATGGGTGGGGAACCGCATCGCCGCCATGCGGATGACTATTAAATAATTAAATAAATCACCACAGCGTTCTCACGAGCAGTAGGGATCAGAGGTTTTCTTATCCCTTATCCCTTAGTCGCCTCTTACGACACCCGCGGGAAGAGACGGGGTGGCACTATTCTAAAGCCGGGGCTACGCAGCATATTTAGATGTTTTAAAATTAACCTAGTGAAAAAGTTTTAACAGTACTTTTCTTTGATAGATTTGCTAATTTTGTGAGTCATTACAGTTCTCTATTCTCAAGATAATATTAGACAATTTTGCTATATTCATTCATTATTTCTTCTTTATTTATTTTCATTCAAGTTAGGTTGTTTTATAATATTTTTACAAAAGTAAAATACAAAAATACATCAAAAACATACAAAAACAATAAAAACATTATAAAAAACCTAACCTACGGTGCCGCCGGCAACGGAGCAAGGCCCAGGCTGCCGGTGGTTAGGGCCGCAGAGAGAGGAACCTTCGGACTATGCGCGCCGTGTCCAGAATTACCGCCTTCTGTATCTGACCCTTGATCCAACCACAACCCCGTAGCGAAAGTCTCTCAAGATGTTGGTCGAGACTCTTCGCTATGAGACCGTTCGCAGAAACAACTATCGGCACAATGATCGCCGAATCAACCTCCCACATGGCGGTTACCTCGTGAGCTAAGTCTAGGTACTTACTGGACTTGTCCTTCTCAGCCTTCACGAGGTTCACGTCACATGGGACGGTGATGTCGACAAGCATGGCCCGGCGTTGCGGTCGATCTATTACCACGATATCAGGCTTATTGGCTACAATAGTCCTGTCCGTGATTATAGATCGATCCCAATAGAGCGTGGCACGACCATTTTCGAGAACTGGCGCAGGGATGTACTTGTAGTACGGCACTTCGTGGGCCACAAGACCGTATAGGAGAGCAAGCTGCTGGTGTATAATCCTGGCTACGAGGTTATGTCTGTGCAAGTACTCACCGTTAGCAAGATGAGAACAACCGGAGATGATATGTCTGAGTGACTCTCCGGGACGGCGGCATGCCCGACAAATGTCGACCGTACCGTCCTTCAGGATATATCTCCGGTAGTTATTCGTCATGATAACTTCGTCCGCAATTGCACAGGCAAAACCTTCGGTTTCTCCGAAGAGGTCCCCGAATCGTAGCCAGTTCACCGACGCGAGCAGGTCTACGTCGGGTCCCGTGAGGGCCCCGTAGAACCGCCCGTGTAGCTCCTTGCTCTTCCATACCGCCTTGCGATCCTCGGTGCTTAGCACCACAGGTTTGCGCCAGTTCTCGTTCGCCAAGGAGAGCGGCGTGAGGCCCTTATCTATTGCCACCACATCAAGATGCATCCCACACTCGTTGTTAAGGAAATAATTCCTGAGATTGTACACCTCACGGTTGTGGAGATTTTTGGCATTTAAAAAGCCGCGACCTCCACACTTCCGTGGGATGTACAATCTCATAACGGACGAGCGTGGGTGAAGCATACGGTGTGTGGTGAGCAATTGACGGACCCTCCGATCCAGGGCATCCAGCTCGGTCTGTGTCCACCTTAGTATGCCAAAGGAGTATGTGAGTAGGGGCATTACCCAGGCGTTGAAGGCACGCACCTTGTTGCCACCTGACAAAAGACTATTGAGTACTTTTGTCAGCCGACCGAAGAAGCGCTCCCTCAACGCCTGTTTAATACCCGCATCCTCAATACCCAACGACTGTGACATACCAAGGTATTTGTAGGTTTCTGATTCAGAGATAGATCTGAACGTCATCGTCTCAGAAAGTTGTAAATTTGTTGAATTTACTACTTTCCCCCGCTGTACATGCATAACCGCACATTTATCAACACCAAATTCCATCTTGATGGAATTACTAAAGACTGCAGTGGTTTTTAGTAGCTCCAGCAAGTCCCGGTTATTTGGTGCAAATAATTTGAGATCGTCCATGTACAGAAGGTGAGATATGACTTCACCCTCTCTCTGAAGCCGGCAACCTAGCCCCGAATCCTTCAGCAGGGTGCTGAGCGGATTTAGAGCTAGGCAGAACCACAAGGGACTCAGACTGTCGCCCTGAAATATTCCTCGCTCGATCCTTATAAAGTCCTGCGGGTCAGGGGGGTCATCCCCGCCTCTTGGTTGACGAAGTACTGTGGTCCACTGCCTCATACACGCGCCAAGGAAGGATCTTAAGGCTGCATCAATTTTATACAGCTCTAAGATCCTCTCCAGTCATGAATGAGGCACTGAATCACAGGCCTTCTTGTAGTCAATCCAGGCGGCTGAGAGGGCCCCTCTGTTCCGCCGGACTCGTTGGCAAATGGTCATGTCTATGAGGAGGAGCTCTTTAGTACCACGGGACCCAACCCTACATCCATTTTGAGCGGAGGCCAAAATGTTGTTTGCGACCATATGCGCGTTTATTTTTGCTCTCAAAATGGATGTAAGGAGCTTGTAGAGTGTAGGCAAGCACGTGATGGGTCGATAGTTCTTCGCTTCCGTGGTACTACCGGACTTATAGAGCAGGAAGGTTACACCAGTTGTTAAGGAGGGCGGGAGGGAGCCAAGTTCGAGGGCTTGCTGAAATTGCGTTGCCAGCCGCGAGTGCTTATTATTAATATTAATTTAGTAGACAAGAAAAGATTATATGCCGAAATTTCTAATTTTGCGAAATACATACTTAATTGTAATTTTTCAATTGTACCCCTACATAAGAGTTAAGATATAAGCCATATTGTAAAATTGACGCTTAAAGAAAAATCATGACATAAGTAACTAGGTTAAAATAACTTATCGTAATACCCTTATAACGGCATGTATGCCCACTAACATTATAACATCATGTATTTCTATGCATCGATAAATGTACATGTACGCAGTAAATAAAAAATAAACAAGATATTAAAGATATGGACTGCCACAAGCTTTAGGTACCATCGGGTTTAAAAATGCATGGGCAATTTATGAATAAATTCATTGATAAATTGGCCATGCAATTATGAAGCCGATGGTACAATGTGCTACGAGACAACTTTACCTCAATATTTTCTTCAACGGAAATTGGTAAGTTTATAGCTAAACTAAGGTAGTAAATAGAATACTACCTAAAAAGGTACCTAATAAAACTAATCTTCTAGTCTGGCTACCCAAAAAGTGCAAGTAATAAAGGTTACTAGCGTAAGAAAAAAACTGTATTATTTCCTCTGTCTCAACTTGAAGTAAAAAGTCCCCGGCCAGCCAAACTATGCATAAATGCCGTCACTTATATTAAAAAAATACTTGTATATTGTTCGGTCACTCAATAATTTAAAACAAAAAAAAAACCGACTTCACTTAGGATCCACTATTCCAAGAGGAAGTGGCCAAGTTGCTGTAAAAAATAGTGAAATCACTATAGGTGTGCCTATAATATTTGAAGAGTTCCCTCGATTTCTCCAGGATCCCATCATCAGACCCTGACTTGGTGACAATGGGACCATCTAAGGGTTATACCTGTTCGATTAAAAAAAAATTTTTGAAAATCGGTTCACGATTCACGGAGATATGGAGTAACATACATACAAAAAAAAACATAATAATGATAAAAAAAAAAAATTCAGTCGAATTGAGAACCTCCTCCGTTTTTTAAGTCGGTTAAAAAGAAAATGTAATATCTATGTATGTGCTGCATATAGAGTTACTACGCCTCAACTAAAAGAATATGTGTAAGATACGAGATTTTTTCAAAGTAGTGACGATACACTGTCCTGATACGGGACTATTGTCAAAAGAATCGTGGTTATCTCACCTAGATTAGTTCAAAATACCTATCGTTTTACTAGTTAACGTAATTCTTTATATATTATGGCTGCATAATGTAGTAGGGACACATTGATTTTCCGAAGCAGGAGCACCAAACGCGCTCTGCAAAGCTAAATTTAGCTTAGCCTTTAGGGGGCGCATAATCTCTGCGCTCAGAAGGGTCACCACGCACGACAGGTACATATAAACTAAACAAGGATACGGTTTAACCTTAGGCAGGTTTATAAATTACATAATGTTAGTAGTTTAATTAACTGCTAGTGACATGTACAACCTCGGCCAAGATTATAGGGCACACGTGCGATTTTCATACAAAACTTGAGAGTTTGGTCCAGCGTTTTCATCTTTTTTGTTTCATGACACTGAATCATGTTTTATTGAAGTTAATAGTAAGTAACGGTATGACATTTGCAATTTTTCGCACCGACTTAAATTCGCATTTTTATTACTTTCAGTTTTCATATTTTATAGGTACCTTGAAAGTGTTATTAAGTGAAATTTTCTAGATGTTACAATATAACATTTTTACATCATAGTAAATTGTTATGTTATAAAGTTCAAATCAAAAGTGATTGCATAACGTCTAAATCTAAACGATACGTCAAACTTTTATCGACTGTGGTTGTCAGAATTACACATCAAGCAGTCTGTAGATCTGATGACGAATCCGAAACAAATCAAAATTTAAATGTAGAAAGATTAATTAGTAGGATCTTATTGGAGTTTTCCAAACTACACCGATCAAAATAAGTCCCGATTTGGTTTTATCATCAACACGTCCCCTCCCCCCTCCCCTAAGTTCCCCCCTCCCCCCCCCCCCCTAAGTTCCCCCCTCCCCTTCCCCTATCCCCTCTAAGCTCTCTGGCAACCATACTCACTATAGTATCCGCAGAATTAAGTGGCGACTGAGTTCATAACGTTGTCTCCTTCTCTCTTGCCGTGGCGGTGCAAGGCTGAAAGAGAAGTTTTATGACCTCAGTCGTCCTAGTGATATAGGCTATGGTTTTCGGTAAGGTTGAGGTGCTTTCTTAACCATACTCTGCTCCAGATTTAAGCGAAACGACATTTACTAAGCTATGCCTTACCATACTTAGCGAGATGACATTAACAGTGTCGTGTACCTGTCTTCCGGACGTAGTTTAAGGACACACCCTCAAAATTGTAATGTCATCAAATAAAAAACTATTTGATCTTATCTTCTTTGATTGCTTACAATTGCAATTGCAAATTGGAGTCAGGGAGAGTTGGCTAAGACTGTCTCTGACATAGGGCTTGCAATCTCGATATTTTGAATAGTAATTTGTACGGAATTATCCAAATAGTATCCGGATCTAGATAATCCCAAACTATATTAGTTGATTGCTTACTTTTCTTGTTATTTACAATCCGACGTGACTGCAACACATTATCATTTCCTGAAACTAACACACAATAAATGATCGCATTTCTGATGCTGAAAATGAGATGTGTATAGCTTATTACCAGTGATCGGCGAAAAGGATTCCACACGGGGTGAATGACGTCAATCATTATGCTAGTATGGATATGACGCGGCATTTGCGGGATAGAAAAATAAAATTACAGTAATTTTTACAAACATTTGTAATTAAGTATTCTAATGAAATTATTTATTTCGCATATTATTTTTGTTTTTTTTTCGGTCTCTATAAAATCAAAATAACAAACCATTATTTTTTCAATATTTTGTAATGTTAGCCTGTTTCGTTTGACATTTAATATCCATTTATAAGCCGAAAATGATCTTTCCACTTATATTTTCGAGCAGTTTAATTGGTATCGCGGGCGAAACGGCACATCCATAATATTATGTCTAGTTGAATTCCCGCGGTGTGGCATACTTTTCGCCGATCACTGCTTATTACTTTCACTCATATTGCACTTTATGGTTAGTCAGGCTATAAGATTAGTTTTATTAGGTACCTAATTAGGTACTATTTACTACCTAAGTTTAGCTATAATCATACCAATTTCCGTTGAAGAAAATACAGGGTGTTTGGCACATGTACCGACAAAAAATTTTGGGGGGGTTGTGGTGTCATATCCTTCCCTTTCTTCCTTGGAACCTTTATCCTAGGAGCCCCCGCTGAGAGGGGGTGAGGGGCGGTGGGGAGGGGGGGTGCGGGGGCCGGGGTGCGGGGGGTCGACGTTGCGCTGACGTCGCGTCAAGGTCGCGCATTGTCTCGTAGTACATTGTAAAGTTGGTGGCAGTCCATATCTTTAATATCTTAACTCTTACGTAGGGGTACTATTTCAAAATCTTAGTTATTTATGTGCTGCTCCTAAATCACAATGCAGCGCCAATGTGTAGCATTCTAAGTGGTCCAATACCTTCATCTCGCAACCCGAAATTTGTGTGAAGTGTCAGGAAAATTCGATAGAAGTTGTCATCAATATTCAGTCTGAATAAATAATTTGCGAAGTTGTAACGAAGTGCCGCGTAATTGGCTGTTAGTTACGCGGAGGAAAAGTCGTCATTATGCAATCGTGGAGTTCGAGTTTCGTGATTACGGTTCACTCATTCGGAAACTCGATTTGACACGATTAGGTTTGGTGTTGATTTGGAATGTACAGTCAGCAACTAAAGTTGTTGAAGGAAATAAAATTACAAATATAACTAGACACTTAAATCACTTATTTGAGGCGCTGTTCAGTAACTTACGTAATATTTATTAGTTTGTTCGGCAACTTTCGTTGGTAACTTTACTTTTCCGATTTCTAATAATAATTTTAAATAAAAAAAGAACCGACTTCACTTAGGATCCACTATTCCAAGAGGAAGTGGCCGAGTTGCGTAAAAAATAGTGAAATCACTGTAGGTGTGCCTATAATAGTTGAAGAGTTCCCTTGATTTCTCCAGGATCCCATCATCAGACCTCGACTTGGTGACAATGGGACCATCTAGGAATTATACCCGTTCGATTAAAAAAAAATCGGTTTACGATTCACGGAGATATCGAGTACATTACATACAAAAAAATAATATTGATAATAAAAAAAAAATCAGTCGAATTGAGTACGATGAATGATAGCGATTTGCTTATCTTTTATGGTTTTTGATTTAGTGGTGACCTGACATGACAAATGGTTCATGACGATTTTAATAAAAGAGCGTGTATCAAGCTTACATAAATCACACCTAAAGTAGCGTAAGCTTATGTCGGTAAAGTTCTTACACAAAAGTCGTTTCAATTTGAGTATTAGGTTTCATCCAAACGCGTATTTCATAATCACATGGAAATAATGTAAACAAACATGACATTAGTTAACTTTGAATCTGTTAAGATACCTAAATAAATATATTAAAATAAAATGTCAGCATCAGAACTAGCTTAAGAAGTGTTTTCTTCGAAATTACATTTACCGGTTTTTAAAGTGAAACTTTTATCCATCGCCTCAAATATTTAAGCCTGCCTTCTGCATATCGCACGTTACACGATGTATCGTAGATTCTCGTTTATAGGTGAGGCTTATTTCATAAGCAATAAGGTTCATGTCATGTTTTGGCATGACTGGTAGTCAACCGCGGTATACAAATCTATATTTCACATCTTAGCGTAACAGCAGCGGTGGCACTGTGGTATGGCATGAGACTTACGATTGAATGGGCGAGGGTTCAAACCCCGTGGACGAATTTTTTTTTCTAAATTTTTGAAACATTTTTAGAAAATGAGAATTGAATCAAGGCCGTTTATTGTTTCAATGATGGATTTGCACAAACCAATTGGGCACCAATTTCTAAGCGCCATGCTAACATAGCAAAGTTTCACTTGCATCGTGGTTTCATAAAACCACACAATGTTTTTTATTTTCTTAACAACAAAACATCACATGGCTCTTGCATGAGTTATTTTATGACTATGATGATTTTTTTAAATTACCTTTACTCCTGTTATAAACCAATGCACGGAGGTTTCAATTATATGTGATAAAATTAAATTATTTATACGACATATAAGTATATTATATATTAGTATTGTGGAATGCTTTGCCAGTAGATGTAAGATGTGCTAAGTCTCTTACCATTTTTAAAAATCTGTTGAAACAACATTACTTTACGCTCCCTTAAGTTGCCTTTATATATGTATGTAGGTATTTATTTATTTACTTATTTATATGTGTATTTTATGTATATGGGTATATGTAGGTATGTATCTATTATTATTTTGTATCTATACGTGTATTTTTGCTTGAAATTAAGATGTTTGTGTTATTTTTCTTCCTTTTGTTGTTTGTGCACTACCACGTTCCTAGCTTTTATTATAAATCTCCTGCTACCCAAAGGTTGTCTGGTAGAGATCGCTTTTTAGCGATAAGACCGCCTGTTGCTACCTATGTAGATTCTAAACTTTTTATTACTGTACAATTTTATTTTTATTTTTGGTGCAATAAAGAATATTGTATTGTATAAATATATTTTAAAATTAATAATATTGTAAATTGACTTATAACGATGTGTTATTAATAATAAATTTCATTTCATTTTTCATTTCATTTTCATTTCATTTCATCAATATCATATTGAATACCTCACCCACTATGCTACCCCTGCTAATACCAGTAAAAAAATCAAGAAAGGGTACATTACATACAACGAGTGGTAAAAACGACAGCCTGTCAACAAATAAAATTCACCAATCACGTGAAAGGTGTTTTACGAGTTACGATACGGCTCCATAAAACTTTGATTTACTTTAGAAATAACTTCCTGAATAACCTTCGCTCTAAGCATTTGTTTCCTATTATTTATTTATTTATAGTTATAGAAACTTGATGTGTATATTTATAGATTTAATGTAAATAATCAACACACAAAAATCGATTTTGTCTTAACACTGCAGATTACTTTTCATTTACCTATTTTTCAATGTTCCAAAAATTGGTATTTCGGCCAGCAGTTCAGAGCTACTGCCGCGTCTGTCGTTCCGGTTACAAAGTCATCTACGTAAGTGACAGCCGAAGGAAAAGTCTATGATGATTTTATATTATGGTATGTATTAGTTAAAAATTTTCTGATCAATAAACTTATCTTTTCATAACTTACAGAAATTGGTGGATAACTGTGCGGAAAATAACGCTTCCTCTTACACACATAGACATTTTTTTGTAATATAGTGAGAGATCACGGATTTCTATTTGCTACGATCAATGCAGCTAAACGGCTCTCCGTTAGCCACTTCTCGCCCCCGTGAAATTACAGTAGGTAAACTATTACCTACTGTAATTTCTACTACGCAGTTATAATAATTAATTTACTAGCATAAAAACACTTTACAATGCTTAACTCAGGAAAGTAAAACAGAATAATTATAGAATAATTGATGTAAGAAAATATATCGCATTATGAGCGACTGCGATGAAAATATTATTATCTAATCCCTTTATACCATTTCAAAAGATTAAAAAGAGACAATATACCCGAATAGCCACCAGAAAGCAATCTTCTCGCGTCGCCCGTTCTCTTAAAACGGACCAAATGAAAATTAAATTACTTCATTCCACCTTAATCATTGTCTGGCCATTAGCACAAGTCATTTATATAATGCCGTGGGGTGCCCGGCCTTAGAATTGTCCCCCACCATATCGTCCCGTGGTTGCAGTAGGAGTCTGCTAAGGGAATATACCGGGAGATGGGCAGCAGCATCTTCCGAAAGCCTAAACAACAATAAACAAAAAACTGCGCGCGCCAACCCGCCTGCCAAGCGTGGCGCGTATGGCAAACCCCCGCTTTAAAGGGGAGGCCTATGTTCAGCAGTGGTCGTCTTATGGCTGAGATGATGATGATGATGATGATTTATATAATTGTGGGGGATTGGTGTGGAAAGAGACTTACATTTTTTTTTGGTATTTCAAAAATTATGAATGATTATGAAGTCACTAAAAATTCTTATATCCGAGAAAATTATAATGATAGGAAAATATCTCTCGCAGATTTTATATTATATCTGACACCCAATAAATAAATTGAGGTACAGACGTCGTCAAAGATTTGTTTGACACTTATTTGCCATGTACTCCGTTGTAATAAGGTGCAATAGTGTTAAGTGTCTTTGACGTCGACAGTACCAGTAGGTATTTAATGTTTACCAAATTCAGGAAAATGTAAATTTTATTTCATCTAGCTAATAATCAAAAGCATTTTTTTGTTTTGTTTTTATTTAAAATGTAAATAGGTATGCCATACAATTAAATAAATAAACAGAAAAGTAAATCATTATAATATTCTAGCCCGCTTATTCATAAATGTGTTTCAAACCTCATTTAGTTAAAATGTATTTTGTCTGTTTCTAACAAACACAGCTGTCAATGTGACAGATAAGGACAAAGGATGATTTAGTTAAATGAGGTTTGCAATACGTTTATGAATAAGCGGGTAAGTAATTACTTATTTGTGCAGTGTTTGACAGTAGGGACAAAATTAGTGTCGATAAAATAAGGTGCATTTTAAATAATGGCGACTTACAAAGAATATGTTATTTTTAATAAAAAGTAACTTAACCTTGAACTGTTTATCTGTTATGATCTAATTGATCTAATCGTGACAAAATTTCAAGCAAAAGATACATCATTGTCGGTTGTTCAAAAGCGTTTATTTTCAAATTAATTATTATGGCAGTAAAGCCTTATTGACAACCGATAATGATGTACCTTTTACTTGAGAATGCCATATATATATTAGTTAATTAATTGTAGCTCGTGAAGCGTTAAAGCTATCCAGACACAGGCTTAGAATAGCGATGTAATACGATGCCAATCAATTTAATTACTAAATATCTACTACTGACATAAATCTCTAGTATAGTAAGCGAAATTAGAACATATAATATTGATTTGTTACGGAATTATAATGGTCTTCTTCTGTGATAAAAATTACAAATTAATTGTAATTCCGTCCAATGTCGCTAAAACATTTTCGTTTATACATTCTAGATAAATAAATTGGTTGATTAAAATAATTTACCCTCATCATGAAATGTAAAAAAAAACTAATTCGAGGAAGATTATTAAGTTAAATTCCCAGAAACCAAAAATATGTATCCAATCTAACATTAACCGCGACCTCTACAGTCTACAGCCATTACGCTGAATTTCATTTTTGTATTAATAAATTAAAAACGAGTAATAAATTACCCATTTCTCGTAAAAAATATTACTAAGCAGTGTCTTTTATCGACGGATTTTATTAAACTGAATATTAACTTGAAAGGTTCCTGTGAATGCGTAATTAATTTATGAATTATTTGATTGTTTAGGCTGTTGACACAGTCACAAGCTTTTGGATTTTATTGTTTTTTATTCCTGACTTTACGAGGAAACGGCGATTTATTCGAAAAATGTAGTCGTTTTGATTTAAATTTGATATTGAACAGGGACCTGTCAAATCAAAAGTAGCATTTAGCATATTCGGATCAAATTCATTTTAAATGTGACGATGTGACGGCCTCCATAGCCTAGTTGGTAGTGACCCTGCCTACGAAGCTGGAGGTCCCGGGTTCGAATCCTGGTAAGGGCATTTATTTGTGTGGTAATCTCAAATATTTGTTCCTGAGTTATTGATGTTTTCTATGTATATAAGTACCTATGTATTTATACAGGGTGGAAAGATAAGTCGGGCCCTGGAGGGAAACTACCTTAAAACGTTGAGATAGCTGAATACACTGAAAGGAAAAATTCCTTTATTTTTCCTAAAAATTAAAACTGCATTCACAGATTTTTTCTCATTTTCGCTTTTTTCGATACTAAAATTGTATGATTTTTCTTTTTTCATTGTTTGTGGCTTCTCTTGTGCCATAAATTTGGTCGGTATTAAGAAGTTTGTATTTTTGTTGGAAATAGGATTGTTTATCATGAATTGTCATAAAAATTGTTTTTGTCAAAAATTACAAAATGAGTGGTTTTTTTTGTGAATTGTACATTTTCTCGAAAATTTGTAAATGCAGATATGTCTCTTTTTAAAAATAAAAGAATGTTTCCTTTCAGTTAATTGAGCTATCTCAACGTTTTAAGGTAGTTTCCCTCCAGGGCCCGACTTAACTTTCCACCGTGTATATCTAAGTATATATATCGTCGCCTAGCACCCATAGTACAAGCTTTGCTTAGTTTGGGGTTAGGTTGATTTAAGTGTAAGATTGTCCCCAAATATAAAAAAAAAATCCTTGGCATACAAACGTTACGTACATTGAAAAGTGTAATTATATCCTTGAGAAGTGTTTGTTTTCATGATAAGACAAGTACGGATGAATAAGGTATAGCCAGCTTGTTACACGTAGAAACCCGATAGCATTCATAATTTTATCCAAACACGTGCTCACATTTGCATACAAAGCTAATCCCGAGCCAAAGATTTACTTTGAAACGGTACCTGCATCCGTGCTGATTGCGGGAGCGAGCTCATTTGGAACCTTATCAAAGTGAGCTTGTTATGTGAAGTTGGATTAAATGATACATCATAGATGATGCATTTCTGAGTCAGGTCAATGTAGCTAATTCCGTCATAGGATCTATTCCGTCCATTAGAAGCGTAGAAGCTGTTTCCCTCCCATGTTTTCATTTTGGTGAAATTTTACGATTTTCAACCAGCTTCACGATTTCGAAGGAGGAGGTTCTGAATTCGTCGGAATCTTTGCGTGTTTTGCAATTTTTTTTATGTATGTTAAGATGGCTGGACCGATTTGTAAAATTATATTTAACCGACTTCAAAAAAGGAGGAGGTTCTCAATACGACAGATTTTTTTTTATATATATTTTTTGTATGTATGTTACTCGATATCTCCGTGAATCGTGAACCGATTTTCAATTTTTTTAATCGAACGGTTATATTATAACCCCTAGATGGTCCCATCGTCAGCAAGTCTGGGTCTGATGATGGGATCCTGGAGAAATCGAGAGAACTCTTCAACTATTATAGGCACACCTATAGTGATTTCACTATTTTTTACAGCAACTCGGCCACTTCCTCTTGGAATAGCGGATCCTAAGTGAAGTCGGTTCTTTTTTTGTTTAAAATTATTTGCTTAAAAGAGTATACTTCCAAATTCGTACTTATCTAACACTCTTTTTTCCGTTTAGGTACTCGGCTTTTGGGTCGCCGACTGATAAAGGTAAGTGTACAAAGGTCAGCTGAATCGGTAAAGTAGTTTCGGAGCAAATAGACTCTGTGACAGACAGACGGACAGCCAAATACAGGGTGTTACAAAAATACTGGTGATCCGTTTAAGGGCATAATTGGTATCGTATTGGTAGTAGGAAAAAGTAGGAGAAAAAATTTTTTCGCGAGAAAATCATTTTTTCTTAGTTTTTTACAATAAGAATACGATACCAATTATGCCTTTAAAAGGATCACCAGTATTTTTGTTACACCTTGTAGAGTCGAACCCCAAGGGTTCCTTTTTCACCATTTTGATACGGAACCCTAAATACGCAAAACTCAGATTAAATAGTGAGATGATACTAAGCCAACATCGGCCTATTCATCTTGATCGTATTACAGTTATAAACTTGGAGTTAGCTCGTGGGAGTTAGCCGAAGTTTCTCGAAGTTTGCCGAAGTTAATCGAATCTTGCGCACGACGGTTACTCGATATCGCTGTTTGAAAGTTTAAGTATATTGGGATAAACCTAGGAGCAAGTGAGTATGCCATCGCGTTGAAACTTCCAGAGCGGAGGATCTTGCTTAAGATTAAGATTGAAATATTAACATAAAATATGCTAAATAAGATATGTACAGTCGCCATCAGTCATCAGTAAAATATATCTGAAAAAGCACCTTATTGCCTTGACAATAAAAGCGTTGTTAAGATATTTGTGACCACCTTGGCCGCTCTGATATTATTTGATGGCGACTGTACAATAATTTGTTTCAATAAAATTTCAATCTTTGTTTATAAAAAATGCTTTAATTTTCAGAGACGTGGAGCTCGTTGGCGCGAAAACTAGGCTTTGGAATGACGCTCCATAATAAAAGGATCAGACCTTTTGGGACGAGACTGGTACAAACCCCCACAAGGCTTCGCTGCGCTCATCATCGCAGCCTTATGGCTGCTTTTCCACTAGAGAGTTTCCATTTTTTTTCTCGGTCAAATCTGGAGCAGAGCCCGACTGGGGAAGTACCTCCACCTTACAGAAAACTTCAGCCAAATAGCACTAGACCCTACTCATAGTGTTGTGTTCCTGCTGGTAGGTAAGGTTGCCAAAGAGCTCAATGAGGACCCAGTGTGTTGACGACGACGGACCTCTCTTGTTTCTTTCGCCGTCAACATAGTGAATACTCCTGTTTTTAAAGGGTCGGCAACGTGCATGTGACACCTCTGGAGTTGCAGGCGTCCATAGGCTACGGTAGCTGCTCACCATCAGGTGGGCCGTATGCTTGTTTGCCACCGTCGTTGTATAAAAAAAAAATAGAGATGAGCGAACACGTTGTAAGGAATGTGTTTGTTAAAATCCAATCCTAGTTGCGCTGTGCGAATCTCGGCAGATGAATCAATCAATCAATCAATTTTATTTGCCGAAATACAGTGGTTAAGTTCTTATATATACAGTTCGTACATTGTATTTTGCTTGCAAGCAAGCGTGCAAATGTTTCCTTATAGCTACAAATTCTAAACAGGAATAAGGGCAGATTATTCATAATTTTGAAGTTTATTTATCGTATGTAACAAACAAACAAACTACAAAACTTTTGTTCAACAACTTTAAAAAAATATGTATTTTGTAGATTGTCTCTTTTTCATACAAACTAAATAGTATTTTCAATGAACGTTAAATCCGTCTTATTGACATTGCTTGTCACCCTACAGACATAGATAGTCAATTTCGGAATACATTGCGTGTTCGAAAAAACTTTAAAGTGTCCTAAAAATCAAACCATAAGTTATTTTTAAAAGTCGCTGAACAAACGTTTCCTGGTTTGAGGAGTAGAATCTACGTTTTAATTTATTGCTCCTATTACAGAAACACACTGTAGATATGCATTCCTTCTCTCAAGCGGTAACTGGGAAAGCAGATGATGAAGAAAATCCAGTGAGTGCTGTGAGGTCCCGATGAGACAGTGCAGCTGCCAAATTTGTTACTCTTTTATCACCCAGGGATCACGTGTAGGGTTGTCTAAGGTGGTTCCTACGGACGCAGAGTAACATTGATCCCTCTTTACGAGTAGGTAAGGGCGAACAGGATCAAATGGAGTGATTCTATTGGTTTTTAAGAAACATATCCATCGCATTTTTTTTGCCAATTTCTAGTGAGAATTCATTTTAAACACCGGGTGGGTGGAATCCCTGCTTGCGCTTGTGGTGCGGAAGCTCAAATTAGCCAGCACATAATTGAAGACTGCCCTTTTATGCTATACCGCTAGTCCTACAGAAAACCCGGAGCTAATTGTATAACAACTTTGTTACTAATATTATTGGCACAAGTCTTTTTCTAATAAAGTGGATTGGACAGAGACTTCTGGGCGGATTTCATAAGAACTTGTAACTAATATTACTAGCGGAAGTCTATTTCTAATAAAGGGAATTAGACAGAGACTTCCGCTAATATTATTAGTTACAAGTTCTTATACAATTGGCCCCTGATTCCGATGATGTGTTCCCAAAGGTTTATCATCATTTGATAAACACCATTTCGCAAATAATCACTTAACAAACAACAATTCACAAACTATTCATTTCACAAACCTGTCATTGCTAAATATGTTCATTTTATAAATCATTAATAGACAAATATACATTTAGTAACTTGGACGCTTTATAAACATATTGAAAGACAAATTATTATTTAACAAATGTTCATTTCGCGAATAAATCGTTTTTAAAATCAGTTATTTTGCAAAATGTCAAAAGATAAACTATTGTTTTTACTTAATTTAATAAGTAAAATAAATAAATACAAACGAATTGAGAACACCCTCCTTTAATTGAAGTCGGTTAATCAGTCGTTCTGGTTTTTGGGGACAATAGTAAAATAAGGTAAACAGGAATGGCTGACTGACAACTGCATTTCTAGGCAAAAGAGCATTTGACACAAGACAAAATATTATGAAAGAATTTCGGTTTCAATGAAATATAACTAATTAATGGATAATTTTACGGTCGCAGTTAACCTAACACGCTCCTCCTCGCTTCGCTCGTCGTCGCACCTATCTGGGCTCTCTCAAATAATAGTCTTCCGTGATATATTAAACAAAAACAAACTTAACTTTTAAACTACAAAATATCTATCAGTTTTAAAATGTAATACCTACTCGTAGTCCTCGTAGATAATTACACATATGAATTACATACACACCATGATGATTTATTAAACGAAGTATTTACCAAAGTAATGCATTTTACTAATGTTTTTTAGTATGTGTTATTTTGTTAATTGCCCTGAATAACAAATGAATAATTTGCCAAATAACGTTTTGTAATATAGTGTTTTTTCAAGCAAATAATTTGTCTCTTGAACTATTTGTAAAACAAAATTTTATACAATGTCTAATTTGGGAATCGTTAGTTTGCCAAACGTTGTTTGTGAAATGAACATTTATGAAATGTTGTTTGCCAAATGATTGGCTACCGTTCCCAAACCATCACGCTGCTGACTCATCTTGAAATTTGATACTTTTTTGATATTGTATGCTTCTGTTTTATGCCATATGAATAAATAAATGCTTCAATAATTTCTTATTTTATTTTTTTAATGTGATTTCCACTCAAAATCACAAGCTCTTCCAATCATTATGTACATACATACCACCAACTTTCAATTTCGTATTCTTACTTTTCACAATTTTTATATGACAGTATCGAAATGCAATTTGATACTTTCATCATGATGCTCTCAAATTGAGCCTGGGGTCCGCTTGCAACCTTATCCCTTTTAGTGACGTAAGTACTAGTTTTTGAATAAAAACACTACCATTTGACCTCCCAATCCAGAGGGGAAACTAGGTATATTTGGGATTAAGTCGGGATTCCGCAAGAAGAAGGAAAACTCCTTCACTGAAAAGTGACTGGTAAATATCATATCACGGGGGCGAGAAGTGGCTCACGGAAGCAAATATACCTACGCTCTGCATGTACCTGTCTTTTCAAAGTCTATATTTTATGTTAATTTTTAACTATTTATTCGTTTATTGTATTTTTTACTAACAATTAAACGTAAAAAAATACAATTTCAATTTTAATTCAGGTGATTTGCAAATATGAATAAAAAAAGCTTAAGCGTCTTATATTGGTTCAAAATTACTTTGTTTTAGCTGGCAGTGATATGCTGAACTTATGCCAAATTCCTTTTTTTAAGTTCATGTGCAATTTGAATTATCTAGTAATTTAACATAACTACTTCAGTCAAGAGTAAATAAAATCGTATCATTCTAGATATTAGTATTATAATATTTAAAAAAATATTATTAAAACTCACCCATTTAGCAGGAAAACTTCCAACAAAGTTCATACTCATAAACTCATCAAAAACCAAACACCAACAAAAGTTTCAAAAACCCATACATTTGGAAACAAATGAATGCCACTAACGAAAAAACGAAACCACTTTTCAAAGTTTAAAACAGCACTTTTCAAAAATTTAAATTCAGAATACGAAAGTAGGTTAGCCGCGAGCGTAGCGGGCGGGCGGAAATGCCGACTCACGGTTGGAGACTGGCTACGGCTTGCCAGCGCTACGGCGCTACGGCGCAACAGGCTACGGCGCGAGCTACGCCATTAAAATGGACGATCGGATTTTGTTTTTTTTATTTATTTATTGGTAGTGCACAGTTGATGTCAAAAATATGTATACACTTTTGCACCTTGATACAATGGAGTAAGGTGCAAAAGTGTAAACATGTCTTTGACGTCGACTGTGTTTTAAATAGTTGGCTATATAATATCAATTTTAAAATTGCATTAATACACTCAAGAGCAAAAGTTTCGGGTCACTAGTATTTTCTTGAATTTCTCAAAAGATCATTTTAAAGATATTAAAGTTTATGTTAAATAAATAAAAAATAAAAATAAAAATAAAAATGCCTTTATTTCCAAATTTCCTATTTTTTTTTTTTTTACATTAGAAGTTTTTTGCGTATTGGTTAGTAGGTTTCTTATAGTTAATAGTTAGTGTTAAGTTTATGTTTTTATATATACTATTTATTTATTTAATTTGGACCCCTCTTCGGGTGTAGGCCTCCTCCAACTCTCTCCATTTTTGCCTGTCTTCCGCTTTGTTTAGCCAGTCTTTTCCTGCAATTTCTTTGATATCATCTAGCCATCGTTTATATGGCTTTCCCACTTTCCTTTTGCCAATAGGGCCTTTCCATTTCGTTGCCAGTATCGTCCATCTATTGTCTTTATACCGTGCGATATGTCCTGCCCATCGCCATTTTAATTTGAGTGCCTGTGTTAGTGCGTCTTGTAGTTTTGTTTTTTCTCTTATAGACGTACTCTTTATTTTTTGTATCTTTTTTATGTTGAGCATGCTCCTTTCCATGGCTCTTTGGGTGCATCTTATCTTTCTCTTCATCTTATCTGTAAAGGTCCATGTTTGGCACCCATAGAGCAGGCTCGGTAGAAGGCATGTATCCGCCACTATCTTTTTTAGGTTCAGGCTGTATTTGCCTTTTAGGATTTCCTGCAGTGACCAGAATTTCCTCCAGGCTATGTTAGCTCTTCTTTCCACCTCTTCTTCATTGTTTGTTTTTGTGAATGACAGTTGCTTTCCTAGATATATATATTGGTCTACATAATCTATGTTATTGCCGTTGATATTTATTTGTATCTGTTTGCTGTTTGTCATTATTTTGGTTTTATTTGGGTTCATTTGTAAGCCTACTTTGGTGCTTTCTTCGTCTAGTTGCTTTATAAGCTCTCTTAGTTCTGTTGCAGTTTCGGCTACTATGACTATGTCGTCTGCAAATCTCAAATGGTTTATGAACTGGCCCTTCAGGTTAATGCCTTTGGATTTCCATTTGAGATTCTGAAATATGATTTCCAGGACAGCAATAAAGATCTTGGGTGATAAAGGATCTCCTTGTCGGACCCCTCTCTCTATCCTTATTTGTTTTCCTCTTGTCTCCAGCTTGACTCGGCTAGTGCTTTTCGCGTATATATTCTTTATAATATTGATGTATTTTTGGTCTACGCTGAGCCGTTCCAATGCATTCCAGATTGCGTTGTGGTTGATGCTATCAAATGCCTTGCTGTAATCTATAAAGGCGACATATAGGTTTCTATTGAACTCTTTATACTTCTCTATTATCTGTTCTAGTACTTGTATGTGGTCAGTGGTGCTGAAACCGGCCCTGAAGCCGGCCTGCTCTCTTGGTTGTGAGTCGTCAATTGTTTTGGATATTCGCTTTAACATTATTGAGGAGAACAGTTTGTAGATGCTCGCCAGTAAGCTGATTGGCCTATAGTTACCGATGTCTAAGGAATTGCCTTTCTTGTACAGCAATATTATATCGGAAGTACACCATTGCTCTGGTATGGTCTCGGAATTAAGTACCATATTGAATAGATGTGTTAGATGTTGAAGCAGAATTGGTGCACCATGTTTTAGAGCTTCGTTTGTTATTCCATCTGGACCTGGGCTTTTTTCGGTTTTCAGTTGTTTTATGTGCTCATACACTTCTTTTTCTTCGATCTGCTTTACTGACAAGTTTACGTTATTTGCAATGGGTGTTTCCTCTTGTATGTGGTTGTAGTCTTTCATTCTGTAGAGTTCTTCATAAAAGTTTGTGGCATGATTTATTATGTCTTTCCTTGTTTTTGTTTCTTCTTTGTCTTGTCCAAGTTTTTGTATCCAAGATTTGTTTAGACTGAGTTCTTTTAAAGCTCTCTTTGTACTTCTGTATTTCTTTAGGTTCCTTGTAATTACTTCCTTTCTGTGGTTACTGTAGTCTATTCTTATAGATTTCTTTGTTTCCTTGAACAACCGGGTAAGTTCTTTCTTCATATTTTGGTCTTTGTCTTTCTTAAACATTAGTTCAGTGCGTTGTTTTATTAGTTTTCTTGTATTGTCACTAAAGATATTGTTTATTTTTGTGTGGTCAGTCTTGGTCTTCTGTGTTACGCTGTCTACTATTGACTTTTCTATCTTATTGTAGTAATCTTGAAAGTTTATGTTACTGACCCGAAATTTTTGCTCTCGAGTGTATTAATATTCCTGTATATTATTATAACTTTCCATCATGGAAGTCAAAAAATAAAAAGATATATTATTTCTGTTCAATATTTAGTATGTTTTATAAAACTGGCTTGTTGATGGTCCAGTTAATGTTCTCACTGCTTTTAAGAGTATTTTAGACGATAAATACAACAGATCGTCTAATCTTATTTTTCAATTGACATGAGTGATTGACATAAATTTTTTTCCATGAGAGATTATTACCGTATTGGTTTTCATAACAGGTTTTTAACGGAAATAGTTTGCAGAAGAATTGTCATCTTATCTATTGATTAATATGCTTTTATATTAACATCATTTTAAAAGAGAGTATCAATTTACTATTGATTATCTTTAAGTCATGCAATTTAAAACTCTTATAGGAGATATAATAGATATATATTATTACAAAGACATCTTGAAACGATTTGGCAACGACAGGTAGCATGCTCTAAAATCAAACGTCGGTTGATTTTTAAGCATGCTCATTACTTAGTACGGTACAGGAACAGTTTTGAACTTTTATAATTCACAAGTGCGATTTTCATTTTTAGTTAGAGAATATAATATGATTAATCATAGCAAAAAATATTTTCTAACAGTTATTGACGATGCGCTAGGTATTATATAGATATTTGTTAATAACACAAAGAAAAGATTATCCAAATTACATTTTTCTTTACCACATTATTGCATTCAACTATTTCAATATCATCTGTCATTTTATAACAGTTTGGTCAATAGATTATGTGAGCATATTCGTAAACAATTTGTAAAAATATGCGTGACCATGAATTCTAAACGAACGACAAATGGCTAAGACGACGAATGCTATTGGCAAAACCGTTATAAAATGCGAAGTTATGTAGCAATAATAAAAAGATAGTCTGATTGAAAAAAATAAAACTTGCATAATCTTTTCTTTATGTAGCAAACAAATACGTGTATTATACCTAGCGCAATGCTCACAATTGTTAGAAAATATTTGTCACAATATAAAATCGGACTTGTGAGTTTTGTCATTTTTATAGGTTAAAAAGGCGTTGTTGTACTCCATTATACTAGCAATGTGGTGACACACTTGCTCAATAAAAGCATGCTTTCGTGCTAGTAATGAGCACGTCTGTTAGTACCTAAAGTTTGCAATAACGCCTGAGATGAAATAGATGGTTGCCCATTTGCCTCCATAATGTAAAATGGTAACCACCCATAGCTGTTGAAATGACCGGCGATTGCCTGAAGTTTTTCAATTTATCCTCCCTAATACTTTGCGGTCGTTAGCTGGGACATCATTCTAAACTAGCAGCATCTTAATTTGTATTGAATTGATTGTAATATTATATCTTTTTCAACTGACATCAAGATTTCGAAGGAGGACCGTTCTCAATTCGTCAGGATCTTATTTTATGTATGTTTACCGATTATTCGAAGACGACTGGACCGATTTGAAAAATTATTTTTTAGTTGAAAGGGTTGTAAGGGTTGGTCCCGTTGTCACCAGGTCTGGGTCTGGAGAAATCGATGAAACTTTTCAACTATTATAGGCGCCTATAGTGATTTCAGTCATTTTTAAAGCAACTCGGGCACTTCCTCTTGAAAAAGCGAAGCCTATATGAAGTCGGTTTTTTTTTAAATTTTTTTTTGTTGTTATTGAGGATTAATTTTGTTGACAGATTGCAGAATAAGAACTGGTTGTACGAATTTCCAAACATCCGGAGCAGGTTTATTTAAGCGCCTAATAAATAGAACACAATATTAAAATACAATAAAGACACAAAAACAAAACACCAAAAATTTACAAAAATAAATAAATCTACCTATCATCATTATATGGATAAAAAAAAAGATAAAATATATTTATTCTTCAATTTAGACACATTACAATGCACTTATGAACGTCAGAGAGAAAAAGAAACTACCACCGGTTCTAACCCTACACCTCTGACCCGAGAAGTATTACTTATTACCAGCAAGAAACTCGGCGGGACTTATTTTTTCAAAACAGTAATACTAATACATTAAGGATACTATATACAATAATGCGTAGTTCTTCAAGAAGGCAATTGAAATTGGAATTTTAGCTTACTGGGAAACTCCAGGAATGAATTATTTTATTTTATTACTTCGGCATAAGAAAAAATCACCATAATCAAAATGATAATAGTTAGTTTCATTAAATAATAATATGTGTCTTGCATCTCGCTTTTTATATTAAATCGTTTCCGAGCAAGAGTGAGAACGTCGCCACCATAAAGGTTCCCAACTCAAACATCTAAAGAACCGTGTCCCAAGACTTCAATCATAAAGTTATTTCCCGGTGCGTCAGTTGTGACGGATGATAAACGTACTCCTAGGAGTTACGATATAAATACATGTGATGTAAAGCAGTAATACAACTCTGCCATTTTTAACCGACTTCAAAAAAGGAGGAGGTTCTCAATTCGACTGAATTTTTTTTTTTTTTTATCATCATAATTTTTTTTTTGTATGTATGTTACTCCATATCTCCGTGAATCGTGAACCGATTTTCAAATTTTTTTTTTAATCGAACAGGTATAACCCCTAGATGGTCCCATTGTCACCAAGTCAGGGTCTGATGATGGGATCCAGGAGAAATCGAGGGAACTCTTCAACTATTATAGGCACACCTATAGTGATTTCACTATTTTTTACAGCAACTCGGCCACTTCCTCTTGGAATAGCAGATCCTAAGTGAAGTCGGTTCTTTTTTTGTTTAAAATTATTAAACTAAAACTGGCAATATATTTCATTAAACACTGTTTTGTTTCACTTTGCTTTTTAGGCTGGGGACAGCTGAATCAAAAATTAATGCGCTTTACCATTTTGCGATTCTGCTCAAAGAAGTCTGCTTGTTTCATCGCCATCTTTTCTGGGTAAAGTTCTTACCCGATGGTAAGACATACCAGCATGATACTTTAAGCGTGGGGTTATATCTTGACTCATGTCGAGTTGACTTACACACGGAAAGTATTTTTAAAAAGACATGGATTTTTTTACTGACTGACTATACTCGTAGGACTGAATCTCGATCTAACGTTATCAGACCAGTCTTCATCTCTTCTTTCCACCCTTTTACCCAGGTGGGTGTAGGGCTCGAACTAAATTCTTCCACTGGCTTCGGTCCAGTGCGGTCTGGGACACCTCCTCCCATCCAATCCCCAAAACACTCTTGCTCCACGGTACGGCGCGAAGTAAATCTGGGACAGCCCCTATTCCGTTTGCCGGGCATCTTCCAGGTCAGGGCAATCTTGGATAAGTGAGTGTCAGGTTTCCTGAGGATATGCCCAATCCATTACCATTTCCGTACGCGGATATCCTTGTGCACCAGACCAGACCAGAGTAGTTATGCCAAATAATTAGACCGTTGTTTTCGTAGTTTTGTACCATTAATAGAGGCCCATGCATACCGGTTGCGTGTGCATAGACGTGCACGTAGACATGCACGTCCCACTGCGTTGTAAAACAAGGATTCTTATAAGACATGTCACACCTATTGCGTGACATACGTGAAATGTGCATGTGCGTGCGGTGTGACGTGTCTTATGTAAGTTCTTATTTTACAACACAGTGGGACGAGCACGTCTACTCACGCGCAGCTGGTGTGACTCGGCCTTAAATTGATGCAATATTGCCCACCATATCAAAATAATATTTGTTTCGCTTTAAAATGCAGTCATTTCTTTTAACTACAGAACATAGGAATCAATTATTACGAATAATTGACATAAATAAATAAAACTGATCACGTAGTTTTTATCAAAATACGGCCCGACATATTTAGATTCTTAGCGAGATTGAAGCACTGTTATATCTTCACAGTCGCGCTACTGCTTTGAGTTTCGTATAAAATTACAAACATTGTGGTTACGGAGCGGCTCCGCGGTTCAAATCCTCGTTTGAGAACAAAAGAGCTTCGCAACTACTATAGTTATTTGTTATACAAGTGGTGAAAGTTGTATTTTACGTGCGAGTGTTATTTGAAACACGAGCTAGCGAAAGGATTCTATTATTGATTCAAAAATAGAATCCTGAGCGTAGCGAGTGCTTTAATACACGAGACGTAAAATAACTTTCACCCGTGTATAACACAAAACTTTTCACCTCACTACAGCGAGGAAAATAAGAAAAAGGGTGCATTTTGCTCGGTTTCCCGTAATTCCTCAGGTGTTTAATGCTTCTTCATCACTCGAATCACTAATTTTTAACAAAACAACCTAGAAAAACATGCGAATATTTAACGTTGATATGATGGATGAATTGAAAGGAAAAGTTTTGACGTAAAAGGTTTTATTAAATGTCAGATGCGTTTTGTTCGTACGTAGACTTATTCGGCTGTCAGAACAATTTATCCGTTTTTACAAAAAGAATGAAGATTAATGTTGAATGTTGATATTTATGAATTAAAATAAAGTTGTAAGACTGTATTAAGTGTTTTTACTCGATGCAATTCATTAATTGCGATGTTAAAAATTCTGCACTTTTAACGTTTTACGTTTTGTTAGCTGTCAAATGTCACTTAAGCCACTTGTCACTTATGTCAAAACTCTTTCACCACATGTGGATAAAAAGCGATTTTCACAATAGATATTAAACAAACAAAAAGGGCTTTCCGAGCTAGTGAGGTGAAAATAACCTTGTGTTATTACAGTTTTGGTGGTATATTTCAGTTTAAGTTTTGTTTATTTAAGCTTTAAGTTAACCAATAGGTACTGGATTAAATCACTGGATTTGCTGCTTTATATCTAAGTTCCAAAACCAGGCCACTTCGAAGGGCTTAGACGTCATGGCGGCAATTCATTTCGCGGTTTGCTATCGGTATTTTTGCCAAATACTTATAGCAAAACGCGATGGTAACTGACACCATATTTGTGTTGCGTTGTCTTTTCTATAGAAGTTGTAACAAAAATACTGTTGATCCTTTTAAGGGCATCGTTAGTATCGTATTCTAAATATTAAAAAGTATATAAAAAGTTTTTTCTCGCAAAAAAAAATTTGGTTTTTGTATGGAGGGTTGGCCAAAATATGATGACATGTCCCATACTTCTTCTTCGGCTTAGCGTTTTCCCGGCCTAGTGCCAGGGTCCGCTTTCCTGCTTAACCTTCTCCACTTTGCCCGGTCTTCGACATCCTTAGGTGTGAGTTTGTTTTCTGCCATGTCCGCTTTCACGACGTCCAGCCAGCGCATCTTAGGCCTGTCATGTCCCATACAAAACAAAAAAAATTTGCTACATAAAATTTTTCTTCTACTTTTTCTTACTCGCAATACGATACCAATTATGCCCTTAAATGGATCACAAGGTGCCATATTCTAATTTTAAAATGTATAAACAATACATTAACAACACAATCTGTCTTAAACATAACCCCAACACTCAACCAATAATCAACCAATATTGAAGTAGTATTGTAGTTGCAACGCAGTAATTTTCAAGTAAATTCCGTCATTTTTGATTCAGACGTGTAGTCGTAAGCTGTATTGTGTTGTTATTGTATTGGATTTGCATTGAAGTTGGATCGTGTCTGTGCGTATTTTAAAGTTAGAATACGGCCCCAGTATTTTTGTTACACTCTGTATATATAAAAATCGATAATTAACCAATCACACTATGCAAACTGAATAAAATGCGTTGCCAGCATTGAGCCGCGAATGTGGAGTGTGGAACTTAAAGTTGAAATGGAATGGCGGAAAATTGAATATAAATATTGGCTTTGTACGAAGTTAATATACTAGGAAGTGTGAAAGTTGCACTCAAAACAGAATTAAAATTAAATTGTTTATCGTTCTATAGTCGCCATAAGATATATCGGAGCGGCCAAGGTGGTCACAAATATCTGAACAACGCCTCTATTGTCAAGGCGATAAAGACATATTGTTCAGATATTCTTGAGTCCCTTGGCCGCTTCGATATATTTGATAGCGACTGTACGTGCATGTGATTTGGAGGGAATGAAAGTTATTATGAAGATGGATAGAATCACCGCGTGAGAGTTGTCATGGAAAGAGAAGGAGTGGATGAGGACGGGCATTAAAGAGGTATTGATAGGGAATGCAACCCGGGTTTTGTTAGTATGATGAAACCCGGGTTTCCGGGTAATACCCGGGTATTTTCATACTCATAAAACCCGGGTTGCATTCCCTAGGTATTGATTACTAGTCATTAGGAAAACATCCTCCACTAACTACAAATAGGTACATGAGATAATGGCACCGCGATGGTGATGTTTATTGATCGTAAGATGTGTCCACACACATACACACGGAGAAGTAACAAGAGGCAACATAGCATAGTGTCGGAAATTGTGAACTAACATAACACACTATTTTAAATACCCACCTACTAATTGACAATCACGAAAAATGGTTTTACTAATAAATTACTCACAGTGCCGTGCAATATTTTACAATACGTAAACAATGATAAATGTTTTTATAATTAAAATTATTTTTTTGAATAATTGACTAATTTCATTGTAATGTTTTATATTGTATTATTTATTTTTCATGTAAGTAACGACATACTATATTGTATCATATTGTTGTTAATGAGTAATATTGCATGCTCTAATCGATTTAAGATTTAGTTTAAGGAATACATTTTGCATGCCGCAATACGGCTAAATGTGTGATAAAACCATATTATAAATCTTTGACCTATTGTTACCACATTTAACGTAAATAAAGAACTTACTTAATACATTAAAAACACCATCTATCTCAAATATAACTCCAACACACAACAAATATTTTTAATTAGTTTTTAGTTGTTATTTAGTTTTAATTTATTTTAATTTAGTTTATTTTTGTGATTTATTGGGAAACAAATATTCCACCAATATTGAAGTTGAATCGGAATAATTTTCAAACAAATTCTGATATTTCTGATTGAGACGTGTAGGCGATAGCTGTATGGCGTGGTTAATGCACTGGAGTTGTTTTTAAGTTGGATCGTGTCGAAACGTGTTTTAAAGTTAGAATATGGGCCATGGTTATCCGAAAACTTTTTTCTCTTCCATTTCCTACTACCTAGCGAAAATGCTTCATAGAAGCGTGACGACAACGTGTCGTTAAATTGAATGGGTTAAAATTCTACGTAGAAATGTTGATTCCGCCAATACCTCAGCTGAGCGATTCGTAATCCCGTATCTTAGTGGTGTAGCTCAACTTAATATTTCAGATGGAACCCGACCTCAATCTAGGTTGGGTGCTGACAGAGCGCAAGCGGGAGCGGGAACGTCAGCGGAGTTAATAATGCAGACAGTGATGCGGCTTCAAAGCGGTAAGAAAAAAGGAAGTATTAAATTTAAACTTTCGTGAGACATATTAACATTATAAAATAACACGGTTACACTCACGGCACTTGCACGGAACATGTCGCAAGACGTGACTAAAGTGCCGTGAGTGTAACCGTGTTATTTTATTAAAAAAAATGAAGTTTTAGAAATCAGCCATCCTTTGAATGTTGAGAAACAAAAATTAAATGTTAGGGGCCCTGACTACCAGTCCGCCTGAGGATATCGGCCTGTCAGTTATAACAAAAATTTGACAGCTCCAAACAACTGACAGGCCAATATCGTCAGGCCGACAGATACTGGGTGGGCCCCATTAGTAGATTAGCAGAATGGAGGAAATGCAAGGCGATCAGAATAGGCATTTTAAACTACAAAATAGCATTGACATAGATTTTTATATTAGGTATATTAAGATAAAAATGACTAACGGCTGCGTTTCCACCAGAGATAAGCTAGGATGCATTGCAAGGAGTGTGTTTGGTTATAATCAATCCAGATGATTTTATATTGGTTCTTAAAAACATATTTTATAAATTCTCAAACCTTGTTTTTGATTATTTGTATACTATTTTAAACTTTTTTCTATTCCAGCACTTAAATGTGTCAATTAAATGACTGACAGTGATATCTAAAGCAATGTCATTTGAATGATGGCAATGAAGTCTATTTGTCTATAGGCTCATAAGATGACTGCTAGCAGTCATCTTATGAGTATAATACAACTGCTTTATTTTTTTTAAAGATACAACTTCCGATCATCTTGATTGAAAGAGGTATGTTTTCATTTACAATAATAACTCATTTTTCAAATTAATATAATACGTAGGTAAATATCTTGAATAAAGATTGAATTAAAGATAATTGTGTCTTAGTATTTTAAATGTTTACGAAATACATAAAAAAACATTATTCTATCAACTACATTTTACATTTTGACATTTATATTTACTTGAACGCGACCACATTTTTCGTAATCGAGAACTGTCTTATTGTATCTTGTCTATGCTATTGAGTTGATGTTCCGATAGTTCCGTGCTTCCGTGTTCGAAATTGAAAAAGTTTAGCAAAACTGATTATTGTTGCGTTTTTAACCGGATTTAATGTGAAAATAACTTTCTATGTACAAAAAACTTGACTTTAAACAGTTAAAATGAGTGGAAGTGAGAGTGACAACTGTACTCCAGAGGAAATAAAGGCTTTGGCCCTAGTAGCGACCGACAATTTGTTACCCGAAAAGTCGAAGAAAGCCTACCAAAAGAGCTATGATACTTTCATTACATGGAAACTACAAAAAAAAGCGGCCACGTTCTCTGAAAACGTAATGCTTGCGTATTTCGAAGAACTAAGCAACAAGTTCAAGCCATCAACGTTGTGGACCGAATACTCCATGTTAAAGTCTACAATAAACATTAACCACGAAACGGATATCTCCCAATATCCGAAGCTACGTACAATGTTTAAAAGAAAGTCCGAGGGCTTCAAAGCTAAAAAGTCTAAAACCTTCCAACCGAATGATATTAAGAAATTTATTATGGAAGCACCTGATTGTCTCTACCTCTTTTCTAAGGTTTGTATTTATATAGCCATTTATATGCTTTCAATACTTTCGAAAGCTTCTTTTTTGTGTAAAAGTTACTAATTTTAGTTCATTTTGTTATAGGTTGCTGTGATTTTTGGAGTAATGGGGGCATGCCGAAGGCAAGAGATGCATAATTTAAAATATGACGATGTAAGAGATCTCGATGACAAAACTCTGTTAGTACAGTTGTTCAATACCAAAAACAAGTTAGACCGTACATTTACTATCACAGGAAACTATTACAGTATATGTAAACAATATATGAGTCTACGGCCAAATCATTGCAAAAGTGTGAATTTCTTTATCAGATACTCTGCAGGAAAATGTATGGACCAAAATGTCGGTATTAATACATTTGGCAATATGGGCAAAACTATAGCCAGCTATTTAAATCTCTCTGAGACACATTTATATACCGGCCACTGTTTTAGAAGGACATCAGCGACATTATTAATTGACAGCGGAGGGAACATAACAGATCTTAAAAGACATGGTGGATGGAAATCTACAACAGTAGCTGAAGGATATATAGACACTTCGATGCAGACCAAACTCAAAGTATCAGAAAAACTGATGGGATCAATAGATTTTGCCGGACCATCCACCACCACATCAGAGGCTGCATGCATGCCCGGTACCTCCAAAGGTCTAGAAACAGAAGTTCTTCAAAATATCAGTACCGCAGAACAAACTGCCTCCAAAATCTGCCTCAACAGCTGCTTCACCTAATGAGCAAAATCCTATTTCATCAGTCACAGACTCCATATTAAATGAAATTTTATCCCAAATCGTCAACCCGAAAAATGCTCCTGTGATAATAACAAAAAATACTATTCACAACCTTCATATACATTATCATAAATAAATAAATTTAATTATGTCCTATATACTTGAATTTTATTTCATTTTCTATTTACACAATGAAAAATTAGAGTGGTTCACTTTGTTTTGTTGTGTGCATAATAAGTCAAACAAAGTGACCCATTTTCTTAGTGTCAACTGTTTTGTGTCGGTTGCAGCTGTCATAGAAAAAGTAATGTATGCAACAGCTCATAATTGGTTCTTAAAATTCTCGGGTCTTTTTTTACAAAACTCGACTACGTCTCGTTTTGTAACTTCGACCCTTGAATTTTAAGAACCCTTATTATATCACTGTTGCATAAACTACTATATTGTAAAAACTTCTAAGCTTTTATCGTCCACTTGTAAGCGGGTTTTTGAAACTCGTTTAAAAAATTCACCTTTATCTTTTATCTACCTAATTGTTGTTTAAAATCATCAACTAAAAGTCAGTTTCTTTTAAATATTTTAGCTCGTGATTGGATAATTAAAAATGCGCATATGTGTCGTCCGACGGGTGAAAGTACCTTATGGCGGTTGGCGCTTACGTTGCGAAGCATCGCATTAGTATTGCAGCTTCGTTAGAAATAGCGTAAGTCTCAACCGCCATAAGGTACCTTTTCTCGTGGAATGTCACATATTACGTTTTACATGAAGTTTATTCACTTTTCACTTTAAGTTAAATACAAAGTGCAACGCGGAGAAGAGGAAGAAGAGGGTTGCTAGCTCTAAACATTACTTAAGCTACGTTCAAACTTATTCTATATGTTTTGTATTAACAGTGGTTTTAATGTGCAGGTTTCAATATAAAACGCTACCACCTCCGCTCCCGCCCGCTCCAAGCGCGCTTCCTCTCCATTGCAATATGGATGACACTCGAGCCGAGTTGAAATGAGACATGAATATATACGCAGTAAATGTCACTGAACTTATTATTGTTTGGGCTAGTTGACTCGGTCAAGGTAAGTCCTAAATAGTAGGTAAGTACATTACAGCAGAGGCCGGGAAATCAAAGATTACCAGCCGGTCTATATGTACCTAACATATAGACCGGATAGCCGGGGTATGCTTTTTTATGAAACTAGTGGCAAACGAGCAGACGATCCGCCTAATGGGAAGCGGTCAACGTCGCCCATGAAACATCAAGGGAGCCTCAAATATGCAATTAAATTCAGAACGAAACTTTAAAAAAAGATTTGATGGTCTGACCTAGTTAAAAAAGCCGCCTCAGGCAAACTCCAAAAGCCGCCTCAGGCAAACTCCATAAAGCGGTTAGAGCAGCTACCGGTGATCGAGGCCGATGGAAACAAATCACAAGAACTGCAAAAAAAGTGGTAGTTTAGATAGATTTTATTCAGATTCCTGAATGGCGCTTAAGATTCCTGTCTAAAACATTTTGAAAAATTCTAACCATAGGTATTCAACTATTCCAGTGGTGTTCGGGTTTCGAGAAATTTTCTGTTATTCCCGTTCGGAATCGTGAGGAGAATTCATTCTGTTAAGAGGCCCGAAGTGTTCCAATTTATACGTAGTATATTTGACTTTCTTTTACGCTATTTTTATAAATACGTCAATGTTGCATAAAATAACGAATTTTTATTTTTCGCAAAGGGACTTCTAATGAAATAAAGTAATAAAAATAAATAATCGTATTCTACTTCGGCTATTTCATTAATTACCAAAATTTGGTAAAGAGTTAATTAAGGATTTGCTTATAACTCAAAGTTTACTTGAAGAACAAAACACTTTGGTGAGTAAAAAGCCTTAGTTTACAAGTCCCAAAACTTAAAGTATTAGTAGAAGAATGGTTACTGGTAACAAAAATCTTTTTTCAGTGTATTTAAAATCGTTCATACCCGGCAGTAACACTTCCGACTTAAAATCCGGAGGTCTCGGGTTCAAACCATCATGTACTCATCATTTAGATATTTATGTACTAATCGCTTTGTATGAAGGAAAACATCGTGAGGAAACTGGAAACGTACAGTCACCATCAAATATATCGGATCGTCCAGGCTTTTTTTTATTTATTTATTTTTTATTAGCCTGTTAAGGTGTCCCACTGCTGGGCAAAGGCCTCCCCTCCTTCCCGCCATTTAGCCCTATCTAATGCACACTCCCGCCATTCCTCAAGATATGTGTCCAGGTCGACCCGCCATCTCCGTCTTGGTCTACCTCTGCCCCGACGTCCGTCCTGCGGGATCCAGTCTGTGAACAGTTTTGCCCAACGATCCGGATGCATTCGGTAGACATGCCCTGCCCAGTCCCGTTTCAGCTTGGCGGCCTTCATGCCTACATCCACGTTACCCGTTTTGGAACTTGAGATCGTCCAGGCTACTCAAAAAATATCTGAACAAAAATAGAGTTGTTCAGATATTTGGGACCACCTTGGCCGCTCCTATATATCTGATGGCGACTGTACATCCATTAAGAAATTCAATGAAGTATGTGAAGAGCCCCAACCCGTTTTGTATCAGCGTGGGAAGTTATAGCCTAACATATTATTATATTATTTCATTTACAAAGAAATAGACCGGACTATCTAGACAATTAAGGTAGGGAGCCCTTGATCCAGACATTAGAGGCGGGGATAAACTTTACCAAAGAAGATTATTTGAAGCTTGACCTTCCTGTCTGGAGCGCTCGAATTCCTTCATTAACCCTCAGGGTGGCTTAGGTAGACTTTAGGAAGGAATCTGTCTACGGAACCCTAATAACAGGCCTGCAATTTACAATTTGAAGCAGGCTGGCATATCTGAGTGCTTAGAGACATATCTAAGTTACGTTTAAGTTTACCTTAATTAGCAACTCAGAAACCTTGTCATCTATCGGTGTAGCAAATATAATCATCATCATTGGCCTTTGCGTCTATTGCAGACGATTTAAACATGAACATTGTGGAGACAGCGCCTTTGGTGGCTATAAAGACCGATACGGGAACGACACGATTTTCCACACTTCTGGCAGATAATATCCTTAATATTAATCACGTTTTTACCCAATAGTTGACACCCGGCTTTCACTTTTATGCTTGATAAGTAGTACGTTTAAAGATGATATGTACTGGGACAGAGGTAAGCACTCGGACTACCTTATTGTACGTCGCCATCAAAAATATCGGAGCGGCCATGGAACCCAAAAATATCTGAACAAGGACCTTATCGCCTTGACAATAAAGGCGTTCTTCAGATATTTGTAACCACCTTGGCCGCTTCGATATGTTCGATGGCGACTGTACAGTCGACCAAAAATGTGGTCTACCACCCTACGGTTGAGGTTCGTTTGAACGTCATGAGACAACAAGGTCGTACATGCTTTAAACTCCGTTAGAAATGTCAACCTCAGCGATCGTTAGATCTCGCAGAAACTTTTATCAAAACTGGTAGATAACTTTTTTGGTCGACTGTACATAAGTTCCAAAAAACTAAAATATTACGAACCAGGCTTCAAACCCGAAAGGCCCGAATGGAAAGACGATATTGAAAGTCTACAGGCACACTATTGCTTTAAAAATACTTCAAAATCTTATAATACAAATTACTTGGTATTGTCCGATGGCCCCCCTTGATAGATTTCTCTGTTATCTCCCAGCTTATTCCCAAATCTCAACGAACTCCGTGAACTCAATATTAATTATGCTTGCAGGTAAGATCAATTTCCAATCTGGTCGAACTTATTTCCAAAATGGCGGCCGCCCTTATGAAATCCGTTGTTCTTATTACCTTCGAGCATCGGCTATCAATCCACCGCAACCTGAATGGGCACAAGTGCATGAAGAAATGAGGCGGTTAAGATGTTTTGACAATGCGAAGGTGAGTTAGGTTGGCTATACATGTCGATTGGTTGAAGTATTTTTTTGAATTGCAGTCATACACCAGCAGAACTAAGCAAGCGCGTTACGTAAACGTAAGCAATGTCATCTGAATCTGCTCTTTTTAACCGACTTCAAAAAAGGAGGAGGTTCTCAATTCGACTGTTTTTTTTTTATCATTATTATGTTTTTTTTGTATGTATGTTACCCCATATCTCCGTGAATCGTGAACCGATTTTCAAAATTTGTTTTTTAATCGAACAGGTATAACCCCTAGATGGTCCCATTGTGACCAAGTCAGGGTCTGATGATGGGATCCTGGAGAAATCGAGGGAACTCTTCAACTATTATAGGCACACCTATAGTGATTTCACTATTTTTTACAGCAACTCGGCCGCTTCCTCTTGGAATAGCGGATCCTAAGTGAAGTCGGTTCTTTTTTTGTTTTAAATTATTAAATACATAGCACGATAAGCGCGTATAAGCAACCGTTTAATTGCCTGATAAAATATTATCATCAAAATACTCCACAAATTGAATGAATAATGAATTAGGTGATTAAGAAATTTTGATGTTGGCGACAGATTGGCATAAAAAGTCATTGCGCAAAACCTGGCAGATACGTATGTGTGCGTCCGGCCTTACGGCGTCCGTATCGGATTCCATAAATTAATGTAATCTATGTTAATGCTATCAATCACTCGTTACGTACTGTCAGATTAGGTCCGGCTTGATCACGGATCATGGTAGAAAGCTCGGATGTTGTTTCAATAATAAATAATGGTAAAATTTACGATTTATTAAAATCTTAAGTAGGATATTTTAAATACTTTGTTTTTAGTTCGAAATTTCGATATTATTAGATCTCTTAGGGCTGATAACTTTTTCAGTGTTTTTGATGTTTGTTACAGTCTGAGAGCATTAAGAAGAACCTTCGGGAATCGGCGATGACACACGAAGGTAATACTGCTGTTCTCCTTTTTCATGTGTCACTGTTGATTGATACCCGACGTCTCTTTCTAAAACTCGAAGGTTCTTCTGAGAGCTCACGCACTCTAAGTATAAACGTCATAAACTTGCAATTGTTAAAACTTAAAACAAGTGACAAATTAAATGTTAGAACAAATAAAATGACAAACAACAGCATATAAAAAATTACACTAAATAATTAATACTACCCAGCCCAGCCCTCGTTGCTTAAACTATAGGTAGAAATGTCTCCTATATCACTGCTATTTGGTAAGGTGCCCATAACGCTGGCAGCGTTACCTCGCTTAATGGCAATGCCAATGCGCAATGCTGAGCGAGGAACAAGCCAGCCCTCTGGTCACCGGTGAAGCAAATGAGCATATAGGACAGTTTTTTTTAATAGATGAAGAGCCTCTGGCCCCCATGCCCCTAATGTCTCCACGGCAAACGCCGCAAATACTTATCTCTCGCCTAGAGCAGTGTATTTGCGGCGCTTCGCGGCTTCAGAGTTAGCAGAAGTTTAATGTAAAATAAAATTCAATTATATAAAAAAAAATTTAGAGTAACTCAATAAATTATCTGTCATATATTTTCATTTGTTTGAGCATATTTTAGAGAACTATAACAATAATATAGACATTTCTCTCCTGTCCATCAGTATACTGGTGCAACTAGCCCTTAATGTACCTAACAAACGTTCTTTGCACCGCCAATATAAATATCATAAAATGTCAAATCATTTTCATATGTACTTCCTACCAGATATTCAACTTAATTATCGATTAGCTTATCACAAATAATTTAATCATCCTAGACGCATTCCGATACAGCCGTTTATCTATCGATAAACTCGATAAATTTAATGCAAGGTAATCATTAATTGATTAGGTTAAGCCAGTTTTCATTTTAAAGTGCCATAGTAAATACATAACGGTGAGATTTTATTCATTTTTCAGTATATAATTAGCATAATAATTTTTATTTTATTTACACACATAAAATGACCTTCGTGGCCCGTGTGCTTTTCAATTGATATGTCATTTTGAGGTTTGAGGACTAATTGTATGAGTGTCCTTTGGAATACAATTAGAATTGAAATTTGCTCCATACCATAGCAAATAAGTAGTTGCATAGGTAGGAAGAGCAGCATTCAAATTTTTCGATCTCAGGAACCATGTTCAGATTTGAAAAAGGTCCACAAGCTTCAAACTGTAACGTTTAATAACTCCAATATCATTACTCTCAAAACGCACCTTAAAATAAGGTATAAGTAAACACAAAATAAAATTTACAAATTGTTAAAGTAGAGGTAAAGCAATTGACGGTTTTATCGCTACAAAGCGATAACTTTCACAAAAACTTGAAAATAATGTCCTTTATTAAATTTATATAGTTTAGAAAATCCGACATGGTACCCGCTTTATGACAAGATCAGACATAATACTTTTATGACGCCGTTAACTTATGAAACGGCTATAAAATGATGCTGTAAAATTTCAGAGTTTTGTGTGATTAAAGTAATCTTTTACAGAATTCAGGTTTAGAGTCTGCCAAATCAACGTTACTTTACGAACTTTGTTATGCAAAGTCATTTTGAAGACTGTTATTAAATAAAAGCAGGTAGAAAATAAAAGTATCGATGCTGGGCGAGGTGTATCGATGCTGGTTCAAGTCCTGTTGGGTTGATTATTTTTATCAAATTTTTCAAAGTAGAGCTGGCTCGTTCCTGGCACAACGGATAGGCATAGCCGTCCAAAGAGGGAACGCAGCCAGCATTATGGAAACTCTTCCGCAAGGGTCGGACCTCGGCGACCTTACCTAGTTTACGGTTTTAGAATTATTTAGTTTTATAGGTAGATTTTAAGTTTTCTTTTTATATATTTGTTGGATAATATTATTATTTAGTGTAAAAATATACCCATTGATTTAATAAAACATATAAAATAATCATCATTTCAGCCGAAAGACGTCCACTGCTGGACATAGGCCTAAAATAATAAAAAGTGTTAATTTAACGTACTAAATCTAAAAATATATAAATCAAATAATATTTGGATCACGAATACGTATAAAAATATAATATATTGTGTTCAAATCTCGAGAGGCTTCATTAAGAAATATTTTATGTTAATTCAACTCCTTCAGGGTCAAAACGAAGCTAAGCGAACTTATGAATTACAAAGTCAAGAAGTCACAAATATTAACACAACTTATTTACAAGCGTCTAGATAATCTTATAACTAAACTCTTAAAATATAATTTAATATTATAACATGCCTTTAATTTTATTTAAACTGAACTAGACATACTTAGTAGATGGTGTTAGTACAGTCGACGTCAAAATATGTTTACACTTTTAGACCTCATTACAAAGGAGTAAGGTGCAAAAGTGTAAACATATTTTAGACGTCGACCGTACATACCTGACTTTAAAAACTTGCTTCAAGTGGATCCGTTCTCCGGTATCAGCTACTTATCTTATATATCAATAATCCCAGAGCTATCTCTGAAGCACGTCAAATATTGCTACAAGTATTGATATGTATATTTAAAAATAGTTATATTCTTCCTTAAAATATATTAAAAAATCGTTAAATAAAAATATTGTATCGAATACTTATCGGAGTAAGTTTTTAATTTTTCTTTATCAATTTTTTTATTATCAAAATATATTGTGCTTAAAACAAAGTGACCATGAGGATTAGTAAGATTTTTGATACTTAAGAGTCGCCAGGACGCTCGCGTTCCCATACAAACGTAGTTCAGCTCTCATTTTAAAACGACATGCTTTAGAACCATGAAATTTAGCATGGGCATTTTAGTAGTACAGATCTAGGTCGGGCATTCGTTTTCGTTGCTAAAAATTGCGAATTCACGCGAGCGTCATGGCGACTCTTAAAAATCCGAGCTAGCCAAACAATTAAGTAAATAGAATATGATTACTTAGGTACTTATGTACAGTCCGTGAGGTCTAAAAAGAACCTTCGGGGTTTAGAGAGAGACGTCGGGTATCAACCAACAGTGACACATGAAAAAGCAGAACAGTAATATTACCTTCGTGTGTCATCGCCGATTCCCGAAGGTTCTTCTTAAAGCTCACGGACTGTATAATTTGTTGGAATCAAATATACTACTATTTAGATTAACCTCGTCTTAGAACACAGTTAAGTAATATCCTCGCTTTTTAAAGTACAGTCATGGCAGCCTCCAAAATATTCGTATTAATCAAACCGAGGCTAAATCTAATTAATTTTAATTAACACATTTAATCTTTCCATTTTTTCGTCACCTGAATAAAATACACCTTTTTATACTCGGCGACTGTAATACTTGAATTGAGATTGTGTTGGCGGAACTACTAGCGCATATTTTTCGATAGAGCTTGTATGGTCGCATATTGTAGCATCCATAACAATCACAGAAAGGATTTCCATACAATATTGTGAAACTGTTGTCGGGCGCCGCATTGCGCGCCCCGCGTGTCGGGCGGGCGCCGCCGCGCCGACACAATCCACCAAGAGATCGAAGTTACTCAATTATATGAAGCAGCAGGTTATGCACGGCATTCGTCGAACTCAATTCTTACCGGCTTGCTTAAGCACTCGTAGAAAAACTATTGTGTGCAACGGTACATAATTAGGTCTTAAAATTCTCGGGTCTGTTTTTACAAAATTCGGCTTCGCCTCATTTTGTAACTTCGACCCTCGAATCTTAAGAACCCTTATTATGTAACTGTTGCACAAAATACTATTAAATAATTCTGAATATTAAATGAGCAGAATTGAGTTCTATGAACGCCCAGCCATTCTTATTTAACCATTTGTTTCGTGGAAATGCATACCTATCTTATGGACAAACGCACAGTATTTTATCTTTTAACTACAATACGGAGCAACTGCTCAACTACCCCACATCTATTAGTAGTTATATTATTAATGACCTGATTTATTAGCTTTGAATCGTATTAACGCATGGTATGTTATGTGAGTATTGCGATTTTACCTCTTATCATTTTTTATCTTTGGTTTATCGGGAAACGCTATGCTTCAACTTTGTTTACTGACGGGCTGACTTAGAAATAGGTTTGCCCTAAATGTGTAATGAGATAAAACAGTCAGAGGCCCGTTGCATGAAGGAAAGAAAAGATTTGTGCATTAAGAAATATTATCTGATAAGTGAAGTATATGTGCATGAAAAAGGCTTCTCAAGGAGATACACAGATTACTATTAGTTTTATTAACATTTAGTAATACATTTATTTACTGAACTGCTTTAAGGAATACGCATGCAATAAGAAGCCGTAACTACAGCTTCAGTGTGTATATTTTTACTGTAATCAGAACACGCTTACTTTGCACCGAACTTACTAGTGTCAAGGAGTATGGAGGGAGCATACACAATATGAAAAAAGTCGTAAATGCCTTGAGGCATTAAGTCAGCCATTTGTACTTATTTTTTTACTGTGCAATAAAGTTTAAATAAATAAATAAATAAATAAATGGTGACAGTTTCACATATCGAAGCTACTTAATCCACGCGAAGTTACCATGGACTACTAGACACATTTTCTTAAGTTATACATTTTCAGATATGTATTTACTCATCGGCCTAACACTACTGGGTGGGGCTATCGCCATCCCATTATCTACCAACTCCGTGGTGCGGAACGACGATCTCGCCGCCCAATATGTTCTCCCAGGAGAGTCCTTCCCCACCTTCTACGATGTCAGACTATATCTCAACCCGGACAACCCAGACTTCTTCTACGGCAACGTTTCTATGAGAATCCTCGCTAACTATGACACAGATGTTATAGTTATTCAAGCTATGGAAACTGATATCGATAGTATCAGAATATTTAGAGATGGCGATGATGAGGAAGACTTGTTTAATGGCTATGAATTGGCTACAGATGATACTCATCTTCTGAGAATTAACCTTGCAAGGCAGATTAGTCCTAATCAGCCGCATATTATCCATATTGATTATGTGGCAAGGTTCGCTGAGAATATGTTCGGAGTTTATTTGTCTACCTATCAGGCAGAGGATGGTACTCCAGCGTAAGTATTATTACTGTAAACTTATAGAGAGTAGTCCCTCTTCAAATAAATTCATAGTAGAGTGCTGATCTCAATTGTATTCGGATTTGAATTCGTAGATTGTGACTTCAAACTCCAGCTAGTACTTACAATGGTTCCTTAGACCAGTTCAAGATGTTGTCTTTTCATATAAAGCTGTGCGCGTAACAATTTTAAGGCCGACTTGCGGATTCCTACTTATAAATGGACTTCGGGTTTCTTAAAATGCAACCGGCAATACTCCATCATTAACCAACTATGTATATATACATAGTATGGACTGCATTGGAGATATATCAGTAGTAAATAGTTATTTAGTATAAAACGCTTATTTAAAATTTGAATTTTTCAGAGAACGCTTACTGCCTGTAATATTAAGTATTGTGTTTAAACTCAGACCTATCTTCCAGCCGCCTGATAACATCGCAACTGCAGCCGACGTTCGCGCGCCGCGCGTTCCCGTGCTACGACGAGCCGGCGCTCAAGGCCGTCTTCAGGACCACTATATATGCCCCTGCTGAGTACCCTATCGTGGTCTCTAATATGCCTGAGAGGACGACTTCTTTAAAGTAAGATATTATTTATTTGTGGTTTTATTTATTTATCTTATGGCTACACGTGGCTGGATATAGATAGGCATTTCTTCTCTCAGGTGGTAAAAGTAGTGGGAAAGTAGATAATGCAGAAAATCCAGTGAGTGCTGCAAGGTCCAGATGAAACAATGTAGCTGCCAAGTTTGTTACTTTTTTAGCACCATCCGTCACGTGTTCTCTAAGGATACAGAGTAACATTGTGGTGGAAAACTGTTAATGCAATATCATTTTTAGTGTGTCATTTACCTACCCATTTACATTTTTCTATTGTCATTAAAGCTCAAACAGTTCTGGGTGGATTTTGTAGTAACTTTTAAGACCACAAATTTCGCAGCTATTTAAAATTTAAGGTAAATTTGTAAAAGGACATTATCTGAGTTTAATGTTTATTTGCGATGCAATGTGCAACAATTCATGTAGGAGAAATATTTAAATTTCTCATCGAGTAAAAAGGATGCCGTCCATTTCGATCGGAAATCAGATCGGGATTAGATTAAGACAAAGTAAACGCAGGTATTGGTTAGGAAATGAGGATTGGGGAAACCGTTTAGCGGGCGGTAATGGCTGCATTACGGTGAATAAGATTATTTAATACACTTGCGACTTATGTAGACGAATATCTAAGGACATCCACCGAATATGTAGGTGTGTTCAAATCCATACGGACTGTTTTTATTAATTTCATTGAAAGTTTTGGGTGTGCATTTTCTTATTCTGATAAATTGACAAACATGAGAAATTTTTGACATCGCTGAATGAAAGCTAAGATTACCGATTTAATATTTCTCAATGGTCTGCAATACTTAAATATTTATTAAGCGCGCCGAATACTTAATTAAACATTAAGATGTTGCCATATAACTTATCCATTACTTTGGGCGCATATTGTCCTCATCATCAAAATTTAAGAGCATGGCTCTTGTCGGTGGAGTATGCGCCAGTTTTCGCAGTCCTCGGCTAGGCTTTTTAGGTCCCTGTAAGACACGACATTTGCTCTTTCTTTCATATTGTCCTACTAGTAACATATTCTTAGACCTTAGACGCTACCTTTACGTTATACAAAACCAAAACTCTTTTTTGCAGAGACGACGTCCCCGGCTACGTAAAGCATGAATTCGACGATACCCTAGTAATGTCCACTTACCTCCTCGCCTACCTAGTATCCACGTTCGAGTCCGTCACTAACGCCCAAGACTCCCTCTACCGCGTGCCATTCCAAGTGTACACAAGACCCGGTATTCTGGACACCGCTGACTTTGCTATGGACTTTGGACAGAGGAACATGGTGGCTATGGAAGAGTATACGGAGTTTGACTACGCCTTCCCCAAGTTGGATAATGTTGCTGTGCCGGATTTTGCTGCTGGAGCTATGGAGAACTGGGGATTGATTGTTTACAGGTGTGTATTGGAAATTTGGGTCAGATATGATAAGTGACCTGGGACTGTCGATTTCACAAATTTAATTGGTTGACTTTTTTAGATAAAACATTTTAGCATATTTTCTTGAAAATATAAATAGAAATAGAACTAACCGCGTCAACATTTTTTTATATAATGACAACGAACGCGCAAAGTAAGTCATTGTCAATTTTTTCATGCCCTAAAGATAGGATGTTGGTATCAAATTCATCGCGTTATGATAAAAAACTTGTACATGAATGTAGGGTTCAAAAAACAAAAGACAGCAGTAACAATTTATAGATTATGGATATTTGCCTTCATTAACAATAGTACATTACGTACCTAGGGCGGTAAAAAAAGAATGGCTCTGATCGCGGGCATTTGTGGCCCGAACAGAAGGTAAGGGCCATAAACAAGCGATCTGAGGCCTTCTTTATTACCGCCCCGCCCGTCATGCGTACACAATTTTACGTCTTCTTCTGGGTGTGATGTGAGATTTGCCGCTGCGCCCGTGGGCGGCAAATCTCACTTATCGCCCAGATAGACGTAAACCTTTTAAACGTTGCTAAGACACTTTAAAGACATCTTTTTCAAAAAAACGAAGAAACCTCTTTATTCAGTGTTCTACTTAATCTTGACAATTGTCAGTATTGTCATCATTATAATAAATCCTAGTCAAAGCCACACTATCTATTCAACGCGCACTTCTAAATAGGAACCGGTTAAAAAGCTCCAAAGGCATCCGTTCTCGAGTTTTTAATAAGCCCCTTTCAACCTCTTTCATGAGCTTTGAAGTTCATAGAACGTAACACTCTGGGGCACTCATTATGAGGGAAGTAATGAGCACTTTTCAAATTAGTCCCTCAGGTCGTTATTGGTATAGTGGAAAATTCTACAGCTCTGATTATGGATAAGTTACTAAATAAGTATCTTTTCACTTCTCATGCTCATAAAGTTCGACTTTAAGTCGTGCGTAGACGACATAAAATCACTCTTTGTGCTCTAGTGCATAAAGTAAAATTTTCTTCTAAAACTAAGACAATGACGCTCAACAGCCAAGCACAGTCAAAATATATTGCACAATTTAATTATAAAAAAATTGCGTAGACGACTGAAACTTGTTGTTTTATTTTATTCTTGCTATTATCATTGAAATCCGTGATGTTTTCTATAATTAAATTAATGAAATTAGATAAAATAGGAGTTGATTATTGTTAAAAATGCCATGATTTTTTTTATGACTGGGCAGAAAACAAGTATCTAAGTATAAATTCACATGATGAAAATTAAAAAAAAAACTTTAAAAAGTTAATTGGTGGGTATTGGCTATTTTTCATGTTCTTTTACTTTACAGCGATTTATTGTCTAAATTGAAGTGAAAATATTATTTCCCAGAATTATTGATCGATTGAACATAAATAATGACGTCGAGTGCTCTTGCAATTGAAATTGCACTGTCGCCGAATACGTTAATCGAACAAAGTGAGCAAAAAGTAGTAGAACAATTCATATTGCCGCCGAAATCAATATTATTTTATATCTGTAATGTAATTATTTAGTTTAGATTTGAGCTAGTTATTAATTTAGTTTAGTATTTGTACTGTAGTACCTCTGTATATTTAATTATCGAACGAGCGGAGCGTAAGCGAAGATCGTTCTTACAAACAACAACTGTCACCTGGCTACTGGGACGTCTCGGCATTTGGATGGCTTTTTGATTTAAATAGTTTGTCCGACGATAACTTTAGTAACGATTTTCCAATCTTAATGAAATTTGTTGGGGTTGTAGCAGAGACCAACAAAATTTGCGAGTTCGTATATGAGCTGGATTGAGACGGGAGTTCTGAAATTAGAAGGCCTAAAAAGGTTTTGTAAAGGGGTCCTGTTACATTGGCCATCTTATTTGCTACTTTTACGAGCAAGTACGGTTGAGTTTGGTATCAAACGAAAGGTATTGATTAACACTCCCGTCAAATCCTTATTAACTGCTTACTGTTTCATAACAATTAGCAACATAAAATTGATTTCAAAAATATTTTCAATTATATTTTGATTTTGGTGTAAATATTTTGACAACTGACTTTTTTTTAATTTATTAGAGCTTTGGCTGCTAGGGCCATCAGCATACTGACATTAACACATTAGCAGGGGGGTACAACTCAAAGTAAATCTGTCAAAAAATTTGAGTTTGACACGACGTATCCGATACGTTTGCATAAGTGCGAAAAAGAACTTGTCATGCGTTAAGAAGGGACAGCATGATTCGTGACGTTATGTGACATTTCAGTGGTCTCTCTGTATTATACTATTATTTACTCTGTGACATTAGTCAGAGAGAGTTACCATAGACGCATAATGATGGTGACCGAAACCACAGAGTAAATAATAGTATAACAGAGAGACCTCTGTAATGTCACGTAACGTCACGAATCATGTTGTCCCTTCTTAACGCATGACAAGTTCTTTTTCGCACTTATGCAAACGTAGCGGATACGTCGTGTCAAACTCAAATTTTTTGACAGATTTACTTTGAGTTGTACCCCCCTGCCGAAACCTATATAGGTGGTCCACAGATGAGAACGAAATGTCAAAGCAACAGAGTGAGAGGCATGTAAGATGTCGATTTAAATTTAGATGAGACAAAAACTGTCAAATCTGAAGCGATTTCGTCGCGGTTAAATTTTGCGCATCAACCGCACAATTTAATATGGACGTTTAGTTTCACCGTGATGGTTAGTTGAGAAAAAATACCCGATACCTATTTTTGGTATTTGTAGTAATTCTACTATTGCACATTTATGGCAAAACACAAGATTCGCGAGTTCACAGTTCGGGGCGAACTACTAGTGTAAATAAATGTTTTATTATTTATTTGGCTCTCAACTTAAATTTTCCTCGCAATCGAAGTGAAGAGCAGAAAGTATACCTCGGGTATAGCAATAAAGACTTTTGAATCGTCAGTAACAATTATCTTAAGCCAATTTTAGTTGTTTCAGGGAAAGATTGAACAAATATTACATGTTTCCATTTCGATACGCTAACTTGAACTCAAGCATGTTAGCTAGTTTTTTTTTTTGTAGAAATACCTTAGCTTCAAAATAAGATATTTAATTTAACTAATTTAATATGTTATCTGTCCAGAATGATTTTACTCCAGAATTTTTATATGTTAACCTGAAGTCAAGATCATTAGAAAAATATTACCAATGTTTTTTAGTAAAAGCAAAAATAAAACATTGCAAGTGGGCGAATCAACTTTTTAATGTTGTTTACTCTCTCCCCGTTGTCCGAGGGACATCCTCATACTATTTCATAGAAAATCTTTGGTTGTCCAAGGGACGTAACCATAGCAACCAGGCGCTTTAAAAAGTTGATTGACTCAAGTAAAACAGAAAGAGATCTGTACAATGTTTCGTGTTAATCTTTAAAATACCCTTTTCATCACGCACTTATTCCAATCTGTGTCCACTTGAACAGAGAAGTGGCACTCCTCGTCACAGAAGGCGTGACCACCACCGCAACCAAACAAAACATCGGCCGCATCATCTGCCACGAGAACGTCCACCAGTGGTTTGGCAACGAGGTCGGACCGGCTTCCTGGACGTACACCTGGCTCAACGAGGGCTTCGCTAATTTCTTCGAAAACTTTGCTACTGATTTGGTAAGATCACATGTGAAAGACATCCCCAAAATATCAGCGGTACCGTCTGACGAGAACGTCCACCGGTGGTTTGGCAACGAGGTCGGACCGCGGCTTCCTGGACGTACACCTGGCTCAACGAGGGCTTCGCTAACTTCTTCGAAAACTTTGCTACTGATTTGGTAAGATCACACGTGAAAGACATCCCCAAAATATCAGCGGTATCGTCTGACGAGAACGTCCACCAGTGGTTTGGCAACGAGGTCGGACCGGCTTCCTGGATGTACACCTGGCTCAAAGAGGGCTTCGCTAACTTCTTCGAAAACTTTGCTACTGATTTGGTAAGATCACACGTGAAAGACATCCCCAAAATATCAGCGGTACCGTCTGACGAGAACGTCCACCGGTGGTTTGGCAACGAGGTCGGACCGGCTTCCTGGACGTACACCTGGCTCAACGTGGGCTTCGCTAACTTTTTCGAAAACTTTGCTACTGATTTGGTAAGTTCATAAGTGGGAAACACAAAGGTCCAATTTTATTTACCGAGTGATTTGTGCCTGTGTCATGAGTGTTGAGTGAGATAATATGATACTAGTAGGTACTCTAAATGTACAGAAAAAACATTTGTTAATAATTTTAGATTGATAAACTAATATTAGTATATAGTGTACCCACCCATATTATTGTCAAGAACGCCTTACTTAATTATTTCTATGTTCCCCAATTTAAGATTGTTTATCGAATAAATTATACTTAACCAGTGTAAACGAAATGTATCTTCCTAATATCCTTCATATTTTGTTATGCAAATATTTTAAATAAACTGTTATAACGTAAACTTAATTTAAAGCAGAAAGCTATATTATAAGAATTTCACCTGCAGACCCGATATCTATCGACTGCGAGCTCGAACCAATTGGATACTTGACCTATTTCTTAAACCAATTGCGGAAACGTAGCAGTATACCACACAAACACATTCATTAGAATAAATATTAATGGAAATCGATTTTTAAGGAAAATACGAGAGTTCTATTTATTATAATAACCCTACCACGCACAATATTTTTATTTAATCTATTTATTAGGCACACAAAACAGATAACATTTATTACATGTATATATATGTTATGTAGTAAACGAAAATAGGTTTTGGTTGAGAATACTATCCAGGACATGTATGCACGACTAGACAAAAGTATTAGTGAGTATTAGTCCGTTGGAAAAGCAGTATTTGGGAATGATCACACATAAATACCGTAATTTCAACGACTGTTATGGCGGTAATATGTAACGGAGCAGACTTATAAATGACACGTGAAATGAAAAAAAAACATACACGTTTTTTAACTGTTAATCATAGGTATCTAACACGATATGGTAGTTAGATCTTACTGAAAAACGACATCACGGAAAAAAAATTGCCTGCCATAAAAATTGTGTCAGAAATTTATGCGATATTCTAATTGGTCCCATCTTCTTCGGCTTAGCGTTTTCCCGGCCTAGTGCCAGGGTCCGCTTTCCTGCTTAACCTTCTCCACTTTGCCCGGTCTTCGACATCCTTAGGTGTGAGTTTGTTTTCTGCCATGTCCGCTTTCACGACGTCCAGCCAGCGCGTCTTAGGCCAGCCGCGGGATCTAGGGCCTTGGACAAAGAGGTCGAGGCATCTATTCCCTACGTAGTCCGGTGGTCTGCGTTTGATATGACCATACCATCGGAGACGACTTTTCTGCAGCTTATCCGCAATGTCACGAACTCTGAAGCTGCCACGGATGTGTTCGTTACGGATGCGATCTAGTCGCGTAACGCCACACATCCATCGCAGCATCTTCATCTCCGCGACGTGAAGCTGCTGTACATGTCTTCCGAGGGTAGGCCAGGTCTCGCTACCATATAATAGGACTGGCCGGATGATGCTCTTGTACACAAGGCCCTTTAGCTTCACCGGTATCCTGGTATTCTAATTGGTCCCATAGTAATAGAAAATTATTTAGATTGACCTAATTACGGCTAATAATATGACTAAGGTTTGGAGAAAGAGAAGAAGAGAGAAGAAAATATCCAGCCTTTCTACGAGTACACTTGTCTTATAACAAATATTAGGACGAGAAATTTGGGGTTTTCTAAGAGATTAGTATAACTTACTTCTCAATTAGATTCAATTATCATAATTTTCTACTCTGCAGTAAAACAGTGACCATCAAGATTCCCTTAAAGTCCATTGTCCTCATATATTCAAACGTCTCGAGCAAATAGCTTTAGCTGAGTCGGTGCCCATTTACATACCGTCACCTATTCCGTTTGCTTCGATGAATTTCGGCAACCCCAATCCTCAGAAACCAATATAAATTAACCTATAGGTCTGTAACAAGTATGCGTAACCGGAAATTCCTCTTCACTGGTTTTTTCTTAGCCTTTGTCATTCTGGTCTTCGTTAAGTGATTGGAATGATAGTCTTTGTCGCGAATTTGCATTTGCTTAGTGTTGAAACCGCTCAGATCAATTCATGAAAACTATCCAGTCACCTCGTCGGGGATATTCAGTATAACTTTGACCTCCAAATGCATAATTTTGTCACGAACATTAGGACCAAATTGTGTGGTTAACTTACTGTTTAGTGACAGTATTTTGTGAACGAAATAGTCAGCTTGGGTCAGTTATATTAGATGAGTTGAGCAGCCAATTGAAAATGGATGAACTCTGGAGGCAAATGGATTGCAATTAGGTGGAGATCGTTTAAAGTTTTAGCAATAGTGAAAGCAGTTTTACTGCAAAATAAAAAACGAAAGGCAAAATGCATTCTCTATTAATTAACCGTCAGCCATATGGAGAATAATTTAAGGAGATTAAGAGTAAGAGACAATTTTAAAACTTAATATAGGTAGTAGTTGAATCTAAAAAAAATATAGTACTAATAGTTAAGTTTGTAAAACTAAAACAAAAGCAAAACAAAACACAATTGGAACCAATTAAAATCTGAATTTTATTTCATTCATTTGGTTACTTTTCCACATACCAGGTGCTCCCAGAATGGCGAATGATGGACCAGTTCGTGCTGGCTCTGCAAAACGTTATGCAGAGCGATGCAGTCCTCAGCGTCAACCCCATGACCCACCCTGTATACACACCCTCACAGGTCCTGGGCACCTTCAACGCCGTTGCCTATCAAAAGTGTAAGTTCATCATCATCTCAGCCATAAGACGTCCACTGCTGAACATAGGCCTCCCCTTTGGACCTCTATAAGTATCGGTCGGAAGCGACTTGCATCAAGCGTCTTCCGGCGACCTTTATAAGGTCGTCTGTCCATCAAAGTGTAAGTTAATCTATACTAATATTATAAATGCAAATGTGTCTGTCTGTCTGTCTGCATGTTACCTCTATACGCTTAAACCGCTGTATTAATTAAGATGAAATTTGTTACGAAGATAGTTTCAGTTCTGGGGAATGACATAGGGTAGTTTTTATCCCAGAAATCATCCTGAAGCGGATAATGATAATAACTAACTCTAACTCTTTAAGATATACTACTATTGTTGAGATATTTGTCAGCCTTTGGCTCTGATGGCGATCACAGTTTGGCAATATTAACGCCGACAGATAACCCCGCGAGTTTGTTCACGACATACTTGATATGAGTGATAAGAATTATTTCACTTTCGATACTATCGATAAGAGGATAGGATAAGAAAAAAGTATGACGTGTGAACACGATAAAGTAAATATTTTAGTTCAGAAACTTTGACATGTATTTGAAACCCTAGGAGCCAATTTAATTTTAATAAACTACGTAAAATGTAGACATTACTTATATGCTAAGCGGCGTTCGACCTCTAATAATCTGTTGATTAGAATGATTAGTTTATTCAACCAAACGAAATCTTAATGATGTATGGAAATTATCATCATGTGAATTTTCGTTTAATATCATCCTCCTCCTAGCCGAGCGTTTGTTTCAGTTTTTTGCCACGGCTCAATTAAACCAGAGGTCCGCTTGGCAACCTTATCCCATGGATTGGTATAGCCGCTTGTTTTTATGAAAGCGTCAGCCAACTGCCCTCCCAACCGAGACACCAAACTATGCCTTATTTTGGATTAAATCTTTCCTCAAGATGTTTTCCTTCACTGAAAAGCGGCTTATAAATATCAAATAATATTTCTCCAAAAACCCAGAGACTTCCGGATTGAAGCCGGACGTAGGATGTCGACGAATTGGGGTCAGGCTGCCAGGCCATTCCTCGTTACTACATTATGTCATTCAAATTTGTATTAATATTCTATATGCGTTGTAAATTTTTCCCCCAGCTTACGGCCTCTAGGAACCCCAAACTAATGAAAATCACAAACAAAGTAGAATCACCTTTGCACCTTACTCCCTTGTATTAAGGTGCAAAAGTGTGAAACATACAAAAACGAAATTCGAAGCGAATAACGTAACATCTCGTTTCAGCTGGCTCCGTCATTCGCATGATGCAGCACTTTCTCACGCCCGAAGTGTTCCGGAGAGGGCTTGTTATCTACATACAGGCCAAGTAAGTGTCTTGTTACCTACAACGAGTTCTCGTTATTTCGTGTACCAGTTGAAACGGTGCACCAAAGCCTATAAATAGGTAATATTTTATTCACAACACCACGAAAGGCCGCCGTGAGCCGTGGGGTGCCCGGCCTTAGAATTGTCCCCCACCATATCGTCTCCTGGTTGCAGTAGGAGTCTGCTAAGGGAATATACCGGGAGATGGGCAGCAGCGCCAAGCGTGGCGCGTAGGGCAAACCCCCCCCCCCCCTTAAAAGGGAGGCCTATGTTCAGCAGTGGACGTCTTATGGCTAAGATGATGGTGATGATGACCCCCAAAGGAGGTTTTTATCTACTTATTGAAAGCTGCTGCGAGGAAAAATGCATTTTATTCGCATTTTAGGAAATTAATTTGGTGCAAGGTGCAAGTTTTGATTTATTTCTTCACGTTATCTAGCAGAATGGGGTTTAAAGTGAAACTGATGTATTATCCTGTAAGATGTGTTGTTTGAATAAATGTTTTCTATTCTTTCTATTCTATTCTAAAGAAACGATTTTGGATCTTGCAATATTTAAAATATTCATTTCAGAAGTGAGAAGTTGACCAATATAACAAGAGTTTTTAACCGACTTCAAAAAAGGAGGAGGTTCTCAATTCGACAGAATTTTTTTTTAATTTTTTTTTTTATCATAATTTTTTTTTTGTATGTATGTTACTCCATATCTCCGTGAATCGTGAACCGATTTTCAAATATTTTTTTTTAATCGAACAGGTATAACCCCTAGATGGTCCCATTGTCACCAAATCGGGATCTGATGATGGGATCCTGGAGAAATCGAGGGAACTCTTCAACTATTATAGGCACACCTATAGTGATTTCACTATTTTTTACAGCAACTCGGCCATTCCTCTTGGAATAGCGGATCCTAAGTGAAGTCGGTTCTTTTTTTGTTTAAAATTATACAAAGATCGCTGTTGCGCCTTTTAGCTCCATAACCCTTTGATTTATTTATCTTTGCTACAACCCCAATACATTTCATAAATATCAGAATAACTTTACCAAAGTTATCATGGAACAACTATTCAAAATCAAAAAGTTATCGAGATAAAGGGACGTTCCGGTAGGCAGCTGACAGTCCGAAGTTGTCTGTTGCAACTTCGCTTCGCTCGCTCGTTCGAATATGTTCGAGTCTTTCGTGAATTTTACAGTTAAAATAAGTATGTATACTAAGGGTTTGTAAGCATGAAAGCAGGTGGCTTATAAAACTCGGTTTCGTATTGCAAATTATAAGCGTTATAAGCCTAATGATCGGAAAGTGAACGAAAAAATAAAAGTTTCCAAGAGAAGTTTGTTGCAAACGAAATAAGCCCCTTGAAGGCTTACCGAACGACAGCGGAATCTGAATAATGATCGTTTTTTACCTGCGAGACCAGTTTTGTTTGCAATTCTTTATTTTTATTTTACTTGTGTAATTAACAAAAAAATTCAGAAATAGCTACGATAAGTCTTTGAGAAGAGAATAATTGTGGAAGCATCTAGCGTCTTTTAAAAATAACTTGGGGTTTTATTTTTAGTACACTTTAAAGTTTATTCGAACACGCAATGTATTGCGAAATTGATTACGTCTATAGGAGATAAGCAATACCAATTAGATGGATTTTAACGTACATTGAAAATACTATTTAGTTTTTATGGGAAAGAGATAATCTTTTTAATGTCGAAAACAACATATTTTTTTAATGTCGATGTCGTTGAACAAAAGTTTTGTTGTTTGAGGAGTAGAATCTACGTTTTAGTTTTTTGCTCGTGTAACAACGTCGACTCCTCATAACTCCATATTTGTATTCTGTAGCTGTTTTCACGGTAACGGTTAAGGAATTAAATATTACGGTAGATGTCTAAGGGTCATACTTAGGTACCTAGTTCTTTGTAATATATTTAACTTTTGTAATTAGTAAGTACCTAAGTACATGACATTCAAGCACCAATATTTTCGTTTAGTTGATATCGGAATTTCCATGCTCTAGAATCCTTCTTTAATTATTGTTCGCATGTATGTTTGCGTTAGCTAAGCGCTAGTTTAATATCAACTGTTGTATATTTAGCTATCTATGTATTTAATTTTTTCATGTAAGTAGAAAGCTGTCGGTTCTCATTAACATAAAAAGACTAATATTAATTACCAATATAAAATTGCTTGCGTAAAGTAACCAGTCCACAAAATTTTATAAATGTTTTGTTTGGTCACCCAAGCATACATTGATTATTTTATAATGTTCCTAGCTCCCGTGCCGCAGCCCTACCAGCCAATCTATACGCTGCATTGCAACAAGCTCTCGACGAATCTGACCACAGTATCCCATGGGCACTGTCTACAGTCATGACCCGCTGGGAGACCCAGGGTGGCTTCCCAATACTCAACGTGAGGCGGACTTCGCCTGATGCCAACTCTGTCTTCGTAGATCAGGTTATGTACTGTTTTTTTTAGTTTCAGATTAGCAAAAAACCTATCTACGTACAGATGCTGTATCTACGCCAGAGTCGCCAGACATGTTGTTGACCGTTAAGAGTCGCCAGGACGCTCGCGTTCCCATACAAACGTAGTTCAGCTCTCATTTTAAAATGACATGCTTTAGAACCACGATATTTGGCATGGCCATTCTAGTAGTACAGATCTATGTCGGTAATTCGTTTTTGTTGCTAAAAATTGTAATACAAAGAAAATACAGCCAGATACAGATTTACATACAAAACTTATTTTTGCTATATTTTATTTGTATTACAATTTTTAGCAACAAAAACGAATTACCGACATAGATCTTTACTAGTAAAATACCCATGCCAAATTTCATGGTTCTAAAGCATGTTTTAAAATGAGAGCTGAACTACGTTTGTATGGGGACGCGAGTTCACGCGAGCGTCCTGGCGACTCTTAAGACAAAGCCCTCGACGAATCTAATACGGTGAATTCGTGTAGAAATTTCTATAGAAGGTGACCAGTCTGTCTGCATTGTCACTGAGTATCCATAGCGTTTTTCCAGCTTGCCTAATTACGGGGCATTTTTTCTAGAACGAATTTCTTGACGAATAATTTTCACGCACCGGAACTACTGGCAGATTGACTAGTTAAGTGTGCTTTAATCCTTGCAGTGTTTATACCAACTACACTATAATTTAAAACGAATAGCGCAATTAATAAAATGTATAAAACCTGGTTTAAAACCGTACCGACCACAAAAGATAAAAAATAATAATGTTAGTTTATCCGTGAATATTACCAAATCAAGAGTTAAATCCTTTTAATTCAATTATTCCCTCATAGTGGAATAACAACAAAATCGTTTTGAAGCCGAACGGCAGGTTTCCAAGATAATCCGGGCACAGCCACTCAACTAAATGGATCGTGTTAAAAACACTTAAGTTGTTTTCAAAAGGTACGTTTACTACGGAGGATCGTGAGGTGGAAACTAACGTGATTTTAAAACAAGGCTTGGTAATAATGCGGTGTTTCTAGATTCTGTTAAGGGTTTCTACGCTTTACGAATAATTATCGATTTTTGACACGTGAATAATTTTACAATGCTGCTGTGGATAGAAATATAAAGACTGTTATTTTTTTATTCTCTAAAATCTGTTATTGCGGTATTTCATATTAAATTATACATATTCTCTATTCCTCCTATTTATTATAACCAACTTGATTCGATAAAGAAATGACATACTTACCCGTAGTTAGCAAATATTACGCCCCGACTTTTGATATAATTGAACACCTCTAGCTATACTATCTTTTCGCACTAGGTACAATATTCATATAGATCTTCACTATACTCATGTTTATCTTATTTCACAGAACCGCTACCTGACCGACCGTTCCCAATCCTCCGCCGAGCGCTGGCACGTGCCCATCAACTGGGTGTTGTCCACCAACGTCAACTTTAGTGATACCAGTCCCCAAGGCTGGGTAGCGCCTACCTTCCCTGCTACATCCTTCGACATCCCTGGTCTGGCTGATGCTGAATGGTTCATCATTAATAAACAGCAGACCGGTTAGTATACCCGAGTTTTAGAGGAGGTAGAAAACAAGATTATCTATTGCACGTTAAGTACTCCAATTGAGTAGCAGCCCAAATAAGTAGCATCAACTGTCTATCATAACAACTTCTGTATGTTACCTCAAATCTATTCTATGTCTTGTCTTGGTAAATTGTTCATTAAACTTTGGTACACCAGCTATTTAGCAGGAAGAATTTCGTTTCTTTAAATACTTACATGAATTAACCGCAAAACGTCAATGGCTGCATGTAAACTTAGATTTCCCCTCATTCTTGCAGGTTACTACAGAGTGAACTACGACCCTACTAACTGGGAGGCTTTGACTCGTGTCTTGGCTGAGTCTCACGACACTATTCACGTACTCAACCGTGCCCAGCTCGTCGACGATGCCTTCAACCTGGCGAGGAACGGTCGTCTTGTAAGTATCATCATCTAAAATCTGTTACAGGCTATGCAAGCAGTGTCAAGAAGGGTCGAAGGGGGAATCGTTTCTCGCGGCTGTATCAACTTGTCAAGCCACTGCAAGAGAGGCAAAGATGAGTATCATTACCATAATTCATGTTCTTGTCTCCTCAACATGAAGATTCTCCTCATTTTTCTATGATTTATCGGGTGGGTAATATTCCATCTCGACATTTTTCTTACAGAGGGTAAACTAGGCCTTATTGAGATTAAGTCCGGTCCTTTACCGAAAAGTAACAGAAATATCACATATTTCGTTCATAAGTTCAAAAAAAATCAGTGGTACGTCCCGTTATTTGAACCCGAAACCTCCGGATTAAAATTTGGACTTGCCGCCACGCTACCAGCTCTCATTACGTATTTACCAGTTCGGTTACAACAATTTTATAAAAGTGAATTTCGCAACATGAGGGCTACTATATACTATGGATACTAGATGGATAATTGTACGCCGGAATGAGTATTTAAAATAAAATACCAGTCTATTTCCGTGCAAGCATAATTGGGATCCAGTTACATTTTTATAGTAGATACTTGCAGTTAACGTCTAACTGTTGCAGTTGCAAATGGCACGGCCATTTGTTATAATAATTGGAGTGGAACACAACAGAATTGTGGGGAATATTAACTGAAAGTTTGCCCTGAATAATAACTAGATTCAGTGCTGGGAGTTTTTGTTATGCATATCAGTGTACATTAAGTAAAGTCCGCTTTTAGATTTTAGTTGATGTTCATGTTGGTACTTAAGTTTAACACCTAAGTAGTTATTTGGTTACTCTGAATATTCTTTTACATCAAAATTAAATAAAAAAAATTGTGCCGACAACCAATGTCAAGTATAGATATATTATGTTAAAAATAAAAAAAACTGTAATTTTCTTGTTTCATGCTATTATTTATGGATTTTTGAGTACGAGTAAGTATTTATGTAAGTCATTTTTCAATAATAACGATTAAAACACTCTTAAATTAATGCTACGCAATTTTTAAAGCAAACATTTTAAAGATACCAACAAGGAGAATATGCAAATTTATAATTTATTTTTTATAGAGCTTGTTTCCAAGCCTCGTTAATGGCTAAAAAAGTAAACAAAATTGTTTAGTTTTTCGTCCCATTTGCATTTCTAACGGAGAGAAATTAATTCACATTGTCCTACTTTCTTAATTAGAATTCCCTGGCTGAAACAATGTGAGAAATTCTACATTATTCTCAGTATGTGTGATTGTTGGTGTATTTTCCTCCCGAATTTCGTAAGAAGTTAAAAACTACATGCCGTATTAATAATAATATTCAGGGATGGCTTTATTAAGCTACGATTACGATACGATAACGATTACAATACGTATGTAAATTTTACGTTACATTTTTATCCCAATTTGTAAATGATAATAAAAATCGGGAGATTCTTAAGCTAACCTAACCTAACCTAACCTACGAGAGCTCGTCTCTATATTGTACATATTAATAAGTGTCATCTTTAAGCTTAAAACATATCCAATGCAGTGACAACCACCAGCGTCATGCTGATAGTAGACAATTTTATGTCACTTTCTAGTTTAAGTCTTCGTTTATTTTTATATGTGCACGAAAAAAAAGCTTCCGGGATATTCTCAATCCAAGACATTATTATTTTCTTGAAAATATTTCCTCGTGACAAGTATTTATTTACTTTACCAAAAATATGATTATTCGCTTAATAAAACCACGTTTACTTAAAATAGAAATACAAAATGTACTGTTTCAAGAGTAAATTGAGTAAATAAGAGAGATTGTACTTTGATAAAACAAGTATTATCTTAGGTAAAAGAAAACTAAAAAATCTGTAAGAATATATTCGCTTCGTTATATTTAAAACTTTAACTTATTTTTGTTAAAGGAAATAAATGCTTGTCACGAGGAAATATTTTCAACATAATATAATAATGTCTTAGATTGAGAATATCCCGGAAGCTTTTTTTCCATGTGGGTGTATGCGTTTATGAATAAACTAATTATATTTAACGTGATAATTTACTTTTGTTTCTAAAGTGATAATTTTCTCAGGACTACCGCCACGCATTCGAGCTGTCCTTGTATCTGGAACAGGAAGAGGACTATATACCCTGGGGATCTGTGCAGAGAGTCTGGAACTACCTGGACGTTGTGCTCAGTGGGTCGCCGGCGTACGATATCTTCCAAGTAAGTGTATCACTATCTAGGAGACACGGACAAAAGGAAATCATGTCGAAAATATATTGAGTAGTATGTCCTAGTTGTAAGGTCTAATGACCTATTTTTAGGACGGCAAAATGTAATCACAATGGCCGACCAGTATTGGAGCGTCCTAGAGCTCGATTTTCACCGGCTTCCCTTATTTTCAGCCGGTTAGTACTTTTATAAAGGCTCATAGAAAAGAGGATGGCCAAAATACCTCCGACTTCCCGTAGAATTATTTGGACCTGCCGGTACTGTGGCCCACGAGGTCATTTTTAGGGTTCCGTAGCCAAAATGGCAAAAACGGAACCCTTATAGTTTCGCCATGTCCGTCCGTCCGTCCGTCCGTCCGCGGTCTAGCTCAGTGACCTTTAGCACTAGAAAGCTGAAATTTGGTTTGAATATGTGCATTAACCAAGCCGACAAAACGGTACAATAAAAACGCGAAAAATATATTTTGTTAGGGTACCTTCCGTACACGTGAAGTGGGGGGCAAATTTTTTTTTCCTTCCAACCAAGTTGTGTGGGATATCGTTGGATAGGTTTTTTAAAAAGAATTAGGGTCTTTTAAAACAGTTTTTGGATAAAACTAATAATTTCGGAAATAATAGCTCCGAAAGTTTAAAACAGGGCGTCCCCCCCATCTAACTTTTGAATCGTGGCTCCTAAAATTTTGAAAAAAATCATGAAACTGAGGCCTAATGAGTACCTTCAATGAAAACTATATTGAAATAAATCGGTTTAGCCGTTTTTGAGTTATCATTCAAAAACCCATAGTGAAAGGACGTAAGTAAAAATGACGTAAGCGCCGCCAAATTTCCCGTAAGAAACGACCTTTTGAATTAATGGTCTCACTTTACGGACCCTACACTAAGCATGGCCCGACATGCTCTTGGCCGGTTTTTTTTAACTAAATTAGACCTTGTTCCGGAACCTAAAAATTGAAAATAAAATGTCCTCTTTTTAGAACACTGGGCCGTCACTTGTAGACTGGGTTTTACGAGGATATAGTAGTAGTATACATTATACTTAGTAAATAGTAATTTCTACAATGGCAGATACAAGGTTGTGTCTATAACTGGAAAATGTGAAACAGGTACAATATATAATGCCTGGGAGATTTTTTATAATAACTTACTCATTGTTGATTAATTTGGTGTATTCAGGTGAAATGTTTAAAAAAATATATCAAAAGTTTGTAACTTATCAGGGTACTATGATCTAATAATTCAGGTATCGAGTAGCATTACGTACTGACTTTATAATTTTATATGCTATGAAATCTTTTGACGTGTAATATTTTGAACAACACTCGAGAGCAAAAATTTCGGGTCAGTTACACAAACTTTAATATCTTTAAAATGAATATCTTTTGGGATATTCTAGAAAATGCTAGTGACCCGAAACTTTTGCTCTCGAGTGTATTATGAATAAATAAGTTTGAGTAAATCGCAATTAAAGTTAGAATAAAGCAAATCATTTCGATATATTATTTTAGTTATTTTATAGATTTCGATATCAGCATGTACTTACCTAGTCGTAAACGAATTACGAAATACATTCTCATACCACAGACATTTTAGTAATATAACGTTTCCAAAATGAAGTAAATAATATATCAGTCGTTACGTCACATTATTATATTACAATCTCCAACTAACAGGCTCGCATTATTACCCCTTGAGTTGAATAAAGGCTATTCAGAGCACAGAACAGATCACTTCCCTTATAGATGGCGGTTAAAAAAGACTTAAAATTGTTGGTATGAATTGCTTGAGCTCTCGGCTTCCTCCCCGGATTTGTCCTAGTTTTAAGGCCGTCCGGGGTGCGTCCGGGGGGATTTTCATTAAGTGTCCGGGGAAAACCTGGACACTTTTTATGTGAGGGAACAAACCATGGAATTTTAATTATTTAGTGTCATTATTGATTTGGGCACGTCCGGGGAAAAATGCGTTTTACGCCAAATGTCCGGGTTTTTTAAATTATTGTCCGTGTTCGGTGAATTTAGAGATGGCAGCCCTATTCAGAATCAACACCTGGATGATGATGGCTATAAAAGAGCCCCACATTCGGTGTAGGTATTCCCTTCCCATCTTCACAGGATATCCACCGGAGACAGATGGGAATAGAGCGTTTTATAGAAATCATCCCCACCTGTCGCTGCAATCGCCATACAGTAGGGCGGTTTTGACTTTATATCATTCGAATCCGTAAAAATTTAGATCTAAAATAATCCTTACCTCTCATAAATGTGTTGTGATGGCTATCGGTCTCCAAACATGCTACACACCTCTTAATGAAGTTTTTGCTGATTTCGAAATAATTAAAATCCTAGTGTTACGAGTATACCCTACAACATATTTACTAAAAGTTGGTAGCCGTATCCAGATCTGAACTACACCTTAGGCCCTCTCCCATAAGGGAGAGCACTAATAAATATTCTGTTTAACTTAGTCTTTTTCGTGTACTGTCAATTTCATTTTAAGACTACTACGTACGAAGTAATTAAATTTACGAGTATCCTAATATCAACTACTACAGAATGATTTAAATTGCGGAGTCCAAAAGATGTATCCTATGGTAAACAGGTATGAAAGATTCGAAATGAATAGGCATGGATTTGACCTTTTCAATACGTGAGCGCCTTATTGAATGTATTGTTGAGAATATGACGCAGGAAATATGGCTTATATAATTCAGGTACCTACATTTATATTAAATGATGGGACTATAAGAGTATGGGTTGGGTTAAAGTAAATACGTAATAACAAAAATTTGGGAATTGAGAGACAAAGTTCGGGATTGTTTTAAACAGAAATAAACAAAGTAACCAAGCAATGGAGAGAGAACGTTTATTCACCCGTATATTGTGACTTTGACTGTGGGACAATTCCATTAAGAGTAGCGTAGTATTCCTGAATAAATATGTAGAATAAACTTCAGCGATTTTTTATAGGTACAACCACCATCAAATATATCTGAACGGCCAGGGTACTCAAAATATCTGAACATGCACTTTATCCGCTTAACAATTGAGGCGTTGTTCAGATATTTGTGGCCACCTTGGGCGCTCTGTTGATATATCTGATGGTGACTGTACCACGACGGTCGCAAGGAAGCATACGGTACAGCATAGTAAGCAGCTATCACAGCTATGTACGCCTTATCAATGGTATTCTGAACATTATCAAAGAGTCCAAGTCTAGAATTGCGTTACGAGATATGTATTACTCTTAAATTACTCGTTAATACAGCGCAGGCTGCAATGCAAACCCTCAGAATGACCCTATCTCCTCAGATTACGAATTCGTCGATATTTTTGTTATATTAGACACCATCGAGTTAGAATATAAAAATCATTGATCTACATTGAAAAAAAAGCTTTCGGCTATTCTCAAAAGCTATTCTCAATCTAAGACATTATTATTGTTATCTACACCCATATCATAAACCCTCCATGATGCGTTCAAAAACCGCACGTTATAACCACCATAAAAATAGATTGTTTCGTTAGTAGTTAGAACAAATGTCTTATCTGTAACGATGTTATTTTTATATGAAATAATAATCAAAAATTCGATTTCATTATGAAAATCCGGGATGGGCCCCGCCCGCCGGCACGTCTCTCTTATTTACTCAATATACTCTTGAAACAATACATTTTTGTTTTCCTAATTTAAGACAACGTGGTGTTATTAAGCGAATAATCATATTTTTGGTAAAGGAAATAAATAATTGTCACGAGGAAATATTTTTCAAGATAATATAATGTCTTGGATTGAGAATATCTTGGAAGCTTTTTTTTCGTGTAGAGGCATTTTGTCTGTTCCGCTGATATAAAGATCTGATGTTGAGACTAATAATAATATCATTCATTTACATCACTAATAATGTCACAGTGGTTAACAATAGTGTGACCTATTTTAATATCTAACCCTTTAAATTGGAAAAGACTTCCATTTTTTGTCATTTGTAGCTTTAAAAAGTAGGCCACAGGGCTAAGTTATAGCTCGTCATCTCCCTTCATTCAGATATATTTATTTTAGGCTTAACGTTAGTCCTAACGTATGTTTCCTTCTAGGAATACGTCTTGAAACTGACAGCGTCAATGTACGAGGAGTTGGGCTTCGACGCTTCAGCAACTGAGCAGCACGTGACCGCTTACCATAGGAACATCATGCTAGACTTCAACTGCCGCTACGGCAACCAGGACTGCCTTGATAGGGCTTCGGAACTTCTGCAGCAGTTCAGAGAAAATCCTTGTAAGTGACGTAACCTTTGCAACTCTTGCTTGTTTATTTTTATGCTTATTGTTATTATATTAACTTACCTTTAATCCCATTGATTTGGAGTAGGCACTTGTAGCGTGTAATATATTCTTCTATGTTTAAAAATAAAATAAAAATCTAAAAATATAACGACGTCCCCAAGATTAACTAACTATACTAACTGTCTAATCATATCATCCCTAACACAGTTCATGTTGATATTTACCTAATTAATTACTATCAATATCTATCTGAATAGACTCGTCATCTTTTTAAACATAATTTCCAGAGAAAGAACTCCATTCCACTTTTCCTTGAAATAAACTGCGATCATTTAACATTTCCCTGGAAATTTGACCAGATCGTCAAAAAGACAGGAATATTATTAACATCATATCCCCTCAGCTCAACGCCTCAACCCTGACATCCAAACGACGGTCTACTGCGCCGGTCTCCGCAGTGGAGATGAGGATAACTTCAACTTCTTGTGGCAGCTGTTTGAAGCCAGTACCGACTCCAGTGAACAGTCCATCCTGCTGAACGCTATGGGATGTACCGGTGATGAGCAGCTTAGGACAAAGTAAGTAGAATAGATAGTTACTTACTTACTGCAATGGCGTAACGACCCGAAGTGAATCATGGCCTCTGATACCAAAGACCGCTAGGTTTCTCTATTCAACACCGTTTATGTCAATTCGACGGCACCAAGCGCAGTAAGCTCTTTCCACATTTCTTTCCAAAGATACTTAGGATGCCCAGAAAAAAAAAGAAAATTAATTATCAAAATAATTAACGTCATATTAATAAGGGGTACAACAAGAATCAGAATGTGACTCATTCATTTAATTTTTAAGAAACTTAAGTTGCGTAACAAAATTAACAGATATTGTCGTCTCACATCTTGATGAAGGCAAAGAATGCATTGGTGTCTTCCTCGATTTGGCAAAAGCCTTTGACACTGTGTCGATTCCCATCCTGCTCAGAAAACTGGAGGCTTTTGGCATACGTGGAAAATCGTTGGATTGGTTTTCTAGCTATCTTACGAACAGAAGCCAGCGTATTAAATTAGAAAACGTTACTAGTGCTGCGAAGCCTGTATCATTCGGTGTCCCACAAGGCAGCATACTTGGTCCGATGTTATTCATTACCTATATCAACGATATCATGTCCCTTGAGCTCAAAAACAGTGAAGTTTTATGTTACGCCGATGACACAGCCATAGTGTTTCATGGTGCCTCTTGGCAAGACGCATACGATGTAGCTATAGCGGGATTACAACGACTATCCACTTGGCTAAACCAAAATCTTTTAACCCTTAACGCTGAAAAATCAAAATTCATCGCTTTTCATAAAACAGTGACCTCTCGTCCTCCGCCTACCTTTTCATGTCTTAAAATCCACAATCACACATGCATAACATCGCCTACTCCTCAAATCTCTACGTGCACTTGTGACGGCATAAATAGAACCAACTCACTGAGATACTTAGGAGTTATTGTGGACGAGAACCTTAACTTTAAAAAACATATTACCGTGACGTCTAGTAGGGTTCGTAAACTCATATACATTATGAAACTTTTACGGAATGTTGCAGATCCCCACCTGCTTCGAATTGTGTATTTGGCTCTATGTCAATCTATTTTAAGTTATTGTATTCTCGCTTGGGGTGGTTCTGCTAAATCAACTTTAATCATTTTAGAGCGAGTACAAAGAGCAGGAGTTCGATTTTTGAATCTCATCGGGTGACTTATTTCGTACTAAATAGTCATCGGCTGCATATAAAAAAGGCACCGGTGAGATTCAAAAATCGAACTCCAGTTCTGAAAGTCTGCCTGGGACTCCCCCGTCGGTATTCTACGTCTGAACTTTTCAACAAAGCGCACGTCTTAAGTGTTCGTAGACTTTTTTTACTGCGTGCTTCCCTTTACATGCACAATATGGTCTCTCGTGATCCTAACCATAAAGACATGATACTAAAACGAGTCTAAAAAATCCCTATACCCCTTGTTAAAACTACTTTTGCTACGAGATTCTCATCTTATCTCTTTCCGCATTTATATAATAAATTAGTAAAAATCTGCGATATACGGCACTGTGATTTTAGCTGATGCAAAAAAGCATATCCAACCCCTACTTTTCTCTTGGAGTTATGATGAGTCAGAGGACATTTTGAAATGACTATACTTATAGTCATTTCAAAATGTCCTAACTAGGTAACTGTGTAACTAGGTACTTACCTAGTTGTAAACTTCAACATTCCACGTCTGATCTCAAAAGATGAATAAAATATACAACTAATCTTCTTCTTCCCTATTTTATGTCTTTCACACTTTTATTTCGTAGGCATTCACACACACATAACTAATTCATACATACATACACACATTAAAAACACACATACTTAACTTTACTTAAACACCGCTTACTTATAACTTACTAAGACCATTTTAACCGACTTTTTGTACTTAAGTAGATAGTTTCTCGGTCATTTAATCAAAATTCTTAGTTTTAAGTTTAGATTTAATGTTCATGTATTTCATTAAGATCCCCACGTCACAGGCTCAGCCTAGTGTGGGGATCACTGTATTGCCATTGTAAAACCAATCTAAATATATAAAAGAAGAAACTGACTGACTGACTGACTGACTGACATATCAACGCACAGCCTAAACCGCTGGGTCTAGAGTTTCCAAATTTGGCACGTAGGTCCCTTATAAGGTCTAGGGGTGCACTAAGAAAGGATTTTTCAAAATTCACCCCGTAAGGGGGTGAAATGGGGGTCCAAAGTTTGTATGGGGAAACAAGATTAGTTAGACTATTTTATTTGAAACTTCACCAGAGTATTTCTAACAATAAATGAGTAAACACGTGTTTCAGATTTTTTGAAAATTCAACTTCTTAAAGGAGGAAATGGGGATGAAAAAGTCTGAAAATCAATATGGGTATCGTTTCTATGGTTTATCGGGTCGCTGATTACGAAAACAACAACCATTTTATTATACAACGTGGCAGGTGTAAAATATTATCCCCCAGGGGGTGAAATGGGGGTCCAAAGTTTGTATAGGGAAACAAGATTAGTTAGACTATTTTATTTGAAACTTCACCGGAGTATTTCTAACAATAAATGAGTAAACACGTGTTTCAGCTTTTTTGAAAATTCAACTCCTTAAAGGGGGAAATGGGGGTGAAAAAGTCGGAAAATGAATATGGGTATCGTTTCTATGGTTTATCGGGTCGCTGATTACGAAAACAACAACCATTTTATCATACAACGTGGCAGGTGTAAAATATCATCCCCCAGGGGGTGAAATGGGGGTCCAAAGTTTGTATAGGGAAACAAGATTAGTTAGACTGTTTTATTTGAAACTTCACAGGAGTATTCCTAATAATAGATGAGTAAACACGTGTTTCAAGTTTTTTGAAAATTTAACCCCATAATGGGGGAAATGGGGGTGACAAAGTCTGAAAATCAACATGGGTATCGTTTCTATGGTTTATCGGGTCGCTGATTACGAAAACACCAATGATTGTTTGATACAACGTGGCGGGTGTGAAATATCATCCCCCTGTTCGGGTGCGATAGGGTTGAAATGACTAAATATCAATATGGGAGTCGATTTATGGTATTTTGGGACGTTAATTAAGTACGAAAATGGCATCAATTTCGAAATTTTGATAAAGAAATAATTTTAATTCCGGGAAAGGAGATAGGGTAGTTTCTATACCGAAAATCAGCCCTTAAAGGGGTGAAAAGGGGATTGGAAGGTTGTATAGAGAATTTTTAACCGTTGAACCGATTTAAATGAAACATGATATAATAGATAGTTTGAACCTCGGGAAACGACTAAGGGTTATTTTCATTGAAAAAATTAACCTGCAAAGGGGTGAAAGGAGGGTTGGTAGTTTGTATAGGATTTTTTCACAGCTGAACCGATTTAGATGAAACTTGGTATACAGATAGTTTGAGGCCCGGGGAGGAACAAAAAATAGTTTTTTTCGCGAAAACTACCCTTAAAGGTAAAAAAGTTAAGGGTGAAACGGGGGTTGCAGGTTTGTATAGGGAATTTTAAACCGTCGAACCGATTTAGACGAAAATTGGGATATAGTAAGTGTGAATCCCTGCAAATGACTAAGGGTTGTTTTCATTCCGAAAATCATCCCTTGAAGGAGTGAAAAAGGGGTTGGAATTTTAATTAGGAAATTTTTAACATCTGGACCGATTTAGATGAAACTTAATGCTAATTAGCATACAGATAGTCCCGAGAAGGAACATAAAATAGTTTTTATCTCGAAAATCAGCCCTAAAGGTTAAGTGTGAAACGGGGGTTGCAAGATTACATGGGGAATTTTTAAACGTGAACGATTTAGATGAAACTTTGTATAGAGATAGATTGAGTTCTGGGGATGGATACATAGTAGTTATCCCAGAAGTTATTCCCTAAGAGGGTAAAAAGGGGGGTCAATTACTAATTCTACGCAAAGGAAGTCGCGTCGAAAAACTTTTATTCAAGAGTAGAAATCTGCATTAATCATAATGTACGCGGGCGAAGCCGCGGGCAACTGCTAGTATAATATGAAATAAATATATTTTGAATTTTGAATTTGAATTTTGTATAAAAGGACGAAAGATAAAATATAACGTACAGTTCACAACGAAATGGACTCGCCTCAGCATAATGCTGAAGTCAGCGTTGATCTACCGGTGAATCCATTTGGTGGCCTGATTCATTCATGACTCATTTTTGAATGACTCAATGTAACCAACTGATTACTGATCAACATAATCTTCCGCAGCTATCTGAATCAAGTGATCGATGACGAATCACCTGTGAGAGAGCAAGACAAGCATACGATTGTCGTGTCCGTCATCAACTCGAGTCCTGAGGGCATGGAGGCTGCGTTGGACTTCGTGATTGAACACTGGCCTGAAATTCAACCCAGGTAAGTTGGAAATAGGACAAAAATGTTTGAGAATTGTAATAACTATATTTATAACAGATATTACATTTTTCCATTCTTCTAAAATATAGTTTTTTAAAAATGTAGAACTGATATATATTTTGGTTCTACTAAGTTTGATTATTTCAAAGTATGAGGAAACAGGACCGGATTCGACATGCCAATCTGTGATACGTAGATATCCATGTGAGATTACTACTTGTTTGTCACATGTAGGTACCAGAATGTGTTAAAATGATCTCGCTATCGCCAGCTCGCTGTAAGTATGTTATTGTCGAATTCGGCTCCATTAGGTACCTAAATACTTTTTTATAGGATCAAAAACTAATATTCTCCACTTTTTTGCTACAGAGTACAAGGTTTGACCGGAACGACCAACATCCTCAATGCTTTCTCCAGTAGACTCACGACTCAGGCGCATTTGGACAAGGTATTTTTTTTAAATTCTTATTACTCTAAGATGGTAAAACACTTGCCATTTTTAATCAGAAAATGCGAGATATTTCTTTCTTGAGTTTAAGATTACCGGATTCAAAAACAAATCAGAGAGTACTGATGTGCCTAAGGAAACTTTCCAAAATTGCGAAATGTTTCGGAAATTTAACTTAGGAAAAATTCGGAAAATTTCTTACATTTTTGTACGAGAATTGAAACTTTCCATTTTTAAATTTAAATTTCCCATTTTTCGAGTGAAAGTTTCATGAAATTTTCGAGAATTTATAGAATTTTATGGAAACTTTCCGCAACTTGCACATCCGTATCAGAGAGTAATTTTTCACATGTTTTAGTTGTTTGTGTTTAATCATTTTAATCGTGACATTTCATGAAAACAAATTATAAAAATTATAAATTCCAAAGAGAGGAACATTGGAGCAATGTCTTCGCACGGCACACATATTCTTGAACATCTACTTTTGCTTAATAAATATATCGGAACAACTTTGACACGAGCAATATAGAATAGAAATAGAAATAGTTTATTCGTAAACACAGACACATAACAGAAATAAAAGGAAAGAAGACATAAAACAAGAAAGTGCCACGAAATGGTCTCATCTCAGCATGATGCTGGCGGTTGTCAGCGCTGATCTTCCGAAGAGACCATCAGGTGAAAACAATTCACGAAAGTTAACACAAAAAAAGAAAAAAGATATATATAAAACTAAAATCAAACAAAGAGTATTAAACAAAGAGTATATCCCCGCGTTGTTTTAGATCTTGATGAAATAAATTTTAACTTTGCAGATCAACGAACTGGTCACCCGTCACGAAACGATCCTGACAGCCGGCGAGCAGGCCTCCATCGGTGCCATCCGAGAGAACGTCGCTGCCTCCATCTCCTGGTCCACCACCAACTACGCCTTGGTCAACTCTTGGCTCGCACAAACCTTCAGGAATGATGCGACTGCCATCACCTCTAGCTTCCTAGTCCTGTTCTCTGTTGTAGTTGCCGTGTTTAATTATTAGAGCTAATAAATATTGATAGTGAGAAAGATAAGGTTGATGTCTTTAAAGGATTTCTGTACAAATAATATTTTAATTACTGTATACTCTACACAGCAGACACTGAAAACTTTCAGTAGGATGTAAGGATATTATTTCATAAGACATCTTTTGTATAGTGACTATTTCTTCATTTTGAATTAAAGTCAGTATAATAAACTCAAATGTTTAATTTATGCCACTTTTTAATGATCATTACAATTCAAAACTTTCCTTGCTCCTAAAAGCCTAAACATATGGAAACCGTTTCAATGGTATTTTACAAGGACTTTTTGCATATTATGAAAGGGTGTTTTTAAACAAAGTAGTTTTAAAGGGCACCTCCCTTTGAAGCTGGACAGCACTAACAGTACTAACAGGAATGCCTTTATTGTGGGCGTGACTACGTCTCCAACATCTCAGTTAGCTATAGTAGGTAAAGCCTAACCAGAAATATATGGCCATGCGCCATGTTGCGGAATTTCACTGGATCTGAATTTTTCATACTAAACTATCAAATAAAGCGCCCTCTTGATAATGGTCATATATTTCTATCATGACTATTATTATGACTCATATTTTTAAAGTACATGAGTGCTATGTGGGCATGAACATACTTAACCTTGTCATCTGTGGTATCTGATAAGCACTTCAAGAATTTATCTTACAACTCTGAAAAACCAAATACCTAAGTCATTTAACTACAACAATCAATCAATTTCTAGTAGATATGTGAACGGACCGGAGATCAGTTTAGGACTCCTGCCCAAACTCAATACATTGATGCAAGACCACCTTTAAGAATTAAATTTCAATCAGTAGACAAAATGCGGACTGTGTTGCTATTGTGTTTTATCATTGGTGTAGTGTCATCTTTGCCAATAAGGACTGAAGAAGTTGCGGACTTAGCTATTCTTCACGAAGAACCAGAGTTGCCACTGCCACATATACCCGTAGATGGCGAGTTTGTAGATGATCCAGATTTTTCTCATATACCAGAATTACCAGTACCAGAGATACCAGAAAATGAGATTGAAGGAGTTGAACCTAATTTACCAGAATTGCCAGTTCTAGAGTTACTAGAAAATGACATTGAAGGAGTTGATAATAATTTACCAGTTCCGTCAGAATTATCTGAAGACCCAGAAAGTGACCTAGATTTATTAGCAACAACTGATATTCTACCACAGCCCGATTTTCTCAATGAAAGTGAACCAATTGTACCAGAACCATCAGACATACCTATTATGATTGAAAATGGTATCGAGGAAGGAAATAACATAACCATGAGGAATCAAATTCGACCTGGCATGCAGGTTTCCAGTTACATAGTAGAAATTGAACCTAACGCTGCTAGTGGTACTTTTAATGGACTTTTAACAACTACGGTGATAATAAATGATGCAAATACATTAGAAGATGAAATAATATTTTATGTAGAAGATTTGAACATAAATTCTGTAACGTTTTCTATAACTGGAAGTTCAACTGTTAACCAAGCTACTTTTGATGTCGACGATGGTATGCTGGAAATTGAAACTGGGTTCGAAATGTCATTATATACGTTTTTCATTGAATACACAGGTTCTATGAATAACTTTGGAACTGGAATTTGGGCAGGAGGATTCGATGGCATGTAAGTATAAAGATTTTTTATTTAATAAATGATTTAAAGGGCCAGCAACTTAGAGCATTTAACCAACCGGAGCGGTCATTGACAGGCGTTCCCCTCTGCCGAAAATATATGACCAGTGGTCATATATTTGTATTTATTGCATGGACTGACGTTTATCGGACGTGGCTATTTTGACGTTACGCATAGTATACATTTGACGTTCCCTTCGTTTACCATCAGATCAGCAGTATGCTTCTTTGCCAACGATGTGGAGTAAAAAATTGAATACGCATTAGTTTGGCTTACAGTGTTGAACATAAAGTACGTTAATGAATCATGTTTATTTTATGAAAACGTTAATTAGAGAGGGAAATAATCATGCATTAGATTAAAGGTTTGTGACCACTATGCTATAAGATAGACAGAACTTTTAAATTCTTATAGTCATGTTCTACGGCCTTAAGTTTCAAATTCGAACGCCTTTCAATTTTACAGCTGTTGTACGAGGTGGGGCAATATTTGGCTAATCTTTGAAACCTCAGATTGAGCTGCTACACTTTATGGTGTGTTACACTGATATATCTCGCATAATTAAACATCTCTAGACAAGTGAAAATTATAAAAAAAATACCTAAACTGATTGTCAGTTTAAACGTAGCATACAGTAGTAGGAGACTATCAACGCCTCAAAATGATAAGAAATAAGAAAAGCTATCAGATACTTTATTTTATCGGTTGTCTATCATAGTACGGTTTTATCTTTTTGACGTTATCTACATACTCGTAACGACTGGTACTTCTGGAGCAGAGGGACAGTCAAATCCACAATGAGAATTTTCTTAAATGACGATTATTCGATTGGAATATAGTAAGGATTAATTCATAGAACAATTACGATGCTTAGACTTCTATAAACCCTTGTTACTGGCAGAGTATAAAGCCTGACCAGAATTATATGACCATTGTCAAGAGGGCGCTTTTTTCTCATGTATGTGGTGACAGTTCAGTTTAGTATGAAATATTTAGTTCCCATGAAAATCCGCAAGATGGCGCATGGTCATATATTTCAAGTCAGGGTTTACATGGTTGCGTAAGACGGGTTAAGTAATGATCTGAGGCCAGTTTTATAAAGCGGAAGTCTCTTTCTAACACATAGGGTTAGAAAGAGACTTCCGCTTGTAAATTGTAACTTGTAGCTTTATAAAACTGGCCTCTGGTAACTTAAGAAAAATGTAATGTTAATTTCTAATATTGATTCTACATTACTACACAGAAAAAAAATCTCGTACTGGTAACCAGAATCCTGTATTTTTTTGGCCGCTCTGCAACCGAAACCCAGGAATTAGGCTTAGCTCAGTGGTACCCCAGCCGGGATTTGAATATACAATGCGTCAATTGTTTAGATTACGAATGTAAATAGCAAATTTTATAAAATACAATATTTTTTGTTATCTCCGCCAGATTCTAGTAAAAATAACTATATTTTTCACAACAACACATTCTTGTAGTATTGTAGAAAAATATTTTTTTCGGTGTGACTCGCAGACAGTTGTACTCGGACCGACAGCTAGCCCATATACGCACAGATTTGTCTGCCGAACCTATCTAGTGGACTTGTCTGAAGGACAAATCCGTCAATGTGTGAGCCATGCATTCACGAATTTGCCATAGCAAAAACGTTGACATTGAGTTATAATAATAAAAAAATGCTTATTAAATTGGTATTAACTTTGAAACAGAAAAAATATAGGATGTTTTCGTCCCTAAATATGTTCTGGAATACACTGTCAAAATCGGGGTTCCTCAGAGAGCACATTGTATTCCCTACAATACCCTTGCCGCACGTAATACATCATTGTTACAGTACTATCGCACACGAAATCTGGCTTCCGTTTTTGCTCTAACTTGTCATTAATCATGGAGCTCAGAGGCTTCGGTGAAGTTCAAGGTGAATGGCTGAATAAGCTTCGGTCTGGTCATGTAGAGGTTGTATAAAATTGTTACTACTTTGGATCCTAACGTACTTAAGAGTCGCCAGGACGCTCGCGTGAACTCGTTCCCATACAAACGTAGTTTGCTACCCGAAAATTGTGTACAAAATCGGCGTTATCGAATGTTGTTATAGAAATGTACAGTCAGCAGCAGATGTAGCTAAGCGGGTGGGGTGTACAAAATTACCTACACACGCTCTTATTCTCTTAACAATAAAGTCGTGTCCAGCTCGTTTTGAACACCCTACCCGCTAAGCTACTTTGGCAGCTGACTGTAACATAAAATATCGGACAATTACCCATAATCAATGCATGTATGCATTCAAATATTGAAACACATATGATTGAATTGATGCATTGAAATCTAATACCAATCAATGAAGCCTATATAATTTTCATTTCGACAATAATTTGAATCTGTCAGTTTACGATATTATGTTGATACAGAATTTTCTAAAAAAAAATACGTTTATATGAAATAAAAGTGGAAAAGATTAATCAAAGACATTGAAGATAAAAATAAATACTCTACTGGTTGCCAATACTTTATCATGCAGAATTCTTGGAAAACTTAAAGATTGTGTCAATCAATTTAAGATGTACAGGAAATTTAAGATTATATACGATGAAAAATAGTTACAAAAAAATGTAGTCAGTTGAAAACCATATTACACCTAGTATCAAAATATCCGAAATTTGCATTTTAAGCCAGTCTGATTTGATTTTGATAATTCAGTCGTACGATACAAAGACGTATCGTTTGTTGATATCTAATTATGGACCCTTTTTACCCTGTTCCTGTAATTACACAGTATAGTAATGTATGGAGAAACATAGAGAGAGCGGCATAATAATGACCCGTTAAGAAGGGCCGTGTAGAATTTATGAAAGTACTTCTATTGAAGGTACCTAAATACATCTCTCTATTGAACTCCTCAAAAATTAAACTAAATACGGAGAATTTATTATATCATTACTAAAAGGCGATGTCTTCCAAACAACCTTTAGATAGCGGATCTATGTCAGTAGGAATTTCAATACGTAGTTTTTTAATAAAAAAATATATAAAATAGTTAAAAGCGTTGGTAGCCTGACGGTAACGACGTCTGACTTTCAATCCGAAGGTCCCGGGTTCAAACCCCGGCTCGTACCAATGAGTTTTTCGGAACTTATGTACGAAATATAATTTGATATTTACCAATTCTTATACGGTGAAGGAAAACATCGTGAGGAAACCTGGATACATCCGCGGAGAAATTCAAAGGTGTATGTGAAGTTCCCAACCCGCTTTGGGCCAGCGTGGGGACTATAGCCTGATCCCTCTCGTGCATGAGAGGAGGCCTGTGCCCAGCAGTGGGACGTATAGAGGCTAACATATTATATTATAAAATAGTTTAAAATATATTTTTGTTTCATTTATTGGTACCACTTGATGCAAATTAAGCATCAAATACTAGACAATTTAGTGACAGCTGATTACCTGCTAGAGGTACTGGTATTTGAAGTTGTATATGCCAAATGACTCGTTTTCATTCATTATGATTATGACAATAAAAACAAATATTACTCGTACAGTCCATTGGTATATTAAAGGACAATTAACGAAAACGAATCACTTAGTATAAAACATCCCATAGAAGGTTATCTGTTTTCCTTGTCGATTAGACTCGTTTTGTGTAGTTACTCTAGTTACATATGCCCTGGTTTACATAACCACAATTTTTCAGTACTATCCAATACGCCAAATCGTTATCTCTGAATTTCTCAATTGACGAAAGAAGCGAAAGAATGCGATAAACTTTATCTATTTCTCAAGTGACAGTATCAGATCATCGATTTCTACAGATATATCATTCTTTCTCCAAGTACCTAACCCAATAGTGGTTGTGTAGCATAGTATTCGCATGAAACGTATAATTTAGTTTTTTAGTGACCCGGCCATTTTATCTTTACAAAAATGGTCCGGAGAAAGACCAAGTGGAAGTGCCTTATTCTCATAAATTTAATATTATTAAGTGTATTCGCAAGATCATTACCAATTGAAAGAAAATTGCAAACATTAAATGTAGTTGATACTGCTTTCGCGGAACCCGAATTACCTCGAATCCCATTTAGTGATAATGCGAAAAGTGACGGTATTGAAACAAATGAAAACTATGGTACTACCACAGAAGGTAACACAGAACCTATTACTACAGATACCGATTCAGAAACACCTGCTACTAAAGAAAGCGAGGTAAATACTACAACAGAATCTGTCGTGGTTCCTTTTTCTGAAAATGAAAATGCAAAAGAATCCAATGCGACAACGTTAACAAATGGAACCCGTTCTCTGTTCCGAAATGTAAGACCCGGACAAGAAGCTAGACACTACAGCGTAGAAATTACTCCTAATGGAAATAATTTTATTGGCCGCGCCGTCGTACAAGTGCGTCTAACTAGTGCTACTATAGAAGATCCTATAGTTTTTCACGTTGAAGATCTTAATATCCAAGCAGTGCGAACTGGAATCTTTACGGAAATCAATGCGATTGCCGCTGATTTTAATGTTGATGATGGCTTGTTGGAAATCGAGCCTCAGCAAGAAGCTTCTAATTATATAGTTGTGATCGAGTATACCGGAAGCATGCAAAACGGATTTGGTTTCTATCAAGGTGGATTCGCAGGAATGTAATAACCTTTCCTAAATTTAGATTATATAATTTGGTTTTAAGAATTTACAATGATAATGGGTTGAGATACAAAATTATGGATTCATCATGTGATTCATGTGTTACGCGCTTCTCTTTCCAAATGACCTTATTTACTAAAATATGATTTATTTTTATCATTAAAATAAAACACATTTAAATAAATAAGGCCGCCGGTGATGGCGAGATGAACTAGACTCATTTTTTTTAAGGACTGGTCAAACGCAGCACAGGATAGGGATCGGTGGAAAGATTTGGGGGAGGCTATTGCCCAGCAGTGGGACACGATAGGCTCCATATAATATTATATATATGAAATAATTATTTATAACAATATCTACGTGTGAGAGCGGAAAATGTATATATGTGATAGAGAAAGTATATTTATTTTAATAATACCTATCGCACTAACTCGTCGATTAGCTCAGCCATCCTACTCGTACTGTTTTAACCGCTAATTTCTAGAGAAAGTGAGTAAGTAATTTTGATTTCAGCGACTATATGGCCATGAACTTGCACGCCAGTAACGCCCGGCGAGTGTTCCCTTGCATGGACGAACTCACGGAACCGTCTACCATCTCCTTTATCTTCAACAACGTCCCGTATAATTTCATCTTCAGTAACTCTGGACTAGAGGATAATATGCAGTAAGTGACCATAACTATTTTGTAATGTCAGTTTTTCGCGTTGTCGATATGGAGTTGTTAGTACTTCCTAAAATTACACTGTCTATAAACGAAAGAATCAACTTTCTATGTATACCTCGTAAGGCACTAAATCCCACTTTGTCGTAACAAAGTGGGATCTTTCACTAAACTGGTCCACGTATGGTGGAATAATTTGTAAATACTTGAAAATTCGTCTAACTAGATACTCTGCACTGTTTGGTATAAAAGAAAGATCCATCTTTATCTTCCTTTTTCGATTTCCTTCATAATTTCAGGAGTACGTTCAAAGCACTACAAGGCCCCGCTCTTTTATGGGGTATGGTAGCTCACAACTTTAACAACATCAACAACCCGACGGCCGGTGTACAACTATACGCTCGCCCTGGAGTAATCAACCAGGAGAACCAGGCCTCACTGGCCATTAATTCTTACTTCAACAACTTGGAACTCTGGACTCAGAAACCTTATAATGAAATTGTGTTGGATCAAGACGGGAGGATGCTTATTATGGCGCTACCTGATGTGCATAAAGATTGGTATGGTCTGTCGACGGTTTGTATTTGGTAAGTTTATCAAGTTTTTGTTTATTTTAACATATTTCTGTTGTGTTATGTCTTTGATTGTAGAATATGTGTTTCTAACTGAAGCAAATACGCTATACTTAACATTTCTGGACAACATCTGAAGCAAATAACTTCTTAAATTATCACCCTCCTAGCGTTTGTCCCAGCTTTTTTGGCCTTGCTAAGCTCGCAACCCAATCCCATGAATTGGCGTAGACAATAATTTTTACGAAAGCGACTTACATCTGACCTTCTGACTCAAAGGGAAAATTAGGCCTTATTGGGATTAAGTGCGATTAGATTTCCTGGCGACGTTTTCCTTCACTAAAAAGATGATATTTCGTATATTTAAGATCCGAAAACCTGCTGGATTGAAAGTCAAACATTTTACTACCAGGCTACCTGTGCTTTTTAAATACCAGGGTTGAAACAATATATCTTAATTATTATTTTACTAACTACTTAATTACCAGGGAACCATACCTCTTGATGGAACGGATCAATTCAGCAAAACAGAGGAAGGAAGCTCTAGCTGAGATAGCCGAGGCGGTATCTAGGCAGTGGTATGGCTATGTCATCTATCCCGAGAACTGGCGCTTCCAATGGGTGATACAAGGCCTCGCAGGCCATACAGGATACGAGCTTAATAAAGAAGTAAGTTGTACATTATTTTATTACATCTGAGGTTGTATCAAAAACATGTTTTATAGCTGTCGTGCGGATCAATAAAAAAGTCTTCATATGTTTCTTCTACACTTCTTTACTCATGATTTGGCCAGTAACTGCAGGGTTGTCAATTTATACATGGCGATTAATTACCCCATCTATTCTAATAAGAAAGCATTTTTTATCATCACATACTTATCAAAAAAATCACTTTGTTTCAGTTCCAAAATACCCAGTTGTTAGACGTCACACTGATTGACTTCAACACCGTATTCGTGACTGACGTCATCCAAGAAGCCCTCTACCGAGACGGCTACGGTGTCGCCCCTCCCTTACAGCCTGCAGACGACATTTTCGACGAAGATGCAATAAGAGACCATATCTGGGGACTGCAGGTCTTGAAATATAAGTCACCAGCAATCATGCAGATGCTTAAACTTATGCTTGGCGACGAGAATCAAGATTTCGTTCGGTCAGCTGGCCAGATACTTTTGAACAGCAGGTTCGTTTTTGTTGATGATTACGAAATAATTTGAGCATTGTCTGAAGTTACTGCGTTATATACTCGTAAACTAAGATTAAAGTGTTTTAGCTGACAAAATACCTAAATAATAGTAATTGTTTGAGTACCCAAGTATCATCTCGTCTCTTTTAGAAGATACTTATTGTCAGTTACCGATTTAAGTTTTGTAACAACGGAGAGCTAAATTAATTGTGATTTAACTTCTCCATTAAACTAAATACATACCTACTTATACTTCAAAAGATTGATGTATACAAAACATATTTTAAAGAAAGCTTTAGCACCATCATAAACCTTCTTCATTGTTATTATTAATATAGGGCAGATGCCCCGGTTGTGGCCACTGTGCCGGTTTTGGCCATTTTCAAGTTTATTAAGATATTTACGAATTTACAAGTCTATGGTTTATAGTTAATGTAAGAGTAAAATCTGGCGGAACAGATGGCATTGTCATCTTTCATATATCAGTTGTCATTCAGATGTCAGGAGTCATGGAAAAAAGTGGCCAAAACTGGCTCCTGAGCCCCTTTTTGACATTTCATCAAAGAATATAATAAGATCTTATGTCAGAATCTTTACAGCGCAGATTCATATAAATATAGCAATATATTTTCAATGACGCAGTATATAAAGAATGTCATAATTCCTTAGTAAAGCAAAATGACGGACGTCTGAACAGTCAAACTATCCTTGAAGTGGCCAAAAGCGGGGCATCTGCCCTACACGGTGTAACATGAGGAAACAGAAAGATTTGAACCACGCATTTCTGAGGTCAATATAAGAAAAAAACATCATATTATGACTTTATGTCAAAAACGCCAAAAAAAATTTTTTTTTGTTTTTTTTTTAAATGCATTTGTACATAATAAGTAAGTCTCATTGGTAAAATTATCGGTTTACGTGAATTTCTACATTTTTTATATTATAAATAGTTTATACAAAATGTTTATTGTCACTTTGACATCTGTCAAGAAAAGATGTCTTTAGACTACGGTAAATCGCCATCTAAAAATCGTGTTTCGCAGAGTAACAATGAGAAATGTATTTTTTTTTAATTGGTCGTAACTCAGAAACTAGGCAAAATTCAGGAAAGTTTGTATGACATTTTAGTCTTCAATTATGATCAGGAATACTCTGTATGTTAAAATTATTCGGTTTCCTCATGTTACACCGGGTATAAATAAAATTTAGCTTATTTTTTTTCTTTTTGACGACCAGGGCGTTAGAAACTGTGAACACACGATTCTTCATCGACGCAATAAACGCCGAATGGTTGACCAACGGCAACAACATGGTGCCCGACATAGCTGAGTTCCTTGAACCCTGGCTGGAGATGAGCGGCTACCCGTGTATACACGTCACTCTGAGGCAGGGCGGTGTTACGCTTACCCAGGTACAAATAATACTCCTTTTAGTACCTACCTCACCTATCAATTGTTGTATAGTGCCTTATATACAACTAAGACGATATCCAAGACATCATACATTTCTACCCGAATCGATTCGCTAAACGCCCTGGCAGGGTCGCCATGTGATGTGGGGTGTTAATTGATACAACCGAAAGGTTAAGTATAAGTATATTTTTTCTGGATATTACGACATTACAGACGTTTATATATATGGCTATGCTATGAGAGTGGGAATGAGACAAAGTAGGTACACACACTACAGGAACTTTTAACGTTTAAAATGCCTTGTCTCAAATATTTTTTTATTAAAAAAAAACACCAGGCAACAAGACTTTGATCTACCTTTCTTCATTACCCCAGGAAAAGTTTGGTTACTCAGCATCACCACAAGCGAACTATCTCATCCCAGTGACATGGACAACCAGCGTCGCCCCCAATTTTGAGAACAACAACATCAGACCCACTGCTATGATGGACTCCACCATGACCATCAACATGGCGCTCGGGGATGAGGACTATGTGCTGTTTAACATCCAGGGCCAGGGTAAGAGGAATCATGTTGTTGTTAGAGATTTTGCAGAAACTCACTTTATTGTTAGATACCTTCACATATTTATGGCATTCATTCGATATTGAGCCCTTGCGTAACTTTTCCAATTTCATAAATTTTCATTTCTTTATAATTAAGGACACTAAAATAACACTTCTAATTACGATGTTTCTAAAAACAACATTTTCAAACAAAACATAGGTAAGGCGATTATCACACTGGCGACGGATCCGCATGCGGCGCCGGTGCGCGAGCGAGATAACGCTATACACATGCAGAGCGCTATCTCGCTTGTGCACCGGCGCCGCATGCGGATCCGTCGCCAGTGTGATAATCGCCTAAATCTGCCCCGCTACGTTGTAACCCGTAAAATACACTGAAAATTCCATTTCAATTGAGAATTTCATGGTCAATAATTTTAAACAAAAAATAACCGACTTCACTTAGCTTCCACCTTTCCAAAAGCAAATTCCGGAGCCACTGTAAAAAATCCTCAAGTCACTTTAGGTATGCCTATAATAATTGAAGAGTTCCCTCGAGTTCTCCAAGATTCCATCATCAGATACTGGCCTGATGACAATGAGACCAACTGTCAACTCTCTAGTTTAATTTTTCAAACAAAAAAAGGATTTTCCAAATTCAGGCCTATGTTCAGCAGTGGACGTCTTATGGCTGAGATGATGATGCAAATAATCCTTAATTACAGGTTATTACCGTGTCAACTACGTTGCGGCTCTGTGGGAGAGGATTATCGAGGCCCTCGAGGACCCAGACCGACGCGAGCAAATCCATCCGCTCAACCGAGCCACAGTGAGTCTATAGTAGTCAACCAGGCTGATGACCGGGGTTTTATTGCGATCTCTTACACTCTTGTAGCTGCCATGCAAGTGTGAAAGAGAAGTTTTATGACTCCAGTCGTCACTTTGGTTGGAAGACACTTCATCGTAGTTTTATCACGTGTGCCTATTGGACGTATTAAGCGATATCCCGCTCACGCACTGAAGCGGCATGCGAATCACAGTCCGATTTGAAGCTTAATCGAGTTTTAATACAGCCATCAATCAAATGTTGCTGAACTTTCCCTGGATTGATAATGAAAAGTTGGACAAATGAGGGTTGGGAAATAATCACACTGATTGATGTTATTAGTGAATTGGACTCATTGGAATAAAACTTTTGTAGTCAATTCGGTTACATCAAGTTTTTGCTTGACTTAAAATTATAAAGTTATTTATACTAGATACTAGTAAAGTTTAGTAGTCCTAGGTAACTTGATTCATTGAAATTCTCGCTAGCTTAACAAATACGAGGGATTTAATTTTTAATAAGAAATGCTCATCGCTGAGTCAGTATATGTCATTTTTAAACTGAAATGATTCAAGAAGTGAAGTAAATTGACAGCACCTTACATCACTATGCAAATCACTGTTGGAATACTTTACTCTATTTATCACCCTATTATAACATTTTGCTACGGCTCATTTGTGCCTGGGGGCCACAAGGCAACCTAATCCTATGAAATGGCGTAATTACTAACTAATTTTTACGAAAGCAACTGTTATCTGACCTCCCAATCCAGAGCGGAAACTAGATCTTAATTGTAAACATGAAATTACATAACTTCCGAAAAACTCGGTAGTGCGAGCTGGGGTTTGAACCCGAGACCTTCAGATCGAAAGTCGGACGTCTTACTGCCAGACTACTAGCGTTTTACTCAGTAAAAATTTCTATTATAGCTCATAGACGATGCCCTCAACTTGGCAAGAGCCGGTATGCTGGACTACGAAACCGCCTTCCAAGTAGTCCTGACCATGGAACACGAGATCAACTACGCTCCGTGGAAGGCCTTTGTTAGAAACATGGACTTCTTGAAGAAGAGGCTTATGGCTATGCTTGATGAAGACGAGGACTTGGATCAAGACATTTACTTGGTGAGTATTCGTATTACAGATTCTGTTTCAAAATTTTCTGCATCCGTTTGCGTCTGACGGATAAAAATGCAATTGCAAAAATTAATGTAGACAAATCACCAAAATAATTCCAAATTTACACTTATGTCACTAGACCTATTCATAATGACAAATATATCACAACATACGAGCGAGCGTAGCGAATCCAATTGTTACCACAACTACAGTTGTCGGTTGGCTACCGGCAGTATCGGCACGTTCCTGCATTTCAAAGTTTTTTGTTTCTTGATATTTTTTCCACAGTAACTTCCGTACAGTGGATCAAATTTTTAAAGGTGATATTTTTTTACAGAGAATGGTACGGCGTACAGTTGGAAGAGTCGAAAACGAGATCGGGTTCTATCCTGACATTTCTGTGACAGAAGACTCCGATGTGTCATTAACTCGAGGGCTCGTCATGGAGCACGCTTGCAAAGCTGGCTACAGACCTTGTATCGCCGCAGCCATCGACTGGTTCTGGGATCCTGACAACAGGGATGTTGTGTAAGTTTTTTTCATTAGCCCATTTTAGTGTGCTTGTTGCATGAGGCAGATATGCCCAGCACAGTGCCATGTTAACTTAGGGGTCTTGACACCCACATCTACAATTCCGAGTTCTGGAGCACAGTTCCGTGTTTCTGATTCGAATCAATAATGCGCTCCATCGCATGTTGGTTAACCTTGACTACCATGAGTTTTGACTTTGAACCCTCAGTCACCAGGTTTGAGCACCGTAGATTGGATAGTCAGTATAAAAGGCGGAGTTGATGCTTCAAGGCATTATTTACCAGTCGACCTTACTGGGTTTTCTAGCTAAACTTTAACTTTAGAAGCATTTCTAAGTGATTTCTTCAGCGGTACTTAAATTAACTTTTCATCACTTATTTTCCAGTAATCCCAACATCCCACATGAGATAAGACCAGCAGTATACTGCACCATGGTGAGGGAAGGTGGCAACGACATTATCAACGCATTGTACGAACGGATGGAGATAGAACCGACGATGTATGAACGGGTCGTCATCCTCGAATCCCTGGCATGTTCACAGGACATGGGCTTCATCACGTCGTAAGTATGACTGGTACTGGCTATTCAGATCCAGAGGAATTTAAGCATTGCCACTGAGTTTTATTATCCAATACATGGAGATGGTTGAGCAAGCTAGGTATTGAGTAAGTGGATTAGAGGCAATTACATTACATTAATGATCTCCTCGAGTCGAAGTGTATCTGTATGGACCCCCGAATTAAGTACTAAAGATAAGTAGAATGACTTTAGTTATTGGCGTGTATAGAATTATGTAATAACTTAATATTAATTACCTATTTCCTGTCCAAGTACATAATATCCCATGTAAATAGTGTTTCATTTATGGAAAAGTAAGATGGCAACTCAAAACATTCTTCAAGCCTGTAATGCAGACACTATATCCAAGGGACAAAATATCATTGATCCTGTCTTATATGAGTGTTATAATTTTACAGATACCTAACTGAAACCTTAGCCGTTAACGGACCATATAGCACCGAGGAAAGGAACAGGATCTTCAAGGCCGTGGCATCATCCAGCTTTGATAATGCATTCATGGCTATCAACTTCATCTCACAACGCACTGCTGACATGAGGAGATCGTAAGTATTAGAGCATATTTCTTGCATGTTACTTATCAAGTTTAATACTTCACTGGGTTCCGTATACTACTTACTACGCTGGCTCAGTGCCCATGGAGGAGCTTGGCCTCTGACACTAAAGATCGCCACTTTTACCTGCTTTGCGCCGTTTCGTGCCAATTAGACATTTCAAGGGTGGTCAGATCTTTGAGAGCTTCGTAGTTTCAGCGGTTTCTAGGTAGAGACGAATAGAATAGTCTGCCATCATCAATAAAATAAAAGTATAGGAACAGGAACACTAATTACCGTTGATGTTCATCAGGTATGGAGGAGCCGAGAAACTGGAAGATGTCATTTGGCATTTAGCTGAGCAGGTGGCGGGTGATTTCTTGTCAATGGAGGTGAGTTTCTTGACTGTACAAGTTTCATCTAACACAGAGGGTAGGCAAATAGTCGGCCGAGCATTACGAGGCTGTATAGGAATACGAAACTTCGCTTCTTTGGATAATAAGCCATTTCTTCTGGAATTCTTAATCAATATATGATTTTAAGCTAACATGGTCATTAACATTACAAAAACTATTTAAAACGGGATATTTACCATGTGAGTTTTAAAAAACAACTCAAAATAAAAAACTCACATGGTAAATATCCCGTTTTAAATAGTTTTTGTAATTCTTAATCAATCGGGAAAACACATGACAAAAGATTAATCAGATGGCACCAGCTTAACTTACCTGTTGTTCTATGAGACTTGGCTTTAAAGACTAGATCAGCCAGAAAACTCCAATAAATAACAATCATTATGCTGGCTCCATATGTAAAAACCTTCGACCGTCCAGTCGTTAATGAAATATGTTTAATATTTTTTTCGATATATTTCAGCCTTTCTAGTATTTTCCACGACATTAAGTCCTTATCATCACGATTCATTATAACTTTAACACTTAATTTACCCTCGTTTTAGTTCACAAACTGGGCGAACTCGATCATCAGCGACCTCAACGACTCAGAAATGGCCGCCCAGCGGGCCAGGGAGCTCATCAACGAAAACTTAAACTGGGAGCGAGCACATCTTGAATTCGTGTATGAGTGGATAGATGAGAACGATGCGCCGACGCTCGTCGTCTCTATGGTCTTGATATTAGGGTCCTTTTTGCTAACGATAGTCAATCATTGATTGAGTGGTGTATCAAAATTGCATAATTTCTTCTTTATTAATTTGACCAGAACTTCGGTCTGGAATTACTTAGAATTTACGTTATTTAAGACCTTTATTATTATATCATTGTCTTATTTTATGGGGATTTATGCAAGTTTAATAAATTGTACAGAGTAGCTTTAATCGTAGGATTTATTTTATAATATTTTTGTAATTATTCTGTACACTCGAGAGCAAAAGTTTCGGGTCAGTAACATAAACTTTAATTACACAACATAATCTTTAAAATTAATATCTTTTGAGATACTCAAGAAAATGCTAGTGACCCGAAACTTTTGCTCTCGATTGTAGTTAGTCTTGATAGTCATTTCGATAGTAACTTTTTTATGATAAAATAAGGTATTATGAACATTATTATCAAATAGTTAAGTTGTGTAAATGTAAATGATGAGAGAAGGAAACTCTTTATTATCCTTTTGGATAGTATTTGTAGTTTCACGAGTTCTGTTCAAATCAAATTGTTAATTAAGATCAAGTGAACCAAATTATTAACATAAACGTAATCAAAAAACGTCCTATTTATACGTTCAAGGTCGTAATTTGGATAAATGGCAAGAAAAAATTGATATAATTTTTTTAACCTTTGACATTGTAAATATTGCAATAGAAAAATTTTTACTAAGTCAAGTGATGTACCTATATTATTATTTTGAAAAAAAAACGGGAGTTAATCGCGTACAAATACCATATAATTTTCCTGAACTTACCTTATTTTTCTGCATCTATGTTGTCTCGGGTATTATTGCTTACCGTAATTTTTGATTTGTTCGAACTGATTGTATGATTGTATGAAACATCTTGTTACATTATTTTGTAATGGGTAATGTTCAATAGTTTTGTAATGGGTAAATTTTATTGAAATATTATGTACCTACCTTAGAGGTACGATTAAAGTAATCATAATTATTGTATCTTAGTTGGTAAGATTTATGCCAGAATTGCACAAAGTGAATATTAAAATAATAATTATTAATAGTTAGGTACGTTAGGATATAGATATAACATATAATTATTATATTACAATTGCTATTTCTTATTTAACTGTAGGTACCTATAAAATTATTTTTAATTTACTAATATAAGAATAGGTTTAGGTTTTTTTACTGCATTTTCACTCACAGTTTTTGTATATTATTATATTAAGTAATTAATGAAATAAGGTAGTGTAGTGTAATAATTTATTTTCTTATAATTAATACAATTAAATTTGAAGCAAACGCGTCCTCTTGCTTCAAATTTGGTTATTATTTTACTGTAGGCAGTAAGTATTATAGTTATTAATATTTTAATTTAAATAATAAATACGAATACGTTAAGGCACATTTATTTCTTTAAAGCTATTATATAAGTTAATATTTTAAGTGAGTATTTAATGTGTAATATGTACATATTGCATTAAACATCAATTAATATACAATATAAATAAAGATAGTAGTTAAGAACAATTATTATGTTTTACTAAACCTTATACTTACTTATTTCGTAAATAAATAAAACAAAATTAAAAATCGCATGAATAAAAATGAAAATTATTTAATGACTAGACAATGTCATAACGGCTTAACCTAAAATAAAATTTAAATATAATAAGTATATAATATCATAGTGCACAAAACGAAGTAATAAGTATCTACTGAGGTCAGTAGGTAGGTAGCTACTTTGTTAAAAATATAGTATACCTACCTACCTACCTACATACCTGTCTACTATTGTTAGGATAAATGATGGTGTCGATTTAATGTAGGTATACTATGTTTTTAAGAGTCAATAACATATATATGTAGTTTGGAATGCGCTTTTCTTATAAACTATTAGATATTATCATTTAAATAAATTAGTAGCTATTTCGCAAATGAGATAATACAAAAAAAAATTGCAGAGTTGATAGACGCATATACTACATATTGTACTGGTACATTAAACCTTATTCGATATGCCAAACTGTGACACGTAGATATTCTTGAAATCGCTACCTGGGGGCCAATTTTTGACTTTCGAGCGCCCGAATTCAAAAAGTTTAAGCTCGAAAATAATCGCACACAAAAGCTTACCGCCAATTTTTTCGCATGAAATTAATAGTTACTCAGGATAGTACTCAGGATTTTAAATTTCTATCGCTTTTATTTTTAAAACATAATTTCATCGTTTTATTCTGAGTTGTAAATGTCACTTTCGAGTACTCGAATCTCAAAAATAACCCCCCCTATTCGAAACATACTAGAGTGATTTAAAGTGATGTCACTAGCAACTGCCAGTTTTCGGTTGTCGAATTGAGCCTAATACTTAGGTTATAAAATTTTATAAAACAACGTGTCGATTTTATAACGTCCGTGCTACGCCACTTTAAAATATAATTTCTTCGCATCGCATCTTTTATTAGCATTTCACTTAAGTAAAACTAAAAAAATGCGACTCCATCAAAAACTTGTAAAATTAAATCCATTTGAATTATTCTTCTTCAAATTCAGTGGTGCTTCTACACAGACACAGTAACATTATAAACGATTAAAATAGATTAGTAGCCAGAGCTACTATCAAGCATGCTAGTGAAGTTTGTAGGGATGTGCTCGAGTCCGGATGGTTGTCTAACGCCTGCGCGGTGGGGTTTGAAGATGGCTGAAAGGAAACATATACATAGCTTTAAAATAAAATATGCATAGTTAACTGCAGATAAGGCCTAATTGGTAGATTAGGATAAGGCAAAGATGAGTAAATGTTTGGGTTGATTACTTTTAGGTATGGTAAAATTTTTATCAAAATATATTGTCCATGAGTTAAATCCCAAGCTAAGTATGGAGTAAAATGAATTCTATGTTAAGAAAATCATGGTCACACTATTTAATTTTGACGTACGCTGTATTGAAAACGACAAGACATCACACTGAGTAGGGTGACCAAATTGTACGCCAAAATTTATTTTCACTTATCATCTGAAACACAGTTATCAATATTGGTGATAAAAACTAAATGATTATGATCATTAGGTTCATCTTTCAATTATGTATCATGCTTTCATCGCTTGTATGCGATCCCGATTTCACCCTGTATAGATTGGCCTTTTATCCTTTGTCCTTAAAAATAAATAATATTCCACTTACATAGGCAGGTGTGCTGCTGAGGATGAGATTGGCTACAGGTTTTGATCCAGGAGGCAACCTGTAGTTCAGACGTTGTTCATTTTCCCTGAAATTATAAATAACACATTAAGAATGCGTGAAGTGAATACACTTCATATAATACCTACCTACATATTTATACAAAGTGTAACAAAAAACTAGTGCTCCATTTAAGGGCATAATTGGCATTAAAAAACATTTTGGTTTTTTTATGGAGGTTTAGCCAGCTGTGACGACAAGTCCCATACAAAAAAAAAATTTAGGCGTCAATTTTTTTTTCCTTTTTTTCTTACTATACCTACACAATACACACTACAGTCAGCAACCTGCCCTTAACGGGTAGGGTGTTCAAAATGACAGCTCTCTAATTCTATTAACTATAAAGTCGCGTCCAGCTCATTTTGGACACCCTACCCGCTTAGCTACTTCGCTGCTGACACACAGTTATCCTCTTGTCAATATTGTATCATAGACAGGGCACAAAATTTCAAAATCGCTCTCCTTTTCGATGCGACAGGCAAACGATATTACTTTTGGGCAACCGGGCTTTTTACCTGGTTTAGACTTAGCTGTATCCGAATTGCCGGTTGCCTTCAAAGAAAATTTGACCGGAAGTGAGATATTCAAGATGGCGGCCAAAAAAAATACCCATTTTTTACTGTTTCTTAAATAAATCGTAAACCGTGACGCCTACCAAAAAATGTTCTTCTACTTAAGTAATTCACATAAAATTTTCTATTAAAAAGGTTCTATACAGTTTTTTGCTGGGATCAAAGTTTAATGAGATATCGAGGGTATAAGACAGCCATTAAACATATAGACTAATTAGCTTTTTCCCGCGACTTTGTCTGCGTGGGATTAACATTCGCCATAATAAATTTATGAAACACCTTAGTGAAATCTTATAGCAAATATAAATTTTACGTATATACTTTTTTACGTCTACAGTGAGCAACAATTCCATACAAAGTTTCACCCCCCTTTTCACCCCTTCAAAAGATGATTTCGGGGATAAAAACTATTTTATGTCCTTTTCCATAACTCAAACTATCATCATACCAAATTTCATCTAAATCGGTTCAGCGGTTTAAGCGTGAAGAGGTAACAGACACACTTTCGCATTTATAATATTAGTATGAAAAAATTGTGCGCATTGAGAAAAAGTTTTAAATTTTTGACCATGGATAGAGTGCCTCACGATGAATATTTTTTACTGTTGGAGGTCCGTAAAATTTTTGGACGTTCACGTCAAAATCCCCTCTGATGTGATTTGAGAGTTTTCCCTCTTCGCAGAACTTTTTTTAAATATAGATTTATGTATATTTTTTTCTATCAAAAATGAATTGTGCATGTCTGTTTTATACGGAAATGATACCACACAACCCCTAGCAGCCTCAACCAGAGTATTTAAAATATAATTTATCTTTAAACAGTTAGTGTGTCTGTTACCTCTTCACGCTTAAACCGCTGAACCGATTTAGTTTAAATTTGGCATGATGATAGTTTGAGTTATGGAAAAGGACATGAAATAATTTTTATCTCAGAAATCATCTTTTGAAAGGGTGAAAAGAGGGTGAAACTTTGTATGGAATTGTTGCTCACTGTAGGCGTAAAAAAGTATGTACGTTAAATTTATATTTGCTATAAGATTTCACTAAGGTGTTTCATAAATGTATTATAGCGAATGTTAATCCCACGCAGACGAAGTCGCGGGAAAAGGGTAATTAGTCTATATATTTAAGGTCTATCTTATACCCTCGATATCTCATTAAACTTTGATCCCAGCAAAAAACTGTATAGAACCTTTTTTATAGAGAATTTTATGTGAATTATTTAAGTTACAGAACATATTTTGGTAGGGGACACGGTTTACGAGTTATTTAAGAAAAAGTAAAAAATGGGTAATTTTTTTGGCCGCCATCTTGAATATCTCACTTCCGGACAAATTTTCTTTGAAGGCAACCGGCGATTCGGATACAGCTGGGTCTAAATCAGGTAAAAAGCCCGGTTGCCCAAAAGTAATATCGTTTGCTTCTCGACATGGATTTTTTGAAAAATGGAACTAGACTATCATCTTTAACAGTCTTTTTACATTGTCCGTCTACAAACAGGCCTGTTCTCTATCCTTCAATGATTGTCGATTCCCATCTGCATAGGCTTGCCACCCGTACTATAATATATAGTATCGTACTATATTTTGGCTTGGTGTACTGTTGAAAATATGCAAAAAGACGAAAATACTATATTTTTGGAACGTTTCATGAGGTAACAACAAGGTGTACTATATTTTTTAGATGTAGGTTTGGAAAATACTATATTTCTCTAAAAAAAAAGGTCGCAACCCTACATCTGCACCCAGTTCTCTTCAGCTCAAAATCAATATTTTATTTACCTGAATATAATTAAATCTGCTAACATCATCACCAGATAATTGAAGAGAAAACTGCACCAAAATCTAAACTCACATCAAGTGCCTGGCGATAGTCCTATCTTCATTCTCGAAACTAGTCAGATTGTCACTTCTGAGCTGGTACGCCGCTTCGTCAGTCCCGCGCAGAACTTCAAAATAGCAAGCTTGCCGAGAATCAGGGTCTAGCCTGGAAAATAAAAACGTTTTTTCAAATGTTATTGCGATTGAGAAATCAAATTCGTATTAAGTTAATAAGTATCGTATTTCTTAAATCTGAATAAAAAATTTCATTGATATAAAATGAAATCGAACGGGTATAAAAACAATTAACCATACCAAACTGTGACGCACGGATGTGCGACCTATTGTACTGTGTCAAAATGATCTCACTAGCGATTGTCAGTTTTCGGCTACCGGATTGTGTCCTTGAATCGGCCCATCAAACGTCGACGTTTTGTATGGAGATGCCAATTTGTTTTTTTTTGAGATTTAGGGGTTGGTCCCGTAGAAAAATTTGTTCAGTATGACCTACCTAATCACCTCGCACAATAGGGCTAGTTATTGAAAAAAACACCTGTATTCCGTTGGATTTTATGAACACAGCAACTACGCATTCTGCTGCAATCTAAACTGAACCATTATGGTAGCAGTTAAAGGAGTTTTAAACTTAAGACTAACATATATCCAAGCTTCAGGCTAGGCTCACCTATGACGCCTCTCCCTCGTCTGGTAGAACAGGTTCCGAACGCGATTGACGCAAGACGCGTGTTGTAAAGCACAGGCGAAGTTGATGATGTTGCTGCGGAAGAGCCGAATCTTCGGCTGCTGCTCCAAGTCCTGGACCAGACTTTCGTAGATCGGTGCTACGTTCTTACGCATGAATTGCTGAAATAAAATTGCAAAGTTTTCATGTTTTTTAAGCTAAGTCAGATCTTTATTTAAGGCTAACCCCACATAGTATGGTCTAATTAAAAAAAAGTATGGAAGTAAGTCGTGTAGTCGTGGTTCTTTTTGGATTCGTTAGAGGGCGCAACTAGATTGTTTCCCCCGAGTTGCACCGTTTCTGTCATATACGGAAGACTGTTAAATTTAAGGTGTAAACTATAAAGTGCTGTAATTTTGGAGTAAGTTAAAAGCTATGGGGTTCAAGCTTAGTAGTGTATAGAGAACAGCTTGGTGCATAGTGTATCTTAATTAAAAAGATGTGCGATGTATGACACCCTTTAAAAAAATTTTTTTTCGATTGCGGCTCGAGGATAAGTCAGTCGGTTGGTGCGACTTCAAGTTAAGCTTTTTAAAGCATTATAAACATTCAGTTAAATTTGCACGCCTGGGCAAATTATGGAACATGTATTTTTGATTATTTTGTTATTTTAAATTGGAAAGGGAAATTAAGAGACACGTGAAAATTTTAAGAACAGTACTTATCTAAAGACACTACATTTGCACTAAATAAAAAATAGGATTTTTTTACCGGAAGTTTGTCAAAAAGTAAATATAATTTATTGCAACGAACTGCAAGCAACGGTGGGTGGTAGCACGCGGCGCGGGGCGGGGAGATAGCGCAGCGCGCAGCAATTGTTTTACTCCCGCCGTACGTTGAGACCGTTCGTTCGACACTTTTAACGGGCAACCAGCATAGATCTCATATAAGTTAGAGATACCCAATCAGCACGCCAAATGTGGCACAGTAAAACGAGCCGAAGAGAGCCGAGCAAAGCCCGATCGTTCCGGGGACGCTATTCACACAGGACTAACAAACGTTTCGTTAAAATATTAACAGTGTAAGTGAGACTAGGGCACAATTGGCGTTAGGAAGTAAAAGTTTCATAAATATAAACCGAACTGACAGCATTGAGGCATAAGCCTAGTGGAGTAATTGTTGTTTTATTTAATTACGAAAGTCAGAAAATAATTAAAACTTACTAAAAAATATACACAAATTACTAAAAAATATGGTAATAAAATTAAAGAGAAAGATAACTGTATTCTTCGTTTCAAAATCAAATTTACATAACCCCTCCAAGGGTCCACCACTTTCTTATTCATGATAATTTTATTATTAGATTTTAGCTAGTACGGCTCGTATGCTTCTGCCGGACAAAAAGCTGGCAACCCATCTGCACAATCCCTCAAGCAGTCCGTAAGCTGGGAACTTCGACAGAAGACCCTGATGCCAGACCCGATCTAAAGCCTTAGCTATATCAAGGCTGACTGGGTAATTTGCAGAAAAAATGTACCTTTACTTAGTCCCAACTGTCCCAAAATTTACGTACAAAATAATTCGTTACGTTCATAAAAAAAGTGTAACGAAACTGATAAATAATCAGTTTCGTTACATTTTTTTATGAACGTAACGAATTTTTTGGATGTTAATTTTGGGACAGTTGGGCCATTTTTTTTATTCTACCAGACTCGATAGAGCTCATGATTCTGCATGCGACAGACTCAAAATATATATGAAATAAAATAAAAAAGTAAAGGTACATTTTTTCTGCAAATTACCCGACTGCCAATGCCTCAATGGGTAGTCACCACTCGTACTCGCGGCTAGGGGGCTTAACCAGCTTTGTATGAAAATGAAAACTTTTATGTTTAACGTGCTGTTTTTTATGCCAATCGATTTCATTCCTATCCAGTATTAATAGTTTCGTAGGGCCCAACTAGCGGTAATGTACTAAAAAGCCACAAATTGAAGGTTTTTTTTTTCATACATTTACTATGGAGAATTTATTTTCATTTTTCTATCACGCCAATCAGCCATTACAGTAAAAGCATTCAAAATATCAAAAAATAGGGTTTCAAAGCAGTAAATATATGTAAAATTGTTCTTCAATTTGTGGCTTAAGTAGTAAGTTGGCCCCATAGAAACTATTAATACTGAACAGGAATGGGATCGATTGGCATAAAAAAATAACATGTGAAAAATAAAAAGTTTTCTTTTTCATGCAAAATGTATGGGGAAAGCTTTTCTCGATTTGTGACTTTTCTAGCTGGAATTTATTTTTGGTCTTATACAAGCTTTTGATCCTGGATAGGAATGGGATCAAATGGCATCAAAAAAAGAGTGTGTCAAAAATTACCTTTTTCTCGCACCCTGTATGTTTTTTCTAAAATCTGTAAACGCGAATCTTCGTCAATTTGAAATCGAGGGAAGGTCTTTAAAGACCATTTTCGCGTAGCAGCACGGGATCTGGTAGCTGCCCTCACTGACCCAAAAAGAAAATCCATCCTGTATAGTTAATAATTTCATAATATTTTTTAACTACCTACCATATGAAGGCAATTTAATAAAATACACACTATAAAAATCGATTAAAACCAACTAATAAACGAAATAGATATAATCAAGTTATCAATATTGATTACAAAATCAATCAAAAAATTACAAATAATAAAGTAATTGATCCAAGAGCGACTCCATTGCTCTTATTTGCCATGTGATTTTGTAATGTCAGTTGAACGTAAGGTAAAATTTTATCATATCTTTCTTTTAATCTGTAATACAACCTTAACGATGTTAAATAATTCGCACTGGCCGGTCACAATGTTTTACTTTTAGGAAAATCTTGTTCGAGTCTAGGCCTCTTTAATATATTATCTCGATGTTCTCGAAAATTGCACGAATTAACGTCCTCACTAAATAAGCTCTGTAAGAATTGAGTTTTCGTTTATGAAATATTAATAAATGTATATAGACCTAAAGTAGGTACTTTTATTGCAATAACAAGACTTCAAACTATCTTACCAAATGCGATCCATGTGCATTGTCATTATTAGCAATTTTTGATTTCAAATCGTTACCGGACTCTTACCCGCTTATTCATAAACGTGTTCCAATCCTTATTTAGTTAAATTATGTTTTGTTAGTTTCTAACAAACACAAACACAGCTATAACACTATAAATAAAAACAAGCTTGCTGTCAGAAGATGTCGTATCCGCAAAGCATATAAGTCATTTTTTGGTCAGGGTATTCATATTTATAACAAGTTACCCGTCGATGTTTTGAATCTATCATTTCCCGCTCTTAAGAAATACTTCAAAAAAAACTTTAATGTCAAAGGGTTATTTATTACAGGGTCGAGGACTATATGACAGACATATATGCATGGCCCAAACCAGAAACTATAAAATCATCTAGCATTTAGAGGACACAGTTAAGGTAAGAAGGCATATCAAACGTTTTGCGAAGCAGTCAGATTTGGATTTTATATTATTTTTCATTTTAATTACACAATAGGCAGGCACATGTCTGTCTTTCAAGCTGTTTTGATATGCCTTTTTGAAGAACTACGCATTATTGTATATAGTATCTTTAATGTATTTGTATTACTGTTTTGAAAAAATAAGTCACGCCGAGTTTCTTGCCGGTAATAAGTAATACTTCTCGGGTCAGAGGTGTAGAGTTAGAACCGGTGGTAGTTTCTTTTTCTGTCTGACGTTCATAAGTGCATTGTAATGTGCCTAAATTGAAGAATAATAGTTATTTGTTATACAAGGGTGCAAAGTTGTATTTTAACCGCGAGTGTGGACTTGAAGCACGAGCTAGCGAATGGATTCTAGGGTTGAACTACGAGCTAGCGAATGGATTCTAGGGTTGAACCACGAGCGAAGCGAGTGGTTCGAAAATAGAATCCTGAGCGAAGCGAGTAGTTCAAAAATAGAATCCTGAGCGTAGTGAGTGTTGCAACACACGAGACGTAAAAATAACTTTGCAGCCGTGTGTAACACAAATCTTTTCACCTCACTAAAGCGAGGAAAATACTACATGTTTGTCCTTTTTTGAGTTTTTTTCTAAACTTTTTTGACTTTTTTTTACTTTTTGACTTTTTTGACTTTTTTTACTTTTTTGACTTTGTTGACTTTTTTGACTTTTTTTGACTTTTTTTATTTTTTACTTTTTTGCTTTTTGACTTTTTTTACTTCTCCGCCAACCGTCCGATAAGGAACTTCGTTCCAAAAAACCTAACTAATAACACTGTAGTAGATAGATAGAGTAAAGGTTACCTACCAGCAGTTGGACGGCAGGTTGTTAATTGAAGTAATAAATGCGCAGGCGGAGTATTTACAGTATATTTACACAAGATGGTTATATACAACACTAATAATTAAATTGGGAAAATCAGCAGAGTAATTCATATATAACGGTTAGGTAGCGTAGTGTTGTGAGTCTCGTTGCTAGGCAACCGCGCGCTGCAACACGCAGGCGCGGGGACTTAGGTAGTGGCGGGCGAGCAGGCCGCCACAACACGTTCGAATTTCAAATATTCTTTGCTCCCTTGTGAATAAAATGCAGTTTTGCTATCTGTTTTTAAAGAATAAAAAAGGCCTTTCCGAGCTAGGGAGGTGAAAATATCTTTTATCTTTTACTGTCAAATTGACAGATAAGGTCAAAAGATGATTTAGTTAAATGAGGTTTGAAGTAAGTTTATGAATATGTGGGTTAAGGTTTAGCGCTTAAGTTGGTTTAATAATTATTTATTTTAAAATTTAAAATTACGTCAAATTTTGCTAAATACCTATTTGAAATACTGGAGAGATATTATTGTTTTGTTTCAATTATAATTCTTATTGAGAAAAAATATAATTTTAAACAAAAAAAGAACCGACTTCACTTAGGATCCGCTATTTCAAGAGGAAGTGGCCGAGTTGCTGTAAAAAATAGTGAAATCACTATAGGCGTGCCTATAATAGTTGAAGAGTTCCCTCGATTTCTCCAGGATCCCATCATAAGATCCCGACTTGGTGACAATGGGACCATCTAGGGGTTATACCCGTTCGATTAAAAAAATGATTTTGAAAATCGGTTCACGATTCACGGAGATATCGAGTAACATACATACAAAAAAATATTAAAAAAAATTCAGTCCAATTGAGAACCTCCTCCTTATTTGAAGTCGGTTAAAAATAGGTGTTGTTTTAATATTAAGATAAATTATTGTTTTTTTTTTCATTTATATAACTTATTGATAAAAAATAGGTGTCGTTTTAATATTTAAAGTCTCTCATAATAAAAACCTCATCAACATCAGCAGCATATACTTTTGGAATTTGACGCAATCATATTCATTTGATTTCGTTTACATTCGCACGCAATAAAAAATTGACATTTTTAAACGGAACATGCAGTTCTGTAATCAAGTACCAAAAACGTAGAGCAATAACAATAAATACACAGAAGCGACAACGGCGTGATTAATGGCAAGAGAAGGAAAGCGCGTAGACGTACTGACGAAGCACGGCTCTTGAGGTAAGAGTAGTGACATGTACTGCAAAAATAGTAGGGTTTCTGAGTATGCAGAAAGACATTCAACAAATTAAATACAGGTACGCCCAAAGTTTGTTAAATTCGTAAAAACGTTTTTCACCAGACTTACGAAGCAGTTCAATGAGGTGTGTGAAGTCCTAATCTGCACGCTCTATCATTCTGAGAGAAGGTCTCTGACTAGCAGTGGGGCGTATATATAAACATTTTTCATTTCATTTCATTTCATATATACGCCCCACTGCTAGTCAGAGACCTTCTCTCAGAATGATAGAGCGTGCAGATTAGGACTTCACACACCTCATTGAACTGCTTCGTAAGTCTGGTGAAAAACGTTTTTACGAATTTAACAAACTTTGGGCGTACCTGTATTTAATTTGTTGAATGTCTTTCTGCATACTCAGAAACCCTACTATTTTTGCAGTACATGTCACTACTCTTACCTCAAGAGCCGTGCTTCGTCAGTACGTCTACGCGCTTTCCTTCTCTTGCCATTAATCACGCCGTTGTCGCTTCTGTGTATTTATTGTTATTGCTCTACGTTTTTGGTACTTGATTACAGAACTGCATGTTCCGTTTAAAAATGTCAATTTTTTATTGCGTGCGAATGTAAACGAAATCAAATGAATATGATTGCGTCAAATTCCAAAAGTATTAAAATTTCCCTTTTAGTACAACGACAGTAAAAACATGAAAAACTACTTTCCGGGTGTCGCACCCTGGTGCGAATTTGATATTGGATTTAGTATTTTTTTCTAATTATTTACTCAATTTGCACCGAGTACAATACTTTGTCCAGACCCGCAATGGCCAAAATAATATTTATTGTTATGTTGTTTTTTTTTTTACCTGTTCCGTAGCTTAAATTAATATAAGTAACACGTGCAAATTTAGATATACGTGTTTTAAAACGTACGCCAAATTACGCCGAGTACACCACTTTTCTCTTCGTAGTTATAACCATTACATTGTTTTCAACCGATTTCACCCCTTTCCGGGGGGGTGAATTTAGTAGGGGTTGTATAAAGTTCGATTTTTAGCCCATACAAAACAATCCGAAGTGATTTTATTAGTCTTTAGAATTAGTTCCTGACTTTAGTGAAATTTGATCTAGTTTGACTAGACTAACACTAGGCGTCCTTCGAGTGTCGACAAGCTTTTTTATGTTGATAGATAGAAACCGTTGAGGCAAATCAAATGCTCCAAAGTATCCAGTGATCATCGTGACTCTCTTGAGAGAACGGGCTACACTACGGATAGGTATGGCAGACATAACGCAATGACAATTTTTTTAAAGGAAATCTTGTCATGATAAGCCGGTGAATTTCAGCCTTCGCTTGGGGATAACTTCCGGGCTAATTTACTTAAATACGTATTGGACCAGTTTTGGTACCAGCGCTGGTAGCCTTGCGGTAAAACGTCCTGACTTTCAATCCGGAGGTCTCGGGTTCAAACCCCGGCTCGTACCACTGAGTTTTCCGAAAGTTATGTACGGAATATCATTTAATATTTACCAGTCTCTTTTCGGTGAAGGAAAACATCGTAAGGAAACCGGACCTAATCCCAAAAAGGCCTAGTTTCCCCTCTGGGTTGGAAGGTCAGATGGCATTCGGTTTCGTAAAAACTAGTGTCTACGCCAATTTATGGGATTGGGTTGTCAAGCGGACCCCAAGCGGGGACAAATGCTAGGAAGAAGAAGAAGATTAATTTTTATCGACAATAACATCCGTATCCGTACTTTCCACTCCTGATACAGGGCTTGAGTAAAACCGCAAGCCGCATCCTTCGTCTTCAACAATTCGAAGCCAGCAATGACGGAATCCCAAACTCTGTAGCTTCGTTCTTTCTCCAGGTAGCTTAGTATTTCTGTTGCCAGTTCGTAGCTCAGGTCTCCAGCGGTGTAGAGAGCAAAGACGTCGTTTACAACCTGGAAGAAATAAACAGCTGGTTTATTAACTCGTAGGTACAAACAAAGACATTCTTTGTACATGTTGTTTTCTTGATACATCGTCTGGATCGTCGTTAGCAAAGAGAAATCTTAAACATAATCTAATAGTTATATTTTACACCCATTAGTATTTAAATTTTCATCAACCCATCGTACTCCTAATAAAGCCTCCGTATTTATTTATCCTATGGCTGCACGTCAATGGATATACAATAGATAGGCATTTCTTCTTTCAGGTGGTAATAGTAGAGGAAAAGTAGATGGTGAAGAAAAGCCAGTGAGTGATGCGAGGTCCAGATGGGACAGTGCAGCTGCCAAGTTTGTTACTCTTTTAGCACCACTCAGGGATCGCGTGTAGGGTTGTCTAAGGTGTTTCCCACGGACGCAGAGTAACATTGATCCCCCGATACCGAAGATGATTGAGGCCTCCATGTAGCGATTGAACTCAATTTGGCTTAGCCATGATGACGATCGTTTGTAAAAATAAAAAATCGAAACACTATCCGTTTCTCTATCGCACTAATATGGAAGAGTGATAGTAAGATCGATATCGTTTTGTTTTGTTTCGTTTTCAACAAACGATTCCCATCTTGGCTAAGCCCCAAAGTATTACGATATAATGATATTGAGATATTCAGATTAAGAGTCGCCAGGACGCTCGTGTGAACTCGCGTCCCCATACAAACGTAGTTTAGCTCTCATTTTAAAACAACATGCTTTGGAACCACGAAATTTGGCATGGGCATTCTAGCAGTACAGATCTATGTCGGTAATTGGTTTTCGTTGCCAAAAATTGTAATACAAAGAAAATATAGCAAAAATAAGTTTTGTATGTAAATCTGTAACTGGATGTATTTTCTTTGTATTACAATTTTAAGCAACGAAAATGAATTACCGACCTAGATCTGTACCACTAGAATGCCCATGCCAAATTTCGTGGTTCTAAAGCATGTCGTTTTAAAATGAGAGCTGAACTACATTTGTATGGGAACGCGAAATTTTATGTTATTTGCTTACCTGAGCCCGGTTCAGCTCGTGGATGGTATTGTGTTCCTCTCGCAATGCCTTGGCGATGAGTTTCCACGTCTCCTCGTCGTAGTTGACTCGATAATATCCTGGAATAATCCACAACCAACTTACAGACGCCATCAGATGTATCGGAGCGGCCAAGGTGGTCACAAATATCTGAACAACGCCTCTATTGTCAATGCGGTAAAGTGCATGTTCAGATAAAAATTTGGAGTGTGAGGAAAATTACAAAAGTAAGTGTACGCGATTAAGTCCCGTGTTTTGTCAAAATAATGCATGTTCAGATATTTTTGAGTACATTGGCCGCTCTGATATTTTTGATTGCGACTGTACTAATGGGCGGCGAACGGATGCAATATGGAGCCGTATTCTAAACAAAGACACGATGCAACTTCAATACAACTCCAATGCATTGACTACGCGATACAGCTAGCGCCTAAACGTCTGAATCAGAAATTATATCAGAGTTTGCTTGGAAATTATTCCGTTGCAACTCCAATCGTTAGATTATTTGTTGTATATAAGAGTTATATTTGAGGTGAATTGTTTATGTAAGTACTTTAAGAGTCACCAGGACGCTCGCGTAAACTCGCGTCCTCATACAAACGTAGTTCAGCTCTCATTTTAAAACGACATGCTTTAGAACGAAGAAATTTGGCATGGGCATTCTAGTAGTACTAGAATGCCCATGCCATAGATCTAGGTCGAACATTCGTTTTCGTTGCTAAAAATTGTAATACAAAGAAATTATAGCAAAAATAAGTTTTGTATGTAAATCTTTACCTGGCTGTATTTTTTTTGTATTAGGAATGTCCGACCTAGATCTGTACTACTAGAATGCCCATGCCAAATTTCATGGTTCAAAAGCATGTCGTTTTAAAATGAGAGCTGAACTACGTTTGTATGGGAACGCGAGCATCCTGGCGACTCTTAAGTTTAAAATAAGGCACAAGGAAGGAGACGAAAGCATAAGATGGATAATTGATCTGAGATAGTTTAACAAAATACAGACTAATGAGATTCCTAAATCAAAAGCTAATACAAGTGTAGACACAAATGAAATGAAAATACCTTATTATTATAACAAACTACTATTTTTTTTTTAATTTTAATCTGACAGCTCTTTCCATACAAAGCGGTTAACGACGTATGGTATGGCAGGAGCTATCAATTCATATCAGATTATTGTATTGAATTAAAAATAGCACTTTAATACTAATTTATTTTATTGCCATTTTAGTTTAGTTCTTTCATTTAACTGTAACTTTACTTTTGCTTATTCTGAATAAACTAGAACTACATATCAAAAAAATGTGTGACTTTTTGATGAATTAAATTCCAAATTTGTAATTATATCTCATGTTTTAAAGCAGTGCTTACGCATGCATTTGTTTGTTTCTGACGTTAATTTCGGCACGTTTCGCCAATAAACAAACGTGACCTTCACGCGTGTCTAGGTTATCCCAGCTGCGCGTGGGCAGCCTAGAAATAGACGTTTATAGCACCACCAAGGACTGCCCTAGGTGAGCCCGCCTACTGTGTGACTAGGTCAGGCGAATATTATTATCGCCTTCAATATAGTGAGTATGACGTGTGTTCATTAATCTATTACGTATTCTACTAAATCACTAATTCAATAAAAAATCTGGGCGCCATGTTGACGGCTGTCACTGAATCAAAGAGTAGACTTTTAGTTATTTTCGTCATCTCCTGGTACTCAAAGCGTGTGTCATCAGTAATTTCCAGTCGTCAGCATCAATAAATTCATTCAACGATCTTAGACTCAATATTCAATGTGTACATATGCCCTTACGTTGATAAAACTGAAGAAAATGTATGTAAGTATATTAAGAAAAAATAAGTAAGTAACGATAAAACAGACGAATAAATACCTACCCTGCACTTTATGATACGCTGTAATGCTGTAAACAACTAAACATATATACACGCCTGATATTAATTATATAGCAATATTTCTATTAAGTGCTGTAATTTCAATGACTATAAGGAGAATAGGGGCCTATTTGACTCGCGTATCTCGTCGCGTCATATCATTTATAAATGTTATAATCTATCTTACTTTAATTAATTTGAATAGGCCAAAGGTCAAATAAAGATACAATACATAACTCTTACGCCCAGAAAGACTTTAGAGCATCATTAAAATAACAACATCCGATGGCAGAAAACAAAGTTTTTGGTAGGTTCCTTACCGGCCCCGGGGGGTGCCGTGGTGAAGTGTACGATCCCACTGTACCCTCTTAATGCCCAGGACGGAAACGCCGCAGGGTTTTTAGTGGGTATTCCTCTCCCCCTTATCAATATGATAAGGGCGTCGGAGGAGCGAGTCCCACATATCCCATCTAGGCCTTCCCCAGGCCCCGGGGGGATGCATAAAGGCATTTTCCCTGCGATAAGAAAGGTTCCTTACCGGCTGCATGTCGATTGAGAAGGATCCAACCTCCATCCAAGTTCTCTACGAAGGTGTAGACAGGTGTGCTGACGAGGAAACGTGGCTGACAGTTGAAGCAGTTCTGCTGGTACTGTGTTATATAGGAGATCGGAATGAGGTACTTGGAGTTGTAGCGGAAGTCTTTGGTGAAGGAAAATGTGCGCTGGAAAGAAAGAAACATCGTTTTAGTAATAACGTATTTAAACTTGATCCCAAAAAATATGTAAAATTACTTTGATACCAGTAGATATACCTACATATCATTATGTTCATGTTGTATAAGAGACAGAAGGTGTATACAAACTCCTTATAGCAGCAAATGCCATGTATGTTTACCTAGCACTCGAAAAATAACAAATTAACTTCTTACCTGTTTCAAAGTGACAACATTAGGCGACCTGTCTCTGTATATGTGGACATTGATGACCGGGTACCCAGGGTATCGCAACCAGGAGTTCAGCACCATGGAGGTGGTGGTGCCGTTGGATTCCTGGTGGAAACACTCGACGGTTTCCTTGTCTAGGTTGATCATGAAATCTTCCAAGTTGATGAAGGATCCTCTCCTGAAGTTGAAGTTGAATAATGTTGATCAGTTAGCTTCATTAAAATTAGTCGGAGGTATAAAAAATAGGTGATCCAATGATCAAAGACATTCAATTGATTAAATACTAATGTAAAAAGATTTTAATGGAAGCCTATATACTTAGCTATTCATAAGTATGATTAATACACAACAGTGGTGATTTTGAACATTTGTCCTGGTAGTTGTTCTCTGCTAATATTATGGGGTAAGTAATAAAAGATATAAGAACTTATTGTATAATATTCATATTCTATACGCTCATATTGCATAAGCTTGTTTTGTATACCGTTCAAAGTGTATAATGAACGTTTGATATAACATCAAAATATCTAATTTTGTTAAGTATAACGTTGTTTAAGTATAATATCGTTGTATATAACGGTCATAATGTATAACGTTCATAATACCTTAGATTTATAATGTATAATATTCAATACATCTAACACCAAAATACATAATGCTCGTATAGAATAACGGGTTGTCTAAATCGCAACTCGTGTACATATCAACTCGCCTAAAAGCAACTGGTCTACACGATTTTTTAAGTAGCAGCTCGTCTAATTAGCTATTCTAAAATTCTCAAAATGTTGAATCCTCAACTTAACTAGACGGAGCCCCGCTTCGCGGGGCTCCTTTATTCCGGGCGGTTTGCCCTTCGGGCATCTGAAGCTACCTACCTATATTATACCTATTTAGTATATTATACGCTATTATATTTTATAATTATTATATTAAAAGATAGTATATATTATGATCGATATACGTTATGTACGTTATATTAAACAAATTTAGGGTATTTGAGTGTTATATGATAAGTTATTATACAAAATGAGTATTATATTAATTGACCGTTATTCCTAATAAAAATATAGATTTTGTTGTTATAGCAAACGTTCATTATATCTTGTGAACGTTATTAATATGAAATTATATATTTTGTAGTTATATCTTATGGGACGCACCCAATATTATGACATCTATAAAACGATGTTATTTCAACAAAATATTTAAATGGGAGTAAAAAACAATGTGCTAAGTATTAAGAAAGCTCCAATTGGCGAGGTAGAATACAATATCATTGAAACCTTACCTCATATTGATATATTTCACCAGCGCCGTATGGAACTTCTCCGAGCCAACCCAATTCTCCAGCATCCACAGCAATGCAGTTGTCTTCATGGTCACCAGATCCTTATGTCTATGAGGTATATCTACGGCCAGAGTTCTGTTGAAGCTGATGAGCGCTGGGGTGTTGTGGGACCAGTCCACGTTCATGGCGTTGTGTCGAGCCTCAAGACTGTAGAAACCGTAGGGCCAGCCGGATTGGTGTTCGCCGGTCTGGTGGTACTGGAATGATAGGGAATTATAAACTTATACTTATTTAGATATTATATACAGTCGCCATCAGATATATCGGAGCGGCCAAGGTGGTCACAAATATCTGAACAACGCCTTTATTGTCAAGGCGATAGGAAGAGGTAACCAAAGTGAATTCTTCTAAATTTGGCCAATTTTCTTCGTAGAAAATTGGCCTTTAGAAAATTTTCTAGTGTGTGTGTGTGTGTGTGTGTGATTGTGGTGAAACGAATTGTTCAATTTGATCTGATAACGCATCGTTCTGCATAACGCAGAACAAATTAAATCCCTGAATCTACCCAAATCTAGTAATTAAGGTAGGTAGTCCTAACTCAATACACAAAAGTAGCCTGCTAGATATAGCTTATTAGCAATAACACCGATTCTTTATTTATTTATTAACACTACAGTAATTTGTCTTCGTTAGGAACCAAATACAAAGTCTACTTAAATGTACTCCGTACGTAAGTAAAATAATCAAAGGCGAAGAGTAAAGATACCACTATTAAATATACAAAGATTGATGACCTACCTTTCCTAAGAAGTAATACGCGAAGTACGTTGCCATGCCCTCCTTAAACCATTCCTCTCTCCAACTGGTCCGCATATCCTCCCCTGGGTTTCCGAGCCACACCCGGCAGAGCTGCTGGGTGAAGTCGAACGTCATCTTCTCGATTTGTCTGATGCTGATAAGTTCTGGTACATATTTTAATCGGAAGTCACTGAAATTTAAACAATCAAGATTATATCCTCAATAATCGAACTCGCGGAGCGTAAGCGAAGTGAGTTCTTACAAACAACTCCAGACCGAACCGAACTGTCACCTGGCTACTGGGACGTCTCGGCATTTGGATGGCTTTTTGATTTCGATAGTTTGTCCGACGATAACTTTAGTAACGTTTTTTTGATCTTTATGAAATTTCTTGGGGATGTAGCAGAGGTACATAAAATTGGTAAGTTCGTATATGAGCAGGATCGATCAAGTGGTTATTATGGAGCTAGAAGGAGAAATAAAATCCTCCTTGGGGTCTTGTTATATTGGTCAACTCTTTTGCAAGTAAATCGCGAGTACTCAGTTCGAGGCGGAATACTAGTTAAGTAATATTTAAGTTTTTGGAGGTCTGGAAGAGAGAAACGGACCACCGTGCTAGATGGAAAAAGATTAGAGAGATATACATGCCTAACGGTGAGAGCACACATTCTAAAGAAGTATTAGCTACAGCAGTAATAAGTATGACTATTTTAATTAAAATATTAGGAGATCTGAGAAAAAAATGATATTGCTATACAATGCACACCGACATTGACATAGGTAAGGGCTTCTTTTATGTCTATGTTTTATTAAATTATTTAATTTAAATACATCAAGTCAAGTATTGTAAAATAAGCTTAGAAAGATTTCTCGAAAGCGTTAGACTTAGTTTAGCATAATGCTTAGCGCGTAAAAATGGTGTAACCTTTTAGAAAATATCACTTACCCATTAGTCCAAAGATTCCAACTACCTATCTCATATCCATCCAAACCCGAAGGCACGGCGACCACATTGATCGATCCATTCGTTATCGCCCTATTGGTACCAGTGTATTCGTGAATAAGGTTCATAATGCTATGGCCAAACTTGAGAATGTAGTTGTACTCTATAAGGTTAGGACCAGGCGCCCATATGACGATAGTGTCGTTGGTGTTAGTTGCTCGGATGGAAGCGTTCGTGAATTGGGAGTAGACGAAGCCGACTTCATTTAAGGATACTTGAGGTGATGGGAGATATTCGATGAATATGTAGCCTTCTTTGTCCCTGGAATCAAAAATATTAACTATTTAAATGCGGAATAGAAGTCACAATTGATCCTAAACTCAAGCCAAAACACAAATCAAAATATTCAGAGTCGCCAGGACGCTCGCGTTCCCATACAACGTAGTTCAGCTCTCATTTTAAAACGACATGCTTTAGAACCATGTAATTTGGCATGGGCATTTTAGTAATACAGATCTATGTCGATAATTCATTTTCGTTGCTAAAAATTGTAATACAAAGAAAACACAGCCAGATACAGATTTCCATACAAAACTTATTTTTGCTATATTTTCTTTGTATTACAATTTTTTGCAACGAAAACTAATTACCGATATAGCTCTGTACTACTGAAATGTTCATGTAAAATTTCGTGATTCTAAAGCATGTCGTTTTAAAATGAGAGCTGAACTACGTTTGTATGGGGACGCGAGTTCACGCGAGCGTCCTGGCGACTCTTAAGTAGAAATAATTTGAAGAACTAAATTACTAAAACTTTTCTAACTATATTTTATTTGTTGAAATGGCCTTCTAGTCTAATCGGTAATGCTAATGACTGCCTACGAAGCTAGAGGTCCCGGGTTTAAATCCCCATAAGGGTATTTATTTTTATATTTAGAACATTTTATTGTTTCTGAGTTATGGATGTTAATATAATATCAATAATTATTTTGTAAATTTTGTCACCTTATATTACTTACTGCACTGTCTACACCCAACATAAGCATTGAATGCATGGGACAAGCATAATGCGAGATTTGTGTGTCGATTATAAAAGAAATACATATAATAACGAAATAATAAATATTGTCCAGTAATATTGTTTATACATTTTAAGTTCAAACGCACATCATACATTATAAAGTGTAGGTTCAACCTTAATATTATATCAGTATGAATCAAAATAGTTTCAAATTCATTAATTTCGAAGTTCTAAGTTCTACCGTGACGCACAAGATTGCTTATCAAATCAATATCAAGTTTTGTAAAATTGGCAACATTGGTATTCGCCCATATAATATGCGCTATACCAGCACAGAATTATAATCCTCTCATCTGAAACCTACACACATATTCTAGATTGAAATGTTGGTGTTCTTAACAGTTTTTATAGCACTGTTAACATTGACACTGCCTACGCTAAGTTATTTCTAAATGACCTCTGATCGGATTATGGTTTAAAGCCATAACAATCGTATTTCCGTGATTAATCAAATGATCATTATTGACAACAGATGCGTGTCAATGCATAATCTTTTTACTATGCAAATATCGAAGACAGCTTAGAGCGTTCTCACACTTGCGGTTTGCGAGCGAGTTTTGTATGGGAGCAAACACGCCGCGAGTTCCCAAATCGCTCAAGTGTGATTAGGATTATTTTCGTTAAGCTAGACTTCTAAGAAGGCTAGCTTGAGGACGATAAGAGCTAAATTCCCTCCCTATCTTTTTCAGCGCGAGTGAAAGAGAAACACTGCGTTACGATTACTATGGGAGCTCATTGCAAATTTTGCAAAATGATTAATTAAAAAAAAACTATGCATTAATTGAGAAATTTAAGGCAACGAAGTTTTTTGTATTAGTGTGGTGGAATGTTGTCCTTAATTACAGACATATAAGCCAAGAAACTAAAGACGTGCGATTGTTATAAGCTAATTTTAGATGTAACTTTGGAATTATTTTCTATCGAGCCGATTTCGTCCAATCGTGTATTGGAATTAACCAAGTTCTTTTAAATATAATGAATATTAACATTTTTTTTTTTTACTTTTCCAAAACAAGTAGTTATAGCTATATGACTGTTTAAGTAAAGTCAATTTGAAGGTCATCGGGTCTTGTCAGCCTCTTAACGAAAAAGCAGCTTGCAATTATCGCATTTGCATTACATTCATCTTCCTTTATCTCGATTTTCCGTGTTAAAGTCTAGGTATCCTATATCCTTCCCCTGGACTGTAACTATTTTCATACCTTTCTAAATAAATAAATATTTAGGGACAATCTTACATAAATCTACTTATTTCCATACTAAGCAACGCTTGTATTATTTAATTACATGGTTTAGTCGTTAAAACGGAAAGAGATAACATACAGACAGACAGATTTCTTTCGCATTTATAATATTAGTAGTAGGAATAAATGTACAAACATAAACAAATCCATTAGAAATACAAATCAAAATACGCCTTCCATGCCATCTGGTGAACATAAATAATAATTATATCTCAACACACCATTTATAGGAAGCAGAGAAGTAAAGAGAGAAAATGCAGTGTAAGTATGATCGCACTTCAAACATAGCTCGGACACAAAAACTGGTCGCACACTTTTAACCGAATGACTTGACCATATGACCATATAGGACGGAAATAGAAAACTGCAACTTTCCCTTGTTAAGTAAACTGACTCCCACGGGTATGATCGGATTTATGTCAAGATTAGTGTCAGCTACATTATGATTAAACTGCTTTGAAAGGTGTAACAACTGCTTACGTTACGTATATATCTAAAGTATCTGAACTTATCTAATAATATGAATAAATCTAAACTAAAGAATTTCAAGAAAAGAAGCCTTTAAAATTTTCGACATAAATGGTTTAATTTTTTGCGTCAAAATATTTTTAAGCTTCAGTCTTTCTTACCTGTAATATTAATGTGCTTTTAAGCTTAATTTTCTAACTGGACCTTTGATTAGTCAAACATTCTACTTTTTATAATTTGTATTAAAAAATAAACATTATTATGCATCGATAAAAATCGTTAAATATCATATGATTCACTGTAAAGATGCCTCTTTTGCATAACAATAATGACCCTTACTATAACCCTTCTTAGCATCAAAAACACATTATTACTAATAAAATTATACATATATATTATGCGCCTCGAAGAAAACTTTACTTACGCTTTTCTGTCGTTGCAAAAGTATCATAAAATACGAGTGTTATTTATATTTAAACTAGACACTTCAAAGGCTGTAAATAATTTAATGCAATGCATGCCTCTGTTTGAATGGTTCAACAAAAATAACCAATGCATTTATGCAATGATGGATGAGGGCAAGTAACCCACATCGATCGCAAGTTTTATAATATAAATATCGTTGTTTTTTTTTATCTGTATGGATACAACCATAGAGTTCAAATATTGTACGGATGTAACAAAAATACTGGTGATCCGTTTAAGGGCTTAATTGGTATCGTATTGCGAGTAAGAAAAACATTTTTTTTTTCATGGGACACACACAGCTGGCTAAACCTCCATACAAAAACAAAAAATTTTTCGCTAGAAGATTTTTTTACATTTTCATATCTAATTATAATACGATACCAATTATGCCCTTAAAAGGATCACCAGTATTTTTGTTACGCCTTGTATATTATGTCTGCGTTAAATACGAGTGTCTCTCGCAGTATTGTGGCCACACATTGGTTGTCACATAATACATATTCAATATACTCTATGGTTGTCACTTTAGTCCTTATTTGGCGCAACACAAGTTCGAGTGCGGCATCGGTGTCAATTATCTCGGACTGCTCGATTGTATGGTCCGCAATTTCATCGCCGTCAGCTGATAGTTACACGGTTCGCACACTCCGGTGAGTGAGCGAAACATACATATAGCTACGTCTTGCTATCTCTATCACACGCCGCAGCGGAATGCGGATCCGAAACCAGTGTGATGACTGCCTTATTGTAAGCCAAATGGTACATTTACCACGTAATTATTGACGTAAATGTGCCATTTGGCGGCCGGCGGCCTTTTAATTGGGTAAAGTTATCTTTTTTTTTTACTTTAGGTACCGTGGCATGGGGTGACTTTCAAATACAGGGGTTACTTTGAAAAATCGACTTAATCGCCAAAGTATGGATTTTCAATCTCTTGACGCCTAGTAAAATGTAAGAATGTATAATATTCTAGCCATTTACCAATATATATTAAGAAATTTGTAAATAACGCCGCTTTTCTGACCGTTTGAAATCTATCAAAGTAGCCCCAAAATTTCCTAAAGTCACCCCATTCCACGGTACTAATTTAACTTTATTTACTATTTTTTCTGTCGGTACTTCAAATATGTGCATTCAATTGATGACCATTTTGGGACGATCAGAATTACCGGTATTATTTAATGATCACGTTTTGATGATTGCCCTCTATATGTTGATGATATGATGATTGTACTTAATTGTGACCGTGTTTGCGTAAAGTTCGGTTTGCGTTAAACTTTCAAATTACCTATAAGGTACTTATAACACAAATACTGGTGATCTGATGAAGAGCATTGATCATTGGTACCTACCGTATTCCAACTAGAAAAAAGTAGGAGAAAAAGTTTTTGGACGCGTTTTTTTTCTCATTTCGTCTTCGTCATGTCTCGTCATTGTCTCTTTCGTCATGTCTTCATTTTCGTTACATTCCTTATGTGCCCCGTCATCTATGTGTTACTCTGAACTAGAAGACTGCTTCGAACTGCTCATTCCTGAAGCAATTTAAGCACTATCCTCTTCTAATACTCACTTTGTCCTTCTCTGTTCCTCGGCTATGACCAGACTGGTGTTGGTGTACTGCATGTCATTTGTCCCGATCAGTGTGTTCACTCTGAACTTGAAGACTGCTTTGAACACATTGCTGGAGCAATGGAAGCACTGTCCTCTTCTAATACTCACGCTGTCCTTCTCTGTTCTTGGGCTATAACCCGACTGGTGTTGATGTACTGCATGCCATGTGTCCCGATCAGTGTGTTCACCCTGAACTTGAAGACTGCTTCGAACCGCTCATTGCTGGAGTAATAGAAGCACTGTCCACTTCCAATTCTCACGTTGTCCTTCTCTGTTCCTGAGCTATGACCAGACTGGTATTGGTGTACTGCATGTCATTTGCCCCGATCAGTGTGTTCACTCTGAACTAGAAGACTACTTCGAACCGCTCATTGCTTAAGCAATATATAGAAGCACTGTCTTCTTCTAATACTGACTTTGTCCTTCTCTGTTCCTCGGTTGTGACCAGACTAGTGTTAGTGTACTGCACGTTCTTTTTCCCGATCAGTGTGTTCACTTTGAACTTGAAGACTGCTTCGGACCGCTCATTGCTGAAACAAAGGAAGCACTATCCTCTTCTAATACTCACTTTGTCCTTCTCTGTTCCTCGGCTATGACTAGACTGGTGTTGGTGTACTGCATGTCATTTGTCCCGATCAGTGTGTTCACTCTGAACTTGAAGACTGCTTCGAACCGCTCATTGCTGAAGCATGGGAAGAAGTACTTCGCATGACCGCGTGAGAGACGAGTCAGAAGCATGTACCTGCAATGACAACAGAGGGTTTAGGTTATAAGTTCTTGTGTAGGTATATTTTATTGTTTGGTCAAATAATGCAAGAGGATTTTGCCAGAATTATGAATAGGTACTACATTTCTATACCTAATCTCTTTTTATAATATATAGTTCTCCTCTTTAGAACCATTTTCATTTGAATTACCTCAATTTAATGAAGGTACCTCATTGTTGGTTGTCTATTAGGCACTATATTGATAATATATATTATATATATTACAGATAATTATAATTTGTACATAGAGTACTCAGACTTTTTAATTGAATAGTGATCTTATCTAATTAATAGGTGGACACGCATTTATAGATTCTATATAAGAAGGAAGTTGCGTATGCCTATCCGAAGTGTAACAAATTGTTATTATTACTAATGATTTCCCTACATTGTTTATTATAGCTGCCCGTTTTTATTACATCTGCATAAACCTTGGGTTTTGATTAAATAAACAATTGCAATCTTTTAATTTCACGAGCTTATTAGACATACGACAATGGTATAGCTCTACTAAGTTTCGATAATCGTGGCTATAAAAACAAATGAATTTACAAACTCCCAAGTACCGTCAAGCCTGTCTATCCTGGCCCTAGAAAGCCTTGGCTATTAGGATAAATTTGATCCTTGTCTTATTATTACTCTGAAATGCTGATGTTCTCTTAAGGCACCACAGTCACCACAGAGGTGCAGAAGGCCTTCATAAACTCGCACCATGCCTAATCTCAGCAACCCTTCTAACCTCTTTCTTACTTTGAAATAATGGTACATTTCTACGTATTTTAGATAACCATTAACGACCCTTCTATATTTATATAAAAAAATTTTTAGGCCAAAGAAACCTACGGATATACGTAGATTCCGAGAAGTATGTCGAATTCATACCGTTCGTATCTCCTTATACGTCTCAGCATGCTATCTGTCTAGAACTGCAAGGCCACTTAGACAATGCCCCGATCCCATTTGGGAGTTAACGAACCGTGACAACTTAAAGGTAGCGTAGTTATATGGGTGATTAGTTATGTCATTTTATGGGCTATTGGGTTGATAATAATTGTGTTTAAAAGCTAATTGGTAATGAAGAATTATCGCTGTTTAGTAGATATATTATAAGAACATAGACAAAGAGAATCGTATGTATATCTCATATGTTAGTTCTAACGCTCCAAAAAAAGGATTAAGCTTTTTTTTAACTTGTACTGACATAATTTAAAACAAAAAAAGAACCGACTTCACTTAGGATCCGCTATTCGAAGAGGAAGTGGCCGAGTTGCTGTAAAAAATAGTGAAATCACTATAGGTGTGCCTTAAGTGCCTATAATAGTTGAAGAGTTCCCTCGATTTCTCCAGGATCCCATCATCAGACCCTGACTTGGTGACAATGGGACCATCTAGGTGTTATACCTGTTCGATTAAAAAAAAATTTTGAAAATCGGTTCACGATTCACGGAGATATGGAGTAACATACATACAAAAAAAAACATAATAATGATTTAAAAAAAAACAGTCGAATTGAGAACCTCCTCCTTTTTTGAAGTCGGTTAAAAACTGGTTCTCTCTTGGCCATCATCTGACATGATTGAAGGTTAAAACTTAATGCCTTAACAGCTTAACACGGAAAACTAAAACTAAGTAGAATATAAGTAGCTGAGCTGGATTTGTAATGATGGAGGATAATATCCTTGACCACTCATAAGGGTAGGTTGCACCAAACTGTCAGTCAGTCAGTCAGACAGTTTGGCAGCTTAAAACGTTCCCAAAATTTGTTGGATGAACATTTTGTAGCACCCCTGTGGACTCCGCTGGTAAGTCCGTCAAAAGTGCAATTGGGTCTTAAGTATCTACTATACCTCTACTGTCATGTAACCTAATGTATCTGTCAAACGTTGTTGTTTGAGGTGTGCAACAAGGAATCTTTGTATTGTAATATTGATTTGTTATTTAATGAAATATATAAAAACAATTTTACATGCCTTTCGGAATTGAGACCCTTGGCCCGTGGGGTCCTAGTGCACAATAATTGTGCACTGCATATACCCTTTTTAAAAATCTAGCAAAAATGCTAATATACTCCACAGGTGACCGAAGAGCTGGTAGTTTCCTCGCACAACGCATTAGTATTGCAATACAGCGGGAAAATGCTGCCAGCATCGTCGGCACCATGCCGAAGAGGCCCATTTTTATGATATATTTTAGTATTATTTAGTTTTTAGTTAAGCTTTATTTACAAGTCTAATTTATAATTTATTTTTGTTTTTGTACGTACAGTCACCAGCAATAGTATCTTCCTACACAAAGCCCGCAAAAACATGTGACACGCTCTTATGGCCCTACAAATGAGAGCGTGTCACATATTTCTGCGGCCTTCGTGTAGGAAGATACCATTGCCGGTGACTGTACCAACAAAACACAAATCCAAATACAGATCGTTAAGACGCGTTAATCTATAACTTTATAGTTCTTGTTTAGTTAGCAACATATGCATGCCGTTATCATATAAGGCAGGCAGACCAGTGTGGGCTGCAAGGTCGTCCGCTGTGACCACTAGGTTAACAATGTTTACGATAAATGGATCATTGGGTTGTTTTGTTATCGCCAATTACTTCATTTGTTGATAAAATTTGACCGAGGGACCCAATTGCATTTTTTAAAGTGTTCACACTTTTATTCAGCTTTTTGTAAAGATTCCGTATGTCTCTGTATAATGTTTGTTGTCTTTTATTCCAATGCAAGTTCAGTAACTTCTCAGAATCTGTTATAGCTTCTTACACTGAGCTAATCTGATGAAGATGTGGGATCAAAAGATAGGTGACTTAAGGAACTCTTCTCCAAAAATGTATCGCTTGGTACCTTGGTACCGACCGGGTTAGGACTTTTTTTTTGAAACATGACATACTCGTTTGACCACCAGGGCCAGTTACGAGTCTGGAGTAGTGATTAAGTCAGCTGCCGCTGCCGAGTAGGAAAAATAGCGATAGAGAGAAGTAAATAGAAGAAAGGGTTAAGTAAAGAGAAGGGTGAAGCTTTTTTTATAGAATAATGATAATAGTACATTATTTATATTTTTTAAATTGTTAGTTTGTTGTTATTTTAATTTTGTGGGTTAGTCTTGATATAGTAGAGCAATTGATATAAGTGGGTACCTACGTGCATGTTTTTAAATATTTTTTAAAACTATCTTAAAGTGTGTATGATGTAGGTGTTACAAATAAACACATTGACACATGTACGCAATCCAGTTCAATTTTGTATTATTTATTGTGAATATTCATTACAGTGAAGTATGAATCACTAGGCAAACATAAACTTGGCCTAGACTGTATGCAAAGCAGTTCAAAGAATTTACAACGTTATTTTTAGATCGGTATGAATGGAATAATGGTTGTGTTGACGTGAGACCATAATATTTTGATTTTGTACTAAGCAGAACGTGAGGTAACGATACCACAATAAAAAAAAAGTTAAAAAATCCACTGACTCAGACGAGATTCGCATTCGCGACTCCAGAATATTAAGTTTCATAAATGCTGCAGATGAGGTTTTAGGTACTAAATTTTCTTAATTTGTGATCGATATGGGATACTATTTATCAGTGGCGGTAGGTGAAAATTTTTCTTAGGTAAGCCAGAGCTAATATGGCTTCAATTTTCTTGAGGAGCGATAGAAAAACTGCTCAGTGTCTGAAAATTAGGCAAGCCAGCGGAAATAGAGTTCTATGGACGCACCCGCCACTGATATTTATGTTTCTTGCAATTATTTATATTTAATTATTAAATTATTTATAGAATTAGTTATAGTAATTATAGAATGAATTGCAAGGTTTAAATATTTGCAAGTAACTTACCTACATAATGTAAACCTATATTGAACAGAAATTATCAAAATTACTTGAGTATTTGTTTGTGAAATTTGCATGGAGCATTTTAAGAGAAATATTTATCACAATTCAGTCTCAGTTTTATAACAATTTTATTTGGATGTTAGAGCCTTCTAATATCTATACTATATTAAAAGAGAGATAGAAAAGGTGTCATAAATTATTATACAAAAATATAAAAATTAAATTTTAATATCTTGACAAATAAATTAGTATTTTGATGTTCATGAACAATTTTGGTTTGCTCCACTACATCTTTATTATTCCTATTTTATTTATTTAACTTATTATATATGTATTTCATAATATTAAGTATATACTTATTCATATAGATAGCCATCAAAGTACTTTTACTTTACTTAATATTATGAAATAATAAGTTCATTAAATAAAATAAAAATAGGAGCACAAGTTATTTTACTTACTTGATTCCTTCAATTCCATCATCGTACTTCACAGCAAAAATTCCAGGAGTATCATAAAACACATTCTTCCTGAACTTTATCCTGATCTGATATTGGGTATTATACACTTTATACTCCCTCAGCGCTTCACTCAAATAAATATACAATTTCCCCCGCTGCGTGTCATGGTTGAATGGCGTATTTCTGCTAATTATATCATAACCATCGCGATAAACATTCACTGACTGAATACCTAAGTCCCTAGCGTCCAATTCTATCATCCGAACCTGTGGAGCGTTAGCTATAACAGTTATAACTAACACACAATCATAATAAAAGGACTGCCTCGTATATATTTTCGGTATAATTGTCAATTCGTATTGCACTGGGTACACTGTGAAATTCAAACATTCTTCGTCAATTTTTAAAGTCGTTTGTAAGCCGTTCACGGCAGCTATTAAAAGAAAAGGGAAAAACGCGCGAATCATTTTTGAAATTGGAACATCGGACGTTTGAAACTCGCGCCAGAACCGGTTCGGAAACGTCCGCCCGCGACGCGTGTTTGAGTGCTTTACGCGAAGAGCTGAGCTCGTCGATCGAAACTTGGCGCCAGGGAAATAGAACCAGTTTAATTTGAACTCCCTCTCCTCTTTAACCTGACGAGGCCGCGACGTCGGAGGGGATAATAAGATGAATCACGCGGTTCAGTGTAGAATGGGCAAAGGGTGGTCTATATTTGAACGGATTCGTAACATAGGTGCGCTCATGATGAGTTCCCACTTCTTCTTAGTAACGGGGGAAATACGGAAAGCTAAATAAACAATCGCTTATGCAAATTGTTGTTATGATCGGATACATTTAATCGGTCAAGGGTTCCTCAGTATTTTTGAGAGCGTAAGTAACATTCATATTTGGCACTGTCATTTTTGGCGATGACAAATTTTACTAACGATACAATTATGAATATTTTGATATAAAGCATTTAATCACAGATGTTTTTGTCAATGTGAGTGTTGCATACACATATACATACAGATGAAACACATAAGACTGCATTTTTTTACTACAACACATAAGAGTTAGGTAAATAATCTTGAGAAATGCAAAGAGTCCTATAAAATTTTATTTTAGGTCATGTCATGAAACTAGTATCCTAGATTTCTAGAAATAACTAGGTAATGTACATATTTTCTGAAATGGAAACCACATGTTTCTTAGTCATGAAGGTTATTTGTACAGGTGATTATTTGGCGGCATGCCGATTTCATTACGATAACATTGCGAAAATGAGAATAATACATACTCCTTATATCTTAAGGCGAGGTATGGCCAGGCCAATTTCATTCTCAATTCGATAGTATATCGAGTAAAGTTATCTTGGACAAACTATTTAATTATGTAACAATCGCTAGTTTGAAGTAAAACTGAAGGTTGAAATTCAAATGAAGGTAACATTTTGTAAAACCAACCTACTCTGGTAGCTACCTATTCTTTACTAAATCATTTAAGAAAAATACAATTACAATACAAACTAAAACTGCTTAAACATATGCTAATATTAAAACTAAATAATAATAAATATAAAAAATAAATATTTGGGGACAATCTTACACAAATCAACCTAGTCCCAAACTAAGCAAAGCTTGTACTATGGGTACTAGGCAACGATATACCTACTTATATAGATAAATATATACTTAGATACATAGAAAACACCCATAACTCAGGAACAAATATTCGTGATAAACACACAAATAAATGCCCTGACCAGGATTCGAACCCGGGACCTCCTGCTTCGTAGGCAGGGTCACTACCAACTGGGCTAGGAGGCCGTATAATATATACATATTTAAATAAAAACCCTAAGCGAAATACTTTAAGACGTATATGAAATTAATATTAAAATGTATATGTGGTAAATAAAACTAAATCATTAGTAGATAATATCTACTAATGATTTAGTTTTATTAGATATTCAATACGGCAGGTTCACCTCTTTCAGAAGTTAAACCATTTATAATTTCACTCTACAGTGTGTAAATCTAATACGGGCGATATAATAAACCAGACATAGAACTCATTAGCGTAATCATTGATTAAGATGTTTTTTAAGTTACACTTAACTGTGACCCAATAATTAATTTTTGAAAATTTTATCTGCAGCCATAGATTTAAATAATTAATCAGATTACGCACTGCTAACAACAAACTGTGATTCCATTTGTGCCCGTGCCCACGTAGTTACACACTACACACACATACGCACAGCAATTTTGTGCCCATCCGTCGCCAGTCGTATCCAAACGTCACTGCAGTAAAGAGCGGACAAATAATAATTAAAATATGCCGGCGTACGTCCTCAAATGCTGCACAAATGCCACCGGTCGTAAGAAAAAACCGGATGGAGTCACCTTTCATCGATAAGTAAACATTTTAATGCGTAATCATATTAAAAATCTGTAAATTCGTAAACTATTAACTTCACGACAGCAGTGTTGCCAGGTGGTAGAGCAGGGAAACTTCCCGAACGTAAAGGGGTCTACAATAGCCACGATATGTTGTCAACACGATGTTGACGTCCCGCTCCCAACTTGATGTTTTATTTCATGCACGTTTTCAACTAATATTAACACATTGCCTAAGAGCATAGATAAATGAGTAGATAGATTGCTAACTCCATACATAGCAAAACTAGTAATTAAATAATAAGTCGTATGGGAGGTATGGTTTAACTCATTTATACTAAGTTTTAAGCACAGTTAAATCGTAATACGTATTAAGCTGTAATCTTTTGAATAATAACTTTTAGCAAAGCTCGCTTAAAACTTATTACATATACGCATTTAGCCATGTATGGAACGAACACTCTAGGTACTTAATTCTCTTTGCTAAGAGCTAATAACTTTTATGTCTTTGTAATCAAATTATATTCTTTAGTACCTATTTTTTTCCAATAAAATTTATAAATAAGCATTAAAAATTATATTTGTATATATCTTTGTTCGCGATAATCTCGCGTTTGGCTGAACCGATTTTGATGCGGTTTTCAGAAAAGTATTTGTTATACTCTGGAGAAGGTTTTAGTATAGATGTCGTCCATGTTACGTAAGACCATTTTTGCGCACAACTTATATCTGTTTGTTACCCTCCTCTGCTAGAAGTAACGCGGGGAGGTAATAGGAACTATGACAAGGACCAACGATAATAGCACCTCTTTGCCGTACCTACTGAAAGTGTAATAACACCATCCCGTTTTATTTTGGTATTACTATGACCATGCCCCGTCTATACCATCCTATGTCTATGGGCCACATGCACTCAACGGTAGTCGTATACTTTTAATAAGTTGTAACTTTAGATTTAAAAAAAAAATCATTTATCCGCCTCTTCAGAAATATATTTCATCAGATTTATTAAGGCAGGTGCATATTAATTATATTTAAGAACATAAATTATAATCTGTTTTATTTTTCCTTTCAAAAATATGTTACACTTAATCGGGAAAATTTGTATTACTGGCAACACTGGTCTCTACGCACACATTCAACTCGGGCGCCATTATTGGATCACAGTTGGCTGTACGGAGATGCCTAGTCCTTATCCTTTATTAGTCCAAGTCTGCAGCAATGTGCTGTAAACATGATATACTGTCAACGAGCGTTTAACGCTTAACATTTGCATTAGGTAGGTACATTGCGGGCCAAATTCTTTTGTATGGATAAATTATTAATTGCGACTCTAAGTAAAAGTTCTCTAATTACATTTCTTAAATCCTATACTAATCACCGTTAAGAATTTATTATTAGATTTACAAACTATATATTACCTAGAGATTCACGCCTACTCATATTTCGCTCCGAATAACTTCAATTAATTGCATACATTTTTCATTTAATCGAAATCTCCATCTAACTTTTTTACAATGTAATAGTTTCTAAACTAACTTATGTAAGTACGATCAGTGTACAACCTACGTAAACTGCACTAAGTGTTTAACGGTATATTTCCCTATCCTCAGAACTATAACGTTACACGTGTAATCGGATCACGACGCGCATAGATTTATTTGTCATTAGTATAATATTTTCGTGGGTGGTTAGATCAGACAATACCTACTGCCTACGCAGTGCATTTATTTTTAATAACAAGTTTTTTAACCAAGTCATGAGGGCATGCTTCTCAGTTGTAAACATGTATAACCTTGTCGCATTGACGAGTTGCAGCTTTGTTTGAACGTTGTTAGTTTTTTAAAACGACAGGGTACTAAACTGCTGTTTTGGTGGGTTTGTTTGGTAATTCAACGTTTGGGCTAAAAGATAAGTTTACACTTGTAACTCCTACTCAAAAAGTGTTTCTGATTTTATTGTTATTTGTACTTATAATTAATATTCAGACGTTGCACATCAAGAAATATCTCTAGTCACTTTTTAGGGTTCCGTAGCCAAAATGGCAAAAACGGAACCCTTATAGTTTCGCCATGTCCGTCCGTCCGTCCGTCCGCGGTCTATCTCAGCGACCGGTTGCACTAGAAAGCTGAAATTTGGTTTTAATATGTGTATTAATCAAGCCGTCAAAACGGTAGAATAAAAACGCGAAAAATATATTTTGTTAGGGTACCTCCCGTACACGTGAAGTGGGGGGTGAATTTTTTTTTCGTTCCATTCAAGTTTTGTGGGGTATCGTTGGATAGGTCTTTTAAAAAGAATTAGGGTCTTCTAAAACAGTTTTTGGGTAAAACTAATACTTTCGGAAATAATAGCTCCGAAAGTTTAAAACAGGGCATCCCCCCCATCTAACTTTTGAATCGTGGGTCCTAAAATTTTGGAAAAAATCATGAAACTGAGGCCTAATGAGTACCTTCAACGAAAACTATATTGAAATAAATCGGTTAAGCCGTTTTGAGTTAGCATTCAAAAACCCATAGTGAAAGGACGTAAGTAAAAATGACGTAAGCGCCGCCAAATTTCCCGTAAGAAACGACCTTTTGAATGAACGGTCTCAGTTTACGGAACCCTACACTGAGCATGGCCCGACATGCTCTTGGCCGGTTTTTTTCGCATTGAATCGTTTCAGTTTTCAAAGGCGTAATAGCTGAAAAATGTACATAATGATAAACATTTCAAAATGCCTTCCATCTCGCCTACTAAGTAGTCTAAGTTCGTATCCCTGTCCTGATCCACCAGTTTCTATAAGGCATTAAGGATCATCGAAGGCCACGTGATGATTTCTATACAAATTATTGAGGTGTCGGAAGTGTCGTGTAGGACGCGAAACATAACAACATGAACATCACGTTACCTCCGAGGATCACGTGACGCTTTCTATACAAAACGAAGTGTCGGACCTGTCGGAAGAATCGTGTAGGATGCGGAACAAAACAGCGTGAACCATCCTTTAGATCCTTAATATTTCATCATCCTGATGTCTACAATAACACAATATGTAATTGTGGACAAAATTAACTTTTTTTGGAAGTGATCTGTTTTCAAACATTTTTATTACGCAATAACGAGAGCGTTATATGCATTGGTACTTATATTGAAGGTATTCGTATTCAGTTGAAAGTACCGAATGCAAAAAGGAGCTATGGCCAGACTTTGTGAAAATTAACGCTGTCGTTCTAGATTCTAGCGTAATAGACGCTAATGACGTTTGTATCTCCACGCTGGTATCATAGACTAACTTATTCGCTGTGTGCATGATTGTGGCGCCATCTCTTGGGCAGGTGGTCAATCTCTTTTTTTCCTTTTTTATAAATAGGTTGTATTCCTTGCTTATATGAAATGTAACTGGCTGATTCATAATTTTGACAGCAGACAGGGGATTTGCAGTTTCATTTCTTGTCACATTGAGCACTGCGATCGTTCTTGTTACCCCCACCATGCATTTCGCACATAGCGAATAGTAGATCAGCATTGTCCAAAAACTTTTTGAAGCTTATGTCTGATAGCGCCATCTTCTCAAAATTCACCTAAAGGTATAAAAATAAAATAAAAAACCTAGCTTTACTAAGAACGAATAGCGTACCGTACGCTATTCGTTCTTAGATGTCACTGCGACTAAACGTAATTTTTTCTTCCTATTTTTATATTACGGCGTAGTTTTTTTTTGAGGCTGTCTGAGGCGCCATCTGAACGAGAGCAACCCAAAGCTACCACATAACATACATACATACATACATACTTCTCTGCTTTGCCTTAAGGTTGACTTGTAGATAATGCCTCTTGGCATTAAGTTTACCTTTTGAACTATAAGATTTTCTTTTGTACAATAAAGATTAAATAAATAAATAATGTAAAAGAACCGTATAGTGCCATCTAGTAACGGTGCAGTCCCATCTAGTAACGAGTAGCGTTACTGCGGTTCCCCTTTTTCGGTAACTTTGGGTTGCTGTCGTCCAGATGGCGCTTCAATAAGTTCTTAGACTGTGCGCTTTTATTAAATAAAATAGATACTCTCTGTTAGTTATTATAATGTCGGGGGTAATTTTAAACATAGAATTGACAATCAGTATTGCTGGTCAATATAACAAAATTATTGTGTAGATAAAGGGCTGATAAGGGAGATGTATAAAAAACCTAATTCAATATTATTGGTATCATACCTACTATCAACGACTAAGGCTGGCTCTTCATGATGGGCCATCATAGGGACGCAGCTATACGACGGAACGAGATCGCAATATCGTTAGCTCTTTCTAACGCATAGCTGCGTCCCTATGATGGCCCATCATGTAGAGGAGCCATAAAGGTGGCGGCGCGAAAGAGACAAGCGACCGAGATAGAAGACCGCGACAGGAGACCGTGACCGTCACTTAAGAGGACAGGAGACAGACTATCTCTCTCTCTCGCAAACTCTGGCTTATTGGCTGTATGCATGATTGTGGCGCCATCTATTAGGCAGGTATTCAATCTCTGTTTATCATTTTTATAAATAGTTTGTACTGCTTATAAGAAATGTCACTGGCTGATTCACTATTTTGACAGCTGACCGAGTTGAGTGGACATAAAAGCCTATGGGTGGTAGCATTGTTAGTGTAAAGTATGAATGGTAGAACCTTCTACCATCCATAGTATAAAGGATGAAAATCTCATATGGCGGAACAATCGTAAAAGACGTCATTCTTACTTTCTACCATCCATATAAAGGCTTTTCAGTTTCATAATCTTGTCACATTGTGCATTGCGATCGTTCCCGTTACTCCCACCATGCACTTCGCACACAGCGAATATGTTGCCTTGCCTACCATGGTCGCGGTCTCCTGACGAGTGTCGCGGTTTTCTGTCTCGGTCGCTTGTCTCTGTCGCGACGCGAACCACCACCTTAAGAGGATGATAAGAGCTAAATTCCCTCCCTATCTTTTTCAGCGCGAGTGAAAGAGAAACACTGCGTCACGATTAGTATGGGAGCTCATTGCAAATTTTGCAAAATGATGAATTTAAAAAAAACTATGCATTCATTGAGAAATATAAGGAAACGAAGTATAGCATTAGTTTGGTATTAGTGTGGTGGAATTTTGTCCTTAATTACAGACATATAAGCCAAGAAACTAAAGACGTGCAATTGTTTAAAGCTAATTTTAAGATGTAACTTTGGAATTATTTTCTATCGAGCCGATTTCATCCAATCATGTATTGGAATTAACGAAGTTCTTTTAAATATAATGAATATTAACTTTTTTTTTTCTTTTCCAAAACAAGTAGTTATAGCTGTTTAAGCAAAGTCAATTTGAAGGTCATCGGGTGTTGTCAGCCTCTTAACATGCCAATTTCTCACGACCTTCACACTTACGTTGCTGTAATTATGTGCATACGTCCGAGACTCTCTAAACGGGCTTAATTTCATAGAATAATGACGGCGCATAAGCCATTTTACTTTTACCCGATATGCGCCGTCTCGCACAGCGGTCACCTATTCGACCGTTCTGCCGTTCAAATATACGTACTAAAACGAAATATTGTTTGTAGATTTTATAGTTTTTTCTCACTTTTTGAATTACAATTACCTACCTACAACTTTACAGATTTGTACAACAGTCTATAGAAAACCGCATTAAAAATCATTTAAAAAGTAAGACAATAGACAATTAATTAATGTCTCATTATATAACATAAAATTACTCAAATCGGACTTCGGGTCTCGGAGTAATCAGTACAGAACATACATAAAAAAAACACCAAACCGAATGCAGAACCTCCTTCCTCAATGGAATTGAAGTCGGTTAAAAACGGATGCGATGGATGATAATTGATAGAGCATATCAGCATTTAGTGTAAGTGATCATTATGACATCATATTACATAATACAAAAATAGGACAATAAACTTTAGGAATCCCTATATAGATCCGACCTTCACACTAACCTCATTGTAATTTAGTGCATACGTCCGGGATATTCTAAAAGGGCTTAACTTCATACATCATTAGCGGCGCATACGCCGTTTCACTTTTACCCGATATACCCCGCACAGCGGTCACCTATTCTATAAAATATAGAAATAAACATTAACTGAAAAAAAATGAACGCTAATCAAGTGGATTTTTAGCTTGTTTGGAAATTTCTTGATGGAATTGATCACAACATAAATAAACTTATGACTTCACAAATTATTGCAGCCATAGAGTTAAAGTTATTGAACACGTGAACAACCGTAACGACATCGCATCGTAAAGGCAAACAAATAAAAAAATTGACTAATTTTACATTGTTTCAATCACACATTGTTAGTTACTTCAATACAGTTGATTCAGTTCAGACTTGATTAAACCTAGTGTGCGTGCCTATCGCAAACGAATATCACGTTTGATATGATCAACTTTAGACTGGATAGCCACATACAAGTTTTTGTTAACTTTGATAATGTTGCAGTAATCAAATTAAAATGGTCGCTGATATCATTGTACTTGATATACTGGTGGAAACAAGTTGCATTATAATTGTTAACAAAATCCTTTTGCTCCAATCACATTTTTCTTTCAGTGTTGTTAGTAGATTTTATAGTTTTTCACACTTTTAAAAATACGGCTTTATAGATTCATACACCTGACTAAAGAGGAAACCGCATTTGAAAAGAGATCAAGGTCACCTCTGATGCTACAATTTCAGTAACACAAACATCGCTTGAAATAAATTGTTTTTTTTTCGTTAAAAATAGTTTATGCTAATATTTCCTTATCACTTTGATATCTGTCAATAAGGATGTCTAGTCTAGACCTCAATAGTAGAGACATTGTCGTCAAATTTAACCTTTTAGACGCCATGTCAAACGCAAAACCTACCACTCAGACGCCACGACATCTAAATGTCAAAAGTGAAGTTAAACTTTATGCGTGTGCGTGTAGGTCTATTTTGCTCTGTGGTCGGTGACCGATATATCGGTCTTTGGCGTTGGACCTGTGGTGCCGATATATGTCTTTGGCGTGGAATAGGTTAATTAGTTAACTCTGAAACTAGGCGAATTACAGAACACTTTAGTCTCTAAATATGATCTTGAATGCACTGTTAATAGTTATTTGTTATACAAGTGGTGAAAGTTGTATTTTACGTGCGAGTGTTATTTGAAACACGAGCTAGCGAAAGGATTCTATTATTGACCACGAGCGAAGCGAGTGGTTCAAAAATAGAATCCTGAGCGTAGCGAGTGCTTTAATACACGAGACGTAAAATAACTTTCACACGTGTATAACACAAAACTTTTCACCTCACTACAGCGAGGAAAATAAGAAAAAGGGTGCATTTTGCTCGGTTTCCCGCAATTCCTCAGGTGTTTAATACTTCTTCATCACTCGAATCACTAATTTTTAACAAAACAATCTAGAAAAACATGCGAATATTTAACGTTGATATGATGGATGAATTGAAATGAAAAGTTTTGACGTAAAAGGTTTTATTAAATGTCAGATGCGTTTTGTTCGTACGTAGACTTATTCGGCTGTCAGAACAATTTATCCGTTTTTACAAAAAGAATGAAGATTAATGTTGAATGCTGATATTTATGAATTAAAATAAAGTTGTAAGACTGTATTAAGTGTTTTTACTCGATGCAATTCATTAATTGCGATGTTAAAAATTCTGCACTTTTAACGTTTTACGTTTTGTTAGCTGTCAAATGTCACTTAAGCCACTTGTCACTTATGTCAAAACTCTTTCACCACATGTGGATAAAAAGCGACTTTCACAATAGATATTAAACAAACAAAAAGGGCTTTCCGAGCTAGTGAGGTGAAAAGTATTTTGGGTTTCATTACAAAAACTATTTGAAACGGGATATTTACCATGTGTGTTTGTTTTATTGAGTTTCCGATATTTCGGCACAGTTGCATGCGCCATTATCACGGAGTAACTGAAGTTGCTGCGAGTGTCAGTTGTGGTCTACCCACACACCATAGCGATCTACCCTCTTTCGAGTTCGCTTTTTTCGTCGGTTGTCACTGCTACTACTACCGTCCGTATTCTCACTTGGAACTATTTTGGGTATCTCTGGTAGTTTGAGTGACTGTTTAATACTTGAGGAATCTTTGAATTGACGCTTCTATTATGAATTTATCAACAATGCCTACTGCATGTATAATTAATACATGCTTTTAATATTTATTTTCATATTATACATTACCATGCAGATATTGCAGATGACTTGAATAATTGATGATTGAATTGTAAATTCGATATTTTGATTCATTCATACTTTATTGTTTATTGTGTCCATCCGGTCTCACGGTACATACCACTACAACTTAAATACACACAGAAACAAAGAAAATGGATCAATTCTATACCGCGTGTATATTTGATATTACCACAAAAGGAAACCAGAAGCAGGTTTTGTTGTTTTAAATCGACATTGCAATAAATATTTAGTTAATTGTTAATTCACACCGAGTAATTAATTTTTTAATTTATTTCACTCAGCAATGTACTGCGTATACGGTACAATATGACACATAATATGTGTCATATTATCAATTGTGACGTTTTAAAGGCAAAGTAATCAGATAGGAGCATTACATTGCGTGCTGAAATATTTTATATGGAAAAATAAAAGTCGTAAAAGTTTAATAAAACATATGGAAGTACATATGTTTATTAGGGTCTATACTAACTACCCATAGCTTATGTGGTAATATCAAAAATACACGCTGTATATCGCATCACCTAGAGTAGCCAAATAGTTCGTCACACCATACAAAATATATGATGTGACGAACTATTTGATCACTTTGGCTGTTACAATATATTTGACGCTGACTGTTCAAGTATTCATACAAGGTGAACCGTATTTTATACCATAAGAGTGGCAAACAAGCATTCGGCCCGCCTGATGGAGTAAGCACCTACCATAGCCTATGGACGCTTGCAACTTCAAGAGGCCATATGCGCGTTGCTGACCTTAAAAGTATTAACTGGAGATTTTAAATAGTCATCTATAAAATAGAATAAAACAAAATTAACATACTTTCTTATATTTAATAAATGATTAATACCTGCTAACGAAATAAAACTTATTTTAATTTGCTATTTACAAGAAAGTGGAGAGGGATCTCAGTTCACCTTAATCTTAAAACTTATTCAATTAAAAACTAGTGGTTCTGTGAACAGTCGACTTCGGAGAACATAAATAACGCGACAGCATACTTCCCCCCTTTTCCCCCCATAAAAAAAATGGCTCGACAATTTTTGGAAAATAAATCAAGGAACGCACATGCCAAGTTTCATCGAAATCGGATGAAAAATGCGACCTGACCGCTAGACCGACACTGACCAACCAACCAACCAACCAATACACACACATCAATCTGCCAAATCGTCGTACTAGCTACGCTCGGCTCCTCAGTCAATTATTAATAATATCAAAATCTACAAATATGATCACATTTAATACTTAGAATAACATGATTTAAAATATACAAACTATCGCTGTCACAAGACCAAAAACAGTAACATAGAAAGATGGTGTAACCACCAAGGCGTCATTTCTTAGACTGCCCAGGATATCTTGCTTGTGGTTGTCTGCCCATTTCGTGCCCGCCCTGGCCTGGTCTAGGGCGGTTCTAGCGCTGGTGAGGGTCTGAGCGCCGCAGTTGCAGCTTGAAAGCCACGTTTCGAACTGCAAAAAAAAATTTTTTAGACCACCAAAATATGGGTTCCGGGAAATGACATACCAAGCTATATTTCTCAAATGGTCTAAGAGCTGGCCACGTCAGATATGACATAATAATGAGAGCACTTAAACCTATGAAGTTAGATTGCTTTATCATCCTTACTGCTAGATCCGGGAATCTGGCAGCTTTTAATGGGTGGAGGTCAGAGTGACCTATAAAGTTTTTCAGTTGAAAAAATGTAATACCAAAATAGGTAAGTATCATTTATATAGGACAGGGCCTATATTTTAACATTAGAACAAAAAACACTATGTATTATTGCGGAAACAAAAACAGCAGGCGATTAACTATAAATTTAATCATACATCATTTGGAGGTCCAAATGATGTATAATCTTTCCCCGACAGAAGCTGAGATTATGATATAATCTAATTAATTATATAATTTCCCATTACACAGCATCAAACCCAGAACTCTAGGACTTCTTCTTTTCAAGTTATTGGCATTCTTTGAGCTCCACCACTTAAGAGCTGCCAGATGTCCAGATCTAGAAATAAGCAAACTAACGAGAGGGGTTTCGTCGCTCTCATTATTGTGGCATATGGGATGTGGCTAGCTCTCCCTCTCAAAGTTTCTGCCAACACCATAAATATTTAGAATGATGGCAGCGGTAGCGGTACTGTAAAACCATGTCGCTAGGAGCGCTTTTTGTGGCCCTTGAGTACCATCCTAACAAACCTAAAATACCGAAAACAATGCAAGGACATATTATTTTGCGGTAATTGAAATAATTGTTCCGTTTCTGCTGCTACTGTACTACAGTAAATTAATTCATACTCATGTCCGAGTTAATTGATAACACAAATGAGTTAATTACCAATTTTAAACAGACCTGTTTGCTACTTTCAATGTCATTTTAAAAACGGTTGTAGGCAATTTGGGTTGTCAGTACTTTACCATCATTTTGTAGGACTGAACTTGAAATTTTTCGTAGTTGTATCTGCCAAATAAGGTCAAAAAAAGTAAATTACGGCTAATATTCATATTTAGTCAAACAGTTAATATGTAAACCGTAATGGTAATAAATGAAATATTTTACTTCTAATAATTTTAAACAAAAAAAGAACCGACTTCACTTAGGATCCGCTATTCCAAGAGGAAGTGGCCGAGTAGCTGTAAAAAATAGTGAAATCACTATAGGTGTGCCTATAATAGTTGAAGAGTTCCCTCGATTTCTGCAGGATCCCATCATCAGACCCCGACTTGGTGACAATGTGACCATCTAGGGGTTATATTCGTTCGATTAAAAAAAAATTTAAAATCGGTTCACGATTCACGAAGATATCGAGTAACTTACAAAAAAAATAATAAATAATTATGATAAAAAAAAAATTGTGTCGAATTGAGAACCTCCTCCTTTTTTGTTTGATGTCGTTTAAAAATAGAACTTAATTACCAATGACAAGATTATATTTTACATTTTCTCAGCAAGGGTATACATAAAACACAATTAAGTATACAAAATGGTTAATCTATTGAATTCATCATAATTTCATTGATTCAATTGCGTTTACCTCTACTAATCCTGTCAAAGGAGCGTTAGTTCAAGAGTGACGCGACTGTTTGTCGCGCGCGGTAGTCTATCCGTCTTTTTCTGACTACTGTACTGTATCAATTAAAAAGAGACGGTTAGTCTATCTCGCGCTCGAAATACTGTCGCGTCAGTCTTGTGCTAGCCGTGCTGACTGACTTCAGCTATTCGTGTTTACCTCTTTCTTAATGTCAAGAACGATTTTGCAAACTGGACGCATGCCAACTAGAATCCCAATGTCAGTGGCATATCCGTTCGTTGCAAAAATATAAATGTAAGTATATATCAAAACAAAAATAACTTTCTTCTTGAAGAACGAAACAATGATTCATATTAACATGTATTTAATAACATAGTTCATCATCATTACTACTACATTATCACTGGCTAGACTTAAACCTAGAAAAATTCGTAAAAATGTTCCGAAAGTAGTAAGTCGAGATATAGCCCGATGCAATGTTCTGACCTAAATCGATCAGCTTTTTCGGCAAAACTCGAAAGATGTGTAATGTTATTAAAATCACTATTCCATAGCTACCACGACCCTCCCTCATAAGAAAACCGGTGAAACAATCATGATATATCGTACCAAAAAACTCTGGAGTTCCAACCACGACCTCATATAGACACTACTGTATGTTTAACTGGTTGTTTACATAAGAAAATAACATTGTCTTAGCATGAATAAGTTTTTCATTTTTGATTTTTAATACTCTATCAATAGCTACAGATTATGATTGCCACACTAGACTTCGCATAAGGCAAAGGGTAAGACAGAAGTTAACAATGTCAGACAAATCGAATGCCTTGTTGATTCGGGACATATGCAAATAGTCGTGACCCAAAAAGGGTGGGTTAGTGGGTGATTTCCGACGATTAGGGAGCGTGGAGTGCTAATGAATGTTTGCTGACGTTCGTTAGAGTATTGTTTGACAACCATTTGGGACAGTAATTAGGAGAGATGACACAGGGCACCCTTGGACAATTCGGGGCTCAAGGCTGACAGGAAACCGAACATTCGCATGTATTCGGATGAAAAGCATAAGCATGGTAATATATGTTCTCGTGCGGAATAATACATTTTGAAACGTGAGACGTAAAATAAGTATTGTGAATAGATTATGATAGAAGGAGGGCTATTCAAAAAACATAAAAGTCTAAAACAAAAATAATGGAAAAACCTATTGTCATAACTCCCACTACATCTGCGTCAGAAAATAAATCATTGTATTTCATCTTGTGTGAAAGACCACGTTTGACAGCTAAATAACTGATTTTTTTTTTTAGTTTTTGTATTCTTTTATTATAATAGGTCCAATACAATTACTGAATTAAAATACTTCGCAAATTCGTCTTCCTCCTAGCGTTTATCCCAGCTTGGGGTCCGCTTGACAACCTAATCCCATAAATTGGCGTAGACACTAGTTTTTACGAAAGCGCCATCTGACCTTACAACCCAGAGGGGAAACTATGCCTTTTTGGGATTAGGTCCGGTTTCCTTACGATGTTTTCCTTCACCGAAAAGCGACTGGTAAATATCAAATGATATTCCGTACATAAGTTCCGAAAAACTCAGTGGTACGAGCCGGCGTTTGAACCCGAGACCTTCGGATTGAAAGTCGGACGTCTCACCGCAAGGCTACCAGCGTTTTCTTTTTTTTTTATGTTACAATTAAATGTTTCACTTCACAATTAAAATATACATACCTCGCTAAATTCGGCTTCTGTGTGGAGTGCGGAAGCGACCGTTCCAAGAATGGTGTCCATTGAGGGATATCTGTTTAACATAAACGAGGTGTGTTATATTTAGCATCATCATTTTCTTAGCGTTAGTCCCGGTCTTTAGCCACACACAGGTCCGATTGCTTTACGATGCGTAAATAAAAAAGAATAAACTGTGTTCATTGCTAAAAGGACAAGAAGGTCCCCCGTTGGCAACACAGTACATCCTCTTTGAGCTCTGTTTGGTCTGACCACTAATGTACTATTATCACGGTAATAAACGGTAAGAGTAACATTGATTATGTTACTCTACGTCCGTAGGAAACACCTTAGATAAACCTACACGTGATCCCTGGGTGGTGTTAAAAGAGTAACAAACTTGGCAGCTGCACTGCCTCATCTGGACCTCGCAGCACTCACTGGATTTTCTTTACCATCTACTTTACCACTACTATTATCATCTGACAGAAGAAATTCCTATCTGTATGCAGTGACGTGTACGATAAATAAATAAACGGCAATAAAAATGCTATTTAATTGAACCCAGAATGTTCATTTTTTTCATGAAAGCTTTAGCACCGTCTACTACTTAATATTAGATATCTCCATTCCTTCTTGGCCCAAGAAGCGTTGAAAGAACCTAAACGAGCTTGTGGTTATTTTTATAAACCTGATTGATTAAGCTGTTAGCGTTTTAGTAGAGTGGTATTCTGGTCGTAAATTCACGGCATTTAGAGCAAAACTTTTAAACTATATCGAAGTTAATCATTATGGATCAGGAAATGGATTCCCTTATACTTATTCTGGTATTATGTCCAATTTTAAATATACTGCTTCTACTGCCGGAGATATTTATTTGGCAGTTTCACAATTTCACTTGCGTGGGCTAAATGCATTCATTGTAGGTCAAAAGAGGTAATAGCATTTATGAAAACACTTTTGTACTATTGTTTATACTTACATTGTAGTCCAAAGGGTATAGTTCTGTTTCAACTCATCTAAAACTATATGGACATGTTCGTAGTTGCTCAAAATGCTGGTCAATGGAGTTGTTAAGTCTTGCGTTCTGATTGGACTGTTCTCCTCTAACATTGATACTAGATAGCTGAAAAAGATTCCAAAATAAGTAAGCACTTGATATTTGAACTCTGAATTTAATAAAGAATAAAAAAATAATATAGACGATAAGAACCCCCCTCCTTTTTCTTGAAGTCTAAATGCCATGTCATTTGCAGGAATCTTTTGAACCGCCTGGAATGGCTATGTGTATTTATATTTACCCTGAAATCGATCCCAATAAATCGATGTAATACATGATCTAAGCAGAATATAAGTATAATAACTCCAAATCAACAAGTGCGCTAAAGTTAGTATAAAACAAGAAATATCAAGACGATTTATGATAACAACTAAAAAAACATTATACCTCCTCAGCTTATTGTCATCACTAGAGCATCCTAAAGCATCTCCAATAACCCAGGCTTCGTTGGCTACGTTAGTCGTCTTCATACGTTGGTACAAGAAGTCATAGTCATCACCATCGCCGTGGCGAAGGCCATTGCAATACGTGACTGGTCGCAGGCTGGGCGACACTCTGAAGAAGAAGGTATAGGAGTAAATTTACGGATACATGTGGAATTAGGTTGATTGAATAAAGTGAACTTCAATATTTTTAGTATGCGTGACGCCGTTATTGTTAATAAATAGTAAATAAATAAATATTATGGGACAATCTTACACAAATGAACCTAGTCCCATAGTAAGTTCAATAAGGCTTGTGTTGTGAGTAGTAGGCGACGATATATATAATAGAATAAACACTTAAATACATAGAAAATATCCATAACTCAGGAACAAATATCGGTGATAAACACAAAAATGAATGCCGTTACCAGGATTCGAACCCGGGACCTCCTGCTTCATAGGCAGGGTCACTACTGACTAGGCTAGGAGGCCGTTAATATTCATTTATTTAATTCAATATATCATGTATACAAATACAAAGTAGGACAACTTGACAAAACAATTTGTTTTCTCTCAATAAAATCAAAGCGGCAAGCGTTTTCAAATTTCTACAGAGACCCATTTTTTTATATACCAATGTTCTCATTAACATTTTCAACTTTTATAATACATATTTACAATACTATTGGTTTTTATATTCAGAAATTTCAGAACATGATCAATAATGTTCGCCAAAGACAAGCCAGGTTGTGGAAATGTACACAAAACTTACTCAACACTATTTTCCTTGAAATTCTTAAACAGTTCCAGAGTCTTATCAATGCAGCCTTGATGACCTAACTTGCAGGCAAACTCCAAGACTTGCATGCGGTTTCTGAGAGTGACAAAGCTATCTGTGGCTCTGACTTCATAACCCAGCTTATTGATAATGCCGTCCATTACTTTGAGCGCATATTCCTAGAGTTAGGAGAAGACAAAGTAAATATAGATGCAAATGAACAATAGGTAATAGTCATATTTACCTGATTAGGTAGTACGTTTCATGTAATTAATAGTAAAAAAAGAACCGATTGCAAATAAACGCGGAAATTTATAGTTGTTGGAGTCAGTAATTACCACGGAAACCGTTAATGTACAACAATCAAGGAAATGGGATGACAAATAATGAATGACAAATACCTCGATATCTTCCTGCAGGTCTGATCCCAAGTAAGATGTTCTCAATTTGTTGAACCCGCGTATGGCAGCATACCATACCGAATAATCTGTTTCATCTGACAAAAACTCCAATACTTTCAAAAGCTGTTCAAACTTCACTTCATCGGCATACACAAATGCGAATAAATCGTTCACGATCTGCAAAACAACGATTTTCTGAGTCAAGGTTATAAAAAAGAGGATTTATAAATAAACGAGCATCAATTTTAATTTTAGTGTGATGGATGCAGCTCAGTTGCTTGTTTTAAATATAGATGACGCTTGTTGTATTTGATACGATCCGACAGGTTTGTGTGAACTAATTTAGTCGATTATAGTCTGTGAGTATATATTTTACGAGAAAGACTGATGACTTTTTTACAACTCGGCAAGAATGTATTTTATGTATGAATTAGAGTGAACCCAAAGGAATCAAAATAAAACACACTCATTTGTACAGTCACCGGCAATAGCATCTTCCTACTCGAAGGCCGCAAAAATATGTGACACGCTCTTATGGCCGAATAAATAAGAGCGCGTCATATATTTTTGCGGCGTTCGTGTAGGAAGATACTATTGCCGGTGACTGTACCTAAGCTTTATGATTAAGTTAAAATATTTACCTTCGCTCGATTAAGATGATTAATCTTTTCTCTTGAATTTCCTTTCAAAGCATTTGCAATCAGTTGCCACGAATGCACATCGTAGTTGACTCTATAAAAACCTACAAAACACGAAAAATTATCATTAACTTTTGTCAATCTTGTCTTTAAATTAAGTTACTACAGTAGTGCCTAAGGAGTAGTATTTGGACCCGGGTATGTCCTGAACCTACGCCCGGAAACGGGTACCTATGTCCTTAAATTACGTCCAAAATAGAGTCATCTCGCTTAGTGTGGTAGGGCACAGCACAGCGAATGTCATCTCGCTCAAATCTGGAGCTGAGCCTGACTGGGGAAGTACCTCCACTTTACAGAAAACCACAGCCCAATAGCACTAGACCCTACTCATAGTATTGTGTTCCTGCTGGTAAGTAAAGTTGCCAAAGAACTCAAAGAGGACCCAGTGAGTTGACGACGAGGGACCCTCTTGTTCCTTTAGCCGTCAATACAGTGAATCCTCCTTTTTGTAAAGGCTCGGCAACGCGCATGTGACACCTCTGGAGTTGCTACAGTAGCTGCCTACCATCAGGGTCGTATGCTTGTTTGCCACCGTCTTGTTAAAAAAAAGTATATATTTTACCAGTTTCTTGCACGTTAAAGATGACCCAAGGATGGTTTTCACTAATCCCAGTCAGATTTAATACATGCGATTTCTCGTTCATGATGAAATCAGGTTTGGTGTTGTTGAAATCCATCACCAGTTCCGTGGTATGTGTTATGGGAATGGGGTAAGTTTCGTTTGACTGGTGGGATGAGTCTATGAAGAAACGTTTCTGAAAAGAGTAATATTTGCTTTGCAGCTGTTTTGGAAGAAGCAATAAACGTGTAAAAACAATAATTTAAGCGAATACTTTGTTCACCAAATAAATAGCTCCAAAGTAGTGTATGGGTGGGGTATTACAAAACTTAACAACAGGAGAAACAAATTATCTAAGGCTAACTTTAGTTTGTTTAGGTTTGACGAATATTTTTAAATGTGTTTTAGGTACCTGTGTTAGCGTTGCTACTTCATTTTCGTAGTCAATGTTAACAGTTAAGATAGGATGACCAGACTGTGATATCCACTGTCCCATGACGTCTACAATGTTAAATCCAGGGTAATTGGCAAAAGTGTTAGCCTTTGTAACTTCTTGGTTCAAAGCGGTGTACAAATTTACAGGGTAACCAACTCCAAATTGACTGAAAATACAATTAGAAAATCTATTCACTCAAAGTACTTAGGAATATAATATTGTTGCACTAGCAATATTCTTAATCTTTTTGAATATTGTACAGGCTGTCGGTTTGATCAAAAATGTATTTTTTTTAAATCCTTACTATTCTACATTTCCAAATCTTGAAATGACTTATGACACGGAGATTCATCGGGGACTGTACTCGTAAAAAACAAAGTGGTTGATCATTATTAGGTACAATATTAACTTACTTATCTTTCAAATAACTCTGCAGCCCCAATTTAAACGCATCATCTCCAACCAAATGGTGCACCATCCTAATGATAGACCCAGCCTTCTGATAGGTGATTTGTCCAAAATGAGTGCTGATTTCAGCGGGTGAGTTAACATTATTGTTGGTGATGGCTGGAGAGGTGGGAGACTCATCAGCCCTGTAGCCATCGTAGACTGAGCCTGTGACCAGCTGGTCGGCTGAACCCACGTCTGGTTCGATCTGGAAGTGGTATTATAGATTGATGCAAAAACCAAAAACAAAAATTGTATTTGTTTGTCACGTATTCAAATTCAAACTTTTGACGCGTTTATTATCCTACATATATCTATGGGTAGTATGGGTATTTCATCAACCCTTGGCTTAGATACTTTGGAAGGTTAGATTGCACAACATTCGTTATGGGATCAAACCCAAAATTGCGAAAACAGATTAATACATGTGATGCAGTGGTGTCAAAAGTAATGTGTTAGTTGTATGTAGTAGTTTAATATGTTATAAGCTAAGAAGTTTCCCAACAGTTCATAAAGAGCAGCTGAAGTAACTCCGGCTAGGCTAATATTTTGACGCACCGTCGCTAGCCCCAAAATTATGTGGAGAGACATACCATTTAATTTAACTAAGTAAATGAAAGCATTGAACGCGATGCATTGCCGTTTTGGTGAACCTTTAATCTCTAGATAGGTTAGTTATATTAAACAACCAAATTAAAGATGTGACACTCACAAGGGCAGTAATATAATCCTGGAAATAATCAGCGAAACCCTCGTTGAGCCACGTGTCGCTCCACCAATGGCAGGTCACTAGGTTCCCGAACCACATGTGCGTAGTCTCATGAGCCATTATTTGCGCCACTCGGTACTTGAAGTAGGGTGTTGATTCTTCAGGCACGTATAGAAGCAGAGATTCTCTGTAAAGGAATTATTGTAATTAATCTCAAATAGCATCGTCTTGAGAATCTTGAGATCGAGTAACAATGGTTAAGACTTCAACATAGTTGTTTTTATTCTATACTGATCCCTAACCTTCTTAGCTAACGGAATACTAAAGTGGTTTATCCACTAAAGTTTGCTTTATCAACTTCTGATGAATGTTTTTCTATCTATAAGAAAGGAAAGGAAAATAAATATTTGTCGTGGGATATGAAGTTCTTTGACAAGAATTTAGTAAGAATGAACATGAAATTAAACTACATTTATTTAGAGGTACAAATAGCAATATTCTTATCAATGTTTAATTTTTTGCTCATTTTATCGAGGACTTACCGGTATTTAACCAATCCCCAGTTTTCCATAGCACCAGCTCTAAAATCCGGTAAACCCACATGGTCCAACTTCAAATTAGCATTTGTAGAATAATAGTCGATGCCGAAGTAGTCGCTCAAAGCACTGACTACTCGCAAACCGAAGTCAAAGGCGTAATCACTCTGGTTTAAGGCGTCTGGTCTGGCGTAGATGCCGAATTGCTGGTCATTCGTTAATCGCCCCTCGAACTCTGAGACCATGAATGCTACTAAGTACGAAGACATTTTTGGTGACGGATGGAAGATTTCTCTTGTGTAACCGTTGGCTCTGTAATTTATTAGGTAATGAAAAATTATAAAGTTGAAATTGTACCTATGTGTTTTCATATTCATGTACCAATATTGCATCTACAATGAATATATGTAGTTGCTTTTATTCCTGTTATATTGCCTTCCATCACTTGCGTTTTAGAACTAACCTTCGCTATTATGATTATTTTATCTGATCTTATGTTTCAATCTTCTATCTTCCATAAAAACGGCACTTGATATAATAAGAAAATGTAGGCAAAATAATAACCACCCATAGCTTTTGAGTTTTCATACAGGTACTTACATCGGCACCGTCTCAGCTAGGTGTGTATTGGCCAATGATGGTTTATAACTATCAGGCCGGTCGATGACGAGAGTGAAGACAGCCTTATACTCCGGCTCGTCGAAGCACGGGAACACCTTCCTCGCGTGTGTGGGCTCCATTTGTGTGGCCCCCAGCCATCTGGAATAGGGCTCATATTTGTAGGCAATTGTAATCATGAGCTAGCGTATCATAGGAAAATTGATAGCAAGGTTTATCTAGTGTAGTGTGCAGCAGAAAACAAACTATTTGCAACTTAATACGTGAATTATATAAAAGTAGGTCTAGGTAGGTCTAGGTAGGACATTATTATATATGATAACTATTAATAAAATACCTTCGGATTACATAATTGAGGTGTGACATTATCTTAACAGAGTAATTTATACAGGAGTTTTTTCAATTTCCAACCTTCTTCTAATTCTATAAACAGTCGAAGCTTAATTAATTCGGTAAAATACCGAGTTCACTTCTTGAATAAGTAGGTACACAAACTTGCTTAAGTAACTTTTTTTATGTAACCGGTTGTTACTACCAAAAAAGAAGCGCTGGTAGCTTTGCGGTAAGAGAAGCGCTGGTAGCCTTGCGGTAAGGGTCACCACATACCTAGCGGTTTTCCTCGCGGAATTACCGGAAGTAGCGGAAGTTCATAGACAAAATGCTTAATGTTGACAATTTACTCTCATGTCACTCATGTGACGTGATATAATTTTAAAACGATGACCTAACCTGAATGATGGGCTGATTAATACCATTGACTTAGATAACGTTTCGGGTCCCCGTGAGATATATACAAGTTTTATTTAAGAAATAGGGTAAAAGAACTAAAAAAAATTGACGAGGTCAACTTTGCACCTCTTTTTTGATCATTGATATTACTTATTGACAAAAATAAGGGACAGAAGTGTTTACGCAACAAAGAAATACATTTCAAAGAATTTATCTCAAGAGATTGTTATGTTTTCTGTACGTTATCTGGCCATCAAATTATCTACTTGTTTAGTTTATCAAAGTTTGAAGTCAAGTGCACTTTTGCAACATCGACTGTGAGTCCTTAAAACATGGAGTTGAATACATGAATAAATACAAAAAAAAATTCGTTACTTCAGTCAAGTGAAGCTGATTTAGATATTGTATAGCAGACGTTTCAAATAAGTAACTCAAAATCATTAAAATTAGAATAGAATAAAATAGAAAATAGTTTATTCGTAGACACAGATACAAACATAATACATAAAAGAATAAGCAAAAAGAAAGAAAAAAGAAAGTGCTACGAAATGGCCGCATCTCAGCATGGTGCTAGTGATTGCCAGCGCTGATCTTCCAATGAGACCATCAGGTGAGAAAATCACGACAGGTAAAGTAAGAGAAATACAATAGAAAAAAAACAAGGAATTAATAAACATACAGTGGACAGCTTCACAAAATTGAAAAGAAATTCAAAGAAATAGCAAACAATATTTTTGAAGGAGAAAATTTGTAACCTAAGAATAATATTTTAAATAAGGCATAGTAGACTTACTTTTTAACTCCATCCTCTATGTAATAATTTCTGTAAAACCCATTAAGATCCGTTCTTATCGGCCCCGTGTAAACGATCTTCAACGTATAATCCACCCCTACTTGCAATTCGTTTTGCAAGTTTATATAAACGAAAGTATAGTTAGTATCAAATTCTAAAGGATTACTTTCAGCTAATGGCAGCACATTTTGTCCGTTAGTAACTGTAATATTATCAGCACCAAAAATCAGATCTTGTGAATGTAGTTTGATCTGGTTAGTGTTAACCTCTGTTGTGACGACTATGCTGACTTCGGCGTCGAAAGTGAAGGCTCTCTCGTCACTGGAGTTGAAGTACGGGGTGATAGCTATGACGTATGAAGACGGCTTGATGGGTGAGTTGAGCCTATAGTTCGTGTCGCTAACTGCTGTGGCAGCTAGGACACTTAACAGGGCTAGATAGCAACGGAGCATGGCTGAAAAATACATCAAGGGATTTACAACTTTTGATGCTGCTACATTTAAATGGTACAATAATCTACAGATGATCCTGTAATTTATAAGACTTTATTACTTATTTACTATTAAGTTATTAATCTTATTAAATGCAAATAAAGCTGTAACAACATCCAAAGTAAATGTCTGGCAGAGATCGCTCATAGGGAGCGCTTATTATCATTATGACTTTGTCAAATCTGTTTTTGTAATTATTCTTTGTGTGGTGCAATTAAGAACATTAATATTAATCTGATCTAATATTTAACTGGTAAGTCAAAATTATAACTTAGTACTAGAAATTAGATGTTTAATAAGGGAGAGGAGAAGTCTATGTAAATTGTGCTGTAACATTTTCTAGAATCAATAGATATACTTTTTGACATTTGTGGCGTTCCATAACTAAAGGGCCCTTTTGCTCGATTTTGAGTTAAATCTTCTAAATCTACGTTAAAGACGCTACTTAACACAACAAGCCAAACTACCCCAACCAAAATGAAAATAAGGTCCCAGTTATGGAACGCCACATATATCCATTGAGACTTGAACTTTATAGCCATGTTTACCTATTCTAACCAATTACATTAAAAATCACACAAATTGGAAACAGATGTCCATTACAACGAAAAAAATAACTGTGAAGAACTCTGGACCGTCACGGGATTCGAACCCGCGTCCTTCCAATTGCCGGTCCGACGTGCTTCCAATTCCAGACGATCATCTATTCATCACAGCATTCCCAGCTTTTAGTCGTGAATGGAAAACAAGTCATTAGCGACATCTGTAACCTGATGTTATTGTAGGAAAATCGTTTTAATTTAATTGTAAATTCTGAAGTCGCTGTGACTGCTTCTTACTTAATTTACTTAAAGTGCTTTTCTCTTGACAATCGAAACTAACAGAGTTTAAGTACCTCTAATTTATTAATTCTGTACAACTTACCTGACGACCGCATTTCAGCCAAATAGCAACTGTAACGCCGACATCAGTTTTAAGTATTTCGTCGAATGATAAGACATCTCGAGTGCCTTATCACTATCTGAAGAAGATAAACTAATACATCCAGACTAAGGTATTAACCACAGTCATTATTGACTTTGTCTGACATGTCACGTTATCTAAGTGTTAGAAAACTAATAACTGAAGCGTAATGTGTATTGTTTTCTTACAGAAATACGTGTTTATGTATTTTTAGGTGTAACTATATTAATATATAGTTACACCTAATATATATATATAGTTATACCTGAATAAATAGTTAAGATACATGACGGTATTCATAGAGTGCTTAATGAAGATTAGTACGTGTACTTACGTACTTTACGTGTGTACATTATTCATAAAAATATTTTAATTTCTAAAGTTTGTTTTAAATAAGTACAAACTTTGAAAACATTGAATAAATAAATAATCAATCCAGTAGGACTTGAACCTGCATCGATCAGCATCTGGCAGCATTTAATGGGTGGAGATCAGAGTGACAGACTAGAAAAAAAATGAATTAAAATATAGTTACTTAATATATCACAATAGGTAAAACTGTCGAAATTGTCTTATTTATAGAGGACGGGGCCTATATCTTTACATTAGAATTTGGCAATGGCATAATTTAATTATTTATATAATTTCTCAGAACACTGCATCAAAACCAGAACTCTAGGTTTTGTATTTTTAAAGTGGTTTGCATTCCTTGACCTCCACTTTACAGCTGCCAGATGTCCGGAACTAGAAAAAAGCATTGTATAGTAAACTAACGAGAGGGGTTTCGTCGCTCTCATTATGACGCGGCTAGCTCTGTCTAAATCAAGAATTATTAAATGCTGAGTGCTCTATCTATTTTTATCAAACAAGATGATTGTTCATGTTAATTCAATTGTCTACTGTGAGTTTGTGGAAATTCAAATAATTGATCTCTAAAAAAAATATATAATTATGCGCTAATACAAAACACTACAACTAGCATCATTATCATTATCGTCAGAAAACTACTTACAGAGAGTAAGTAATTTTCTGACGACTTAGAAGAAAGAGATTAATAAAACAGTGACTTTTTGTTTTATATTTTATTTATAAACATAGTAAAAAGTCTACGGCAAAGAGTGGTATTTCCATTAGATATCCATGATTCGCTTGTTATTGCAAAAGTAAAATGTATCTAAAATTATCCCTAATTACGTCATTTAGGAAATTTGAAGTTAAAACGGCAGATTTATTATCTAATTCCTCAGCAAAGCCAGTAGCGAAGCCAACAGCAACAAGGCGCTAGGCACGGCGATGGCCGCCGATCCTCGAACAGCAGAGATGATAGAGTCAGCCCGATCAGAGCCCCACTGCATGCTGGCTCGGGCTGAGGCAATGGAACTGATGCCGACGCTGTATTCAGGGATTGAGGCCTCATTGGCGTGCAGCCATTCTTCCATCTGAAGAAGAGAATTTAGAAAGATGAAGCATAAAGAAACGTTTTCTTTGTTTTTGACAAAATGGTTACGGTAGCGGTGGTCATTGATAGCTGCCTTTCTAAGTAGTAGTAGTTGACCTAACATGATGATGAACATGGTGATGAACAATTAATAGGCCCTACCACCTGCTGGTGGTGAGGCTTCACCATTATGCCTGTTGATGAACTATTAATAGGCTTATTAATAGTTCATCAACAGGCACACGTTTTAGCTGTCACATATGCGGCCGCGGCTGCGTTTGTGCAACGGCCTTGCAAACCATTTGCGCAGGTGTCGTTCTTCTACGGACACAATTTTTAAATCATCATCCCATAAATGAAAGACGCCTATGATGATGAAAAGTACTAGCAGTTAAATTTTATAACAAAAAAATCATGTCAAGTTAATGTGATTCTCATTCAGATCGATTCAGATCATTCTGATTGTGATTCGGAGTATCAGTTACTCCGTGATAATGGCGCATGCAACCGAAATATCGGAAACTCACAAAAACAAACACACATGGACAACACGCCGTTTTAAATAGTTTTTGTTAATGTGATCATTTTATCGTTCCTGTAAAAGCAATTATTTAAGTTCCAGAAAGAGGTTTATAATTTATATTTTACCAGTATACAAGAATATAAGAATATATTAAGACCAAGAAGATACTACAAATTTACATTTGTAGTATCTTGGTCTCAATCTGTCTTAATTTGTCTTCGTTGAAAGACACATACATCTAAAATTTTCCTTGTTTTATGTAGGTATTTTAATTTGGAATCGAAGTAAAGTACCGTACTCAAGGTGAGGTTAAGTAAGTCAAGAGGTTGATTGTACTCACGTCGTTGAGGCCTTCTTCGTTCAAGTACCCAGCGAGATTGGCTAGTATGCTGTCGAACCACGTCTGGAGTATGGTTCTGTGGAAAATGATAATTATTAAAAGTAGGTAAATATATATATTCAGGGGATTAGAACGATGCATACTCAATATAAGAAAAAAATATAAAATAAGGCACTCAAAAACAAGAGAAAAAACTGCGGCAACAGATGCTCTGTTGATAGCTATGCGAAAAGACTAAATTAGAAGCGGGCAGACTATACAGAAAGACTAACAGACCAGAGATGGACTTTGAAAGTCACTAAATGGATAGGTCCATTAAGAAAAGGAAGCATTGGAAGACCAATCACGCGATGGGAGGACGATAAAAAAGCCGGGTATAAAAAAGCTGGCAGCTTCCTCGCCCAACGCCTAAGTATTGCGATCCAGCGAGGAAATGCTGCCAGCATCCTCGGCACCATGCCACAAGGCCAACATTAGAAATGGATTTATAGGTGTTTTAATTTAGGTTAATTTATTGTAGGGTTTTTTTAGGTAGTTAAGTTTTACTTTTAGGTTATAATTATAATATATAGTTACGATTAAGTTTGTTGTTTGTATGTTTAAATAAAGTATTTTTTTCCGACCACGTAGGTGCTAAACTAGTGTAAAATATACGAGTACACTTATATAGATGTCATGTACAAAGGAAAAAGTGACCTAGGCCTCCGGTGCCCAGGGCTGGGATCGAACCAGCGTCTTCTGCATTCGCGGCAAACGACTTAACCACTTGGTCATCTGGTCACAGAAGCACCGGTCGAATTTTCCCGTGTCATATGCAATCTTTGTAAATGCTAAGACGCATTAAAAAATATTTATTAAAAATAATTTGATTTGTTCTTCAGTTGTGTAACATAGCTATCGTTGCAGAACTGGTATAAAATGGTGGTTACCAATGGATTGACAATGTCCATACAAACTAGTGTTCCCGTATTTCAGGCTAACGCACTAGCGCCATCTATCGGTCACCACAAACACTAAGTCCCATTGTCACATGTTTTGTTCGGGGATTAACGCTGACAGAATAACTCGACCCCAGACTCGACAGATGGCGCTGCGGCACTTCAGTCGTATAACCTGAAGTTTCAATTAACGCGTTTTAGTATAGACATCGCCAATCCATATCTATTTTATCCTTGATCGGTACTTAAAATGGTACTTACGCTCTTCTGACATCATCTATCCGTTCCTTCAGGAACTCGAGTGCGATGTTGGCGTTCTCTCGGTTGCCCATGTACAAGAAAGTGAAGGCGTTCACTCGGTCCTGGGCCTTCACGTCGTCGGTCAGGATCTTCTCTAGCATTCTGAAATCAAGCATTGATACCTGATGATTTACTAAAATTGAACCTGATTTGTTTACCTATCGAACTCAAGTAAATAAGTCCACTATCAGTATTTAATCCTACTGTTTTGGTTTTGACTCATCTGGCTACCTGTTCTGACTGAGGTTCCATGATGATTTACACTATAACAGCTGGTTTATCTGTATAGGACGCTGCACTGCAGTATCTATAACCTATAAATCAGCCAACAGATATCCACTGACCGACATGAGCCCCCATCATGGGTCTCTAACAGCTGATTGTGCGCTCTCCTTAGGTAGCCAATAGTGCAATACGATCATGACCAGATGGTCAGCGCTACGTCTTGCACTTACTGCGTGCTACCGTTTTCGGCCGCCTCCCTGTGGGTGCTATAAGCTTAAGGTAAGTCTTTACTCCTTAACGGCAGTCTCATCCTACATGCATCCAAGAGCGCGGAGCATGGCCACCATAGCGCCCTAATTGTTCAGTCGATACTGGCCTCTAGTTCTCATCAAACCATCTGGCTAGCATAAAGTCCTCACTCTCGTATCATCCTTGGTGCATCCAAGAGCGCGGAGCATGGCCACCATGTCGCCCTGGTTGTTGGAGTTCAGTCGTTACTGGCTTCCAGTCCTCATAAACATCTCTGCTAGTAGTAAGCCCTTACTCTTTAACAGCCGTCTCATCCTTGGTGCATCCAAGAGCGCGGAGCATGGCCACCATATCGCCCTGGTTGTTGGAGTTCAGCCGTCACTGGCCTCCAGTCCTCATAAACCATCTCTGCTAGTAAGCCCTAGCCCTAGTAGTAGTAAGCCCTTACTCTTTAACAGCCGTCTCATCCTTGGTGCATCCAAGAGCGCGGAGCATGGCCACCATGTCGCCCTGGTTGTTGGAGTTCAAGCGCCGCTGGTATAGGAAGTTCCAGTCCTCGTAGCCGCCGGCGCGGAGACCCTCGCAGAATACGTGGCGACGTAGGTTAGGGTTCACGCTGGAAGAAAAAGTTGAATTACGTCATGTCAACTTCTTGCTATTATATGTGTATATTGATTATTGAATCGTTTATGGGCATGATCACTAGGTATTAATTAAAAAAAGAAAGAAAGAAAAACTTATAAATGGTACACATGTACTAGTACCTACTTAATGAATAAAACTGGAAATGATACATAATTATAGGTATTTTAAGATGGTTCTTTACCGATGTACCTATAAAGGAATGGAATGAATATCTTATGTTGTTGTCATAAGAACATAAAGTAAGTGGTCGGTAGGTAGTTAGGTCGTTATTAAATACTTAATATATTCTATAGGTACTATCTCAAGTGGACTGTGTTCCACAAACTATAAGTGTTCAATTCATCATTAAGTGGTTGCAAGCGTTGCTAGCAATGATTCAGAGCTTATTTACCTTTCAAAGACACAGAATTGGCGATGTGAAACATTATCTACCCATCTTCTTGGAATAAACTAACTTATTTCTTTTAATATTTGCAGCTTTGATCAGTATAAATAAGTATTATAAATTTAAAAAAATCTAATTTGTACTAGGTAAATACCTACCTACTTATATCATCATACGTGCTTAGAATCATTGCAATATGGCTCACACGGCCACTAACATCTTCGCACAATAACCCCAATAAATCTGACGGGCAGCTCGCGTGACCGCGCGCTATTCACAAAATGGCCGCCGTAATACCAATCAGGGGTAATGCCTCAATATCGGTCGGGAAATTGAGTGCCTAGGATGTGAATCATTAATCTGGTTAAAGGGATTTAACAATAAGGTACACTAACCAAACATTTTTTTATTAGTAAAAGCAGAGCCTATAGAGATATAGACGACCACAGCCTAAGAACTTTTTGAAGCTCATGTCGATTGCGCCATCTATGTCAAAGCCACCTAAAGATACCGAATATGTAAGAGAAATGTCAGCTGCACTGCTAATCCACCTAGTAACACATAGCGTACTAGTGTAGTATTTGTATTTGTATTTATTTCATTGTAAAGTCATGTACAATGAATTTAGATGTTACATTTTTATAAGTCAGGCCATGACGCCCTGTCAGGGCATACAACGTTATCTTACAAACTAAATAATTATCATTATAATATGAATGTATACAATGTCAAATTTTTTAATAAATAATTATTTACAAATTATAAACTATTGTCATCAAGAAATTCTGTCACTGAGTAATAACACTTATCAATCAATAAATTCTCCAGCTTTCGTTTAAATACTGCGTCCCGAGGTTCTAGCTTAATTGAATTTGGAATTTTATTAGTTATTAAGATGCATTGACAATGAGGCCCATTTCTATACATATCTAGGTTAATCTCAGGTCAGTACACTAGTAGCTACTAGGTGGAGTAGCAGTGCAGCTGACATTTCTCTTACATATTCGATATCTTTAGGTCTCTGGTAAAAGTCTATGGGATTATAAAGCGCCTGTTATATTTTACGAGCAAATATTTACGTCGGTAAACTTAAGTTCAGGCACTTCAGCCTTTTTCCCGAGAACTAATTTTATATTCGGCAAGTCAGGGATCAACGGAATATTTCTAACTTATCAATTTAATGATACTCTGTTTATGCGCGTCATTTCACATACTTACTAAAAAAACTTTCCAAAATGTAAAGCAATATTTGTGAATTTTGAATTTTCAGACATTTATAATTTGTGAAAAGCTTCGTTCAAGTTGCATACAGTTCGTGAGCTTTAAGAAGAACCTTCGGGAATCGGCGATGACACACGATAATATTGCTGTTCTATTTTTTCATGTGTCACTGTTGATTGATACCTGACGTCTCTTTCTAAAACCCGAAGGTTCTTCTGAGAGCTCACGGATTGTACAGTGTATTTGTATGGAGCGAGGTGATTAACCAACTAATTATCCGATTAACTAAAAATCGACCGAAATGTGTTTTTCGCATGAACATTTTTCACAAATTTGGAGTTGGTTCCATATTAAATGTTATTCAGTATCTCATACAATATGGCTTGGTGTTGAAAACAGGCTGTCTATACATCTTCACTCACCTGACACCATTGCTCCTATACGCGTTCCATTTCTCCTGGGCATTCCTGACGCAGCCCTCATGCCCGATGGAACAGGCGAATGACAGCACGAAGAATCGGTTCAGGGTCCTGGTGAGGGATTCGCTGGGTACCACATCGTAACCCAGGTCGTTGATTACGGAGTCAAGGAAGATGTACATGAGTTGCTGTTGGTTAAATTGGTCGTGATTAATTAATATTTTATTGCTATTAAAATTGACACTGTAAGTAGTAACAAAAGTAACTTTTTATACAAAGACTGTGCTATGATAGATGGTACTTGGTACTATACTTCGGTTTATGAATATTTAGAGATTTTAGATGATTCACAAAACTATCTTAAGGAACACATATTGTTTATTTACATTCGATAGTACGTAGTAGTAGTCCAACGGCCTCCTAGCCTAGTTGGTAGTGACCCTGCCTATGAAGCAGTAGGTCCCGGGTTCGAATCCTGGTCAGGGCATATATTTGTTCCTGAGTTATGGATGTTTTCTATGTATTTAAGTATTTATCTATATCTATCTATTATATATATCGTCGCCTAGTACCCACAACACAAGCATTATTGAGCTTACTGTGCAGGGCTAGGTGGATTTGTGTAAGATTGTCCCATAATATTTATTATTTATATATATATTAGTAAGGTAAACAAATACCTGTTCTTTTCTTAACTCATATGTTCAAGGGTAAAATAACTGATTGAAACGTGGGTATATGGTCTTAAATATGCTCTTGAAAAATACACATAGGAGCAAAATCTTACGATTACCAGAAGGCCCACATGAATGATAAAACACCCAAAATATTTTTTATAAAATCAAATGAAAATATAAATTTTAAAATTATTAGGTGAGTAAGTAAAAAATTAAAACAGGCAATTTTATATATATATGTTAGCCTCTATACGTCCCACTGCTGGGCACAGGCCTCCTCTCATGCACGAGAGGGATCAGGCTATAGTCCCCACGCTGGCCCAAAGCGGGTTGGGAACTTCACATACACCTTTGAATTTCTCCGCGGATGTATGCAGGTTTCCTCACGATGTTTTCCTTCACCGTATAGCGATTGGTAAATATCAAATTATATTTCGTACATAAGTTCCGAAAAACTCATTGGTACGAGCCGGGGTTTGAACCCGGGACCTTCGGATTGAAAGTCAGACGTCATTACCGTCAGGCTACCAACGCAGGCAATTTTAATTGAAATAATATTTAAAGATTATTATATTTTTTGTTTACGTACGTCATAGGTCTCCTGCCTGGCAGACATATGCAGCAGCCTATTCCGCAGCCAGCTAAAGCCAGTGATGGCTGGGTACCACACGTAGTAGCTGGTCTCTTCTTTGAGGAAGTCCAGCACTTGGAAGCCGAGTGCGTAGCTCATGCGCTCGGAGCGCATAAGGGCAAACACATCGTCAACAATCTGAAAGGTTTTGAGAGTCTTAATTATTCACTACCTTAGTTAATCATAAAGAGAGATTTAATTAAAAAATCTCAGAATTTTTTTATTAAAGTCAATAACTTTAAACAAAAAAAGAACCGACTTCACTTAGGATCCGCTATTCCAAGAGGAAATGGGCGAGTTAGTGTAAAAAATAGTAAAATCACTATAGGTGTGCCTATAATCGGCACGGCGATCCCATCATCAGACCCCGACTTGGTGACAATGGGACCATCTAGGGTTAGACCCGTTCGGTTAATAAAATAATTGAAAATCGGTTCACGATTTACAGAGGTATCGAGTAACATACATACAAAAAAATTTAAAAAAAATCATTCAGTCGAATTGAGAACCTCCTCCTTTTTTGAAGTCGGTTAGAAAGTCCTAATTAAAAGACAGATCAATGTGATATTTCTGAAAAATTAGAGAAGTTTAGAGATGATGTTATCAAACACTTGTCTTACAAGACTCGTTAAACCTACTTTGCCGAGCATCTAAGTCCAGACAAACACGCTTAAAGTGCCTAGGCATCGACAACATCCTTGCAAAATTATTAACGCTATTATAAAAGAAGAGTAAGTCAAGACAAACATAGTTAAATTAGGTATCGACATCATCTTTGCAAAAGAATAGTATTTTGCGCAACAGTTACATAATGAGGGTTCTTAAGATTCGAGGGTCGAAGTTACAAAATGAGGCGAAGCCGAATTTTGTAAAAACAGACCCGAGAATTTTAAGAATCCTTATTATGTACCGTTGCACACAATCGTTTTTATACGAGTGCTTAAGCAAGCCGGTAAGAATTGAGTTCGACGAAAGCCGTGCACAACCTACTGCTTCTATGTAATTGAGTAACTTCGATCTCCCGGTGGATTGTGCCGGCGGCGACATGCAATGCGGGGCCCGACAACAGTTTCACAATATTGTATGGAAATCCTTTCTGTGATTGTTATGGATGCTACAATATGCGACCATAGAAGCTCTATCGAAAAGTATGCGCTAGTAGTTCCGCCACCACAATCTCAATTCGAGTATTACAGTCGCCGAGTATAAAAACACACACATTTTACAAATAACGAAACCTACCTGAGCTCTGTTCAGGTAGTGGATAGAGTTGATGTCCTCCTTCAGAGCGGCAGCTAGCAACTGCCAGTTGCGAGTGTCATAGTTCACTCTGTAGAGGCCAGCTAAAACATAAACTCATTAGACTTGTGGCTCCTTATTCTCTAAAAGGTCAAAAATTTATATGTATGAAAAAATCCGCATAAAATGCTGTTTATAAGATAGTTTGAAGTGTATGTAATACAAAAAAATACTTTGATGCATATTCATTTTTACTGAGTACCCAAAAATACAATTCTTGCAGAAAGTGTCCTGTGAAGTGTGATTTATAGGTCATTTTTAAAAAATCATATTAAATTATAAGTTACAACCGTAGTAATGATTCTTTTTATCGCGATATAAACGTAGTTTAACTTGGTTAATGTTTAGTACGTTATTCGTTACTAGGTGGCGCTGATTTTATCTCATACATATTGGCTCTGTTTAGGTGGCTCTGAACTAGATGGCGCTAAATTCTCGGGAGGGAAAAATAATATATGTTCAGATTTTTCGTAGAAGGGTGCAAAATATGTTTCATCAAAAAACTGACATACAATCAGATGGTGTTTTGTCTAGTATCTAAAATGAATTTTCAATTTTTATTTCTAATGGCCGTCTGAGGCATAATATATTTATTTATATTCTATTCAAATTTAATAAAAAAAAAAAAGCTTTTTTGCGTTATTTGGAAATTAACGGCACATCTCAATCCGGAAAGGCCTTCCAAGACAACCATTTTGATTCATATTTACTTAACTCATTAAAATGTAATAATTTCTCCAATGGCCGTCTGGATAAAGAAAATGAACTATGATGCATTAATAGTTGATTGAAAAACTACGTATTTTCGCCATAGCCTTTCGTGAAATTCGCGTGTTTTGGGAATAAGGCCGCTCTAAAGAAAACTAGAGCAGACAGAATGCTTTCTTGGTCGATAAGTTCATTTCACAGTTAATGTATTGTTACGGATTTCCACAGACGATAGTTTTAGACAAATACCTGACTATCACATATAATCATATGTATCAATATAAGTAATAATAATTGTTTTCTTTATACAGCGTCGGTTTAGTGTATATCGCAGCCAGATTGCAATTCCTTGGCCTGAATTTAATCTTATCCAGATATTTATACAGATATATATTTAATCAAAGAAACCTTGTTCAATTATTGACTGTTACACATACACACCTTTTTGGTGAATGTTGAATATGACCCACTCGTCAACGCCAGCGGTCTTCTGCACGCTATCACTCCTGCCGGTCATGATGCGTGATGGTCGCAAGTTCTCGAAGTCAGGGCTACTGCCTGTGGTCCAGGTTAGAGGTAGGGGCCAGACCTGCTCGGTTTGGGTGGCGGTGGCACTGATGAAAAAGCGTTCCTGGAATCAGAGGTGGATTCAAATGTTTGAGACGTTTCTGAATCCTAAATTTTTCATTTTTAGTTTAACTATACACCTGCCTAACCTGGACTTCTCTTTTGTTGAAAAGTATGCCTAGAAAATTCTCGTGTATGTTCTTTCTGAGGGACCATGAGCAAGGTTTTCAACGGAATACACTTCTGGGAGCGATAAATCCGCTGACCATATTTGCATCAGGATCAAGCTCTGAATATCCCGGCATCGAACCAATATGACTCTTCATGAAACAGACCGAAGACTCCGTCTTATCCCGACATACCTGGCTAAGACTGATAACGCCGGTATCCACATTGACCTCAACGTCTAGCACTGGGTATCCAGGCTCGTCGACCCAATACTTCATGAAGTCCTCAACGTTGATGTTGCTGACTGTTGTTCCATCTTCTTGCACGGCGCGGGTGAAGGCTTGGTAAAGATGTTCGGGGAAGGCATGCTCGTAAGATCTAAAGAGTGTTCAAAATATTAATTTATGCAGTTGTTCAGTGCTTTACTATACTAATGAATAAAAATAGCGATAAAATTAAAAACGAAAAAAAAAACTAATATATCCGCAGTCCGCGTGGTATAAATTTCTTTCAGGTCTATGTTGGGTAATCTAGTGGATCGAACGTCAAGCCGATTAACAGCCAATATAAATTCGTTTTTAATATTATAAACTTCTCACCGATCGGTCAAGAAGTAGTTAAGTCCCTTCTTGAAAGTTTCCTCAGTGAACAAATACTTCAAGTTCAACAGGAACGTGGCACCCTTAGAGTAGCTGATGCCAGAGAAGTGTCCGGTGACTTCGGCAGGGCTGTTAACGGTATGCTGCAGTGCTCGAGTGGCAGCTGATGAATCGGCAGACAGCGCGGACTGCACGTACATGATTTGGAACTGGTCTGCGAGCTCCATTGATGGATCGGCCTGAATTTTGAAGTTAGGTTACTATTCAGAAAATATTTAGGGCCAATTACACCAACCCCAAATGACGGGCTGATTACCGAGGCAATAATTAAATACGGTAGATAAAGTAATTACAATTTCATATGGTTTAGTACACTCCACATTTTGAATAATTTTAATATGTAAAATAGTAATATAAAAGTTACCAACATCCCTTGAGGAAAAAAGGAAGAGGAAAAGTATACATGGGACGTTTACGGAGAGAGAATACTTCAGTATATTATGTCACGTTTGGGTGTGATATCAGTATAAAGCTAAGGAATTTCATCTTACCCCATCCATAGCGAAATATTCGAAGTAGCTGGCGAAACCCTCGTTGATCCACACGTTGTCCCACCACCTGCAGGTGACCAGGTTACCGAACCATTTGTGGGTAAGCTCGTGCGCTGTGATAGTTCCGATGTACATTTTGTCCAAAGCGTTGGTCTCACCCTCTTCATACAGAAGACGCAGTTCCCTATAACATACATGAATAAACTGTACAGGTTTCAATGTAGATTATATACGTATAATCGTTCTCATCATCAGATCGTTGCTTAACAACTAATATTCACTGAAACTTCGAATGAACTAATTAAAACAACCACTCAATAAATACTAACCTGTAACTCACAAATCCCCAATTTTCAGTAGCGCCAGAAGCCCAGTCAGGCACGGCAATTTGATCATTCTTCATATCTTCTCCCATTGTATAGTAATCGATACCCAAATAATCTTCCAACCATTTCGTGACCGGGGGTCCAACTTCTAGAGCATACTCTCCTTGGCCAGCTGCATTTGGTCTGCCGAGGATACGGTACGGTCTTTCGCGATCTTGGTTGTCAGCTAGGACTGTAAATTCTTCGCTTACGTGGAAAGAGACCAAGTAAGCTGGCATTCTAGGCGTAACGTGGAACACTTCTCTGATACGATTTCCGAGACTGCAAGGGAAATTAAAGTCATATTACTTACTATGTATTCTAAATCTTAGGCACTCAGTAATATTTACTTAAATTTTGAAAAAAATATCCTAATCGCAACATTGGTTTTCAGGCTTTAATTTAAATAATATCCCTTTCTCTCTATTACAATCTATAGACCATAAAAACTCCTACTTTGATATCTACTCACATTACAGAAGAAGCAATTCTCATGTTGGAGTATGTTTCAGCAAAGTGCATCGGTCTGGTGATCATCATTCGGAAAGTAGACTTGAAGCCAGGCTCGTCGAAAGACGGGAATACCTGTCTTGAGTTTACAGGCTGCAAGTGAGTAGCAGCATACCAGCTGAAAATGGAAGAATGATTAGCACCCTTCAACGAGTTTTATTTTACCATAAATTGGAAACAGATGTCCATTACAATGAAAAAATGAACTGTGACGAACTCTGGAATCTCACGGGATTTGAACCCGCGTCCTTCGGATAGCCGGTCCAACGTGCTTTCAATTACATGAGTTTTATTTTATCTATATTTTTATGAGATCTGAAGGTTTTGTTTCTGGGTGTTTTTTAACTATTACGAACTTATTTCAATAGTTTAACGTTATAACAGATTGGTTTGTCTTAGGACTGTTTTTAATTTAGTTTCTGGCGTTTGTTTCGTCAATAACCTGCAATATATTGGTATTGTATATATTCGTAGACATCAAATAGGTACATTTATTTACCTTTAAGTAGGAAAAACTTTATTCTAATCTAATACTTACTGAAGTCTTCCATCACTGCCTGTGTAACTACCTCTAAAAACCCCTCGAGACAGAGGAGTTTCGTTAATGTTACCAACATAAACGATTTTGACGATATAAGTATCTCCATTGACAAGCATCTGGCCATCTCTAAGGTTTATCTTAAGGAAATGGTATTCCCGGATTCTTTCAAAAGGTTGTTCTTCGTTAAGTAGTACAGGAGAACCTGTGCTATCGAAGAGGTCTACTGAAACTATCGACCTTACATTTTCTTGCAGAGTGATGGAAGTCAGTCCATCTCGAATAGGCTGGAAAAATGTTACTTTTATAAATACAGATAATATTTGGTGTTGAAAAGCCTGCGTCTAGTTTAGTTGGGGGTCTAATAAAGTTGAATGATTATTCAGAAAGGAAAACGTCCAATAGGACGTTACTTGGAATAATAGTTCGACAGGCTTATGCCCAGTATTAAATGACTTAAGGTAAAAGATGACATGCACTGGGAGAATGATCAGCACTCGAGCTTAACTAATTTTCTCTGTTTTGACTTATTAGAATAGAATTTTCTGTCAAAATAATCATGTATAAACCTTCATATAAGCCTACTAATGTATTCTTTTACTTATAATAATGTGTATTTACTCGTATTCACTTCTTACTATTTTAATCAAAAACTTTTTATTTATGAATTCAAATGTCTCAATCTTCATTACCTTAAGCTCAAGGCTCATTTCACCATCAAAACTAAATGCTTCCTTGTCACCTTCATCCTCAAAATATGGGATAATTTCCACGTCGTAATGTACAGGGTCGAAATCTTCAGGGATGCGGTAAATTGTTGGGTCAGCGTCGTTCCTGTTGAGGATCTCTTGGACCTCCACCACATCAATAGGCAACTCCGCGATGGCTAGTGCCAGAAGTGCTGGCAGAATTACCAGCTTAAGGGCCGACATGATGCTGGAATTGATTTGGTAAATTAAGAGTCAGAAACACAAATAAATATAATAAGTTATCTATACATATAATAAGTTATTAATCGACAAGATTTTAATCAATATAAACCAAAATAATGTAAAAAACAAGACTTACGCGTTGCACCATTCACTCGACAAGTAATGTAATCAATTCAGTAAAATGAAATAATGACTTGACTTTGATAAAAGCTATAGCCATTATCGGATTAGGTTGATAAGAAATCTAAATGTTGATAAGCCTAGATAAATTATCTATATAAATTAAGGTATTTTTACTTATCTGTAAACTATAAAACAATTATCATAATTTGGTGTTTATTGTACTTAGAACGTACGTACTTACTTAGAAATAAAAATCTTACTGTACTAATTAAACATTTATTTACAAATCATATAAGTCCTTTATTCGCAACACTGACAACAATACTTTCTTTAAGTTCTAGCTTTTTATTGATGTTCACATAAATCCTCAAACAATAATAGTCAAAAGAGACATTATAGCAAGCATGACAGCAGAAGTAACCACCCTAGTGGCATCGTCTCTGGTGGCACCCAGGATCTCGTCAACGTTACTAGTGCCCCAAGCCATGTTGATCCTCGCCGATGTGATGGCAGACAAAGCAGAATTGTATTGGAGAGTTCCAACTTGGGTGGAGCGCAGCCATTCTTCATACTGCAAAAAAAAATGTTTTTGTTTTATGACAGTTAACAGAAATATTTATAAATATCTTTACGAAAAATCTTGATAAAGCAGCCACTTGAAAAATAAATGAAAGGACCGAACGTATTATAACTGTCGCTGTCCCGATTACTTGACTTGTGGTTTAATTAGGTAGTTAAACGATCCTAAAAATCATGAAGGTTCAAGCACTGACGAAGTTAATAATTTTATAATGATTTTGATATTTTATTTTGTTGGTTAGTCATGAATACATATTAAACATAATAACATTCATATGAATGTACCTCAACTAGTTCCGGTTCATCAAGATAAGCGGCCAAATTGGAGAGGCAAGTGTGCACCGGGTTGGGTGGAGCGTCTTCTACGTACCTGTAATCAAAATAAAAATAAAATACCTAATTGTCGTTATTATGATGCCGACTCCACCTAATGTAGGAAAAGAAGAAGACAAAGAACAAGAAATGCAGTCAATCAAATGACTACCAAATCTCCGCCTGTTTGATCGAAATCCAAACTCATATTAGGTACGAATATCTACTTAGAACATTGATTTATTATGTTTATGTATTCTACTAGGTGCCGTATTCTAATTTTAAAATGTATAAACAATACATTAACAACACAACCTGTCTTAAACATAACCCCAACACTTACCCAATAATCAACCAATATTGAAGTCGTATTGTAGTTGCATCGCAGTAATTTCAAGCAAATTCCGTCATTTTTGATTCTGACGTGTAGGCGTTAGCTGTATTGTGTTGTTATTGCATTGGATTTGCATTGAAGTTGGATCATGTCTGTGCGTGTTTTAAAGTTAGAATACGGCCCCTGATCTGATATCTAGAACAAATATTGTGTGCCATGTTTGTTGGTTGACAGCTGTGATTGAAATAAAGAGTAGTATAGACTTGTAGTGATGTTTACTACTTTTGGGACAAAAATTCTTAGGCATGTCATCTCCTGTTACTCAATGACTTCTTAATTAATCAACTTTACAAAATTAGTGTTCTTATTTTCGTGTTTAAATTTATACGACATTGGAACTAAAAAGCTTATATTCCATCATTAAAGGCATTTATCTAACATGGAGCTTTGAATTGACTAATTGTGCTAATACTTACGCGATTCTCATGGCGTCAATGTTGTTCTTCACAAACTCGAGGACTGTGATTGCGTTCTCCTTATTCCCTAGCAGTGCATAGTTGAAGGAGTTCGCCTTGTCGTGGGACCTCACTTCATTAGTCAGCGTTAGCTGCAGATATCTGTGATTCATTTTTCAATTATTAATTATTCACTATAAAACTTTCGTGTCTTTCGTGAGACTAACATATTAAAAATATCTCGTGTGTTCATAAGTTTTGAGACGAATGTAAACTCAAACAGTTCAGTTACTAAAATGTAATACGATTATATAAATATTTCAAATTAACAACCAGGCTGTAGGTAGTTAAAATATATTGAATTTATTTAAAATGGCCTTCTGTGTTTATCATTCTAGTCGTTTAATAGGTACTTTGGTATTTAGGGGGTGAAAGCACGACGCCTAAAATGTTACGTTTAGTAGAGAGAAAGCAACGGAAGTATAATAAAACTGTAATGGATGAAATATTAAATTATATACCAAAATATTGAGAAATAAATCGAGTTATATGCTGAATAACCAATATTCTATTACCATGCCTGTATTGCGTTAGGGAGGATATTTTCATACGAAGGTAATTTTTTCCTCAGTTTCGAGGAAAGGTGCCCAACTGCCCAATTCCAAGTGTAAAACTGTCGGACAGACTATTTGTAGAAGTTATGGGCATTGATCTTTGATCAATAATATGAAGCAAAATAAGAAGAAAAATAATATGAAGCAATTCGATAATTATTTATTTAATTACTTGACTTTATCGTCGTCTCAAAACTTATGAACACACGAGGTATTTATAACGGGTTACTCACGTAATTTTTGTCGATAAAAGATCGTCGTAAATTGATCGAAACATGTCGAGCAAAAATGGACAAAAATTACGTGAGTAACCCGTTATAAATATTTTTAATTATTAATTACTTACGTACATTTTCAAAAGTGATTCTACGAATTTAACTTTTGTGTAAATAATGTAATATGTGCATGGTATGGTCAGCTTTGTCTTTGAAGGAATGTTACCACTCGTGTTTTAGAGTGGCTTTAATTAGGAATTTATCATATTAGAAAAAATTAATAGTTTCTCATATGCACTTGTCAACATTGGGTACGTAAGGATCTTCAACATATGTATATGTCATCGTGTCGTTTTCAAGTAAAGGCATTGTCGGTAGAGGCGTTACTGCACTAAAATTGAGCAGGATCGATCAAGGGGTTATGGAGCTAGACGGCGCGAAAAAATCATCACATGGGTTTTGTTATATTGGTCGGCTTGTTTGCAAGTAAATCGCGAGTTCTCCGTTTGAGGCGGACTACTAGTTAGGTTTAAATGTTGATCAGATGTCACCCTTACCTAGTTAATAATACTGGATCTCTAGTAGCAGCCATAGCCCTCAGCATCTCCAGCTGGTCATGGGCAAGGTTTGACAAGCGGAAGCGAGTGAGGATGGTATTGAAGTCTAGTTCACCCCCCTCTCGCACACCAACCACGTACACGTTCCGACGGATTCCTCCGTGCACCCTGAATTAAAGAAGTATAATGTTTTATTGCGAGAAGAACACGGCGATGAGAGCACGACTGGCACTTAATCCGTGGGCCCTTGCCCAGTATTATTTTTCTTTAATATTGTAGTTACCTGACCCAAATTCCCCGTAGAGGTGTAAAATTTGTGCGAACCATATTAGAAGCGGCATTCAAATCTTACAAATTGACTTAAATTTGATCTTATTTTACTCACAATGCACACTGATGTCCAAATGATGACAATTTGTAATGTTCAAATGCTACTCCCGATGATATAATTGACTGAGGAATCTACTATTAGTTCAACTATTATCAAAATCAATCTCTTAGCGTTTGTCCCGGTTTGTCAACTTTTATTAATTCAAGATTTTTTGGGGATTTTAGCAATTGCTTTTCATAAACTTTGAAATATACATTACGACTATTATTATTAATTCTCTCACTCACCAAACATCGTGATCCCTCAAGGCAACAAACCGTTCCCTCGACTCGGCCACACAGCGCTCATGTCCAAGCAGACACGCGAAGTGCAACGCGTCTTGGCGGTTCATGATGTCGGTAGGTGTATCGGTACTGAGCACGCTGTATCCCACGTGGTCAAGTAGATGTGACATGTTGTCTAGGATAAATGCCTGGAGGTAAATAATAAAATATTGGGAGATTTTCTCTGAAGGAAGGGGCCACAAACGTATTTGTCAGTGTGTGAAGTGTTTTTAGAAACTTGAAACGTTCCTAAAAAGATGTTTTCCACCCCTAATACATTCTTGCATAACATGTATAATTTTCTTATTGCTGAGAACATTTAAATCCTTTTGGAACTTTCCGCGACTTGTACATTTTAAGGAAATACCTAAATCTCAAAGGTAGGCACTTACAATGATTATTTGTTATCAATAGAATTCAAATTAAGCAGACGAAAGTACGTAAGTAATCTTGTACTTTCCTGCTGAGTCAATTTAATTATCTTGATTAGCCACCATAATACATTCTTCTGATAAACAAAATTTTATTACATTTCTTATAGATATGAATATTAATATTAATAGATATGAAAGCCGATTGCTGACATTTTAATTAAGCTCAACAATTACTCATGGTTGTTGACTTTATCCGTTGTTTATATCCGTGTACAATATCTAAGAGGAGTACTGTACGAAAACTAAGAGTTAAGGAATTGATATTTTATACCGAAGTCAAATAAAAATGGGATTTTTAAAAATAAATAACAAGTCGGTGGCAAACAATCACTCAGGTCAACGTAGACTGCACCCTGTAGCCCGGGCATCAGAATACAACGACGGTATTCCCTGCCTGTCGTACAAGGCGACTAAAGGGGAATCTTGGGGTCGTCTGGGATCACAGTAGGGGGCTGTTATTCTCCATACAGATTGGAACCCGCAGTGGTGTAACGCCAGGGCGGGACTAGTAGGTACGTTCCGTAGGGGATCCCAGAGTTCACCAGGCGTTGAGGAGGACACACTGAATATTTTTTCTAAAGCGCTTGTGATACCTCTGGAATTGCAGGCGTCCCCATACGTTACGGTAACGGCGTTCCAACAGGCTGGCCGGATGATTGTGTGCCAAGTCATGGTATAAAAAACTTACATCAAATTCCGCTTGGCGCTCAGGCATATGTCTCAGTCTGTTCCTGAGCCAGTTAAAACCGGTGATGGCGGCGTCCCACACATGCATGTTGTGCTCGTTGCGTAGGAACCGCAGGATGTTGAAGCCGAAACTGTAGGTCATTCTGGTAGACCTCATCAGGGCAAAGACGTCATCGACTATCTGGAAACCAAAGTTGGTTCAAAAAATGTAAAAAAAAAATAAGTAAATGATTTTTAAAATTTTTTGAAGTAATAACTTAAAAGATCTTAATTTACTTGGCTTTCGTGCTCAGAAACGGAAATTGCTATACGGAATTTACGGATTGTCAGATCGTCACGTTTTACAATATCTTTTTGTTCGCAAGTTTATTAAAAGTGGCCCTATTTGTTATAGTATATTATATACGTTATAATTGCTGATGACTCTGATAAAGAAAACCCCAAATCAGTATTTTTGAAACAAATTAATAAAGATTCAAACAGTTTCCAAATCACCCTTCGCTGTAAAAAATATCTTACTAGAGGCAAAAAGTTAAGAAAAAGTATAGCACTAAATTCGTTTTTACTAACCTGCGCACGGTTCAAGTAGTGAATGGTATCAGGTTCATTTATCAAGGCTTCAGCGATCAAACTCCACGATTTCTCATCGTAATCCACCCTATAGTGACCTGTAACACAAAATATAAGAAAAATAATTCCAAAATGACTGTATAAGCCGTTATTTAAGTAGTTATGATGAAATAATATAAAGACGAGTTCTTTCGAGGAGAGTTAGTGGCTAAATATATGTGACAAAAAACCGGCAATTTCTTACAATGCCAAACAATATTTCATGATGAGATAGTGTAAATTTACATAATATACCCACCATGTTGTAGGTTATTAAAAATAACCCATTCTTCACCAGCTTCTTTAGTCAATCCTAAAGTTTCATCGGACATCATTTGAATAGGTTTTAGGCTTTCAAATCTTGGATTACTCTTTGTCGAGTACGTTATTGGAATCGGGTAAGTTTGTCCAGTAGGAGCTGCGGTAGCGCTTAAGAAGAATCGCTCCTGAAAAAAGGAAAAAATATATATTAAAAAACCGGCCAAGAGCATGTCGGGCCATGCTCAGTGTAGGGTTCCGTAAACTGAGACCATTAATTCAAAAGGTCGTTTCTTACGGGAAATTTGGCGGCGCTTACGTCATTTTTACTTACGTCCTTTCACTATGGGTTTTTGAATGATAACTCAAAAACGGCTCCACCGATTTATTTCAATATAGTTTTCATTGAAGGTACTCATTAGGGCTCAGTTTCATGATTTTTTTCAAAATTTTAGGACCCACGATTCAAAAGTTAGATGGGGGGGGGACGCCCTGTTTTAAACTTTCGGAGCTATTATTTCCGAAAGTATTAGTTTTATCCAAAAACTGTTTTAAAAGACTCTAATTCTTAATATCTTCTACGGTTGCCGCGATAGTTATTCATGAAATAAAACAACTTTGAACGGATTATATCGCGTATACTGAATTTTAAATTACATCCCGACGTTTCGAACACTTTACAGCGTTTACCCGTTTACCCGTGACCACGAACGCTGTAAAGTGTTCGAAACGTCGGGATGTAATTTAAAATTCAGTATACGCGATATAATCCGTTCAAAGTTGTTTTATTTCATGGACTCTAATTCTTTTTAAAAGACCTATCCAACGATACCCCACACAACTTGGTTGGAACGAAAAAAAAATTCGCCCCCCACTTCACATGTACGGGAGGTACCCTAACAAAATATATTTTTCGCGTTTTTATTCCACCGTTTTGTCGGCTTGGTTAATGCACATATTCAAACCAAATTTCAGATTTCTAGTGCTAACGGTCACTGAGCTAGACCGCGGACGGACGGACGGACGGACGGACGGACGGACATGGCGAAACTATAAGGGTTCCGTTTTTGCCATTTTGGCTACGGAACCCTAAAAAATGAACTCAAACTATTTTGAAATAAATAGCAAGATTGATACCTTTTGTTTGTGAATAAAGAACTGATATTGAAAGTCTTACTTGTTTCAAAGAAATAGATCCGGTTTCGTGATTAATCTCAACCAACAGAATAGGAGTACCAGCTTCATTCACCCAAATACGGTAGAATTCTTGAAAATCAAAACCAAGGTATTCATTCAAGGTACCGTCCTCTGCGATAGCTTCATCAAAAGCTCTGAACAGGTCATATTGGTCGGTTGCTTCGAAAGAACTAAAGCAGAAATAATATTAAATGACTACAAGTAACCACTACATGCAGAACAATTAAACATTTTACCAATAGTATTAAAATTGTTTAAATTTTACTTGAAGTAATTTAGCAGTAACCAGTTTTTTTTTTAACAATACAACAAAGTTTATAAAAAAGGGTAAGTAGTCCACTATGTCAGGCGAAACTCAAACTCGCGACTCCGCGATACATACTATATGTCATGTTCATCGCTCTAACCTAACCAACTGAGGTTCTCTCCTGAGGTAGTAGATTTTTCTACTTTTCCTTTATTTCTAAACATTGTTTCTAAAATTAAAATCAAATGTAAGACAACTAACTTGTTAGTCAAAAAGATGCGGCAGGCTTTCTTAAAGGTTTCTGGAGTGATCATGTCATGGATCATGCGGAGGAAAGCAGCGCCCTTGGAGTAACTGACTGTTCCAAAGTGGCCAGTGACCTGGGCGGGCGTGTTGACCGCATGGTTGAGGGGGACAGTGGACCCAGAATCGAAGGCGAGCGAGTTTTGGAGATAGCGGGAGTTAAAGTGGTCGTCGTATTCGTATTCTGGGAACATCTGAAATATAACATTATCTTAGAAACTTTTTTTAAGGTATCTACCACATAGTTCCGGTTTCGATTGTAACTTTATGGTTCTAAGTGGGTTGTATAAATTTGTAAAAGAAGTGGTTTTAAGATTAGGTACTCTTGAAAACATGTACTGGTAGCCAAATATTTTATTTATTTACCTACACATTGCATCATACGGTAATATAGATACTTGCTCTAGGGTGCCAGTGACCAATTAGTCGGGTAAACATCACACCAATTTAAAGACCTAATTTATGAAGTCTCTAAATAGGTTGCACCATTGAAACATTTTCACTATTTTTATTTATTATCGCTTTATCTCATTCATTGTTTGTATTGGTTTACAAACTTACCTCATTAGTAGCAATATATCCAAAATAGCTGGCGAAGCCCTCATTGATCCAAGTGTTGCTCCACCAGTAGCAGGTGATCAAGTTTCCGAACCACTTGTGAGCTAGCTCGTGAGACACCAGGGTCCCTGCGTAGTGCTCATTGCTCATGACGGACTCACTGGAGTTCAAAGTCAGATACAATTCTCTGCAAAAAAAGAAAGTTCCAAAAAGATGAATTTTGAGGGAGTTATTAGCCTAGAACAAACGCACAAATCAGTCTGATGTATGCACACGACCGGCAGATCCGTCAATGTGTGGCGTTATTCAGGTCCTTCCGCGTAAACATTCGTGCTCGATTCCCAACACACATTGATGGATCTGCCCACCAGCTACATACGCCAGACAGATCTGTTGGACAGATCTATGCGTGTATCCCTAGATACCTTAGCTATGAACAAGATGATGATGCATGACGCGATAGAGTTGGAGCAATAAAATATATTGCGTTGACCCCAAATAAGTAGGATAAGGACAAGCCATACAATTTTTTTCTAAAAATATACAATGTTGGATGTGTACTAACATGCTTCTTTAATGGGCTATTAATAAAATCTGTTTCTTCCAAAAATAATATATTAACTTTACCTGTAGCTAACCATTCCCCAGTTTTCGGTACCAGCGGAAGCCCAATCAGGAGACGAGATGTGATCGTTTAGCAAATTAGGGTGCATAGTTCCGTATGGGATCTCAAAGTAGTCATTAAAGAATGTAGTCATCTTGACAGCAAGGTCCAAGGCATGTTCTCCCAGACCGACGGTGTTGGATCTGCCTATGATCCTGATGGGGGGAGTAAAGGTGGTACCCTCGGCAATCACTGTGAAGGTTTCGCTGACAAGGAAAGTGACGAGGTACGACGACATTTTAGGGGTCTCCAAGAAATTTGTGCGAATGCGGCCATCGGACAGACTGAAAAAGTGCATAAGTTAGACTTTAGTAGTACTACATTCGATTACAGTTTTTTATTGATTTCCACTTGCTTGCCTAGTTTGATTGTTTAATTAATGAAGTTAAGTTGAACCAAATGGGGCGGTTGTTGTAAATTTTGCTTCAGAGTTTCTTTATCTCATATTTTCACTATTTTATAGTGTTTAAAAGATCATTCACATTAATAAAATGATTTGGCTTAGACATCATATTTACTGGCATGAACATAACATTTATAAGTTTCACAAATAACTCACACTTCAGTGCTTCCCACCCTGGTGTTTGAGAATACTTCGCTGTAACTTTCAGGACTGGACAAATGAACTTTGAATGTGGCCTTATACAGAGGCTCGTCCCAGCAGGGGAAAGCTTGTCTTGCATTATACGGTTGGAAGTGAGTCGTTGCATATATCCTGGAAATATGGCAAAACTTTCAATGAATTCTGCTAGAAATAAAGTAATTCTTAGTGGTACCTTCAAAACAAAATTAAAACTTAAACCAACCTTTCATTACCATTGCCATCAGTATAATAACCTCTCCAAATACCTCTTTTCATAGGACCGACATTCATAGTATTAGAATACTCAATGTGGAGACTATATCTCTCTCCAATGATCAAAGTCTCATCTAAGTTGATAATGAGAAAGTGGTATTCTGGTTGTATGGTGAAGGGCTCAGATGTATTTACTGCAACGGGGGCGCCTTGATTGTTTAAAACACTGATTGCGTTTATACGGTCAACGTTGGCATGCAAAACAATTTTGGAAACGTCGTTCTCTATAGCCTGCAAATTAAAAACGTGGATTGATACGGTTAACACTTTTGGAACCATGCCATGCATAATAAGAAGCAAGGACCGTATCTAGAAATATACAAGTTGCAGAACATTCTCAAAAATTCATTAACATTCTCAGAAATTTCCAGAGCACATGAATTGAAATTCAATTCTTACAGGAATTATCAATAAATGTATTACTAGTATTGTAAATGAGACAGTCAGTAAAAATATGTTGTATATGTTCGTAAAGTTTTGTTCTGAGGACATTGCGTATGGAAAGTTTCGCAAATTTGGAAATTTCTCCTTGGTGCATTGCAAAGCGTATCCTCCTTCCATATTTCACTTCGTATGATATTTCATGAAAAGTATAGTAGTAATGGTCGTTTGAATTTTCATTAAATAGGGATCTTAAATATAAAATAAGAATTAAAATTTATTTAGTTTTTGTTTTAATTTTCAAAACATTAAGGAAAAACTCAATGACTGCATCAACGTAAGCACTTACCTGAATAACAATGGTTTCTCTGCCATCAAAGCTGAATGGTCTATCTGTGCGCTCAGCAAAATACAAATCTATGAATATTTCATATTCCAATGGGATAACGTTCTCGGGTAGCCGGTATACTTCGTCGTCATTTCTGTTAAGGTCTGTTGTTAAAGCAATAGTATCAAGTTCCCTTTGCAACGAAATCGGGTTATCACCCGTTACTAGCGCCAAGAGCGCCAGAATCCAGGCGATGTGATAACGGGACATTTCTGCAAATTCAGTTATAAAATCAAAACTACTTTTTCAATTAAAATACACAACAAAAAAGAGTTGTTTAAAATTTGGTTAGTATACTTAAAAAAAACACATTCTGCAAAATAGACTCTTAGTAAAGAAACTATACAGAGTTGTATGGCTTTTGAATGGCTAAATAATTAATAGTCATAGCTCTACTACCTGATAACAAAAATGTCCTCCACGGAAAATCGACACAGATGAAATGGCAATTAGGGTTACAATTTTATTATTGTTATAACATTTACAATATCAGATAACAAGGATTATTTATCGTAAGCTATACTTATCATATAAATTATTAGCTAACGATTAAAATTTATTGTGATAAGAAAAATTATATCTGGTTAAAATCCCCTTACATTTTCAATGATATTAAATTTAAATTAAATCCTGGTGAAAGCTTTTCTAAACATGCTTGGGTAGGTACATGTATGGATTTTTTTTCATTAACAAAATACGGATATTCTTTCCCATTGCTTAAGATTACTCGAATTAACCTTATTTTCATTTGGAAATAACTTCGTCATCATGAATGGAAAGCGAAATATTGTTCTTAATCAGGAAATGAATTGTTTTGTTAATACATCTGTTTTTTAATTTTGTTTTATAATATATCAATTGAGAGCAAGCGATTTTGTTTTTTTTTCTTATCCAAGGAAAAATAAATAGAAACACAAATACTTCGTAAAATAATTTATTAAGAAATAAATAGACATCAGTTGTTCTAACATTGATAAAATTTATAGCTACTGTAATATTGTCAATTTTACACTTTTTACAATGTTGTTACTAATGCTAAGCATCTGGACTAGCGTCATCTTTATCATCGGCTTAATTAAATACTGATATTGTCCGGAGTTATACCTAAAGTATTCTTAAAATTATCGGATGAAGTGTGCCATAAATGCTGCCAACAACAGGGCAACGAAGGCCGGGGCGGTGATGGAACCGGCAGCGGATCTGCCTCGAAGGAAGGAGTAGATATCAGTGACGACGGTGTTGCCCCACTGGATGTTGGCGATGGCTGAATCAACCACATTCTTGGCGTTCTCGAAGGAATCTTCAAGTGCAACTTGGTTTTCGTAGGCCCAGACTTGGAACTGTGAAGTTAAACATTGTATAAAAAAAATATCATGGAAATTTAATGTAACTACTTACTGTTTGGGTAATTTGCAGAAAAAATGGACCTTTACTTTTTTTATTTGATATATATTTTGAGTCTAACGCATGCAGAATCATGAGCTCTATCGAGTCTGATAGAGCTCATGATTCTGCATGCGATAGACTCAAAATATATATCAAATTAAAAAAAATAGTAAAGGTACATTTTTTCTGCAAATTACCCGTTTACCATTATTTTAATTAGAATAAAATAGCACGGAGATTTATTGACCATGAGACATGTACTTACGTTAGAAATATCTTCAAAATCAGTCAGGTACGTAGCGAGCGCGTTAATAGCCACGTTTAATCTGGCCACGCCGCCGTATCTGAAAAAAAAGATAAGTTAAAAAATACCCAGACAATTTTTTTTTATAAATTATAAAAGTATTCGGGAAAAAAAATAGGCAGATGTTTTCACTGAAATAATGCGCAAAATTCATAATTATTAAACTACTTTTTTTAGAAAACGAAAATGTTTAAAAATTTCTTCATTAGATGATTAATCAATGCTTTTAACTGATATTTTCTAGGAACTCATTATTTACACAAAAAAATGTGACACTGCTTTACATTAGAGATTTAGAAACGTGAGGTTAATCAACCTTGACAAAATTAGTATTTTTTTAACTTACTGCACTCTGATATCGGCTAAGTTGTTCTGAACGAACGTGAGGACGGTCTGTAAGTTCTCCCTGTTTCCTTGTAGAGCGTAACTGAAGGCGTTCGTCCTGTCGTGGTAGCGGATTTTGTCGTTCACCAAAGATTGCTGCAAGTAACTGTAAGAAAAGAAATCTTGAAAGAACGAACGTTGAACATCAAACACTAAGCCTGGATGCAAACTAAGAAATAAAGTACCTAGTAAACGATTTGATGTACAATTTAAATTATATTACAGTCATTAAAATATAATTATTTCTCGTAATTCTGATAAATGCAAACACGATATTATTCTGATGCCACTTACAAGTTCAATTCTAAGCTTAAGCATTATTTCGTTTTATTATTTTATTTGATCAGATTAGTGAAATCTAGTTTATAATTTTATATTTGAATTAGGCATTAGTAAATATGTACTAACAACGATTTGGATTATATTGGTTATCTGAAATAAACAATTTTGAATTTATAAGTAAAAACGATCTGAAAATCTATTGACGGAGGTGAACATTTTAAGTCTTTTGCAGATGGCGTATTCTATCGCACCACATAAGCTGAAGAAAATAAAATTATAATAGTCTTACTGCTGAAGCCGGTTCTCGTTCCTGGTGCATCCGAGGGCTCTGAGGATGACGACCATGTCGGCGGCGTTCTCGGAGGTCTCGTACTGGTTGAAGAGGAAGTCGTAGTCTGTGGCATCGCCGTTCCTGACTCCGATGCAGTAGACGTAGCGGCGAGCGTTCACGGGAACTCTGTGACATATTTAAGTTTTAATCTCCTCACAAGATTGTGGTGATCTATTAAAAAGCATTTTAAGTATTTTTTTAGTTGTCATATCAAGGTATTACTAATGTTATTTCTTTAATTGTAAGTACGTTCCTAATAAATAACTATACAAAGATAAAATGCCATTCCATTAAAAGTTTTTAATGTTTCTTATTTTAAAATTATGGTGAAATCTATAAGCTGTATTCAGATAATTCCGAAATTCGGATTTTCATTGCGAATTAAAAATAATCCTAAACTTACAAGCTGCCGGTGGGGTTCGCCTTGAAAGCGTTCCACTTCTCCAAGCTATCGGCAACGCAGCCTTCGTGGCCGAGGTTGCAGGCGTAGTTCAGGATCTGCATGCGGTTCAGGATTCTAGTGGTGGAGTCGGTGCTCGCCTCCTCGAAGCCCAGGGACTCGATGGCGTACTCCATCAGTTCAAGAAGATAGGCCTGAAGATAATTATAAAAAATCTCTTGTCGGTAGAGTTATCGCCATTTTGTTTTCTACTTATGGTCTAAGAGCTGGCCACGTCAGATATGACACAATAATGAGAGTTTTGTAACCAGTCTAGTTAGATTGCATAACCATCCTTATTGCTAGATCCGGGCATCTGGCAGCTTTTAATGGGTGGAGATCAGAGTGACAGACCAACAAAATTTTTAAGTTGGAAAAAAGTAATACCAAAACAGATAAAAACTACTGAAGTTGTGTCATTTATAGAGAACAGGGCCTATATTTTAACATTAGAACAAAAAACATTGTGTATTATTGCGGAAACAAAAACAGTAGGCGAGTAACCAAAAATTACATTATACATCATTTGGCACTACTTCCCCTAGTCGAAACTTTTAGATATGATACAATCTAATTAATTACATAATTTTTCATAATATTGGATCAAATCCAGAAATCTAGGATTTGTTTTCTTCAAGTTATTTGCATTCTTTGACCTCCACCACTTTACAGCTGCCAGATGTCCGGATCTAGAAATAAGCATAGTATAGCAAACTAACGAGAGGGGTTTCGTCGCTCTCATTATTGTGTCATATCTGACGTGGCCAGCTCTCCGTCTATTAGTTCGATTATTTGAAAGGAGCTTAGAAAACAAATTAGTAGAGGAAGACGAGTGTTTCTGCATATATTTAAAGATAAAGCTAACCTAATGTCGTATCCGGAGCTTAGACATTGCCAGAAAACAAAATAAATAAAAACCTGAAGGTAGTTCAGTTCAGTAGATAAGTATCTAAATTTTTAAATCTTAAAGTAATAAACAGGAATAGTCAAAACTTTAATTATTTTTAATACTCTTTCACCTTAAGTAAAATTAAATATTCGAAAGTAAAAGAAAATGGACTTTAACTGATTAAAGGGTTTAATATTAGATATAGACTAAAAGATAATGGTGATGCTACTTACACTGAACTCATCATAAGCAGCAGGAATGTGCTCCAAGCGGCGTCTGATCAAGTCAAGTTGGCCGAGAGCTCCGGCCCACGCGAGGTAATCATCTTCTTGCTCCAAGAAAGAGAGAACGTCGAAGGCTCGGGTGATAGTAATGTACTCGTTACCAGCGCGCAGGAAGTGGAGGACATCGTTGACAAACTAAAAAACGAATACAAATCATTTTAGTTCTTACGCCACTAAATTTAATCAAGTTTAAACGAAATTGGGTTATTGCTTTTATAAGAATAGTTTTTTGCGTTTATTAAACTTTAGAATAAGATTAAACAAATCAAATAGGAGAATATATACTAGTTTTTTTTCAGCCGGGATTAGATAATTAAGGATGTATTTATTCATTTTAACTTTATTGATCAAGAGAAATGCTAAAAGGAGAATATAGTGTTATTAACTTATTAGGGTGGTAAGACGATTATCAGACTGGCGCCGCAATTGCATGCGGCGATGATATACAAGCGTGACAGCGCTATACACAAGCAGAGCGCTATCACATTCATGCACCGGCGCCGCATGCGGTAACCGCAGCAGTGTGAAAGCCGCCCAAAACAGAATAATATTGAATTCTTAATTGAATTGAAAAATAAATTCTATTCACCTGAGCTCGGTTCTGTCTAGGGAATTGGTCCTTGTTGTCGCGAAGTGCAGCGGCAAGCATCTCCCAGTTGTGGTCATCGTAGTTGACGCGGTATAAACCTATTTGAAGCAACGAAAAATACTCATTAAGTAACAAGGTCGCCAAAAAAGAACTGAATTCCCGTTAGCTGTAAGTGTAAGGTATTTAGACGCTACCAATCCTCCCTAGATGGTTTTGGAACCTCTCAGATCGATTTTATTTTTGGACTTTTGTATGGCCATTGAGCGGCGGCGGTGAGTAACGGGCATACAAAAGTCCAAAAATCAAATCGATCTGAGAGGTTCCAAAACCATTTAGGGAGGATTGGTAGCGGCCCTATACCTTACAGCCAACGGGAATTCAGTTCTTTTTTGGCCACCTTGTATAGTTCATAATTAGGTATGCACTAGGTGTGGAGAGAAATTGTTGACAATGTTAGTCGGTTTTCTGCATAAGTTCGAGTTTATAGTACTTATTCATTTATTTCAAGCCATGTTTCACTTTAAAAGGTACAAAATGTGGACTTAATGCTTTAAGGTATTCTTTATCAGTCAATAATATGGCAAAACAGAAAAATGACAAACTGGATGCAATGAAAAGCTTTTTGATCTTACTTACCGGATTGTTGGATGTTAAACACAACCCAGTTGTGTCCAGCTGGCATGTTTTCAGTGGTAGAAGCGGTGGTCAGGACTCTCGCTGGTTTAAGGTTATCGAAATCAGGATCAGCACTGTGGGTCCAGGTGTAAGGGACCAGCCATTGATCGTTAGGAACAGTGCCAGAGATGAGGAAACGACGCTGTAGGAAAAAATATGATGTATAAATTATAATAACTGATACATACTTACAATCATACATACAATCACGCCTATATCGCAAAAAGGGTACCTAGGCAGAAATCATGGATTTCCATTCATCAATGCAGCAAAACGGCTCTCCGTGAGCCGCTTCACGCCCCCGTGAAGAACGAGACGTGATGGGTGGCGAACCGCATCGCCGCCATGCGGATGATTATTATATAGTTAAATGAATGACCACAGCGTTCCCACGGGTAGTAGGGATCAGAGGTCCCCTTATCCCTTAGTCGCCTCTTACGACACCCGCGGGAAGAGACGGGGTGGCACTATTATAAAGCCGGGGCCACACAGCAATAACTGATAATTAATATAAAGATAAATATGATGAAAGCGGCTAGAATAAACAACATAAAGCGGTTAAGACCAAACTGTACATGCAGACACAATAAAATGAATGTGAAATAAATTAAAATAATGATGGTATAGATTACGAAGAAAAATAATTAACATAACATTTCAAAAATGCCAGGAAAAACGTAGTAATTTATCATCTGCACTTGACTACTTGCAGTCTAATAGATCAGTACCTGAGTAACAGAGATCTCTCCAGTGCCCATATTAACATCAACGTTCAAAACGGGAGAGCCACGGTTCTGGACCCAGCTGTCGAAGACCGCTCCCACATCGAGGTCCCCGTATGTCGCTGCGTAGGTCGGGTCAGCCGCCACCGCTGATCTAAAGGCGTCGTACATGTCTTCGGGGGTACCGAGGCCATAGGCGCTGAAAATGACAATTAATTAAAAATGTATGCTAAGAAGCATGTAATAAAAATTAACGGAATATTTGATGATATAACGCCTTGAAATCTTATTTACGGTTGTAACTTTTCGTGCTCTTAGGTAAATAAAAAATAACAAAGTAAAGTTCTATCATAGGTAAGTACATATCTGTTATTATTCTGAAGCAAAAGGCAAAAAAATATATAAATATGAACGTTTCCTCAATAATGTTTATTTTTTACATTTCGCATAAGCTCAAGGTATTACAAGTTGGTTGAACGCTACTTACTTATCCGCCAGATAAGTCCTCAACGCAGTCTGGAATACGATGGGTCCTACGAAATGCTCCATCATTCTCAAGACCGAGGCACCCTTGGCGTAGCTGGTGGTTGAGAAGTGGGCGCTGATTGAGGCGTTGTGGGTAACGGTGGACAGGTTCATGGGAGTGGCGCTTTGGAAGGCATCCCAGTTGAGGGCACTGTGTACGTAGTCTACGACAAACTGGTCGGCCAGTTCGAAGGACGGTTCAGCCTGGAAGCAATCGTTAAAATATAAATGAAGATATCAAAGAGATCTCCACATGTTATATGTATTTCGCAGCAACCTGGCAAAAATATCAATGACTCAAACTTTTAGTTACTTGTTTACTAAAATAACTTAATCCCAAATCCTTAATGTATATTTTGTTGCTTCGGCATGTAAAACGCACATAGTACTAAATACGCTCCTTTATAACAAATGAAGGCTAATTTGGTTCAATACTAAAATAAATCTATTGACAAGTATAACTGAGTAATACAAGTATTTTTCCTTAGCTTTAATTAATAATTTAAAAAATGAGTCATATAGTTAACTTATTATTATTTTGAATATCCAGTTAATCGTAGATATTGAAATCACTGAGTTATAAGTGTTTAATTAACAATGATTCAATTATGACGAAACTTACAGCGTGAGCAGAGAAGTATTCAAAAAAGCTAGCGTAGGACTCGTTGAGCCACAAGTTGCTCCACCAGAAGCAAGTGACTAGGTTTCCGAACCATTTGTGGGCCAGCTCGTGTGCCATGATGGTGGCGATGAAGATCTTGTTGAGGATGTTAGTGTTATCCTCATCGTACAAAAGGTAAGCTTCTCTGAAATCAGAAGGAAATATGATGAGCATAAATGGTAATGCTCTCGGGATTTTTTTATCAATCTATTTCGAAAAACAAAGAAATTGACGATAAAATAAACATAAAAAATAAAATACATTAATTATTACGTAAAACTATAATTAATATACACGATTAATATACACGATGTTAACGATTATTTGACAGAAATTAAATTACCTGTAGTTAACCATTCCCCAGTTCTCCATAGCACCAGCCGGGAAATCAGGTATAGCAATGTGATCATTCTTCATGCTTTCTCCTTCTCCCATACTATAATAATCAAAGTTGAAGTACGTGTTCATCTCATTAGTAATCTTAACCCCGACTTCATGCGCATAAACATGCTGGCTGTCAACTCCTGGGCGAGAGACAACGCCGAAAGGTCTGCCGTCCTCGCTAGCGTCGGTGGTTTCAATGAAGTCACTGACGTGGAATGCAATAAGATACACAGAGATGGTTGGAGTAGGCAAGAAAGTTTCCTTGATACGGCCTTCGGAAACACTGTAAAGAAACAGAAGAATAAAATTTCTGTAGTTGGTACTTCATTTAAATACTAAATCACCTAAATGTACACTTACGTCATGGTGAGAGAATCGTTGATGGCCATGTTAGAATAGGACGGGCTGAGGTTGGCATCACGTGTGATAGAGATGACAAATCTAGATTTAAACTGAGGCTCGTCGAAGCAAGGGAAAGCCTTACGGGCGTAATAGGGCTGGAACTGCGTTGTGGCATATTCACTGAAACAAAAAACGTATTTTGTAATCGAATGTATGTAGTATCTCACCTATAATCCTGCCTTTGCTTTCTAAATAAATTATTCTTATACTACTTATTAAAAAATGAAATGAAATGAAATTATTTATTGCCACAAAATAGAATTAGTTATGTACAAGTAAGTAACTACACTAATTTAAATTAAGCTAAGCTATTCTACGAATTTTCTAATAAAAATTGTTTGTGGCAAACGGTTTTGGCGTCAGCATAATGTTAAAGATGGCATAGGTACCACATGAATGCCACTCCAGCGCTGTTGTTAAAAGGATTAAAAATAGTTTAATCGCATGTTGTAGCAACTTACCGTTTTTCACCATTGAGGAAGTAATATCCCTTGTAGAATCCTCGTTCAAATTGGTTATCAAAGATGACTCCACGGAAACCGATGATAATGGTGTACTCGCCGGCAAGGACAGCAGATTCGGGCTTGATGATCAAGAGCTCGTGCACGTTGTCAAGCTCGAAGGGGTTCTCAAGGTTCAAGGGAACAGGGTTGTTGCTACTGTCCAGGAGGTTCACTCCCGTGATGGCGGCTACATTTTGGTGGAGCACGATTTCTAACAAAGGTTCTCCTGAAATCTAAAGAAACGCACTTTTTAAGGGTTGAAGCCATCGAATTATCTTCTGTATGAAATAATTTGAATGTAATTTTCCACAAGAAAAATTTAAACGTGTTTTATATTTGAATGTAATCAGCATTGCGATACAACGAGGAAATGCCGCCAGCATCCTTGGTACAATGCCGCAAGGGCATAGTTTAGATTTGAGCTAGTTACTAATTTAGTTTAGTACTTATTTGTACTGTAGTGATGATGAGTATTAGAACTTTGAATGTTTCAGTGTCTTGAAATAGGTAGCACACTAATTGCATTTTGTCCGGCCGTGACTTTGTTTGTGTGGAAGTCGCTCAAAACTTTTAACTCCTTTTTCCACTCTGTTAGGGGTCAAATTTTTAAAAACCCTATCTTACTTGGAAAACATATTCGCTATGTGCGAAGTGCATGGTGGGGGTAACGTGAACGATCGCAGCGCACAAAATAACAATAAATTGGGCTCTTGTCAATATCACATTTCAAAATATTTGACATCTCCTATAGGGTCAACTGTCAAAATTGTGAATCAGCCAGAGACGTTTGATATAAGCAAGGAGGACATGTCATTAATAAAAAAGAAAAAACCCCTTTAAGGGGCTACTTTGAAAAATTATAGGTTTTTTGAAACTCTCTATTGACGAAACGGGAAAAGGGACTGAATTTATTTTCGAATATATATTATTAGACTATATACTCTTGTTTTTGGCACAAGCCGAAACACGATTGCTGAAAGTTGCCTCGATAGAAAAAAAATCCGAAGTTAAGTCCTTTTTCCCCTTATTTTTCTTAGCTTACGTAAACTATAAGAGATTAAGCGATATAACTAAGTAAAAAATATGGTATTCTGGTTTATCTAAAAAGTCACAGAAACAGAATTACACAAAACTTTATAGATTCGCTTATTTATCGTAGTTTAGTCAAAAAGTCTGATCCTTAAGAGCGTTGCATCTCTTTCTTTCGTGCACGGGAGCCATAAACGTGTCTCTAACGGATGGGCGTGGCTTGTCCGAATCGAGGAACGGCCTTAACCCCCGGCTCAAGAGATGGCGCCACACTCATGCACACAGCGAATAATATGTCTCCAAAAATTCCACTTACAACGGTTTAGGGTGTTCATTGTTCGCCAATCTCTAGATATCGCAACTGTTTTCAACCGACTTCAAGATTTCGAAGAAGGAGGTTCTCAATTCGTCGGGATCTTTGCTTTTTATATTTTTTGTAATGTTTTTTCACCGATTATTCGAAGACGGTTCGATCGATTTAGACAATTCTTTTTTTAGTTTGAAAGAGTATTTTTTTATATTTCACTGTTGCTCCTATTGTCACCAAGTCTGGATCTGAAGATCGGATTTGGAGAAATCGAGGGAACCCTTCAACTATTTTAGGTACACCTATAGTGATTTCAGTGTTTCTCACAGCAACTCGGGCATTTCCTCTTGGAAAAGCGGAGCCTAAGTAGTCGGTTCTTTTTTGTTTAAAATTATATAAAATATGTTCTGATTTTATTATGTTGGTACTATTGCTGCTACTACTACTACTAAAACAGCTACTGACACAGTCAGTAAATATTTGTAAGCAATTATATAAGTTGAAACTGTATTATTTAGTAGGTAATGAAGTACACTATCTTAATCGCACAATTTTATAAATGCCTTCGCTATATCGGACTGATTATTGATCAACGCGATAATGATAAATATGATATCATTTAATAATGATGATTGGACCAGTTAACTTATCAAATTATACATGTCTAAGTAGTAGTACTGCGAATTTTGATTTTTATGGAAATTTCCATATACAGTTACCCGTTTTCATTGCTCTAGTACTATTATATTACAGTAAATATTTTCTTATAAAATCTGTATAATTACAAGTCTGACCTTAAGACTACCCCAGACTCGTAACTGGCCCTGAAGGTGGCCAAACAAGTATATCATATTTAAAAAAAACGAGTTGGTTATACAGTACAAGGTCCAGTCAGTATCTAATGCAGTTTTTTACACCATATCGCAAATGGGCATACAGCCCACCTGATGGTAAGTAGCCTCCGTAGCCCAAGGACGCTTGCAACTCCAGAGACGTCACATGCGTGTTACTGAACCTTTATAAAAATAGGAAGATTCACCGCGTTGACGGCAAAAGTGACAAGAGGGTCCCCCATCTTCGACATACCGAAACCTCTTTGAGCTTTCTGCCAACTTTACTCGCCGATTGAAACACAATAGTAGTTTATGTAACTGTTACTAGATATATGTAAGAGAAATGTCAGCTGCACTGCTACTCCACCTAATAGCTACTAGTGTACTACTAGTACGCTATTTGTTACCAGGTGGGGTGGAGTAGCTGTGCAGGTGACATTTCTCTTACATATTCGGTATCTTTAGGGGGCTTTAACATAGATGGCGCAATCGACATGAGCTTCAAAAAGTTCTTAGGCTGTGGTCGTTTATATCTCTATAGTCTCTGCTCTTACGTAATAGGGATCATTAAAATACGAGTGTGGTTTTATGAAATGAACGAAGTAAGTTTCATAAAAAGATCGTACGAGTGTTTTAAGGCCTAATTACGAACAGATGCATACACATTATAAACCCTAAATGACGCTTTCGGAAAGTTAAAATGACCGTCATTGCATCGCTATGGCCGACTCGAATTCGCGTTCCATTTATCGTTTACCGTTCTACATAACACTTCAGCAGTACAAGTCAAACTTACCGTAACGTCATGTCGAACAACGCCATCGAAGCTGCCGCCGGGCAAGTCCACATCCAGGTCAACGTAAACCCAGCTAGGTTGCACATTATCTAACAGCCTGTAGGACGTAGTACTATCCACGTTGTTGTTATAGATCTCGAAATCAGATCTCATCTCCATTGATGGAGAGAGCTGGGCGTTGATGAACCCAACTAGGGCTAGTAGTACCACTAGCATCGTGGAACCTGTGAAAATGGTGAAATTTATTATAAAATTTCAAACAGTTCATTCTGAATTTAAAAGCCTACTAGTTGGATTAGTGTTCGAGCGTTTGCTATAAAATCTGAAACAAGTAAAATACTTATTTGGTATTATTAAACTGAAAAGACATAAATCCCGACATCCAAATCATTTAATCCAAAATATGACTAATGGTCTAAGAGCTAATAACTAAGAACAAATAACTAAGAAATACACTAAGCTAAGAACAATAATTAGAGCAACAAAACCCGTCTGGTTAAATTGATGTACTATTCTTATTGCTAGATCCAGGCATCTGGCAGCTTTTAATGGGTGGAGGTCAGAGATACAAACTAGCGAAATTTTTGAATCGGAAAATAGTACTACCAAAATAGGTAAAAATTGCCGAAGTTGTCTCAGTTATAAATGACAGGGCCTATATATTCACATAAAAACAAAAAACATTGCATATTATTGCGGAAACAGAAACAGTAGGCGAAAAACTGTCAATTACATTATACGTCGTTTGGCACTATTCCTCCAACAGAAACCTTTGGCAAATTATATTATCTAATTATTTACATTATTTCTCATGATATTGCATGCCACCCACCGCTGTAGAAAAGGGGAGCGCCGGGAGATTGAAGATACTCAATTGTATAGACTAGAGGCAGCAGGTCATCGTTGAACTCAATCCTTACCGGATTGCCTATTTTAAGCACTCGTAGAAAAACTATTTTGTGCAATGGTACATAATTAGGTCCTAAAATTCTCGGCCCTGTTTTTACGAAATTCGGCTTCGCCTCATTTTGTAACTTCGACCCTCGAATATTAAGAACCCTTATTATGTAACTGTTGCACAAAATACTATTAGAAGACATAACTTAGTATTAAATGTACCTATGCTTGTAAATTCGGCAAAAAAGGCGAACCCGATAAAAATATTTATAGGTTAATGTTTAAAAGAGACAGTAAAGAAATTGGCTATTTTCATAAAAAATAATCTTGTTCGTACGCTTTATTGGAGCCATATATTTCAGACATTTTCAGGGATTTATTTAAAAAAATCCGTATGCAAAGTCTTCAAGTGTAATTCATTAATATGGATGATAAAAGAAAGGGACTTAAAATCCGTTATTTTGCAAAGTGAAACTGACAAACGAAAAAAAACGTGACCCATGTGTAAGTAGCAGTAACATTCATAACTGCAGCAGTAAGTAAGAGGGAAACAATACTAAGGAATATTTAATTTTACAATTCCTAAAACATTTTATACTCATTTACCTACTAGATTTTTCATACATACATAATATATAATCACGCCTGTTTCCGAGAGGGGTAGGCAGAGATCACGGATTTCCATTTGCTACGATCCTGACAGACCACTTTCACTTCACTCACTCTCATAACGTTTGTCATACATGCTCGTCGGTTTAGGGTATTTCTGACCTCTGGCATTTTTGTAATATTTCCCCGATTTGGTCGAGGAAAGTTCGCCTAGGTCTTCCACTTCCAATTCCAACTGATCTTTCCACTCTTTTGTCATACACCCCCTCTTCATTAATCTTCTTTTATCCATCCTCTCTACTGATTTTTTACTTGATTGCTTCCAGACTGATATGACTGATAATTTTTAATAGATTTTTTATGTTGACCTCGATAAATACAAAAAAATGTGTTGACGTCATCTTGCACTCATTCCAAACTTTATAACCGGTTAATGAAGGGCAATAAAATAAAATGATAATAGACTCACCCATTGTGACCACGACGGAAACTCCTCACCGACTAGATGGATTATAAACATTTTCCATATTTATCATAATCACCAACATTATTAAAAAGATTAAGGCCGTAAAGCAACCAAAAGCATTCGAGAATTCATGGTGTTATCTGAAATCGCTGATAATATTATCACGGGTTGATTAGGTTTATTGATGAGGTGGCAATGTAAAATCGTGCAAGAACTGGAGACGTGAATAACTTATATTGTCTTTAGAAAAACTTCCGCTTTGCACAAAATTAAGCTTTGATCTAGTATTTTTGCAGCCAATTATTTTACTTTGAAGTTTCAAAAATAACTGCAGGTTTCCTTCTACGAGTATATGATGAATTATTTCCTTTGAGAATGTTGCTCGGTAAAGTTAACATTTGCGTTAAACCAGTCTAGATCTAACTGTAGACGTGAATAACTTATATTGTCTTTATAAAAACATCCGCTATGCACAAAATTAAGCTTTGATCTAGTATTTTTGCAGACAATTATTTTACTTTGAAGTTTCAAACATAACTGCAGGTTTCCCTTTTATGTGATGAATTCTTTCATTTGAGAATGTTGCTCGGTAAAGTTAACATTAGCTTTAAACCAGCTTAGATCTAACTGTAGACGTGAATAACTTATATTGTCTTTAGAAAAACTTGCGCTTTGCACAAAATTAAGCTTTGATCTAGTATTTTACTGCCAATTATTTTACTTTGAAGTTTCAAAAATGACGGCAGGTTTCCTTAAATATGATGAATTATTTCATTTGAGAATGTTGCTCGGTAAAGTTAACATTAGCGTTAAACCAGTCTAGATCTAATTTATTTACTAAACAATGCCTTTATACTGAACTACAACGAAAATTTATTAATATTTGTAAATATTGTATTAAGTACTGTATTTTCTCTATGACGTGATTGGCTACCTTATCCGCTTCAGTCGATATCAGTAAAAAGAAAGAATTAAAAGATAAAATCCAATAATTGTAATTAAAGTTTAAGAACATCATTGCTTTGCTTTACTACAGTCATAACATTATGATATTATTTATTAATAACTAAAATATAATAATATTCTGAACACTATAGAATTAGAAAATGCGCTTATTATTAGGTTAGTAAACCGCAAATTATTCAATCCAAAATACCCTTTGGGAAATTTAAAAAAAAACCGAAAGATTATCAGAGAAGTGGTAAACGAGCGCTTAGAAAAAAATATGTGTTAAAGAAACTTGTCAAATACGCTTAGTCTTCGCTAATTAGTTAATAAAATGCCTCTGCATTAATTATAGCATGCTTAACCCAGTCACGGCTAAATAAATACCGTTTATCTGAGATCTCATTGATAGGCTCCAGGGGCGTAAATTTTTACCAATTGGGACTTAAAATAAGTTTGTTCTTAAACTTCTGAATGGGCGCATGGGAAAGCGGATTCTGTAGATAGAGAAGCATTTGTATCACGAAATACGGGCAGTATTCCTTCCCTATGGGACTTTTGGCCTCATAAATGTCACCCCAGTATTTCAAACAAATGACGATGAATATATATAACCTTTAGTTTGAAAGCGTCATCCTCACGGTAGTGTAGTTTGGTTACTCAAATAAACGGTTAAAGAAAACTTGGTATAGCTTGAACGTGTTTTGTAAATATTTAGGTAGCGAAAATAAGTTCTGCCCCATTGAAGAGATTGATGAAAAATAATTCTGTTCGGGTATGGGAGACAATCAAGCGTTTCTGATATTAAAATAAAAATTTGATAGTGTGCTATCGATTTACGACCATTTTTTTACACCCAAAGTGAAGAGAGACTCGTGTGCAACAAGACAGATGTAAAATGGTAGCCCCGTGCTCGTCGGAGAGAAATCTGAGACTGAAATTGTCTTAACAATGATTGAAACTGATTGCTGTGCTAATTAACAGTTCAATTACAAGACGCTATGCTATGCTAACGTGTATTAGAACGATAATAGAGTGCAAATATGTCGATAACAAAAAATAAGTTCTTTACTAATAGTGCGATTTTAAGAGGCAAAGTTTATACTGAACACATTGTTGGATTGAGTTGTAGCATCCCACTCGATTTTAGTCTCAGTTCTGGTTCAATCTTCGGCCAGTTATTAGATTATTGTTAGATATTTGTGTGGAACCCGCTTTACTATCTAGAGTTTATAGAAACGCCTTAAGCGTGACATTGACATTAGCTGTCAAATTTGGCGGCAATGCGGGGAGAACTGTCATTTTCTTGGACCACGACACGCTCGGTGGACATTGTTTTATATTCTGATTTAGTTATTTAGAGCGATTTCCTTGATTTCATTGTAAAACCTTTGATTATATTTAGAACCCAAGTTTGATCTGGAAGTGTTTCATTTCCAAAATTATAATATGTTTAGGTCATATCACCAGTTACGTGCCAGCTTGCACCCTTACTCCGTGGCTATTTCAGCCCCGCAAGTGGCTGCATGTGGTAGATATAACCGACTTATTCTTAACCATTATCTATAAAAACGGCAAAAAATGACTGTTTTCTGGGAGCCCCATTAAATATTTATTTTAGTCTGTTTTTAGTATTTGTTGTTATAGCAGGCAACATAAATACATCATCTGTGAAAATTTCAACCGTCTAACTATCACGGTTCATGAGCTACAGCCTAGTGACAGTCGGACAGACGGATAGACGGACGGACGGACAGCGGAGCATTAGTAATAGGGTCCTGTTTTACCCTTTGGGTACGGAACCCTAAAAATGGGTATTTACCATATGTTGGAGTGACTAACAGACTTAGGATAGACAGATACACTCAAGAGCAAAAATTTCGGGTCATTAACATAAACTTTAATATCTTTAAAATGAATATCTTTTGAGATATTCAAGAAAATGCTAGTGACCCGAAACTTTTGCTCTTGAGTGTAGATTGGTTTATCATTCGAAAAGTATAAGTATACATTAAGTTGTACAGTGCCCTACAAAAGTGTTTCCACAGTATGTCTGCAGGTGAAATAGTTAATAACTATACTGTATATTGAGTTACTCTACTTGCTGCATAATACATTATGCTACCTATTTAATTTATTGCTTGTCATGGTAATGTTATTTATGATGTATGTGGATTTTTTTATTTTTAATACTTTTATTTCGCATATTTCGTTACTACAAATCGTTCATTTGATCTGCGGAAGACCATTAAATTATTTGAGCACCATTGGTTAGAACAGGCCGAGTGTATATCTTGTCGAGCTTTTATATTTATAGTCAAAACAAGATTTTCTATAACATGTTCTTCATAGACTGATAGGCTATAACATATTTACTCATCTATCCTGCCTCTGACTACATATAGGAAGGGATTTAGTGAGCTTTGTCCTCTTTGTTAATAAAAATATATTTCGTAATAACAATAACTTAATATATATGTATATTCATCTATTTAATACAATTTACATAACCATATTAATAGCCATAGTCACAATGAGCGTGACAGCGCTGAGCGCTGCAATGTTAGCAGAATCGGGTCCACCATCTTCTATATCTTCTTCTGAGCCATCTGTTTCTGTTTCTTCCGGTTCAGGGTCAACGATATCATCGATGTTGTCCTCGGTATACCCTGTTTCAAAGTAGGTGGCCAGTTCTACAGTCCTGGCGCTGGACCAGGCGTGGAAGGCCCTGGTGGAAGCGATGCCGTTGATACCAGTGTTATACGAGCCCTCGCCGATCACCTCCCTCTGGGCTTCAAGCCAAGTTTGGACCTGGGACAAGGTATGTTTGATAATAATTTATACAAATATAAAATTCAATAGATCCATTTTAATAATAAAACTTCCGTGAGACACAGACATATTGAATAACCGACGAGTCTTCGTCGGTTAGCCAGCGCGAATGGATCAAGAGCTCCTCGTAATGGAGCGAAACATATCAGCCGATATTCGACTTAAAAAAACGTGAGTTACCCGCTTCTTATATTCAGTAGATCCATACCGATACATTTAAACAATTCTTAAATAAAATTTACATACTAAAATATTATAAAGGTGCTCCTTGTAAGTTTAACTTCATAGTCAACTTTGTAGAATTATTTGTCATCGTTGCTTCAACGAAGCACGAAGCACGAAGTTTAATGGGTGTTATGACTAATAAATTCTCTTAAGAATGTTAAGGCTGTAATTATTATCAGTTGTTATCTTGGGAAATTGAGTGAATCATATCCATATTTGTATGTTAAGTTTTGCTTATACAAAAAACATCCGGTTGTATCTCCGGTACCTTAAAGTGGTAATAAGCATAATTAATTAACATTTATATAAAATTCTTAAATAACCAAGCAACGTCTATTCAATATACTATGTATATAAGTATATATTTATCTATCTATGTAATGTATATCGTCGCCTAGCACCCATAGTACAAGCTTTGCTTAGTTTGGGGTTAGGTTGATTTGTGTAAGATTGTCCTCAAAAAATATAAATATATAATATATATTTTACATGATTATGGGTACATAATCATGTAAAATATATATTATATATTTAAAATATGTAAAATATATATTATGTAGGTATACATACTTACAACTCATACATACATACGGCTATCTATCGTTAAATAGTTCTGACTTTCCTGTGAAGTCAAATCAGCTACTCTTTAGGAAACGTATAAATGATTTTTTATATGGAGTTATGTAACACCTGGTTTTCCCGTGTCTTTTTGAAATTTTGATTTGATACATGTAACGAAACAATTAATTTTATCTATTGGAAAGTAGCCTATTGAATTTGTTGTAACTTTGTCAGTTTAAGTAAATATATCCTCTAATTATACAGTAAATATGTACAAATAAGTGATTTATTTTGTACTTTTACTAATATTTTACCTCAGCAATTTGTTGCTCATTAAGAAGACGGGCAGTAATGTAGCTAAGTGGTGTTGCGATGCTGCCAAGCCTGCAAATGAGAGTCTAAGGTCAGAAACATATCCATCAAATATATACTGAGATGGCTTGAAGAACACTCAAAGAATTACATTTAGCACTGAATGATCACTGATCAGAAAAAAAAACAAGAGAATTCGATAAAATTAAAACTTCCCAAACAAATCTTAACCGTAGGTTGTATTGTAGCAAGAGGCGGAAAGGCTCTAATAAAAAACCCTACCATAGGGGATAAGTAAGAATATAAGCTTTAACATATATCAATCAATTATACTCACGCAGCGGTGACCTGAGCAACATTATTTTGCAGCCACGCGAACGTTCTCATTGTGTTAACTTCATTGCCAGTAACAGCAGCATTTAGAGCGGTAGTATAGTCCTGAGGTCTGACGGAGTCATCCATAGCCACAATAGCTGACAGATATTTCTGTAAGCTGGCCTCATCCAAGGTGCATCCAGCGGTTTCCAGCATGACTACCTTGTCGTTGGACAAGTCGTTAGCTAGGTATCTATCCCAGAAAATGTCGAAGTCAGCGGCGGTTCCGCGGCGAAGACCTTCGCAGAAGACCCATGGGCGCATATTGGGGTGTACGCTGGAACACAAGTATGTTTTAACACATATAAATATAGTATAGTAATGTTTGATCTTTCCAGTGACACAACGGCCTCCTAGCTAGAAGTAGATTTGTGTAATATTGTCCTATAATTTTTGCACATGCATTTTTATCAGTATTAAATGAACCTGATGATGAAGTATAAAAAATAGTAGAAAAATAGTAGAAGTAGAATAGTAGAACTCCCGATGGTTTTTTTTTTCGTTTTTTTACATTAGTTAAATTCATACTTACTAGCCACCGTTCAACCAGCTATTGAAGTTAGTGACGGCAGCGGCAGAGCACTCAGCATGTCCATTATTGCAGAGGAAAGTACCGAGGTACATTCTCATGAGGCCGTCCATATAGTCTTCGCCGTCAATCTCAGCCCATCCGAGACGAGCGGTAGCAGCCACACTAAGTTCGATAATTTGCTCCTGTAAACAAGATTCATTAAAAATTATTGCTCCAAAATCTGCCTTACTGCCAAATAAAAATACCTTGAACATTCGAGATAAAATGTTGTAAAATAGTCGCCGGTGCAGACGACAACAAAGGGCATTATACGGATTTTAGTGATGATGGGATCCCCTTTTGCATAGTGAGACCTTAGGACCCATAGAACATTTTAGGAAGCAGAGCCATCTAAATTTATGGTGCGGTAGGGGTAAAAGGGGGGAGATCTCTTTTATCAACACATAGATTGAAAACTATAAGTCTTAGCAACATACTTCAAAGGCAAAAATTGTAGAGAATTTAATGAACAATATATCCTTTATTGAAAGTTTTGTAGTAACTTTAACCGTTTTTATTAAAAATATGAAAGACTGAAATTGGGACACAAAAGTATGGGGGAGGGACGGAAACACCTACTGGACGACTTGTTTTCACTTCTATTTTAAATTCTTCGTGTTCTAAAGGCAAAAGGTTGACTTTGAATGCGTAGCTGCAATATCCTCCCAAGGTGACTTCTGCCTTTGAAACTATATCGAAGCCACTGAAAGAATTAACTGCCCGAAAATATTGTGAATGTTCCAGATATGAGGCTGTGTAGTGTATAATTGAATAGAGGATATAGAAAAAGAGAATGAATATTAGGTACCAGTGGCGGCGCGTCCATAGAACATGATTCCCGTCGGCTTGCCTAAATTTCAGGCGCCTGAGCAGTTTTTCTACAGCTCATGAAGAAATTATAAGCCAAATTCGGCACTGGCTTGCCTAAGAAAAAATTTAACCTACCGCCACTGTTAGGTACCTACTTGTTTTTTTAAATGCTATAGTCTTTTTTCCTAGCGGTTGTCCCGGTTGGGGTCCGTTTGACAACCAAATCCCATGAATTGGCGTAGGCACTACTTGTTATGAATGTGACTGCCGTAATCTTAACTTCCGACCCAGAGGGGAAACTAGGGCCTATCGGAATTAAATTCGGTTTCCTTACGATGTTTTCCTTCACAGAAAAAGCGACTGGTATTTCCTGCTGGTATTCCGTGCGGTACTAACTCAGCGGTACTATCGCCAACACTAGCTATTTTTACTATTTTGACTATTTTTTTAACCCCTATTGCAACGGCATAAGGTCTATCGACGGTGTGTTGCTGTTTGTACGAGCCATGGTTTGAACCCGATACCTTATACCCGGATTGAAAATCGGACGTCTTAGCGCCAGGTTCAATTATTATTATTATTAAATATTATAGTAATTTATTTTTAATTTGTATGTCTTTCTTATATGATACCATTATTTGTAAAACATATTATTAGGTAAGCATTAGAGCTCCAATTAAGTCGTTTTTCATACATAATGAGATTGTTGTTGAAAGTAGGTTTACTTTTTTTTTTTTTCGTTAAAAATATTGAAATAAACTTATGATTTGTATAATTTTTATAAAGGGGAATGACAGGACTATATCATAAAATATTTTCGTCGCGTTACGACCATAAATAAAAAAGATATAGACATTTATTCAAAAAAACTTCAAACGTCGATTTCATATTTCTTATATTTTCTTAAGTTTTTTTATATCGAAAGGTATAAGTAAAATACCAAAAATGAATTCGGCATCCTTGCTTTACACGAAAACGATATCAAACTTGACTATATAACTCTACTTTTTTTTAAATGTATTTTGGGGGGCACCCCCCACATTCCAAAAAACTTGCATCAATAATTTAAATGGCTCCTCTTCTTAAAGCATTGCTTGTATCGTAAGTACTAACTCTGCACAAGGAAATTCCATCATCATCATTTTCCGTATAATTAAGTGAACACCACCGACTAAAAAGAGCGCTGGTAGCCTTGCGGTAAGACGTCCGACTTTCAATCCGGAGGTCTCGGGTTCAAACCCCGGCTCGTACCACTGAGTTTTTCGGAACTTATGTACGGAATATCATTTGATATTTACCAGTCGCTTTTCGGTGAAGGAAAACATCGTAAGGAAACCGGACCTAATCCCAAAAAGGCCTAGTTTCCCCTCTGGGTTGGAAGGTCTGATGGCAGTCGCTTTCGTAAAAACTAGTGTCTATGCCAATTCATGGGATTAGATTGTCAAGCGGACCCCAAGCCGGGATAAAACGCTAGGAAAAAGGAGAAGATTCGAGATAAAATGTTATAACGTAAACTAATTGCGCAAAAATAGCTACACAGAGGTGAGAATGAGAGAAGTTTTTATAATAAAAACGAGGAGACAGACATTAGACAGTGTTGTTACAAATATATAAAAGGATTTATAACTTGAAGCTGTCCATTGGCATGCCACAGCGAGGCATTTTCCGTCTTAGGCCTAACCCCTATAGTCTCAACTTAATAATACTAAGTACTCCATGCATCAGATATATTATTACGGGAAACTTACTCTCAGCTTGGCAAGGTTTTCTTCGTCATGAGCCAACCTCCTCACAACCCAGTTGAAGCTAGTAATGGCCGCCAACCAAGGAGCGTATTGATCTTCAAATTGCAAGAACGAGACGATGTTGAGGGTCCTTTCATAGCGGAGTACACCAGCCCTAGCAAGTTGGAAGGCATCGTCGACGATCTGTAATTGATTATTTGGTTAACGCATGGAATCGCTGACTACAGTTAGGTACATGAACTTTATTGACGTCCTTGAAAGGTAATTCTTTAGTTTTTGAGCTGATACGATGATGAAAATAGTGTGAATGGTGCACTAATATATGTCTTGAATTTTATAGCAAATTATCGCTTCCCAAACTATTTATCACATTTTCATGGTGTTATATCGGTTTGTGTACGTATATTTCGCGTACTAACGTAACATATGGCAAATGGACATTCGCCCAAAATGCGAAACAATTCCCCTTGTAAACGTTTATATGCTAACTAAACGTTACACTATAAGTTGTTTGGGAAATGTAATTAAACGTCAGGATTTTCGACGAAATGAATGTTACAGTACACCAGTGTAGATATATTTTTGGAGGGGATCACCGACATAAATATGAGTTAAGGTTTTGTAATAAAATACGTGGAATTTAACGGCAAGATGTTGATTAATCTTAATAATATTGAAAAAACAGTAGATAAATACAGCAGTTAGGTACCTGTGCTCTGTTATATACATGAATGTCAGTTCTCTGGTTACTCCTCAGTGCCTGGGTGATAAGAGCCCAACTTGTTTGGTCGTAGTTTACCCTGTAGTAACCTGTTAATTAAAATATATATTATAATTGATTTAGGTTATCATCTATCGCAGCCACACCCATCTTACATACCCTGGGATTCACTACACACGAATTGATTACATATAGTTATTCTTACCAGTTTCTTGCTTGTTAAAGATGACCCACTCATTGCCAGTAGTTCCTCTGTTGATAACGGTGGATTGAGCCGTTAGGACCTGAGATGGCTTAAGGTTTTCGAAGTCAGCTTCTCCACCTCGAGTCCAAGTGACAGGTACCATGTAAATGGTGGGAATCGTGGAAAGACCGGTATTGCGCTCCCAACGTTGCTAGAAGTGAAATAAAAAGTTACATAAATAGTGAATAAAGGAAGCCTGTTGTGAATTTGTGTTGTGGATTTGACGAAGCATGTTGCGGGATGTTTAATTTGTGTTGCAAAACCTGGACGAAGCCTGGATAAAGGAATAAACAGTTGAAGTCAGCGTTAAATTTGTTCGGTTGTCGGGTTTTTAATCATACAGCTTAAGTATATCTAGAGAAGACAAAAGATATTCTAATAACGTTGTTTTGTAATTATTCTCACAATAAATATCTCTTACTGAAGATTGTAAAACGTGGTTCGAAATTAAATAAGGAAAGCTTTTGATGTAATTTTTGAGTATTCAGCTAGTTCTAACAACGATTACACATTAAAAATTCACCTGAGTAACAGTCATCTCGCCAGTTCTTTGGTTTACTACGACAGTCAATAGGGGATGTCCGGCTTGCTCTGACCACGTTTTGAAGTAGTCTTCAATGGTAACGCCATTGTAATTAGCCAGTGCACCATCTTCTGCTGCTGCTTCGTCCAATGCAGTGAATAGATGGATTGGTTCAGCTACGTCGAAAGACCTATCATATAAAAAGAATAGTTTTAATTATACTATTATTCACAGACTCTTAATGAAAGTCATGGTTTACATGTCACTTTTCAAAACTGTCGTCAAAAGTGCACTTTATGTGAATATCACACTAATGTTCACTTAAATATTCATGCAAAGTGCACACAGTCTGCCCGGAAAGAAAAGTGTCGTAGGATGTATGAACTACCATATAAACCACGACACTTCTCTTTCCGGAAAATTTTTATTTGGTTCACCAACTTAAATTGGCAGTGATATCCTAAAAGATTGCGATGTCATAGTCAATATTTTGATTGCCTTTAAATATTTTACTAAGATAATGATTCCCAACACCTTGCGAACTTTCGATGAGACAACGACAGGTTTTGGAATTTATATTTTTATAGGAAACGTACCTCTCCTTAAGATAGTTTTGCATTGCCTTAACAAACGTCTCGTTTCCAAGGAAGTGTTCCGTCATTCTAATCACAGAGGCTCCTCTAGCGTAGGTGATAGTAGAGAAATGGGCACTGACACTGACAGGATCAATTACAGTTGGGTCAGTCAAAGGATGTGCGCTATCGATCGAGTCAGAGATCATAGAGGCTTGCACTTGTTCGATTACGAAACGTTCCTCGAATCCGAGATCGGGTCTTACCTGTGAAAGATTAAATAAATAAATCATCTGATCTTAGCAATTTCAAAATATAAAGTTACCGCACCTTAAGCGCAAAGATCAGGCTCAGGTGGAGATGGCGACCTGGACGCATTCGAAAGCGATTAGCAGGAAATTGTCAAAGATAGAGACAAATGTAAATTCAGGAAGAAAAAGGAATAAAGAAAAGTACGAACCAAATCAGCCAAGAAGTACGTATAGAATCTTGCGAATCCTTCGTTAAGCCACAGCACGTCCCACCAGGCACAAGTGACCAGGTTGCCGAGCCACATATGGGTGATCTCATGAGCAACGATGTTAGCTACTCGCTGCTTGTAAAAATGGTTAGAGTTCTCGGGATCATAGAGGACTAAAGCTTCCCTAAAATGAATGAAAAATTACTGCTTGACAGATAATGTTATTTTATTTTATTTAGGAAATATTTAATGCTTGAACTAAACTGCTACTTACTGTCTTTAAATAAGTCTTATTCTTATGACAATACTTAGTCGAGAGATTTGCGAACATATTTCAGAACTTATACTTATTATTTTTATGATTAGAATTAAGTATCGTGTGATTGTTGTCGTGTGATTTCCGGGAAAACGATTTTAAAACTCGCCATTTTTCCTCTTATTGTCCTGAGCGTAAGTATCCCAAGTTCTATTTTTGCACAAATGAGTGAAAAATGTACCTAGTACTGTAGGTGCATTTTTCACAGAATTACCTGTAAGTCAAAAGACCCCAATTTTCCATAGCGCCAGCAGAAAAATCAGGAATTGCGGCTTGTTTCATGTTCAGGTTCACAGCCATTGTATAATATGGAATGTCAGTATAGATTTCCATTCTTTCCAAAAGTTGTATTCCAATTTCCTGGCCCCATGCGCTCGATATACCGACATTGTCGCGAGCGTAGAGAGCGAAAGGCCTCTGTTCATCGTTATTATTTTCAACTTGGGCATAATGGGAGACGATGAATGCCAGCAAATAAGTCGAAGTGTATGGCGAAGTGTAAAATGCGTCAGCAATCCTTCCATTTCCCAAACTGAGAACAAAGATTACCTATATAATTATGCAAAATAGTAAACTACAGCTGGTATTTTTGTTAGGAAAAATATTTTTTCAGGCAGGCCTTCGTAGTAAAGATTGACCCTCAATTTTATTCAAAACAATAGGATCGTCTAAACAAACTTTGGTATAATTATTGGTACCTTTAGATGAATATTTACAATTAGGGCGTAATAACGCTCTAAATAATAAAAAAAATAGTCTATCAAAAGAATTTTGACTGCTGCTAGATAACGAAAAAACTTAATGACACAAATTAAACGATTTCAATTTAACGTCAACATAATATCGTTTACTTATCATTCATTTATTGTTATACGATTACTCATTTTGAGCAACCATTATATCAGGTTTTTATTAACGTTTATATTAGGTTGCACTGAACCATTTCATACTTACGGAGTGGAAGACCGAATAGGCATATTACCAATGGTGGGACTAAAACCTTCTTCTCTGTTGATGGTGATGTCAAAGGTGGCCTTGAATCCAGGTTCATCGTAGCACGGGAATGCTTGACGAGCGTGGCCAGGTTGGAACTGGGTAGTTCCCATCCACCTGGTACAAAAATATTTAGCTTAGGTCACGTTTAGCTTATACAAATACCGCGTCGAGTAAACATTTCAACACTCACACTTTACCCACAACTAAATACCTAAATACCCAATAATACCCATATATTCCCTGTTAATGCGATTTAGGTATTTTTAAAGTAACACGGAATAGGCTGTTACTGAATCAGTGTGCTAAATTTGAGTCTCTATTTTCACTCTCCATCAGTAGAGACTTGTTTTTAAATGCTTTGGTCCTCTTTTAAAATGTTTTTATTTCGAAATGGATTTTGATAGCAGTTTAAAAGCTAGAAAATAGTACATTTCGATATTAGTGCGGAAAGTATGTCATTACCTAAGAAGAATAACATTTACGCACGAGTATCGAACGACGTTTTTTTAATACAGTTGCGAAAAAAATATAAAAATGTCAATTATTCACTTTGAGGTTACTTTAGTACATGTATCCGAACGCTCCGCGCGGTGCGGTGCGGCGCTGTGATTGGCTGTCTGTCACTGTCATTAGCTGTGATTGGCTGGAAAAGTAAAAAGCACTAGTGCGCGATATCAAACTTTCCGCACGCTAAACCACTACAAGAAAAGCACTTTTTTGAGCAACTGTATTAAAAAATAAGTTGCTTATAAAATAAAATTACCTTTTAACACCAGTGGAGTCGATATACCAACTTCTATAGAAACCTCTCATGTCGTTGTTGATGTTACCTCTGAACGTAGCAGAGATAACATATTCTTGATTCGTCAACAACATTTCAGTTGTTTGTATGTACAGAAAACTGTATGGCGCAACACATTCAAAATTCTGATTCGCTGCAGCAATTTGCTGCACTACTCCAGCTGAATCGGTGTAGGATACTGTCAATGTGTCAATGGTCAAGTCATTACAGTGAAGCACAATTTGGGTTATGAAATTAGCTTGCGGCCTCATGTAAATTGTAACTTCACCGTCGAAGGTGAAAGGCTCCACGCCAGTTGGGACGGTCTCGAAGTAAGGTGTGAGCGTGACTTCATAGTGCCGTGGGCGAGTGGTTGTGGGAAGACGGTACGCGGGATCGTTCAGCGGTATTGCGACAGAGTCCCATTCACCTACTTCTTCGACGTCTGGGATGGGACTTGCGGTGAATATGCCCTGGATAAGGGCGATACCCAAGAAGAGGGACACCCAGCGACGTGCCTTAAATATAAATCTTGGTTTTATTTAATGAATCAGAAAATTATTGTAAGATAACAAATTATTTTAATATTAAGTATCCACACTTACCATAATGCCGTCGGACCGTCCTGCAGTACTGATTGGGTTTTGCTGAAATTACCTTCGATTTGCTGATAATTCCATAATCTCTTTATCTTATCCGATTTACATGCATAATTATTAGATAAGACGTATATTTGTTAATGATAATAATGATAAATACAGTCATTTAGATATGTTTTTATGAAAATTTACAGTCTTGTTTTATATCTTCAAGCACCTACGTTATTGTATTTATTAGTAATACTAATAAATGATGATATAAATACTTTATATCAGCTACGGTATTTACCTACAATATCGACAAGAAATTTTTATTGTTCTATGTACTCATTTAATTAGCATTGACATGTCTTATATAACATTATATAAGCAAGGGTAGCAATGTACAAGTTGAAGAACATGCTCAAAATTTTCAGTAACGTTCTCGAAAACTTCCGAAAACTTACACGAGAATTCAAAATATATTTCCAATGAGAAGATTCCCTATAGGAATTATCAAAAAATATATTATTAGTAGTGATTTTATTAACTCGTAAATGACACAGGCAGTTAAAATAATTAATGATGGCGGTGTCCGGCAACTTCCTGAATATTTTTAATGGTTCGTGAAATTTATGTTCTGAGAACATTCCGTTTGGAAATCTTCACAGCTTTGGAAACTTCTCCTTGGTGCATTGCTAAGCATGGGAAATGCGTTTAAATTAATGTTTTTTTTTCTATTTCCGTGTTAAGTCGAACAGTTCCAGAATATTGAAATAGTTTTATATTTTTTACGGTATTTTACGAACACATAGTACTAATTTATGTTTTAACGGCAGTACCATACCATATTTACCTTATACTCGAGATACTACTTGTGGTTAAACTAAATATGTTTGTTAGTAAACAGTAGTATAAAAGAATGTCACAGGTTATTATAATGAAAAGAGTATGATTATAATAGTTTTTTTTACTCAATCACATATTTACAATCAGTATAATCTTAATCATTTATAAGAAACTTATTATTGATGAAAGTGTGCTTACGGATACGGAGGTACAAAATTTTCTGACCATATCAGAATCGGACATACTGAAATGTTGCGCCGAAGTAACTTAAAGAACGCAATTAAAAATGGCAGCCATGACGATGACAGACATGGATATAAATGAGGTGATAGCAGAGTCAGGAAGCGGAGGAGTTTCTGGCTGTGTCAGCTCTGGTCTGGTCTCGATTTCTGGCGCGGGTGGGTCCGTAGGGGCGGGCGTAGTTGTAGTAACTACAGGCTGGAAGCCGGCTGTCAAGAAGTTGTTAACGTCGGCGACGACGGTGGCGGTCCACTGGATGGACCTTCTGGTTGACTCGGCGCTGTTTATCACACTTTGGTACGAGGTGCCCAGGAGAGCTTGGTTTTGAGTCGCCCATTGTTGGAACTGGAGAAAGAAATATTTCATTAAAACAATACGCACATGTTGTCTATTTATTATCGTAATGAAAATAACAGTCATCGTCAAAAACAAAACATGTTCGTTAATATATCTGGGTTCAATTTCCTAATATACTCTCGAAATGTTCAAATTGATAACACCAAGAATTATACTTTACGCATAATGTTGTTAGGGTTAGTTAATGAAATATTGTAATAAACCAGACTACATTTTTGAATGCCAGAATTTGGCATTAAATACACTGCTACACTATGCATTGCGTAGACACTAAAATTAACGTAATTACATAATTTATTTACAGTAAAATACTCACACTGTCAATTTCAGCTTCAGTTCTCAATCTACTCGACACGTAAGATAATGGAGTAGCAATATCGGCAAATCTAAAACAAAAAGATTTATGTATTTAAATGCAAAATACATAACATATACAAACAATCAAATGAACTTAACAAACAAACAAAGAAACTTACGCGCTGGCGACTAAATTGTAATTATTCTGAATAAAGCTGAACAAGATTTGTGTGTTGGCTTCATTGCCAGAAGCGGCAGAATTTAAAGCAGTGGTGTAATCTTGAAGGCGTATCACATGGTTTTCAGTGAAGATATCGGTCAGGAACCTGCAAAGATAATATTATTTAGTTTCTTCTTGATAAAAATTTTGTTAAATGAGGAAATACAGAAATATACAGAAATACAGACGTTATTGGTAAAAGTTATAAAAAACACATTTTACACGTCATTATAATTATATGCAATAAGTATAAGTAAATGTCTTTTTTTTAATGTCGTTTTTGGCCTATGTCCAGCAGTGGACGTCTTTCGGCTGAAATGATGATGATGATGATGAAATGTCCTTTTTGTTATAAAAAGGTACATCATAACATTACAGTTACAATCATATTTTCATTATAATAAATGAGTAAACATGAAAAATAGGAGAAATAAACAGCTTGATTCTTGATGTTTCTCTAATTATTAGACAGGCTAGACGATAATTATAATATAAATGCAATAAACAATATGCTTGTATTTGAAATTTTATTCTAAGATGATAAAATATTTGAACATAAATAAATAACTATATATACCTACGATGCTAAGAGATACGAAATCAACAAGAAACAAACAATTAGCAAACACTAAAAGAAGATAAATAAGACTCACTGGTTTAGGCTCCTAGCATCATTAGTACAACCAAGATGTTGGAGTATGAGGATCTTTTCGGTGTACACGTTGTGCTGGATAAAGCGAGTACGCAGAAAGTCAAAATCTTCAGCAGAACCTTCACGGAGTGCGTTGCAGTACACGTATGCACGATTATCGGGATACACCCTGTAGAATAGATAATGGTAAACAATCATGTAAAACTAAAAGATCAAAACTAAAAAGTAACTGAATATTTAAAATAAATTGTAATTATGTCAGCACCCAGTACAACTGAAAGGACTATGTTCAACTTCAAGAAAAGTGACTGAAATATGGGATGTTAATGGGTTTTATATTATATTATGTATGACTTTTTTTTACAAACAAATTAATCTTACATCCTACTTGATTTTAAAAAGCCATCGAAGATTAAACTTACTCTACACCAGAAGTTCTCAAAGCATTAAACTGAGTGACAGCAGCAGCACGACAATTGTCCCTGTTAAGCTCACACATAATGGGAGCCAGTTGCCAGCGGAGATACGATCTCATGAAGTCTTCATTATCCGAGGTGGGGTAGTAGGTCAGGTCAGCCATGACTGTGGTAGACCATTGAGCGATCAGAATCTAAAGACAAGGATATATAAATATCTAGGAGGATAGATTCCAAGATAATTAAATAAATAAATATTATGGGAAAATCTTACATAAATAAACCTAGTCCCACAGTAAGCTCAATAAGAATAAGGCTTGTGTTGTGGGTGGAGTGAGGTGAGTCGCTATCAAATGTATTGGAGCTGCCAAAGTACTCAAACATATCTGAACATGCGTCAATAGAGGCGTTGTTCAAATATTAGTGACCACTTGGGCTGCTCCGAGACCTCAGGAAAAAATATACGTGATAAATACACAAATAAATTCCCTGACCAGGATTCGAACCCAGGGCCACTTCCGACTAGGCTAAGAGGCCGTTAACCTTTTTACCGTCTTACGTCAAAATTTTAACTTTTAATTTTGAACTCTGTCATAATTTATGAAGGTATCATTCACGTTGTCACTTTCTCTCATATAATATATAAAAAAAAAAATATATCAGACGACGGCGGTCAAAAGGTTAAAAAACTTTATAATATTGACATAAGGAATGATAAAACACATAAGATAAATATACAGTATAAAATGTAGTCCTTAAATAAATTCTCATTCAAAGTGTAATCTACATTCTTCTCACACTGCGTTCTCCTATAGCCAAGTTTATATTGATTACCTCAAGAGGCTCCTGGTAGATAGTACCGGCGAGCCTGTTGCGAAGCCAGGTGAAGCCAGTCATGGCAGCTACCCAAGGAGCGTAATCAGTCTCGAACTCCAAGAATGAGAGGATGTTCAGAGCCTGAGTGTAGCTCATGATGCCAGAACGCGCGTATTGGAAGACATCGTTGACGATCTGTAAGTAATTTCAACATTATTATTTCAGAAAATGTATAGTCATCTAAACAACACCATATTAAGTTTTGACTTTTCAACAATGACGATTTGTACATAAAATATAGTTGCTGAAAATAATATTTTATATTTATCAGTAACGTTACACATACCTGGGCCTTGTTGTATTCGTGAATCTGGGTCCTAGCCTCTCCTCTAAGGGCAAGAGTTATGAGATCCCAAGTATAGTCATCATAATTCACGCGGTAAAAACCTGAAATCAACACTATTGTAAAAAACAGCATGACACATCCGTATTTTGACTATTTTGTAATTGGTATGTTTCAAAAACTAATAATTTGAAGAAAAAAAATGTGGAATGCAATTTTTTTGAGTCTGTCGTAACCATCTTTTAAAAACTTTCTTCTGGTGTAGTTTTAAGATTTTAACCATATACAATAAAATATTGTATCATTCGAATAATCTTTTAAGGCTATGCTTTTGGAAACGTTTATTTTAAGTATACCAGTTTGTTGTTTGTTGAACAACACCCACTCGTCACCAACAGAGCCGCGGTTGATCACAGTGACAGCCTTGCGGATGATGTGAGTGGGTTTGGTGTTGTCAAAGTCAGGGTTGCTGGCGCTCGAGAAAGTGATCGGAATGATCCACTGGGAGTTGATATCGGAAATGCCTGTGTTAATGTCAAATCGCCGCTAAAAAATAAAAACGATATCAACGTACAAGGTAATAACAACAACTTGTATAATTTGACTACTGTCTGAAATGGCAACATTACTTCCATTAAAATTAATTAAACATAAAAAAGATTACACATTCAGGAGTGTTAGTGCTTTATTCTTTTATTCCATTTTATTTTTTCGTCATACTCGGAAACAAATTGAATTGGACTTGCAGATTTTGGAAATAAATGAAGCTAGTGACAAACTAGATAATATAGCGTGGTGATAATACCTGTTGAATAGTCATATCACCAGTCTGGTGGTTGACCTGGACGTAAAGCATTGGGTGTCCGGCTTGTAAAGTAAACGAGCGGTAATATTCGATCAGAGAAAAGTCGGGCCCGTATTCAGAAAGAGTACCGGCTGCTAGGCCAGCTTCTTCCAATGCCGTGAACAGATCCATCGGAATAGCAGTCGCAAATTGCCTGTCAAAAATCCAGAAAGATTTATAACCTGAAGGCAGAATACGGTTTGTCAAATATATAATAGTTGAAGTTATGCTATGATTCTTGAAGGTACATTTCGTTTGTCAGCACAATCAATATATATTAAGATATGAATCATTGTGATAAAGTCCAGTGATGAAGATTTTGTGTCTTCTCCAATTAAATATTAACAACTACGTTATCCTGACGTAACTACTTAAGATATTTTTTAAGTCTCATTATAACAGTATTTACGAGTAATCCATTTCCTCATGACTGAGGATCTTGATGATATACACTATGTGTGTATCAAATGTCTTCATCAGCTTTTGGTCGTTACACTATGTGTGTATGCAACGTCTGCATCAGCTTTTGTTTGTAGTTGTCTGTATCACAACGTAATATTTTAAGGAAAATGAGTATTTTACTTGATCTGTCCATCTGATACGTGATTTAACTTTACGGCTTCCTTCAGATTTTACAGTCTATACGCAAAAAAAAGATAATCTCATTGCCGAAGAAACGTTAGAAAGATTTACAATAGACAGGGTGCTTACCTGTTTCTCAGGTAGTTCCTCAAACCGGCCCTATGAACGTCATGACCTAGAAGATGCTCAGTCATCCTGATAACTGCAGCACCTTTGTTGTACGACAGAGTTGAGAACATGGTTCTGATCTCAACCGGGTCGCCGATGCCCGTTTCGGACAACCGATGAGCGCTGGCAACAGAGTCGCTGAGCAATGCAGTGTGAACTTGTTCTATTATGAACCTGGTTTCAAATCCCATATCATCTTCAACCTGAAAATACGTAGGTTTATGAAATTGATTTTGCAACGGTATGCAAGTGATTTTCGTAACTTATCACTCTGGTACATGCAAATAAACTAATTATTATCTCTCCCATTTTTTACTTGAAATTAAGTTATTTGAATACAGAATCACTCATAAGAAGTGAATGTGGAACATTAAAATCAGGATTTTAAGCAGGTATCTAAATTAATCACATGAGGGCCAGTCAATTGCAAAATGGAGATATTGGGATATCCAATCTATAGAACCTTGGATGAATGACAGAACTTCAATGAACTATTTTAAGAATGTAATACACGGTGTAAGATGAGGAAACAGAAAGATTTGAACCGCGCATTTCTGAGGTCAATAGAAGAAAAATACATTATATTACTTTATGTCAAAAACGCCAATAAAAATTTTTTTTTGGTCTTTTTTTCGTTTTTTGAATGTCGTAACTCGGAAACTAGGCAAAATTCAGGAAAGTTTGTATGACATTGTAGTCTTCAATGATTATCGGGAATACGCTGTTAAAATTATTCGGCCAGTTACGAGTCTGGGGTAGTGATAAGGTCGAGCCTTCTGGCCGCGAGGCTGCCGAACTACTTAGTATATTAAATTGCATTGTGTAGAATCGAATCGCCCATGTATTAAGTATAGAAATATTGATTGTATGTAAGAAAACTTTTGTCCAGCCAAAACTAACCCCACCTATCGTTGGTAACTGAGACGTATATGCACATAAGTAATGTAGGCAATTTTTTGAGAGATGTATAATTATGTATGTATATAACTTACCCAGTCAGTTAAGAAATATTGGTAATATCTGGCAAAACCTTCGTTCAACCAAAAATCGCCCCACCAGTCGCAAGTGACCAAGTTACCGAACCACATGTGAGCAATCTCGTGAGACAAGATGTAAGCAATCAGCTGCTTGTAGTTGTTGGTGGTGTGCGCAGGATCGTACATGAGGTAGGCTTCCCTAGGAAATAATATATTTGAAAACAATCGTATATTTTAAGTTGTTCGAATTAAGAAGCTAAAAAGAACAAAACGAAACCAACACTTTTAATTCATCTAGTATGTTCCGTCATCTAGTGTTAAGTTTCTACGTTGGATAAAACATACGATAGCTAGAATCTAGATATAGGGTTACAACCATATATCAAGCAAGTTTGTTGCCTTATAGTTAGTGTGCCGCGTAAATATGGGTTAGGTATGTAAATTATAATAGGTATGTTATCTATTTACCTGTATACAAGCAGCCCCCAGTTCTCCATAGCACCAGCTGAGAAGTCAGGAATCGCAGCTTGAGTCATTTTCATTTGTTCATTCATACTATAGAAGTCATAGTCAGTGTGGTTATTCATCTCAGCCAAAAGTTCCTGTCCCACATCTAAAGCGTATTGACCCTGGCCAGTGGAAAGAGCGTTGGGACGGGCAATTACTTCATAGATGAGTTCATTGTTGGCGTTATTAACACTTAAACTGTCATATTCAGCGACAATCATGGCCAAAAGATAAGTAGACATGATAGGTGTCCTGTGATAGATATCATCCTGGTAATTGCTGTAAGATACGAGTAAGTTAGTAGGAAATTCAAATAAAGGCAAGCGGCAGTCACGCAGTTTAGACGAGTCATGTTGGATTTATCTGTGTGATTATCACACATAGAAACTTACGGAGTACCGGTAACATCAACTGTTGAAGCTCGACGCATTAACGACCAACTACCATACGATGTTGGGCGTCTGATGGTGATGTCGAATGTTGCCTTGTAGCCCGGTTCATCGTAACATGGGAAAGCCCTGCGAGCTGCAGTAGCCTGGAAGTGGGTGCTTGCCATCCAACTGAAATAAAATCCACTTCTTAACGTGACATCAAACAATTAAGCCAAACCATAAAGTTACAAAATTAAGTCGCAGTCTTACCTAACTTCATCGTTGTAGTTGTTCCTAAACCAACTCTTATAAATGCCGGTCATATCTTCACGCATCGGAGCCGAGAAAGTTAAAGTCAAACTGTAAGTCACTGGATTTGAGGCATCATAGGCAAGAGTGCCGTCGACCAGGTTGACCTTCAGGAAATGGAAGGCGGGTTCTAGCTCAACTGTAACAGGCACGTTTGTAGTGCCTTGAAGTAGTGTTACAGTGCCGATAGTCAGGGCGTCAGAGTGAATAACGATCTGATTAACTCCAACTTCAGTTGCATGCAACTGAATTTCAACTGTTCCACTGAAGGATTGAGGATTAGTGCTGAAGTCCATTTCCCATCGGAGGTTGTAATGAGTAGGTCTACTGGTGGTGGGTAGTCTGTACAAAGCCGCTGCTTCCTCATCAAAGGCGATCACGCCATAGTTTTCAAGGTTTTCAAAAATTTCTCCTTGCAGTTGCTCATCTCCAAAGACTGTGCTTCTTTGGCTTGGTGGTTCTTGAGGAAGGCCATAAGCGCAGTAACACGCCACAGCGATGACTAGGAGCTTCATGGCCACAGGCTAAACAAATAATTAAACTAAAGCATATTCATTGAGGTGTAATTTCCTCCCTCTGTCAAAAAGGGGCTGGCATATGGTGTTTCTAATAAAAAAGACAGTGATAACAAGTGTTCATATCAAATTGGAATATACTCTTATCTTATTAAAATTAAAATGAATAACACTGAACTTACCATTATATCGCTGTGTTGTCATGGAACTGATTGGTTTTCGTGTTCATTGGGTACCTTCGATTTGCTGATAATTCTATAATCTCTTTATCTTATCCAATCTCTATTATGAATTCAATACAGTACGTATCATTGTTATAAGAACCTAATTATTTTTTACTGTTTTTAATTTTGTTCTCCTTTTATATTGTTATTATTTTACAACAGTTAACAATACATCATCCCATATCACTTTGAAGACATGAACATTTATCTGGATAAATCTGGTGTCAAATTAAAGTGTAAAGAATAGAGACACTAAATATTCTTTATAACGTACTTAGTATTTAGAGACTAATATTTAATTGGTCTTGACTGCAAATGTTTTTCTTACAGGTCGTAGGTAATCCAAATATTAATTGTAGCAATATTACTAGTATTATAATATTCTAATTTAATTTAGGTCGGAACGATTTAGATGTATTTTTGTTGCACAATGCATAAATAAAATTCAATTTAGTTATGTTGGTAATTTAAGTAAGCGTTTTATTTAATAAATTAATTAATATTTACAATCATCACAATCGTTATCATAAGGCACACGCATAAACTGGTAATGCATGACGTACCTAATTTGAAGCTTACCAATAAAATAAAATATTCCAGATGATACAGAATAAATTTCTTGTGTAAACTAAGATAAAGTTAATATTACAGGACGTAATTAAAGATGGCGGCCATGCCAAAGATGATCATTGATAAGAATGAGGTAACAGCAGAATCCGGAAGCTGAGGAGTTTCCTTTAGTTCCGGCGTGGATGGGTCCGTAAGCGCGGGCGTTGTTGTTGTGATTACAGGCTGGAAGCCAGCTGTCAGGAAGTTGTCGATATCATCAACGTTTAAGGCGGTCCACTGGAGGGATTGTCTAGTGGTCTCCGCGCTGTTCATCACGACCTGTGACCACTTGCCCAGGAGCGCTTGGTTTTGGGTAGCCCATTGTTGGAACTGATAAAAGAAATATTTTGGAATAAACAAGAAGCCGATTCAAACTAATAGTTTGATATATTAAGGAATAATAATTTTAAAAATATTATAGTTTAAAAAGAATCAAAAATATTAGATATGTAATAGATTTTTGAGTAAATACCTACAAAGACATTTGTTGTTTTGGCAGCATAATACCTACGTAACAATAATATACATCCGTGTGGTAAAATGCCTAAAATTCCGACAAAACCCAGTTTATGTGGTTTTTAATAACTTTATACGATTTTTTAATGACTTTGATCTTGATTAAGGATATTTTTCTGATTTTGAACTACAAATACCAACCGCGTTAATTTCCGCTTCGGTTCTCAGCCTGCTCGACACGTAAGATAAAGGAATCGCAATGTTGGGGAATCTAAAAACAAAATAGTAAGTGTTATTGCATAAGGAATACAATAATAATGAAATGCACAAACAGGGTATTATTTTAATAACTAGCCATATTAAACGAGGTTATTTGGTAGGCCATACTAAACACCTTTTACTGTGGGACGAACTCCGAAATCTCAAACATTTTTTTGGCTGATTCATACATTTCGGCCGATCCGAGCCATCAAAATTTTCCACGGGAAAACCAATTTTTCTGGTATTTAGAGTTGGTTCTATGAAAAAAGTTGTTCTGTATGACTTACCTAATCACATCTCAGAATATGTCTATTTATTGAAAATACATCCTGTATAAGAAACCAAAAATAGGAACTTACGCATTGGCCACTAAATTGTAGTTGTTTTGGATGAAAGTGAACAAGACTTGAGTGTTGGCTTCGTTGCCAAAAGCGGCGGAGTATAAAGCGGTGGTGTAATCCTGAGGGCGAATCAGGTGGTTATCGCTGACGATGTCGGTCAGGAATCTGCAATAGAAAAAAAAAAATAGTTTTCCTCATTCAATCTCTGAAATTGATAAATCGGTTGACAAATTTAATATTTCTAACAGACATTATTTTACAGTTCCAGTATACACATATCTAAAATAGGTACTGATTCCGTGCTAGCTACGTTTGTTTATTTGTATAAATAGGTACGTGAAAGTTAATTTTGATGATGGTAAAAATACTTAAGCCATTATAACGTTTCAAGAGAAACGATTTCTCCATCAAAAGTAATTTTTAATAATACACAAACTAGGAAACTACAAAATAGGTACAGAAAAATTACTTACACATTGAGAGCATCAGCATCATTAGTACAACCAAGAGCTTTAAGCAGTTCTATCTTCTCATTTTCCACGTTGTGCTGAACGAAACGCGTGCGCAGGTAATAGAAGTCTTCTGCGGTACCTTCACGAAGAGCGTTGCAGTACACGTACTCGCGGTTATCGGGATACACTCTGTAAATTACAAAATGTAAGGTCGTCCATGTACAAAGGAATTATTTATTTATTTATTATTTTATTTTATTATTCAGATAAGTTACACAGCATGATAAATGGAAAAGATATATAATAACACAGAAGTTTTAAAAAGAGAAGGTAGTTAAAAAAGCTTATGTACGTTGGGATCTTATTAAAAATTATAGTAGTGTGTCTACTTAAAAAATAAACAAATCAAAATATGCATTAAAATAGTTGGTTCTTCAGTTATTTGGGATCATTATACCTACGTATGTTATACAAGTTTGCGTTTCTCTATACTATAAATCCTCAAATAATAGGACTTACTCAACATTAGAAGTCCTTAAAGCGTTGAACTGGGTAACCGCAGCGGCACGGCAGCCATCTCTGTTAATTTTGCACATGACGGGGGCCAGTTGCCAACGGAGGTACGATCGCATGAATTCTTCATCGTTAGATGGGTAGTACGTAAGGTCGATCATGACGTTGGTAGCCCATCGGAAGATTAAAGCCTAAAAAACGGTATATAAATATAAATAAACCCTGTAGCACAATAATTACCTAAATCGACCTTATCTTATCTTATCTTATTGTATTCGGGGGCCGTAAGGATACACTTCGACCCAAAGGGATCTTTTGTGTAGTTGCCCCCTAGTACACCTACTCGAGAGCTTTCTCAACCATCTCCATGTGTTTGATGATGGAGCTCAAGGGCAGTGCTTTGAATTCCTCTGGATCTGGATAGCCAGTACCAAAGTTCTTCATTCTCTGTCTGGCTAGAGCGTGACATTCACACATTAAGTGTTCTATTGTCTCTTACTCTTCACCACACATCCTACAATCAGTATTATCTGACAATCCCATTCTGGCCAATACTCCTTTCACAGCGTAGTGGCCCGTGAAAACCCTGTTATAATTTGGAGCCTTCTTCTGCTAAGTTTCCAAAGCTTTTTGCTCCAGCTTGAGTCAACTTTGTGCATGAAGAGCTTCGAATGCCTTAGACCTGCCAAACTACCCCACTCTTGTTGGTGTTTATGTTTGGTGTGATCCTTTATGGCTGTGATTATGGATCCCTTCGAGAGTCCCACAAATGGTTCCGGGCCTAGATAATTATTCATAGAGCCCCTTCTTACAAGTTCATCAGCATTTTCGTTGCCGATAAAGCCCTCGTGCCCTGGGATCCACACCAGTTGCACTTTGTTGTGCCTTCCAAGCCTGTTAAGGACTTGGATGCCATTGAATATCAGTCTGGACTCCACTTTTGGCGCTATAAGTGCTCTGAGTGCAGCCTGACTGTCGCTGAGTATATAGATATTCTATCCTTGGATCTATCTATATTCTCTTGTGCGCAGGCAATAATGGCGTACGTCTCCACTTGGAAGACTGTCGCATAATTGCCCATGCTTATACTATTGCTGTAGTCATTTGCATAAATGCCGGCTCCCGTACTCGATCCAATTTTAGAACCGTCTGTGTACCATATGCTGTCTGTACCATAAGAAATTGGTGGTTCTAGACCATCAGCCCAGTCGGCCCTTGTAGGAATTTGTACTTTAAAATTCTTTTTGAAAATAAACTTGGGTTGCATTTTGTCACAGCCCATGCTTGTTAGCCTATCCATGAAATTGTTGCATTCCATGCTTGTGTGCTTAATCTTTAGCCTGCTGTCGTCCCAGAGGCCTGCAACAGCCAGTCTGTGTAACGATTTGCGCGCCTCTGACTGTATCACTAAGTGTAAGGGCGGTAGATCAAGTAATAAATCTACCTAGTGCCGCCGTTAGCGTCATTCTAAACGCGCCGGTGATAGCCATGCTTGCCATTCTTTGTATTTTCATTAAGGCTTCTTTGCATGTGCTCTTTTGTGTCCTTGGTCACTGATACATAGTTATACATATCCAATTAAGCTAGTAATACATACATATATCTTAAAATATAATACTTTTCTTATGCCTTCTACCTGAACTAGGCGAGTCCTGTATCTCAGATCTCAGGTAGAAAGGTAAAAAATCCTAAAGGAGAAATCAGATGTAAATTTGTGCGCAATAGCAGGCTTATGAAACTCCCGCGAGGCCTCGGTTTTATACCTACGCGCCGAGGTCGCGCCGCGAGCCGCCGGCGGCACGGATGGTCAGTGAACCACGCTACACGTCGTTCTGCCCGCCGTCCGCGCGATAATTTTTTGACAAAAATGACTTCTTGTACAAATTATCTAATTATGTACACCATCCATCTTTATTGTGCATGTTTTGTCAATATATACTATCCAAAACTATATCTGTTGTCTTAAATTACTAACTTTTTTCTGCAAGATACATTCGCTTTCTATAATAATTTTAAACAAAAAAAGAACCGACTTCACTTAGGATCCGCTATTCCAAGAGGATGTGGCCGAGTTGCTGTAAAAAATAGTGAAATCACTAGGTGTGCCTATAATAGTTGAAGAGTTCCCTCGATCACTAGGTGTGCCAATAATAGTTGAAGAGTTCCCTTGAATCTGATGATGGGATCCTGGAGAAATCGAGGGAACTCTTCAACTATTATAGGCACACCTATAGTGATTTCACTATTTTTTACAGCAACTCGGCCACTTCCTCTTGGAATAGCGGATCCTAAGTGAAGTCGGTTCTTTTTTTGTTTAAAATTATTATTTACACAGTTTTGTTTAGCTTGACCCCGTATACTTGTTTGTTTATTTGTGTTATTTATATGCATCAAAATTTTTAAGTTCAAAGTTAAATTTCAACGACTTCCCGGTGTCTGATTGAGCTGAAATTTGGTGTACTTCCGTAGTTTACATGACAATGCTACTAGGTACAGTCAGCAATAAAACTGTGTACCAAAAAAATTTTTGGGAGTTACTTGTATATAGTTATATATAGTAATTTTGAACTTGACAAAGAGTTACCTCAAGACTGTCCAAGTAGGAGGTGCCACTTAGCCTGTTCCTCAGCCAGGTAAATCCAGTCATAGCGGCCACCCAAGGTGCATAGTCGGTCTCGAACTCCAAGAAGGACAGAATGTTCAGAGCCTTGGTGTAGCTCATGATGCCACTACGAGCGAATTGGAAGACATCATTGACGATCTGTGCAATAGTATAATAGTTATAAGAGGAGAAAGTTGTACTTCACGTGCGAGTGTTGTTTGAAACACAAGCTAGCGAAAGGATTCTATTGTATTATTGACCACGAGCGAAGCGAGTGGTTCAAAAATACAATCTTGAGCATAGCGAATGTTTCAATACACGAGACGTAAAATAACTTTCACCCGGGTATAACACGAAACTTTTCATTTCACCACAGCGAGGAAATTAAGAAAATTTAAATAAAAAACTTTTAAAAACAAGCTTTTATGTGAATGCTCTAAAAAGAGAAAATAAGCTTTTGAGTCAATCAAACTTTTTCTATAGGAATTTTGTACAATTTTATGACATAAAAGCTTGTCGCGAGACTTTCCCGTGTAAAAGAGATTGCACATTTATATCGAGGAAACCTTATGTAAATATTGAATATTTATTATTTTCACCCTTGACCATGGCCTGGTTTCGTGATTACCTCTTCGGAAGGCGACAGCGTGTGTCAGTCGACGACAGTTTATCCACGTGGTGTGAACTGTCCGCTGGGGTTCCTCAAGGAGGGGTATTGTCTCCGCTACTTTTTTCCATTTTTATTGATGGAATCACTAAATCTCTTAGTTCATCATTCCACCTGTATGCGGATGACTTACAAATTTACGCTGCAGCTAGTATTGAAAATTTTAGGCAGTTAGTAAACCAAGTTAACCAAGATCTAGACTCCATTCGGGACTGGGCATCGTCTTTTGGTTTAATGGTAAATGCTCAAAAATCGCAGGCTATAGTGGTTGGAAGCCCTTATTTTATAGCGAAGCTGTCTGAAATGACAATGCCTGAGATTTATTTTGATGGTAATCACATTCCTTTCTCTTCGACTGTTAAAAATGTAGGCATTGTCATGGATCAGACCCTCTCCTGGACAGCCCATGTTACCGAAGTTAGTAAGAAACTTTTTGCTTCACTGCACTCGCTTCGGCGTCTCCAGAATTTTCTCCCGTTTCACACTAAAGTAGTCCTTGCCCGTTCTCTTCTGGTTCCTCTCCTAGACTACGCTGACGTCGCTTTCCTGGATCTCACTCAGAATCTGCTTGACAAGCTTGAACGGCTACATAATGTATGTATAAGGTATGTCTTCGGCTTGCGTAAGTTCGACCACATTTCTGCGTTCCGTTCCCAACTAAAGTGGCTAACTATTCGTCGCCGTAGAGACGTGCACATTCTTTGTCTTCTCTTCAAAGTGTTGTTTCTTCCATCTTCTCCACCCTACCTGTCAGAGAGATTTAAGTTTCTGGCGGACGGCAGTGGCCACCGGCTACGTTCCAGCGCCGATTTATCTCTCTCTATCCCAATGCACAGCCACCATTCCTATGGCTTGTCTTTTACAGTTTATTCTGTTAAATTATGGAATTCGTTGCCACCATCTTTCCGGCAGTGTAAATCGGTTGCATCGCTAAAGGCTAATTTAAACAAGTTGTGGCTCTCAAACGAATCCAAACAGTGAGATATTTGCGGTAATAATAATTTTACGATCAATTTATTTTATATATGTAGTATATCTATATGTATGTATGTATTTATAGTATATATATAAATATATATATTATGTAAGAAGTCTATTTATATTTATGTATGATTATGATACCAAACTGTGTATCTACCTATTTCATAGTTAATACCTAGTTAGATCACAATTTATAATACAACTCGTTATTTCGTATCGTACAGTACCCAAGTCTGCCTAGCTCTTTCAAATCTCTCTCAACTGCTCAAAGGTTAACTGGAAGAAATCCCTTAAAGGGATAAGTTCGCCTTTGTACATATTTGCTGTGTTATATATTTCTGTTGTGTTTTCCTGTACAATAAAGTGTTTTACTACTACTACTATAACAAAATCATTGGTTTCATTCAGTCCGATGTTGAATACTTATTCTTTGAGTACATTTAATTATTGTCATTAAAAATTATTTGATTTACAATTTTATAATCCACGCCGCAGGCTTCGTCAGACAGATACAACAGTAGGTCAACAGGCTTCGACACATACCAATATATTGTCATATAACTCGTTATTGACTTCAAAATTCACTTCGTGATTTGTTATTGCATTGCAAATTTGTGTCGCTTTCGTTTGACATATTAAAAAGATGCAACTAGCGTAACAAAAACAACTCATTAACTCAATGACAAATGACAAACCGCCAAGTAGCACTATCTTATATGTACTATATACTACATCCAAAGCACATCAATAACACTTGACGCGAATTTGTTTTTTAAGAAATACATTGATAATTACAATTTTAATTCATGAATAATGGGCTGGGCACATTACATATTTTAATTAATTTTACACTACCGTCATAGGATTACTTGGCTACATGGTTTCACCTAAAATATGAGCAATCTCTTTTACACGGGAAAGTCTCGCGACAAGCTTTTATGTCATAAAATTGTACAAAATTCCTATAGAAAAAGTTTGATTGACTCAAAAGCTTATTTTCTCTTTTTAGAGCATTCACATAAAAGCTTGTTTTTAAAAGTTTTTTATTTAAATTTATTTTTATGTTTTTAGTTTTTAAGAGACATGTTCCGTAGCCTGTATATTTCGACTAACACATCGTTTCGCTGTGTTGACCGGTTTCTTATTGCTTGTTAATTTTAGCTAATAGAAATGGTCATTGGGTGTGTTACCTGATATCAAAGTAGGCAATAGGCATCAAGGTAGGCATGCTGAGTTTTTTTATCATAATAGTGATGAAACACTTACGGGTATGCTATTTCTGACCGCTAAACCATATCAGGTAATTTAAAAATTCTTGAAAAACAAACATTTTTGTTATATTTCAAAAAGAACATTATGTTACGGAAAAATCCGTAATGACACATTAAAGTTGCAAAACAATAAGCCTAATTAAGTTAACATAGACCTCATAATTTCGAAAAACAGCTACTAAAAACCCAAACTGACAGTTGTGTCCGAGGTTGAATGATAGAACGTCGCGTCGCTGCACTCGCTCGTTCGATAATAGTTATGCACGTATAATTTTCTTTTAACAATCATATACTATTTATTTAGACGGTTCTATTCTAATCTAACAGAACTGGTGGTCCGCCTCGAATTAAGAACTTGCGATTATAATAAAACCCCTCAACAAAACTGTTTTAGGCCTTCTGATTCCAGAACCCCCTGGTCATTCCAGCTCATTGAAGTCTCTTATTATATACCACCGATACAACCTCAACAAATTTCATAAAGACCAGAAAAACGTTACTAAAATATTCGCGAAACGAACATTAAAATTATAAACCCATCGGATGTCACAGTAGGCCCAAACAGCATGAACCTATGTTGTCCTAAACCAGGGATCCAGTAGGTACCCCTAGGGTTAAGCATGAGCTATATTTTCTGATACCGGTCCCGACTACTCATCAGTACAAGTCAAATAAGCTCAAACAGCATGACTCTATGTTGCCCCAAACCCGAGATCCAGTAGGTGCCCCCAGGGTTCAGCATGAACTCCATCTTGTGATACCAGTCCCAACTGCTCATCAGTACAAGTCGAATGAGTCCAAACGGCATAAGTCTATGTTGCCCCAAACCTGAGATCCAGTAGGTGCCCCCAGGGTTCAGCATGAACTCCATCTTGTGATACCAGTCCCAACTCCTTGTCAGTAGGTACAAGTCGAATGAGTCCAAACGGCATAAGTCTATGTTGCCCCAAACCTGAGATCCAGTAGGTGCCCCCAGGGTTCAGCATGAACTCCATCTTGTGAAACCAGTCCCAACTGCTCATCAGTACAAGTCGAATGAGTCCAAACGGCATAAGTCTATGTTGCCCCAAACCTGAGATCCAGTAGGTGCCCCCAGGGTTCAGCATGAACTCCATCTTGTGATACCAGTCCCAACTCCTTGTCAGTAGGTACAAGTCGAATGAGCTCAAACAGCATGAGTCTATGCTGCCCCAAACCTGAGATCCAGTAGGTGCCCCCAGGGTTCAGCATGAAGTCCATCTTGTGATACCGGTCGCAACTCCTCGTCAGTAGGTACAAGTCGAATGAGCTCAAACAGCATGAGTCTATGTTGCCCCAAACCTGAGATCCAGTAGGTGCCCCCAGGGTTCAGCATGAACTCCATCTTGTGATACCGGTCCCAACTCCTCGTCAGTACAAGTCGAATGAGTCCAAACAGCATAAGTCTATGTTGCCCCAAACCTGAGATCCAGTAGGTGCCCCCAGGGTTCAGCATGAACTCCATCTTGTGATACCAGTCCCAACTCCTCGTCAGTACAAGTCGAATGAGCTCAAACAGCGTGAGTCTATGCTGCCCAAAAAACCTGAGATCCAGTAGGTGCCCCCAGGGTTCAGCATGAAGTCCATCTTGTGATACCGGTCCCAACTCCTCGTCAGTAGGTACAAGTCGAATGAGCTCAAACAGCATGAATCTATGTTGCCCCAAACCTGAGATCCAGTAGGTGCCCCCAGGGTTCAGCATGAACTCCATCTTGTGATACCGGTCCCAACTCCTCGTCAGTACAAGTCGAATGAGTCCAAACAGCATAAGTCTATGTTGCCCCAAACCTGAGATCCAGTAGGTGCCCCCAGGGTTCAGCATGAGCTCCATCTTGTGATATCGGTCCCAACTCCTTACCAGTACAAGTCAAATGAGCCCAAACAGCGACTTATTAAGACGATTCTAATTCTAGTATCGGTTAGGAGAAATAGTTAACCAAATCAGCTTCTGATGTTGTGGCTGACTGTACTTTTCTTTAGAAAATCAAGGAATACTCATCGAGGCGTTTCTAACAAACCTAAACTCAACCTGGTTGAGGTATTTTATGGCAGAGTTCTTATGGCCACCTCCTGTCTCCATCATCAGACCAGCTCGATGGTATCAAAATATTGTATTGTCATCCAAGTTACGCAGGTATGCAAAATTTTAGCTCAATCGGACATCAGAAACTGGTTCAAATCTGGCTCGCAAGATTCTACCTAAACATCTAACATACTGACAAACACTGTGAGTTAAATAAAAGCTTGTAACTTGTAATAATAAAAAGGGTGCATCTTGCACGGTTTCCTGGAATTACTCAAGTGTGAACACTTCTTCGTCACTCGAATCACTCATTTTTAACAAAACAAACTAAAAAAACATGCAAATATTTAACGTTGATGGCTGCATGAATTGAAAAGTTTTGAAGTAAAAGGTTCATACAAATAAGGGTTCCTAGTTGACTACGAACCCCAAAAAGAGTTTTTTTATTTTATTTCGGATGCGTTTTGTTTGTACGTAGACTTATTGGGCTGTCAGAACATTTTATCCGTTTTTACAACAAGAATGATGATTAATGTTGAATACTGATATTTATGAATTAAAACAAAGTTGTAAGACTGTATTTGGTATTTTTTACTCTATGCAATTCATTAATTGTGATGTACAAAATTCAGCAATTTTAACATTTTAATAAGAATACGATACGGATCACCATCATTTTTGTTATACCTTGTATAATTATTAATTGTTATAATCGGACAACGAGTATTGGAATAATCGGTGAAGATATATGAAAAAGACCATAGTATTATATATTATGGTCTTTTTCATATATCAGCAACGAAAACAAATGTCCGACCTAGATCTGTACTACTTGAATGCGCATGCCAAATTTCATGGTTCTAAAGTATGTCGTTTTAAAATGAGAGCTGAACTACGTTTGTATGGCAACGCGAGCGTCCTGGCGAATCTTAAGAACCCGTATTCAGGGCTTGTAACCGTAACCGAAATCCATAGTAAAAAACCGGTTTGTTTTTTCGTTCTTTTCGTTACTGTTTTATACTCAATCGAATAATCCTATAATTTGAAGTGAAAACTATAATAAAACATCGGGTTTTACATAATAACCATAAAATAATTAAATATATTGGATCATTTCGGGGTTTTTTGCATTAACCGGTTACAAGCCCTGCCCGTATTATGTAACTGTTGCACAAAATACTATTTCAGTAGCTAAACCATATTCATTATTGCCTAATATAAATAAGTACCAATAATCGCCTTCACATAAAAATATTTTTAAGTACTATCTTTTCAATAGTTTAAGTACCTGCGCCTTATTGTATTCGTGGATCTGGGCTCGCTTCTCTCCTCTCAGGGCATTAGTGATAAGATCCCAAGTGTAGTCATCATAGATAACGCGGTAGTAACCTGAAACCAAAATCATATTAATAGTTAAAATGCCTATTTTTGCGAAGCAATCTTATGCAGTCAGGGATTTAAAATAAAAATATACCAGTCTGTTGTTTGTTGAACAATACCCACTCGTCGCCAATAGAACCGCGGTTGATCACAGTGACAGCCTTGCGGATGATGTGAGTGGGCTTGGTGTTGTCGAAGTCGGGATTACTGGCGCTGGAGAAACTGACCGGTATGACCCATTGCGTGTTGATGTTAGAGTTGCCAGTATTAATATCGAATCGACTCTGAAAAGTTATAACCATAATCAATATTGACATGCCTGCTTAAGACTAGCTCAACAATGTAGCTATCTTGAAAAGAAGAGTAGTAGAGGTAACATGCGTAGCAATCCACAAATTTATAAACTTTTATAGATGTCATATACAAAGGAAAAAGTGACCAACGCCTCCGGTGCCCAAGGCTGGATTCGAACCAGCATCTTCTGCATTCGCGGCAGACGCGTTAACCAACTTCGCCACCTGACCACGAAAGCACCGGTCGAATTTTCACGTGTATATGCAATATTTATAAATGCTAAGGCGCATTTGGCCAATCGTCTAAGGTACAACATTATGAGTCATAACCTCCATTCTTGAGCTCTTAGGAGTTTTAAAAAAATAATTTGATTTGTTCTTTCAGTTCTATCCACAAATTTGATATAGAGGGCTTTATAAGTTTATGCAAATCTACTTATTGAAGGAGTACATTTCAGTATATTTTGACACTGAAAATATATTTGAAGATATTAAAAATTGTACTTATCCTGAATATTTACCTGTTGAATAGTCATATCGCCAGTTTGGTGGTTAACCTGCACGAAAAGCATAGGGTGTCCACTCTGGTAGGTAAAGGAGCGGTAATATTCCACCAGCGAGAAGTCGGGTCCGTACTCTTGAAGAGCACCGGCAGCACGGCCAGCTTCTTCTAAAGCCGTAAAAAGGTCGATTGGGGAAGCAGTTTTAAATTGTCTGTTGACAACAATGTCAGTAAGGTGAAAAGTTAAATCACTTAAGCTATAGAAGCATTAACAGTGAAAAATCTTTCAACTAATTTCATTGCAAATTTTGTAGTATTTGGATTGAGTAGAACTTTAGTCGACATCATTCTAAAATTAAAACAGCTCACTATACTAAAAATAAAAAGCTGAATTATTCGTCTAAAAGTGTCAACATAACATTCTATTATTGTATTCCTTCTGTAACTTTCCATAACATACTTATTTCTCAGATAGTTCCTCAAGCCGGCCCTGTGAACATCATGGCCTAGAAAATGTTCAGTCATCCTGATCACTGCAGCACCCTTGTTGTACGAGAGCGCTGAGAACATGCCGTTGATTTCCGCTGGGCTTCCAATACGAGTTGTGGACAACGCATGAGCATTGGCGACAGAGTCGCTGAGCAAAGCTGTGTGAACCTGCTCTGTTATAAATTTGGTTTCGAAACCCATGTAATCCTTAACCTGGAAATATTATTTTATTGAGTTGGTGTTGCAACGAAATATTATACTTATCCTAAATTGGTCATCATCATCATCATCAGCTCAGCCATAAGAAGTCCACTGCTGAACATAGGCCTCCCCTTTGGACCTCCATAAGTATCGGTCGGCAGCGACTTGCATCCAGCGTCTTCCGGCGACCTTTATCGTCGTCTGTCCATCTTGTGAGTGGACGTCCTACGCTGCGCTTGCTAGTCCGTGGTCTCCACTCGAGCACTTTTCGACCCCATCGGCCATCTGCTCTGCGTGCAATGTGGCCTGCCCATTGCCACTTCGCTTGCTAATCCTGTGGACTATGTCGGTAACTTTAGTTCGTCTACGGATATCCTCATTTCTGATTCGATCACGTAGAGAATCTCCGAGCATAGCCCTCTCCATAGCTAGTTGAGCGTCTTTGAGCTTTGAGATGAGGCTGATAGTGAAAGACCACGTTTCGGAGCCGTAAGTCATCACTGGTAACACACATTGGTTGAAGACTTTCGTCTTGAGGCACTGAGGTATGTCGGACGAAAAGACATTACGTAGTTTCCCGAACGCTGCCCAACCAAGTTGGATTCGGCGGTTGACCTCTTTCTCGAAGTTGGACCCACCTAATTGGACTACTTGTCCTAGTCCTAGGTAGATGTACGAGTCAACAACTTCGAGTATACCGAGTTCCCAACAGAGACTCGGGTGGGCACAACCCTGGAATTTGACATAAGTTTCGTCTTATCCATGTTCATTTTCAAGCCCACCTGTTGTGAAACTCGATTGAGATCATCGAGCATCATGCCGAGTTCCTCCATCGACTTTGCCATGACTACAATATCGTCGGCAAACCGAAGGTGAGTGATGTATTCGCCGTTGATGTTGATGCCAAGTCCTTGCCATTCCAGGAGCTTGAAGGCGTCTTCCATTACGGCAGTAAATAGTTTCGGAGAGATAACGTCTCCCTGTCTTACGCCTCTTCGCAATGGAATCGCCCTCGTACTCTGCTTCTGTACTCGGACCGACATGGTGGCGTTACTATACAAACACTTCAACATTTCGATGTACCGATAATAAAACCGATAAACCAATATGGCACCGCTGAACTCAAGCACCGCCCATGTTTCCACCGAATCGAAGGCTTTCTCATAGTCCTAAATTGGTATTTGAAGAAATTAGGTTGGAGTCCTAGTAAGAAATTAAATTTGTAATCAATGGATACCAGTCAGTCGCTAGTGAGACCTCTTTGATACATACTGATACATGTGGTAAACAAATAGTGATCTCGCATAGACATCCAGGTATCACAGTTTGGCAATTTGGCACGTCAATCCGGTTCAGACTCTTCTTAGAACTCTCATGTTGTCAATTACTTACTTATTTAGATGCTTTTACTTACCCAATGAGTAAGGAAATATTCGTAGTATCTGGCAAAACCTTCGTTTAGCCACATGTCATCCCACCAATCGTTCGTGACCAAGTTTCCGAACCACATGTGGGCTATCTCGTGAGACAAGATGTAGGCGATATGCTGCTTGTTGTTGTTAGTGGTGTGAGCAGGGTCGTACATGAGGTAGGCTTCCCTGTGAAATAATAAATTGATAACGAAAGGAAAAGAAATTATTATACTGAAATAAGCGCTAATGCGGATTAAAAGTATCCAAGCGCGTATAGGTAGATTTTACAAATAGGTGGGCTTGAGACTAATACTACGACTATGACCGCTAAGTAGCATCACGAGATTTGGTAGCCACCTCCATTAACTCGTTTTGAAAATGAAACCTGTATAATAGTCAAGCTAAGCTAAGGCCACACTGGTTTTACCTGTATGTAAGCAGTCCCCAGTTCTCCATAGCACCAGCAGAGAAATCAGGAATTGCAGCCTGGGTCATCTTAATATTGTCGTTCACACTGTAGAAGTCATAGTCAGTGTGGTTACTCATCTCCGCCAAAAGCTCTTGACCCACATCTAAAGCGTACTGGCCCTGGCCTGTTGCGATAGCGTTGGGACGGGCAATAACTTCGTACACGAGTTGGTTATTGGCATTGTTTACGGTTAGACTATCGTATTCTGCGACAATTAGGGCCAGGAGGTAAGTTGACATGATGGGCGTCGTGTGGTAGACATCATCTTGGTAGCCACTGTAATTAAATATCAATATGTCATCATATTCAATAATATGATGTTATTACAAATATTAATGTTCGTTAGGTCTTTTAAATGATACCTGCTATATACACGTAATGCTTTACTGAATCAAGTCTTCCCATTAGTTAGTCTACTGCAACCAGATTTAACTTATTGAAATTATTTTTGTTATTCTCAGGAATCTTACATAAACAGCTAAAACTTTTTGACTTCTATCATTAAGATACCATATCAAATTGACTTTAAGCAATCGGTATCGGTACAGAACCTATGTTCTTTCTCTGACCAGTTCAATTGTATTAATTAAAGTGAGAACATAAATACTTACAGGGTGTTGGCAGATTCTACAGTTGAAGAGATACGAGTATTCGACCAGCTGCGGTACGCGCTAGGGCGTCTGATGGTGATGTCGAATGTTGCCTTGAAGCTGGGCTCATCGTAGCAAGGGAAAGCCCAACGGGCCGATGTAGCCTGGAATTGAGTGCTAGCCATCCAGCTGAAACCAAATCCATAATTATTGCGTCGAATTTTAAAGCTACCCACTGTATGAAATTCAACAGAAGAAAGCTGCATTACCTGACTTCATCGTTGAAGTGATTCCTAAACCAATTTCTATAAATGCCGTGCATGTCATCACGCATGGGAGCCTTGAAAGTGATTTTCACAGTGTAAATGACAGGAGTTGTTGCATCGTAGGCAAGAGAGCCAGTGCTGAGATTGATCCTCAGGAACTCGTATTCAGCTTCATACGCAGTGGTAACAGGTACTGCTGCGGCTGCTGTGCCTTGAACTAGAGATACAGTGCCGATGGTTAAGTCCACACCAGACTGGAGAGTGATCTGGTTGACTCCACTTTGAGTTGCGTGTAACTGAATTGCAACCGTTCCACTGAAGGCTTGTGGATTTGAGGTGAAGTCCACACCCCATAGGATATTGTAATGAGTAGGCCTAGTGGTGGTTGGAAGTCTGTATAAAGCCGCATCTTCATCGTCTAAAGCTACAGCTACGTTATAATTTTCAAAGATTCCTCCTGCTAGCTGCTCATCTCCGAAGATTGTGGTTTTATGTTTCGAAGTTTTCAGTGGAAGCGCGTAAGCGCAGTAACACGCCGCAGCGAGAACTAGAAGCTTCATAGCCGCCATCTAAACATTGGAACAAACAAAATTATAAACATGATTTATTTATTTTATTATTTTCAAACAACATTATTTTTAAAACACTAGATTCTTAATAAATTTGACGTAAATTGAACTGTATAAATATTTTTGTAATTTATTATTATAGCTTCATTTTATGACACTTGCAAATATCTAGGTTTACCCTACTTGTGTATACAAAATTGACATGTATGTATTGTTCAATTGCATTTTATTTTATTTTATTTGTAAGCACGTGACATTGTTTCCATACATTTGTATTGTAAATAGTTTCTTTTATATGACGATCTTTTAGTGAAAGCGTTTTGTTTTATCTGATGTAAAATACTATGTATTTTTCTTTGAGAAATAAACAAATCTAATCTAATCTAATCTATTTGTTGTAATTAAAAAAGAAAAAAAAAGAAAAAGGTATTTATTCTTCAATTTAGGCACATTTACAATGCACTTATGCGGTTCTATTCTAACCCTACACCTCTGACCCGAGAAGTGTTACTTATTACCGGCAAGAAACTCGGCGGGACTTATTTTTTCAAAACAGTAATAGTAGTACATTAAAGATAATATACACAATAATGCGTAGTTCTTCAAGAAGGCATATCGAAACAACTTGAGAGACAACGTACCTGTCTATTGTGTAATTAAAACAATAAATATTAGGGCTCATATATATTATGTTTAAGCACAATCAACCTTTGGTGTAGTTTTACGCTTAAGAACATACACGGAAAAAAAAGCTTCCGGGATATTCTCAATCCAAGACATTATTATTTTCTTGAAAATGTTTCTCCGTGACAAGCTTAGTATTTATTTCCTTTACCAAACATATGATTCTTCGCTTAATAAAAGCACGTTTTCTTAAAATAGAAATACAAAAATGTATTGTTTCAAGAGTATATTGAGTAAATAAGAGAGATTGTACTTTAATCAAACAATTATTATCTTAGGTGAATGAAAACTAGAAAATCTGTAAGAATATATTCGCTTCGTTATATTTAAAACTTTAATTTATTTTTGTTAAAGGAAATAAATGCTTGTCACGAGGAAATATTTTCAACATATTATAAATTATAATAATGTCTTAGATTGAGAATATCCCGGAAGCTTTTTTTTCCGTTGAAGCATACTAATTAAAAGACGTGATACGGTTTTCTTGCGTAGTATTTTATCTGGGCTCTGGGCTTACATGGGAACCTCAGGTGTCTTACGTTTGTCGAAGAGTGACTAACACTTTAAGAGCACTCTATCGCTTTAAATATTTTCTCCCAATCAACACTAAAATTCTCCTCGTCCAAGCTCTTGTTCTGCCTGTCCTTGATTATGCTGATGTCTGTTACACCAATCTCACCCAAGACTCCTTGAACAGGTTTGACCGGTTACTTAATAACTGTATCCGCTTCGTGTTTGGCCTCCGCAAGTTTGACCATGTTTCTAATTTCCGCAAAAAACTTAATTGGCTTCCGATTTGAGAACGTAGGTCACTTCACATTCTTTGCACTCTGTATTCCATATTGTTCGAGCCGTCAGCCCCAGATTATCTTCGTTCGAAATTTAAATTTGTTTCTCCACGTCCCGGCACATTACTTCGTTCCTCTCGTTCCCTCAAGCTCGTTGTCCCCCGACATGGGACGGGTTTCATGTCCAATTCTTTTACTGTCCAGGCAATCCGACTTTGGAACGTTCTCCCACTTTCTCTTAGGCAAGCCCAGACTAAATACACTTTCAGGCGCTTGTTGCGCAAGCATTTCCTTGACAAGCTTTCTTCATTGTCCTCCTAATGAACATAGCTTAGTATGTATCTACTGTTTGTTTGTTTTTTTTCCCTGTCACCTTTTATAGACCCTGCACTTAAATAATCTTTTTGTTTTGCCTATTTGTTGCCTGGTAGAGAATGCCTTAAGGCGTTAAGTCCGCCATTTGTACCTTCTTGTATTGTGCAATAAAGTTTAAATAAATAAATAAATAAAATTTTATGGTTACTATATATTATTTTTTATTTATTTATTTAATTCTGCTAAAACACTTCCTATCTTCAAAAATCTTCTGAAATCACATTACCTCTCGCTGCCTTAAGTTGCCTTTGTTTATGTATGCATTTATGTATTGCTTATTTATGTAATGTATATATTATGTATGTATATTTTATGTATTTATGTATATTTTGTATTTATGTATTTAGGTATAAGTTTTAAAGTAAGTACTAACTATCACCAGAATTATATCGGCACTACCCGTCCATTGTTTTGAGTTCATAGATTCCTGCTACCCAAAGGTTGTCTGGTAGAGATAGATGGCTGTCTTAGCGATAAGACCGCCTGTTGTTACCTAGTTTTTATCACTATATCTCTATATACTTTTCTTTTTTTCTGTGCGCCTCTAATAGATACTCTCTGGTTTAACCTTTTGAACGCCATTTGTCATATACAGTCGCCATCAGATATATCGGAGTGGCCAAGGTGGTCACAAATATCTGTACAACGACTCTATTGTCAAGGCTACAGTGCATGTTCAGATATTTTAGGACGCTCCGATATATCTGAGATATATATCTATTTATTAAGCCTTATTTTTACAAACATATTTATTTTGTTTTCAGATTATTTTTTTTTACTTTTTTTTTCATTGATATGTTTGTAGGGGCCTTCTGCCCTAGGCCTCTTCCGAATCACCTTCTTCAAAATTTATGTATTTGTATAACATCTTCTTCCATTTTTGTCTGTCTGTTGCTATTTCTTTCCAGTCCTTCCCTATTGTTTCGTATATATTAATAGTATATAATAATATTTTGACTGTATTTTGTTACATTTTCCATCAAGCGTGTTAATTCAAAAGGATGTGTAAATAGAAAATTAAATTCGGTTTATGGTTTCAATTGTACTAAAGTACTTTTAAATAAAAAATCTATAAATAATTACTTGACGATTTAAACTAATTATAATTACGTACTCAAAATCTTGTAGGCACACGTGTAGTATTTCTGACAAAGATTCTTGCATTCAAAATGTAACATTTACGACACGGACTTGGATAGAAACCACGACAAAACTCACGCACATATCAAAGGCTAAGTATCAAATGCTCTTAACTGTGCTTGAGAATGGCTTAAAGTAATTATGAAACTAATTATCATAGCAAAATGAACAAAACCTATTAGGAACTGTGTGATTAAGTGTCATGAGTTCACTTAATTAGTGTGTACGTGAAGTGTCTTGGTAGGCTTTTCATAAAGCAAAAAAAAATTGGACTTATAATGTTTTATCATTATTATAGATGTCCGTAGGTATTATAGTGCTCTTGCCGATAATATAGACAAATAAAGGCTAAAATTGACCATTCCCCTCCGTATGTCGGAAACCGATGAACCTACATTTTTGAAAAAAAAATACAAATTATAGTTCTTTACCTGTAGATTACAGAAAAATAAAGCACTAAAATGTCTGCGGTCATGCGTAAAGGCTTGTTTACACTTTGCGAAGTAGCAAGTGCAGGTGATAAGTGCAGGTGTCAAGTGATTAGTAAAACTTACGTGTAAACGGTCACACTGTTAAGTGACAAGTGCGAGTGCGAAGTGCGAGTGCGAAGTAAAGTGATTTGACTCTCGGTCTATTCTTGCCTGTTAAGTAGTTCCCCCACACACCCGCGCACCCCCATTCGACATCCATTTTTTTGCCCACTCTGCACTTCTTTTATACCACGACTTGTTTACCAAGCCTGCCTGATGGTAAGCAGCTACCGCAGCCCATGGACGCTTGCAACTCCAGAGGTGCCACATGGGCCTTGTCGACCCTATATAATAAGGAGGATTCACTATGTTAGCGGCTAAAGATACAAGGGAGTCCTTCGGCGTCAACACACTGGGTCCTCTTTGAGCTCTTTAGCAATCTTACTCACCAGCAGGAACACAACACCATGAGTAGAGTCTAGTGGTAGTGGTACCTGCACAAAGCCCAACTAAACAATGTGTAAACGATTGCTTAACATTTGACACTTATCATCGTAAAAATAAGTCAACTAATCACTTCTCACTTGCACTTGCTACTTTGCAAAGTGTAAACAAGCCTTAAGTCGGTCTTAAAAATATATTGTCAAACTTGTGTGAATGATGTTTGATGTATATGGAAACCTCGCAGCGCGAGTTCGACTCGTACTTGGCCGGTTTTTTTATTTACTACAATGGCAAGGTACCCCAAAAACTTCGTGTCTAAAATAAAAACTCCGTTATCCTGACTAACTGATTAACATATTTTTGTAGTCTAACAGTATCTTACAAGGAAGGGTACCCAACTGTCCGACTCCGATTTGATTTATATTGATATATGTTATAGAGTAGTCTAAAGTAACCGACACGTATTTTTTTTAACAGCCCAAACTCAACCTATCGGGAGATATTGTCCTCCAAAGTACTGAAAAATGACGAAACCATCTAACTTCGGAAGAGTGTTCTTCAAGCAAACTGCTCGTCGTGGCATGACTGTGGGTCTTGATAATCACAACGTAATGTTTTAAGGAAAATGAGTCTTTTACTTGATCTCCATCATCCATCCATCTGATACGTGATTTAACTCTACGGCTTCCTTCAGTTTTTATAGTCTATACGCATAAAAAGCTATCTCATTGCCGAAGCAACGTTCGAAAGATTTACAAGAGACAGGGTGCTTACCTGTTTTTCAAGTAGTTCTTTAAACCGGCTCTAATGAACGTCATGACCAAGAAGATGCTCAATCATCTTGATAACGGTTGTAAAATAGTGTAGAGAACATGGTTCTGATCTCAACCGGGTCGCCGATGCCCGTTGCAGACAACCGATGAGCGCTGGCAACAGAGTCGCTGAGGCTGAGCAGTGCGGTGTGGACTTGTTCTATTATGAATCTGTTTTCAAACCCCATATCATCTCTAACCTGAAAATATGTAAGTTTATAAAACTGATCTTGCAACGGTATGCAAGTGATTTTTGCAACTTGTCACTAAATCTGGTACATACAAATATATTACTTAATTTCTCTATCTGTCCCATTTTTTTCGGAATTACGTTATTTTACTGCAGAATCACTCATAATAAGTGAGCGTGAAACATTGAATTCAGGACTTAAAGCAGGTATGTAAATTAATCCCATGGGCGCTAGTCAATTGCGTAATGGGAGTATTAGGATATTCAATCTACAGAACCTTGGATGAATAATAGAACTTCAATTTACTATTTTAAGAAGATTTTGAGACTTATTATCATTACGGTAAAACTACTTTGTATATAAAATTTCATTACGTGGAATCAAATCTAACCTTTGTCCAGACAAAAATAACCCCACGAATCGCTGGTAACCGAGACGTTTATGCACATAAGTGATGTAGGCAATTTTTTGAGACATGTATAAGATGTACAACATGAACTTACCCAGTCAGTTAAGCAATATTGGTAATATCTGGCAAAACCTTCGTTCAACCAAAAATCACCCCACCAGTCGCAAGTGACCAAGTTACCGAACCACATGTGAGCAATCTGGTGAGACAAGATGTAAGCAATCAGCTGCTTGTAGTTGTTGGTGGTGTGCGCGGGGTCGTACATGAGGTAGGCTTCTCTAGGAAATAACCTATTTGATAACAATCGGTTATTTTAAATGCATTCACTGCTCAGTTGTTCGAATTAAGAAGATAAAAACAAAAAATAAAATCTACTTCAAAATAAACCCGCACAAAAAAACCCTAATAAAAACACACAAAATAGAACCTGCCCTAAACACTAAAAAATTATCAAAGCTTGGAAAAGGGCGCTTGCCATCCAACTGAAATGAAATCCACTTCTTAACATGTCATCAAACAACTAAAACAAACCATAAAGTTACAAAATAAAGTAGCATTCTTACTTAACTTCATCGGTGTAGTGGTTCCTAAACCAACTCTTATAAATGCCGGTCATATATCGTACCCTTGGTAAAACAAAGCCACATCTGCAAAATGTCTACTTTACAGGAGAGAGGTTTTAAGATTGCATGAGTGAATTTTACTGATAACTTTTTTATTTTCAAAGGAATTGTCTTCAAATTTTGCGTTTTTATCTATATGTATGCAACGAATTGAATGCGTTATATCCGATCTTATTTAATTAATTATTTTGGAAGTTAGTACGGCGGATGTGCACTTACGGCTTTGTTTTACCAAACATCAGCCGACGTATCTGCAGATCCGTCGTTATTTCAGGAAATACTACATGTAGTATGTGCACATGTGTCTTTGTTTTATGAAGAACTCTGTGAAACATGTGCATAAACGTCGTTATTTTACAAAAAAACTTCAATATTATGAGGTTGCATTTGAATAAAATAGTAGATTTGTTTAAATTATTAAATAATAGATACAATAATAAAATGAAACAATTATTATTAAATCAATATCAGTATTCAAATCAGCATGACACATGATATTAAAAAAAAATACTTACTCTATTATATTAACAATACAATAATTTGAACTAGGATAGGATAAAATAAAACAACTTTGAACGGATTTAATGTTATACATGTGGGTAGTCTTTTGTACATTGTAATTTTAGATGTGGGTAAATACGTTTTCCTCAGTCGACCCGTGACCACGAACGCTGTAAAGTGTTCGAAACGTCGGGATGTAATTTAAAATTCAGTATACGCGATATAATCCGTTCAAAGTTGTTTTATTTCATGAATAACTATCGCGGCAACCGTAGAAGATATTAGGATAGGATAATTTGACGATAAATATAAGTATATACAATTGTGTTATTTAAAAAAATAAACATAAACATGTAATAATTTTAACTATGTATATCCATATTATCCATAAAACAACAGTTCTGTGTCTCATACATTATCAAATGGAGATATTTTTTTGGAAAAAGGTCACCAAAGATATAAAATAATTAAAAAATAACACAAGATGCATTATAGAAAAAAAACCTCGATCAATTAAATAATCAGAATATTACTTGCAACAAATAATTTTGGCGCCTCCTTCGCTATTCATATTCATCACCATCAGTAAAGTTTGTGCAGGTCTTGAGCGGAAATATTACCAATAACGCTATGTTGGTAGGTACAGTTCTTCATAAAAGGGTACATAAATATTAGGTGCAACCACGCTTCACCAGTTTACATAGGCTTATGAGATCGTTGTACAGTCGACGCTAAAGATATACATATACATAATACCTTACTCTTTTGTAATAATGTGTAAAAGTCAAACATATCTTTGACGACGACTGTGCGTAACGCTACAGGGGCCGATTTATGACTTTAGAGTGCTAGAAATCAAATAAATTAAGCTCAAATATACTCGTACACATAAGTTTGTCATATTTATTTTGGCATGAAATTACTAGGTAATTTAGCTAAATTACCACCAAACCAACTATGATCTTAAATTCCTATCGCTGATATTTTTGAAACACCATTATATCATTTTGAACTGAGTTTTAAGTATCAGAGTCAAATGCTAGAATATCAAATCGCCCCCCAGGCAAGGGTTTACTATTGTAGGCTTTTGCTAAAACTATAGGCGCTATATTTTGTAGTCTTGTTCTATAATACTTTCGTAATTTCCAATTAAATTTCAGTCCAAAGGTATCAGTTTTGGTAACAGCTACTAAACTTCTGTGACACTCAACAAGCTTATGTTTTCACCCTGAATATTTTTCTGCCAAAGCCGATCATTAATTGATCTGGAGTCTTATTGTTCAACAAGTGGTATGTTCATGGTCAGGTGGGCCACCACCTGAGAAGTTGTTTCTACTCTACATGGTATAAATAATCCTCAATGACGAGGCTCTTTCAATTACCGAAAGCACACCATCACCTTCAATATCGGCATGCCCAACTTCGAGAAATGTTTGTGATATGATAGGCATAGAGAAAGAACAGCAAAGACTGCTAAATCATTTTCTTGATCTGTAAAAGGCATTGATTGGGGTAACAGATTACTCAAATGAGGTTGGGGACATGGTCTGATAGTGGTGTGGGACGTTGATGAACCTGAACAAATCTACTCACAACGTTTCTGACGCATCTTCGTGTTAGATTAATCTGAGTTGTTTCTAGTCCCAAAACTTAAAAAAAAACAGGCGTATTAAAAATCTTATGCTGGTCATGTTCTAAACTCCATTACTTACTATTATCTCCACAACGGCGATAGACAGAAGATGGCATTGGACTAGAGTGTTAACTGTGTCTTGTAGAAAGTTTACAATAGACGTAGCCGAAGAGCAGTCAAAGCTGGAACCTGGTTCGATATGGAGTGCTGTCTGACCCGAAACTGCTACAAAGACCATTTCTTTCATCCGGCTGGCATGGCAGAACTGACCTTAACCTGGTACAGGGACTATTATTTCATTCATCTGGTTGGTAAGATAGAACTGACCTGAAACTTCTACATGCTACATGCTACACTGATGTTATATAACGTAAAAAAAAACAGTGTAACAAGGATGTCATTATTATGACATTAGGTATAGCGGCAACGGCATCCTTCTGTGTCGTATAACATTTTGTAACATCAGTGTAGCAGCAGCATTCATTAAATCTGGCTGAACGGTATATGTAACTTCTTAGGAATAGGTTCTTTATCTTATCTTCCTCCGAGTTGGTTTTACCGAAATTTTACTCGTCAAATGATATACCCCAAAAATCCACGACTAATTCTGAACTGTACCCAAGAACGATTTAGAAATAAAATTAGCCATTTATCCCTAATAAGTATAAATAGACAATGAAAAGAAATATTTTAAAAGTAAATTTAAACTTTATCGGCCATGTTTTTTACCAAGCTAAGTTTAATTCGTACAATGTGTGATACTAATAAAAAGTAAATAAATTTATTGTAAAATAATATTGTAATAGGTAAATGTATGATGTAAAATCATATTTATATCATATAAATAAAGAATTGTGGCATTGGTACATAAAATATATCTTTTTTGTGGATTTAAACTTTCTGATATCGACGGATCTTAGATTACTACCTAAAATAACGACGCATGTGCACATATAATACCTACCGTATCCGTCAAATAACGCAACATATTGACATACGACTATGAATAGTTCGTGCAACATAATTGTAAGTGAACATACGACCATCAATTTAAGAAACGATAAAAATACTTCAAATTCGTAGTAGAACATTAAGATAATACAATTAACAGCTTAGTAAAGTATTTTTATTAATACGTTAAAAATCAACAAAAAATATCGTATGTGATCATGCGACTGGCAATTTTATTGCAACAATTAAAACTTTATCAGCCGTATGTTCACATGTGACTTTCTTGTACAAGACTATATTTTAATTATTTTAAAAATACTAACCATTGTTATTTCTATTTTGGCATCTATTTTTGTTAATTTTGATCAAGTGCGCGACAAATTTTTATAGTCCGGGAACACTGACGCGACTGACTTTACGACGGCGCGCGCGCCGGACTGCGCTCGCGGAAACGCCGTAAAAGAACGAAGCATACGCATTTGTTGCATTGTTTTACGTCTACTGATTACTTGCGTCGTTTTCCGCTTAAATTATCTCAGAAACTAACAATGTTAAAAATAAAATTCTTTTTGTATGATGTAGAACGCACTGTTTTAAGACTATTTCCGCAATAAAAGCACTTTTGACCTATAGTCACATGTTGCATTATTTTACCAAGGGTGCGATATTATGTTCGCGCATCGGAGTCAAACTGTAAGTCACTGGATTTGTGACATGATAGGCAAGAGAACTGTCGACCAGGTTGACTCTAAGGAAATGGAAGGCGGGTTCTAGCTCAAATGTAACAGGCACGTTTGTAGTGCCTTGAAGTAGTAGTAGTAGTTACACTTATTACACTTAGTTACGTACGTACACACGTAGTTACACTTACTTGAAGAAGTAGTAGTAGTTACAGTGCCAATAGTCAGGGCGTCAGAGTGAATAACGATCTGATTAACTCCAACTTCAGTTGCATGCAATTGAATTTCAACTGTTCCACTGAAGGATTGAGGATTAGAGCTGAAGTCCATTTTCCATCGGAGGTTGTAATGTGTAGGTCTACTGATGATGGGTAGTCTGTACAAAGCCGCTGCTTCCTCATCAAAGGCGATCACGCCATAGTTTTCAAGGTTTTCAAAAATTTCTCCTTGCAGTTGCTCATCTCCAAAGACTGTGCTTCTTTGGTTTGGTAGTTCTTGAGGAAGACCATAAGTGCAGTAATGCCACTGCGATGACTAGGAGCTTCATTGACACCAACTAAACAAACAAATGAACTAAAGCATATTCATTAAGCTGTAATGTCCTCCTTTTGTCAAAAAGGGACTGGCTGATGGTATTTCTAATAAAAAAGTGATAGCAAATGTTCATATCAAATTGGAATATAAGTAGTCATATCTTATTAAAATTAAAATGAATAACACTGAACTTACCATTATATCGCTGTGTTGTCATAGAACTGATTGGTTTTCGTTTTCATTGGGTACCTTCGATTTGCTGCTAATTCTATAATCTCTTTATCTTACCCAATTTACACTAATAATTATATCATCAATAATCCCTATTATGAATTTAATACAGCACGTATCATTGTTATAAGAACCTAATTATTTTTACTGTTTTTAATTGCGTTCTCCTTTAATATTGGTAAGTACCTAATTTTACAACAGTTAACAATACATCATCCCATATCACTTTGAAGACATGAACATTTATCTGGATAAAAACTGGTGTCAAATTAAAGTGTAAAGAATAGAGACACTAAATATTCTTAATGACGTACTTAATATTTAAAGACGGAAATACGAGTATTTAATTGGTCTTGACTGCAAATATTTTTTTCTTAAGGTCGTATGTAATCCAAATATTAATTGTAGCAATATTACTAGTATTTTAATATTCTAATTTTATTAGGTCATTTAGATGCAATTTTTGTAGCAGACTGCATAAATAAAATAAAATATTGTTGGTAATTTAAGTGTTTTATTACGTAAGCGTTATGTTCCGGGTGTTGATGGGGCTGCCGCGCTTTTGCAGTGCCTCACAGATGTTCGCCGAGGCACACGTAACCTGTATTAAAGCGGAAAATGCGCCTGCGAGCCGCATCCCTAGTACGTCGTGTGCGCACACCCCCAACACCATCCTAAATATGATTGCGGACAGGATTGATTGTCCGTACATTATGCACTGTTGTAGAGTTCACAAGCCCAGTAACAGTGAACAATTAGTTAGTTAGTTACTCTAACATAGTTTTAAGTTAAATTGTAAATAATCTACTAATATTTTATGAGCTGCAGGCTTGAAATAAACGTTATTTAATTTAATTTAATTACATAAATTCAATAATATTTACTATCATCGCAAATATCACAATCTTAATCATAGGGCACATGACATAATTATGGGTAATGCATGACAATTTGAAGCTTACAGTTAAATTATTCGAGATGATAAAGAACATATTTCTTGTGTAATTTAAGATGCAATTTAACATTATAGGCCGTGATCAAAGATGGCGGCCATGCCATTGACTATCATGGATAAGAATGAGGTCACAGCAGAATCGGGAAGCTGAGGAGTTTCTGGCTGCGTTAGCTCTGGCCTGGTTTCGAGTTCCGGCGTTTTTGTGGTGATCACAGGCTGGAAGCTAGCAGCTGTCAGGAAGTTGTCGACGTCATCAACGATGGAGGCGGTCCACTGGAGGGATTGTCTAGTGGTCTCCGTGCTGTTCATCACGGCCTGGTACGAGTTGCCCAGGAGCGCTTCGTTTTGGGTAGCCCACTGTTGGAACTGACAAAATAAATATTTGGGAATAAACAAAAAGCCAATTCAAACTAAAACTTATAAAAAAAACATAATTAAAAAGAACAAAAATAATATAAATCTAATAGATTTCTGAGTGCCTAAAATACCAACAAAACTAAGTTTATGTGGTTTTGTAATAACTTTGATCTTGATTAAGCGTAATTTTTCTCATTTTGAACTACAAATACCAACCGCGTTAATTTCCGCTTCGGTTCTCAGCCTGCTAGACACGAAAGACAAAGGAGTCTCAATGTTGGCGAATCTAAAATCAAAATTGCAAGTTTTATTGCAAAATGAAAACAATTACAAGAAATGTACACACAGAGAGTTTTTTCAATAACTAGTCATATTGGATGAGGTGATTTGGTAGGCCATACTAAACACCTTTTACTATGGGACCAACTCCGAAATCTCAAAAATTGTTTTGGCTGTTTCATACCTTTCGGCCGATCAGACGTCAAATTTTCCATGAGGAAGCCAATTTTATTTGGGATTTCGTGGTGGGTCCCATAGAAAAAGGTGTTCTGTATTAATAATATTATGTATATTTATTTTATTCCTCCTTATGCTAACATTGCTAACACCTTCTTCTTCTTATTCTTTTACAAGTGTAGGTACAGTGGCGGCGCGTCCATGAAACACGATTCCTGTCGGCTTGCCAAATTTTTAGGCGCCTGAAGCGCGTTTTTTATAGCTCCTGAATAAATTTTAAGTCAAATTGTAAGCTTGCCTAAGAAAACAATTTACCCACCGCCACTGGCACCTACCAGATAAATGCTTTATATTTATTTATTACTGTATTTACTACTTAACCTATTTCACCTATCTCATACGTTTGTTGACTTGTTCTCTATGTTTTCTGTTTCGCACTATCTTCCATCTCTGGGCTCCACGGAAGACCAGCGCTGTGGCATCTTAGCTGCCAGGGCACAATCTGAGTGGTGTCCTTTTGCACCCACTACAACGGCATCAATATTATACTTATTTACTTTTTGATTTCTCCTCATTAGTGTTTTTTCTTTTCTGTGTTTTTAAAAAGTCTTAGACTTAAGTACTTAGCATTTAAGTTTAAATTGGTGTGGTGCTGTATGTAATTTATTTGCAATAAATGTTTTTTTTTTTCATTCTAATCACCTCTCAGAATATGGATAGTTATTGGAAAAAACATCCTGTACTTATAGGAAACCAAAAATAGGAACTTACGCATTGGCCACTAAATTGTAATTGTTTTGGATGAAATTGAACACGACTTGAGTGTTGGCTTCGTTGCCAGAAGCGGCGGAGTTTAAAGCGGTGGTGTAATCCTGAGGGCGAATCAGTTGATTATCGGTGACGATGTCGGTCAGGAATCTGCAATAGAAAAAACAATTAGTTTTTCCTCATTCAATCTCTGAAATTGATAAGTCTGTTGACAAATTAATATTTCTAAACGGTATTATTTTCAATTCGGGTATACACGTCACATAAGTATCTAAAATAGGTACTGATTTCTTGATAGCAGCGTTTGTTTATTTGTATAAATAGGTACGTTAAAGTAATTTTTAATAATACTGAAACTAGGAAACTACAAAATAGGTATAGAAATAGTTATTTATACTACAAGTGCAGAAAACAAGTAATTGCCGAACGAGTGGCGGTGTGAATTAAAACACGACCGAATGGAGTGTTTTAACACCGACACGAGTCGCAATTACTTGTTTTATACAAATGTAGCATACAACATTTTACAATGCATTATGCGAGGAAATAAAATACCTAAAGTACCTGTGTAAGAAAGAGGCGGTTTGTTGCTTTTGGTGGTTCTTATAAAATCTCCGGTTGCGTTAAGCATTTACATCACGGCACTTGAATTTTTCACTTATTAAATCCTAAACTGCACTAAGATCGTATAATCGAGCGTCTCACGAATTATTTTATTTACAATTTTTACCCAAAGTCATGCAACGTAACTTGTAACTCATTAACATAAGTTCATGTAAAGAAAACATTTGCCGCGATCAGCCAAATCTTGGGTCAAAACATTGACGTTAGTGTTATTTAATTTGAAATGTAATAAAATAGATTTAGGTAGTAGATTTAAATATCATAAACTAAAAAGCAAAGTAATTGTTGCCGCCAGGGGACACACTGGCGTCAGCCTCGTCGAGGACAGCTCAGCTTTAATATTTATTTATGCACGGATGGGGAGCACTCATGGTTCGGAACCCAATTCCTCCCACTGTGTAAGGGGACCACCAATGAGAACACTTCACAATACTTTAGGATTCTATATATTTAAACCAAAAACAGTAACTTCTAACACACACTTAAACACTAGCACTGATACTGATCACTAAGCACTAATAACATTAAACACTAATGAACAATACTAAAGAACGTTAACACGGTACACGGCACTATTTACACTATTTACACGGTCTCACGCACTGTACATATGCTACTAACACTGACTTCACATATGCGTCCGCGAACAGGTACATTTACCCTGCCCGGGAACGAGGGTGCCGACACCGAAATCAGCTGACGTGACCACTACTTGTACTACGGAGCCCTCGCACATATACCCTGGACGGGGCTGGGCGGTGACCCTAAAAACAGCTGACTACTTTAAACAGGTACTTTAGGTACATATTCCCTGCCCGCAAACTGGGTCACTCGCCCCGCGATCAGCTGATCCCACGTTGGGCTAATAAAAGCCGGTAAGTACGCAGAAATTCTTGTACCGCGTTGTACTACTGCTGCTACTAGTCTTCTTTCTTCCTTGGTTCTTCCGGTTTCTTCCTGTTTTCTTCCTTTTCCTTTCTGGAGCTTTTGCTTGAACTGAACTGGCGTAGCCACACACCGGGGTCTTCTTAGCCGCTTAGTAGCCGCGGCGCTTACCGGCTTTTATATGATTCGAAACAATAGCGTGGAATGTTCTAGACAATGTAAGACAGAGAAGTCTCCGACCGTACTTCTTTCTCTTTCGCACCTAGGACTTAGTATGGGAAAAACTTCTACTCGCTTTATCTCTGTTTTCCTAAGTCCTAGGTTTACAAAATGATTTTCCCTCGATACCTTATAAAAAGATCTATCTAATGATGTTAGTATGATCTCTGTGGGGCGCGGCGTTTTCCCGGGAAATCGAAAGTTTTCTGCGGCTCTCGTTACGGGCACGCCCGGCCGCCTTGGTCGGTCCCGGCCGCGCGGCTCTCGTTACGGGCAGACAGGTTTCTCTGGGCTGGACCGGCCGCGTGAGTCGATATCGGACTTGCAACGAAGCTACCTGCACGGACGCACCCATCTCTCTCGCGCATCGAGTAATTATTTTTAATAAAATAATTCGCCCGATACAGCGGCCCGGCTTTTAGCCGGTGGGGAGTACTCTCATCATCATCAGCATCGCGGTCGGTTGCCCTCGCCGCATCTCCCGAACCCGGTCCCGCTAAAACGGATGCCCCGGGCTAGGGAATGTGGGGACTGGCTTTAGCCGACCACGAATGCGTCGCAGAGCTCCAGTAATTACGCCGCCATAACTATGGAGGACGAAGAGAACCAGTGGGGTAGATCGGAAAATCAATTTTTCGATCTACCCAACCCCGAAGATGAGCACCACATCTCTCCGCTGCCATCCGATGACGAGGAGGAGGACCCGGTCTTGGCATTTCTGGGCCTATCCACCCGCCGTAACACCGGAAACACCAACACCGGCACCGAAGAGCCCAATATCGCCGACGACACCGCCGGCAACGCCCCCGCCCCCCGCACCGCCACCCCCGCTCCCGGCGGGTACACAATGGAAGGAGGGCATGAAGAAGACGCCGCAGCGAGGGCTCAAACCCCGACGCTGCCAACGCCGACGTGGCGGCTTTTCTCGCCCACTACGTCCGCCGCCGAGCAACAGGCCCCCATGGACCAACTGCAATCGGACACGATTGTAGTTGCCCATGTAATGGAAATGGAGCAACCGTCGGCGGGCCTAAGGGCGTGGATGGCCGCCTACGTACGACTCTCCGGCCACATGCTAGGGCTGGAGACAGAGCTGCTGCCGGAGGACGGCCCCTTTTTGGAGTTCCTCGCGGCACACCCTCAGCTACTAAGACCCGAGAAGCGCCCCCGTGAGAGCCCCCAAGCTCCCGCGGGCACCGAAAAAAGAAGGTGCATCAAGAAGACGCCGCCTACGGACCCCAGATTGCGTCCTAGGCCCGAGCGCGCCTCGAGCCCCGCGCCAACGGAGCATCGAAGCCCGCCACCCCCCGCACCCGCGGCGGCCCCGCCCCCGCGGACGCCTGCCGCACCTAAGCCGCAGCGCGCGCCCAAACCGGCGAAGCGCAACACACCGCCTGCCTCCTACGCAGCAAAGGTGGCTGCTACCTCTCAACAGCCCACCGAAGCCGCCGAAGGAGCCCAACAGCAACAACCTGTGACCAAGAAGGTGCGGTACCCGCCAATAGTGGCCCCGCTACTGCCCAGATGGACACAGGTCACCAAGGAGATAAGCGAGAAGCTGGGGTACACGACGAACTGCAAACCTGTGGGGAAAGGAGTGCTGTTCACCCCCAGGTCCGAAGAGGAGTTCCGGATGGTCCAAAGCCACCTGGAGGCCCTCGAAGCATCCCTCGGGGAAGAACGTGCAGCGGAGATGGAGTGGCACGTCTACCTGAGGGACGACAAGAAGCAGATGAAGGTGGCGCTGAGAGGACTGCCATCTGACACGCCGCTAGACGAGATAAAGGAAGCATGCTTGAAGCTCGGCTACCCTGTAACCCACATCAAGCAAATCAACGCCAGGGGAGGCCGACCGGGCTGCATTTACTTCGTGCAGCTGTCAGGCCCCCCGCGAGAATTCACATCCATCTACGGGGTCAGGGAGCTTCTATTCCTGCCCTCCGTGAAAATAGAAGCGTGGAGAGGGAAGGGCGGGCCGCCCCAGTGCCACAGGTGCCAGGGCTTCCGCCACCACTCCAAAGGCTGCCACAGACAGCAAAAATGCGTCCGATGCGCCGGGAACCACCCGGCCAAGGAGTGCAAGAGACCCAGGGAGGAGCCCTGCACCTGCGCTAACTGCGCGGGGCCGCATCCTGCCAACTACAAGAAGTGCCCCATCTACATTCGCGAGGCCCGCAACTGGAGGAAGGCGGGCACCAAGGCGCACGCAGTCCCCAGAAGGTCTGGCCCGGAGCCGGGGGCCCAAGTCCAGCAGCCCACGGTGGTAGAGTCGGCGCCCTCTTCACTAATGGCGCCGGCCAACGCCCCCAAACAACGGAGCGCACAGCCACCCCCGCCCCACAAGAAGAACCCAGCGAAGAAAAAAGGGAAGAAGAAAAAGAAGCAGGCGGCACCGCCCACCGGCGCCGTCACCGCCCCGGTGCAGACCCCTGCACCCGCTGAAGCAACGAAGGCCCCGGCGCCGACCCCCGACGCCGACACCGCCCCGGTACAGATACCTGCAACCATAGAAAAAGAGAGCCAGACGACGCCGCCCCCCGGCGACGTTACCCCCACGACGCAGCCCCCTGCGCCCAAGCCAGCAACCCTCAGCCCTATGGACGAGCTGAAAATGAGATTACAAGCCATACGCGACACCCCCGTGACCCCAGAGCGATTGGAGGAAGCGCTAAGGATAATTCAGCAAGGGAGCCGGGCGACACCTCCCCCTGTCGCCGCCACCACACCGGTGCAGCCCCCTGGACACCCAAAATCAGCCCCCTGCCTCGGCCAAGAATTGGACGAGGCACTCCGCAGAGTCGAGGCACTCCGCAGAGCCAAACAGATTGCCGAAAAGAAATAGCGTTGTCAAAAGAAAAACACGCTTGAATACAATGCACGGCTAGCCCGGCATTTAACAGACCGAGCCGTCGTCACGGCTCGCGACAGCTGCAGCCATAGTAGGCTAAAAGCCTAGAAATGGCCTCCTCACGCCCCCAGAAAGGGGAGTGTAAGAAGACAATCGAGTGAGTCGATATCAGCTGCCTGTCTTCAGTCCCGCGCGCGCCCTCTCAGAGAACACACGTACTGCCTATCGGCGGTGCAGAAGTCTGTTTCGGCTTTAATTATCTATATTATCAGTCTCAATAGGTCGACTTGCGTGTACCGCGCACATACAGGGTAATTAATAACAACAGGGGTGAAATGATTTATTTAGGTAAAGATTTAGCCTAACCTACCTAAACATATTTACACAGATGGGGCCTACACCTATTTACATATAATAAATGTTCCGTACGAAGCTCCCACGAGGACGAATAATTAATAACCTTGAAATCAATACCCATGATTATGTACCTTATTTAGTATAAGTAATTTAAATACTATGTCCTAGTAAATAAATATTATATTGAGGTGTCTTTCACTTTCCCTAGCACAAAGTGCAATAATATGTAAGCACAAAGTGCCACAATGGTTAGGATGCTCGGCATACCTAAACCTTCATTATTGTAAATAGAAATAACGTAAATCTGTATAATTTATAACGCTACTATATAAGCATATACGCTTGTTAACTAATTTTATATAATAAATATAACGCATACGCTCTCTCGATCCCTATTGGCCGAGATAAGACTCTCTTATCTCGGCACATATTAGTCACTAGTTCGCTCACCTAATGAGCGGATATAATAAAGGCCATTTGCCGGCCCTGACACAGTGCTGTCCCAACCACCGAGGTCGAGTGAGCTCCCTGCAACAACCTACAAACCAACAAGTGGTTTCATTACAAGGTCCCGGTCTTGCTGTCCTCCCTGCGTCCCCACAGTGGCCTTCGCTACAGTCTCCACTGATCCACCCAAGGCCGAGTAGCTGCGACCTCGCCGTCCAAGGCTACCCGGCCTGCTGCGCTATCGCGGCGCCGCGCGGGTCACCCGTCGGCAGTCCAGGGCCGGAGGCCTCGTCGTCATCATCACCCGCCACACCGGCGGCGCTACCATAGCCTTTCTCAAGGCTGCCAGCCGGTGTGAGTGTGTGCATGCGCATGTGGCGCAGCAACCTTCGAGCCTGAGGCGGCCCGCACAATAAAGTTCGTCTTCGGCGGCCGTCGGACTCGTTGCATCTCATTTGCACTACCCGGGGTCATCGCTGTCCGTAACAGCAATGATTATTACTATTAAAATCAGTAAGTATAAAACATAAAATTTGTAACAATATTTTTGTTTATAACTTTCTAGAAAATATATAATTAACTCTGGATTAATACAAATAACAATTATTTCAGGACATGTTTACTTTATCTAAGATCTACTTAATTAAATAGAAGAGGAACCACCACCATAAAGAAAAGAGGTACCAACGTAGAGGACTAATATTTCGTTAGGAATCAATAACTGGGGTTGGACTCGATAAATGGAAAATTAAAAAGCTACTAAAAGAAGCACTTTCTATGCATGTGTGGACCTATACAAAAGAGCACTTTCTTAGCATATGCATTGTAAAATTACTTACACATTGAGAGCATCAGCGTCATTAGTACAACCAAGAGTAATAAGCAGTTGTATCTTCTCATTTTCCACGTTGTGCTGAACGAAACGCGTGCGCAGGTAATAAAAGTCTTCTGCGGTACCTTCACGAAGAGCGTTGCAGTACACGTACTCGCGGTTATCGGGATACACTCTGTAAATTACAAAATGTATAGTCGTCAATGTACAAAGGAATTATGATAAATGGAAAAGATATATAATAACACGGAAGTTTTAAAAAGAGAAGGTAGTTAGAAAAGCTTATGTACAGTCGCCATCAAATATATCGGAGCGGCCAGGGTACTCAAAATATCTGAGCATGCACTTTATTGCCTTGACAATAGAGGCGTTGTTCAGATATTTGTGACCACCTTGGCCGCTCCGATATATCTGATGGCGACTGTACGTTGGGATGTTATTAAAAATTATAGTAGTGTGTCTACTTAAAAAATAAACAAATCAAAATATGGATTAAAATAATTGGTTCATACCTTCGTATGTTATACAAGTTTGCTTTTCTCTATACTATAACTACTCAAATAATAAGACTTACTCAACATTAGAAATCCTTAAAGCGTTGAACTGGGTAACCGCAGCGGCACGGCATCCGTCTCTGTTAATTTCGCACATGACGGAGGCCAGTGTCCAACGGAGGTACGATCTCATGAATTCTTCATCGTTAGATGAAGGGTAGTACGTAAGGTCGGTCATGACGTTGGTAGCCCATTGGAAGATCAAAGCCTTAAAAATGGTGTATAAATAAATAAATCCTGTTGTCAAGAATTGAGTTCAAAGGAAGTCGGATCGTACCGATATCTCGATGAAAAGAGTTATTTTATGTGGCAACATTTGCTGGTGTGCTGGGTGAGAAACATGCATAGTTTGAAGTAATGACGTAAAACCTAAAACAGTGTCTATATGTAAATTTGGCTCGGGCCACGGAGATCTTGGACACAGCCTGCTCTTTTCCATTATTAAGTTAAGTAGATTTAGTTATGTAAGAACGATATTCCTAGCCCATCGTAATGGTTTTCTCAGTACATCCCTGTGTTGGACGTTGAGCTTGTGGGAACTAACATCTGTCTGATTATCTTATGATTCTATAATCTCTTATATGAGTGATATTCACAGCATTCTAACCTTTGTAATTTAATGATGCCTTAACCTATGTAATGTAATTTAATGACGCCATGAAGAGGGGAATACAAAGAAAATACAGCCAGATACAGATTTACATACAAAACTTATTTTTGCTATATTTTCTTTGATTACAATTTTTAGCAACGAAAACGAATTAACGACATAGATCTGTACTGCTAGAATGCCCATGCCAATTTTCATGGTTCTAAAGCATGTCGATTCAAAATGAGAGCTGAACTACGTTTGTATGGGGACGCGAGTTCACGCGAGCGTCCTGGCGACTCTTAATTTCTGGATGGTTCGGCAGATGGTAATAAAAAAACCGGCCAAGTGCGAGTCGGACTCGCGCACCGAGGGTTCCGTACAAACCTATAACAAGCAAAAATTGTAGTATGTTTATTACTAAATGAAAATGAAGTCCGAAATATAAAAGTTTCGTTTTGCTACAGCTGAAAGATATTATAGCCCTGATGGATGAGATGGGTAGTTTACGAGAAGTACCCTTTAGGTTTTGAGATTTTTGCGAATACTCAGTTTCAAAATATGCAACTTAAATTGCTATTTCTTTTGATTGCGTTGGCATAAAAGCTTGGTTTTGCTACATCTGAAAGGTCCTATAGCCCTGAGTATTTGACACGAATTTCAATTTAATAACTTCACGCGTTTACGAGTATAAAGCTAGTAAGTTTGAAATTTGAAATATATATTTTTGTATTATTTTACTAAAAATGTCTACTTTTCGTAATTTTTCCATTGTCTATGCTATATGACGTTGCTTCGTGCCAAATATCAAGTTTCTGAAATCAAGGGAAATACCCCGTAAACGTTATGCGAGTGCCGAAAACTCTAAAATTTGCAGCATAAACGACTGTATCTTTTGATTGCGTTGGCTTTTAAGTTTGATTTTTTCACAGCTGCAAGGGACAATAGACGTGAGTATTTGATATAAATTTCAGCTTGATACCTCTACGCGTTCCTGAGAAAAATGGTCAGACGGACAACAAAGTGATCCTATAAGGGTTCCGTTTTTTCCTTTCGAGGTACGGAACCCTAAAAATTACATTGCATTATTTAGGGTTCGTTAGTAAAAACTATTTTCCAATGCTTTTTGAACGGCTTTCTTACATTCAGCTAGGCTTAAATGGTAAATACAACAATCTGCATTTAGTTTATCAAAAGGTCAAATAAGCTCAATAAGACTAGAGTTGTGGATTGAAAATGTCGTCGCGATCAATAAGAGACAAATCAGATCATAACAGAGACAACAAAAAAATCAGTCGAATTGAGAACCTCCTCCTTTTTTGGAGTCGGTTAAAGAGAGTTGTTAGACTTGTTAAGTCTGTTAAACTCTCCTATCTCTCTGTTCTAGCGTCCGCACGGCTTTTTTTACGTATGGTTAAAGTTCAACTGAACAAAGAGTTACCTCCAGAGGGTCCAAGTAGGCAGTGCCAATAAGCCTGTTCCTCAGCCAGGTGAAGCCAGTCTTAGCGGCCACCCAAGGTGCATACTCGGTCTCAAACTCCAAGAAGGACAGAATTTTCAGAGCCTTGGTGTAGCTCATGATGCCACTACGAGCGAATTGGAAGACATCGTCGACGATCTGTGAATAGTATAAATACGTTGTTACATGTTAATTTTCAGTTAGACCACATTAATTATTGCCTAATATATTGTACCTAAGTACTAATAATCTCCTTAACATAATAATACTTTAGGTACTGTCTTTAAAATAGTTTTTTGTACCTGCGCCTTATTGAATTCGTGGATCTGGGTTCTCTCCTCTCCTCTCAGGGCATTAGTGATAAGATCCCAAGTGTAGTCATCATAGTTAACGCGGTAATAACCTAAAACCAAAATCATATTTAAAAAATGCCCATTTTTGCTAAGCAATCTAATTTAAGGATATGATTCACGGTGTCGATTCCCGGGTCCGATCCGACACTTCCGATACTTCATTTTGTTTAGAAAACATCACGTGACCTCCGAGTATCGTAAGACACTCGTTACGTACCCGGAACACGGTCATGTTTTGTTGTTTGACGGCCGTTACTTTAGTTCGTTTTTTTTAGATTAGAAAAAAGTTTAAAGATGGATGTACAGGGTTCCTTATCAGGCACGTTACATGTCACAAGTGTCAAAGTACCTATGTGGCCATTAAAAAATATTTAAATATAATGTACCAGTGTACGGAAAAAGGGACCACTTTGTCGATATGGAGTTACTAGTACATTCTAAAACTAGACAATTTACACTATCTATTGGGGAAAGAAAAAAGTGGCCTTGTAAATCGACAAAGTGGTCCCTTGCACTAAACTCGTCCACATATTAGTATTTATAGTAAAACCTTGCGTATGTATTTGTAAATGTTAATTTGAATAATATTAATTATTTTACAGTATTATAATAGTAGTCATTTGCACGAAATAATTTATTCTTGTCATCGTTAATGTTCTTGTGAATGTTGCACAATAAAAAACTTGGAGGAAAAGAGGTTAGAATCATATGGTTTACGATTTATAACGTACGTGCGTCACTGACAGTTTTTCAATTGTCATGTATCTCTAACGTGATAATCAAAACGAAATTGTGTTTTAATTATTGTTATGGATTATAATCTGCAAATAATAATATTTATTTACAAACGTGAACTCTTCATCATGATAACTAATCGTTTGCTGGTGTGCTTGCAGTGTTTAAATTGTACATTCAAACAAGACAGGTTAGAACAGGTTGGCAACTTCTGTTTCTATGTTTACTCAATTTCTAATCTCAAATAAAAATCGTAGTATAGGTATAAACCACGCTCGGACCTGGATCGTCCCGTGCACGGATCGTCGACCACTCGGAGACTATATGGCAACACCTTTGCAACGATGTGCCGAAATATATTTGGCAAAATATGTAGGTTGAAAAATGTCAATAAATTGTATTCTAATATGAGGGCGTAGCTAATTCGCTACTCGGTCAGTTTATAATTACTAGAAACAAGAAGCAGTGACCACGTGATGATGTGTCGGACCGAAAACAGCCCGGACTCGGCTCGCTCGTGCCCGGAAGCTCGACGGGAGCACTCATCCTCGTAAGACCCGGGGAAAAGCCTAGCGTTTTTTAATTTGGAACCTACTTTTATTTCTATAAGAGTTCAAAACTCGATCTTGAATTTGTACTTATACAAGTACGCGAGGACTTACGAGGTTAAAACAGGGAGGTATCGGAAGGCTCGGGCCCGGAACCGCCCGGTCACTGATCGTGTAGTGCTCGGAATACCCGGTATCGGCCCGTCGACGTGGCGGACCCGGGAATGGACACCGTGAATCATCCTTTGCAGTCTGGTAATATATATTTAGAAACACACCAGTCTGTTGTTTGTTGAACAACACCCACTCGTCGCCGATGGAGCCGCGGTTGATCACAGTGACAGCCTTGCGGATGATGTGAGAGGGCTTGGTGTTGTCGAAGTCGGGATTACTGGCGCTGGAGAAACTGACCGGGATGACCCATTGCGTGTTGATGTTAGAGTAGCCAGTGTTAATATCGAATCGACGCTGAAAAGTTATAATCCAATCATCAGGGAATCCTCTCCATACATTGCCTTACAAAAGGTGGTGTAGTTTTTTTGTTAACAGGTGTTGGTAGTAGGCTACAGGGTAGTTATTAAGAATCTAGATTTTAGACTTTGAGGGGGGGGGGGAGCTTTGGCCGCCATCTTGGTTTAAAGATGGCAAAATTCAATTTTTTAAGAACATAGTTATGGATCAATTCAAGTATTGAAATTTGAGAAAAAACTTGTATGCTTTCATACAAAAAAATTTTTTTTAGGTTTGTTCTTGAAAATGCTATTTTCATTTTCAACCGACTTCAAGATTTCGAAGGAGGAGGTTCAAAATTCTTCGGGATCTTTGTTTTGTTTTGCTATTTTTTTGCCTGTCAACGCCTAATAATATTTTACGATGAGTAATAGAACATTGATTTTGTGTGTGAGCCTACTTTCATCCCCTATATAAGGGCTTTAGGGGTGAATTCAACTTTTAAATATATTTTAAAAGAATCATTCAGCACATAATTTTGAAACTAATAAATCAAATTCCCATGATTTTTCGAGAATTATACTTTTTGACCCCCTGTATCTTTTTATCTGTAAGACTTACAGATCTGTTGTGCATGGAAAAATTATAGACATTTTTTTTATTCTTTATATGTTTTATAGACACTTCAGTCATACTGATAGGTGTTTAAGCGCCAAGGTTAAATACTGAATTTTGGTACCTTTAAACCAAGATGGCGGCCAAACCCCCCCCCCCCCCCCAGAAAGTCTAAAATCTAGATTCTTAATAACTACCCTGTAGCCTACCAATACCCTTTAACAAAAAAACTACACCACCTTTTGTAAGGCAATATGCTCCAAAGGCTGATCTATTATAGTTACAATAAATATTGACATGAGTAGCTATGTTGAAAAGAAAAGTAGTACAGGTAACATACCTACGCAATCCACAAAATCGATATAGGGGGCATTATAAGTTTATGCAAATCTATTTATTGAAGAAGTAACTTTCAGTATATTTTGACACCGAAAATACATTTGAAGACATTAAAAACTGTATGTATCCCAAATATTTACCTGTTGAATGGTCATTTCGCCAGTTTCGTGGTTAACCTGAACGAAAAGCACTGGGTGTCCGCTCTGGTAGGTAAAGGAGCGGTAATATTCAACCAGCGAGAAGTCGGGTCCGTACTCTTGAAGAGCACCGGCAGCACGGCCAGCTTCTTCCAAAGCCGTAAATAGGTCGATTGGGAAAGCATTCTCAAATTGTCTGTTGACAACAATGTCAGTCAGGTCAAAAGTAAAATCACTTAAGCTATACAAACATTAACTGTGAAAAATCTTTGAACTCATTTCATTGTTAATTTCGTAGTATTTGGATTGAGTAAAACTTTAATAAATTAAAACACAACTAACTATAGTAAATATAAAAAACTGGATTAGTCATCTAAAAGTATTGATATAACATTTTATTATTGTATTCCTTTTGTAACTTTCGTAAGTTCCATAACCATAACATACTTATTCCTCAGATAGTTCCTCAGACCGGCCTTGTGAACATCATGTCCTAGAAGATGTTCAGTCATCCTGATCACTGTAGCACCCTTGTTGTACGAGAGCGCTGAGAACATGCCGTTGATCTCCGCTGGGCTTCCAATACCAGTTGTGGACAACGCATGAGCGTCGGCGACAGAGTCGCTGAGCAAAGCTGTGTGAACCAGCTCTGTTATAAATCTGCTTTCTATACCCATGTTATCCTCAACCTGGAAATATTAGTTTATTGAGTTGGTGTTGCAACTACATATTATATCCAAAATTGGTACCTATTTGAAGAAATTAGGGTGGAGTTCACAATCAAGATTTAAAGTTTTTTTTTTTTTTTTTTTCTTCAATATTATCTGCAATCGGCTACTAAAACCATAATCAGATTGTCTGTTTTTGTTGAGGTTTTGGGGAGGTATTACATTAAATACTCTCTCTCTTGAATTTAGAAGAGTTCGCCATTTATTAGTGCCTCTGGTCTAGCTGCAGTATTTGCCATCTTTTCAGTCTGGTCGGATTGTCGTTTGTGTTGAATAAGTCCCTGGCAAGTTGGTTTGTATGGTTTTTCAGCCTTTCTTTATATTTCACACAATATCTGTTTACTTCTTCTTTGATAGTTGTCATATTTAGGTATTCATGTATCTCTGTATTTCTTGCAAACCATGGTGCACATGTAATAGCTCTTAGAACATTATTCTGAAACCTTTGCAGGATCTCGAGGTTTGAATTACTGGCCGTCCCCCAGAGTTCAATACCGTATGTCCATATGGGTTTTATGATGCATTTATAAACCAGCATTTTATTGGTTAGTGTTAGAGGTGATTGTCGCCCGATGAGCCAATATAGGCGCTTGTAACGGATATCTGCTTCTTTTCTTTTTGTTTTAATGTGGTTCGCCCATGTTAGTCTTCTGTCCAAGTGAAGACCAAGATATCTTACACAAGTTTCTTGGGGTAGTCGTTCTCCACTCAGGTTCACGGTTGGGCAGTCCCCTCTTCGGAGTGAAAATGTAATTTGTACTGATTTTCCCACATTTGGCTTTATTCTCCATTTTTCGAGCCATTCGTTTATTTTGTACAGATGAGATTGCAGTTTTTCAGCTGCTACTATCGGATTTGAGTCACTTGCCAGACATGCCGTATCGTCAGCATATGTTGCCGTTACTACTTCTTCACAACATGGTAGGTCAGCTGTATATATCGAGTACAAAACAGGCCCGAGTACAGAGCCTTGGGGAACAGAGGCTCTGATGTTATACAACTGAGATATTTCATTGCCAAATTTGACCTGAAACTTTCTGTCTTGCATGTATGATTTCAATACCATGTAAAAGGAGTTTGGTAGCAGCGTTTTCAGCTTGTACAATAGTCCATTGTGCCAGACCCTGTCAAAAGCCTGCTGGATATCCAGAAATACCGCAGCACAGTATTCTTTTTGTTCCAAAGTTTGCTTAATCTTGTTTACAACCCGATGTACTTGTTCTACTGTTGAGTGCTGTTCTCGAAATCCAAACTGGTGGTTGGGTATAATATCTTCTTTCTCTAAGATAGGCTTAAGCCGGTGAAGGAAAAGCTTTTCAAATAGTTTTGACATTATTGGCAGAAGACTAATTGGTCTGTAGGAGCTGGGCTCTGTAGGTACCTTACCTGGTTTAAAGTAAGAAATTAAATTTGTAATCAACGGATGCCAGTCAGGGGTCCAATTCGACAACTGAAAAGTAACAGTCGCTAATGAGATCGTTTGATACATACTGATCATGTGTATAACAAATAGTCTTCTCGCATGGACATCCAGGTATCACAGTTTGGCAATTTGGCATGTCAATCGCGGTTCAGACTCTTCTCAGAACTCTCACGTTGTCAATTAACTTACTTATTTAGATGCTTTTACTTACCCAATGAGGAAGTAAACACGCGTAGTATATGGCAAAACCCTCGCTTAGCCACATGTCACCCCACCAGTGGATCGTGACCAAGTTTCCGAACCACATGTGGGCTATCTCGTGAGACAAGATGTAGGCGTTTTGCTGCTTGAAATTGTTAGTGGTGTGAGCAGGGTCGTACATGAGGCTGGCTTCCCTGTGAAATAATAAATTGATAAGTCCATACGTCGTTATCGCGGGTGCAACTACGATTTGACAGAACTCAAAGATTATGATAAACAAGAAATAACAGAAGGGTCAGTAGTATCAAATACGATTCTACCTACGAGATCAAAATTATTCAATTTTTTTTCTAATATCGTACTTGACATGATAATTAATAATCAAACGAACTTACCTGTGAAGTTTGATTACAATTATACGAATATCCAAATTGAAGATTACAAATAATTAACAACGCAGCCCGTGCAATCGTATCAGCCTTTCATTCACACTTTCAGAGGTATATGAACCTAAAAATACTTTGTCTCTCTCACACCTACCCCCAGATTCTGTCAACCTGCGTAAGCGCTTCGGCGGTACTTGTCATTATTTCAGAGTGAATGTTTTTGTGTTATGACCAAGGAATATTTTAGTTTTATTTTCTGGGTTCGGGGGGGTGGGTCTTTGTAATCTTCGATTTGGATATTCGTATAATTGTAATCAAACTTCACAGGTAAGTTCGTTTGATTATTAATTATACTTCATTATCCAAATCGAAGATTACAAATAATTAACAACGCAGATGTTCAGAGCCTTTAAACTCAACTCGTAAGTAAGAAAATAAAACAAAATATCTGATTTATTTATGTTTTCGGCTGTAACTACATAAGACGGAGAAAAAGAAAAAGTCACTTTTTAGTATGTCAATAACTTTTGAACATACATCATATAAAAAAATTGACGTGACTAATTATGGTAAAAAGCTAATTTGTTTAACTTTCTTTAAGATAAGAGTAAAAATCAGGAAAGTATAATTATACCAGCTGTGACAATCAGGGAATGCAAACCGGTTATTTTTTGTATGAAAATAACCGGTTTTTCGGTTAATAACCGGTTATTTTCATACAAAAAATAACCGGTTTGCATTCCCTAGTGACAATAGCATAACCATTTCATTTCTAAAAAAATGAGGCCTTTCAACGGCGGAGACCGTCGCGTCATTTAAACGGCTAATTGAGCTATATGAAGCCCTTAATAATCATTTACATCCAAAAATAATACGAATTCATACAAATAACCTTGTTATTTACAAGTTCAACAAATTCGATCTCACCAATAATATATGTTTAAGATCCAGAGAAGCAATATATTTCTTTTTATACCAATTGATATGAGTTGGCAAAACAATAATTTACCCTTTTGGTGTAAAATGCCATTAAACTGTAAAAAGTATTTATTTAATATTAGACTGGAAAAGTTTTTAAAATTAGTTCTCAAGATTATAGAACTTCTACTTCTATAATCTGTATTGGTTATTATTTACTAACTTAATTGCTTTTAATCCTAATAATCCTATAAACGCTATTTCATGGAGCCAAATGCTCTGATGTATAATTTTTAACGCAATAGGCTTGTTTTTATATAGGTATATATATATATATATATATATAATACCTTGCTACTTAATGTTTTATATTAAAACGTAGCAAAAATTGATTATGTATTAGATTCATATATTTTTATAACAGTATACTGAGGACCCATTTTGGGGCAGTGACCTTTTGGCTAATGTTGCCTGCAATATTCAACGAATGTCAACTGAACACATTCAACGCCGAGAGCTCGTCTATCTGGTTCTCCGTTGGTAGCTACTATTTACTAGCTACATGTGACGAATACGTGGCTACGGACTATGAGCGTATCTCGTAGCACTAAATGGAACTGAATGTGTTCATTCATACTTGATTCAAGCTATCATGCCACTTGCACTTATTGTTTAAGAACAGTATCGAACGTTCCGTCCAGAAACCTAATTTGATTTGAAACGTTCATATAAAATGTAACAGTATTAAAACGGCAACGATTTTTAGTTCTAGTCCAACCAAAATCTAGTGTGTTGGCACTATCATAGAAAAACTGGAGCCGCGTTATGTATCCTCAACTCAGGTTACGGCAAAGTGACCGAAGAACGAAGTACACGAAGAACGAAGTGACCAAAACGCCCGGAAAACTAAGTAACTGGGGCGACAAAAATGTTGAGATTAATAGCAGAGAGTATGTAGACTGATTCAGTTAAGTGATTATGTTCTACTCTGAGCACAAATTTTAAGGTACTCGTAAACTAGTAAGTACCTAATGCTCCTGATAAATGAGCTCAACGCTGTTAGAGCGGAGCATAACATAACGGTATCTTGTATGTGTGTGTGTATTTCTTGTATTTATTATTACGAAAACCTATTTAAGGCGAGGAGGGAGTCATTTGCCCATCAGTGGGAAACTCCAGGCTCTTGTAAATTACAATAAATAAAACAAATGCATTGTTAAAACTTGACGATACTGATCAAATTAGAAAAACTTACTACTACTTGGCGCTAGAAATGCGATGTTATCTCTTCATTGTTGGAGCGAAAATTGTACTGTTTTAAACGTGCTTTACACCAAAGTGGAGCAACTTCGAACTATCTTGACACATTTCATGTGGATTAGAACTCGACACTGTTAAAGTGCAGCACTTTTTATTTTATTTTATTCATTTCCTGTTGAAAACATTTATTACATAACTAAATATACAGAGGCACTGTTTAATTTTTGTATATATTATTAATATTATTTTATATATAAATATGCATATTTTTATATTTTTTTTTTTTAAAAGCATTGCTGCGCATATTTTTATATTGTTAACGTAAAACACAGTTTTCGACTAATTTATATATGATTAATACGAATCATAGTCTACTACATTGTAAAAATGAAACAAATCGTAATATCTTCGACACAATTGATGCCAAGCATGGTTCGCCATTGTTAAAATGGTGCAATTTTGTGCTATACTCGGCCCAGTCAGCATAAGAAAAAAACCTCCACACTTAAAGTTGAGTGATATTGTATTAACTTTTCTCAACACTGCTAAAGTGGAGCGATATTGTACTATCCTCGAAACAGTTCATGTCGAGTACTTAAATCTCAACACTTAGAGTGGAGCATTCTGTATTATAGTTGGCCCAATCATTGTATGGTTTAGCTCTACACTGTTAAAGTGGAGCAAAATTTTACTATCCTCAACACTGTTAAAGCGGAGCGATATTGTGCTGTTCTCTACACTATTAAAGTGGAGCATCGTATAATATACTCGGCCCAATTATTTTATGGTTTAGCTCGACACTGTTAAAGTGGAGCGATGTTGTGCTATATTCGTCACTGTTAAAGTGGAGCACTGTTGAACTATCCTCGACACACTTTATGTGGAGTATTTATGTTTTATCTCGACACTGTTAGTGTTTTTTTTTTTTTTTTGATACAATTAAAAATTAAGGTTTAACAACGTATGGAGAATACTGGTAAATTAAATTTGTTTTGTTAACACGATTTACGTGTAGTACGTACGAAATTCAACACCTAAAGTGGAATAATTATTTTTGTTACATTTTTAACGCTTTTGTTGTTTATTCTAACATTAATGCTTTTTTATTTATTTATTTATTTCTTTTTTTTTTTTTTTTTAATATTCTAATTACTTGAGGGCCCCACATACACTGGCCGAAGGGAAAGAGGTTTATAATATTACTACTGTAACTTTAACTTGTTGAATGTCATAATCATATATATTATTCATATGTGTAACTGATTAGCATGTATTTAAATAGGTATACCACAACAACAGTGAGGTTTTAATAATGCAGTCTAATGCACAAATAAATCTCCATAAAATATTTACCATGAAAGCGAATATTGGTGTGCTATGTGAGCAATAATAAATCCTATAAGCATTATATTTTATTTTATATAATAGCAGAGGATCTCACAACATAGAATGTCGTTTAAATGATGCATACGTAAGAATAAACAAATATGATAGTATAGTACATGGATGATGGAACAAAAACGACAACCGTAGTACGTCGGTAACAAAATAGCTCCGATAGTGCGTTAATTCTTGCAATTGCTTTGCAGCGTGGGGTAGGTTCACAACCATCACCGGCTCGGCGGCCGCTCCCGCGGCGGCGCCCTTGCCCTCCACGCGCGGATCGCCCTCGACCTGAGCATTGTTCATAGATTAAGCTCCCATTGCATGAAACCTTACCTCACACGGTGGCAGAGCAGACACATACTACAGCGATAGATAATACTTAGGAACACTGGACTATAGTAGGTTGCCATGGCACAGCCTGGAAGAACATAGTTTTTTTTTTAATTTTAAAACGTCAATTTTTACCAAAATTTACATCATAAGGTGGCAGATTGAAACCTTTACCCATCGAAAGAGACCCCTTTGGTGACCCGAACCCGCATAGGTTGCCAGCCCTAAACCTGGTAGATTTCCAGGTCAGCCATGTTTTATGAGGCCAAAAAATGGGGTAATTTACCTCATCAGGTGGCAAGCTGAAATTGATGCAGATCGATAGCCCTTGGCGTGCCATTCACGAATATATAGGGTTGCCTGCCATCAGCCTGGTAGTTTTTCTGGTCAGCCTCCTCAAAGTATCGATTTAGTAACTTGGACCAACAAGAAATTCATGTACAGACGCTAAAATTCGAGGAATATTTTAGTGCAAACCGTGATATTTAATTAAAATCTATATATTGACAGTCTTGCAATGCATACGTGTTGAAATAATAGGGTAAATGAACCAGTTCTGGTCATTTCTTACTAATTATATAGATGACTACCGGAAAACTTAGACTGCGGGTAATATTGAGGACGCCGTGACAATAAATCATCAGTGTGTGACGTAAAATTGGTTAATCACCTCATTTCCGCAATCTCCTATTACTGCTTCGCTTAAATATGCTCAATCTGTGGGTGAAAAAACACCCTGACTTGGGTACTTTGATTACTGCGTGAAGTCATAATATATACGACCGACGCCTACCAGAGCACTCCTACTACTGAAGGGTAAGCATCCTTCATGCTCATAGACTATAGGGCTGCTATCTCATGGAAATAGGCCGCGCCCGTGCATCCCGTATCCGTCATGACAGTATTTTCAAATATGGGAAATAAATGTTTCCGTTTAAGTTCAAAGTTCACTTAATGTTAAACGTGACATATACCTAAGATCTACGTACGGTCATGCTGGATATTATAATTATGTAGAAATCATAGAACATCATTAATCACTAAGTATTTTGTTCTTACCTCTTTTCCATTTCAATTGGGATTGGGCCTCTTCGTATGTAGGCACCAGGACTTTCAGTCTTGGGTATTCGATGGTTCGTTATTCAGGGCCGTAATTTATTTTTTTTATTTATTTTTATTTTTTTTATTTTTTTTTATTTATTTTTATTTAAAAATAAATAAATAAATAAATTACGTTCCGTTTCATCCAAACAATAAACGTTTTGATACTGCAAAGAAATCAACATGCAAAGCAACATGGAAGAGCAAATTAATTTACTATGGAACAAAATGAAAGCAGAATTCCAAAAACAAACTGATGCAATAAATCAAACGGTTGAAAATACGATCACGACAGCAATTGAGGCCAAGTTAACAACAATTACACAGGAAACTGAGAAATTGAAAGTTGAAAACACAATACTGAAATCTAAAATAAAGAACCTAGAAGCAGAATCGAAAAAGAATAACGTTATTATCCATGGAATAGAAGAAAAAGAAAAAAATAACACAGAACTCTTGAAAATGGTTGTGGAAGCACTGAACAGCTCGGACAAAAATCAGAAAGGCGACGAGTGGAACGAGTGGGACAAGTGGGAAGTTAGCAAAGTTGAAAGGTTAGGAAAAAAGATTGAAAAAAAAACACAGACCAATTAAAATAACGCTCACATTGGAATGGCGAAAGATGGAATTACTCAGAAATAGAAAATCATACCCAAAAAACTTAAAGATAACGGAAGATTTCACAAAAGGAATTCTAGAAGAAAGAAAGGCACTTATACCAAAATTGATAGAAGCGCGAGAGGCAGGAAAATATGCCATCCTGAAACAAGACAAGCTTATAATAAAAGAAAAAAATGAACATCAAACGGAGAAAAGGAAAAGATTACCATCCTCACCTCCCTCAACACCTCCAAGCAACTTTAGCAATCCCGAGAAGCAAGACAATATCAATCAGCCTGCCAAACAAACCAAAATCACCCACACATTCCACCCACAGTTAAAAAACTAATAAATCCCGGCCACCGGGAAACAATAAAACCAAATATTATTACAGAACTATCAAACAAACAAAACAAAACAACATTCCCCAACCCGGCTGGTCCCCGTGGGGATTATGACCACCACCCCCTAGAAGAACTAGAACCAAATATAACTAACAGAACCAACATAACAAAGAACAAAAAGAAAAATGAATATCTTAATATAGCGACACTTAATACGAGAACCCTCAGAACAGATGAATCATTAGTAGAACTAGAACACTCCATAGATCAAATAAAGTGGGATATCATTGGGTTAAGCGAAGTAAGGAGAATAGGCGAGCAAATACAAGAATATGAAAAATATATCTTTTACCATATGGGTATTATACCAGGCATGTATGGAGTCGGCTTCCTTGTGAAAAAATGCTACAAAGAATATATTCAAGATTTTATTGGAGTATCAGACAGAATCGCACAACTGAATATAGAAATACCTGGTATGGATCCACTATCAATAATACAAATATATTCTCCTACAGAAGTTGCTAAAGAAGAAGTTAAGGATGAATTTTACCATCAACTTGAACTAACACTGGAAAAAACCCATAAAACAGTATTCCTAATAGGAGACTTCAACAGCCAAATAGGTGAACGTCAAACAAGTGATGGAAATGTACTAGGGCTCTTCAGTACAGGAAAAAGAAACAACAATGGACAACGATTGGTAGACCTAGCTCAAGCAAATAACCTTAAAATAATGAATAGCTTCTTCAAAAAATCCAAAAACAAAAAATGGACTTGGATCTCACCCAACGGACACGTTAAAAATGAAATAGATTTTATACTTACTAATAAACCTCAGTACGTTGCAGATGTGGATACAATCAATCAGTTGAATTTTAATACCAATCACCGAATGGTAAGGAGCACAATATATAAGCAGCAATCTAAAATCAAAAGAAAGCATATTAAGACCAACAATAGACCAAACGTAATTCCTATACCACTGCCGGAGGAACTGCTAATTCCAATGAAAGAAAACCTCTCTACAAAAATAAAAGACCCGATGGATACTCAACAAAAATATAATATGTTAGAAGAAGAGCTCAAAAAAGTCTCAGGGAAAATTGTTTGCTTGAAAACACAAGAGGATAAAATAGGAAAGGACGCAAGAAAATTAATGGAAGACAGGAAATTACTTTTAGAAAACAAGAAAGATAATAGAAAATACATAGCAAGAATTAGCAAACAAATATCAAAACAAATTCGAAAACATAGGAAAGAACTAAGAAGAAAAATAATACAACATCATGTAGAAAAAACCGGAGGAATTAAAAAAGCCCTTAAGGAACTCAAAGAAACTGCGCTGTGGATACCAAAAATGAAAAGCCAAGCCACAGGAAAAAAAGTTACAAACAGAATTCACATTAGCGAAAGAGCAACACAATTTTATAAAGACCTATACAGCGACACAGAAAACAATGATCAGCAAGTACAGGACTTCCCAGAAGACAAAGAAACAGTCCCTGCTATATTAGTAAGTGAAGTAGAAAAAGCAATCCAGTCACAGAAAAACCACAAAGCTCCAGGCGAAGATAACATATTGAATGAAATAATTAAAGGAAGCCTGTATACCATCTCTGAAACTGTTACTTACATATTTAATGAGATTTTGGAAAAAGAGGTAATACCTAAGCAGTGGTCAACGTCGACAATTATACTGCTTCACAAAAAAGGAGACAAAGATAATATAAACAATTATAGACCAATATGCTTAACATCCAACCTGTATAAAATATTCTCGAAAATTATCCTCAACAGAATTTGCAACATACTTGAAGAAAATCAACCAAAGGAGCAGGCTGGTTTTAGAAGCGATTACTCCACCATTGACCATATTCATAGCATTAGACAAATTATAGAGAAAAGTAATGAATATGGCAAAACATACTATTTGGGGTTCATAGATTATAATAAAGCTTTCGATTCCCTGAAACACAAGTACATTTGGGAAGCCTTAAGATGTCAAGGTGTGTCGCCAAAATACACAAGATTAATTAAAGAAATCTACAAGAACTCCACAGCCAAGATAAAAACAGAAAAGGTAGGAGAGGAGTTTAAGATAAAGAAAGGTGTCAAACAAGGAGACCCACTGTCGCCCAAGTTATTCTCGGCTGTGCTGGAACATGTGTTTAGGAAGTTGAACTGGAATGCATATGGCTTGAACATAAACGGTGAAAAACTAAACCATTTGAGGTTTGCGGACGATTTAATTTTATTGAGTGAAACATCAGAGAACCTAGAAGTTATGGTTCAGCAGTTAGCAGAGGCAAGTGAACAAGTGGGGCTCACAATGAACGCGGAAAAAACCAAACTAATGACCAACGGAGTCCAAACACCAATACAAGTAAACAACAACATTATAGAATACGTAGACCAGTACACATACTTAGGGCAAATAATTTCACCAAAAGATCAAATTCAAAAGGAAATAGAAACTAGAATAGGCAACTCGTGGAAAAGATATTGGTCATTAAAAGAAGTTATGAAGAACCCCAAATTATCATTAGAAGATAAGAAGAAGGTATTTAATACATGTATATTGCCCTGCCTTACATACGGGTGCCAAACATGGGCCCTTACAGAAAAACAAAGAAAAGCTTTGAAGGTGTGTCAAAATAGAATGGAGAGAAGCATGCTGAACATTAAATTGAAAGACAAAGTCAAACTAACCCACATCAGGAAAATGACAGGTGTAGCTGATGTCACATATACAGTCAAGAAACTGAAATGGAAGTGGATTGGGCACACAATTCGTAGCCGAAAAGATAAATGGTCCAAAAGTGTCACTTTGTGGTGTCCCCGCGACGGAAAAAGAAGAAAGGGAGGACAGAGAAAAAGATGGGAGGATGAAATTAAAGAAATGGCTGGACCACTGTGGAGAAGGTTAGCCATGGAGAGAAAATCATGGCAAATTCTAGGGGAGGCCTTTGCCAAAGGGCAGACTGAGCAATAAAAATATCTCGGATGTCAGGAAACTCAGGAATCAGGAACAACAACAAAATTAAATTAAGTTAAACATTAAAAGATCCATATATATTTACTGTAAAGAAAACAATCAGTAATAAAGGCTTATTTTATTTTATATTTATTTATTTATTTATTCAGGGCCGAACCCGCATAGGTCGCCAGCCCCAAGCCTGAGAGATTTCAAGGTCAACCATGTTCCATGAGGCCAGTAAATGGGATAATTTACCCCATCAGATGGCAAGATGAAACTGATGTAGATCGATAGCTCTAGGTGGAAATATAGGTTTGCCTGCCATCAGCCTGGCAGTTTTTTTGGTTAGCCTCCCTAAACAATCGATGTTAATATCTTGGAAACAAGAGAAATTCGCGTAGAGATACTAACATTCAAAGTATATTTAAATGCAAACCTTGATATTTAATTAAATCTACACATTGTGAGTCTTGCACTTCATACGTGTTGAAATAATAGGGCAAATGAATCAGTCGTGGGCATTTCTCATTGGTATTTTCGGTTTTTAGGGTTCCGTAGCCAAAATGGCAAAAACGGAACCCTTATAGTTTCGCCATGTCCGTCCGTCCGTCCGTCCGTCCGTCCGTCCGTCCGTCCGTCCATCCGCGGTCTAGCTCAGTGACCGTTAGCACTAGACAGCTGAAATTTGGTTTGAATATGTGTATTAACCAAACCGACAAAATGGTAGAATAAAAACGCGAAAAATATATTTTGTTAGGGTACCTCCCGTACACGTGAAGTGGGAGGCGAAATTTTTTTTCGTTCCAACCAAATTGTGTGGGGTATCGTTGGATAGGTCTTTTAAAAAGAATTAGGGTCTTCTAGAACAGTTTTTGGATAAAACTAATACTTCCGGAAATAATAGCTCCAAAAGTTTAAAACAGGGCGTCCCCCGTCCCCCCCCCATCTAACTTTTGAATCGTGGGTCCTAAAATTAAAAAAAAAAACATGAAACTGAGGCCTAATGAGTACCTTCAATGAAAACTATATTGTAATAAATCGGTTGAGCCGTTTTTGAGTTATCATTCAAAAACCCATAGTGAAAGGACATAAGGTAAAAATGACGTAAGCGCCGACAAATTTCCCGTAAGAAATGACCTTTTGAATTAATGATCTCAGTTTACTGAACCCTACACTGAGCATGGCCCGACATGCTCTTGGCCGGTTTTTCTTTCAATGTAGTGATCCTACGAACTTCATGGTTTTTTTACATCTCGTGTTCTTGAGATCCCTCGCTACGCTCAAGTATCCAAACTTAGAATCACTCGCTTCGCTCGTGATTCAATTATAGAATCTTTCGCTTACTCGGGACTCAAAATCAACACTCGCAAGAAAAACCAACTTTCCTCTCTTGTTGCACAAATAACTATTTCCAGTTTTTATTCTACCATTTAGTCGGCCTAGGTCATGCACATATTCAAACCAAATTTCAGCTTTCTAGTGCTAGAGGTCACTAAGCTAGACCGCGAACGGACGGACGGACATGGCAAAAACGGAACCCTTATAGGGTTCCGTTTTTGCCATTTTGGCTACGGAACCCTAAAAACCGAAAATACCAATGAGAAATGCCCACGACTGATTCATTTGCCCTATTATTTCAACACGTATGAAGTGCAAGACTCACAAAATGTAGATTTAATTAAATATCAAGGTTTGCATTTAAATATACTTTGAATGTTAGTATCTCTACGCGAATTTCTCTTGTTTCCAAGATATTAACATCGATAGTTTAGGGAGGCTAAGCAAAAAAACTGCCAGGCTGATGGCAGGCAAACCTATATTCTCGTGAATTTCCGCCTAGAGCTATCGATCTACATCAGTTTCATCTTGCCATCTGATGGGGTAAATTATCCCATTTACTGGCCTCATGGAACATGGTTGACCTTGAAATCTCTTAGGTTTGGGGCTGGCGACCTATGCGGGTTCGGCCCTGAATAACGAACCATCGAATACCCAACACTGAAAGTCCTGGTGCCTACATACGAAGAGGCCCAATCCCAATTGAAATGGAAAAGAGGTAAGAACAAAATACTTAGTGATTAATGATGTCCTATGATTTCTACATAATTATAATATCCAGCATGACCGTACGTAGATCTTAGGTATATGTCACGTTTAACATTAAGTGAACTTTGAACTTAAACGGAAACATTTATTTCCCATATTTGAAAATACTGTCATGACGGATACGGGATGCACGGGCGCGGCCTATTTCCATGGGATAGCAGCCCTATAGTCTATGCGCATGAAGGATGCTTACCCTTCAGTAGGAGGAGTGCTCTGGTAGGCGTCGGTCGTATATATTATGACTTCACGCAGTAATCAAAGTACCCAAGTCAGGGTGTTTTTTCACCCACAGATTGAGCATATTTAAGCGAAGCAGTAATAGGAGATTGCGGAAATGAGGTGATTAACCAATTTTACGTCACACACTGATGATTTATTGTCACGGCGTCCTCAATATTACCCGCAGTCTAAGTTTTCCGGTAGTCATCTATATAATTAGTAAGAAATGACCAGAACTGGTTCATTTACCCTATTATTTCAACACGTATGCATTGCAAGACTGTCAATATATAGATTTTAATTAAATATCACGGTTTGCACTAAAATATTCCTCGAATTTTAGCGTCTGTACATGAATTTCTCGTTGGTCCAAGTTACTAAATCGATACTTTGAGGAGGCTGACCAGAAAAACTACCAGGCTGATGGCAGGCAACCCTATATATTCGTGAATGGCACGCCAAGGGCTATCGATCTGCATCAATTTCAGCTTGCCACCTGATGAGGTAAATTACCCCATTTTTTGGCCTCATAAAACATGGCTGACCTGGAAATCTACCAGGTTTAGGGCTGGCAACCTATGCGGGTTCGGGTCACCAAAGGGGTCTCTTTCGATGGGTAAAGGTTTCAATCTGCCACCTTATGATGTAAATTTTGGTAAAAATTGACGTTTTAAAATTCAAAAAAAACTATGTTCTTCCAGGCTGTGCCATGGCAACCTACCATAGTCCAGTGTTCCTAAGTATTATCTATCGCTGTAGTATGTGTCTGCTCTGCCACCGTGTGAGGTAAGGTTTCATGCAATGGGAGCTTAATCTATCAGTAGGTAGTTGCAGGCAGCGGCGTCTCCCAAACGTTTAGAGTTTTACACCGAGATAACTAGTTTATGGAATAGTACTGGCTATTCCATTTTAAAATATTTTGATGTAGTGACAGCGTGTTAATGAATTTGTATAAAACAATAGCATTAACCTTTGTATTGTAACCATTTGTCTTATTACCAGCTTCAGTTACATTATACATCCTTTCAGGTTTATTTATTTTAATTAGAAAAACTAGTCTTACGGCATATTAACTGTATTATACCAACAACAGTACATAATTCTTGTACGTTGTGTACGTACAGCATTACTGTGCTCTAACATATGATTTGTACTTAAATAGATGAGGTATACAAAAAATACACAATTCGTTTATACACGGTACACGCCGTAAGGAGTATCTAAGTACTTAGTAATTGATGACTAAGTTAGCAATGTGAAATGCAAAGCGGGTAGCTAACTGACCGATATTAACATGCAATCACACCGACGACGGCGAGATCTTTATGACTCACACCAAAACAAAATAAGGCTCATAGCCAGTACTTGGATTAAAATCTGCCTTCAAATATCTTTTAAGTGATATTTTTAGCGCTTTGCTTTTGGTATTTTTAAATGTTAGTATTTCTAACACGCTATACTCTTAATCACAAAGTTACGATACAGACAAGAGAGTTTTAACTTTAACCTAATATTGTATACTTTAATCGGTAACTCTATATTGCAAGCTTGTTGTAAACTCTCATATTTTCTAGCAGGTGCTTGTTACTAACAAGCGTTTGCATTAATAACATTTATTTTATATATGCGGTTAATTGAACATAGTAACCATTACCCTTAAAGGGTTGAATAATATTTATTTTATTTAAATATAGTCGGTTTCATGACAACTACTTATATGATACTTCTATACTGCTAAATATCATTTGTAGATTTTAACTCGTATGTATTTCAATTGAGTATCTTATTATGTAATTATGACAAATAACATTAGTATGTAGATGACGTCACCGATGTATATACAGAGTAGAGTAGATGAGTTATTTTTATGAAAGTCATGTCTAATGAAAACATAAATGGTGTTTACGTCGTAAACATCTTAGCGTGCGATCATGGTATGCAATTTTAAATGCAACATATTTTGTTTCAAACCTAAACCGACGACGACAACGACGAAGACGACGAACGACGACGTTTCGACGTTGAGGACGTTTTTACCTTTACTTTACTTTAAACCATAGCCTTCATAAGTACATTTATGTATACTATATGGCTATAATCTCACATTAATCGTTCGACCGGGTCAAAGTCCAAATTGCGATCTATACGGTGCGGCACCTTCTTCACGTTTAATTATTTTATTGAGATAAGAAGGTAAATGTACCGATACATTCCTTTTATAGGAATATAATCATTTTTCTGATTCCCATAAAATGTTATGAGTGATAAGCAAACACAGTTAACATTTAATGCCAACTTACATTTCAACAAAGTGAACTTTTCCAAATTGATGCTTATCAATTTATCGCACGCAAAATATGTTTAAATTTCTCACCCTATCTCCATCGCACGAAATAGTAAATACACAATAAAAAGAACACTATTTTAGCAAAAATACGTGTGAATCGGGCTAACACAAAAAACACGAATGACAAGTACCGCCGAAGCGCTTACGCAGGTTGACAGAATCTGGGGGTAGGTGGGAGAGAGACAAAGTATTTTTAGGTTCATATACCTCTGAAAGTGTGAATGAAAGGCTGATACGATTGCACGGGCTGCGTTGTTAATTATTTGTAATCTTCGATTTGGATAATGAAGTATAATTAGTACATATTAATAATTTTAAACAAAAAACAACCGACTTCGCTTAGGATCCGCTATTCCAAGGGGAAGTGGCCGAGTTGCTGTAAAAAATAGTGAAACCACTATAGTTGAAGAGTTCCCTCGATTTCTTCAGGATCCCATCATCAGACCCCGACTTGGTGCCAACGAGACCATCTAGGGGATATACCCATTCGATGAAAAAAAGAAATTTTGAAAATCGGTTCACGATTCACAGAGATATCGAGTAACATACATACAAAAAAATTCTGTCGAATTGAGAACCTCCTCCTTTTTTTTAATTTTAATTTAATTTAATTTCAATTTATTTATTCATAAAAAACGTAATATTACAGGTTAAACCTAAGTCATTACATTTTCATAATTTAATTTACATGTACAAAAAAACACAATATAATGTCCAATAAAAATAAAACATGATAAAAAATAAAAATAACACCATTAATATGTCAAAAAAGAAATCAAATCATTATATAATGTCAAATAAAAATAAAACATGAATAAAATAAAAATAACACCATTACACTAAGTTAAGTCAGACTCTCACATACTTTCAAACACTCTCTCTCAACCATCATCCAGCTGTCCGCAAACACATCACAGGGGGGCTGCACAGTAGAAAGTTGATTGAGCGCAAGCATAGCACGGCAAACAGGGGAGTTGCGGCGCGAGACAGTGCGCCAATAAGGCACGGCGAAAAGTGGCAGCCGGTTTACGCGAAACCGCACGCGCCCGTCAGGGACAAAGATACGGCATACCTCGCCAACTAACTCTGGTGAGTCCATACGGCCTCGCAAGATGCGGATTACCGTTACCAATTGTACAAACAGTCGACGCGTTTCCAGTGAGTTGTATCCCAACGTTCCTTGCAGATAGGCCGTCGGGTATAGGAAAGGGTAATACCCGTACAATTTCTTGTAGAGAGTGCGGAGGAAAGATTTCTGTACTTTTTCTAAAGACAACGCGTAGGTTGACTCGTATGGGTTCCAAACACACGAACTTGCCTCGAGTTTCGATCTCACAAGAGCGGCATACAGCACCTTGAAAACACCAGCATTTGTGAAATCTCTACAGTTGCGCGATACAAACCCAAGGCGTTTAAATCCTTCAGAAACCAGCGAACGGATATGGTCATGGAAAGTTAGGGCCGGATCAAACACAACTCCCAGATCTTTCATAGAATAAGTGCGGGAAAGAGACTCGCTATCAAGGGTGTAGTTATGGAGTATTTCCTGTGTTGACCTGGTGAAACTCATGATATAGCACTTTGCTACATTAAGAGAGAGACGGTTTTTCACACTCCAACGGTACAACGCATCAAGGTTACGCTGCATGTTCAGGCAATCTAGCGGGCACTCGATATCTACAATCACCTTGATGTCATCAGCATACAATAAGAGTTTGCCGGCCTCAAGACATCTAGATAGATCATTCACCATGATAGTGAAAAGAAAGGGGCCTAAAAGTGAGCCCTGACTTACACCAGAATTTGTATCATAATACTCTGAGTCGTAACACCCAAGACGAACAAATTGCTTGCGACCCTTCAAGTAGCTAGCGAACAGCCTCAACAGTGCTGGAGAGAAACCTACCTCGGACAGCTTTTCCAAGAGAACGTCATTGTCGACCTGGTCGAAAGCTTTTCTGAAATCCAGGTAAGCAACGTCAACTTGGCACACCTTATCCAGTTTCTTTGAAACATGGTCGACAAGTGTGAGAAGATTAGTGTCGACGGATCTACCTTTCCTAAAACCGTGCTGAGCATCATCTAAATACGGGTCAACAAGAGTATACAATTTTGAATGCAAAACACTCTCAAACACCTTGGCAAAGGAGCTCAAGACGGCGATAGGGCGATAATTTTCTACATCCGACTTATCACCGGACTTGAATACTGGTGTCACTCTTGTCGTTTTCCAATAGTCGGGGTAAGTACCAGTCGCGAGAGCACTATTGAATATATGGACAAGTGGAGGCAAAAGTCGAGATTTAAATGCCTTAATAAGAAACGGTGGTACGTTATCAGGACCAAGCGCACTATTGGATTTTAATTTGTCAATTCCAAGACCAACCTCATTCTCAGAGAAACTTGAAATATTAATGAGGCGGTCACTGAGGCGGTCGCTTTTGAAGTCGGTTAAAAAGATTAGCCACGCAGTCCTAACGGCAACCTCTTCTGTCACCTGTTATTCGAAACAATTTTTATTCTTGATCGATTTATGTAGACTTGTAGATAAAAGATTATTTTAAACTTAGGAACAATTGGTTCCCCCTAAAGTCACGGTTACTCGTTATTTTCATAAAAAAATGTGAAAGGAAATTTCAACTCAAAAAGGCGCTCTTTAAGGAACGTAGAAAAGGAGCAAGATTGAGAAGAGTTTGATTGATCATTTCCAGCAAAAACATATGAAGAACTTCTTAGAGGCTAAGACGCGTAGGTAGAAATACTCTGTTTATATCAAACGGACACTCTGTTATACACATTCTTCAACACATTTGTTTTTGCACCCGCGATAACGACATAACGATATAAAAAAATAATATTATAGTGAAATAGGCGCTAATGCGGATTAAGAGTATCCACGCGTGAATAGTTAGATTTTACATATTGGTCTGCAACTGCACTATGACCGCTAAGTAGCATTACGAGATTTGGTAGCCACCTTCATTAACTCGTTTTGAAAATGAAACCCGTATAATAGTCTAGCTAAGCTAAGGCCATACTGGTTTTACCTGTATGTAAGCAGTCCCCAGTTCTCCATACCACCAGGAGAGAAATCAGGAATTGCAGCCTGGGTCATTTTAATATTTTCATTCATACTGTAGAAGTCATAGTCAGTGTGGTAACTCATCTCCGCCAGAAGCTCCTGACCCACATCTAAAGCGTACTGGCCCTGGCCTGTTGCGATAGCGTTGGGACGGGCAATAACTTCGTACACAAGTTGGTTATTGTCATTGTTTACGGTTAGACTGTCGTATTCTGCGACAATTAGAGCCAAGAGGTAAGTTGACATGATGGGCGTCGTGTGGTAGATATCATCTTGGTAGCCACTGCAAGTAAACATATTGAATACGTTGTTATTATAAACATGAATGTTCAATATGTAAGTATTTTAAAGCTTACCTGGTAGATACTCGAATGCTTTATTGAATCAAGCCTACTGCAATAAGATTAAACTTATTGAAATTATTGTTGTTATTCTCAGGAATCTTATATAGGGTGGATTATCTTTTTGGGTCAGTGAGGGTGAGGGCAGCTACCAGATCCCGTGCTGCTACGTGAAAAAGGTCTTTGAAGACCATCCTTCTATTTCAAATTAATGAAGGATTGCTTTACAGTTTTTGGAAAAAATATACAGGGTGCGAGAACAAAGAAATTTTTGGCGAACTTTTTTTTATGTCATTTGATCCCATTCCTATTTAGGATCAAAAGCTTGTATGGGACCAAAAAAAAAATTCCGGCTAGAAAAGCCACAAATCGAGCAAACATTTTCCCATCCATTTTGCCCTCCGTCCACTAAAATCCATTTGGTAGGATCCGTTACGGATCACAGTGGACGATTTGTGCATTCAGATCTATTAATGGATTTGAATGGATTTATTGTACCTACACTAGAATCCACAACGTGCTGAAGAGGACTTTTTGTACATTTGGATCCATCAATGGATTTTGAGAAACTCCAATATTTACGCTGATCCATCAATGGATTTTATTGAACACTTGTTATACTCAGACCCATCAATGTAGTATAATAGACTTCAAAACTTACCTGTACCGAACCTACAAAGATCAATAAACGGTTCCTAACTAGAAATAAAAACAAGCTTGCTATCAGAAGATGTCGTATCCGCAAAGCATATAAGTCATTTTTTGGTCAGGGTTTTCATATTTATAACAAGTTACCCGTCGATGTTTTGAATATATCATTTCCCGTTCTTAAGAAATACTTGAAATAGTACATTACAACAGAGGCTGGGAAGTAGGGGGTTGCCGGCTGAGTTATATAGACTTGAGTTATAGAGAATTTTTTTATTTTTTTCATATTTATTTCATTGCATGTTTGAGAAAAGCACTATACATACCTCGGCGTGAAAAGGGGTTGCCAGCCTCGTAACTATCCGGCCTCGCTACGCTCGGCCGTCTATATATCTCAGCCGGCAACCCCCTACTTCACGGCCTCTGTAGTAATGTACTATAATGTCAAAGGGTTATTACAGGGTCGAGGACTATATGACAGACATATATGCATGGCCCAAACCAGAAACTATAAAATCATCTAGTATTTAGAGGACACAGTTCAGGTAAGAAAGCATATCAAACGTTTTGCGAAGCAGTCAGATTTGGATTTTATTTTATTTTTCATTTTAATTACACAATAGGCAGGTACATGTCTGTCTTTCAAGCTGTTTTGATATGCCTTTTTGAAGAACTACGTATTATTGTACATAGTATCTTTAATGTATTTGTATTACTGTTTTGAAAAAATAAGTCCCGCCGAGTTTCTTGCCGGTAATAAGTAATACTTCTCGGGTCAGAGGTGTAGGGTTAGAACCGGTGGTAGTTTCTTTTCTCTCTGACGTTCATAAGTGCATTGTAATGTGCCTAAATTGAAGAATAAATATCTTTTATTTTTTTCCTCTTTTAACCTCGAAGGCTTGCGTCAAGCGTTAGGCACTGGTCCCACCGCTAGCTGGGCGAGTATAGTTCATCGCCCAGCTATGATATTTGTATCTCTTTTGTTTACACGGGAGCGAGTATCTTTTGTCTTTTGAATTAGCCGATAGCTCATAGTTTACTCGCTCGCGGTGGGACCAGTGCCTTAAGAGCTCAAACAACGAGCGTTATAGCCAGAAAGTATTATTGTGTATTTATTTTTAACTCTTAATTTGACGGTGTCCGGTGTGGCGGTCTACCTAGTTTATAGGGTTCCGTACCCAAAGGGTAAAAACAGGAGTCTATTACTAAGACTTCGCTGTCCGTCCATTCGTCCGTCATGTCACCAGGCTGTATGTCATGAACCTAAATAAATTTATATGTAATATTTTAATAGCTGAAATTCTGTTGCCGCTACAACAACAAATACTAAAAAGTACGGAACCCTCAGTGGGCGAGTCCAACTCGCACTTGGCCGGTTTTATTACTTCTAACGACTTGAAGATTATGCAGTTAAAATCTCTCGAGTTCCTCACGGATTCCCTGTATAACTATCAAATATAGCATAAATTAATCTAATTTTTAAAAGCTTTTAAGACTTAAATGCTACAAACCTTATAGACTTAAACCTTCAAAGCTTAGGAGGCTTTAAAGCTTGAGGCCTAAAGACTTGAGGTTTCTGTGCTTGTTAGCAGCAACGCGAACTAATTAAGTTGAGATTTATATGGTCGAGGCTTTAAGGTTCGAGGCTTCTAGAGACTCAGAAGTCGCGACTCGAGTCTTGTAGTTTACGCCTCGAAGCTTAAATTCACAACACTAAGCGCAAGCGGTAGTTTTTTATGTTCTTGTTTTACTCGTATTCTCGTATAATTATAGACTATAGATTTTTCTTATGATACGTGCGTTGTATTCAAGAAACGTGTCAAGGAAGTTCTTATAATTTGGTAAGGCGCCATCTCGCTTCTTCCCTCGTTTTTTATCCCGTTCTGGTTTTTCAATTTTATATATAGCCGAAAATTTTTTTTTGGTTCCATACAAGCTTTTGATCCTGAATAGGAATGAGATCAAATGGCATCAAAAAAAAGTTCGCCAAAAATTACCTTTTTCTCGCACCCTGTATGTTTTTTCCAAAATCTGTAAATGCGATCCTTCATTAATTTGAAATAGAGGGAAGGTCTTACAAGAACAGCAGCACGGGATCTGGTAGCTGCCCTCACTGACCCAAGAAGAAAATCCTGTATAGATAGCTATATACCTGTTTGATTTCTATCTAATGAGAACCTATGTTATTTCTCTGACCAATTCAATTGTATTAAGTAATGTGGGAACATAAATACTTACGGGGTGTTAGCCGATTCTACAGTTGAAGAGATACGAGTGTTCGACCAGCTGCGGTACGCGGTAGGGCGTCTGATGGTGATGTCGAATGTTGCCTTGAAGCTGGGCTCATCGTAGCAAGGGAAAGCCCAACGGGCCGATGTAGCCTCGAAATGAGTGCTAGCCATCCAGCTGAAACCAAATCCATCATTATAGCGTGGAACTTTAAAGCTACCTACTTCAAGCTACTTTCAAGTTCGACAGAATAAAGCAGCATTACCTGACTTCGTCGTTGAAGTTATTCCTAAACCAACTTCTATAAATGCCTTTCATGTCATCACGCATGGGAGCCTCGAAAGTGATGATCAGAGTATAAATGACAGGAGTTGTTGCATCGTAGGCAAGAGAGCCAGTGCTGAGATTGATCCTCAGGAACTCGTATTCAGCTTCATACGCAGTGGTAACAGGTACTGCTGCGGCTGCTGTGCCTTGAACCAGAGATACAGTGCCGATGGTTAAGTCCACACCAGACTGGAGAGTAATCTGGTTAACATCACCTTGAGTTGCGTGTAACTGAATTGCAACCGTTCCACTGAAGGCTTGTGGATTTGAGGTGAAGTCCATACCCCACAGGATATTGTAATGAGTAGGCCTAGTGGTGGTTGGAAGTCTGTATAAAGCCGCAGCTTCATCGTCTGAGGCTACAGCTACCTTATATTTTTCAAAGATTCCTCCTACTAGCTGCTCATCTCCGAAGATTGTGGTTCTATGTCTCGGAGGTTCCTGTGGAAGCGCGTAAGCGCAGTAACAAGCCGCAGTGAGAACTAGAAGCTTCATGGCCGCCATCTAAACATTGGAACAAAAAACTATTTAATCGCGTGATTTATACAAATAAATTATGACAACATAATTCATCATAAATATTTTACAAAACGTTTCTTTAAGTACTATATCGCAGGATTGATGTCTGTTATTATTATATACTTGTTCAAAATGTGTGAAGAAGAATCGATAGTAGTAGTAGTAGTAGTGGTATATAGCACTTGATTTTCCGACAGCGACTGCTGTCAGACCTTTCAACCTTGAGGGCAAAGGCAAACCTTGTTGGGCTTAGTTCCGGTTTCCTCATTGTGTTTTTAAAATAAATAAATAAAGCCTTTATTTCCTTAACTATACATTTTAATTCAATGACAAAGTAACTCATTTAAGCTAAGGCCCCTTTCTTGGTATAGGCCTCCTCCAATAGCCTCCAAGATTTTCGATTTGCTTTTCCAGTTTTTGCCGGCAGTTCTTTATATATCGTGTTTTTACTTTACCTAAAAACACTGATGGTACCAAGTTACCAAGGCTTTTATCCTTAATTCATCACACAGTGAGCGGTTTCAGATGACGTTCCTCCCGCGTCCGCGAAACCTCTGGCTGCTGAACTCTCTGCCAAGGTTTTCTTAGACTACAATAGTAATATGGGTTTCCTAAAACGAAGTTCGGCCTAGCCAGCAATATTAGCGGTCGTATATTTTTCAGCACGATCGTTTTTTAAACTTCAACTTTTGGTGTAGTTTTACGCCTAAGAACATAAAACATACTAGGTAATTAAAACATATGTTACGGTTTTATAGCTTAGTATTTTACAAAAAAATATTTTGGCTGTGTTTTGTTACATTTTCCATGACGCGTGTTAATGCCAAAGTATTAGAAAATTAAATTCGGTTGTTGGTTTCAATTTTATTTATTTATTTATCGTATGGCATTACAAGTCACTGGATTATAATATTTATACTTGATAAAGATAATAGGCTATAACTACAGATTAAGATTAGCCTTCTTCAAATACTCAATGGCCTTGTCGCTAAGTTTCGCGAGGTCTTCAATTTGTCCGTTGTACCTGGTGATCGAGCATTCAAAAACCATGTGTTCCACTGTTTAGTCGGCAGCCCCGCATACGCATTGGGGGGTTTCAATTGTACTAAAGTACTTAAATAAAAAACAATGAATAATTACGTGACGATTTAAAATAATTACTTACTCAATATCTTGCAGGCACAGGTGCAGTATTTCTGACCAAGATTCTTGCATTCAAAATGTTACATTTACGACATGGACTTGGATAAAAACCACGAAAAAACTCACGCTAATTATCAAATGCTCACAACCGTGCTTGAGGATGGCTTAAAGTAATTATGGAACTAATCATTATCGCAAAATGAACGAAACCTATTAGGAACTGTGTGATTAAGTGTCATGGTTCACTTAATTAGTGTGTACGTGTACTGTCTTGATTGGCTTTTCTTAAAGCATAATTATTATCTAAAAGTATTGGATTTAAGGATGATTCACGGTATCCATTCCCGGGTCCGCCACGTCGACGGGCCGATACCGGGTTCCGAGCACTACACGATCAGTGACCGAGCGGTTCTGGGCCCGAGCCTTCCGATACCGCCCTATTATATATGAGAGCTTCCGTCGAGCTTCCGGGCACGAAGCGAGCCGAGTCCGGGCTGTTTTCGGTCCGACACATCATCACGTGGTCACTGCTTCTTCTTTCTAGTAATTATAAACTGACCGAGTAGCGAATTAGCTATGCCCTCATATTTAAAATACAATTTATTGACATTTTGCAAACTACATATTTTAGCATATATATCCCGGCACATCGTTGCACAGGTGTTGCCGTATAGTCTCCGAGTGGTCGACGGACTGTGCACGGGGCGAGCCAGGTCTGAGCGTTGTGTGTACCTAGTAACGGCCGTCAAACAAGACCGTTGCGGGTACGTAACGAGTGCCTTACGATACTCGGAGGTCACGTGATGTTTTCTATACAAAATGAAGTAACGGAAGTGTCGGATGAGACCCGGGAATGAATGAATGTTTTTCCATTATTTTGGATACTCGTAGGTATTGTAGTGTTCTTCCCGATTATATAGATAAATAACGGCTAAAATTGACCATTCCCTTTGTAACATAATTAGTTTAAATCTCTCATAGTTATTAAAAAATAAAAAAAATTAATGAATTAATAAGTAGTGATTGTTTACAACGCCATCTCTGAGCGCCAGGAGAAATTAGCATGTTTATCTAACGACACGCCTCGCGCGCGAGAGAAGTTGTCCAGATAGGAAAATAGTTCCAGATACGACCGTTACCATAGGCGAATAGGTAGGGCGCTGAAGAGTAATAGGAGGTCTTTTGGATTTACGGCTGCGATTGAGATCGGACGCTGCAAAGAGATTAAAATTTGAAAATGGAGCTGACCCAGTGCCCGCAGCCAGGGTTTAGGCATCCTCAAATGGATCCCCGTTAATTTTAAATATGTATAAATAAGAAAAACTGGAGGAATTCGTCGCTTAAATGAAAATTTGAAATCCCAAAACTGTAAGTATGGTGTATAACCTCAATTACCTAGCACGTGTTAGCTCTGCAAGATTTCTTTGGTTCTACAGCTGGGTTTGCCTTGTTGTAGGGGTTCTTAGCTTGATTTCAACCTATGAGGAAGAATGAGTCACTGAGCGGGAGCAAGATCTTCGAGCTGCATCTGGTGTCCGTGCTGAGCCGATTGCTACCTACACTGCTTGACCCGGGATTGCTTCCTGAAGGCATCTACGTCTCCCTGCAGGACCCAGTATGCGTAAGAAAGTGTAACCGCGAGTAATATATAACAAATAAGGTTAGTGGCCTATGTACTTAGAACTTTAACGACGAGTGACTATAGTGATTGAACTCTGAACCAGTGAATAAAGACTTTCTCCAGAACACATTTTTTCGTTATTTGCATCACAACCCAGTATAAGGCGCCCTGAGGTTTTTTTTTAACAGCTAGAGTTTCATGCCAGCGCTGAGTGACCCGGTGAGTACCAGGGGAAGTAATTTCAACTGTTACACCTTCCGTGTCTCGGAAACCGATGAACCTATATTTTAGAAAAAAATACAAATTATAATTCTTTACCGGTAGATTACAGAAAAATTAAACACTATAAAAAGTCTGCGGTCAAGCGTAGGTTGGTCTTAAAATACACATTTTTAAAATTGTGTGATATATATGGAAACCTCGGAGCGCGAGTTCGACTCGTACTTGGCTGGTTTTTTTATTTACTACAATAGCAAGGAACCCTAAATAAAAACTTCGTGTCCAAAATAAAAACTCCGTTATCCTGACTAACTGATTAACATATTTTTTTAGTCTTACAGTATCTTAGACCGTTTCCTCATGACTGAGGATCTTGATAATCACGGAATGAGACTTTTAGTTGATCTGTCCATCTGATAGGAGATTTAACTCTACGGCTTCCTTCAGTTTTTACAGTCTATACGCATAAAAAGATAATCTCATTGCCGAAGAAACGTTTCTCAGGTAGTTCTTTAAAGCTGCTCTTTTGAACGTCATGACCAAGAAAATGCTCAGTCATCTTGATAACTGCAGGACCTTCGTTGTACGACAGAGTTGAGAACATGGTTCTGATCTCAACCGGGTCGCCGATGCCCGTTTCAGACAACCGATGAGCGCTGGCAACAGAGTCGCTGAGGCTGAGCAATGCGGTGTGGACTTGTTCTATTATGAACCCCATATCATCTCCAACCTGAAATTTATGAAACTGATCTTGCAACGGTACGCAAGTGATTTTTGCAACTTGTCACTAAATCTGGTACATACAAATATATTTATTTCTCTATCTGTCCCATTTTTTTCGGAATTACGTTATTTTACTGCAGAATCACTCATAATAAGTGAGCGTGAAACATTGATCTCAGGATTTAAAGCAGGTATGTAAATTAATCCCATGTGCGCTAGTCAATTGCGTAATGGGGGTATTAGGATATTCAATCTACAGAACCTTGGATGAATGATAGAACTTCAATTTACTATTTTAAGAAGATTTTGAGACTTATTATCATTACGGCAAAATTATTTTGTTTACTATAAACTTTCATTATGTTTGTTTACTATAAACTATAAAATTTACTTTGTTTACTATAAACTATAAAATTTCATTATGTGAAATCAAATCTAACCTTTGTCCAGACAAAAATAACCCCACCAATCGCTGGTAACCGAGACGTATATGCACATAAGTTATGTAGGAATTTTTTTGAGATATGTATAAGATGTACAACATGAACTTACCCAGTAAGTTAAGCAATATTGGTAATACTGGCAAAACCTTCGTTCAACCAAAAATCACCCCACCAGTCGCAAGTGGCCAAGTTACCGAACCACATGTGAGCAATCTCGTGAGACAAGATGTAAGCAATCAGCTGCTTGTAGTTGTTGGTGGTGTGCACGGGGTCGTACAATGAAGTAGGCTTCCCTAGGAAATAACATATTTGATAACAATCGGTTATTTTAAATGCATTCACTGCTCAGTTTGTTAGAATTAAGAAGCTTATAACAAAAAATAAAACTGACTTCAAAATATACCCGCACAAAAAACCCTAATCAAAAACACACAAAATAGAACCTGCCCTAAACACTAAAAAATGATCAAAGCTTGGAAAAGGGCGCTTGCCATCCAACTGAAATGAAATCCACTTCTTAACATGTCATCAAACAACTAAAACAAACCATAAAGTTACAAAATAAAGTAGCATTCTTACTTAACTTCATCGGTGTAGTGGTTCCTAAACCAACTCTTATAAATGCCAGTCATATGTTCGCGCATCGGAGTCAAACTGTAAGTCACTGGATTTGTGACATGATAGGCAAGAGAACTGTCGACCAGGTTGACTCGAAGGAAATGGAAGGCGGGTTCTAGCTCAAATGTAACAGGCACGTTTATAGTGCCTTGAAGTAGTAGTAGTAGTTACACTTTTTACACTTAGTTACGTACGTACACACGTAGTTACACTTACTTGAAGAAGTAGTAGTAGTTACAGTGCCAATAGTCAGGGCGTCAGAGTGAATAACGATCTGATTAACTCCAACTTCAGTTGCATGCAATTGAATTTCAACTGTTCCACTGAAGGATTGAGGATTAGAGCTGAAGTCCATTTTCCATCGGAGGTTGTAATGGGTAGGTCTACTGATGGTGGGTAGTCTGTACAAAGCCGCTGCTTCCTCATCAAAGGCGATCACGCCATAGTTTTCAAGGTTTTCAAAATTTTCTCCTTGCAGTTGCTCATCTCCAAAGACTGTGCTTCTTTGGTTTGGTAGTTCTTGGAGGAAGACCATAAGTGCAGTAATGCCACTGCGATGACTAGGAGCTTCATTGACACCAACTAAACAAACAAATGAACTAAAGCATATTCATTAAGCTGTAATGTCCTCCTTTTGTCAAAAAGGGACTGGCTGATGGTATTTCTAATAAAAAAGTGATAGCAAATGTTCATATCAAATTGGAATATAAGTAGTCATATCTTATTAAAATTAAAATGAACAACACTGAACTTACCATTATATCGCTGTGTTGTCATAGAACTGATTGGTTTTCGTTTTCATTGGATACCTTCGATTTGCTGCTAATTCTATAATCTCTTTATCTTACCCAATTTACACTAATAATTATATCATCAATAATCCCTATTATGAATTTAATACAGCACGTATCATTGTTATAAGAACCTAATTATTTTTACTGTTTTTAATTGCGTTCTCCTTTAATATTGGTAAGTACCTAATTTTACAACAGTTAACAATACATCATCCCATATCACTTTGAAGACATGAACATTTATCTGGATAAAAACTGGTGTCAAATTAAAGTGTAAAGAATAGAGACACTAAATATTCTTAATGACGTACTTAATATTTAAAGACGGAAATACGAGTATTTAATTGGTCTTGACTGCAAATGTTTTTCTTAAGGTCGTATGTAATCCAAATATTAATTGTAGCAATATTACTAGTATTTTAATATTCTAATTTTATTAGGTCATTTAGATGCAATTTTTGTAGCAGACTGCATAAATAAAATAAAATATTGTTGGTAATTTAAGTGTTTTATTACGTAAGCGTTATGTTCCGGGTGTTGATGGGGCTGCCGCGCTTTTGCAGTGCCTCACAGATGTTCGCCGAGGCACACGTAACCTGTATTAAAGCGGAAATGCGCCTGCGAGCCGCATCCCTAGTAGGCACGTCGTGTGCGCACACCCCCAACACCATCCTAAATATGATTGCGGACAGGATTGATTGTCCGTACATTATGCACTGTTGTAGAGTTCACAAGCCCAGTAACAGTGAACAATTAGTTAGTTAGTTACTCTAACATAGTTTTAAGTTAAATTGTAAATAATCTACTAATATTTTATGAGCTGCAGGCTTGAAATAAACGTTATTTAATTTAATTTAATTACATAAATTCAATAATATTTACTATCATCGCAAATATCACAATCTTAATCATAGGGCACATGACATAATTATGGGTAATGCATGACAATTTGAAGCTTACAGTTAAATTATTCGAGATGATAAAGAACATATTTCTTGTGTAATTTAAGATGCAATTTAACATTATAGGCCGTGATCAAAGATGGCGGCCATGCCATTGACTATCATGGATAAGAATGAGGTCACAGCAGAATCGGGAAGCTGAGGAGTTTCTGGCTGCGTTAGCTCTGGCCTGGTTTCGAGTTCCGGCGTTTTTGTGGTGATCACAGGCTGGAAGCTAGCAGCTGTCAGGAAGTTGTCGACGTCATCAACGATGGAGGCGGTCCACTGGAGGGATTGTCTAGTGGTCTCCGTGCTGTTCATCACGGCCTGGTACGAGTTGCCCAGGAGCGCTTCGTTTTGGGTAGCCCACTGTTGGAACTGATAAAATAAATATTTGGGAATAAACAAAAAGCCAATTCAAACTAAAACTTATAAAAAAAACATAATTAAAAAGAACAAAAATAATATAAATCTAATAGATTTCTGAGTGCCTAAAATACCAACAAAACTAAGTTTATGTGGTTTTGTAATAACTTTGATCTTGATTAAGCGTAATTTTTCTCATTTTGAACTACAAATACCAACCGCGTTAATTTCCGCTTCGGTTCTCAGCCTGCTAGACACGAAAGACAAAGGAGTCTTAATGTTGGCGAATCTAAAATCAAAATTGCAAGTTTTATTGCAAAATGAAAACAATTACAAGAAATGTACACACAGAGAGTTTTTTCAATAACTAGTCATATTGGATGAGGTGATTTGGTAGGCCATACTAAACACCTTTTACTATGGGACCAACTACGAAATCTCAAAAATTGTTTTGGCTGTTTCATACCTTTCGGCCGATCAGACGTCAAATTTTCGATGAGGAAGCCAATTTTATTAGGGATTTCGTGGTGGGTCCCATAGAAAAAGTTGTTCTGTATTAATAATATTATGTATATTGATTTTATTCCTCCTTATGCTAACATTGCTAACACCTTCTTCTTCTTATTCTTTTACAAGTGTAGGTACTTGTAAGTGTAAGTACAGTGGCGGCGCGTCCATGAAACACGATTCCTGTCGGCTTGCCTAATTTTTAGGCGCCTGAAGCGCGTTTTTTATAGCTCCTGAATAAATTTTAAGTCAAATTGTAAGCTTGCCTAAGAAAACAATTTACCCACCGCCACTGGCACCTACCAGATAAATGCTTTATATTTATTTATTACTGTATTTACTACTTAACCTATTTCACCTATCTCATACGTTTGTTGACTTGTTCTCTATGTTTTCTGTTTCGCACTATCTTCCGTCTCTGGGCTCCACGGAAGATCAGCGCTGTGGCATCTTAGCTGCCAGGGCACATTCTGAGTGGTGTCCTTTTGCACCCACTACAACGGCATCAATATTATACTTATTTACTTTTTGATTTCTCCTCATTAGTGTTTTTTCTTTTCTGTGTTTTAAAAGTGTTAGACTTAAGTATTTAGCATTTAAGTTTAAATTGGTGTGGTGCTGTATGTAATTTATATGCAATAAATGATTTTTTTTCCATTCTAATCACCTCTCAGAATATGGATAGTTATTGGAAAAAACATCCTGTACCTATAGGAAACCAAAAATAGGAACTTACGCATTGGCCACTAAATTGTAATTGTTTTGGATGAAACTGAACAAGACTTGAGTGTTGGCTTCGTTGCCAGAAGCGGCGAAGTACAAAGCGGTGGTGTAATCCTGAGGGCGAATCAGTTGATTATCGGTGACGATGTCGGTCAGGAATCTGCAATAGAAAAAACAATTAGTTTTTCCTCATTCAATCTCTGAAAATGATAAGTCTGTTGACAAATTAATATTTCTAAACAGTATTATTTTCAATTCCGGTATACACGTCACATAAGTATCTAAAATAGGTACTGATTTCTTGATAGCAGCGTTTGTTTATTTGTATAAATAGGTACGTTAAAGTAATTTTTAATAATACAGAAACTAGGAAACTACAAAATAGGTATAGAAATAGTTATTTATACTACAAGTGCAGAAAACAAGTAATTGCCGAACGAGTGGCGGTGTGAATTAAAACACGACCGAATGGAGTGTTTTAACACCGACACGAGTCGCAATTACTTGTTTTATACAAATGTAGCATACAACATTTTACAATGCATTATGCGAGGAAATAAAATACCTAAAGTACCTGTGTAAGAAAGAGGCGGTTTGTTGCTTTTGGTGGTTCTTGTAAAATCTCCGGTTGCGTTAAGCATTTATATCACGGCACTTGAATTTTTCACTTATTAAATCCTAAACTGCACTAAGATCGTATAATCGAGCGTCTCACGAATTATTTTATTTACAATTTTTACCCAAAGTCATGCAACGTAACTTGTAACTCATTAACATAAGTTCATGTAAAGAAAACATTTGCCGCGATCAGCCAAATCTTGGGTCAAAACATTGACGTTAGTGTTATTTAATTTGAAATGTAATAAAATAGATTTAGGTAGTAGATTTAAATGTCATAAACTAAAAAGCAAAGCAATTGTTGCCGCCAGGGGACACACTGGCGTCAGCCTCGTCGAGGACAGCTCAGCTTTAATATTTATTTATGCACGGATGGGGAGCACTCATGGTTCGGAACCCAATTCCTCCCACTGCGTAAGGGGACCACCAATGAGAACACTTCACAACACTTTAGGATTCTATATATTTAAACCAAAAACAGTAACTTCTAACACACACTTAAATTATATTAACGATATTCTATATTCTATTTTCGCGATTGTTCAAATGTATGGGATGTCAGATTTGTTAGCGACTGTTTTCTATGCCCTATCTGTCATCCCATACACTTCAACAATCGCGAATATAGAATCTATCTGCTTTGCCTAAAGGTTGACTGGTAGAAAATGCTTTATGGCATTAAGTCCGTCTTTTGTACGAAAAGGTTAAGCACTAGAAATGGTCTGAATTGGAAGTAGACAACTTAAGAATTGACTGATTAGGAAGTGGACGAATACGGAACATAATAGAGACATTTTAGGAAAAGGACGTTTTAGGAGTGGACGAATTAGGAAGTGGGCAACTTTAGAAGTGGACAAGTTAGGAAGTGGTCAAAGTCGACCGGAGGGGTCTCACGCACTGTACATATGCTACTAACACTGACTTCACATATGCGTCCGCGAACAGGTACATTTACCCTGCCCGGGAACGAGGGTGCCGATACCGAAATCAGCTGACGTGACCACTACTTGTACTACGGAGCCCTCGCACATATACCCTGAACGGGGCTGGTAGGGTCTTAAGCTCAAAACCTAAAATTTTTATGCACAAGCATAAAATTTGGCACACTTGTTTATAGTCCCCAGAAAAGCCGATTAAGATCGGTACCCAAAGGTACCCCCCTTCTGGCGCCGGGGAGGGGGGGTTAAAATACCACTCCATCCGGCTTCATTCAAAAAATTCTAACAGTTCACGTTTAGCTAATAGGTCAAGTTTGGTATCATTTTCGGATAAAATAACCACGTAGAATTCGTTTCTGGTATTAAAAAATGCAATTTACGAAGTAATTTAAAAAAAAACATACGAATTTCGAAAATCTCAACAAAAATTTTCATATTCCAGTCATCATAAATATAAATTTGCTAGTTTTTTTCATAATTTAAAAATACGACATTAAAGCATATTTCACGTAGATTTAAAAATATATAACATATGAGAACCTTTACTATCAGGAAATAGCATAAAAAAAATATTTTACGTCGCGCGTCGCGATATTATTTTTGCCGCCGTCGGCATCCGCGGTCAAAATATCCAAATAACGCACTGTGGATAGGAACCATGTAAACTTGTTATTTATTGAAATCAATTGTATATATAACAACGATAAAAATTGTACCTGAAAAAAATTGTGGTATTCCGTCAGAAAAGGGACTTTTAGTATAGGAGTTGTGTGCGTAACCTCTTTTCCTCGTGCTAAAATATTGTGTTTATAAGTGGTATTTATGAAGCTATCAAACGGGTCCTTGAACCAGTTGCTAGGAAAACAGCCCCTCTGGACACGAACGGAGCTATAATTATGGATAGCCAAATGGAACTCGACCGATGGGTTGAACAGTATACAAATCTCTATTCGAGTCCAGTTGATATACATCCGGAGGCTATACAAAGCATGCCCAAACTGGCTGTTATGACCGAGTTAGATAATCTACTGCCTGTAGAGGAGTTTGCCAAGGCTATTAAAAGGCTGACGTGCGGTAAGAGTCCCGGCGGAGATGGCACCCAACCCAAGCCGAAATAATAGAACTCGAATGCATGCGACCACTTGTGTTGTAGAATCTGCTGTGAAAATGCTGAGAAGCGGGAAATGTGCCAGCTAGCAAGTTTTTTGGCCAAGTCGTTCTTTTTAGACTCCAAAAGCTTGCAGAACGCGTTTATCCTGAGTCGCAGTGTGGCTTCCGCTTCGACCGTTCCTCAGTGGATATGATTTTCACACTTCGTAAAATGCAGGAGAAGTGTCGTGAACAAAATACCCCCTTGGTTATGGCTTTTGTCCAGCTTAACAAGGCGTTCGATACAGTTAGCCGGGAGGGCTTATGCTTATACACAGCACTCGAGAGCATTGGGTGTCCATCAAAGCTTCTGAGGCTAGTTGTATCCTTCCACGAAGGTATGAAGGGCACAGTAGTTTTTAACAGTGCGTCATCAGCGCAGTTCGATGTCTCCAGAGGAGTGCGACAAGGCTGTGTCTTGGCTCCTACCCTGTTTGGTATATACTTCTCGCTTATATTAAGTACCGCTTTCAGCGATAACCAGCAGGATATCCATCTGCATACGAGGGCCGACGAAATAATGTTTAACATCTCGCTCCTAAAGACAAAAAGAGACCTCGAGAATCTTTTCGTCGACAGTCTTCTCTATGCCGATGACGCAGTCTTCGTTGCTAACTCCAGTCCATGGTGAGTCAGTTCTATCAGGCTTGTTCCCTGTTTGCCATGTGCCATGTCCATAAACACGAGGAGGACTTCCGGAGCTCCATCTATTTCCCTCAATGGCACGCTTTTAGAAGTAGTTGACAGTTTTTGCTACCCAGGATCGACCGTAACGAACAACCTTTCGCTCGATGCGGAGGTCAACATTCGTATCGGTAGAGCGACAACCACATTCGGGAAGCTTAGTACTCAAGTATGGCAAAACAAACATCTTAGAATAAAGACCTAGATGATAGTCTTTCAGGCTTCGATTTTAAGCATACTCTTGTACGGAGCTGAAACCTGGATGACGTATGCAAAAGTCGAACGTCGTATACACTCTTTTTACATGCGATGCCTACTCAAGATTTTCGGAATATGGCAAGAGTCAAGACAGGATGACAAACGAAAGGGTCCTAGAAATTGCACAGCTGCCTAGCTTGAAACGCGTTTCTCAAGCAGAGACGACTGCGTTGGCTAGGGCGGTATGTGGCCAAAAAGCTTGCCAACTATGCTCAATATGGAGATACCGCGGTAATTGTTGCAGTCGCCGCGGTCACCTTTCCCTTTGTATAGTGTGATATTGGCATCACGCATATCCTGAGGCACATTTCCGGCTTCTCAACATTTGCACAGAAGATTGTACACAAGTGGTCGCATGCATTCGAGTTTTATTATTTAGGCTTGGGTTGTGTGCCTACACCGCCGGGGCTCTTACCGCACGTGAGCCTATTAATAGCCTTGGCAAACTCTTCAACAGGCAGTAGATTATCTAACTCGGTCATAACAGCCAGTTTGGTTTGGGCATACTTTGCACAGCCTCCGGATGTATATCAACTGGACTCGAATAAAGATTTGTATAGTGTTCAACCCATCGCTCGAGTTGCATTTGGCTATCCATAATTATAGCACCGTTCGTGTCCAGAGGGGCTGTTTTCCTAGTAACTGGTCCAATGACCCATTTGATAGCTTCATAAATACCACTTATAAACCCAAGATTTTAGCACAAGGAAAAGAGGTTGCGCACACCACTCCTATACTAAAAGTCCCTTTTCTGGCGGAATACCACATTTCTTCAGGTACGGTTTATATCGTTGTTATATATACAATCGATTTTACCGTTATTTGGATATTTTAAACGCGGATGCCGGCTGCGGTAAAAATAATTTCACGACGCGCGACGTAAAATATTTTTTTATGCTATTTCCTGTTAGTAAAGGTTCTCATATGTTATATTTTTTGAATCTACGTGAAATATGCTTTAATGTCGTATTTTTAAATTATGAAAAAAACTAGCAAATTTATATTTATGATGACTGGAATATGAAAATTTTTGTTGAGATTTTCGAAATTCGTATGTTTTTTTTAAAAAATTACTTCGTAAATTGCATTTTTTAATACCAGAAACAAATTCTACGTGGTTATTTTTTCCGAAAATGATACCAAACTTGACCTATTAGCTAAACGTGAACTGTTAGAATTTTTTGAATGAAGCCGGGTGGAGTGGTATTTTAACCCCCCCCTCCCCGGCGCCAGAAGGGGGGGGTACCTTTGGGTACCGATCTTAATCGGCTTTTCTGGGGACAATAAACAAGTGTGCCAAATTTTATGCTTGTGCATAAAAATTTTAGGTTCGACGTTTTTATGTGGCTTAGGATCCTCACTATGGGCGGTGACCATAAAAAACAGCTGACTACTTTAAACAGGTACTTTAGGTACATATTCCCTGCCCGCAAACTGGGTCACTCGCCCCGCGATTAGCTGATCCCACGTTGGGCTAATAAAAGCCGGTAAGCACGCCGAAATTCTTGTACCGCGTTGTACTACTGCTGCTACTAGTCTGCTTTCTTCCTTGGTTCTTCCGGTTTCTTCCTGTTTTCTTCCTTTTCCTTTCTGGAGCTGTTGCTTGAACTGAACTGGCGTAGCCGCGGCGCTTACCGGCTTTTATATGATTCGAAACAATAGCGTGGAATGTTCTAGACAATGTAAGACAGAGAAGTCTCCGACTGTACTTCTTTCTTTTTCGCACCTAGGACTTTTAGTAGGGGAAAAATTTCTACTCGCTTTATCTCTGTTTTCCGAAGTCCTAGGTTTACAAAATGATTTTCCCTAGATAGCTTATAAAAAGATCTATCTAATGATGTAAGTATGATCTCTGTGGGGCGCGGCGTTTTCTCGGGAAATCGAAAAGTTTTCCGCGGCTCTCGTTACGGGCACGGCCGGCCGCCTTGGTTGGTCCCGGCCGCGCGGCTCTCGTTACGGGCACGCCCGGCCGCCTTGGTCGGTCTCGGCCGCGCGGCTCTCGTTACGGGCAGACAGGTTTCTCTGGGCTGTACCCTCAACGGATCGTTAGCGAGTTTCGGCTCTAATCAGAGTCGGAACGAAAATGTGTTGGAATGGCTGACCAGGGTGTCCCCTACCCATGCCAAACAATATATAGAGGAGCAAGCGGCTCTCAATAGAAAACCGGCGGCCAGGCACTCGGCCGAGCAGGCCTCGTCAAACATGGGCTCTAATAACCCTTCAGGTTCCCAGTCTAAGCTTAAAATTAAGTCAAAAATAGGCTCCATCAATAGGTCTAACTCCAGGGGCCCCAGCCCCCTCAGGGGCCCTAGCCCCCTTAGGGGCCGTAGCCCGCTTAATAAAAATAAACAAGGCAACCCTAAGCGCCCTCTCAAAAGCACAGACCGAGTTATAAATGCCATCAGCCAGGCGATGGACAGTCTGTCCCCCCCCGCTCCGGCAGGCTCCCCCGCCCCCTCCCCCGCTGATTCCTTAGCCCTTAGCAATGATAGTGTGCTACCTCTAGGACAAAATACTGCCGATAGCGTGATCCCGCTTGGTCAAAACTCTTTTGAGTCCCTTCAAAGGGACTCTGACGGCTCAGACATGGACTATGAAGACATTACCTCTGACACTGAATATGAGAATGCAGAAAACGGCTTCCAAACCGTCCAAAACAAAAAGAGCAATAGAAAGGCAAGGAAAAGGGCCGCCGCCGCCGTCTTGGCCGCCGCGTCCGCTGCCCCTCCCGCGTCAAAGAGAATACCCCCTCCCGCAACTCCGGGAGTCGGGGCCTCTCAAGGCACCGTTCTCAACAAAACCCAGGGCCCTCCCCCACAGAACGCCCCCCCCCCCCCAAACCCGCCGACTCCCAAGCCAGCGGCCAACCAAATAGTATCACGCTAAATGTAGATAACGTAGATCCCAATCAGATTATCCCGCCAAAAAGGCCCCTCAGGCCCCCCACAATTCTTATGAAAGATAAGAGCCGATGGCTTGCAGTGTCAGGAGAAGCCGCTAGCAAGGGAATCGGTTGGGTTAGTGCGACCCCTGTCCCCCCAAAGCCTTACAACCCTGGAGGCATTGCTATAGTAACGCAGAACGCAGACCAATTTCGAGCATGGACGAAACTCCTGGTCGACGGCTACGACACCGGTCACTTCAACGACGGTACTAAAATAGTGGCGGTAATAAAACGCCTCCCAATAGAGATAGGCGAGGACGACATCCTCGACGACCTTAGGGCTAATAATTACCCCGTCCTCGAAATCCACAGGATGCGTAAGGCCCGCGGCCGCGCCCCCACAACCGCAGTCCAAGTGGTCCTATCACGTACCCAAAAAGGAATGGACATTTATAACCTATCGAAGCTATGCGGACTAAGTGGCATCCGTGTAGAGAGATTTAGGCGTGACGGCAAGATGGCACGCTGCAATAACTGTCAAAACTGGGGGCACTCTTCCAATTACTGTAAACACCCTGCCAGGTGCGCCAAATGCCCACTTCCTCACCCCACCTCTGACTGCCCTATACCCAAGGATTCAAAGGGCCCGTTTGAATGTACACTCTGCGGAGGCCCCCACACGGCCAGCTACGGAGGCTGCCCCTTCGCCCCACACAATTGGGACCCGAAGCATAACAAAAAGCACTCCAATATGAACAGACCACGGAACGCCTGGTCTAACGGCAACCCGTGGAGCCATAACAACAATTACCGTAATGACCCAATTCAAGACCAACGTGATTACAACTCAAACGCAGACTACTTCCCGCAATTAGGCGGTCGCCTTAACTTTACACCCTCCAACAATATCACCGCCCCTCCTCCCCAGAACACAACCCTCCCCCCCCTTCCCTAAATCAAACTCAGACACAGGGCACTCCCCTCCCCCCTACTCCTCAACAGGCCCCCTCAGGGCAAATCAAACCATCCCAGGACCCTCCACCATTCAAGGCATCCCAGGATCCTCCACCACAATTTCAACAGGGCTCAAATCCCATTGTTCGTGCCCCATACTACCGTAATAACCAAAATTCAAACAACAAATATCTGGTTAACAACTCCAACGCTTATAATAATAACAGAGCACATCAACCAATGACTCAGCACCCCACTTCGTATCACCCTGCCCAAAACCCTCACAAACATTCGCACAATAGGCACAGGCCCCCCTTCACACCCGCCATCGAGGAGGATATTCAGCTAGCGTTCGATCTCGCCGATGCCATAGACATCGACGAAGTCTGCGCGATGGCAGCTGAAATTAGAGCAGCAACTAACAATGCCCAACGAGTTAATATATTGGTCCGCTACACGGGCCTCCTCCGAATGCTTAAAAACCTTTCAATTAATAATAATAATGGATAGTTCGCCTAGCAAAAGAATTAAACCTAATTCTATTAGGTTAGCCACTTTTAACGCCAACAGTATCAATGGTAAAAAAGACGAGATCGCTTTATTCCTAAAGGATCACTCAATAGATATATTACTAGTCCAAGAAACGTTTTTAAAAGCCGCAATCAGAGACCCTAGGATCTCAAATTACCAGCTTATCAGGAATGATAGGCTGAGCTGTGATAAAGGAGGGACCCTCATTTATTTTAGGCGTGCATTGCACGCGTCCGTTATCCCTCTTCCCACTACTAATAAACTCGAACTCTCCGGGCTAAGAATATCCATGACCGGTCATAGGCCAATCACGGTGTTCTCGGCCTATTTATCGCCTACCAAAACTATCTCAAAAAGTGACCTAGAGGCTGTGTCTGGAATTGATGACTCTGTCATTTTGATGGGAGATTTCAACTCCAAACACACCATCTGGAACTGCAATAGCACAACTCAAAATGGCCGCAATCTTCACAATTTCACCCAACAACTCGCAATAGATGTAATAGCTCCCATGGAACCCACCCACTTCCCAACTAACGTAACACACAGACCTGACATTCTAGACTTAGCATTATTCAAAAACATATCCCTCAAACTAAATTCCATCAGCGTAATCCACGAAATGTCTTCCGATCACCGTCCCGTTATCATCTCCTTAGGACCAGACCCAACCTTCTGCCCTCCCCCCAAAACCATAGTTGACTGGAATCGAGTCAAAACCGAACTAGATAACGAAGATAACGTGATCTATAACCTGAGCAAGGATGTCATCAATAATACCGATCAAATCGACGCGGCGGTCGACAGCCTCACCAATGGCCTCCGCGATGTACTAGTCAACTGCTCCAAGCAGGTTCCCAACGATGACGACAAAAAGTGGCGCCTACCTGGCCACCTCCGAGCGTTGGTGAGGCTGAAGAACGCCGCTGTCCGGACATATGACTCCTTCCCCTCTCCGGACAATAAGAATGCGGTCAACCGACTTCAGAAACACCTGAAGCGGCAGATCGCATCTTATAGAAACGAGAGGTGGACCAGCACCCTCACGGAGATCACCCCCCACCACAAGTCGTTCTGGAAGATCTCAAACGCACTCAAATCAGACACAGTGACATTGATGCCACCCTTGCACAGGGGTGACGGGAGGCCGCCCGCTTTCGACGACAGCGAAAAAGCTGAGTGCCTGGCCGACAGTTTAGAGGAGCAATGCACGCCCTCCTCACTACCAGTTGACGATGACCACGTCAACACAGTTAAAAACTATGTTCGCTCCAAACTATTGGAGCCGCTCGATCCCCTCCCCTTACCAGCCATCACCTCGACCGAACTCAAAGCACAAATCCGTCGCCTAAAATCCAAGAAGGCTCCAGGTTCCGACGGTATCCCCAATAAACTCATCAAGCTCCTCCCTGACCAGATCATAACTATCCTACTCCATATTCTAAACTCAGCACTAATTTTCTCTCACTTCCCAGCACGCTGGAAGGAGGCTGACGTCATTGGCATACCTAAACCGGGTAAAACCCGCACCAACCCTACCAGCTACCGTCCAATCAGCCTTCTCCAGACCCTGGGAAAGTTGTACGAGAGACTAATCCTGTCCCGCCTCCTCTCCTTCCTTTCACAGCAGGACGTGATCATACCTGAACAGTTTGGTTTCAGGGCTGATCACTCCTGCATAAACCAAGTCCACCGCCTTGTGGAGCACATCCTTTTTTGGATGACAGGCTGGGGTCGTTCGATCCCAACTGGCGCGATCTTCTTCGACATAAGCAAAGCGTTTGACAAGGTTTGGCACCTAGGCTTGATCTACAAGCTTTTTAACATCGGGGTGCCAAATCGTCTAGTACACTTAATTATAGACTTCATTGTAGACAGACGCTTTGCTTATAGGGTTGAAGGCTCGCGATCCACCTCTCACCCAATTAAGGCGGGTGTCCCACAAGGCTCCTGCCTCTCCCCCACTCTATTCTCCATCTATATCAATGATATCCCTAAACTCCCCCTCACCAACTATGCTCTCTTCGCCGACGATACGGCCATCTTCACATCATCCCCGCGCATTGAAAGGGTTTGCTCGCTCCTACAGCAGGCGGCCGACGCCCTAGGGCGCTGGTGCAAGCTGTGGAGAGTCGAGATGAACCCTGACAAAAGCGTGGGGGTCCTATTCTCCAGATCCACTCCCTACCCCAAACTCTTCGCATCCTTGCCCAGTGTCACGCTCTGCGGTCGGCCTATACCTTGGAAGTATGAGGCCAAGTACCTGGGCGTGACGCTGGACAAGCGTCTTACCTTCAAGAAACATATTAAAACCGTCAAACTTAGAGCCCAAAACTACCTAAACCGACTCCATTACCTCCTTAATTCCAAAAGTAAACTGTCCATTCACAATAAAATCCTCATTTATAAAATAGCCATCCGCACAGTCTTCTCCTACGCCTCTGTGGCATTCGCCCAGAGCGCTCCCACCCACATAAAATCCCTTCAAACCCTCCAAAACCGTTTCCTTCGTAAAGCCGTAGGCGCTCAGTGGTACCAGAGGAACCTGGACCTTCACAGGGATTACAAGCTGGACACCGTCGCCAAGCACTTTAAAGATATCAGCACCAGATATTTTGTCAAGGCGTCAACACATAGCAACGCTCTGATAAGACATGCCGCGGACTATGAGCCAGAGGCTCCGCCTAAGAAAGGCGTTCGCAGACCGCGGCATGTCTTATTAGACCCGGACGACCCCATCACTCTAGCCCAAATAAGAGAGGCCGAAATAGACCGGCTACTCTTGGTTGGCCATTCCAACACCAACCCCAGACCAGCCTATAGGCCAGGTCGGCACAAGCCGGCCGGGTACTACAGGACCCGCCCTCATTGGGAAAATAACAGACGTCAGTAGGCTGAACTGACACTACACGGGCCCTAAGCCCATTTCAAGTCCGTCTTTTATTTATTTCTATTGCATTGTATAATATTCAATAACTCGTCGATAACTTGTACACCATCCTTATATAGAGTCTTTTGTTTTGTTTTGTTTTTGTTCTAAATGTAACCTACTCTTCTCTGTACTTCACCTGTCTCTTTTACATCTTCTCTCTATCCTTTCTCTCTCTTTTCCTACTTGGGCAGCCTCGCGGCCCTTCAGGCCGCGAGACTGACACAGTCTACCCGTGTCGTAACTGGCCCATAACTGCGGCCAAACGACCTTAATTATTAGTCAAAAAAAAAAGGTCGATATCAGAATACCTAGGAGTGACGCTGGATAAACGGCTAAACTTTAAAAGTCATATAAAAACAGTCAAAAATAAAGCCTCTTACTATCTTCACAGACTCCATTTCCTTCTGAATTCAAATAGTAAAATGTCACTAAAAAATAAATTGCTTATTTACAAAATTTCTATTAGAACCGTCTTCTCGTACGCGTCCCCTGCATTCGCACAAGCCACTAAAAACTCACTTCACTTCACACCCTTTCAAATACTTCAAAACCGATTCATTCGCAAGTCCGTCGGTGCGCCTTGGTACATCAGAAATAAAGACTTACATAAAGACTTAAAAATTGCCTCTGTGGCTAACCATTTTAAAACTCTCAGCACCCGCTACTTTGACAAAGCCATCAATCATAAAAACGAACTGATAAGACAGGCCTCGGACTACACCCCCGAGGTTCCACCTAGGAAAGGTGTAAGACGTCCGAGGCATGTCTTATCAGATCCTGACGACGACATAACGCGAGCCCAGCTTGTCGAGGCTGAGATCGACAAACGACTCGCTGTACAAGCTCAATCAAGCGGCACTAAACGCAACACTGGTCGGCAAAAACCGGCCAATTACTACGCGAGCCGTCCTCACTGGGAGGCTCACCGAAAGAGACCTCCATAGCTCTCTAAAATAAGGTCAACGAAACACAAGGCCTTAAGCCTTAGCAACTTTTTAAATGTATAAACTTAGTTTATAAGCTTGCCGCAAAAGTACATTAAAAAAAAATATATATATACATATACATACAAAAAAAAAAATAACAACTAAATAACAATTTATAAAAAAAAAATAACAACTTATAAAAATATACATAATAATGTACTGTTTCTTTTTTATGTATAAAAATTAGCGTCATTGTTTTTGCTATCCTATTGTCACTCACTCTTCTCTTTACTCAACCCTTTACACTACTAACTTCCTTCTATCGCTATTTTTCCTATACTACTCGGCAGCCTCGCGGCCCTTCAGGCCGCGAGACTGCATGACCTTATCACTACCCCAGACTCGTAACTGGCCCTTAAGGTGGCCAAACATGTTAGTCATGTTTAAAAAAAAAAAAAAAAGGTCGATATCAGCTGCCTGTCTTCAGTCCCGCGCGCGCCCTCTCAGAGAACACACGTACTGCCTATCGGCGGTACAGACAAGTCTGTTTCGGCTTTAATTATCTATATTATCAGTCTCAATAGGTCGACTTGTGTGTACCGCGCACATACAGGGTAATTAATAACAACAGGGGTGAAATGATTTATTTAGGTAAAGATTTAGCCTAACCTACCTAAACATATTTACACAGATGGGGCCTACACCTATTTACATATAATAAAGTTCGTCTTCGGCGGCCGTCGGACTCGTTGCATCTCATTTGCACTACCCGGGGTCATCGCTGTCCGTAACAGCAATGATTATTACTTTTAAAATCAGTAAGTATAAAACATAAAATTTGTAACAATATTTTTGTTTATAACTTTCTAGAAAATATATAATTAACTCTGGATTAATACAAATAACAATTATTTCAGGACATGTTTACTTTATCTAAGATCTACTTAATTAAATAGAAGAGGAACCACCACCATAAAGAAAAGAGGTACCAACGTAGAGGACTAATATTTCGTTAGGAATCAATAACTGGGGTTGGACTCGATAAATGGAAAATTAAAAAGCTACTAAAAGAAGCACTTTCTATGCATGTGTGGACCTATACAAAAGAACACTTTATTAGCATATGCATATTAAAATTACTTACACATTGAGAGCATCAGCATCATTAGTACAACCAAGAGTCATAAGCAGTTGTATCTTCTCATTTTCCACGTTGTGCTGAACGAAACGCGTGCGCAGGTAATAAAAGTCTTCTGCGGTACCTTCACGAAGAGCGTTGCAGTACACGTACTCGCGGTTATCGGGATACACTCTGTAAATTACAAAATGTATAGTCGTCAATGTACAAAGGAATTATGATAAATGGAAAAGATATATAACACGGAAGTTTTAAAAAGAGAAGGTAGTTAGAAAAGCTTATGTACAGTCGCCATCAAATATATCGGAGCGGCCAGGGTACTCAAAATATCTGAGCATGCACTTTATTGCCTTGACAATAGAGGCATTGTTCAGATATTTGTGACCACCTTGGCCGCTCCGATATATCTGATGGCGACTGTACGTTGGGATGTTATTAAAAATTATAGTAGTGTGTCTACTTAAAAAATAAACAAATCAAAATATAGATTAAAATAATTGGTTCTTTGTGTTATTTGCGATCTTTATACCTTCGTATGTTATACAAGTTTGCGTTTCTCTATACTATAATTACTCAAATAATAAGACTTACTCAACATTAGAAATCCTTAAAGCGTTGAACTGGGTAACCGCAGCGGCACGGCATCCGTCTCTGTTAATTTCGCACATGACGGGGGCCAGTTGCCAACGGAGGAACGATCTCATGAATTCTTCATCGTTAGATGAAGGGTAGTACGTAAGGTCGGTCATGACGTTGGTAGCCCATTGGAAGATCAAAGCCTTAAAAACGGTATATAAATTAAATCCTGTTGTCAAGAATTGAGTTCAAAGGAAGTCGGATCGTACCGATATCGCGATGACAAGAGTTATTTTATGTGGCAACATTTGCTGGTGTGCTGGGTGAGAAACATGCATAGTTTGAAGTAATGACGTAAAACCTAAAACAGTGTCTATATGTAAATTTGGCTCGGGCCACGGAGATCTTGGACACAGCCTGCTCTTTTCCATTATTAAGTTAAGTAGATTTAGTTATGTAAGAACGATATTCCTAGCCCATCGTAATGGTTTTCTCAGTACATCCCTGTGTTGGACTTTGAGCTTGTAGGAACATATGTCTGATAATTCTTATGTAGTCCTAGCGGTACACGCCGAAATTCAGTATAATGCTGCAAATGGTGTTAATCGCATAAAAATCGGACCGATTGATCTTTAGGCCAAATGAATCGATTCGGCCCGTAGCAGTAAAAAAAAACAGAGTGCAGTTATGACGTCATCTTCTTTTTTGTATGGAAAAAAAAATTATTGTTCTGAAACCTATCGTGTGTGGTATCAATCTCATCATTACATTTAAGTCACATGTTTGAAATAAACATAAAAAAACATTTTCAAAACATACCAAGTTTGGGCTCCTCCAGATACGACACCAAGGAATATTTTTTTGTAAAATATATCTCAAATGATACCTAATATCCTCATATCTAACCCCAAGAATGCAATTTTGAAAATAATTACATTTAGTATTTTTTTCTGATTTTTAATGTTTACAAAGTGTGTCGTATTACTCAATACGAGTACGAGTACCGTAATATCCTCCAACTTTGCCCCCAGGCGAAACTTTGCCCAACATTTTGAACAAATTCATTAATTTACGTAATTTTATAGTATTCTGGTGCGGGCAAGTGTTGATGTGAATCTCACAAAATGGGAAAGCATGGTGAGTAAAACCCATACTTCTACTTATACCTGTATATAATAAGGCAATGGGGAAAGCCAGTGAAACCTTATTGTAGAGGGTGCTCTTTTAGATTCCATACAATGAGGAAAAGAAACAAAAGATGAATGGTCCTTAACAATGTACGGGAACTATGTACAGTTAAAAGGCTTTTCTTATGCAATTGTTTCCCTATAGCTTTTTGCTTCAGCATTTTCATTTTAGAGTATTGTGACAGTTGCCATTACTCTAGATTGTTTATAACGTAATTCGATTTCAAAAGGATAATGAATGAAGAAGTCTTGATGTGGGCAATGTTACGTTGTAATGTAACAACTAGTGATGGCCAACTTTGCCCAAGACAAAAAGAAATCTTAGGGCTATCAGCTTTTTGTATTAACCACTCGGCACGAAAAAAGGTGATTATTGTTTTTGAAATATATGTTTCTTTATTTTTTTAATGTAATTGTTAATGTGAAACCATAGTATTCAATATATACATAATTTTATTTGATCTGCCGATTTATTTGTAAACATTACTAAGATAGGTTCGTTATGATTTATTTCTATTATAAATAATGAAATACAACTCATTTAATTATGTTTTGTTTAATATACATACTAATGCCTGAAAAATAAATGCGTGAGTGACTGAGCGTCGGCCGCCGCCGAGCGGGCAAGAAATAGATTAAGCTCCCATTGCATGAAACCTTACCTCACACGGTGGCAGAGCAGACACATACTACAGCGATAGATAATACTTAGGAACACTGGACTATAGTAGGTTGCCATGGCACAGCCTGGAAGAACATAGTTTTTTTTTTAATTTTAAAACGTCAATTTTTACCAAAATTTACATCATAAGGTGGCAGATTGAAACCTTTACCCATCGAAAGAGACCCCTTTGGTGACCCGAACCCGCATAGGTTGCCAGCCCTAAACCTGGTAGATTTCCAGGTCAGCCATGTTTTATGAGGCCAAAAAATGGGGTAATTTACCTCATCAGGTGGCAAGCTGAAATTGATGCAGATCGATAGCCCTTGGCGTGCCATTCACGAATATATAGGGTTGCCTGCCATCAGCCTGGTAGTTTTTCTGGTCAGCCTCCTCAAAGTATCGATTTAGTAACTTGGACCAACGAGAAATTCATGTACAGACGCTAAAATTCGAGGAATATTTTAGTGCAAACCGTGATATTTAATTAAAATCTATATATTGACAGTCTTGCAATGCATACGTGTTGAAATAATAGGGTAAATGAACCAGTTCTGGTCATTTCTTACTAATTATATAGATGACTACCGGAAAACTTAGACTGCGGGTAATATTGAGGACGCCGTGACAATAAATCATCAGTGTGTGACGTAAAATTGGTTAATCACCTCATTTCCGCAATCTCCTATTACTGCTTCGCTTAAATATGCTCAATCTGTGGGTGAAAAAACACCCTGACTTGGGTACTTTGATTACTGCGTGAAGTCATAATATATACGACCGACGCCTACCAGAGCACTCCTACTACTGAAGGGTAAGCATCCTTCATGCTCATAGACTATAGGGCTGCTATCTCATGGAAATAGGCCGCGCCCGTGCATCCCGTATCCGTCATGACAGTATTTTCAAATATGGGAAATAAATGTTTCCGTTTAAGTTCAAAGTTCACTTAATGTTAAACGTGACATATACCTAAGATCTACGTACGGTCATGCTGGATATTATAATTATGTAGAAATCATAGAACATCATTAATCACTAAGTATTTTGTTCTTACCTCTTTTCCATTTCAATTGGGATTGGGCCTCTTCGTATGTAGGCACCAGGACTTTCAGTCTTGGGTATTCGATGGTTCGTTATTCAGGGCCGTAATTTATTTTTTTTATTTATTTTTATTTTTTTTATTTTTTTTTATTTATTTTTATTTAAAAATAAATAAATAAATAAATTACGTTCCGTTTCATCCAAACAATAAACGTTTTGATACTGCAAAGAAATCAACATGCAAAGCAACATGGAAGAGCAAATTAATTTACTATGGAACAAAATGAAAGCAGAATTCCAAAAACAAACTGATGCAATAAATCAAACGGTTGAAAATACGATCACGACAGCAATTGAGGCCAAGTTAACAACAATTACACAGGAAACTGAGAAATTGAAAGTTGAAAACACAATACTGAAATCTAAAATAAAGAACCTAGAAGCAGAATCGAAAAAGAATAACGTTATTATCCATGGAATAGAAGAAAAAGAAAAAAATAATACAGAACTCTTGAAAATGGTTGTGGAAGCACTGAACAGCTCGGACAAAAATCAGAAAGGCGACGAGTGGAACGAGTGGGACAAGTGGGAAGTTAGCAAAGTTGAAAGGTTAGGAAAAAAGATTGAAAAAAAACACAGACCAATTAAAATAACGCTCACATTGGAATGGCGAAAGATGGAATTACTCAGAAATAGAAAATCATACCCAAAAAACTTAAAGATAACGGAAGATTTCACAAAAGGAATTCTAGAAGAAAGAAAGGCACTTATACCAAAATTGATAGAAGCGCGAGAGGCAGGAAAATATGCCATCCTGAAACAAGACAAGCTTATAATAAAAGAAAAAAATGAACATCAAACGGAGAAAAGGAAAAGATTACCATCCTCACCTCCCTCAACACCTCCAAGCAACTTTAGCAATCCCGAGAAGCAAGACAATATCAATCAGCCTGCCAAACAAACCAAAATCACCCACACATTCCACCCACAGTTAAAAAACTAATAAATCCCGGCCACCGGGAAACAATAAAACCAAATATTATTACAGAACTATCAAACAAACAAAACAAAACAACATTCCCCAACCCGGCTGGTCCCCGTGGGGATTATGACCACCACCCCCTAGAAGAACTAGAACCAAATATAACTAACAGAACCAACATAACAAAGAACAAAAAGAAAAATGAATATCTTAATATAGCGACACTTAATACGAGAACCCTCAGAACAGATGAATCATTAGTAGAACTAGAACACTCCATAGATCAAATAAAGTGGGATATCATTGGGTTAAGCGAAGTAAGGAGAATAGGCGAGCAAATACAAGAATATGAAAAATATATCTTTTACCATATGGGTATTATACCAGGCATGTATGGAGTCGGCTTCCTTGTGAAAAAATGCTACAAAGAATATATTCAAGATTTTATTGGAGTATCAGACAGAATCGCACAACTGAATATAGAAATACCTGGTATGGATCCACTATCAATAATACAAATATATTCTCCTACAGAAGTTGCTAAAGAAGAAGTTAAGGATGAATTTTACCATCAACTTGAACTAACACTGGAAAAAACCCATAAAACAGTATTCCTAATAGGAGACTTCAACAGCCAAATAGGTGAACGTCAAACAAGTGATGGAAATGTACTAGGGCTCTTCAGTACAGGAAAAAGAAACAACAATGGACAACGATTGGTAGACCTAGCTCAAGCAAATAACCTTAAAATAATGAATAGCTTCTTCAAAAAATCCAAAAACAAAAAATGGACTTGGATCTCACCCAACGGACACGTTAAAAATGAAATAGATTTTATACTTACTAATAAACCTCAGTACGTTGCAGATGTGGATACAATCAATCAGTTGAATTTTAATACCAATCACCGAATGGTAAGGAGCACAATATATAAGCAGCAATCTAAAATCAAAAGAAAGCATATTAAGACCAACAATAGACCAAACGTAATTCCTATACCACTGCCGGAGGAACTGCTAATTCCAATGAAAGAAAACCTCTCTACAAAAATAAAAGACCCGATGGATACTCAACAAAAATATAATATGTTAGAAGAAGAGCTCAAAAAAGTCTCAGGGAAAATTGTTTGCTTGAAAACACAAGAGGATAAAATAGGAAAGGACGCAAGAAAATTAATGGAAGACAGGAAATTACTTTTAGAAAACAAGAAAGATAATAGAAAATACATAGCAAGAATTAGCAAACAAATATCAAAACAAATTCGAAAACATAGGAAAGAACTAAGAAGAAAAATAATACAACATCATGTAGAAAAAACCGGAGGAATTAAAAAAGCCCTTAAGGAACTCAAAGAAACTGCGCTGTGGATACCAAAAATGAAAAGCCAAGCCACAGGAAAAAAAGTTACAAACAGAATTCACATTAGCGAAAGAGCAACACAATTTTATAAAGACCTATACAGCGACACAGAAAACAATGATCAGCAAGTACAGGACTTCCCAGAAGACAAAGAAACAGTCCCTGCTATATTAGTAAGTGAAGTAGAAAAAGCAATCCAGTCACAGAAAAACCACAAAGCTCCAGGCGAAGATAACATATTGAATGAAATAATTAAAGGAAGCCTGTATACCATCTCTGAAACTGTTACTTACATATTTAATGAGATTTTGGAAAAAGAGGTAATACCTAAGCAGTGGTCAACGTCGACAATTATACTGCTTCACAAAAAAGGAGACAAAGATAATATAAACAATTATAGACCAATATGCTTAACATCCAACCTGTATAAAATATTCTCGAAAATTATCCTCAACAGAATTTGCAACATACTTGAAGAAAATCAACCAAAGGAGCAGGCTGGTTTTAGAAGCGATTACTCCACCATTGACCATATTCATAGCATTAGACAAATTATAGAGAAAAGTAATGAATATGGCAAAACATACTATTTGGGGTTCATAGATTATAATAAAGCTTTCGATTCCCTGAAACACAAGTACATTTGGGAAGCCTTAAGATGTCAAGGTGTGTCGCCAAAATACACAAGATTAATTAAAGAAATCTACAAGAACTCCACAGCCAAGATAAAAACAGAAAAGGTAGGAGAGGAGTTTAAGATAAAGAAAGGTGTCAAACAAGGAGACCCACTGTCGCCCAAGTTATTCTCGGCTGTGCTGGAACATGTGTTTAGGAAGTTGAACTGGAATGCATATGGCTTGAACATAAACGGTGAAAAACTAAACCATTTGAGGTTTGCGGACGATTTAATTTTATTGAGTGAAACATCAGAGAACCTAGAAGTTATGGTTCAGCAGTTAGCAGAGGCAAGTGAACAAGTGGGGCTCACAATGAACGCGGAAAAAACCAAACTAATGACCAACGGAGTCCAAACACCAATACAAGTAAACAACAACATTATAGAATACGTAGACCAGTACACATACTTAGGGCAAATAATTTCACCAAAAGATCAAATTCAAAAGGAAATAGAAACTAGAATAGGCAACTCGTGGAAAAGATATTGGTCATTAAAAGAAGTTATGAAGAACCCCAAATTATCATTAGAAGATAAGAAGAAGGTATTTAATACATGTATATTGCCCTGCCTTACATACGGGTGCCAAACATGGGCCCTTACAGAAAAACAAAGAAAAGCTTTGAAGGTGTGTCAAAATAGAATGGAGAGAAGCATGCTGAACATTAAATTGAAAGACAAAGTCAAACTAACCCATATCAGGAAAATGACAGGTGTAGCTGATGTCACATATACAGTCAAGAAACTGAAATGGAAGTGGATTGGGCACACATTTCGTAGCCGAAAAGATAAATGGTCCAAAAGTGTCACTTTGTGGTGTCCCCGCGACGGAAAAAGAAGAAAGGGAGGACAGAGAAAAAGATGGGAGGATGAAATTAAAGAAATGGCTGGACCACTGTGGAGAAGGTTAGCCATGGAGAGAAAATCATGGCAAATTCTAGGGGAGGCCTTTGCCAAAGGGCAGACTGAGCAATAAAAATATCTCGGATGTCAGGAAACTCAGGAATCAGGAACAACAACAAAATTAAATTAAGTTAAACATTAAAAGATCCATATATATTTACTGTAAAGAAAACAATCAGTAATAAAGGCTTATTTTATTTTATATTTATTTATTTATTTATTCAGGGCCGAACCCGCATAGGTCGCCAGCCCCAAGCCTGAGAGATTTCAAGGTCAACCATGTTCCATGAGGCCAGTAAATGGGATAATTTACCCCATCAGATGGCAAGATGAAACTGATGTAGATCGATAGCTCTAGGTGGAAATATAGGTTTGCCTGCCATCAGCCTGGCAGTTTTTTTGGTTAGCCTCCCTAAACAATCGATGTTAATATCTTGGAAACAAGAGAAATTCGCGTAGAGATACTAACATTCAAAGTATATTTAAATGCAAACCTTGATATTTAATTAAATCTACACATTGTGAGTCTTGCACTTCATACGTGTTGAAATAATAGGGCAAATGAATCAGTCGTGGGCATTTCTCATTGGTATTTTCGGTTTTTAGGGTTCCGTAGCCAAAATGGCAAAAACGGAACCCTTATAGTTTCGCCATGTCCGTCCGTCCGTCCGTCCGTCCGTCCGTCCGTCCGTCCGTCCATCCGCGGTCTAGCTCAGTGACCGTTAGCACTAGACAGCTGAAATTTGGTTTGAATATGTGTATTAACCAAACCGACAAAATGGTAGAATAAAAACGCGAAAAATATATTTTGTTAGGGTACCTCCCGTACACGTGAAGTGGGAGGCGAAATTTTTTTTCGTTCCAACCAAATTGTGTGGGGTATCGTTGGATAGGTCTTTTAAAAAGAATTAGGGTCTTCTAGAACAGTTTTTGGATAAAACTAATACTTCCGGAAATAATAGCTCCAAAAGTTTAAAACAGGGCGTCCCCCGTCCCCCCCCCCCATCTAACTTTTGAATCGTGGGTCCTAAAATTAAAAAAAAAAACATGAAACTGAGGCCTAATGAGTACCTTCAATGAAAACTATATTGTAATAAATCGGTTGAGCCGTTTTTGAGTTATCATTCAAAAACCCATAGTGAAAGGACATAAGGTAAAAATGACGTAAGCGCCGACAAATTTCCCGTAAGAAATGACCTTTTGAATTAATGATCTCAGTTTACTGAACCCTACACTGAGCATGGCCCGACATGCTCTTGGCCGGTTTTTCTTTCAATGTAGTGATCCTACGAACTTCATGGTTTTTTTACATCTCGTGTTCTTGAGATCCCTCGCTACGCTCAAGTATCCAAACTTAGAATCACTCGCTTCGCTCGTGATTCAATTATAGAATCTTTCGCTTACTCGGGACTCAAAATCAACACTCGCAAGAAAAACCAACTTTCCTCTCTTGTTGCACAAATAACTATTTCCAGTTTTTATTCTACCATTTAGTCGGCCTAGGTCATGCACATATTCAAACCAAATTTCAGCTTTCTAGTGCTAGAGGTCACTAAGCTAGACCGCGAACGGACGGACGGACATGGCAAAAACGGAACCCTTATAGGGTTCCGTTTTTGCCATTTTGGCTACGGAACCCTAAAAACCGAAAATACCAATGAGAAATGCCCACGACTGATTCATTTGCCCTATTATTTCAACACGTATGAAGTGCAAGACTCACAAAATGTAGATTTAATTAAATATCAAGGTTTGCATTTAAATATACTTTGAATGTTAGTATCTCTACGCGAATTTCTCTTGTTTCCAAGATATTAACATCGATAGTTTAGGGAGGCTAAGCAAAAAAACTGCCAGGCTGATGGCAGGCAAACCTATATTCTCGTGAATTTCCGCCTAGAGCTATCGATCTACATCAGTTTCATCTTGCCATCTGATGGGGTAAATTATCCCATTTACTGGCCTCATGGAACATGGTTGACCTTGAAATCTCTTAGGTTTGGGGCTGGCGACCTATGCGGGTTCGGCCCTGAATAACGAACCATCGAATACCCAACACTGAAAGTCCTGGTGCCTACATACGAAGAGGCCCAATCCCAATTGAAATGGAAAAGAGGTAAGAACAAAATACTTAGTGATTAATGATGTCCTATGATTTCTACATAATTATAATATCCAGCATGACCGTACGTAGATCTTAGGTATATGTCACGTTTAACATTAAGTGAACTTTGAACTTAAACGGAAACATTTATTTCCCATATTTGAAAATACTGTCATGACGGATACGGGATGCACGGGCGCGGCCTATTTCCATGGGATAGCAGCCCTATAGTCTATGCGCATGAAGGATGCTTACCCTTCAGTAGGAGGAGTGCTCTGGTAGGCGTCGGTCGTATATATTATGACTTCACGCAGTAATCAAAGTACCCAAGTCAGGGTGTTTTTTCACCCACAGATTGAGCATATTTAAGCGAAGCAGTAATAGGAGATTGCGGAAATGAGGTGATTAACCAATTTTACGTCACACACTGATGATTTATTGTCACGGCGTCCTCAATATTACCCGCAGTCTAAGTTTTCCGGTAGTCATCTATATAATTAGTAAGAAATGACCAGAACTGGTTCATTTACCCTATTATTTCAACACGTATGCATTGCAAGACTGTCAATATATAGATTTTAATTAAATATCACGGTTTGCACTAAAATATTCCTCGAATTTTAGCGTCTGTACATGAATTTCTCGTTGGTCCAAGTTACTAAATCGATACTTTGAGGAGGCTGACCAGAAAAACTACCAGGCTGATGGCAGGCAACCCTATATATTCGTGAATGGCACGCCAAGGGCTATCGATCTGCATCAATTTCAGCTTGCCACCTGATGAGGTAAATTACCCCATTTTTTGGCCTCATAAAACATGGCTGACCTGGAAATCTACCAGGTTTAGGGCTGGCAACCTATGCGGGTTCGGGTCACCAAAGGGGTCTCTTTCGATGGGTAAAGGTTTCAATCTGCCACCTTATGATGTAAATTTTGGTAAAAATTGACGTTTTAAAATTAAAAAAAAACTATGTTCTTCCAGGCTGTGCCATGGCAACCTACCATAGTCCAGTGTTCCTAAGTATTATCTATCGCTGTAGTATGTGTCTGCTCTGCCACCGTGTGAGGTAAGGTTTCATGCAATGGGAGCTTAATCTAAAAGGGACGCGGGGAGGTAGCGGGGGCGGAATCCATGCTCAAGATAAAAAATCGAATCAAAAAGAAAACGAATAATTGCACAAACACCAGTGTTTTATGATTATTTTTTTATATTTAATTGATAGATTGATAGATCCCACATTCGTAATAATGAAAAATGAAAAAAAAGTACCTAGTGTAATTATTTTCAAAATTGCTTTCTTGGGGCTTGAAATGAGGATGTCAGGTATCATTTTAAGGTATATTTTACAAAAAAATATTCAACCGTATCGTATTTGTAGGAGCCCAAACTTGGTATGTTTTGAAAATTACCTATTTTTATTTTCATTTGAAACAAGTGACATAAATAAATTATAATGATATGATATATTTTTAGAATTGGCTCAAAAAGCCCTTTCATTTGATACCACACACGATAGGTTTCAGAACAAAATTAATTTTTTTTCCATAAAAAAAAAGATGACGTCATAACTGCACTCTGTTTTTTTTTACTGCTACGGGCCAAATCGATTAATTTGGCCTAAAGATCAATCGTTCCCATTTTCATGCTTTTAACACCATTTGCAGCATGTTTAAGGCGTACCGCTAGGACTAATGATTCTATAATCTCTTATATGAGTGATATTCACAGCATTCTAACCTTTGTAATTTAATGATGCCTTAACCTTTGTAATGTATTTTAATGACGCAATGAAGAGGGGAATTCCCCTCTTCATGGCAATATTCGAGTATAAACTGTAATACAAAGAAAATACAGCCAGATACAGATTTACATACAAAACTTATTTTTGCTATATTTTCTTTGTATTACAATTTTTAGCAACGAAAACGAATTACCGAAATAGATCTGTACTGCTAGAATGCCCATGCCAAATTTCGTGGTTCTAAAGCATGTCGTTTTAATATGAGAGCTGAACTACGTTTGTATGGGGACGCGAGTTCACGCGAGCGTCCTGGCGACTCTTAATTTCTGGATGGTTCGGCAGATGGTAATAAAAAAACCGGCCAAGTGCGAGTCGGACTCGCGCACCGAGGGTTCCGTACAAACCTATAACAAGCAAAAGTTGTAGTATGTTTATTACTAAACGAAAATGAAATCCGAAATATAAAAGTTTCGTTTTGCTACAGCTGAAAGATATTATAGCCCTGAGTATTTAATATGAATTTCAATTTAATACCTCTACGCGTTTACGAGAAACAAGGTAGTAAGTTTAAAATTAAAACAAAATATTTTTTGTATGATTCTACTAAAAATGCAATGATTTTATATATACTAGATAAGAAATCAGCACTCCAAATGTGGCACAGTAAAAGCCGGTGCTACGCGACTAATTTTGCCGAAGAGAGCCGAGCCCGAGCCGAGCGAAGCCCGATTGTTCCGACGAGTATATTTACAAAGGACTAACAAACGTTTCGTTAAAATATTACCAGTGTAAGTGAGACTAGGGATTAAGCTTAAATGCTACAGCATGAAGGTCAATGAACTATAGGCACAATCGGCGATAGGAAGTAAAGGTTTCGTAAATTTAAACCGAACTGACAGCATTGAGGCATAAGGCTAGTGAAACGAGGCTACGAAACTCAGAAAATTATTAAAACTTATTTAGTAAATTTTATTATTATATTATATTTTATAATGTTGAATCATTTTTTATGGTTCCGTGGCTAAATTGGCAAAAACGGAACCCTTATAGTTTCGTCATGTCCGTCTGTCCGTCCGTCCGTCCTTCCGTAAGTATGCCACAGACATTTTGAGACGTATCCTTATAACATTTTAACACAAGGTGTATTTTAACACAAGGCGCCACTAGTTAAATTGCTAAAAAAATTATTTGAACATTATCGGTTAAGGAGTTTTTGAGTGATCTCCAAAAAACTACGTACATAGGCAGATACGACCTTGTGATATAACTTGTGATTTTTTTAAATAACTCTCTGTTATGCGTGGTCCGACACGAACTTTAGCCGGTTTTTGTAAAATATACCTCAAATGATACCGTAATATCCTCATATCTAATCCCAAGAAAGCAATTAGGTATGTAAATATTTTCGTTTATTATTTTTTCATTATTTCAAAGTGTGATCTGTCAATTTTTGAATTAAAGATTTAAAAAGAAAGCATGAAATACTATGTTTACCGAGCTATTGTGTTTCTTTTGATTCTAAATTTGTCTTGAGCATGTACTTCGCCCCCGCATGGGCCGCATGCCTGCTTCCCTTTCTGCTCGCTCGGCGGCCGAAAAACTCAATAACCCTCACCCGCCACCTATTGTGCCCGTACGGTTTACACCGTCAGGAATACGTTAGGTCAGAACGCAAACAAGTAAACATAACCGACCGTGTGCAGTTTTCATTCCATTCTGGAGTCGAATCAGGCAACCGATCTGGGTACCTGACGTTTGCCTACAACTTTTAACATTCGCCTCACAAACTTAGGTAGAAAATCCGTCCGAGAGCATGTCGGGCCCTCCTCAATGTTGGGTTCCGTATTTGCCGGCCCGTCACAATACACAATACACCAAAAACGGTTTAAAACTCAACCTGTTGGAACTATGTCCCTAGTTGTCTACAGAACCCCAAAAAGAATTAAAAAGGTTAGGGGGTCACAATTAAGTATACATAATAAAGTAATTGATCCAAGAGCGACTCCATTGCTCTTATGTGCCATGTGATTTTTGAACGCCAGATGAATGACAGGTGACATTTTATCATAAATATTTCTTCTAATTTGTAATACAACAAACCCCGATGTTAAATAATTCGCACTGGCCGGCTACACATTTTTTTGTGCTATATTTTCGGAAAATCTTGTTTGTGTCTGCGCCTCTATTATATTATAACTCAATGTAAAAATGTCTTCCTTTCGTAATTTTTCCTTTGTCTGTGCTATATGAAGTTTCTTCGTGCCAAGTTTCAAGTTTCTGAGTTTACGGAAAGTATCCTTTAGGCTTTGGGTTTCTTGCGAGTACTCAGTTTCAAAATATGCAACTAAAATTGCTATTTCTTTTGATTTCGTTGACATAAAAGCTTGGTTTTGCTACATCTGTAAGGTCCTATAGCCATGATTGTTTGACATGAATATCAATTTAATAACATCACGCGTTTACGAGGAAAAGTTCAAATTTAAAATATATATTTTTGTATGATTTTACAAAAAATTTCTACTTTTCGTAATGTTTCCTTTGTTTGTGCTATATGAAGTTTCTTCGTGCCAAGTTTCAAGTTTCTGAGTTTACGAGAAGTACCCTTTAGGTTTTGAGATTCTTGCGAATACTCAGTTTCAAAATATGCAACTTAAATTGCTATTTCTTTTGATTGCGTTGGCACAAAAGCTTGGTTTTGCTACATCTGAAAGGTCCTATAGCCCTGAGTATTTGACATGAATTTCAATTTAATAACTTCACGCGTTTACGAGTAAAAAGCTAGTAAGTTTGAAATTTGAAATATATATTTTTGTATGATTTTACTAAAAATGTCTACTTTTCGTAATTTTTCCATTGTCTATGCTATATGACGTTGCTTCGTGCCAAATATCAAGTTTCTGAGTTCACGGGAAGTACCCCGTAGGTTATGCGAGTGCCTAAAACTTTAAAATTTGCGGCATAAACGACTGTATCTTTTAATTTCATTGGCTTTTAAATTTGATTTTTTCACAGCTCCAAGGGACAATAGGCCTGAGTATTTGATATAAATTTCAGCTCGATACCTCTACGCGTTCCTGAGTAAAATGGTCAGGCGGACAACAAAGTGATCCTATAAGGGTTCCGTTTTTTCCTTTCGAGGTACGGAACCCTAAAAATTACATTGCATTATTTAGGGTTCTTTGGTAATTTTTTGGCTCGTTAGTAAAAACTATTTTCCAATGCTTTTTGAACGGCTTTCTTACATTCACCCAGGCTTAAATGGTAAATACAACAATCTGCATTTAGTTTATCAAAAGGTCAAATAAGCTCAATAAGACTAGAGTTGTGGATTGAAAATGTCGTCGCGATCAATAAGAGACAAATCAGATCATAACAGAGACAACAAAAAAAAATCAGTCGAATTGAGAACCTCCTCCTTTTTTGAAGTCGGTTAAAAAGAGTTGTTAGACTTGTTAAGTCTGTTAAACTCTCCTATCTCTCTGTCCTAGCGTCCGCACGGCTTTTTTTACGTATGGACAAAGAGTTACCTCCAGAGGGTCCAAGTAGGCAGTGCCAATAAGCCTGTTCCTCAGCCAGGTGAAACCAGTCTTAGCGGCCACCCAAGGTGCATACTCGGTCTCGAACTCCAAGAAGGACAGAATTTTCAGAGCCTTGGTGTAGCTCATGATGCCACTACGAGCGAATTGGAAGACATCGTCGACGATCTGTGAATAGTATAAATACGTTGTTACATGTTAATTTTAAGTTAGACCACATTAATTATTGCCTAATATATTGTACCTAAGTACTTATAATCTCCTTAACATAATAATACTTTAGGTACTGCCTTTAATAGTATTTTATACAATCGTGACATAATAAAGAGCTTTACAGTCGAGTACCGTGTTTAGGCCACGAAGCTTGCTGAGTGGCCTAAGTAAGGTACGAGATTGAGAAGCTCAATTATGTCACTATTGTATACAATACTTTTTCTACGAGCACTCAAATTAGGCAAGTCGGTTAGAATAGAGTTCAATAAATGCGTAACAATCTGCTGCCTCTATATTGTGTCGTACGCCGCCCGGCCACGCTGTCGTGGTCGGGCGGCGCTCGACACCTGAGAGAACTATAATATTGTAAAGTAGTAATTACTTAAGATGTCGGAATATTACTAGGGATTTCTACCTACAATTTCGACACCTTAAATAAAACGTCTATATGAAAATCGATTTTTCACCTCAGCAGTTCGAACAAGCCTACTTTCCTTACTCCCTGGAGTGACGAAAGCGCGACTTTCATCACTCCAGGGAGTGACGAAAGTTGCGACTTTCCTCACTCCAGGGAGTGAAATATTGTTTCTAGAAGCTTTTCGTCATAATGATGATGAATTTCATGGAGGAATTTCATGGAGGAATGTAAATAAATGTGTTTTTTTAACTTTAATATGTTCTCACTACTGAGGTGAAAAGTTGTATGTGTCACACGAGAGGAAACTTTTTTTACATCTCGTGTTCTTGAGATCCCTCGCTACTCTCATGATTCAAACTTAGAATCACTCGCTTCGCTCGTGATTCAATTATAGAATCTTTCGCTTACTCGGGACTCAAAATCAACACTCGTAAGAAAAACCAACTTTCCTCTCTTGTTGCACAAATAACTATTAGTTTTGTCGACAAAACTAAAATAGGTGTCGAGCGCCTCCCGGCCACGCGGCGAATATGTGACCATCGAAATGTATGCGCTAGTAGTTCTCTGTACAAATTCTCAATACAAGCATTATAGTCGGCGAGTAGAAAAAATAGTTTTTTGTACCTGCGCCTTATTGAATTCGTGGATCTGGGTTCTCTCTTCTCCTCTCAGGGCATTAGTGATAAGATCCCAAGTGTAGTCATCATAGTTAACGCGGTAATAACCTAAAACCAAAATCATATTTAAAAATGCCTATTTTTGCTAAGCAATCTGATTTAAGGATATGATTCACGGTGTCGATTCCCGGGTCCGATCCGATACTTCCGATACTTCATTTTGTTTAGAAAACATCACGTGACCTCCGAGTATCGTAAGACACTCGTTACGTACCCGGAACACGGTCATGTTTTGTTGTTTGACGGCCGTTACTTTAGTTCGTTTTTTTTAGATTAGAAAAAAGTTTAAAGATGGATGTACAGGGTTCCTTATCAGGCACGTTACATGTCACAAGTGTCAAAGTACCTATGTGGCCATTAAAAAATATTTAAATATAATGTACCAGTGTACGGAAAAAGGGACCACTTTGTCGATATGGAGTTACTAGTACATTCTAAAACTAGACAATTTACACTATCTATTGGGGAAAGAAAAAAGTGGCCTTGTAAATCGACAAAGTGGTCCCTTGCACTAAACTCGTCCACATATAAGTATTTATAGTAAAACCTTGCGTATGTATTTGTAAATGTTAATTTGAATAATATTAATTATTTTACAGTATTATAATAGTAGTCATTTGCACGAAATAATTTATTCTTGTCATCGTTAATGTTCTTGTGAATGTTGCACAATAAAAAACTTGGAGGAAAAGAGGTTAGAATCATATGGTTTACGATTTATAACGTACGTGCGTCACTGACAGTTTTTCAATTGTCATGTATCTCTAACGTGATAATCAAAACGAAATTGTGTTTTAATTATTGTTATGGATTATAATCTGCAAATAATAATATTTATTTACAAACGTGAACTCTTCATCATGATAACTAATCGTTTGCTGGTGTGCTTGCAGTGTTTAAATTGTACATTCAAACAGGACAGGTTAGAACAGGTTGGCAACTTCTGTTTCTATGTTTACTCAATTTCTAATCTCAAATAAAAATCGTAGTATAGGTATAAACCACGCTCGGACCTGGATCGTCCCGTGCACGGATCGTCGACCACTCGGAGACTATATGGCAACACCTTTGCAACGATGTGCCGAAATATATTTGGCAAAATATGTAGGTTGCAAAATGTCAATAAATTGTATTCTAATATGAGGGCGTAGCTAATTCGCTACTCGGTCAGTTTATAATTACTAGAAACAAGAAGCAGTGACCACGTGATGATGTGTCGGACCGAAAACAGCCCGGACTCGGCTCGCTCGTGCCCGGAAGCTCGACGGGAGCACTCATATATAACAGGGAGGTATCGGAAGGCTCGGGCCCGGAACCGCCCGGTCACTGATCGTGTAGTGCTCGGAATACCCGGTATCGGCCCGTCGACGTGGCGGACCCGGGAATGGACACCGTGAATCATCCTTTGCAGTCTGGTAATATATATTTAGAAACACACCAGTCTGTTGTTTGTTGAACAACACCCACTCGTCGCCGATGGAGCCGCGGTTGATCACAGTGACAGCCTTGCGGATGATGTGAGAGGGCTTGGTGTTGTCGAAGTCGGGATTACTGGCGCTGGAGAAACTGACCGGGATGACCCATTGCGTGTTGATGTTAGAGTAGCCAGTGTTAATATCGAATCGACGCTGAAAAGTTATAATCCAATCATCAGGGAATCCTCTCCATACATTGCCTTACAAAAGGTGGTGTAGTTTTTTTGTTAACAGGTGTTGGTAGTAGGCTACAGGGTAGTTATTAAGAATCTAGATTTTAGACTTTGAGGGGGGGGGGGGAGCTTTGGCCGCCATCTTGGTTTAAAGATGGCAAAATTCAATTTTTTAAGAACATAGTTATGGATCAATTCAAGTATTGAAATTTGAGAAAAAACTTGTATGCTTTCATACAAAAAAATTTTTTTTAGGTTTGTTCTTGAAAATGCTATTTTCATTTTCAACCGACTTCAAGATTTCGAAGGAGGAGGTTCAAAATTCTTCGGGATCTTTGTTTTGTTTTGCTATTTTTTTGCCTGTCAACGCCTAATAATATTTTACGATGAGTAATAGAACATTGATTTTGTGTGTGAGCCTACTTTCATCCCCTATATAAGGGCTTTAGGGGTGAATTCAACTTTTAAATATATTTTAAAAGAATCATTCAGCACATAATTTTGAAACTAATAAATCAAATTCCCATGATTTTTCGAGAATTATACTTTTTGACCCCCTGTATCTTTTTATCTGTAAGACTTACAGATCTGTTGTGCATGGAAAAATTATAGACATTTTTTTTATTCTTTATATGTTTTATAGACACTTCAGTCATACTGATAGGTGTTTAAGCGCCAAGGTTAAATACTGAATTTTGGTACCTTTAAACCAAGATGGCGGCCAAACCCCCCCCCCCCCAGAAAGTCTAAAATCTAGATTCTTAATAACTACCCTGTAGCCTACCAATACCCTTTAACAAAAAAACTACACCACCTTTTGTAAGGCAATATGCTCCAAAGGCTGATCTATTATAGTTACAATAAATATTGACATGAGTAGCTATGTTGAAAAGAAAAGTAGTACAGGTAACATACCTACGCAATCCACAAAATCGATATAGGGGGCATTATAAGTTTATGCAAATCTATTTATTGAAGAAGTAACTTTCAGTATATTTTGACACCGAAAATACATTTGAAGACATTAAAAACTGTATGTATCCCAAATATTTACCTGTTGAATGGTCATTTCGCCAGTTTCGTGGTTAACCTGAACGAAAAGCACTGGGTGTCCGCTCTGGTAGGTAAAGGAGCGGTAATATTCAACCAGCGAGAAGTCGGGTCCGTACTCTTGAAGAGCACCGGCAGCACGGCCAGCTTCTTCCAAAGCCGTAAATAGGTCGATTGGGAAAGCATTCTCAAATTGTCTGTTGACAACAATGTCAGTCAGGTCAAAAGTAAAATCACTTAAGCTATACAAACATTAACTGTGAAAAATCTTTGAACTCATTTCATTGTTAATTTCGTAGTATTTGGATTGAGTAAAACTTTAATAAATTAAAACACAACTAACTATAGTAAATATAAAAAACTGGATTAGTCATCTAAAAGTATTGATATAACATTTTATTATTGTATTCCTTTTGTAACTTTCGTAAGTTCCATAACCATAACATACTTATTCCTCAGATAGTTCCTCAGACCGGCCTTGTGAACATCATGTCCTAGAAGATGTTCAGTCATCCTGATCACTGTAGCACCCTTGTTGTACGAGAGCGCTGAGAACATGCCGTTGATCTCCGCTGGGCTTCCAATACCAGTTGTGGACAACGCATGAGCGTCGGCGACAGAGTCGCTGAGCAAAGCTGTGTGAACCAGCTCTGTTATAAATCTGCTTTCTATACCCATGTTATCCTCAACCTGGAAATATTAGTTTATTGAGTTGGTGTTGCAACTACATATTATATCCAAAATTGGTACCTATTTGAAGAAATTAGGGTGGAGTTCACAATCAAGATTTAAAGTAAGAAATTAAATTTGTAATCAACGGATGCCAGTCAGGGGTCCAATTCGACAACTGAAAAGTAACAGTCGCTAATGAGATCGTTTGATACATACTGATCATGTGTATAACAAATAGTCTTCTCGCATGGACATCCAGGTATCACAGTTTGGCAATTTGGCATGTCAATCGCGGTTCAGACTCTTCTCAGAACTCTCACGTTGTCAATTAACTTACTTATTTAGATGCTTTTACTTACCCAATGAGGAAGTAAACACGCGTAGTATATGGCAAAACCCTCGCTTAGCCACATGTCACCCCACCAGTGGATCGTGACCAAGTTTCCGAACCACATGTGGGCTATCTCGTGAGACAAGATGTAGGCGTTTTGCTGCTTGAAATTGTTAGTGGTGTGAGCAGGGTCGTACATGAGGCTGGCTTCCCTGTGAAATAATAAATTGATAAGTCCATACGTCGTTATCGCGGGTGCAACTACGATTTGACAGAACTCAAAGATTATGATAAACAAGAAATAACAGAAGGGTCAGTAGTATCAAATACGATTCTACCTACGAGATCAAAATTATTCAATTTTTTTTCTAATATCGTACTTGACATGATAATTAATAATCAAACGAACTTACCTGTGAAGTTTGATTACAATTATACGAATATCCAAATTGAAGATTACAAATAATTAACAACGCAGCCCGTGCAATCGTATCAGCCTTTCATTCACACTTTCAGAGGTATATGAACCTAAAAATACTTTGTCTCTCTCACACCTACCCCCAGATTCTGTCAACCTGCGTAAGCGCTTCGGCGGTACTTGTCATTATTTCAGAGTGAATGTTTTTGTGTTATGACCAAGGAATATTTTAGTTTTATTTTCTGGGTTCGGGGGGGGTGGGTCTTTGTAATCTTCGATTTGGATATTCGTATAATTGTAATCAAACTTCACAGGTAAGTTCGTTTGATTATTAATTATACTTCATTATCCAAATCGAAGATTACAAATAATTAACAACGCAGATGTTCAGAGCCTTTAAACTCAACTCGTAAGTAAGAAAATAAAACAAAATATCTGATTTATTTATGTTTTCGGCTGTAACTACATAAGACGGAGAAAAAGAAAAAGTCACTTTTTAGTATGTCAATAACTTTTGAACGGGATCCTGCCATTTGACCAAAATATTTTTGACCAAATTTCATTTCCCAACCAAACTTTCCCAACCGCACATTTGTCAACCCAATCTTTCCCATATACTTATTTGTCAATTTAAAGTTTCGACAAATGATCATTTCCCAAATTATTACTCAAGCAACTTTCAATAGACCAACTGATGTTTTGCCAAATGTTTCACTTGGACAAAAAATGTTTCACAATTTTAATTTTGTCAAATAGATGCTTACACAAATGATTTTTATCCAAATAAATGTTTAGACAAAAAATGTTTCCTCAACCCTCATTTTGTCAAATAAATCAGTGGACAAATGAAATATATCCAAAGCATAGCTTAGTAAAATATTGTTTGTTAAATGTTTTAATTGGACAGAAAATATTTACTCAACTTTTATTTTATCAAATAAATTACTGGACAAATGGTTTAAATCCAAAGCAATGTTTAGTCCAATAGCTTACTGGACATGGATTTGTCTGCGTATGCATCTGAAATCTGAATAGCGCCATACATGGTTTGATTTGTCCGCCGAGCATATTTACCAGAAAAATCCAGCGTTAAAAACCAGAAAAGTAGGTTAGGCTAGGTTAGACCCGCGACCCCCACGGAAACAAACCTCTGCCAGAAAAGTAGGTTAGGTTAGATAAGAACTGTGACCTCCCATCGAAACGAACTTCTGCCAGAAGAAGTAGGTTAGGTTAGGATAGAACCGCGACCCCACGGAAATGAACTTCTGTAAGAAAAATAGATTAGGTTAGGTTAGAACTGCGATCCCACGGAAATGAACTTCTGTCAGAAAAGTAGGTTAGGTTAGAACTGCGACCCCACGGAAACGAACTTCTATCAGAAAAGTAGGTTAGGTTAGGTTAGAACCGCAAACCCCACGGAAATTAATTTCTGTCACAAAAGTAGGTTAGGTTAGGTTAGAACTGCGACCCCACGGGAACGAACTTTTGTCAGAAAAGTAGGTTAGGTTAGAACCGCGACCCCACGGAAATTAATTTCTGTCATAAATCCTAGTAAACGGTAACATTAACTGTCTTATTATTTGCCATCATTTGTTTGTTGATGCCATAATTTGGGATATGATTATAAATTGAACGAATTTTTGTAAAATGCAAAAACTATACCAAACGGATTTTTGTTTAAAAGACAATTTGCCTGATTACGATTTGGGATAAATTAGTTTGCTGAATGATGATTTGGAATATGAAATTTTGTGAAATAAAAAATTACCAAACGGGTCATTTTCTAAAAAAATATTTGCTGAATGAAACGTTTGCCATGACTTGTTTTGCGTTTCGTATGTTTTGGCAACTAATGCATTCGGTTAATTAAAAATTGGTGAAGTGAAAATTGTCAAAATAAAGAATTGCCGAAAATTTATTTGCATATTGTTGAGTTGCCAAAAAAATGTTTGCGTATTATTTAGTTGGGAAATGATTATTTGGTATTTATGTTTTTGGGAAACATTATTTGGGAAGTGAAAATCTGGCAAATAATTTTTGGTAATACATCAGTAATCCCTTTTGAACATACATCATATAAAAAAATTGACGTGACTAATTATGGTAAAAAGCTAATTTGTTTAACTTTCTTTAAGATAAGAGTAAAAATCAGGAAAGTATAATTATACCAGCTGTGACAATCAGGGAATGCAAACCGGTTATTTTTTGTATGAAAATAACCGGTTTTTCGGTTAATAACCGGTTATTTTCATACAAAAAATAACCGGTTTGCATTCCCTAGTGACAATAGCATAACCATTTCATTTCTAAAAAAATGAGGCCTTTCAACGGCGGAGACCGTCGCGTCATTTAAACGGCTAATTGAGCTATATGAAGCCCTTAATAATCATTTACATCCAAAAATAATACGAATTCATACAAATAACCTTGTTATTTACAAGTTCAACAAATTCGATCTCACCAATAATATATGTTTAAGATCCAGAGAAGCAATATATTTCTTTTTATACCAATTGATATGAGTTGGCAAAACAATAATTTACCCTTTTGGTGTAAAATGCCATTAAACTGTAAAAAGTATTTATTTAATATTAGACTGGAAAAGTTTTTAAAATTAGTTCTCAAGATTATAGAACTTCTACTTCTATAATCTGTATTGGTTATTATTTACTAACTTAATTGCTTTTAATCCTAATAATCCTATAAACGCTATTTCATGGAGCCAAATGCTCTGATGTATAATTTTTAACGCAATAGGCTTGTTTTTATATAGGTATATATATATATATATATATAATACCTTGCTACTTAATGTTTTATATTAAAACGTAGCAAAAATTGATTATGTATTAGATTCATATATTTTTATAACAGTATACTGAGGACCCATTTTGGGGCAGTGACCTTTTGGCTAATGTTGCCTGCAATATTCAACGAATGTCAACTGAACACATTCAACGCCGAGAGCTCGTCTATCTGGTTCTCCGTTGGTAGCTACTATTTACTAGCTACATGTGACGAATACGTGGCTACGGACTATGAGCGTATCTCGTAGCACTAAATGGAACTGAATGTGTTCATTCATACTTGATTCAAGCTATCATGCCACTTGCACTTATTGTTTAAGAACAGTATCGAACGTTCCGTCCAGAAACCTAATTTGATTTGAAACGTTCATATAAAATGTAACAGTATTAAAACGGCAACGATTTTTAGTTCTAGTCCAACCAAAATCTAGTGTGTTGGCACTATCATAGAAAAACTGGAGCCGCGTTATGTATCCTCAACTCAGGTTACGGCAAAGTGACCGAAGAACGAAGTACACGAAGAACGAAGTGACCAAAACGCCCGGAAAACTAAGTAACTGGGGCGACAAAAATGTTGAGATTAATAGCAGAGAGTATGTAGACTGATTCAGTTAAGTGATTATGTTCTACTCTGAGCACAAATTTTAAGGTACTCGTAAACTAGTAAGTACCTAATGCTCCTGATAAATGAGCTCAACGCTGTTAGAGCGGAGCATAACATAACGGTATCTTGTATGTGTGTGTGTATTTCTTGTATTTATTATTACGAAAACCTATTTAAGGCGAGGAGGGAGTCATTTGCCCATCAGTGGGAAACTCCAGGCTCTTGTAAATTACAATAAATAAAACAAATGCATTGTTAAAACTTGACGATACTGATCAAATTAGAAAAACTTACTACTACTTGGCGCTAGAAATGCGATGTTATCTCTTCATTGTTGGAGCGAAAATTGTACTGTTTTAAACGTGCTTTACACCAAAGTGGAGCAACTTCGAACTATCTTGACACATTTCATGTGGATTAGAACTCGACACTGTTAAAGTGCAGCACTTTTTATTTTATTTTATTCATTTCCTGTTGAAAACATTTATTACATAACTAAATATACAGAGGCACTGTTTAATTTTTGTATATATTATTAATATTATTTTATATATAAATATGCATATTTTTATATTTTTTTTTTTTAAAGCATTGCTGCGCATATTTTTATATTGTTAACGTAAAACACAGTTTTCGACTAATTTATATATGATTAATACGAATCATAGTCTACTACATTGTAAAAATGAAACAAATCGTAATATCTTCGACACAATTGATGCCAAGCATGGTTCGCCATTGTTAAAATGGTGCAATTTTGTGCTATACTCGGCCCAGTCAGCATAAGAAAAAAACCTCCACACTTAAAGTTGAGTGATATTGTATTAACTTTTCTCAACACTGCTAAAGTGGAGCGATATTGTACTATCCTCGAAACAGTTCATGTCGAGTACTTAAATCTCAACACTTAGAGTGGAGCATTCTGTATTATAGTTGGCCCAATCATTGTATGGTTTAGCTCTACACTGTTAAAGTGGAGCAAAATTTTACTATCCTCAACACTGTTAAAGCGGAGCGATATTGTGCTGTTCTCTACACTATTAAAGTGGAGCATCGTATAATATACTCGGCCCAATTATTTTATGGTTTAGCTCGACACTGTTAAAGTGGAGCGATGTTGTGCTATATTCGTCACTGTTAAAGTGGAGCACTGTTGAACTATCCTCGACACACTTTATGTGGAGTATTTATGTTTTATCTCGACACTGTTAGTGTTTTTTTTTTTTTTTTTTGATACAATTAAAAATTAAGGTTTAACAACGTATGGAGAATACTGGTAAATTAAATTTGTTTTGTTAACACGATTTACGTGTAGTACGTACGAAATTCAACACCTAAAGTGGAATAATTATTTTTGTTACATTTTTAACGCTTTTGTTGTTTATTCTAACATTAATGCTTTTTTATTTATTTATTTATTTCTTTTTTTTTTTTTTTAATATTCTAATTACTTGAGGGCCCCACATACACTGGCCGAAGGGAAAGAGGTTTATAATATTACTACTGTAACTTTAACTTGTTGAATGTCATAATCATATATATTATTCATATGTGTAACTGATTAGCATGTATTTAAATAGGTATACCACAACAACAGTGAGGTTTTAATAATGCAGTCTAATGCACAAAGAAATCTCCATAAAATATTTACCATGAAAGCGAATATTGGTGTGCTATGTGAGCAATAATAAATCCTATAAGCATTATATTTTATTTTATATAATAGCAGAGGATCTCACAACATAGAATGTCGTTTAAATGATGCATACGTAAGAATAAACAAATATGATAGTATAGTACATGGATGATGGAACAAAAACGACAACCGTAGTACGTCGGTAACAAAATAGCTCCGATAGTGCGTTAATTCTTGCAATTGCTTTGCAGCGTGGGGTAGGTTCACAACCATCACCGGCTCGGCGGCCGCTCCCGCGGCGGCGCCCTTGCCCTCCACGCGCGGATCGCCCTCGACCTGAGCATTGTTCAGTAGGTAGTTGCAGGCAGCGGCGTCTCCCAAACGTTTAGAGTTTTACACCGAGATAACTAGTTTATGGAATAGTACTGGCTATTCCATTTTAAAATATTTTGATGTAGTGACAGCGTGTTAATGAATTTGTATAAAACAATAGCATTAACCTTTGTATTGTAACCATTTGTCTTATTACCAGCTTCAGTTACATTATACATCCTTTCAGGTTTATTTATTTTAATTAGAAAAACTAGTCTTACGGCATATTAACTGTATTATACCAACAACAGTACATAATTCTTGTACGTTGTGTACGTACAGCATTACTGTGCTCTAATATATGATTTGTACTTAAATAGATGAGGTATACAAAAAATACACAATTCGTTTATACACGGTACACGCCGTAAGGAGTATCTAAGTACTTAGTAATTGATGACTAAGTTAGCAATGTGAAATGCAAAGCGGGTAGCTAACTGACCGATATTAACATGCAATCACACCGACGACGGCGAGATCTTTATGACTCACACCAAAACAAAATAAGGCTCATAGCCAGTACTTGGATTAAAATCTGCCTTCAAATATCTTTTAAGTGATATTTTTAGCGCTTTGCTTTTGGTATTTTTAAATGTTAGTATTTCTAACACGCTATACTCTTAATCACAAAGTTACGATACAGACAAGAGAGTTTTAACTTTAACCTAATATTGTATACTTTAATCGGTAACTCTATATTGCAAGCTTGTTGTAAACTCTCATATTTTCTAGCAGGTGCTTGTTACTAACAAGCGTTTGCATTAATAACATTTATTTTATATATGCGGTTAATTGAACATAGTAACCATTACCCTTAAAGGGTTGAATAATATTTATTTTATTTAAATATAGTCGGTTTCATGACAACTACTTATATGATACTTCTATACTGCTAAATATCATTTGTAGATTTTAACTCGTATGTATTTCAATTGAGTATCTTATTATGTAATTATGACAAATAACATTAGTATGTAGATGACGTCACCGATGTATATACAGAGTAGAGTAGATGAGTTATTTTTATGAAAGTCATGTCTAATGAAAACATAAATGGTGTTTACGTCGTAAACATCTTAGCGTGCGATCATGGTATGCAATTTTAAATGCAACATATTTTGTTTCAAACCTAAACCGACGACGACAACGACGAAGACGACGAACGACGACGTTTCGACGTTGAGGACGTTTTTACCTTTACTTTACTTTAAACCATAGCCTTCATAAGTACATTTATGTATACTATATGGCTATAATCTCACATTAATCGTTCGACCGGGTCAAAGTCCAAATTGCGATCTATACGGTGCGGCACCTTCTTCACGTTTAATTATTTTATTGAGATAAGAAGGTAAATGTACCGATACATTCCTTTTATAGGAATATAATCATTTTTCTGATTCCCATAAAATGTTATGAGTGATAAGCAAACACAGTTAACATTTAATGCCAACTTACATTTCAACAAAGTGAACTTTTCCAAATTGATGCTTATCAATTTATCGCACGCAAAATATGTTTAAATTTCTCACCCTATCTCCATCGCACGAAATAGTAAATACACAATAAAAAGAACACTATTTTAGCAAAAATACGTGTGAATCGGGCTAACACAAAAAACACGAATGACAAGTACCGCCGAAGCGCTTACGCAGGTTGACAGAATCTGGGGGTAGGTGGGAGAGAGACAAAGTATTTTTAGGTTCATATACCTCTGAAAGTGTGAATGAAAGGCTGATACGATTGCACGGGCTGCGTTGTTAATTATTTGTAATCTTCGATTTGGATAATGAAGTATAATTAGTACATATTAATAATTTTAAACAAAAAACAACCGACTTCGCTTAGGATCCGCTATTCCAAGGGGAAGTGGCCGAGTTGCTGTAAAAAATAGTGAAACCACTATAGTTGAAGAGTTCCCTCGATTTCTTCAGGATCCCATCATCAGACCCCGACTTGGTGCCAACGAGACCATCTAGGGGATATACCCATTCGATGAAAAAAAGAAATTTTGAAAATCGGTTCACGATTCACAGAGATATCGAGTAACATACATACAAAAAAATTCTGTCGAATTGAGAACCTCCTCCTTTTTTTTAATTTTAATTTAATTTAATTTCAATTTATTTATTCATAAAAAACGTAATATTACAGGTTAAACCTAAGTCATTACATTTTCATAATTTAATTTACATGTACAAAAAAACACAATATAATGTCCAATAAAAATAAAACATGATAAAAAATAAAAATAACACCATTAATATGTCAAAAAAGAAATCAAATCATTATATAATGTCAAATAAAAATAAAACATGAATAAAATAAAAATAACACCATTACACTAAGTTAAGTCAGACTCTCACATACTTTCAAACACTCTCTCTCAACCATCATCCAGCTGTCCGCAAACACATCACAGGGGGGCTGCACAGTAGAAAGTTGATTGAGCGCAAGCATAGCACGGCAAACAGGGGAGTTGCGGCGCGAGACAGTGCGCCAATAAGGCACGGCGAAAAGTGGCAGCCGGTTTACGCGAAACCGCACGCGCCCGTCAGGGACAAAGATACGGCATACCTCGCCAACTAACTCTGGTGAGTCCATACGGCCTCGCAAGATGCGGATTACCGTTACCAATTGTACAAACAGTCGACGCGTATCCAGTGAGTTGTATCCCAGCGTTCCTTGCAGATAGGCCGTCGGGTATAGGAAAGGGTAATACCCGTACAATTTCTTGTAGAGAGTGCGGAGGAAAGATTTCTGTACTTTTTCTAAAGACAACGCGTAGGTTGACTCGTATGGGTTCCAAACACACGAACTTGCCTCGAGTTTCGATCTCACAAGAGCGGAATACAGCACCTTGAAAACACCAGCATTTGTGAAATCTCTACAGTTGCGCGATACAAACCCAAGGCGTTTAAATCCTTCAGAAACCAGCGAACGGATATGGTCATGGAAAGTTAGGGCCGGATCAAACACAACTCCCAGATCTTTCATAGAATAAGTGCGGGAAAGAGACTCGCTATCAAGGGTGTAGTTATGGAGTATTTCCTGTGTTGACCTGGTGAAACTCATGATATAGCACTTTGCTACATTAAGAGAGAGACGGTTTTTCACACTCCAACGGTACAACGCATCAAGGTTACGCTGCATGTTCAGGCAATCTAGCGGGCACTCGATATCTACAATCACCTTGATGTCATCAGCATACAATAAGAGTTTGCCGGCCTCAAGACATCTAGATAGATCATTCACCATGATAGTGAAAAGAAAGGGGCCTAAAAGTGAGCCCTGACTTACACCAGAATTTGTATCATAATACTCTGAGTCGTAACACCCAAGACGAACAAATTGCTTGCGACCCTTCAAGTAGCTAGCGAACAGCCTCAACAGTGCTGGAGAGAAACCTACCTCGGACAGCTTTTCCAAGAGAACGTCATTGTCGACCTGGTCGAAAGCTTTTCTGAAATCCAGGTAAGCAACGTCAACTTGGCACACCTTATCCAGTTTCTTTGAAACATGGTCGACAAGTGTGAGAAGATTAGTGTCGACGGATCTACCTTTCCTAAAACCGTGCTGAGCATCATCTAAATACGGGTCAACAAGAGTATACAATTTTGAATGCAAAACACTCTCAAACACCTTGGCAAAGGAGCTCAAGACGGCGATAGGGCGATAATTTTCTACATCCGACTTATCACCGGACTTGAATACTGGTGTCACTCTTGTCGTTTTCCAATAGTCGGGGTAAGTACCAGTCGCGAGAGCACTATTGAATATATGGACAAGTGGAGGCAAAAGTCGAGATTTAAATGCCTTAATAAGAAACGGTGGTACGTTATCAGGACCAAGCGCACTATTGGATTTTAATTTGTCAATTCCAAGACCAACCTCATTCTCAGAGAAACTTGAAATATTAATGAGGCGGTCACTGAGGCGGTCGCTTTTGAAGTCGGTTAAAAAGATTAGCCACGCAGTCCTAACGGCAACCTCTTCTGTCACCTGTTATTCGAAACAATTTTTATTCTTGATCGATTTATGTAGACTTGTAGATAAAAGATTATTTTAAACTTAGGAACAATTGGTTCCCCCTAAAGTCACGGTTACTCGTTATTTTCATAAAAAAATGTGAAAGGAAATTTCAACTCAAAAAGGCGCTCTTTAAGGAACGTAGAAAAGGAGCAAGATTGAGAAGAGTTTGATTGATCATTTCCAGCAAAAACATATGAAGAACTTCTTAGAGGCTAAGACGCGTAGGTAGAAATACTCTGTTTATATCAAACGGACACTCTGTTATACACATTCTTCAACACATTTGTTTTTGCACCCGCGATAACGACATAACGATATAAAAAAATAATATTATAGTGAAATAGGCGCTAATGCGGATTAAGAGTATCCACGCGTGAATAGTTAGATTTTACATATTGGTCTGCAACTGCACTATGACCGCTAAGTAGCATTACGAGATTTGGTAGCCACCTTCATTAACTCGTTTTGAAAATGAAACCCGTATAATAGTCTAGCTAAGCTAAGGCCATACTGGTTTTACCTGTATGTAAGCAGTCCCCAGTTCTCCATACCACCAGGAGAGAAATCAGGAATTGCAGCCTGGGTCATTTTAATATTTTCATTCATACTGTAGAAGTCATAGTCAGTGTGGTAACTCATCTCCGCCAGAAGCTCCTGACCCACATCTAAAGCGTACTGGCCCTGGCCTGTTGCGATAGCGTTGGGACGGGCAATAACTTCGTACACAAGTTGGTTATTGTCATTGTTTACGGTTAGACTGTCGTATTCTGCGACAATTAGAGCCAAGAGGTAAGTTGACATGATGGGCGTCGTGTGGTAGATATCATCTTGGTAGCCACTGCAAGTAAACATATTGAATAGGTACGTTGTTATTATAAACATGAATGTTCAATATGTAAGTATTTTAAAGCTTACCTGGTAGATACTCGAATGCTTTATTGAATCAAGCCTACTGCAATAAGATTAAACTTATTGAAATTATTGTTGTTATTCTCAGGAATCTTATATAGGGTGGATTATCTTTTTGGGTCAGTGAGGGTGAGGGCAGCTACCAGATCCCGTGCTGCTACGTGAAAAAGGTCTTTGAAGACCATCCTTCTATTTCAAATTAATGAAGGATTGCTTTACAGTTTTTGGAAAAAATATACAGGGTGCGAGAACAAAGAAATTTTTGGCGAACTTTTTTTTATGTCATTTGATCCCATTCCTATTTAGGATCAAAAGCTTGTATGGGACCAAAAAAAAAATTCCGGCTAGAAAAGCCACAAATCGAGCAAACATTTTCCCATCCATTTTGCCCTCCGTCCACTAAAATCCATTTGGTAGGATCCGTTACGGATCACAGTGGACGATTTGTGCATTCAGATCTATTAATGGATTTGAATGGATTTATTGTACCTACACTAGAATCCACAACGTGCTGAAGAGGACTTTTTGTACATTTGGATCCATCAATGGATTTTGAGAAACTCCAATATTTACGCTGATCCATCAATGGATTTTATTGAACACTTGTTATACTCAGACCCATCAATGTAGTATAATAGACTTCAAAACTTACCTGTACCGAACCTACAAAGATCAATAAACGGTTCCTAACTAGAAATAAAAACAAGCTTGCTATCAGAAGATGTCGTATCCGCAAAGCATATAAGTCATTTTTTGGTCAGGGTTTTCATATTTATAACAAGTTACCCGTCGATGTTTTGAATATATCATTTCCCGTTCTTAAGAAATACTTGAAATAGTACATTACAACAGAGGCTGGGAAGTAGGGGGTTGCCGGCTGAGTTATATAGACTTGAGTTATAGAGAATTTTTTTATTTTTTATTTTTTTCATATTTATTTCATTGCATGTTTGAGAAAAGCACTATACATACCTCGGCGTGAAAAGGGGTTGCCAGCCTCGTAACTATCCGGCCTCGCTACGCTCGGCCGTCTATATATCTCAGCCGGCAACCCCCTACTTCACGGCCTCTGTAGTAATGTACTATAATGTCAAAGGGTTATTACAGGGTCGAGGACTATATGACAGACATATATGCATGGCCCAAACCAGAAACTATTGTCACGATACGTCCTCTTCCAAACAGATGTAAGGAAGAGCACGTATCTGAGCAGGTAAAGAAGGTAATTTAGGAAAGAAAAATCAGGTAATGGGTTCTTTATTCCTATCAGTTGCCGTAAAGTGACTATGGCCGTGGTCGGGTATTTATTTAGAAGGTAGCTGCTGTCGATACTTGCACTAGTAGAGGGAGCTTGCAGCGGTTAACAGAGGAGGGCGACCGTAGCGGTGATTTGCCCTTTAGGGGCAAGGGCAGCGGAGAATCGCCCAGCAATGGAGAATCGCCCTTTAGGGACGATTGGCAATGGAGAATTCCCCTTTAGGGACGACTGGCCGTGAAGAATCGCCCGTCAGGGACGATGGCAGCGGAGAATCGCCCCTCCGGGACGACTACAGCGGAGAATCGCCCTTCCGGGACGACGGCAGCGAAGAATCGCCCTCTAGGGACGATGGCAGTGGAGAATCGCCCCTCCGGGACGACTACAGCGGAGAATCGCCCTTCCGGGACGACGGCAGCGGAGAATCGCCCTCTAGGGACGATGGCAGTGGAGAATCGCCCCTCCGGGACGACTACAGCGGAGAATCGCCCTTCCGGGACGACGGCAGCGAAGAATCGCCCTCTAGGGACGATGGCAGTGGAGAATCGCCCCTCCGGGACGACTACAGCGGAGAATCGCCCTTCCGGGACGACGGCAGAGAAGAATCGCCCTTCCGGGACGACGGCAGTGAAGAATCGCCCTCTAGGGACGATGGCAGTGGAGAATCGCCCCTCCGGGACGACTGCAGTAGACGCTGAAGGTGGTATCGGAGTCCAGGCCAAGATACGGTGGTCACTTCGACCTTACCGACGAACCGCAGACTTAGGCTGATCACTTCAGACTGACTGTAGACTCAGACTCCTGACCGTAGACTTAGGCTGATCACTTCAGACTGACTGATGACTGTAGACTCAGACTCCTGATTGTAGACTTAGGCTGATCACTTCACACTGACTGATGACTGTAGACTCAGACTCCTGACTGTAGACTTAGGCTGATCATTTCAGACTGACTGATGACTGTAGACTCAGACTCCTGACCGTAGACTTAGGCTGATCACTTCACACTGACTGATGACTGTAGACTCAGACTCCTGACTGTAGACTTAGGCTGATCACTTCAGACTGACTGATGACTGTAGACTCAGACTCCTGACCGTAGACTGATTTTACTATGGCCGCGCCACGCTTATATAGGGGCAGCCAGCGAATTCAGTGTTCTTAAGTTGAATTTTGAAAATTAACACGTACCAGGACAACATGAGTATAAAATATTAAACAGACTTATTGAAAAGGTATAAAACCTAACTACATGGTTAAGATTTAAGAAGTTAAGAAAACTAGACAGAATACGTTACTATGGTGGTATATATAAATAAACAAATCAAAATTGCAAGAAAAACTAATAAAGTAGAATATTTAGTAATTAAATGACGGGATTTTCTAGCCAATGATACAGGAAATTATAAAAAAGTGAGTGAGCCAGCTTCTTAGGAACAATTGGAAACTTTAAGTCAAATTCCGCGACAAGGAAAAAGGCGTGAATGTGTTTGTGTTTTTATTCCTATGTTCTGCGTATTTCAGTGATGAAAAACTAAGATGTTGAGGTGACGGCGAGATATATGAGAATAAGGCGCAACCGCCACGGTGATAGAGAGCACCGCGGGACTTTTGCCAGCATGATAAATGGCTCAGGAGGTAAGGTAAATGCTACATTACCCCAAAAACCCCGGAAAAAAAAACTTTGACGTATTCTATAAGGCGTAAAGTTTTTTTTCTGGATAGAGAGAGAAAGATAAAATTTAGTAAGAAAGAAAGAAAAATGGTTAATTTTAGAAGTAAGAGAATCAAAGTAGAGAAAGCTAGAGAAAGAGGAAAAAGGCTCGCAAAAGATGAAGGGTGATAAGTTTTAATGGGGGTGGAGAAGAAGGATGAAAGATCGAGGAACTTCACTGCAGGTATTCATCATCTATCAAAAGTCACTCAGTCATACTTCTCTTTCACTGTAAGGGGATGTGGTTCACATTCAATGACGCACACTCCTAAGAAGACCTCGCTATGACCTAAGGCTTCTTTATAGAAGGGAGTAGTCAGCCGCTCCGCTAGAAAAAAAAATTAAAGATGACAGACTTGAGGCTTATTTATAGAGTTAGTCTAACCGCTCGAGAAAGTATTTACAGGGTCCTAGTCGGTTTAGAGCCGACTAAGAGTACAAGTTGGTTTAGAGCCAACTTGCAGAGTTTGTGGTAGGGGTAGACCTACCACATCATAGAGAGAGAGAGAGAGAGAGAGAGAGAGTGAAGAAGATTTAACCATAAGGCTTATTTTTGTCTCCAGAGTTGGCCGACCGCTCTGCAAAAAGAAAAAGGTGATAAAGGCACGTGGCAAATCAGCCGCCCAAGGATGAGGATATTTACAAGAGGATGAAGGGATATTTACAAATGATAATAAAGAAGGATGTAGTTAATGGGGGTGAAGTTAATGAAGCGAGAGGAGAAGGAGAAGGAGGAGAAGAGAAGACGAAATTTTTAAGAACCGGGCAGAGCTATAAAAATAAAGGAATATATAAATTAAGATGTTATAAAACACAGATTATAGAAAAATAAAGTATTATACAAAAAGTCTATAGTTATTTAGTCGTTAGTTTGTTAGTCGGAAGTGTGACGTGTAGTGGAGAGGGTTCGCATTTGACCCAAAGCTTCTGCTTGTTTCTTAAGAGCTGTAATGTTATCTTTAGGTTCTTCTAGCCTAATACGAACCTCATATTCTAGTTCAGGCTTATTTAAGCTAGTATACTTAATAAGCCGTGCCATAGTGACTTATAGTTTGTTTTAAAAAAAGGAAAATAACTAATTGGGACCGAAACGTAATAAATTTAAAGACTAGTGTTGTGTCTTGTTTTTGAATTTAGGGAAAGGGCAACTGAGAAGAAATTAGGAAACGGAGTTGGGCGCCAAAACTGTCACGATACGTCCTCTTCCAAACAGATGTAAGGAAGAGCACGTATCTGAGCAGGTAAAGAAGGTAATTTAGGAAAGAAAAATCAGGTAATGGGTTCTTTATTCCTATCAGTTGCCGTAAAGTGACTATGGCCGTGGTCGGGTATTTATTTAGAAGGTAGCTGCTGTCGATACTTGCACTAGTAGAGGGAGCTTGCAGCGGTTAACAGAGGAGGGCGACCGTAGCGGTGATTTGCCCTTTAGGGGCAAGGGCAGCGGAGAATCGCCCAGCAATGGAGAATCGCCCTTTAGGGACGATTGGCAATGGAGAATTCCCCTTTAGGGACGACTGGCCGTGAAGAATCGCCCGTCAGGGACGATGGCAGCGGAGAATCGCCCCTCCGGGACGACTACAGCGGAGAATCGCCCTTCCGGGACGACGGCAGCGAAGAATCGCCCTCTAGGGACGATGGCAGTGGAGAATCGCCCCTCCGGGACGACTACAGCGGAGAATCGCCCTTCCGGGACGACGGCAGCGGAGAATCGCCCTCTAGGGACGATGGCAGTGGAGAATCGCCCCTCCGGGACGACTACAGCGGAGAATCGCCCTTCCGGGACGACGGCAGCGAAGAATCGCCCTCTAGGGACGATGGCAGTGGAGAATCGCCCCTCCGGGACGACTACAGCGGAGAATCGCCCTTCCGGGACGACGGCAGAGAAGAATCGCCCTTCCGGGACGACGGCAGTGAAGAATCGCCCTCTAGGGACGATGGCAGTGGAGAATCGCCCCTCCGGGACGACTGCAGTAGACGCTGAAGGTGGTATCGGAGTCCAGGCCAAGATACGGTGGTCACTTCGACCTTACCGACGAACCGCAGACTTAGGCTGATCACTTCAGACTGACTGTAGACTCAGACTCCTGACCGTAGACTTAGGCTGATCACTTCAGACTGACTGATGACTGTAGACTCAGACTCCTGATTGTAGACTTAGGCTGATCACTTCACACTGACTGATGACTGTAGACTCAGACTCCTGACTGTAGACTTAGGCTGATCATTTCAGACTGACTGATGACTGTAGACTCAGACTCCTGACCGTAGACTTAGGCTGATCACTTCACACTGACTGATGACTGTAGACTCAGACTCCTGACTGTAGACTTAGGCTGATCACTTCAGACTGACTGATGACTGTAGACTCAGACTCCTGACCGTAGACTGATTTTACTATGGCCGCGCCACGCTTATATAGGGGCAGCCAGCGAATTCAGTGTTCTTAAGTTGAATTTTGAAAATTAACACGTACCAGGACAACATGAGTATAAAATATTAAACAGACTTATTGAAAAGGTATAAAACCTAACTACATGGTTAAGATTTAAGAAGTTAAGAAAACTAGACAGAATACGTTACTATGGTGGTATATATAAATAAACAAATCAAAATTGCAAGAAAAACTAATAAAGTAGAATATTTAGTAATTAAATGACGGGATTTTCTAGCCAATGATACAGGAAATTATAAAAAAGTGAGTGAGCCAGCTTCTTAGGAACAATTGGAAACTTTAAGTCAAATTCCGCGACAAGGAAAAAGGCGTGAATGTGTTTGTGTTTTTATTCCTATGTTCTGCGTATTTCAGTGATGAAAAACTAAGATGTTGAGGTGACGGCGAGATATATGAGAATAAGGCGCAACCGCCACGGTGATAGAGAGCACCGCGGGACTTTTGCCAGCATGATAAATGGCTCAGGAGGTAAGGTAAATGCTACACTATAAAATCATCTAGTATTTAGAGGACACAGTTCAGGTAAGAAAGCATATCAAACGTTTTGCGAAGCAGTCAGATTTGGATTTTATTTTATTTTTCATTTTAATTACACAATAGGCAGGTACATGTCTGTCTTTCAAGCCGTTTTGATATGCCTTTTTGAAGAACTACGTATTATTGTACATAGTATCTTTAATGTATTTGTATTACTGTTTTGAAAAAATAAGTCCCGCCGAGTTTCTTGCCGGTAATAAGTAATACTTCTCGGGTCAGAGGTGTAGGGTTAGAACCGGTGGTAGTTTCTTTTCTCTCTGACGTTCATAAGTGCATTGTAATGTGCCTAAATTGAAGAATAAATATCTTTTATTTTTTTCCTCTTTTAACCTCGAAGGCTTGCGTCAAGCGTTAGGCACTGGTCCCACCGCTAGCTGGGCGAGTATAGTTCATCGCCCAGCTATGATATTTGTATCTCTTTTGTTTACACGGGAGCGAGTATCTTTTGTCTTTTGAATTAGCCGATAGCTCATAGTTTACTCGCTCGCGGTGGGACCAGTGCCTTAAGAGCTCAAACAACGAGCGTTATAGCCAGAAAGTATTATTGTGTATTTATTTTTAACTCTTAATTTGACGGTGTCCGGTGTGGCGGTCTACCTAGTTTATAGGGTTCCGTACCCAAAGGGTAAAAACAGGAGTCTATTACTAAGACTTCGCTGTCCGTCCATTCGTCCGTCATGTCACCAGGCTGTATGTCATGAACCTAAATAAATTTATATGTAATATTTTAATAGCTGAAATTCTGTTGCCGCTACAACAACAAATACTAAAAAGTACGGAACCCTCAGTGGGCGAGTCCAACTCGCACTTGGCCGGTTTTATTACTTCTAACGACTTGAAGATTATGCAGTTAAAATCTCTCGAGTTCCTCACGGATTCCCTGTATAACTATCAAATATAGCATAAATTAATCTAATTTTTAAAAGCTTTTAAGACTTAAATGCTACAAACCTTATAGACTTAAACCTTCAAAGCTTAGGAGGCTTTAAAGCTTGAGGCCTAAAGACTTGAGGTTTCTGTGCTTGTTAGCAGCAACGCGAACTAATTAAGTTGAGATTTATATGGTCGAGGCTTTAAGGTTCGAGGCTTCTAGAGACTCAGAAGTCGCGACTCGAGTCTTGTAGTTTACGCCTCGAAGCTTAAATTCACAACACTAAGCGCAAGCGGTAGTTTTTTATGTTCTTGTTTTACTCGTATTCTCGTATAATTATAGACTATAGATTTTTCTTATGATACGTGCGTTGTATTCAAGAAACGTGTCAAGGAAGTTCTTATAATTTGGTAAGGCGCCATCTCGCTTCTTCCCTCGTTTTTTATCCCGTTCTGGTTTTTCAATTTTATATATAGCCGAAAATTTTTTTTGGTTCCATACAAGCTTTTGATCCTGAATAGGAATGAGATCAAATGGCATCAAAAAAAAGTTCGCCAAAAATTACCTTTTTCTCGCACCCTGTATGTTTTTTCCAAAATCTGTAAATGCGATCCTTCATTAATTTGAAATAGAGGGAAGGTCTTACAAGAACAGCAGCACGGGATCTGGTAGCTGCCCTCACTGACCCAAGAAGAAAATCCTGTATAGATAGCTATATACCTGTTTGATTTCTATCTAATGAGAACCTATGTTATTTCTCTGACCAATTCAATTGTATTAAGTAATGTGGGAACATAAATACTTACGGGGTGTTAGCCGATTCTACAGTTGAAGAGATACGAGTGTTCGACCAGCTGCGGTACGCGGTAGGGCGTCTGATGGTGATGTCGAATGTTGCCTTGAAGCTGGGCTCATCGTAGCAAGGGAAAGCCCAACGGGCCGATGTAGCCTCGAAATGAGTGCTAGCCATCCAGCTGAAACCAAATCCATCATTATAGCGTGGAACTTTAAAGCTACCTACTTCAAGCTACTTTCAAGTTCGACAGAATAAAGCAGCATTACCTGACTTCGTCGTTGAAGTTATTCCTAAACCAACTTCTATAAATGCCTTTCATGTCATCACGCAAGGGAGCCTCGAAAGTGATGATCAGAGTATAAATGACAGGAGTTGTTGCATCGTAGGCAAGAGAGCCAGTGCTGAGATTGATCCTCAGGAACTCGTATTCAGCTTCATACGCAGTGGTAACAGGTACTGCTGCGGCTGCTGTGCCTTGAACTAGAGATACAGTGCCGATGGTTAAGTCCACACCAGACTGGAGAGTAATCTGGTTAACATCACCTTGAGTTGCGTGTAACTGAATTGCAACCGTTCCACTGAAGGCTTGTGGATTTGAGGTGAAGTCCATACCCCACAGGATATTGTAATGAGTAGGCCTAGTGGTGGTTGGAAGTCTGTATAAAGCCGCAGCTTCATCGTCTGAGGCTACAGCTACCTTATATTTTTCAAAGATTCCTCCTACTAGCTGCTCATCTCCGAAGATTGTGGTTCTATGTCTCGGAGGTTCCTGTGGAAGCGCGTAAGCGCAGTAACAAGCCGCAGTGAGAACTAGAAGCTTCATGGCCGCCATCTAAACATTGGAACAAAAAACTATTTAATCGCGTGATTTATACAAATAAATTATGACAACATAATTCATCATAAATATTTTACAAAACGTTTCTTTAAGTACTATATCGCAGGATTGATGTCTGTTATTATTATATACTTGTTCAAAATGTGTGAAGAAGAATCGATAGTAGTAGTAGTAGTAGTGGTATATAGCACTTGATTTTCCGACAGCGACTGCTGTCAGACCTTTCAACCTTGAGGGCAAAGGCAAACCTTGTTGGGCTTAGTTCCGGTTTCCTCATTGTGTTTTTAAAATAAATAAATAAAGCCTTTATTTCCTTAACTATACATTTTAATTCAATGACAAAGTAACTCATTTAAGCTAAGGCCCCTTTCTTGGTATAGGCCTCCTCCAATAGCCTCCAAGATTTTCGATTTGCTTTTCCAGTTTTTGCCGGCAGTTCTTTATATATCGTGTTTTTACTTTACCTAAAAACACTGATGGTACCAAGTTACCAAGGCTTTTATCCTTAATTCATCACACAGTGAGCGGTTTCAGATGACGTTCCTCCCGCGTCCGCGAAACCTCTGGCTGCTGAACTCTCTGCCAAGGTTTTCTTAGACTACAATAGTAATATGGGTTTCCTAAAACGAAGTTCGGCCTAGCCAGCAATATTAGCGGTCGTATATTTTTCAGCACGATCGTTTTTTAAACTTCAACTTTTGGTGTAGTTTTACGCCTAAGAACATAAAACATACGAGGTAATTAAAACATATGTTACGGTTTTATAGCTTAGTATTTTACAAAAAAATATTTTGGCTGTGTTTTGTTACATTTTCCATGACGCGTGTTAATGCCAAAATATTAGAAAATTAAATTCGGTTGTTGGTTTCAATTTTATTTATTTATTTATCGTATGGCATTACAAGTCACTGGATTATAATATTTATACTTGATAAAGATAATAAGCTATAACTACAGATTAAGATTAGCCTTCTTCAAATACTCAATGGCCTTGTCGCTAAGTTTCGCGAGGTCTTCAATTTGTCCGTTGTACCTGGTGATCGAGCATTCAAAAACCATGTGTTCCACTGTTTAGTCGGCAGCCCCGCATACGCATTGGGGGGTTTCAATTGTACTAAAGTACTTAAATAAAAAACAATGAATAATTACGTGACGATTTAAAATAATTACTTACTCAATATCTTGCAGGCACAGGTGCAGTATTTCTGACCAAGATTCTTGCATTCAAAATGTTACATTTACGACATGGACTTGGATAAAAACCACGAAAAAACTCACGCTAATTATCAAATGCTCACAACCGTGCTTGAGGATGGCTTAAAGTAATTATGGAACTAATCATTATCGCAAAATGAACGAAACCTATTAGGAACTGTGTGATTAAGTGTCATGGTTCACTTAATTAGTGTGTACGTGTACTGTCTTGATTGGCTTTTCTTAAAGCATAATTATTATCTAAAAGTATTGGATTTAAGGATGATTCACGGTATCCATTCCCGGGTCCGCCACGTCGACGGGCCGATACCGGGTTCCGAGCACTACACGATCAGTGACCGAGCGGTTCTGGGCCCGAGCCTTCCGATACCGCCCTATTATATATGAGAGCTTCCGTCGAGCTTCCGGGCACGAAGCGAGCCGAGTCCGGGCTGTTTTCGGTCCGACACATCATCACGTGGTCACTGCTTCTTCTTTCTAGTAATTATAAACTGACCGAGTAGCGAATTAGCTATGCCCTCATATTTAAAATACAATTTATTGACATTTTGCAAACTACATATTTTAGCATATATATCCCGGCACATCGTTGCACAGGTGTTGCCGTATAGTCTCCGAGTGGTCGACGGACTGTGCACGGGGCGAGCCAGGTCTGAGCGTTGTGTGTACCTAGTAACGGCCGTCAAACAAGACCGTTGCGGGTACGTAACGAGTGCCTTACGATACTCGGAGGTCACGTGATGTTTTCTATACAAAATGAAGTAACGGAAGTGTCGGATGAGACCCGGGAATGAATGAATGTTTTTCCATTATTTTGGATACTCGTAGGTATTGTAGTGTTCTTCCCGATTATATAGATAAATAACGGCTAAAATTGACCATTCCCTTTGTAACATAATTAGTTTAAATCTCTCATAGTTATTAAAAAATAAAAAAAATTAATGAATTAATAAGTAGTGATTGTTTACAACGCCATCTCTGAGCGCCAGGAGAAATTAGCATGTTTATCTAACGACACGCCTCGCGCGCGAGAGAAGTTGTCCAGATAGGAAAATAGTTCCAGATACGACCGTTACCATAGGCGAATAGGTAGGGCGCTGAAGAGTAATAGGAGGTCTTTTGGATTTACGGCTGCGATTGAGATCGGACGCTGCAAAGAGATTAAAATTTGAAAATGGAGCTGACCCAGTGCCCGCAGCCAGGGTTTAGGCATCCTCAAATGGATCCCCGTTAATTTTAAATATGTATAAATAAGAAAAACTGGAGGAATTCGTCGCTTAAATGAAAATTTGAAATCCCAAAACTGTAAGTATGGTGTATAACCTCAATTACCTAGCACGTGTTAGCTCTGCAAGATTTCTTTGGTTCTACAGCTGGGTTTGCCTTGTTGTAGGGGTTCTTAGCTTGATTTCAACCTATGAGGAAGAATGAGTCACTGAGCGGGAGCAAGATCTTCGAGCTGCATCTGGTGTCCGTGCTGAGCCGATTGCTACCTACACTGCTTGACCCGGGATTGCTTCCTGAAGGCATCTACGTCTCCCTGCAGGACCCAGTATGCGTAAGAAAGTGTAACCGCGAGTAATATATAACAAATAAGGTTAGTGGCCTATGTACTTAGAACTTTAACGACGAGTGACTATAGTGATTGAACTCTGAACCAGTGAATAAAGACTTTCTCCAGAACACATTTTTTCGTTATTTGCATCACAACCCAGTATAAGGCGCCCTGAGGTTTTTTTTTAACAGCTAGAGTTTCATGCCAGCGCTGAGTGACCCGGTGAGTACCAGGGGAAGTAATTTCAACTGTTACACCTTCCGTGTCTCGGAAACCGATGAACCTATATTTTAGAAAAAAATACAAATTATAATTCTTTACCGGTAGATTACAGAAAAATTAAACACTATAAAAAGTCTGCGGTCAAGCGTAGGTTGGTCTTAAAATACACATTTTTAAAATTGTGTGATATATATGGAAACCTCGGAGCGCGAGTTCGACTCGTACTTGGCTGGTTTTTTTATTTACTACAATAGCAAGGAACCCTAAATAAAAACTTCGTGTCCAAAATAAAAACTCCGTTATCCTGACTAACTGATTAACATATTTTTTTAGTCTTACAGTATCTTAGACCGTTTCCTCATGACTGAGGATCTTGATAATCACGGAATGAGACTTTTAGTTGATCTGTCCATCTGATAGGAGATTTAACTCTACGGCTTCCTTCAGTTTTTACAGTCTATACGCATAAAAAGATAATCTCATTGCCGAAGAAACGTTTCTCAGGTAGTTCTTTAAAGCTGCTCTTTTGAACGTCATGACCAAGAAAATGCTCAGTCATCTTGATAACTGCAGGACCTTCGTTGTACGACAGAGTTGAGAACATGGTTCTGATCTCAACCGGGTCGCCGATGCCCGTTTCAGACAACCGATGAGCGCTGGCAACAGAGTCGCTGAGGCTGAGCAATGCGGTGTGGACTTGTTCTATTATGAACCCCATATCATCTCCAACCTGAAATTTATGAAACTGATCTTGCAACGGTACGCAAGTGATTTTTGCAACTTGTCACTAAATCTGGTACATACAAATATATTTATTTCTCTATCTGTCCCATTTTTTTCGGAATTACGTTATTTTACTGCAGAATCACTCATAATAAGTGAGCGTGAAACATTGATCTCAGGATTTAAAGCAGGTATGTAAATTAATCCCATGTGCGCTAGTCAATTGCGTAATGGGGGTATTAGGATATTCAATCTACAGAACCTTGGATGAATGATAGAACTTCAATTTACTATTTTAAGAAGATTTTGAGACTTATTATCATTACGGCAAAATTATTTTGTTTACTATAAACTTTCATTATGTTTGTTTACTATAAACTATAAAATTTACTTTGTTTACTATAAACTATAAAATTTCATTATGTGGAATCAAATCTAACCTTTGTCCAGACAAAAATAACCCCACCAATCGCTGGTAACCGAGACGTATATGCACATAAGTTATGTAGGAATTTTTTTGAGATATGTATAAGATGTACAACATGAACTTACCCAGTAAGTTAAGCAATATTGGTAATACTGGCAAAACCTTCGTTCAACCAAAAATCACCCCACCAGTCGCAAGTGGCCAAGTTACCGAACCACATGTGAGCAATCTCGTGAGACAAGATGTAAGCAATCAGCTGCTTGTAGTTGTTGGTGGTGTGCACGGGGTCGTACAATGAAGTAGGCTTCCCTAGGAAATAACATATTTGATAACAATCGGTTATTTTAAATGCATTCACTGCTCAGTTTGTTAGAATTAAGAAGCTTATAACAAAAAATAAAACTGACTTCAAAATATACCCGCACAAAAAACCCTAATCAAAAACACACAAAATAGAACCTGCCCTAAACACTAAAAAATGATCAAAGCTTGGAAAAGGGCGCTTGCCATCCAACTGAAATGAAATCCACTTCTTAACATGTCATCAAACAACTAAAACAAACCATAAAGTTACAAAATAAAGTAGCATTCTTACTTAACTTCATCGGTGTAGTGGTTCCTAAACCAACTCTTATAAATGCCAGTCATATGTTCGCGCATCGGAGTCAAACTGTAAGTCACTGGATTTGTGACATGATAGGCAAGAGAACTGTCGACCAGGTTGACTCTAAGGAAATGGAAGGCGGGTTCTAGCTCAAATGTAACAGGCACGTTTATAGTGCCTTGAAGTAGTAGTAGTAGTTACACTTTTTACACTTAGTTACGTACGTACACACGTAGTTACACTTACTTGAAGAAGTAGTAGTAGTTACAGTGCCAATAGTCAGGGCGTCAGAGTGAATAACGATCTGATAAACTCCAACTTCAGTTGCATGCAATTGAATTTCAACTGTTCCACTGAAGGATTGAGGATTAGAGCTGAAGTCCATTTTCCATCGGAGGTTGTAATGGGTAGGTCTACTGATGGTGGGTAGTCTGTACAAAGCCGCTGCTTCCTCATCAAAGGCGATCACGCCATAGTTTTCAAGGTTTTCAAAAATTTCTCCTTGCAGTTGCTCATCTCCAAAGACTGTGCTTCTTTGGTTTGGTAGTTCTTGGAGGAAGACCATAAGTGCAGTAATGCCACTGCGATGACTAGGAGCTTCATTGACACCAACTAAACAAACAAATGAACTAAAGCATATTCATTAAGCTGTAATGTCCTCCTTTTGTCAAAAAGGGACTGGCTGATGGTATTTCTAATAAAAAAGTGATAGCAAATGTTCATATCAAATTGGAATATAAGTAGTCATATCTTATTAAAATTAAAATGAACAACACTGAACTTACCATTATATCGCTGTGTTGTCATAGAACTGATTGGTTTTCGTTTTCATTGGATACCTTCGATTTGCTGCTAATTCTATAATCTCTTTATCTTACCCAATTTACACTAATAATTATATCAACAATAATCCCTATTATGAATTTAATACAGCACGTATCATTGTTATAAGAACCTAATTATTTTTACTGTTTTTAATTGCGTTCTCCTTTAATATTGGTAAGTACCTTATTTTACAACAGTTAACAATACATCATCCCATATCACTTTGAAGACATGAACATTTATCTGGATAAAAACTGGTGTCAAATTAAAGTGTAAAGAATAGAGACACTAAATATTCTTAATGACGTACTTAATATTTAAAGACGGAAATACGAGTATTTAATTGGTCTTGACTGCAAATGTTTTTCTTAAGGTCGTATGTAATCCAAATATTAATTGTAGCAATATTACTAGTATTTTAATATTCTAATTTTATTAGGTCATTTAGATGCAATTTTTGTAGCAGACTGCATAAATAAAATAAAATATTGTTGGTAATTTAAGTGTTTTATTACGTAAGCGTTATGTTCCGGGTGTTGATGGGGCTGCCGCGCTTTTGCAGTGCCTCACAGATGTTCGCCGAGGCACACGTAACCTGTATTAAAGCGGAAATGCGCCTGCGAGCCGCATCCCTAGTAGGCACGTCGTGTGCGCACACCCCCAACACCATCCTAAATATGATTGCGGACAGGATTGATTGTCCGTACATTATGCACTGTTGTAGAGTTCACAAGCCCAGTAACAGTGAACAATTAGTTAGTTAGTTACTCTAACATAGTTTTAAGTTAAATTGTAAATAATCTACTAATATTTTATGAGCTGCAGGCTTGAAATAAACGTTATTTAATTTAATTTAATTACATAAATTCAATAATATTTACTATCATCGCAAATATCACAATCTTAATCATAGGGCACATGACATAATTATGGGTAATGCATGACAATTTGAAGCTTACAGTTAAATTATTCGAGATGATAAAGAACATATTTCTTGTGTAATTTAAGATGCAATTTAACATTATAGGCCGTGATCAAAGATGGCGGCCATGCCATTGACTATCATGGATAAGAATGAGGTCACAGCAGAATCGGGAAGCTGAGGAGTTTCTGGCTGCGTTAGCTCTGGCCTGGTTTCGAGTTCCGGCGTTTTTGTGGTGATCACAGGCTGGAAGCTAGCAGCTGTCAGGAAGTTGTCGACGTCATCAACGATGGAGGCGGTCCACTGGAGGGATTGTCTAGTGGTCTCCGTGCTGTTCATCACGGCCTGGTACGAGTTGCCCAGGAGCGCTTCGTTTTGGGTAGCCCACTGTTGGAACTGATAAAATAAATATTTGGGAATAAACAAAAAGCCAATTCAAACTAAAACTTATAAAAAAAACATAATTAAAAAGAACAAAAATAATATAAATCTAATAGATTTCTGAGTGCCTAAAATACCAACAAAACTAAGTTTATGTGGTTTTGTAATAACTTTGATCTTGATTAAGCGTAATTTTTCTCATTTTGAACTACAAATACCAACCGCGTTAATTTCCGCTTCGGTTCTCAGCCTGCTAGACACGAAAGACAAAGGAGTCTTAATGTTGGCGAATCTAAAATCAAAATTGCAAGTTTTATTGCAAAATGAAAACAATTACAAGAAATGTACACACAGAGAGTTTTTTCAATAACTAGTCATATTGGATGAGGTGATTTGGTAGGCCATACTAAACACCTTTTACTATGGGACCAACTACGAAATCTCAAAAATTGTTTTGGCTGTTTCATACCTTTCGGCCGATCAGACGTCAAATTTTCGATGAGGAAGCCAATTTTATTAGGGATTTCGTGGTGGGTCCCATAGAAAAAGTTGTTCTGTATTAATAATATTATGTATATTGATTTTATTCCTCCTTATGCTAACATTGCTAACACCTTCTTCTTCTTATTCTTTTACAAGTGTAGGTACTTGTAAGTGTAGGTACAGTGGCGGCGCGTCCATGAAACACGATTCCTGTCGGCTTGCCTAATTTTTAGGCGCCTGAAGCGCGTTTTTTATAGCTCCTGAATAAATTTTAAGTCAAATTGTAAGCTTGCCTAAGAAAACAATTTACCCACCGCCACTGGCACCTACCAGATAAATGCTTTATATTTATTTATTACTGTATTTACTACTTAACCTATTTCACCTATCTCATACGTTTGTTGACTTGTTCTCTATGTTTTCTGTTTCGCACTATCTTCCGTCTCTGGGCTCCACGGAAGATCAGCGCTGTGGCATCTTAGCTGCCAGGGCACATTCTGAGTGGTGTCCTTTTGCACCCACTACAACGGCATCAATATTATACTTATTTACTTTTTGATTTCTCCTCATTAGTGTTTTTTCTTTTCTGTGTTTTAAAAGTGTTAGACTTAAGTATTTAGCATTTAAGTTTAAATTGGTGTGGTGCTGTATGTAATTTATATGCAATAAATGATTTTTTTTCCATTCTAATCACCTCTCAGAATATGGATAGTTATTGGAAAAAACATCCTGTACCTATAGGAAACCAAAAATAGGAACTTACGCATTGGCCACTAAATTGTAATTGTTTTGGATGAAACTGAACAAGACTTGAGTGTTGGCTTCGTTGCCAGAAGCGGCGAAGTACAAAGCGGTGGTGTAATCCTGAGGGCGAATCAGTTGATTATCGGTGACGATGTCGGTCAGGAATCTGCAATAGAAAAAACAATTAGTTTTTCCTCATTCAATCTCTGAAAATGATAAGTCTGTTGACAAATTAATATTTCTAAACAGTATTATTTTCAATTCCGGTATACACGTCACATAAGTATCTAAAATAGGTACTGATTTCTTGATAGCAGCGTTTGTTTATTTGTATAAATAGGTACGTTAAAGTAATTTTTAATAATACAGAAACTAGGAAACTACAAAATAGGTATAGAAATAGTTATTTATACTACAAGTGCAGAAAACAAGTAATTGCCGAACGAGTGGCGGTGTGAATTAAAACACGACCGAATGGAGTGTTTTAACACCGACACGAGTCGCAATTACTTGTTTTATACAAATGTAGCATACAACATTTTACAATGCATTATGCGAGGAAATAAAATACCTAAAGTACCTGTGTAAGAAAGAGGCGGTTTGTTGCTTTTGGTGGTTCTTGTAAAATCTCCGGTTGCGTTAAGCATTTATATCACGGCACTTGAATTTTTCACTTATTAAATCCTAAACTGCACTAAGATCGTATAATCGAGCGTCTCACGAATTATTTTATTTACAATTTTTACCCAAAGTCATGCAACGTAACTTGTAACTCATTAACATAAGTTCATGTAAAGAAAACATTTGCCGCGATCAGCCAAATCTTGGGTCAAAACATTGACGTTAGTGTTATTTAATTTGAAATGTAATAAAATAGATTTAGGTAGTAGATTTAAATGTCATAAACTAAAAAGCAAAGCAATTGTTGCCGCCAGGGGACACACTGGCGTCAGCCTCGTCGAGGACAGCTCAGCTTTAATATTTATTTATGCACGGATGGGGAGCACTCATGGTTCGGAAACCAATTCCTCCCACTGTGTAAGGGGACCACCAATGAGAACACTTCACAACACTTTAGGATTCTATATATTTAAACCAAAAACAGTAACTTCTAACACACACTTAAATTATATTAACGATATTCTATATTCTATTTTCGCGATTGTTGAAATGTATGGGATGTCAGATTTGTTAGCGACTGTTTTCTATGCCCTATCTGTCATCCCATACACTTCAACAATCGCGAATATAGAATCTATCTGCTTTGCCTAAAGGTTGACTGGTAGAAAATGCTTTATGGCATTAAGTCCGTCTTTTGTACGAAAAGATTAATCACTAGAAATGGTCTGAATTGGAAGTAGACAACTTAAGAATTGACTGATTAGGAAGTGGACGAATACGGAACATAATAGAGACATTTTAGGAAAAGGACGTTTTAGGAGTGGACGAATTAGGAAGTGGGCAACTTTAGAAGTGGACAAGTTAGGAAGTGGTCAAAGTCGACCGGAGGGGTCTCACGCACTGTACATATGCTACTAACACTGACTTCACATATGCGTCCGCAAACAGGTACATTTACCCTGCCCGGGAACGAGGGTGCCGATACCGAAATCAGCTGACGTGACCACTACTTGTACTACGGAGCCCTCGCACATATACCCTGAACGGGGCTGGTAGGGTCTTAAGCTCAAAACCTAAAATTTTTATGCACAAGCATAAAATTTGGCACACTTGTTTATAGTCCCCAGAAAAGCCGATTAAGATCGGTACCCAAAGGTACCCCCCTTCTGGCGCCGGGGAGGGGGGGTTAAAATACCACTCCATCCGGCTTCATTCAAAAAATTCTAACAGTTCACGTTTAGCTAATAGGTCAAGTTTGGTATCATTTTCGGATAAAATAACCACGTAGAATTCGTTTCTGGTATTAAAAAATGCAATTTACGAAGTAATTTAAAAAAAAACATACGAATTTCGAAAATCTCAACAAAAATTTTCATATTCCAGTCATCATAAATATAAATTTGCTAGTTTTTTTCATAATTTAAAAATACGACATTAAAGCATATTTCACGTAGATTTAAAAATATATAACATATGAGAACCTTTACTATCAGGAAATAGCATAAAAAAAATATTTTACGTCGCGCGTCGCGATATTATTTTTGCCGCCGTCGGCATCCGCGGTCAAAATATCCAAATAACGCACTGTGGATAGGAACCATGTAAACTTGTTATTTATTGAAATCAATTGTATATATAACAACGATAAAAATTGTACCTGAAAAAAATTGTGGTATTCCGTCAGAAAAGGGACTTTTAGTATAGGAGTTGTGTGCGTAACCTCTTTTCCTCGTGCTAAAATATTGTGTTTATAAGTGGTATTTATGAAGCTATCAAACGGGTCCTTGAACCAGTTGCTAGGAAAACAGCCCCTCTGGACACGAACGGAGCTATAATTATGGATAGCCAAATGGAACTCGACCGATGGGTTGAACAGTATACAAATCTCTATTCGAGTCCAGTTGATATACATCCGGAGGCTATACAAAGCATGCCCAAACTGGCTGTTATGACCGAGTTAGATAATCTACTGCCTGTAGAGGAGTTTGCCAAGGCTATTAAAAGGCTGACGTGCGGTAAGAGTCCCGGCGGAGATGGCACCCAACCCAAGCCGAAATAATAGAACTCGAATGCATGCGACCACTTGTGTTGTAGAATCTGCTGTGAAAATGCTGAGAAGCGGGAAATGTGCCAGCTAGCAAGTTTTTTGGCCAAGTCGTTCTTTTTAGACTCCAAAAGCTTGCAGAACGCGTTTATCCTGAGTCGCAGTGTGGCTTCCGCTTCGACCGTTCCTCAGTGGATATGATTTTCACACTTCGTAAAATGCAGGAGAAGTGTCGTGAACAAAATACCCCCTTGGTTATGGCTTTTGTCCAGCTTAACAAGGCGTTCGATACAGTTAGCCGGGAGGGCTTATGCTTATACACAGCACTCGAGAGCATTGGGTGTCCATCAAAGCTTCTGAGGCTAGTTGTATCCTTCCACGAAGGTATGAAGGGCACAGTAGTTTTTAACAGTGCGTCATCAGCGCAGTTCGATGTCTCCAGAGGAGTGCGACAAGGCTGTGTCTTGGCTCCTACCCTGTTTGGTATATACTTCTCGCTTATATTAAGTACCGCTTTCAGCGATAACCAGCAGGATATCCATCTGCATACGAGGGCCGACGAAATAATGTTTAACATCTCGCTCCTAAAGACAAAAAGAGACCTCGAGAATCTTTTCGTCGACAGTCTTCTCTATGCCGATGACGCAGTCTTCGTTGCTAACTCCAGTCCATGGTGAGTCAGTTCTATCAGGCTTGTTCCCTGTTTGCCATGTGCCATGTCCATAAACACGAGGAGGACTTCCGGAGCTCCATCTATTTCCCTCAATGGCACGCTTTTAGAAGTAGTTGACAGTTTTTGCTACCCAGGATCGACCGTAACGAACAACCTTTCGCTCGATGCGGAGGTCAACATTCGTATCGGTAGAGCGACAACCACATTCGGGAAGCTTAGTACTCAAGTATGGCAAAACAAACATCTTAGAATAAAGACCTAGATGATAGTCTTTCAGGCTTCGATTTTAAGCATACTCTTGTACGGAGCTGAAACCTGGATGACGTATGCAAAAGTCGAACGTCGTATACACTCTTTTTACATGCGATGCCTACTCAAGATTTTCGGAATATGGCAAGAGTCAAGACAGGATGACAAACGAAAGGGTCCTAGAAATTGCACAGCTGCCTAGCTTGAAACGCGTTTCTCAAGCAGAGACGACTGCGTTGGCTAGGGCGGTATGTGGCCAAAAAGCTTGCCAACTATGCTCAATATGGAGATACCGCGGTAATTGTTGCAGTCGCCGCGGTCACCTTTCCCTTTGTATAGTGTGATATTGGCATCACGCATATCCTGAGGCACATTTCCGGCTTCTCAACATTTGCACAGAAGATTGTACACAAGTGGTCGCATGCATTCGAGTTTTATTATTTAGGCTTGGGTTGTGTGCCTACACCGCCGGGGCTCTTACCGCACGTGAGCCTATTAATAGCCTTGGCAAACTCTTCAACAGGCAGTAGATTATCTAACTCGGTCATAACAGCCAGTTTGGTTTGGGCATACTTTGCACAGCCTCCGGATGTATATCAACTGGACTCGAATAAAGATTTGTATAGTGTTCAACCCATCGCTCGAGTTGCATTTGGCTATCCATAATTATAGCACCGTTCGTGTCCAGAGGGGCTGTTTTCCTAGTAACTGGTCCAATGACCCATTTGATAGCTTCATAAATACCACTTATAAACCCAAGATTTTAGCACAAGGAAAAGAGGTTGCGCACACCACTCCTATACTAAAAGTCCCTTTTCTGGCGGAATACCACATTTCTTCAGGTACGGTTTATATCGTTGTTATATATACAATCGATTTTACCGTTATTTGGATATTTTAAACGCGGATGCCGGCTGCGGTAAAAATAATTTCACGACGCGCGACGTAAAATATTTTTTTATGCTATTTCCTGTTAGTAAAGGTTCTCATATGTTATATTTTTTGAATCTACGTGAAATATGCTTTAATGTCGTATTTTTAAATTATGAAAAAAACTAGCAAATTTATATTTATGATGACTGGAATATGAAAATTTTTGTTGAGATTTTCGAAATTCGTATGTTTTTTTTAAAAAATTACTTCGTAAATTGCATTTTTTAATACCAGAAACAAATTCTACGTGGTTATTTTTTCCGAAAATGATACCAAACTTGACCTATTAGCTAAACGTGAACTGTTAGAATTTTTTGAATGAAGCCGGGTGGAGTGGTATTTTAACCCCCCCTCCCCGGCGCCAGAAGGGGGGGTACCTTTGGGTACCGATCTTAATCGGCTTTTCTGGGGACAATAAACAAGTGTGCCAAATTTTATGCTTGTGCATAAAAATTTTAGGTTCGACGTTTTTATGTGGCTTAGGATCCTCACTATGGGCGGTGACCATAAAAAACAGCTGACTACTTTAAACAGGTACTTTAGGTACATATTCCCTGCCCGCAAACTGGGTCACTCGCCCCGCGATTAGCTGATCCCACGTTGGGCTAATAAAAGCCGGTAAGCACGCCGAAATTCTTGTACCGCGTTGTACTACTGCTGCTACTAGTCTGCTTTCTTCCTTGGTTCTTCCGGTTTCTTCCTGTTTTCTTCCTTTTCCTTTCTGGAGCTGTTGCTTGAACTGAACTGGCGTAGCCGCGGCGCTTACCGGCTTTTATATGATTCGAAACAATAGCGTGGAATGTTCTAGACAATGTAAGACAGAGAAGTCTCCGACTGTACTTCTTTCTTTTTCGCACCTAGGACTTTTAGTAGGGGAAAAATTTCTACTCGCTTTATCTCTGTTTTCCGAAGTCCTAGGTTTACAAAATGATTTTCCCTAGATAGCTTATAAAAAGATCTATCTAATGATGTAAGTATGATCTCTGTGGGGCGCGGCGTTTTCTCGGGAAATCGAAAAGTTTTCCGCGGCTCTCGTTACGGGCACGGCCGGCCGCCTTGGTTGGTCCCGGCCGCGCGGCTCTCGTTACGGGCACGCCCGGCCGCCTTGGTCGGTCTCGGCCGCGCGGCTCTCGTTACGGGCAGACAGGTTTCTCTGGGCTGTACCGGCCGCGTGGGTCGATATCAGACATCATTCCGCGCCCGCTCGCCGCGCCGAGCGCACGCGCCCACTGCTCCGTAAATAACGACGTCGCGATGCCGCGTTGAGCCCAGCTCCGCGAGCTACGTCATAAGTGCAATTCAAAACTATAGCCGCGTCGAGCCCAGCTCCGCGAGCTACGCGTACAGTGCAATTTATAGTGCAAATCCAAAACATTTCGTTGCGTCTGAGCCCAGCTCCGCTTTACAGTGTAGTGCTGTTAAATAAAAACAATTGAGACAGTGACTCTTTTACTTTGTGGCGCGCCCCGCGTTCGTGCTCACGGGCCATTGAGATAGAGACTCTAAGTGATAGTACCTAATAAGTTACGTTCAAACAAAGTTAATTTGGATTTTATATAGTTCACGGGTAAGTGACTGTTTGCAAATATTTAATTGTAAGTGTTATGTCAATTTATGCCTAATAATGTCCCTCAACGGATCGTTAGCGAGTTTCGGCTCTAATCAGAGTCGGAACGAAAATGTGTTGGAATGGCTGACCAGGGTGTCCCCTACCCATGCCAAACAATATATAGAGGAGCAAGCGGCTCTCAATAGAAAACCGGCGGCCAGGCACTCGGCCGAGCAGGCCTCGTCAAACATGGGCTCTAATAACCCTTCAGGTTCCCAGTCTAAGCTTAAAATTAAGTCAAAAATAGGCTCCATCAATAGGTCTAACTCCAGGGGCCCCAGCCCCCTCAGGGGCCCTAGCCCCCTTAGGGGCCGTAGCCCGCTTAATAAAAATAAACAAGGCAACCCTAAGCGCCCTCTCAAAAGCACAGACCGAGTTATAAATGCCATCAGCCAGGCGATGGACAGTCTGTCCCCCCCCGCTCCCGCAGGCTCCCCCGCCCCCTCCCCCGCTGATTCCTTAGCCCTTAGCAATGATAGTGTGCTACCTCTAGGACAAAATACTGCCGATAGCGTGATCCCGCTTGGTCAAAACTCTTTTGAGTCCCTTCAAAGGGACTCTGACGGCTCAGACATGGACTATGAAGACATTACCTCTGACACTGAATATGAGAATGCAGAAAACGGCTTCCAAACTGTCCAAAACAAAAAGAGCAATAGAAAGGCAAGGAAAAGGGCCGCCGCCGCCGTCTTGGCCGCCGCGTCCGCTGCCCCTCCCGCGTCAAAGAAAATACCCCCTCCCGCAACTCCGGGAGTCGGGGCCTCTCAAGGCACCGTTCTCAACAAAACCCAGGGCCCTCCCCCACAGAACGCCCCCCCCCCCAAACCCGCCGACTCCCAAGCCAGCGGCCAACCAAATAGTATCACGCTAAATGTAGATAACGTAGATCCCAATCAGATTATCCCGCCAAAAAGGCCCCTCAGGCCCCCCACAATTCTCATGAAAGATAAGAGCCGATGGCTTGCAGTGTCAGGAGAAGCCGCTAGCAAGGGAATCGGTTGGGTTAGTGCGACCCCTGTCCCCCCAAAGCCTTACAACCCTGGAGGCATTGCTATAGTAACGCAGAACGCAGACCAATTTCGAGCATGGACGAAACTCCTGGTCGACGGCTACGACACCGGTCACTTTAACGACGGTACTAAAATAGTGGCGGTAATAAAACGCCTCCCAATAGAGATAGGCGAGGACGACATCCTCGACGACCTTAGGGCTAATAATTACCCCGTCCTCGAAATCCACAGGATGCGCAAGGCCCGCGGCCGCGCCCCCACAACCGCAGTCCAAGTGGTCCTATCACGTACCCAAAAAGGAATGGACATTTATAACCTTTCGAAGCTATGCGGACTAAGTGGTATCCGTGTAGAGAGATTTAGGCGTGACGGCAAGATGGCACGCTGCAATAACTGTCAAAACTGGGGGCACTCTTCCAATTACTGTAAACACCCTGCCAGGTGCGCCAAATGCCCACTTCCTCACCCCACCTTTGACTGCCCTATACCCAAGGATTCAAAGGGCCCGTTTGAATGTACACTCTGCGGAGGCCCCCACACGGCCAGCTACGGAGGCTGCCCCTTCGCCCCACACAATTGGGACCCGAAGCATAACAAAAAGCACTCCAATATGAACAGACCACGGAACGCCTGGTCTAACGGCAACCCGTGGAGCCATAACAACAATTACCGTAATGACCCAATTCAAGACCAACGTGATTACAACTCAAACGCAGACTACTTCCCGCAATTAGGCGGTCGCCTTAACTTTACACCCTCCAACAATATCACCGCCCCTCCTCCCCAGAACACAACCCTCCCCCCCCCTTCCCTAAATCAAACTCAGACACAGGGCACCCCCCTCCCCCCTACTCCTCAACAGGCCCCCTCAGGGCAAATCAAACCATCCCAGGACCCTCCACCATTCAAGGCATCCCAGGATCCTCCACCACAATTTCAACAGGGCTCAAATCCCATTGTTCGTGCCCCATACTACCGTAATAACCAAAATTCAAACAACAAATATCTGGTTAACAACTCCAACGCTTATAATAATAACAGAGCACATCAACCAATGACTCAGCACCCCACTTCGTATCACCCTGCCCAAAACCCTCACAAACATTCGCACAATAGGCACAGGCCCCCCTTCACACCCGCCATCGAGGAGGATATTCAGCTAGCGTTCGATCTCGCCGATGCCATAGACATCGACGAAGTCTGCGCGATGGCAGCTGAAATTAGAGCAGCAACTAACAATGCCCAACGAGTCAACATATTGGTCCGCTACACGGGCCTCCTCCGCATGCTTAAAAACCTATCCAATAATAATAATGGATAGTTCGCCCAGCAAAAGAATTAAACCTAATTCTATTAGGTTAGCCACTTTTAACGCCAATAGTATCAACGGAAAAAAAGACGAGATCGCTTTATTTCTAAAGGATCACTCGATAGACATATTACTTGTCCAAGAAACATTTCTAAAACCTGCACTCAGAGACCCTAGGATCTCAAATTATCAGCTTATCAGAAATGATAGGCTGAGCGGTGAGAAAGGAGGGACCCTCATTTATTTTAGGCGTGCATTGCACGCGTCCGTTATCCCTCTTCCCACTACTAATAAACTCGAACTCTCCGGGCTAAGAATATCCATGACCGGTCATAGGCCAATCACGGTGTTCTCAGCCTACTTATCGCCAACCAAAACTATCACAAAAAGTGACCTAGAGGCTGTGTCTGGAATTGATGACTCTGTCATCTTGATGGGAGATTTCAATTCCAAACACACCATCTGGAACTGTAATAGCACAACCCAAAATGGCCGCAATCTTCACAATTTCACCCAACAACTCGCAATAGATGTAATAGCTCCCATGGAACCCACCCACTTCCCAACTAACGTAACACACAGACCTGACATTCTAGACTTAGCATTATTCAAAAACATATCCCTCAAACTAAATTCCATCAGCGTAATCCACGAAATGTCTTCCGATCACCGTCCCGTTATCATCTCCTTAGGACCAGACCCAACCTTCTGCCCTCCCCCCAAAACCATAGTTGACTGGAATCGAGTCAAAACCGAACTAGATAACGAAGATAACGTGATCTATAACCTGAGCAAGGATGTCATCAATAATACCGATCAAATCGACGCGGCGGTCGACAGCCTCACCAATGGCCTCCGCGATGTACTAGTCAACTGCTCCAAGCAGGTTCCCAACGATGACGACAAAAAGTGGCGCCTACCTGGCCACCTCCGAGCGTTGGTGAGGCTGAAGAACGCCGCTGTCCGGACATATGACTCCTTCCCCTCTCCGGACAATAAGAATGCAGTCAACCGACTTCAGAAACACCTGAAGCGGCAGATCGCATCTTATAGGAACGAGAGGTGGACCAGCACCCTCACGGAGATCACCCCCCACCACAAGTCGTTCTGGAAGATCTCAAACGCACTCAAATCAGACACAGTGACATTGATGCCACCCTTGCACAGGGGTGACGGGAGGCCGCCCGCTTTCGACGACAGCGAAAAAGCTGAGTGCCTGGCCGACAGTTTAGAGGAGCAATGCACGCCCTCCTCACTACCAGTTGACGATGACCACGTCAACACAGTTAAAAACTATGTTCGCTCCAAACTATTGGAGCCGCTCGATCCCCTCCCCTTACCAGCCATCACCTCGACCGAACTCAAAGCACAAATCCGTCGCCTAAAATCCAAGAAGGCTCCAAGTTCCGACGGTATCCCCAATAAACTCATCAAGCTCCTCCCTGACCAGATCATAACTATCCTACTCCATATTCTAAACTCAGCACTAATTTTCTCTCACTTCCCAGCACGCTGGAAGGAGGCTGACGTCATTGGCATACCTAAACCGGGTAAAACCCGCACCAACCCTACCAGCTACCGTCCAATCAGCCTTCTCCAGACCCTGGGAAAGTTGTACGAGAGACTAATCCTGTCCCGCCTCCTCTCCTTCCTTTCACAGCAGGACGTGATCATACCTGAACAGTTTGGTTTCAGGGCTGATCACTCCTGCATAAACCAAGTCCACCGCCTTGTGGAGCACATCCTTTTTTGGATGACAGGCTGGGGTCGTTCGATCCCAACTGGCGCGATCTTCTTCGACATAAGCAAAGCTTTTGACAAGGTTTGGCACCTAGGCTTGATTTACAAGCTTTTTAACATCGGGGTGCCAAATCGTCTAGTACACTTAATTATAGACTTCATTGTAGACAGAAGCTTTGCTTATAGGGTTGAAGGCTCGCGATCCACCTCTCACCCAATTAAGGCGGGTGTCCCACAAGGCTCCTGCCTCTCCCCCACTCTATTCTCCATCTATATCAATGATATCCCTAAACTCCCCCTCACCAACTATGCTCTCTTCGCCGACGATACGGCCATCTTCACATCATCCCCGCGCATTGAAAGGGTTTGCTCGCTCCTACAGCAGGCGGCCGACGCCCTAGGGCGCTGGTGCAAGCTGTGGAGAGTCGAGATGAACCCTGACAAAAGCGTGGGGGTCCTATTCTCCAGATCCACTCCCTACCCCAAACTCTTCGCATCCTTGCCCAGTGTCACGCTCTGCGGTCGGCCTATACCTTGGAAGTATGAGGCCAAGTACCTGGGCGTGACGCTGGACAAGCGTCTTACCTTCAAGAAACATATTAAAACCGTCAAACTTAGAGCCCAAAACTACCTAAACCGACTCCATTACCTCCTTAATTCCAAAAGTAAACTGTCCATTCACAATAAAATCCTCATTTATAAAATAGCCATCCGCACAGTCTTCTCCTACGCCTCTGTGGCATTCGCCCAGAGCGCTCCCACCCACATAAAATCCCTTCAAACCCTCCAAAACCGTTTCCTTCGTAAAGCCGTAGGCGCTCAGTGGTACCAGAGGAACCTGGACCTTCACAGGGATTACAAGCTGGACACCGTCGCCAAGCACTTTAAAGATATCAGCACCAGATATTTTGTCAAGGCGTCAACACATAGCAACGCTCTGATAAGACATGCCGCGGACTATGAGCCAGAGGCTCCGCCTAAGAAAGGCGTTCGCAGACCGCGGCATGTCTTATTAGATCCTGACGACCCGATTACACTGGCCCAAAAAAGGGAGGCCGAAATTGACCGGCTACTCTTGGTTGGCCATTCCAACACCAACCCCAGACCAGCCTATAGGCCAGGTCGGCACAAGCCGGCCGGGTACTACAGGACCCGCCCTCATTGGGAAAATAACAGACGTCAGTAGGCTGAACTGACACTACACGGGCCCTAAGCCCATTTCAAGTCCGTCTTTTATTTATTTCTATTGCATTGTATAATATTCAATAACTCGTCGATAACTTGTACACCATCCTTATATAGAGTCTTTTGTTTTGTTTTGTTTTTGTTCTAAATGTAACCTACTCTTCTCTGTACTTCACCTGTCTCTTTTACATCTTCTCTCTATCCTTTCTCTCTCTTTTCCTACTTGGGCAGCCTCGCGGCCCTTCAGGCCGCGAGACTGACACAGTCTACCCGTGTCGTAACTGGCCCATAACTGCGGCCAAACGACCTTAATTATTAGTCAAAAAAAAAAGGTCGATATCAGAATACCTAGGAGTGACGCTGGATAAACGGCTAAACTTTAAAAGTCATATAAAAACAGTCAAAAATAAAGCCTCTTACTATCTTCACAGACTCCATTTCCTTCTGAATTCAAACAGTAAAATGTCACTAAAAAATAAATTGCTTATTTACAAAATTTCTATTAGAACCGTCTTCTCGTACGCGTCCCCTGCATTCGCACAAGCCACTAAAAACTCACTTCACTTCACACCCTTTCAAATACTTCAAAACCGATTCATTCGCAAGTCCGTCGGTGCGCCTTGGTACATCAGAAATAAAGACTTACATAAAGACTTAAAAATTGCCTCTGTGGCTAACCATTTTAAAACTCTCAGCACCCGCTACTTTGACAAAGCCATCAATCATAAAAACGAACTGATAAGACAGGCCTCGGACTACACCCCCGAGGTTCCACCTAGGAAAGGTGTAAGACGTCCGAGGCATGTCTTATCAGATCCTGACGACGACATAACGCGAGCCCAGCTTGTCGAGGCTGAGATCGACAAACGACTCGCTGTACAAGCTCAATCAAGCGGCACTAAACGCAACACTGGTCGGCAAAAACCGGCCAATTACTACGCGAGCCGTCCTCACTGGGAGGCTCACCGAAAGAGACCTCCATAGCTCTCTAAAATAAGGTCAACGAAACACAAGGCCTTAAGCCTTAGCAACTTTTTAAATGTATAAACTTAGTTTATAAGCTTGCCGCAAAAGTACATTAAAAAAAAATATATATATACATATACATACAAAAAAAAAAATAACAACTAAATAACAATTTATAAAAAAAAAAATAACAACTTATAAAAATATACATAATAATGTACTGTTTCTTTTTTATGTATAAAAATTAGCGTCATTGTTTTTGCTATCCTATTGTCACTCACTCTTCTCTTTACTCAACCCTTTACACTACTAACTTCCTTCTATCGCTATTTTTCCTATACTACTCGGCAGCCTCGCGGCCCTTCAGGCCGCGAGACTGCATGACCTTATCACTACCCCAGACTCGTAACTGGCCCTTAAGGTGGCCAAACATGTTAGTCATGTTTAAAAAAAAAAAAAAAAGGTCGATATCAGCTGCCTGTCTTCAGTCCCGCGCGCGCCCTCTCAGAGAACACACGTACTGCCTATCGGCGGTACAGACAAGTCTGTTTCGGCTTTAATTATCTATATTATCAGTCTCAATAGGTCGACTTGTGTGTACCGCGCACATACAGGGTAATTAATAACAACAGGGGTGAAATGATTTATTTAGGTAAAGATTTAGCCTAACCTACCTAAACATATTTACACAGATGGGGCCTACACCTATTTACATATAATAAAGTTCGTCTTCGGCGGCCGTCGGACTCGTTGCATCTCATTTGCACTACCCGGGGTCATCGCTGTCCGTAACAGCAATGATTATTACTTTTAAAATCAGTAAGTATAAAACATAAAATTTGTAACAATATTTTTGTTTATAACTTTCTAGAAAATATATAATTAACTCTGGATTAATACAAATAACAATTATTTCAGGACATGTTTACTTTATCTAAGATCTACTTAATTAAATAGAAGAGGAACCACCACCATAAAGAAAAGAGGTACCAACGTAGAGGACTAATATTTCGTTAGGAATCAATAACTGGGGTTGGACTCGATAAATGGAAAATTAAAAAGCTACTAAAAGAAGCACTTTCTATGCATGTGTGGACCTATACAAAAGAACACTTTATTAGCATATGCATATTAAAATTACTTACACATTGAGAGCATCAGCATCATTAGTACAACCAAGAGTCATAAGCAGTTGTATCTTCTCATTTTCCACGTTGTGCTGAACGAAACGCGTGCGCAGGTAATAAAAGTCTTCTGCGGTACCTTCACGAAGAGCGTTGCAGTACACGTACTCGCGGTTATCGGGATACACTCTGTAAATTACAAAATGTATAGTCGTCAATGTACAAAGGAATTATGATAAATGGAAAAGATATATAATAACACGGAAGTTTTAAAAAGAGAAGGTAGTTAGAAAAGCTTATGTACAGTCGCCATCAAATATATCGGAGCGGCCAGGGTACTCAAAATATCTGAGCATGCACTTTATTGCCTTGACAATAGAGGCGTTGTTCAGATATTTGTGACCACCTTGGCCGCTCCGATATATCTGATGGCGACTGTACGTTGGGATGTTATTAAAAATTATAGTAGTGTGTCTACTTAAAAAATAAAAAAATCAAAATATGGATTAAAATAATTGGTTCTTTGTGTTATTTGCGATCTTTATACCTTCGTATGTTATACAAGTTTGCGTTTCTCTATACTATAACTACTCAAATAATAAGACTTACTCAACATTAGAAATCCTTAAAGCGTTGAACTGGGTAACCGCAGCGGCACGGCATCCGTCTCTGTTAATTTCGCACATGACGGGGGCCAGTTGCCAACGGAGGTACGATCTCATGAATTCTTCATCGTTAGATGAAGGGTAGTACGTAAGGTCAGTCATGACGTTTGTAGCCCATTGGAAGATCAAAGCCTTAAAAACGGTATATAAATTAAATCCTGTTGTCAAGAATTGAGTTCAAAGGAAGTCGGATCGTACCGATATCGCGATGACAAGAGTTATTTTATGTGGCAACATTTGCTGGTGTGCTGGGTGAGAAACATGCATAGTTTGAAGTAATGACGTAAAACCTAAAACAGTGTCTATATGTAAATTTGGCTCGGGCCACGGAGATCTTGGACACAGCCTGCTCTTTTCCATTATTAAGTTAAGTAGATTTAGTTATGTAAGAACGATATTCCTAGCCCATCGTAATGGTTTTCTCAGTACATCCCTGTGTTGGACTTTGAGCTTGTAGGAACATATGTCTGATAATTCTTATGTAGTCCTAGCGGTACACGCCGAAATTCAGTATAATGCTGCAAATGGTGTTAATCGCATAAAAATCGGACCGATTGATCTTTAGGCCAAATGAATCGATTCGGCCCGTAGCAGTAAAAAAAAAACAGAGTGCAGTTATGACGTCATCTTCTTTTTTGTATGGAAAAAAAAATTTTTTGTTCTGAAACCTATCGTGTGTGGTATCAATCTCATCATTACATTTAAGTCACATGTTTGAAATAAACATAAAAAAACATTTTCAAAACATACCAAGTTTGGGCTCCTCCAGATACGACACCAAGGAATATTTTTTTGTAAAATATATCTCAAATGATACCTAATATCCTCATATCTAACCCCAAGAATGCAATTTTGAAAATAATTACATTTAGTATTTTTTTCTGATTTTTAATGTTTACAAAGTGTGTCGTATTACTCAATACGAGTACGAGTACCGTAATATCCTCCAACTTTACCCCCAGGCGAAACTTTGCCCAACATTTTGAACAAATTCATTAATTTACGTAATTTTATAGTATTCTGGTGCGGGCAAGTGTTGATGTGAATCTCACAAAATGGGAAAGCATGGTGAGTAAAACCCATACTTCTACTTATACCTGTATATAATAAGGCAATGGGGAAAGCCAGTGAAACCTTATTGTAGAGGGTGCTCTTTTAGATTCCATACAATGAGGAAAAGAAACAAAAGATGAATGGTCCTTAACAATGTACGGGAACTATGTACAGTTAAAAGGCTTTTCTTATGCAATTGTTTCCCTATAGCTTTTTGCTTCAGCATTTTCATTTTAGAGTATTGTGACAGTTGCCATTACTCTAGATTGTTTATAACGTAATTCGATTTCAAAAGGATAATGAATGAAGAAGTCTTGATGTGGGCAATGTTACGTTGTAATGTAACAACTAGTGATGGCCAACTTTGCCCAAGACAAAAAGAAATCTTAGGGCTATCAGCTTTTTGTATTAACCACTCGGCACGAAAAAAGGTGATTATTGTTTTTGAAATATATGTTTCTTTATTTTTTTAATGTAATTGTTAATGTGAAACCATAGTATTCAATATATACATAATTTTATTTGATCTGCCGATTTATTTGTAAACATTACTAAGATAGGTTCGTTATGATTTATTTCTATCATAAATAATGAAATATAACTCATTTAATTATGTTTTGTTTAATATACATACTAATGCCTGAAAAATAAATGCGTGAGTGACTGAGCGTCGGCCGCCGCCGAGCGGGCAAGAAAGGGACGCGGGGAGGTAGCGGGGGCGGAATCCATGCTCAAGATAAAAAATCGAATCAAAAATAAAACGAATAATTGCACAAACACCAGTGTTTTATGATTATTTTTTTATATTTAATTGATAGATTGATAGATCCCACATTCGTAATAATGAAAAATTAAAAAAAAGGACCTAGTGAAATTATTTTCAAAATTGCTTTCTTGGGGCTTGAAATGAGGATGTCAGGTATCATTTAAGGTATATTTTACAAAAAAATATTCAACCGTATCGTATTTGTAGGAGCCCAAACTTGGTATGTTTTGAAAATTACCTATTTTTATTTTCATTTGAAACAAGTGACATAAATAAATTATAATGATATGATATATTTTTAGAATTGGCTCAAAAAGCCCTTTCATTTGATACCACACACGCTAGGTTTCAGAACAAAATTAATTTTTTTTCCATAAAAAAAAAGATGACGTCATAACTGCACTCTGTTTTTTTCTACTGCTACGGGCCAAATCGATTAATTTGGCCTAAAGATCAATCGTTCCCATTTTCATGCTTTTAACACCATTTGCAGCATGTTTAAGGCGTACCGCTAGGACTAATGATTCTATAATCTCTTATATGAGTGATATTCACAGCATTCTAACCTTTGTAATTTAATGATGCCTTAACCTTTGTAATGTATTTTAATGACGCAATGAAGAGGGGAATTCCCCTCTTCATGGCAATATTCGAGTATAAACTGTAATACAAAGAAAATACAGCCAGATACAGATTTACATACAAAACTTATTTTTGCTATATTTTCTTTGTATTACAATTTTTAGCAACGAAAACGAATTACCGAAATAGATCTGTACTGCTAGAATGCCCATGCCAAATTTCGTGGTTCTAAAGCATGTCGTTTTAATATGAGAGCTGAACTACGTTTGTATGGGGACGCGAGTTCACGCGAGCGTCCTGGCGACTCTTAATTTCTGGATGGTTCGGCAGATGGTAATAAAAAAACCGGCCAAGTGCGAGTCGGACTCGCGCACCGAGGGTTCCGTACAAACCTATAACAAGCAAAAGTTGTAGTATGTTTATTACTAAACGAAAATGAAATCCGAAATATAAAAGTTTCGTTTTGCTACAGCTGAAAGATATTATAGCCCTGAGTATTTAATATGAATTTCAATTTAATACCTCTACGCGTTTACGAGAAACAAGGTAGTAAGTTTAAAATTAAAACAAAATATTTTTTGTATGATTCTACTAAAAATGCAATGATTTTATATATACTAGATAAGAAATCATCACTCCAAATGTGGCACAGTAAAAGCCGGTGCTACGCGACTAATTTTGCCGAAGAGAGCCGAGCCCGAGCCGAGCGAAGCCCGATTGTTCCGACGAGTATATTTACAAAGGACTAACAAACGTTTCGTTAAAATATTACCAGTGTAAGTGAGACTAGGGATTAAGCTTAAATGCTACAGCATGAAGGTCAACGAACTATAGGCACAATCGGCGATAGGAAGTAAAGGTTTCGTAAATTTAAACCGAACTGACAGCATTGAGGCATAAGGCTAGTGAAACGAGGCTACGAAACTCAGAAAATTATTAAAACTTATTTAGTAAATTTTATTATTATATTATATTTTATAATGTTGAATCATTTTTTATGGTTCCGTGGCTAAATTGGCAAAAACGGAACCCTTATAGTTTCGTCATGTCCGTCTGTCCGTCCGTCCGTCCTTCCGTAAGTATGCCACAGACATTTTGAGACGTATCCTTATAACATTTTAACACAAGGTATATTTTAACACAAGGCGCCACTAGTGAAATTGCTAAAAAAATTATTTGAACATTATCGGTTAAGGAGTTTTTGAGTGATCTCCAAAAAACTACGTACATAGGCAGATACGACCTTGTGATATAACTTGTGATTTTTTTAAATAACTCTCTGTTATGCGTGGTCCGACACGAACTTTAGCCGGTTTTTGTAAAATATACCTCAAATGATACCGTAATATCCTCATATCTAATCCCAAGAAAGCAATTAGGTATGTAAATATTTTCGTTTATTATTTTTTCATTATTTCAAAGTGTGATCTGTCAATTTTTGAATTAAAGATTTAAAAAGAAAGCATGAAATACTATGTTTACCGAGCTATTGTGTTTCTTTTGATTCTAAATTTGTCTTGAGCATGTACTTCGCCCCCGCATGGGCCGCATGCCTGCTTCCCTTTCTGCTCGCTCGGCGGCCGAAAAACTCAATAACCCTCACCCGCCACCTATTGTGCCCGTACGGTTTACACCGTCAGGAATACGTTAGGTCAGAACGCAAACAAGTAAACATAACCGACCGTGTGCAGTTTTCATTCCATTCTGGAGTCGAATCAGGCAACCGATCTGGGTACCTGACGTTTGCCTACAACTTTTAACATTCGCCTCACAAACTTAGGTAGAAAATCCGTCCGAGAGCATGTCGGGCCCTCCTCAATGTTGGGTTCCGTATTTGCCGGCCCGTCACAATACACAATACACCAAAAACGGTTTAAAACTCAACCTGTTGGAACTATGTCCCTAGTTGTCTACAGAACCCCAAAAAGAATTAAAAAGGTTAGGGGGTCACAATTAAGTATACATAATAAACAAATTAAGTATACATAATAAAGTAATTGATCCAAGAGCGACTCCATTGCTCTTATGTGCCATGTGATTTTTGAACGCCAGATGAATGACAGGTGACATTTTATCATAAATCTTTCTTCTAATTTGTAATACAACAAACCCCGATGTTAAATAATTCGCACTGGCCGGCTACACATTTTTTTGTGCTATATTTTCGGAAAATCTTGTTTGTGTCTGCGCCTCTATTATATTATAACTCAATGTAAAAATGTCTTCCTTTCGTAATTTTTCCTTTGTCTGTGCTATATGAAGTTTCTTCGTGCCAAGTTTCAAGTTTCTGAGTTTACGGAAAGTATCCTTTAGGCTTTGGGTTTCTTGCGAGTACTCAGTTTCAAAATATGCAACTAAAATTGCTATTTCTTTTGATTTCGTTGACATAAAAGCTTGGTTTTGCTACATCTGTAAGGTCCTATAGCCATGATTGTTTGACATGAATATCAATTTAATAACATCACGCGTTTACGAGGAAAAGTTCAAATTTAAAATATATATTTTTGTATGATTTTACACAAAATTTCTACTTTTCGTAATGTTTCCTTTGTTTGTGCTATATGAAGTTTCTTCGTGCCAAGTTTCAAGTTTCTGAGTTTACGAGAAGTACCCTTTAGGTTTTGAGATTCTTGCGAATACTCAGTTTCAAAATATGCAACTTAAATTGCTATTTCTTTTGATTGCGTTGGCACAAAAGCTTGGTTTTGCTACATCTGAAAGGTCCTATAGCCCTGAGTATTTGACATGAATTTCAATTTAATAACTTCACGCGTTTACGAGTAAAAAGCTAGTAAGTTTGAAATTTGAAATATATATTTTTGTATGATTTTACTAAAAATGTCTACTTTTCGTAATTTTTCCATTGTCTATGCTATATGACGTTGCTTCGTGCCAATTATCAAGTTTCTGAGTTCACGGGAAGTACCCCGTAGGTTATGCGAGTGCCTAAAACTTTAAAATTTGCGGCATAAACGACTGTATCTTTTAATTTCATTGGCTTTTAAATTTGATTTTTTCACAGCTCCAAGGAACAATAGGCCTGAGTATTTGATATAAATTTCAGCTCGATACCTCTACGCGTTCCTGAGTAAAATGGTCAGGCGGACAACAAAGTGATCCTATAAGGGTTCCGTTTTTTCCTTTCGAGGTACGGAACCCTAAAAATTACATTGCATTATTTAGGGTTCTTTGGTAATTTTTTGGCTCGTTAGTAAAAACTATTTTCCAATGCTTTTTGAACGGCTTTCTTACATTCACCCAGGCTTAAATGGTAAATACAACAATCTGCATTTAGTTTATCAAAAGGTCAAATAAGCTCAATAAGACTAGAGTTGTGGATTGAAAATGTCGTCGCGATCAATAAGAGACAAATCAGATCATAACAGAGACAACAAAAAAAAATCAGTCGAATTGAGAACCTCCTCCTTTTTTGAAGTCGGTTAAAAAGAGTTGTTAGACTTGTTAAGTCTGTTAAACTCTCCTATCTCTCTGTCCTAGCGTCCGCACGGCTTTTTTTACGTATGGACAAAGAGTTACCTCCAGAGGGTCCAAGTAGGCAGTGCCAATAAGCCTGTTCCTCAGCCAGGTGAAACCAGTCTTAGCGGCCACCCAAGGTGCATACTCGGTCTCGAACTCCAAGAAGGACAGAATTTTCAGAGCCTTGGTGTAGCTCATGATGCCACTACGAGCGAATTGGAAGACATCGTCGACGATCTGTGAATAGTATAAATACGTTGTTACATGTTAATTTTCAGTTAGACCACATTAATTATTGCCTAATATATTGTACCTAAGTACTAATAATCTCCTTAACATAATAATACTTTAGGTACTGTCTTTAATAGTATTTTATACAATCGTGACATAATAAAGAGCTTTACAGTCGAGTACCGTGTTTAGGCCACGAAGCTTGCTGAGTGGCCTAAGTAAGGTACGAGATTGAAAAGCTCAATTATGTCACTATTGTATACAATACTTTTTCTACGAGCACTCAAATTAGGCAAGTCGGTTAGAATAGAGTTCAATAAATGCGTAACAATCTGCTGCCTCTATATTGTGTCGTACGCCGCCCGGCCACGCTGTCGTGGTCGGGCGGCGCTCGACACCTGAGAGAACTATAATATTGTAAAGTAGTAATTATTTAAGATGTCGGAATATTACAAGGGATTTCTACCTACAATTTCGACACCTTAAATAAAACGTACTATATGAAAATCCATTTTAGTTTTGTCGACAAAACTAAAATAGCTGTCGAGCGCCTCCCGGCCACGCGGCGAATATGTGACCATCGAAATGTATGCGCTAGTAGTTCTCTGTACAAATTCTCAATACAAGCATTATAGTCGGCGAGTAGAAAAAATAGTATTTTGTACCTGCGCCTTATTGAATTCGTGGATCTGGGTTCTCTCTTCTCCTCTCAGGGCATTAGTGATAAGATCCCAAGTGTAGTCGTCATAGTTAACACGGTAAAAACCTAAAACCAAAATCATATTTAAAAAATGCCTATTTTTGATAAGCAATCTGATTTAAGGATGATTCACGGTGTCGATTCCCGGGTCCGATCCGACACTTCCGATACTTCATTTTGTATAGAAAACATCACGTGACCTCCGAGTATCGTAAGACACTCGTTACACAGATAGAAAAAATCTCTTCAACCAAAGAAACCTATTTTGAATCAAGAGATATCCAGTTTCCCATATAAGGAAAAAATTAAATTCTTTATTTTAAGATATAAAATGTTTCAAAGTTTATTACTTAACCTAATAAATTCAATACTTTATCCGAGATATAAAAATCTTCTTTTTAAAATAGCTTAATATTCTCACGAAGGGCGTTTGAATTTTGTTTTTGTATTGTAATTTTTTTAAATTGAACTTTATGTGTCTTAGTGCAATACATAAAAAACTTAAGCCAAGAAACTTTGTTTCTTGGATGAAGACTCATAGTTTAAATTGAGAATTGAATTTCTCCACGGAAACAAGAAAACGCATTAGTTCAAGAGCATGTGTTACTTGATGTAAAATTTGATATTTTCACACCAAGATCTAAAATTTCTTGGCGTATGAAATCGATTACTTGAAACAAAAAATAACATTTTCTAAGGCGGTTATCACACTGGCGTGGATCCGCATGCGGCACCGGTGCGCGAGCGAGATAGCGCTCTGCATGTGTATAGCGCTATCTCGCTCGCACACCGGCGCCGCATGCGGATCCGTCGTCAGTGTGATAATCGCCTTAGTGTCTCAGTGTACTACTTAAAAAGCTAGTAGCAGAAACTGTGTTTCTCGGGACTAATCCCAAGAAAGGAAGTTTAACTAAAAGTAGATAATACAAATATAAATTATGATTATTTATATACTCACAATTTATAATCGTATTAACTAGAGCTGAGATTGCTATTGTGAATCTCAAATAAGCCCGGGTAAAGCGCCGAGGGTCATGAAGTTACGTTGAACAAACGTTCGCGTGTTCTAACCTACACGCAGAGACATCTATTGATGCGCAGGGTAACTAACGTCCAAGATTTAAATGTTTCAAAGCAAAAATTATGTGCTTCTTCTTTGGAATAGCTGTGGCTCTTGATTGTAAGTTGAAAACATCAAAGCAAAAATTAATCTCTCTTGCCTAAAAACTTAAAAATCTCAAATCTAACTTTTGGTGCTACTTCTTTGAATTAGCTTTGGCTCTTAGCTGTAGATTGAAAACATCAAACCAAGAACTAATCGATCTTACGTAAACACATAAAACTCTTAAAGGAAAATGTTGTTGCTTTTTTGCCGTAAATAATTATTATCTTAACTCAAATCATTACTATTCGCTTTAAAAATAGGTAAAGTTAAAGCTAAATAATTTTAAATCTTCTATTAAAAATCATGATATTTTTAACTCAAGTCATGTTTATTGGTCTAAGGTATTTATTACTCTCTTTAAGAAACCGCGTGCAAGAGAGTTTTGCGTTTTGAATTAAGATATTATTTCTATCTGTGTACGTACCCGGAACGTCGATGGCACGGTCATGTTTAGTTGTTTGACGGCCGTTACTATCGTTCGTTTTTTTTAGATTAGAAAAAAGTTGAAAGAAGGATGTACAGGGTTCCTTATCAGGCACGATACATGTCACAAGTGTCAAAGTACCTACGTGGCCATTAAAAAATATTTAAATATATTAGTATTTAAAGTAAAACCTTGCGTACGTATTTGTAAATGTTAAATTTAATAATATTAATTATTTTACAGTATTATAATAGTAGTCATTTGCACGAAATCATTTATTTTTATTTGTATGTCTTTCCCGACCACGGAACAATGGTGTCCCGGACCTTTGGGAGGCGTATGCGGAGCCGAAGCCAACGCGCAGAGGCCCTTTCGACAATTTAATGAAAAGTGAGGGGTACACTAAGCGGATGCTGCCCCTGCCCGTGTCATGGGACGCACGCAGAGACAGCACCCGCCATGGTGTAAGGACTATTGAGAATTAATGGAGTCTAAAATGTACTAGGCTATTGGGTGAAAAGTATGGACTGATAAATGGGCTATTGGATGAAGAACCGGACGCCTGCCTAATAAAACGGTATCCAATTTTATTTCCGGCAGACGGTGACTCGCCCTTCGCAAGATGGACCCCCATAAAAAGCGACATCAAAGGTGGCTCAAAGGCAACACCGGTGCGGGGGCTGGGGGTAGAGAGGTGTCACTGGACTTTATAGTACATTGTGCAACATGGGGGGTAAGAGGAATATTACTAACGAGAGTCTAGTTAAATCGCGACGGCTTGCCGGAGCGATTTAAAGACTCGAGTTTGTAATATTCTTACGCCCCGAGTTACACACAATGTTTTTCATCACACTTGCGAGGAAAAAACTAAAATTTAAGCGAAATAATTCTTAAATACGGTGACGTTTCAAATAGGTATTCGATCGCCGTTTTGCTTGCGCCGTTGCTTAGCAACGCGGTACAGACATTCCGTGCGTTTTTTATTACGACATAGTTTTCGAACTAGATTTTGCAAAATTATTATAACAATATTTACCAAAATTAATGATAAATACTTTTAAATATTAAAAATAATGAAGAAATATACCGTATTAGTTTTATATACTTTAAAATTTGCTTGTAGTCAAGTTTGGGTGACATAACAAAAAACCCTGACTGAATATAAATGTCCTGAGTCTGAAGTAATGTACGAGTGGGTCAACATTTTTAAAACTAAACCTATAACTCCACACTGTGGAGTTATAAGAATTCCTAACTCCCGCGGGATCAAAGTAGGCCTTTGTCCTTCAGTACACCCGCATGAAATAACACCATTTACGAGCAGGTGTGATGAAAAACATATAGCCAACTCGCCACTTAGGTTTCCACATCTACCCTCGAGAACACAGCTCTAACGACCCCACTCTGGACAGCCGGCTAAGGCAAGCCAGAGGCAGGGGACCTGTCCCACCATCCGACAGGGCACCCCAGGGGCACTCAGGTACGTGGAGTCGCTACTCTCCAACAGCTCGCCACAAGCTGCCCTGCGTTGACTGATTGCGCTGGTGAAAACCAGTGGGCGATGGGGTCGTTCTTATTATTGTTAATGTTCTTGTGAATGTTGCACAATAAAAAACCTGGAGAAAAAGAGGTTAGAAACATATGGTTTACGATTTATAACGTACGTGCGTCACTATCAGTTGTTCAATTGTCATGTATCTCTAACATGATAATCAAAACGAAATTGTGTTTTAATTGTTGTTATGGATTATAATCTGCAAATAATGATATTTATTTACAAACGTGAACTCATCATCATGATAACTAATCGTTTGTTGGTGTGCTTGCAGTGTTTAAATTGAACATTCAAACAGAACAGGTTAGAACAGGTTGGCAACTTCTGTTTCTATGTTTACTCAATTTCTAATCTAAAAAAAAACGAAGTACAGGTATAAACAACGCTGGGACCTGGATCGTCCCGTGCACGGATCGTCGACCACTCGGAGACTATACGGCAACATCTTTGCAACGATGTGCCGGAATATATTTTCCAAAATATGTAGGTTGCAAAATGTCAATAAATTGTATTTTAAATATGAGGGCGTAACTAATTCGCTGCTCGGTCAGTTTATAATTACTAGAAACAAGCAGCAGTGACCACGTGATGATGTGTCGGACCAAAAACAGCCCGGACTCGGCTCGCTTCGTGCCCGGAAGCTCGATGGGAGCTCTCATATATAACAGGGCGGTATCGGAAGGCTCGGGCCCGGAACCACCCGGTCACTGATCGTGTAGTGATCGGAATACCCGGTATCGGCCCGTCGACGTGGCGGACCCGGGAATGGACACCGTGAATCATCCTTTGCAGTCTGGTAATATTTATTTAGAAACACACCAGTCTGTTGTTTGTTGAACAACACCCACTCGTCGCCAATGGAGCCGCGGTTGATCACAGTGACAGCCTTGCGGATGATGTGAGTGGGCTTGGTGTTGTCGAAGTCGGGATTACTGGCGCTGGAGAAACTGACCGGGATGACCCATTGCGTGTTGATGTTAGAGTAGCCAGTGTTAATATCGAATCGACGCTGAAAAGTTATGATCCAATCATCAGGGAATCCTCTCCATACATTGCCTTACAAAAGGTGGTGTAGTTTTTTTGTTAACAGGTATTAGTAGACTTCAGGGTAATTATTAAGAATCTAGATTTTAGACTTTGAGGGGGGGGGGGGGGGAGCATTGGCCGCCATCTTGGTTTAAAGGTGCCAAAATTCAGTATTTTAACCTTGGGGCTTAAACGCCTATCAGTATGACTGAAGTGTCTATGAAACAAATAAAAAATATAAAATTGTCTATAATTTTTCCATACACAACTGATCTGTAAGTTTTACAGATATAAAGATACAGGGAGTCAAAAAGTATAATATTTGAAAAATCATGAGAATTTGATTTATTAGTTTCAAAATTATGTGCTGAAGATAAAGAAATGAAATCTCTACCACAGTTTTGTCATCTTATAATGATTCTTTTAAAATAAATTCCAAAGTTGAATTCACCCCTTAAGCGCTTATATAGGGGATGAAAGTAGGCTCACACACAAAATCAATGTTCTATTACTCATCGTAAAATATTAATAGACGTTGACAGGCATAGTTATGGATCAATTCAAGTATTGAAGCCATGCCAGGATAAGCTAAGTGAATCTGCCCCCAGCGAGTTTTGGCTTGTAATTTTTTTTGATGATGTGGCTTTGTATTGGTAACAAGTATGCAAAATTTGAGCCCCCAAAAAATTATAGTTTTAAAATAAAAAATAAAAAACGAAATATGATCTTTTTTCAATATATTTTTTTCTAGCCCGCCGATTTTGACGTGCGTCACCTATAATGTGCATTTAGTGAAGACAATTATATGACATTAATTAAAGGATAAATTGCCATACAAAAAAGAAAAAAAATATACAATGAAAATTTTCAAAAATTTTTTTTTATAACTTTTTCGTCAGCGACACCTCCAAATTTTTCACCAAAGCTAGCCTCTTTAATAAGCTACAAAATGAATGTATTAACATAATTTTACCAGGGGTATAACGGGGTGTTTTTTTTTTAATTGAATTCATCACCGTACATTTTCTTTACCCGCTCATTATTAAAATTAATCGATTAAAAACTCTTTAGAGAAACTTGTATGTTTATAATGAGCACTGGCCACTTGAAAAAAAAAATTAAAATGTATTCATTCCTTTGGCGCCGGTTATTCTTATTATAGACAATTTTATATTCTTTATATGTTTCATAGACACTTTAGTCATACTGATAGGTGTTTAAGCGCCAAGGTTAAAATACTGAATTTTGGCACCTTTAAACTAAGATGGCGGCCAAAGCTCCCCCCCCCCCCCCCCCCCCCCCTCTCAAAGTCTAAAATCTAGATTATTAATAACTACCCTGTAGCCTACCAATACCCGTTAACAAAAAACTACACCACCTTTTGTAAGGCAATATGCTCCAAAGACTGATCTATTAAATATAGTCACAATCAATATTGACATGAGTAGCTATGTTGAAAAGAAGAGTAGTACAGGTAACATACCTACGCAATCCACAATATCGATATAGGGGGCATTATAAGTTTATGCAAATCTATTTATTGAAGAAGTAACTTTCAGTATATTTTGACACAGAAAATACATTTGAAGACATTAAAAACTGTATGTATCCTAAATATTTACCTGTTGAATGGTCATTTCGCCAGTTTGGTGGTTAACCTGAACGAAAAGCACTGGGTGTCCGCTCTGGTAGGTAAAGAAGTGGTAATATTCAACCAGCGAGAAGTCGGGTCCGTACTCTTGAAGAGCACCGGCAGCACGGCCAGCTTCTTCCAAAGCCGTAAATAGGTCGATTGGGAAAGCATTCTCAAATTGTCTGTTGACAACAAAGTCAGTCAGGTCAAAAGTGAAATCACTTAGGCACTGGTCCCACCGCGAGCTAGTAAGCTATGAGCTATCGGCTATAAACCCGAACAAAAGATAAGCACTCTCATGTAAATAAAAGAGACACGGCGATATTTATAGTTCTTCGCCCAGCGGTGAGCTATGAATATCACCGTGTCTCTTTTATTTACAGTGGGACCAGTGCCTTAAGCTATACAAACATTAACTGTGAAAAATCTTTGAACTCATTTCATTGTTAATTTCGTAGTATTTGGATTGAGTAAAACTTTAATAAATTAAACACAACTAACTATAGTAAATATAAAAAACTGGATTAGTCATCTAAAAGTATTGATATAACATTTTATTATTGTATTCCGTTTGTAACTTTCGTAAGTTCCATAACATACTTATTCCTCAGATAGTTCCTCAGACCGGCCCTGTGAACATCATGTCCTAGAAGATGTTCAGCCATCCTGATCACTGTAGCACCCTTGCTGTACGAGAGCGCTGAGAACATGCCCTTGATCTCCGCTGGGCTTCCAATACCAGTTGTGGACAACGCATGACCGTCGGCGACAGAGTCGCTGAGCAAAGCTGTGTGAACCTGCTCTGTTATAAATCTGGTTTCTAAACCCATGTAATCCTCAACCTGGAAATATTATTTTATTGAGTTGGTGTTGCAACTACATATTATATCCAAAATTGGTACCTATTTATAGAAATTAGGGTGGAGTTCACACAACCAAGATTTAAAGTAAGAAATTAAATTTGTAATCAACGGATGCCAGTCAGGGGTCCAATTCGACAACTGAAAAGTAACAGTCGCTAATGAGATCGTTTTGATACATACTGATCATGTGTTAAACAAATAGTCTTCTCGCATGGACATCCAGGTATCACAGTTTGGCAATTTGGCATGTCAATCGCAGTTCAGACTCTTCTCAGAACTCTCACGTTGTCAATTAACTTACTTATTTAGATGCTTTTACTTACCCAATGAGTAAGGAAATATTCGTAGTATCTGGCAAAACCTTCCTGTAGCCACGTGTCACCCCACCAGTGGATCGTGACCAAGTTTCCGAACCACATATGGGAAATCTCGTGAGACAATATACTGGCGATATAATGCTTGTAGTTGTTGGTGGTGTGAGCGGGGTCGTACATGAGAAAGGCTTCTCTGTGAAATTATAAATTGGTTACAGTGTAAAAACAAATGATAATGGTGAAATAAGCGCTAATGCGGATTAAAAGTATCCAAGCGTATATAATTATAGGTAGATTTTCCAAATAGGTCTACATGAGACTAAAACTACGACTATAACCGCTTAGTAGCATCACGAGATTGGTAGTTACATTCATTGACTCGTTTTGAAAATGAAACCTGTATAATAGTCAAGCTAAGCTAAGGCCATACTGGTTTTACCTGTATGTAAGCAGTCCCCAGTTCTCCATAGCATTCGGTAAACAGTCAGGAATTGCAGCCTGGGTCATCTTAATATTTTCATTCATACTGTAGAAGTCATAGTCAGTGTGGTTACTCATCTCCGCCAAAAGCTCCTGACCCACATCTAAAGCGTACTGGCCCTGGCCTGTTGCGATAGCGTTGGGACGGGCAATAACTTCGTACACGAGTTGGTTATTGGCATTGTTTACGGTTAGACTGTCGTATTCTGCGACAATTAGAGCCAAGAGGTAAGTTGACATGATGGGCGTCGTGTGGTAGATATCATCTTGGTAGCCACTGCAAGTAAACATATTGAATACGTTGTTATTATAAACATGAATGTTCAATATGTAAGTATTTTAAAGCTTACCTGGTAGATACTCGAATGCTTTATTGAATCAAGCCTACTGCAATAAGATTAAACTTATTGAAATTATTGTTGTTATTCTCAGGAATCTTATACAGGTTGGATTTTCTTTTTGGGTCAGTGAGGGTGAGGGCAGCTACCAGATACCGTGCTGCTACGTGAAAATGGTTTTAGAAGACCTTCCTTCTATTTCAAATTAATGAAGGATTGCTTTACAGATTTTGGATAAATCATACAGGATGCGAGAAAAAAGTCATATTTGGCGAACTTTTTTTTTATGTCATTTGATCCCATTCCTATCTAGGATCAAAAGCTTGTATGGGACCAAAAAAATTTTCCGGCTAGAGTAGCCACAAATCGAGGAAACATTTTCCCATACATTTTGCCCTCCATCCACTAAAATCCGTTTGGTAGGATCCGTTACGGATCCAAGTGGACGATTTGTGCATTCAGATCTAGTAATGGATTTGAATGGATTTATTGTACCTACACTAGAATCCACAACGTGCTGAAGTGGACTTTTTGTACATTTGGATCAAATCAAATCAAAAAATTTTATTCGAAGTAAACTTAGTGCATACAAAAGTAAAAAATTACATATACAGAAAAAAGAATTTAAACATAAAAATAGAGTTTACAACGAAATGGACCCGCCTCAGCATAATGCTGACCCGAAAGCCAGCGCTGATCTTCCGGCGAGACCATTTGTGGGCCACGATGACAATTGTGTTGTGTGGCACGGCCTTACTTTAATACTGAACGCAGCCACTCCACGCCTGCGGTCAGCGCCCCCTAGTTTGTGGATGTATAACTGCGTGACATTGACAAATAATCATAAGGCCATGCCGTACAACCTCAACCATTATAAATACCTTACATTAAATAAATAGAAAAAGATTGTTAGTTTGAGTGCTAAATACATGGAAAAGAAGTGATTATACTACAAATAACGATTATACAACATTAATAAACTACCAAGGAGATTTAAGTTTACAAAATTACCAAAGATGAAAGTTTCTACATCTAACCATGCAATGAGCCTGGTTTTACGATGCTATGAGTCTGTACAGTACAATTTGGAAATAAATAGACAAGAAAACAAATTACACAGAAAACAACAACACACGGAGTAGTGACAGAAAGCAGCAAAATAGAATAAAATGGTGGTTACGTGAAAACAATTGTACATTTATACATGGACGCGCTCGATTACAGTGAGGAAAGGAAAGAAAAAATAGGTATATTATTATTGAATTACCTACTTATTTGCAAAGCACATATAACCTCTATAAATTTACATCAAAAGCAACTCGTGTCATGCCTTAGTGCTTCTTGTTGTCGCTGGTGTTGAAGTGTGATTGTTTTGAGTTTGGCTTTAAAACTTATTATATTTTTTAGATTCCTCAGCGGGGGTGGCAAGTTATTCCAGCACTTGGTTGCCAAGTACCGGAAACTCCCACGAAAAGCTGCTGAAACGTGCCGAGGTGTCTTCAGCTGTATACTGCAGTTACGTGCTCCAAGCGATCTACGAGTAGACATCCATGACAACTTCTCGAACAGATATGATGGGGATTTGTATTTAACAACACCAAAAAGGAGACATGCCAGATGAAGCCTGCGACGATGCTGCATTTTGAGAATACTATGATTGTTCAAAAACGGAGTGACATGGGCTCTTGGTGGAATATTATAACAAAAACGAGCACGAGCATTTTGAACCCGCTGAATAAGTCGCCTCGTTTTTGCCAGGAGACGTGGGCCATATACTAAATCCATGTAGTTTAATTTGGACAAAACAAGTGATTCAATTAATTGAGTGCGCAAAGTTTCATTTATAAATGGACGTATCCTATAGAGCAGTTTGAGCCTGTAGAAACAGTTCTTGACAGATTCAGCAACATGCTTCTCAAACCTGAGTTCACTGTCCATAATTAAGCCTAGGTTGCGAGCCTCATATACTCTTTCAATAGGCTTACTCGATAGAACTACATCCCGAGCAAGTCCGATGCTGTTCAGTTGATGTTTTGTGCCAAAGATCAGATACTTTGTTTTAGATGGATTGAGCAGTAAGCTATTCTCTGAAGCCCAAGATGCTGTTTGCAAGGTCCATATTAAGTTTTTGAATAGCACTGTCAATTTCAGATGGATTACAAGATATATATATCTGTACATCATCTGCATAGATATGATATTTGCAGTGTGCAATGCGAGTTCTGATGTCCGCTGTATATAAAATAAACAGGATTGGTCCGAGTATTGATCCCTGCGGCACACCTCTGGTGAGAGCCATTTTCTCTGAGACCTTAACCGACCCATCACTTGAGCTCAGTTTTACATACTGGTGCCGCTCATAGAGGTAACTATGAAACCAACGCTGTGCACTGTTATCGAAACCATAATAACTTAGCTTTGCCAGTAATAACTCTATATTTATACAGTCGAATGCCCAGGAAAAATCAAGCAGCACAAGTAGTGTGCACATGCCCTTATCTTGTGAGTAAAGTATGTTATCGGTAACATCTAGCAGAGCTGTCACAGTGCTGCGCCCCTTCCTAAAACCCGACTGTGCATCTGGTAAGATGTCATTGCTCTCAAGGTAGTCATTTAATTGCGTGCATACCGTCTTTTCGAGTATCTTGGACATGCACGGCAAAATGTTGATTGGTCTTAAGTCCTTTAATTCGGATGGGTTAGTGGTTTTTGGTAGCGGACGCACAATAGCCATTTTCCATGTGTCAGGAAAAGTGGAAGTTAAAATGGAGGAATTTATCACATCAGTCAGTAAATCTACAGTATATGGAAAGGTCATAAGTAGCATATTTAAGTTAATTAGATCATGTCCTTCTGCATTGGATTTTAGATTTGAGACAATTTTGAGCAACTTATCGGTGCTAACCGGTTCAATATGAAACACAGACTGGCTGTGCCTGTGATATTCAAAATATGTTAACTGGGAAATAGTTACCTGTGATGGCGTTGGTAAATTAAAAAAATGTTATTTATAATATCGGGATCGCTGAAAGTACTGGGAATTTCTATGTCATTTTTAGGCAGAATGGTCGATTTAAGATTTTTCCATAGGGTCTTCGGCTCTTTTATTTTGTTATTAATATTATGTTTAAAGAAAGCGGTCTTTTCATTGTATATTGCACTATTTACTGTAGATTTTAAGTCCTTATAATACTGTCTTTTGCTCTCAGAGCCCGTTTTATGATAATCTGCGGCGGCCTGATCACGCATACGCATCATAATTTTCACAGTGTCCGTGATCCAAGGATATGAAGGGCCCTTTACTATAGATGTTCTAATAGGTGCATGCAAATCAAACATATACACTATGTGCCTGCTTAATGCTTCTACCTTATCATTAATACTCGACAACGAAGACATCAGATCCCATTGCACACTACGCAAATCAGTGTCAAAAAGTGAGAGATTAATATTATTAACTGGCCTATGCAATATAGTGTAGGGCTTAGGTTTGTTTCGCTTTATATTGAATTCGCACACAACAATACAGTGTCCCAAGATTGAGCCAACATGCTCAGTATTTATTTTTCTGGCGTTTAAATCTGTGCAAACCAAGTCAATTAGTGTCTGACTGGAGTTTGTAAAGTGTGTAGGCTCCGTTACTAGTTGTGCTAAATTAAAAGTAGATAAAAAATAGTTAAACTTGATTGTTTTATTATCAGTGGCAGCAAATAAATTAATATTGAAATCACCCAACAGTATCAAATGGTCATAACTTGTAATTGAGCTAATGGTGTCAGATATGGCGTCTAGAAAAAGGTCAACATCTTGCCATGGTGGACGATACGCCGTCCCTATTACAATTTTTTTTCCTTGTACTGTCATATGGATCCATCAATGGATTTTGAGAAACTCCAATATTTACGCTGATCCATCAATGGATTTTATTGAACACTTGTTATACTCAGACCCATCAATGTAGTATAATAGACTTCAAAACTTACCTGTACCGAACCTACAAAGATCAATTAACAGTTCCTAACTATTCCCCCGACGCAAAACAGGGGTGTTATAAGTTTGACCGCTAAGTGTGTCTGTCTGTGAGTTTACCTGTGTGTCTGTCCGTGGCACCGTTGCTCCTAAATGGGTGAACCGATTTGGATGCGGTTTTCTTTGAAAGCTAGTTTTTCAGTGGTTGATCTTAGACAATAGTCATGTTTCATCAAAATCGATTCAGCCGTTTTGAAATTATCGGCTATTTTGACACATGTGGAGTTTTTTTTAATGTTACTTATTACCACACTTACCTACATACCGACATGGATTTTGGTACGACTACCGCGAAAGGTGGCAAATTACTGGCGATTCAACCTGTCAGAATATTTTGTCCGTTTCTATACTAAGAATGATGAATTTTGTTGAATGTTTATATTTATGTGTACGACTGTATTTAGACTTTTTTACTCAATAAAATTCATTAATTGTGATGTTAAAAATTCTTCACTTTCAACGTTTTACATTTTGTTACCTGTCAAATGTCACTTAATGTACCTATTGTTAAAATGTCAAAACTCTTTATTCACATGCGGATAAAAAGAGATTTTATTAATAGATATAAAATGAACAATAAGGGCTTTCCGAGCTAGAGCACATTTAAACTAGATTGTCGGACAGCGGGAAAACATCTGAATATGAATGTTGTGCATCAGAATATTCAGGGTTTTTCCAGCAAAGAGTTAGAGATAGGTTTATTCTTAGATAATAATGATGTACAAATTATGTGTATTACAGAACATTGGCTAAAAGAAGAACATTTAATTTTTGATTTTATTAACTTTAAATTAATCAGTTTCTATGCTAGAAAATCTGCCATTCATGGTGGTTCCCTTATAATTGTTAAAAATGGCCTGAGATGTAAAGAACGGAAGGATGTTGTAAAATATTCCATAGAGAGAATTGTAGAAATTTCTTGTGTAGAATTAGAAAGTTATATTGTTATTTGTGTATATAGACCACCAACAGCGGCCGCAGCTGATTTCAACACATTTGAAAATACCATGGAAAATGTGCTGAAATTAGTGACTAATAACCGAAACTGCCGAAAGCATGTTATAGTCTGTGGAGATTTTAATGTTAATTTGCTTGAATCTTCTATTAATTCTATTAAATTGCTATGTTTATTTAAGTCGTTTAATATGTTTAATTTGTTCTTTGAACCTACCCGGGTGGGTGTCACTAGTGCAACATGCCTTGATAATATTTATTGTAACTGTGAATGTCTGGATAAGGAAATATTTAACTGTTTTAATTCTGATCACAGCGGTCAAAGGGCATCTTTTATAAAGCCAATTCAGGAAATTCCACAAACTATAACATATAGACCCATTACTGGTTATCGTTTGGAATTATTCAAAAAAGAAATTCAAAATCATCTCTCCACACTGCCTTATTCACATTTTTATGAGTCAAATAATTTGTATGAAGATTTGTTTAGTATGATTCTTTGTCAATTTAATAAACATTTCAAACTGAGAACTATTAGTGGGTCAAAAACTAAAGCTAAAGCAAAGTTTAGTGAATGGGCTACTGTAGGTATTCATAAAAGTAGAAAGAGGCTTTATGAACTTTATGGAGAGAGAGAAGTGAACAAAACTTCAGATTTTCTGGACTATGTAAAAAACTATTCAAAAATTTTCAAGAAGGTGTGTTTAACTGCTAAGGCGAACTATACTAGTGCAAAAATAAAAATGTCGGACAACAAGGTGAAAACAGTGTGGAATATTATTAATAAGGAAGCTGGTAAATGTAAATCACGCGATTGTCAAGTCAACATTGTCTCGGAGGAACAACAGATCATGTCAAATGACGATGTTGCCTCGGCATTCGAAGATTATTTTTCTAACATAGCATTAAATACCACAAAATGCCTACAATCATCTTCGTCTCAAGCTCATTCCTTACTTTGCGCTAATATTAAGAAATGTAATACGATCTTTGAATTTGACCTAGTGGATTCCGAAAAAATTGTAAAGTCATTCAAATCACTCAATTTAAAGAAAACTGAGGACTTATGGGGAATATCAGTTGTAGTCATCAGCAATATCATAGACGACATAGCGCCTTACTTAGCCATCATTTATAATAATTCAGTTTCACAAGGTGTTTTTCCAGATCTAATGAAATGTAGTAAAGTCATACCTCTATTTAAATCGGGTGATTCTAGTGATCTAAATAATTTCCGACCGATATCGATACTTCCTGTACTAAGTAAAGTCTTTGAAAAGATAATGTTAAATGATCTACTGGGGCACTTCAACAGACATGGACTGCTTACAAGCAATCAGTTTGGTTTCACAAAGGGACGTTCCACAACCGACGCTGCTGCAGAACTCATTAAACATATTTTCAATGCTTGGCGAGACAAACGTTATGATGCAATTGGTATATTCTGTGACCTTTCAAAAGCTTTTGATTGTGTAGATCATAGAACGCTCATTCTTAAATTAGAACACTATGGTCTTTCAGAAAATGCCCTGAGTCTCATGTCTTCTTACCTTAGCAATAGAACACAAACAGTTGTTGTAAATAAAACCCAGTCTAAAGGGACTTTAGTAAAATTAGGAGTGCCACAGGGTTCCATTCTGGGCCCATTCCTGTTTTTGGTTTATATAAATGATTTACCTTGTGTAGTACAAAACCTTTGTGGTATGATTTTGTTTGCCGATGATACATCTTTAATTTTCAAAGTTGAACGGCAATCCAATGATTTATCTGTAATTAACAATACACTAGCTGGCGTACTAAACTGGTTTACTACTAACAATCTGTTACTTAATGCTAAGAAAACTAAATGTATTCGATTTGTTTTGCCAAACGTGGCACCAATGGACACTAATATAGTTATAAATGGTGAATGTTTAGATATAGTAGATAAAACTGTGTTCCTTGGTTCAACGTTGGACAAAAATTTACAATGGAGTCCTCATATAAAAAAACTCGCTCTTAGACTAAGTTCAGCCGCTCATGCCGTTAGAAAAATTAGACAACTGACTAATATTGAGACAGCTCGCTTAGTTTATTATAGTTATTTTCATAGTGTAATGTCATATGGAATTCTGGTTTGGGGCAAAGCAGCTGACATACAGACTATTTTTGTTTTACAGAAAAGAGCCATTCGCTTTATGTATAACTTAAAGGCAGGTACATCAATTAGAGAATTATTTAAAGAAATTAATATTTTAACTCTTGCGTCACAATATATCTATGATAATATTATTTTTGTTGTAAAGAATATACACACATTCAAGAAGAATTCTGACATCCACAGCTATAATACTAGAAATAAAAACAAGCTTGCTACCAGACGATGTCGTGTCCGCAAAGCATATAAGTCATTTTTTGGCCAGGGTATTCATATTTATAACAAGTTACCCGTCGATGTTTTGAATCTATCATTTCCCGCTCTTAAGAAATACTTGAAAAAAACTTTAATGTCAAAGGGTTATTACAGGGTCGAGGACTATATGACAGACATATATGCATGGCCCAAACCAGAATCTACAGAATCTATAAAATCATCTAACATTTAGAGGACACAGTTCAAGTAAGAAAGAATATCAAACGTATTGCGAAGCAGTCAGATTTGGATTTTATTTTTATTTTTCATTTTAATTACACAATAGGCAGGTACATGTCTGTCTCTCAAGCTGTTTTGATATGCCTTCTTGAAGAACTACGCATTATTATATATAGTATCTTTAATGTATTTGTAGTACTGTTTTGAAAAAATAAGTCCCGCCGAGTTTCTTGTCGGTAATAAGTAATACTTCTCGGGTCAGAGGTGTAGGGTTAGAACCGGTGGTAGTTTCTTTTCTCTCTGACGTTCATAAGTGCATTGTAATGTGCCTAAATTGAAGAATAAATATCTTTTATCTTTTATCTTTTTTATCTTTATCTTTAGTGAGGTGAAAAATTAATTTTATTTATAGTGTTGAAGCACTCGCTACGCTCAGGATTCTATTTTTGAAACGCTCACTACGCTCGTGGTCAATTATAGAATCATTTCGCTTGCTTGTATTTCAAATGAACACTCGCAGGTAAAATACTTACAACTTTCTTCCCTTGTATAACAAATACCTATACTTCGTTTTTTTTGAGATTAGAAATTGAGTAAACATAGAAACAGAAGTTGCCAACCTGTTCTAACCTGTTCTGTTTGAATGTTCAATTTAAACACTGCAAGCACACCAACAAACGATTAGTTATCATGATGAAGAGTTCACATTTGTAAATAAATATATCATTATTTGCAGATTATAATCCATAACAACACGTTACTATCAACACGATTCTCACGCTAGAGATACATGACAATTGAAAAACTGACAGTGACGCGCGTACGCTATAAATCGTAAACCATATGTTTCTAACCTCATTTTCTCCAGGTTTTTTATTGTGTAACATTCACAAGAACATTAACACTGATAAGAATAAATTATTTCGTGCAAATGACTACTATTATAGTACTGTAAAATAATTAATATTATTCAATTTAACATTTACAAATACGTACGCAACGTTTTACTATAAATACTAATATATTTAAATATTTTTAATGGCCACATAGGTACTTTGACACTTGTGACATGTATCGTGCCGTATCGTGTCTGATAAAGAACCCTGTACATCCTTCATTCAACTTTTTTCTAATCTCAAAAAAAACGAACTACAGGGTGTTTGGCAGAGGGTTGAACAAAAAAAACAGCAGAGAGGTGGGGCCATATGCTACTTACTTAGCTCTATAAATTGGGCCTAGGCCCCAAGGTTTAGGAAAAAAATATTTGCCCATAGCTCTTACTTAAGTTTTTGATAGTTTCCGGCTAAACATAATGAGCAAGTAAATCTCGTTATTGAATAAAAATGTATGCATGTCGCATATCGTTGGAAAGGGCAAAAGCTGGGGATATTTTCCTGAAATTAGAACTGCCCGATGTCCTTTAGTTTTTTTTATGCAATTCAAAGTTGGACATTAGGAATTTATTTTACATCAGCAGTATCATTTTTCATTATTATTATTATCCTGAGTGTCGGTTATGTTGTATTAAAATGGATATTTGGTAGTAATTATTGTGAAAAAAAACTGCAGACCTTTATAGTTTCTGAAAGATGTAAAATAAATTGCTAACCACTATCAAAAACTTAAGTAAGAGCTATGGACAAATTTTTTTTTTTCCTAAACCTTGGGGCCTAGGCCCAATTTATAGGGCTAAGTAAGTAGCATATGGCCCCACCTCTCTGCTGATTTTTTTTTATCCAACCCTCTGCCAAACACCCTGTATAATTATCTATTGTAAATTGTTTTTGAACAGGTGCCACTTGTGCCAGTAATTGAGTGTTTATAACCGTTTATAAGTTAATAGTTTACAACCTATTTATTTAAAATTTACATGACTCAATTGATGGATTATATTCGAAATCAAAGTTTACTAAAATCCATCTAAGGATCGCTGGTTGTAAATAGTTTACATGAATCTATTGATGGATTTTAGGAAACTTTTTGGTTCAACATAATCTGTTTGGATCCTAGTCCTCAATAAAGTCTACTCAAATCCATTGATAGATCTGAATGCACAAATCGTCCACTTGGATCCGTAACGGATCCTACCAAACGGATTTTAGTGGACGGAGGGACATTTTGTATGAAAATTATAACTTGAATTTTTCACATGCAATTTTTTTACACCAGTCGATTCCAATCCTATTCAGTATCAATAGTTTCCATGGGCTCAAGTTACGGTAATGTATCAAACAGCCACAAATTGAAGAAACTTTTTCCTTTTCCGCTCGCTTTAGTAAAAATAGTAGATTGTGTAACAAGGGAGCAAAATGAAATATTTACGGCGAGGGTGTACATTGAATCCCAAACGAAGCGACGGAGTCTATATTAGAATCCCTCGCTGTACGCTCGGGATTCTATAGTAGACTCCTGAGCGGAGTGAGGGATTCAAGTGCTAACGCCCAAGCTGAAAATAGTTTTGCTCCTATTGGACACATATTGCTTTTCACACCACCTCAGAGGAAAGTAAAAAAATGTTATGGTTGTATCATATTTATTGTAACTTTATTTGTGATTAATGTGCTTCCGGATTATAATGAATCGGTTAATTTAATTTAAAAAATGTTTTAGTGACCAACTGGCTGAAAAATAAACGTATGTCCTTGAACAGAAAAGTGTCACTTTGTTCCCTCCTAGCAGGGAAGAAAAAGCCCGTATACGAGGAGGTGGTGTGAAAATGTTATTTATCATTAGGTAAACTTAGCATTCAACCCTGAGAGAATGACTGTCATACTTCTTATATTTAACTTAGTTTGCTTATTTCTCAATAAAAAAGGAAAGCTTGTATTTTTATTTTTTTGACAATTTTTTCCCAAATAAAATAACAGAAATTTGAATGATTAATAATCTATGCCCGACATGTTCTTGGCCGGTCTTTGTAATATTTTAGACGGGGTTATTCTTTTTAAAGTGAAACTTTTATCATCGCCTCGAATTTTAAAGTCTCTCTTCTGCGCGACATGCGTTACATTATGTTACGCTGATTCTCGTTTATAGTAAGGTGAGGCTTATTTCATAAGCAATAAGGTTCATGTCATGTTGGCAGTCAACCGCGGTATACAAATCTATATTTCGCGTCTTAGCGTAACTGCAGCGCTGGCACTGTGGTATGGCATGAGACTTACGAACGAATGGGCGAGGGTTCTGACCCCGTGGGATGAATTATTTTTTTCTAAATTTTAGAAACGTATTTCGATTATACATATTTAATGAATTACATTTGGCAAGTTATTCCAGCTCTGTACGTCTAGCATGACAAATCAATTGGGCACCAATTTCTAAGCGCCGTGCTAACATAGTAAAGTTTCACTTGCATCGTGGTTTCATAAAACCACACAATGTTTTTTTATAGTTGGGACTTTTATAGGTAGGTTTATTTTTATAATGGACTTATAAAATTATTCTTCCATGATTTTATACACATTTTAAAAATTAGTCTGTTAGTGTACTTTGAAGTTTAAAAAAAAATATGTTAGCCTATATATGTCCCACTGCTGGGCACAGGCCTCCTCTTATACACGAGAGGGATTAGGGCATAGTCCCCACGCTGGCCCAATGCGGGTTGGGAACTTCACATACCCCTTTGAATTTTTCCGCGGATGTACGCAGGTTTCCTCACGATGGTTTCCTTCACCGTATAGCGATTGGTAAATATCAAAGTAAACTTCCGTACATACGTTCCGGAAAACTCATTGGTACGAGCCGGGGTTTGAACACGAGACCTTCGGATTGAAAGTCAGACGTCTAACCGTCAGGCTACCAACGCTAATTTTTTAAGTTTAATTTTAGTTTTGATAAATAAGGTGATTAATTAATTTCAGTGATTAACTTATTACAAAGACCGGCCAAGAATATGTCGGGCATAGATTATTAATCATTCAAATTTCTGTTATTTTATTTGGGAAAAAATTGTCAAAAAAATAAAAATACAATCTTTCCTTTTTTATTGAGAAATAAGCGAACTAAGTCTAAATAAGAAGTATGACAGTCATTCTCTCAGGGTTGAATGCTAAATGTTCAAAATGGTAGCCATTTGACTTGCAGAATTTATGCACATTGATTTTGACCAGGTTCGATTCCCGGTTATGTATGAGAGTTAATAAAAAAGTTTGAATGTAATTATTATTAAATCTAAAATCGACGTCATGGTTCCTGAGAACAGATCTCGCTATCTCTCATAGTTTCCGACTTCTACATACTGACCCATTTGGATTGTACACCCGGTATAGTGATGTATGGGAAAAGTGTTCCTTCGATTTGTTGCTTTTCTAGCCGGAATTTTTTTTTGGTCCCATACAAGCTTTTGATCCTGAATAGGAATGAGATCAAATGGCATCAAAAAAAAAGTTCGCCAAAAATGACCTTTTTCTCGCACCCTGTATGTTTTTTCCAAAATCTGTAAATGCGATCCTTCATTAATTTGAAATGGAGGGAAGGTCTTATAAGACCATTTTCACGTAGCAGCACGGGATCTGGTAGCTGCCCTCACTGACCCAAAAAGAAAATCCTGTATAGATAGCTATACCTGTTTGATTTCTATTTAATGAGAACCTATGTTATTTCTCTGACCAATTCAATTGTATTAAGTAAAGTGGGAACATAAATACTTACGGGGTGTTAGCCGATTCTACAGTTGAAGAGATACGAGTGTTCGACCAGCTGCGGTACGCGCTAGGGCGTCTGATGGTGATGTCGAATGTTGCCTTGAAGCTGGGCTCATCGTAGCAAGGAAAAGCCCAACGGGCCGATGTAGCCTCGAATTGAGTGCTAGCCATCCAGCTGAAACCAAATCCATCACTATAGCGTGGAACTTTAAAGCTACCTACTTCAAGCTACTTTCAAGTTCGACAGGAGAAAGCAGCATTACCTGACTTCGTCGTTGAAGTTATTCCTAAACCAACTTCTGTAAATGCCTTTCATGTCATCACGCATGGGAGCCTCGAAAGTGATGGTCAGAGTATAAATGACAGGAGTTGTTGCATCGTAGGCAAGAGAGCCAGTGCTGAGATTGATCCTCAGGAACTCGTATTCAGCTTCATACGCAGTGGTAACAGGTACTGCTGCGGCTGCTGTGCTTTGAACTAGAGATACAGTGCCGATGGTTAAGTCCACACCAGACTGGAGAGTAATCTGGTTAACATCACCTTGAGTTGCGTGTAACTGAATTGCAACCGTTCCACTGAAGGCTTGTGGATTTGAGGTGAAGTCCATACCCCACAGGATATTGTAATGAGTTGGCCTAGTGGTGGTTGGAAGTCTGTATAAAGCCGCAGCTTCATCGTCTGAAGCTACGGCTACGTTATATTTTTCAAAGATTCCTCCTGCTAGCTGCTCATCTCCGAAGATTGTGGTTCTATGTCTCGGAGGTTCCTGTGGAAGCGCGTAAGCGCAGTAACACGTCGCAGTGAAAACTAGAAGCTTCATAGCCGCCATCTAAACATTGGAACAAAAAACTATTCAATTACGTTATTTATTTGTTATAATTCATCATAAGTATTTTACATAACCTTTTCTTAATAACTATATCGCATGATTGATGTCTGTTATTATGATATAACTGTTCAAAATGTATAAAGAAGAATCAGTAGTAGTAGGCATTTGATTTTCCGACAGCAACCGCTGTCAGACCTTTCAACCTTGAGGGCAAAGGCATACCTTGTTGGGCTTAGCTCGAGTTTCCTCATTATGTTTTTACTTTACTTAATAAACACTGGTATCAAGGCGTTTATCCTTAATTCCTCACACACTGAGCGGTTTCAGATGAGGTTCCTCTCGCGTTCGCGTCCCCTCTAGCTGTTGAACTCTCTGCCAAGGTTTTCTTAGTGACTACAATAGTAATATGGGTTTCCTAAAACAATGTTCGGCCTAGCCAGCAATATTAGGGCTCATATTTTTGAGCAGGCTATTTAATTTAAACTTTAGCTTTTGGTGTAGTTTTACGCCTAAGAACATATAACATACTAATTAAAATACTTAGTATTTTACAAAATTTATTTTGTCTGTGTTTTGTTACATTTTCCAAAGTATGTGTAAATAGAAAATAAAATTCAGTTTATGGTTTCAATTGTACTAAAGTACTTACATAAGAAAAACAATGAATAATTATGTGACGATTTAAAATAATTACTCATTTATCAATATCTTGCAGGCACAGGTGTAGTATATCTGACCACAAGATTCTTGCATTCGAAATGTTACATTTACGACATGGACTTGGATAAAAATTAAACCACGAAAAAACTCACGCTAAGTATCAAATGCTCACAACCGTGCTTAAGGATGGCTTAAAGTAATTATGGAACTAATCATTATCGCACAATGAACGAAACCTATTAGGAACTGTGTGATTAAGTGTCATGGTTCACTTAATTAGTGTGTACGTGTAGTGTCTTGATTGGCTTTTCTTAAAGCATAATTATTATCTAAAAGTATTGGATTTAAGGATGATTCACGGTGTCCGTTCCCGGGTCCGCCACGTCGACGGGCCGATACCGGGTTCCGAGCACTACACGATCAGTGACCGAGCGGTTCTGGGCCCGAGCCTTCCGATACCGCCCTGTTATATATGAGAGCTTGCGTCGAGCTAAAATATCTAGTCTATCTCAGTTACGAATGTCACTCAGATAGATTAGTTTTTTGCTGGCATATTTACAAAGATTACGTATCAACAATACCTAGTCGAGTTGAGTTCACGAAAGTTTACATTATAGAAAACAAATTATGCATAAAGTACAAGTAGGTAGCAAATTTATTAGTTCTGCTAAAAAGTGGGTTAGGTTAGGTTAGAACTGCGACCCTAAACCAACTCAAACAGCTGCTCAAAAAGTGGGTTAGATTAGGTTAGAACTGTGATCCTTAATCAAATCAAACAGCTGCTCAAAAAGTGGGTTAGGTTAGGTTAGAACTGCGACCCTTAACCAACTCAAACAGCTGCTCAAAAAGTCGGTTAGGTTAGGTTAGAACTGTGACCCTTAACCAAATCAAACATCTGCTCAAAAAGTGGGTTAGGTTAGAACTGTGACCCCAAACCAGCTCAAACAGCTACTAAAAAGTGGGTTAGGTTAAACCTAACTACTAATTGACTAATGTATAGTACATTATCCAATTAGTAGTCTAAAGATCATAACAGTCTAGGTTTTGTAGCTGCAATATCAGTATGAATTTTAATCACAAAGTCTATGCGATTTAAGTCAATTTCAGGACTGTAATCGGTTAGGGATTTGTCAACTTTTTGCAAAATTAAAGCTAATCTAGTTCAGTTCGCATCTGAACTCTAATAGTATAGACTTTGTAAATACGCCGCCGGGCACGAAGCGAGCCGAGTCCGGGCTGTTTTCGGTCCGACACATCATCACGTGGTCACTGCTTCTTCTTTCTAGTAATTATAAACTGACCGAGTAGCGAATTAGCTATGCCCTCATATTTAAAATACAATTTATTGACATATATATTCCGGCACATCGTTGCAAAGGTGATGCCGTATAGTCTCCGAGTGGTCGACGGACCGTGCACGGGGCGAGCCAGGTCCGAGCGTTGTGTGTACCTAGTAACGGCCGTCAAACAAGAAAACAAGACCGTTGCGGGTACGTAACGAGTGCCTTACGATACTCGGAGGTCACGTGATGTTTTCTATACAAAATGAAGTATCGGAAGTGTCGGATCGGACCCGGGAATGAATGAATGTTTTTCCATTATTTTGGATACTCGTAGGTATTGTAGTGTTCTTCCCGATTATACATACATATAATCACGCATGTTTCCCAGAAGGGTAGGTAGAGATCACGGATTTCCATTTGCTACGATCCTGACAGACCACTTTCGCTTCACTCACTCTCGTAACGTTCATCATACACGCTCGTCGGTTTAGGGTAATTCTGACCTGGCCTTTTTGTAATATTTCCCCGATTTGGTCGAGGAAAGTTCGCCTAGGTCTTCCGCTTCCAACTGATCCTTCCACTCTTTTGTCATACACCCTCTTCGTTAATCTTCTTTCATCCATCCTCTCTACATGCCCAAACCATCTTAACATACCCATCTCAATTTTTTCACTACATCTACATCCAATCCGCACTTCCTTTTCTCTCTTATCACGCTGTTTCTAATCCTGTCTCTCAACCTGACACCACACATGCTTCTTAGAGCTCTCATTTCTTGTTTCTCTCACTTTGATGTTTTTTCTGCCACACCCAACTTTCACTACCATACATAAGTGTAGGTACTAACACTCCACTATGCACAGCCAGGCGTGCTTTTTGCGACACTTTCTGGCTGCGCATGAAAGCGTTTAGTGCCCCATTCACTCTATTCCCAGCATTCACTCTCCTTTCAATATCTTTTTCATTTTTACCGTCTCTTGTAAACAATGTCCCCAAATATAGAAATTATTTTACTTGCTCCAGCCTTTCTTCACCAATCATAATCTCGCAATCTGCCATAATCTTATCTTTTTCACCATACCATAACTTTCGTCTTACTGACATTCATCTTCATTCCTATCCTCTCAAAAGATTCATGCAGTCTTGTAACCATCAATTGTAACTCATCTGCCGACGACGCATCTTCCCGATTATATAGATAAATAACGGCTAAAATTGACCATTCTCTTCCGTGTCTCGGAAACCGATGAACATTGAGCATGCAGGAAACATTTTAGAAAAATAGTACATTTCGATATTAGTGCGGAAAGTATGTCATTACTTCACGAGTACCGAGATATCTTGCCACGAGCCGTAGGCGAGTGACAAGACTCGGGACGAGAGAAGAATGACATTTACGCACGAGTATCGAACGACATTTTTTAATACAGTTGCGAAAAAATTATAAAATTGTCAATTATTCACTTTGAGGTTACTTTAGTACATGTATCCGAACGATCCGCGCGGTGCGGTGCGGCGCTGTGATTGGCTGTCTGTCACTGTCATAAGCTGTGATTGGCTGGAAAAGTAAAAAGCACTAGTGCGCGATATCAAACTTTCCGCACGCTAAACCACTACAAGAAAAGCGCTTTTTTGAGCAACTGTATTAAAAAATACATTTTATACTTCTTTACCGGTAGATTACAGAAAAATTAAACACTATAAAAAGTCTGCGGTCAAGCGTAAGTTGGTCTTTTAAAATACACATTGTTAAAATTGTGTGATATAATGGAAAACTCGGAGCGCGAGTTCGACTCGTACTTGGCCGGTTTTTTTATTTACCACAATGGCAAGGAACCCTAAATAAAAACTTCGTGTCCAAAATAAAAACTCCGTTATCCTGACTAACTGATTAACATATTTTTTAGTCTAACAGTATCTTAGACCGTTTCCTCATGACTGAGGATCTTGATAATCACGGAATGATCATTCATCACAATGTAATGTTTTAAGGAAAATTAGTCTTTTACTTGATCTGTCCATCTGAGAGGAGATTTAACTCTACGGCTTCCTTCAGTTTTTACAGTCTATATGCATAAAAAGATAATCTCATTGCCGAAGAAACGTTTATCAGGTAGTTCTTTAAACCGGCTCTTTTGAACGTCATGACCAAGAAAATGCTCAGTCATCTTGATAACTGCAGGACCTTTGTTGTACGACAGAGTTGAGAACATGGTTCTGATCTCAACCGGGTCGCCGATGCCCGTTTCAGACAACCGATGAGCGCTGGCAACAGAGTCGCTGAGGCTGAGCAATGCGGTGTGGACTTGTTCTATTATGAATCTGTTTTCAAACCCCATATCATCTCCAACCTGAAAATATGTAAGTTTATGAAACTGATCTTGCAACGTTACGTTATGCAAGTGATTTTTACAACTTGTCACTAAATCTGGTACATACAAATATATTACTTAATTTCTCCCGTCCCTTTTTTCGGAATTACGTTATTTTACTGCAGAATCACTTATAATAAGTGAGCGTGAAACATTGAATTCAGGACTTAAAGCAGGTATGTAAATTAATCCCATGTGCGCTAGTCAATTGCGTAATGGGGGTATTAGGATATTCAATCTACAGAACCTTGGATGAATGATAGAACTTCAATTTACTAATTTAAGAAGAATTTGAGACTTATTATCATTACGGCAAAACTACTTTGTATATAAAATTTCATTATGTGGGATCAAATCAAACCTTTGTCCAGACAAAAATAATCCCACGAATCGCTGGTAACCGAGACGTATATGCACATAAGTGATGTAGGCAATTTTTAGAGACATGTATAAGATGTACAACATGAACTTACCCAGTAAGTTAAGCAAAACCTTCGTTCAACCAAAAATCACCCTACCAGTCGCAAGTGACCAAGTTACCGAACCACATGTGAGCAATCTCGTGAGACAAGATGTAAGCAATCAGCTGCTTGTAGTTGTTGGTGGTGTGCGCGGGGTCGTACATGAGGTAGGCTTCTCTAGGAAATAACATATTTGATAACAATCGGTTATTTTAAATGCATTCACTGCTCAGTTGTTCGAATTAAGAAGTTAAAAACAAAAAATAAAATCTACTTCAAAATAAACCCGCACAAAAAACCCTAATCAAAATCACACAAAATAGAACCTGCCCTAAACACTAAACAATTATAAAAGCTTGGAAGTGGGTGCTTGCCATCCAACTGAAATGAAATCCACTTCTTAACATGTCATCAAACAACTAAAACAAACCATAAAGTTACAAAATAAAGTAGCATTCTTACTTAACTTCATCGGTGTAGTGGTTCCTAAACGAACTCTTATAAATGCCGGTCATATGTTCGCGCATCGGAGCCGAGGAAGTTTAAGTCAAACTGTAAGTCACTGGATTTGTGACATTATAGGCAAGAGTACCGTCGACCAGGTTGACCCTAAGGAAATAGAAGGCGGGTTCTAGCTCAAATGTAACAGGCACGTTTGTAGTGCCTTGAAGTAGAGTTACGGTGCCGATAGTCAGGGCGTCAGAGTGAATAACGATCTGATTAACTCCAACTTCAGTTGCATGCAATTGAATTTCAACTGTTCCACTGAAGGATTGAGGATTAGAGCTGAAGTCCATTTCCCATCGGAGGTTGTAATGGGTAGTGTAATGTAGGTAGTTTACACCTAGTTGATAAACGCATGACAGGCGGGTAGTTTTAAGTTCATTCAGAAATATATGTATAATCCTAACGGCGGTGTTTCCTTGTGCTCCTGAAAATATAAATATCCCGAGGGACTCTTCCAGGATACTTCAGTGGCGACGAGTCAATTAAGGACCAGATTTATCGGCGGACATTAAAAGTTATACGGGAATTCGCGATGTCGATTGGAAAGTTGAGTGCGTTCGATGTTAAGTGCGGGGTGTGGTCGTCGTATGTAGATCGCTTAAAAATGTACATAAAGGTCAATAAAGTGGCGGACGATATGAAATTACCAGTGCTTATCGCGTCTATGGGGGACGAAGCGTACGAACTTTTGGTGAATCTAGCTAGCCCAAAGGAACCTTCAGCGTTGACTTTTGAATGAATGAATGAATGAATGAATGCATTTATTTCAAGTAACTTTGACTCATACATATTTGTTAGTATAATCCTTAACGTAATGTTAGTAAGTACATTTTTTTAAAACTTTTATAACTAAAGCTAAAAACTACATTTAGACATAAAAAATAAGATAAGATTAGCAATTAATTACTTATTAATAATTACTTATTTAGATCAAAATTGATAGATCATTAATATAACTTATTAATCTTATTATCTACTTTGATCTAAATTTTGCAACTGCCATTATTTGCTCAACCCAGTGCAACTGGATTGGGCAGTCATACTTATCTGCAATGACATTTAGAATGCTGTTGGCACTGTTGCGGCATCGGCAAAGCATCGAAACGATTTTTTTCCGCAAAATGGCGTAAAAATCGTCCGTTCGTGCCTCGGCGAACATACCTGAGGCACTACACCACCTAGGTAGTCCCAACAACATTCTAAATGCATTGTTGTACTGAACACGCAGGGCATTATAGGCTCTTTTAGTATACTTAACCCACAGGCTGCTGGAGTAAAATGACTGACAAAATGCCTTGAAAAGTAAGATTTTAACCTCTTTTGTGCATCGAGCAAACCTGCGAGCTAGCATATTCGACCTAACAGCCAATGCCCTGCGCTCGCGTTCAATAATTCGCGCTTTTGACGAGGCGGTAAAGTGCATGAGTCACCACTTGCAACCCGCGCCATCGGCGTTGGCAGAGCGGTTTCGGTTTAGACAAAGAAGACAGGGCGCGGATGAAACTATAGCCGGTTATGTAGCGGAATTAAAAAAATTATCGAGATATTGCAAGTTCGAGGATAAACTTAATGACAACATGCGCGATCAGTTCGTATGTGGAATAAGGAGTGACATTATTCGCCAGCGGCTGTTTGCGGAAAGTGATGACGTGACCTATGCGCGAGCGGTCAGGGTCGCAACCGCCTTGGAGGCGGCAGAACGAGACTCGGCCGCGGTGGAGGCAAGGGGGTCACGGGAGTCGCAGGCTAGCGGGAGCGGCGTCGGCGGGGAGCCCACTGCGGTGCATGCGGTGGCGCCGGCGGCCGGGAGCGGCCCGCGCAATCGCGCGGGTGGCGGAGCGGGAGCGGGCCCGGCTTGAGCAGGTCAGCAGCGGGCGGGAGTCGGGAAGGCTAACCGGTCTAGTGCGGGGCCTTCGTCCGGACCACAACAGCGCTATCCGCCTTGCGGGGCTTGTGGAGCACAAAACCACAGCTACGGGGCCTGTCGCTATAGGAACTTTGTATGCAGCAGGTGTCGGCGCGCTGGCCATTTACGCCGGGTATGCCCAGAGTGGGGCGGGGCGGAGAGAAATGCCTTGCATTTTGGAAGGGCGCAGCAGATGGAGGACTCGGAGACTGGCGAAAATGAGTATGACATCGAGCAGGAGTTGAACCATCTGTGCTTGAACGACTATAAACCAGTAAGTGTTTCAGTGTTTATAGACAATAAACTTGTTACTATGGAGATTGACACGGGCACAGCTATTGCCTGTATAAGTAAAAAAACGTATGAAGAATATTTTAACTATTGTGCATTAGAACCCGGGAATACGGTTTTCACATTTATTAATAACAGTAAATATAGACCCTTCGGAATGATTATGCCCACAGTTCGCTACGGTAATATAACAAAAAAATTGCAATTATTTGTGATAGATTCGGCTACGACCTCGTTAATAGGAAGGCAATGGTTGGCTGAATTAGGCATAAAAGTTCCGAAAATACAAATTCCGCAATCTACCTGTAACTTTGTATCTGGAGAAGGAGAATTAAAACATGTGAATGACAAAATTGTAAATTTACTCGACAGATATAAGGAGCTGTTCAGTGGCGGTCTGGGACGGTACACGGGCGGAAAGGCGACGCTGGCGGTTCGGGAAGGGGCGGCACCGGTGTTCCACCGCGCGCGCCCGCTGCCGTACGCGCTGTGCGCACGAGTGGACGCCGAGCTGGACGCCATGCTGCGCGCGGGCGTCATCGAGCCCGTGGACCACTCTGACTGGGCCTCGCCACTGGTACCTATTCCTAAGCCGGATGGCACTCTAAGGTTGTGTGCGGACTACAAATCTACTTTGAATCCCGTCTCTGATCGACCGCTATCCCTTACCTAAGATTGACGATGTGTTAGTGGGGTTAAATGGGAATCGTTATTTTAGCAAGATTGATTTATCTCAGGCGTATAATCAGGTGGAGCTAGATGAGTCTAAAATGTATACAGTAATAAATACTCATCGAGGGCTGTTTCGATATAACCGCTTAGTTTACGGACTGGCATCAAGCGTAGGTATTTTCCAAAGAATAATGACGGGGTTATTAAGGGGTATTCCTAATGTCCAGGTATTTTTAGACGACGTTATAATAGGGGGTAAGTCTGAGGCGGAGCATATTCACTCGCTAGAGATGGTTTTACAACGTTTGTTAGACCATGGGTTAAAACTAAAGAAAAGTAAATGTGTGTTCTTGACTCAAGAAGTTACTTATCTAGGGTACGTAGTCTCGGAAGACGGGATAAGGGCGGATAAGTCAAAAATAAATTCAATTTTGAAAATGGCCACCCCACAGAATGTGACAGAGCTGCGTTCTTTTCTAGGGATGGTTAACTTCTTTGCAAAGTTTATTAGGAATATTAGTTCCATATTAGCACCATTATATAACCTTTTACGCAAAAGTGTGAATTGGTATTGGGACGGCGAGTGCGAGCGGTCGTTCCAGGAAGTAAAGAAATTGCTAACTAGCGCGGAAGTACTGGCTCATTACGATCCGGATCGACCGCTGGTGCTGACTTGTGACGGGAGCCCGCGGGGCGTCGGGGCCGTACTCTCTCAGAGGGGCGAGGGGGGCCGCGAGCGGGCAGTTGCATTTGCGTCAAGGTCACTTAGTGACGCTGAAAAAAATTATTCACAGATTCATCGCGAAGGGTTAGCTATAATATTCGCGTTAAAGAAGTTCCACCAATATCTATACGGTCGCAGATTTTTATTTTGTACCGATCATAAACCTTTGGTTTCAATATTAGGTCAACATAAAAACATTCCCCAAATGACGGCCAGCCGGATGCAAAGGTGGGCCGTTATCTTGTCTGCGTACGATTACGAGATAGAATACGTTAAAACTACGGACAATTGCGCGGACGGCTTGTCGCGGTTGCCGGAGGCAGGGCGGTTGGAAGAGGCTACTATTCCGGAACAGACTTATTTACATTTCGCTCAAGATGCATTACTGTTAGATTATAACGTTGTTAAATCAAAAACGGCTAAGGACGCGATGCTTAGCAGGATTTTATCTTACGTTAGGGATGGTTGGCCGGCCGAATGCGACATAGATAACCTCAAACCCTATTTTAATAGGAGACAAGAACTTTACGAAGAGCTCGGTTGTTTGATGTGGGGCCATAGGGTAGTGATACCGGAGAGTTGTAGGGCTAGGGTAATAGAAATAGTCCATGAACCCCATATGGGTATCGTGAAATCCAAGGCGTTGGCCCGTAGCTACGTTTGGTGGCCCGGGGTAGACGAGGCCGTGGAGGCGACGTGCCGGGCGTGCGCGGTGTGCGCGGCGCACGCGGACCAGCCGCCGCGCCACGCACCGAGCGCATGGCCCTGGCCCGGTCGACCCTGGGCCAGATTGCATTTAGATTACCTAGGTCCTATTAACGGTAAAATGTATCTCGTTGTGCTGGATGCGATGTCTAAATGAATTGAAGTTTTTCAAGTGCCTAGTACAGCAGCTAGCTACACCATAAATATACTTACCGAACTATGGAGTAGGTATGGGTTACCTAAACAGCTAGTTTCTGACAATGGCCCACCATTTACTAGCAGGGAATTTAAAGAACATACCGAACGTAATTTTATTGAGCACATATTTACGGCTCCCTACCACCCTGCATCTAATGGGGCCTGTGAAAATGCGGTTAAAACGGTAAAACGAGTGATAAAGAAAGCTATATCGGAACAGAAACCTGTTCTAGAATCCCTAAACACCTATTTATTGCATTACCGTAATACTGAACATTCATCGACGGGAGAAACACCTTCTATGTTGCTAATGAATCGTAGGTTGCGCACTCGGTTAGACGCTTTAAAACCGGATAGGGGAGCTAAAGTGCTTGCGGCTCAGAAAAAACAAACGGAGGCAGCAGGAGGAACTCAGAGGAGAGCAGAGGCGGGGGATTCAGTGTGGTATAGACAGTACTTACAAGGGGAGAAGTGGGTTCCGGGTACAGTTTCAAAGCAATTAGGAATAACTAATTATAAAGTGATAGACAAGGACGGTAAAGAAGTGCACAGACACATCGATCAGTTAAGACGGAGGACAAGTAGATTAAGTTCGCTTGCAGGGCCTAATGATGATTCTGACTACACTACACCAATTGAACCAGTGGTGAGGACCGAAGAGTCGACCGAGGGCTCACGTAATGCTGAGCTCGAAGCGGGGGAAGAGGAAGAAACATGGCATGATGCCGACCGCGAGGACCCTCCGCCGAAGAGCCCTTCTAAAGCGCCAGCGTCACCGCCGAAGGCACCTGTACCGCCCCAGACTCGTCCTGAGCGGCATATACGACAATGCCGTGTAGATAACCCTCCTAAGTATAAGTTGTAGTTTTTAGGTTACCTGTTACGTAAATAATTGTTGTGTAAGTAACTATAAGTACTCTAACTAGGGTTGCTATTGTAATAATTAAGTGTGGAGGGATGTAATGTAGGTAGTTTACACCTAGTTGATAAACGCATGACAGGCGGGTAGTTTTCAGTTCATTCAGAAATATATGTATAATCCTAACGGCGGTGTTTCCTTGTGCTCCTGAAAATATAAATATCCCAAGGGACTCTTCCAGGATACTTCAGGTAGGTCTACTGATGGTGGGTAGTCTGTACAAAGCCGCTGCTTCCTCATCAAAGGCGATCACGCCATAGTTTTCAAGGTTTTCAAAAATTTCTCCTTGCAGTTGCTCATCTCCAAAGACTGTGCTTCTTTGGTTTGGTAGTTCTTGAGGAAGACCATAAGTGCAGTAATGCCACTGCGATGACTAGGAGCTTCATTGCCACCAACTAAACAAACAAATAAACTAAAGCATATTCATTATGCTGTAATGTCCTCCTTTTGTCAAAAAGGGACTGGCTGATGGTATTTCTAATAAAAAAGTGATAGCAAATGTTCATATCAAATTGGAATATAAGTAGTCATATCTTATTAAAATTAAAATGAATAACACTGAACTTACCATTATATCGCTGTGTTGTCATAGAACTGATTGGTTTTCGTTTTCATTGGGTACCTTCGATTTGCTGCTAATTCTATAATCTCTTTATCTTACCCAATTTACACTAATAATTATATCATCAATAATCCCTATTATGAATTTAATACAGTACGTATCATTGTTATAAGAACCTAATTATTTTTACTGTTTTTAATTGCGTTCTCCTTTAATATTGGTAAGTACCTAATTTTACAACAGTTAACAATACATCATCCCATATCACTTTGAAGACATGAACATTTATCTGGATAAAAACTGGTGTCAAATTAAAGTGTTAAGAATAGAGACACTAAATATTCTTAATAACGTACTTAATATTTAAAGACGGAAATACGAGTATTTAATTGGCCTTGACTGCAAATGTTTTTCTTAAGGTCGTATGTAATCCAAATATTAATTGTAGCAATATTACTAATATTTTAAAAGTCGAAAGAAGAAGAAAGAAGTCGTTTTTTGGCGAAGTGGGGAGGCGCTTACGGGAGAGAGGGTTGGACCCTCGCTCCGGTTCCTTCCTGATGCAGAGGCTGTCCATTGCGGTTCAACGAGGGAATGCTGCGAGCGTGATGGGCACCTTTGCATCTGGAAGGTCGCGGATCGACTTGGTTGGATAGGCTTTGTGTTTTTGTTACATAGTTGTGCTTAGTTTTAGTTAGGAGTAAGTAGCTTAGATTATATTTTTAGTTTTATTTTTTTTATATTAAGCATTTTTGTTTTGTGTAAGTTAGATTAAGTTTTGACATGTGTGTGTGTATTGTGGAGTAATTGATTGTATTTTTGATTTTGGAATAAATGATTGAGAATTTATTAGTATTTTAATATTCTAATTTTATTAGGTCATTTAGATGCAATTTTTGTAGCAGACTGCATAAATAAAATAAAATATTGTTGGTAATTTAAGTGTTTTATTACGTAAGCGTTATGTTCCGGGTGTTGATGGGGCTGCCGCGCTTTTGCAGTGCCTCACAGATGTTCGCCGAGGCACACGTAACCTGTATTAAAGCGGAAATGCGCCTGCGAGCCGCATCCCTAGTAGGCACGTCGTGTGCGCACACCCCCAACACCATCCTAAATATGATTGCGGACAGGATTGATTGTCCGTACATTATGCACTGTTGTAGAGTTCACAAGCCCAGTAACAGTGAACAATTAGTTAGTTAGTTACTCTAACATAGTTTTAAGTTAAATTGTAAATAATCTACTAATATTTTATGAGCTGCAGGCTTGAAATAAACGTTATTTAATTTAATTTAATTACATAAATTCAATAATATTTACTATCATCGCAAATATCACAATCTTAATCATAAGGCACATGACATATGGGTAATGCATGACGTAGGTACTTAATTTGAACCTTACAGTTAAATTATTCGAGATGATAAAGAACATATTTCTTGTGTAATTTAAGATGCAATTTAACATTATAGGCCGTGATCAAAGATGGCGGCCATGCCATTGACTATCATGGATAAGAATGAGGTCACAGCAGAATCGGGAAGCTGAGGAGTTTCTGGCTGCGTCAGCTCTGGCCTGGTTTCGAGTTCCGGCGTTTTTGTGGTGATCACAGGCTGGAAGCTAGCAGCTGTCAGGAAGTTGTCGACGTCATCAACGATGGAGGCGGTCCACTGGAGGGATTGTCTAGTGGTCTCCGTGCTGTTCATCACGGCCTGGTACGAGTTGCCCAGGAGCGCTTCGTTTTGGGTAGCCCACTGTTGGAACTGATAAAATAAATATTTGGGATTAAACAAGAAGCCAATTCAAACTAAAACTTATAAAAAAAACATAATTAAAAAGAACAAAAATAATATAAATCTAATAGATTTCTGAGTGCCTAAAATACCAACAAAACTAAGTTTATGTGGTTTTGTAATAACTTTGATCTTGATTAAGCATACTTTCTCTCATTTTGAACTACTACAAATACCAACCGCGTTAATTTCCGCTTCGGTTCTCAGCCTGCTAGACACGAAAGACAAAGGAGTCTCAATGTCTGTGAATCTAAAATCAAAATTGCAAGTTTTATTGCAAAATGGAAACAATTACAGGAAATGTACACACAGAGAGTTTTTTCAATAACTAGTCATATTGGATGAGGTGACTTGGTAGGCCATACTAAACACCTTTCTCTCTCTCAAATCTCAAAAATTGTTTTGGCTGTTTCATACATTTCGGCCGATCAGACGTCAAATTTTCCATGAGGAAGCCAATTTTATTTGGGATTTCGTGGTGGGTCCCATAGAAAAAGTTGTTCTGTATTAGTAATATTATGCATATTTATTTTATTCCTCCTTATGCTAACATTGCTAACACCTTCTTCTTCTTATTCTTTTACAAGTGTAGGTACTTGTAAGTGTAGGTACCTACCAGATAAATGCTTTATATTTATTTATTACTGTATTTACTACTTAAGAGGATGATAAGAGCCAAATTCCCTCCCTATCGTTTTCAACGCGAGTGAAAGAGAAACACTGCGTTACGATTAGTATGGGAGCTCATTGCAAATTTTGCAAATTGATGGATTAAAAAAAAACTATGCATTAATTGAGAAATTTAAGGCAACGAAGTTTTTAGTATTAGTGTGGTGGAATGTTGTCCTTAATTACAGACATATAAGCCAAGAAATTAAAGACGTGCAATTGTTTTAAGCTAATTTTAGATGTAACTTTCGAATTATTTTCTATCGAGCCGATTTCGTCCAATTGTGTATTGGAATTAACTAAGTTCTTACAAATATAATGAATATTAATATATATTTTTTTTTACTTTTCCAAAACAAGTAGTTATAGCTATATGACTGTTTAAGTAAAGTCAATTTGAAGGTCATCGGGTCTTCTCAGCCTCTTAACCTATTTCACCTATCTCATACGTTTGTTGACTTGTTCTCTATGTTTTCTGTTTCGCGCTACCTTCCGTCTCTGGGCTCCACGGAAGACCAGCGCTGTGGCATCTTAGCTGCCAGGGCACATTCTGAGTGGTGTCCTTTTGCACCCACTACAACGGCATCAATATTATAGTTATTTACTTTTTGATTTCTCCTAATTAGTGTTTTTTCTTTTCTGTGTTTTAAAAAAGTGTTAGACTTAAGTACTTAGCATTTAAGTTTAAACTGTTGTGGTGCTGTATGTAATTTATTTGCAATAAATGTTTTTTTTTCATTCTAATCACCTCTCAGAATATGGATAGTTATTGGAAAAAACATCCTGTGCCTATAGGAAACCAAAAATAGGAACCTACGCATTGGCCACTAAATTGTAATTGTTTTGGATGAAACTGAACACGACTTGAGTGTTGGCTTCGTTGCCAGAAGCGGCGGAGATCAAAGCGGTGTTGTAATCCTGAGGGCGAATCAGGTGGTTATCGGTGACGATGTCGGTCAGGAATCTGCAATAGAAAAAACAATTCGTTTTTCCTCATTCAATCTATAGCGGAAAAGGTGCTTGATGTACTCAAATAATACAACCACGCTTCTGCTGCAGGGGTACGATTTATTATGACTAGCTTGTTGCTAAAAGGAACGTAATAAATAGGTACACAATCATAGAATCACTTATCCTAATCATACAATTCACATATGACCTCTAGAATTTTCACTTGACACTCTCGTCTACTGTTTTGCCATAGAGCAACAAACAATCAACTACAACCTATGGTCATAGACTGGTAGATGAAATGCGTGGCGATTCGCCACAAATCTCTAAAATTGATAAGTCTGTTGACAAATTAATATTTCTAAATAAACGGTATTATTTTCAATTCCGGTATACAAATCACATTAGTATCTAAAACAGGTACTGATTTCTTGATAGCACGTTTGTTTATTTGTATAAATAGGTACGTTGAAGTTAATTTTGATGATAGTAAAAATACTTAAACCATTATAACGTTTCAAGAGAAACGATTTCGCCATCAAAAGTAATTTTTAATAATACACAAACTAGGAAACTACAAAATAGGTATAGAAAAATTACTTACACATTGAGAGCATCAGCATCATTAGTACAACCAAGAGCTGTAAGCAGTTGTATCTTCTCATTTTCCACGTTGTGCTGAACGAAACGCGTGCGCAGGTAATAGAAGTCTTCTGCGGTACCTTCACGAAGAGCGTTGCAGTACACGTACTCGCGGTTATCGGGATACACTCTGTAAATTACAAAATGTACAAGGGAATTATGATAAATAGAAAAAATATATATAATAAGTAATAACACGGAAGTCTTAAAAAGAGAAGGTAGTTAAAAAAGCTTATGTACGTTAGGATCTTATTAAAAAATATAGTAGTGTGTCTACTTAAAAAATAAACAAATCAAAATATGCATTAAAATGATTGGTTCTTCAGTTATTTGTGATCTTTATACCTACGTATGTTATCAAGGGCCTGACACCGCGTAGCACCGTAAGGGATAGACATAGATGACGTCATGATGACGTCTAACTCGTGGGGATACCAGTAAGAGAAAATTACCCCATTATTTCATATAGCGAGCACCGAGCACTCCGGGCAGGCCCGGAGCGATGTGAACATAGACATACCACCCATAGACCTGACATGGAAATAAATAAATAATAATACCAAGATTGAACGGGATGGTCTTATCAAACTTTCAACAGGTGTGACAGAGAAGCGAGCTGTTATCGTTAGTCCTTGTCATAGTCTCACCTATTTTTTGACAGTGGAGGGTAACGAACAGATGAAATTAGCGTTTTTACTAAGAGAAAACCTGATGGTTTTGTCAGAAAGTTGTGTCGACTACGGACACAATAGTAATTTGTTCCGCACATAAAAAAAAATTCGCGTTTTTTTTTTTCTTCAACCTACTTTTCCAAACTCGCAATACGATACCATGCTAATGCCCTTGAACGGATCATGAATATTTTTGCTACATCCTGTATAGCAATTTCATTTTTAAGGTCGCTGTTCCAAACCCAACTTGTACATTAAGATTTTCGAAACTTATTATCGAACTTTCATTTGTTATTTCAGTTCCTTTACGGTGAACAAAAATATTGCAAGGAAATCAAATCAGGTGGAAGATCTTTTCGCTTTCATTAAAACTAGTTAGTACCAATCTTGGACTTAGGATGCCAAGCATACCCCAGACTTACTGAGCCATAGCAAAACCAACACTAGGAATAAATTTTGTTAAATTCTAATTTCTTTAGTATGGAGGAATAAAACAGGTAAATTTTATTACTGGCAGATATCAACATCTTTATTTAAATAAATTTTTGCCAATGATATGAAATGATGATCTTTTTAAAACAAAAAATACCTCAATATTAGGGTAAGTATAAAAATCACGCACTGGTATCCCTAAGACGTATGTAATGCGACTAAATTGCTTATGCGGTTCTAAATTACTGACAGCTATACGGCTAACCGCGTTCATAAATTAGTCGGTTAATATGTTCTCGAATGTTTTATTTACCTTTACGATTTTATGTATTATTCTTCACGAGAATAGATTTATTAACAAGATTATAGCGCGTAATAGATTGTAGGATACTATTTATACACTAAACAACAGGAGTAAACTGTAAAATGTGGTACTTACCTGTGAAAGGTTATGTTGTCGTAATATCGGCGATAATCACTTCTACAGCTCAAAACACAACAATTAACCATTGTTTTCCGTAGCTGGCACAACTTTCCACGAAATATATTTGTGTTTCACCTAGCAAATACAGATATTTTGCAAGAAAACGCGAATTAAATGTGTTCATGACCCTCCACTCATAGAAAGTACTTACGGTGGAGGGTGACATAAAGCCGTGAGTCTATGATAAGGACGAACAAAAAATGGCAACTTCTCTGTCATACCTATTGAAAATTTAATAAGACCATCCCGTTCTATCTTGGTATTATTATCACCATGCCCTGTCTATACCTTTTATTGTATGTCTATGTATGTTATACAAGTTTGCGTTTCTCTATACTATAAAGCCTCAAATAATAAGACTTTATAAAATATACGTCATTTTGACATAAAATAGATAGCAATATTTTTGGCCAATTTTTCACATTAAAAATGGCTCTATAGGCCTAAAACTGCTTCTATTTTATCAAAAACCCGATTGCTTTGCAATAGTGTGGGCAGGCCAAATACTGAACAAATAATAACATATTTCTTTGTTTCAGACATTGCGGTCTTGTACGCCGGCTACGTCTTGTCTTGTCGCCCTGACGTGACGGCCGACGTCAACGCCCATCATATTTATTATATTTCCAGTGAATCTTGTTCTTTTGTGTTTAAGTTTTCTGTGTTTAAGTGTATTATTCCGGTAAGTGGATGCATGCCGCAACTCAATCAGGCGATGGCACGTCAAATCTAATTTTATTTGTGTACGATGCGATAGCTCTTTTAAAACGCAGAGAGGCCTAAATATTCATATTTCCAAAAAACACCGTCTCTGTATCAGCCAAAATGATGCTGCTCTAAATTTAGACCCATCCCTTTCAACCACCCCCCTTTCTGACCAACCAAATTCTATCACTTTCCACTTATACCTAAGCGAACTTAAAAATAATGTGCCCGTCATTAAAAGAGTTCCGCGCGGCGCCAGGATCACGGTCGCTAACCACCTTTCAAGCCTAATTATAAAATGTGTGGAAAATAATCAAACTAATGATTGGCATAATCTTTTCCTTTTTTCATTCAATACCCTTCATGCAAAAAATGATGAGGCGATTTCTTTAACACAAAAAATCAAAAATAATTGCGTTTCGAATACAAATCCACACATTTCTAGACTTTCTAAAGGGTGCGCCTCATCCACCTACAATAGAACTAAATTAATTGAAAGCAAAATTAGCGACGGCGATCTTAAAGGTGCCGCTCGTCTTCTTTTCACAAACGACGTGCTTTCGCCAGATACTCCTGATACCCTCTCGGCCCTAATTTCTAAACATCCCCCAGCTCCTTCAGTACCACACTCGTTTGCCCCACCTTCCGCAGACCAGGCCTGCCTCCAAATCGAAGGCAAGGACGTCATTGACGCCATAATTTCTTTTAAAACCGGTTCGGCGGCCGGCCTGGATGGGATCTCACCCCAACATTTGAAAGATCTCATTTCTCATTCCGTGGGGGATGCAGGTGAGCAGCTTGTCGGTTCCCTTACTAAATTAATAAATTTCATGTTTTCAGGCAAAATTAACCCTGATATTGCCCCCATTTTATACGGCGCAAACTTGATCGCCCTAACCAAAAAGGACGGAGGGGTGAGACCCATTGCGGTGGGGTCCACTTTACGGCGTCTGGCTTCAAAAATTGCGGTTAGACATTTTAGATCAAAATTGCAGTCCCTTTTTGAACCTATACAGCTAGGTTTTGGCACGAAAGGTGGGTGCGAGGCAGCCGTCCATGCCCTAAGGACCTACCTTTCACTCGATGATTGCGAAATTGTAGTCAAAATTGACGTTAAAAATGCTTTTAATTCGGTTAGTAGGGACACTTTGCTGACAGAAGTTAAGGAAAAAATTCCGGAGCTGTACAATTACCTTTTTTCTTGCTATTCAGACTCTTCCAAATTAATGTACAAGTCACATGAACTATCTTCTGAGGTTGGCTGTCAGCAGGGTGACCCCCTCGGGCCAGCAATTTTTAGTTTGGCTATAAATCCAATTATCAAAAATTTGAAATCAAAATTTAATGTCTGGTACTTAGATGACGGAACACTAGGAGGCGACGTGAATACTGTGCTCTCTGATTTGTCCTTTATTAAGAGTAGCTTTGAAAACATTGGTTTAGATCTAAATTTCAGCAAATGCGAACTCTTTATTCAAAAATCGTCTTGTACTTTAGCCGACTTAAAACCCAAATTTGACGATCTGGCCCCTAATATCAAATCAGTAGACAAAAATTCGCTTTGCCTCCTGGGTTCTCCTATATTCGAAGAATCTTTTCCTGGTTATATTTCTAATACTATATCTAAATTCAAAAGTCACACGAATCGCTTAATCGAAATTAGCCCTCATTATGCTCTTGTGATTCTTAAATTCTGTCTTTTTGTCCCTAAATTTACATATGTGCTCCGCTGCTGTCCTTTTTGGAAACATCAAAATCTATTGTCACCTATAGATGATTTGATCAAAATTAGTTTAGAGACGATTCTAAATATTCAGCTAAGTGAGCCTTCCTGGTCTCAGGCGTCCCTCCCTATTCGGTTCGGGGGTTTAGGAATCCGCAAAATTTCCAGTGTGGCTTGCCCAGCCTTTTTGGCATCCACCCATAGCACGTCTGGTCTCATAGGAAATATCTTAAGGGCTTTGCCCACAAACTATGAGATTGCGGGCTTTGAGGATGCTAAAAATGCTTTTAAAATTGCTTGCCCGGGCAAAACATTCCCTGACAACCCAAAATCACAAAGGAGTTGGGATAATGTCTATTGTGATTTAAGCTACAATACTCTTCTAAACAACTGTACAGGTCCAGATCGCGCGAGGCTTTTGGCGGTCGGAGCCCGGGAAGCTGGTCACTGGCTACATGCCCATCCTTCTCCTAATACTGGTACTTTCTTGGATCCGACCTCCCTTAGACTGGCGACTGGTCTGCGACTCGGGGTTTCGGTGTGTACGCCACACATATGCTCTTGTGGCACAGACGTGGACCGACTAGGACACCATGGACTATCTTGTCAAAAAAGTGCGGGCCGTTTTTCAAGACACGCGTCGCTTAACGACATAATCCGTCGGTCTCTTGCCACCATCAATGTGCCTGCTCTTCTTGAGCCGACTGGCATTATCAGGGATGATGGCAAGAGGCCTGATGGGGTGTCTTTGGTTCCTTGGAGCCTGGGACGGATGTTAGTGTGGGATGCTACCTGCGTAGACACACTGGCACCGTCCCACCTCCAACGGACTAACGTAAAAGCGGGCGCAGCGGCGGAAAGCGCCGAAATTTCAAAACGTAACAAATATAAAAGTCTCGGTAGAGAGTACCATTTTGTACCTTTTGGAGTTGAAACTCTAGGTCCATGGGGTCCCAGCGCACACAAGTTTTTTGCAGAAATCGCAAAGCGTCTGGTTGATGTAACTGGTGACCGAAGAGCTGGCGGTTTCCTCGCACAGCGTATCAGCATTGCGATACAACGAGGAAATGCCGCCAGCATCCTTGGTACAATGCCGCAAGGGCCTAGTTTAGATTTGAGCTAGTTATTAATTTAGTTTAGTATTTGTACTGTAGTACCTCTGTATATTTAGTTATGTAAATAAATGTATTTCCATAAGACTTACTCAACATTAGAAGTCCTTAAAGCGTTGAACTGCGTAACCGCAGCGGCACGGCATCCGTCTCTGTTAATTTCGCACATGACGGGGGCCAGTTGCCAACGGAGGTACGATCTCATGAAGTCTTCATCGTTAGATGAAGGGTAGTACGTAAGGTCGGTCATGACGTTGTTAGCCCATTCGAAGATCAAAGCCTTAAAATAGGTATATAAATAAATAAATCCTGTTGTCAAGAATTGAGTTCAAAGGAAGTCGGATCGTACCGATATCTCGATGAAAAGAGTTATTTTATGTGGCAACATTTTGCTGGTGTGCTGGGTGAGAAACATGCATAGTTTGAAGTAATGACGTAAAACCTAAAACAGTGTCTATATGTAAATTTGGCTCGGGCCACGGAGATCTTGGACACAGCCTGCTCTTTTCCATTATTAAGTTAAGTAGATTTAGTTATGTAAGAACGATATTCCTAGCCCATCGTAATGGTTTTCTCAGTACATCCCTGTGTTGGACTTTGAGCTTGTAGGAACATATGTCTGATAATTCTTATTAATATGTAGTCCTAGCGGTGCATAAAAATAAAAATCGGACCGATTGATCTTTAGGCCAAATGAATCGATTCGGCCCGTAGCAGTAAAAAAAAAACAGAGTGCAGTTATGACGTCATCTTTTTTTTTTTGTATGGAAATTTTTTTTTTTTCTGAAACCTATTGTGTGTGGTATCAAATGAAAGGGGTTTCTGAGCTTATTCCAAAAATATGTCTCATCATTACATTTAAGTCACATGTTTGAAATAAACATAAAAAACATTTTCAAAACATACCAAGTTTGGGCTCCTCCAGATACGACACCAAGGAATATTTTTTTGTAAAATATTATTATATCTCAAATGATACCTAATATCCTCATACCTAACCCCAAGAATGCAATTTTCAAAATAATTACATTTAGTATTTTTTTCTGATTTTCAATATTTACAAAGTGTGTCGTATTACTCAATACGAGTACGAGTACCGTTATATCCTCCAACTTTGCCCCCAGGCGAAACTTTGCCCAACATTTTGAACAAATTCATTAATTTACGTAATTTTATAGTATTCTGGTGCGGGCAAGTGTTGATGTGAATCTCACAAAATGGGAAAGCATGGTGAGTAAAACCCATACTTGTACTTATACCTGTATATAATAAGGCAATGGGGAAAGCCAGTGAAACCTTATTGTAGAGGTGCTCTTTTAGATTCCATACAATGAGGAAAAGAAACAAAAGATGAATGGTCCTGAACAATGTACGGGAACTATGTACAGTTAAAAGGCTTTTCTTATGCAATTGTTTCCCTATAGCTTTTTGCTTCAGCATTTTCATTTTAGAGTATTGTGACAGTTGCCATTACTCTAGATTGTTTATAACGTAATTAGATTTCAAAAGGATAATGAATGAAGAAGTCTTGATGTGGGCAATGTTACGTTGTAATGTAACAACTAGTGATGGCCAACTTTGCCCAAGACAAAAAGAAATCTTAGGGCTATCAGCTTTTTGTATTAACCACTCGGCACGAAAAAAGGTGATTATTGTTTTTGAAATATATGTATGACGTTTTGGAACTGTTTCTTTATTTTTTTAATGTAATTGTTAATGTGAAACCACAGTATTCAATATATACATAATTTTCTTTGATCTGCCGATTTATTTGTAAACATTACTAAGATAGGAATAGAATAGAATAGAATAGAAATATTTATTTGCATGAATACGTACAATAGGTTTTATCAAATAATTTCAGACACAGTATTCAGTCAACACAAAATCGACATGCAAAATATTTTCAAATTTGTACAGGTACTACTAATCACTATCACTAGGTTCGTTATGATTTGTTTCTATTATAAATAATGAAATATAACTCATTTAATTATGTTTTGTTTAATATACATACTAATGCCTGAAAAATAAATGCGTGAGTGACTGAGCGTCGGCCGCCGCCGAGCGGGCAAGAAAGGGACGCGGGGAGGGAGCGGGGGCGGAATCCATGCTCAAGATAAAAAATATTTAATTGATAAATTGATAGATCCCACATTCGTAATAATGAAAAATTAAAAATAAGTAACTAAAACTAACTAACTCCTCTGGCTTAGCGACCCGAAGTGAGTCTTGGCCTCCGACACGAGATGGCGCCAAAGCGTCCTGTTTTGTGCGATCTCCTCCCAGTTTTCTGCTTGTAGGGCGCCTAGATCTCTTTCGACCTGGTCTCTCCAGCGGTACCTAGGACGACCTGATGGACGTCGACCTAGAGGACGTCCAACGTAAGCTCTTTTGGCCGCCCTATCGCCTGGCATTCTCTCAAGGTGTCCAAGCCAGCGGAGTCTTGCTGACTTGGTCTCTCCGATAATGTTTGGCTCAGACACCAAGTCTTCTATCTCCTGATTTCTCCGGATTCTCCAGCTACCATCATCTCTCTGTGTGGGCCCCAAGATCTTACGGAATATTTTTCTTTCGGCAACAAGGAGCTTATTTTCTTCCTTCAGAGTGAGTGTCCAACATTCGCAGCCATACATTAGGATCGGTCTAATAATGGTTTTGTAAATACGAATCTTAGTTTTCCGGCGCATAATCTTGGACACCAATATTTTGTGAAGAGCTGCCGCGCTTCTGAGGGCACTTTGGATGCGAAGTTCAATTTCCTCTTCTCTGCCATGTGTGTCATTAATGATGCAGCCCAGGTATTTGAATTTCGTCACACCTTTGTATGAGACATCGCCGACAGTTAAGTTTTGTCTTTGCTCCAGGATGTTCTTGCGCCTCCGCATGTGTAAATATTCTGTCTTTTCTTGGCTTATTTTGAGACCGACTGTCGAGCCTTCTGCCGCCAATTTCCTAGCTTTTTCCGTGACGGATACGCTGTCCGCTCCCAGCAGGGCAAGATCATCTGCATATCCAATGATCTTATGAAGGCCATTCAACTCCACTCCACCGTCTAGTCTTTCCACTTTCCTAATGACGTGTTCGAGTGCCAGGTTAAATAGCATGGGTGATAGCGCGTCCCCTTGCTTAAGTCCAGTTATGACTTCAAACTCATCTGTCAACTCTCCTCCCACTTTAACTCGCATTCGGCTTACACCCGTGGCGACCACAATCATTCTAACTAGTTTATCCGGGATTTTAAAGTTTCGAAGTATGGAAAAGAGTGACTGCCTGTCTATGCTGTCATAGGCTTTAGCAAAGTCTACGAAGAGAGAGTGAATTTCCTGCCCAAATTCCCATTTCTTTTCCATAAGCTGTTTAAGGAGGAAGATTTGGTCAACTGTGCTCCGATTACGCCGAAACCCACATTGGTAGTCTCCAAGGATTCCTTCAGCGTATTTCTCTAATCGAGCCAACAGCACATATGAGAGTACTTTATACGCCGTTGGGAGTAGTGCTATTCCCCTGTAGTTGGAGCACTTCTTCTTACATCCCTTCTTATGTACCGGACAGATGACTCCTATGTTCCATTCAGCTGGCTGTCGTTCTTGATGCCATATCAGAAGCAGAAGTTCGTAGAGACGGGATTGTAGTGATCCTCCTCCATACTTCCAGAGTTCACCAGCCAGTCCATCGATACCAGGTGCTTTATTGTTTTTAAGGCGTGAAATTATTTTCAAAATTACTTTCTTGGGGTTTGAAATGAGGATATCAGGTATCATTTAAGGTATATTTTACAAAAAAATATTCAACCGTATCGTATTTGTAGGAGCCCAAACTTGGTATGTTTTGAAAATTAACTATTTTTATTTTCATTTGAAACAAGTGACATAAATATAATGATATGATATATTTTTAGAATTGGCTCAAAAAGCCCTTTCATTTGATACCACACACGATAGGTTTCAGAACAAAATTTATTTTTTTTCCATAAAAAAAAGATGACGTCATAACTGCACTCTGTTTTTTTTTACTGCTACGGGCCAAATCGATTAATTTGGCCTAAAGATCAATCGTTCCAATTTTCATGCTGTTAACACCATTTGCAGCATGTTTAAGGCGTACCGCTAGGACTAATGATTCTATAATCTCTTATATGAGTGATATTCACAGCATTCTAACCTTTGTAATTTAATGATGCCTTAACCTTTGTAATGTATTTTAATGACGCCATGAAGAGGGGAATTCCCCTCTTCATGGCAATATTCCAGTATAAACTGTAATACAAAGAAAATACAGCCAGATACAGACACGGAGAGAAATTTTTACTAGAAATAAGTAAAAAATAGTCATTCCCAGGACAAGTAAACTATTTACTAAAAACAAGTAAACGTTTACTAAAAACAAGTAACCGTTTCCTGGTTTTTAGTAAAGTTTATTTATTTTTAGTAAACGTTTACTTGTTTTTAGTAAAAGTTTCCTTGTTTTTAGTGAACGTTTACTTGTCCTGGGAATTACTATTTTTTACTAATTTCTAGTAATTTTTTTCTCTCTGTGGATTTACATACAAAACTTATTTTTGCTATATTTTCTTTGTATTACAATTTTTAGCAACGAAAACGAATTACCGACATAGATCTGTACTGCTAGAATGCCCATGCCATATTTCGTGGTTCTAAAGCATGTCGTTTTAATATGAGAGCTGAACTACGTTTGTATGGGGACGCGAGTTCACGCGAGCGTCCTGGCGACTCTTAATTTCTGGATGGTTCGGCAGATGGTAATAAAAAAACCGGCCAAGTGCGAGTCGGACTCGCGCACCGAGGGTTTCGTACAAACCTATAACAAGCAAAAGTTGTAGTATGTTTATTACTAAACGAAAATGAAATCCGAAATATAACAGTTTCGTTTTGCTACAGCTGAAAGATATTATAGCCCTGAGTATTTAATATGAATTTCAATTTAATACCTCTACGCGTTTACGAGAAACAAGTTTCGTAATTTTTCCTTTGTCTGTGCTATATGAAGTTTCTTCATGCCAAGTTTCAAGTTTCTGAGTTTACGGGAAGTATCCTTTAGGCTTTGGGTTTCTTGCGAGTACTCAGTTTCAAAATATGCAACTTAAATTGCTATTTCTTTTGATTTCGTTGACATAAAAGCTTGGTTTTGCTACATCTGTAAGGTCCTATAGCCATGATTGTTTGACATGAATATCAATTTAATAACATCACGCGTTTACGAGGAAAAGGTAGTAAGTTCAAATTTAAAATATATATTTTTGTATGATTTTACTAAAAATTTCTACTTTTCGTAATGTTTCCTTTGTTTGTGCTATATGAAGTTTCTTCGTGCCAAGTTTCAAGTTTCTGAGTTTAAGAGAAGTACCCTTTAGGTTTTGAGATTCTTGCGAATACTCAGTTTCAAAATATGCAACTTAAATTGCTATTTCTTTTGATTGCGTTGGCACAAAAGCTTGGTTTTGCTACATCTGAAAGGTCCTATAGCCCTGAGTATTTGACATGAATTTCAATTTAATAACTTCACGCGTTTACGAGTATAAAGCTAGTAAGTTTGAAATTTGAAATATATATTTTTGTATGATTTTACTAAAAATGTCTACTTTTCGTAATTTTTCCATTATTAAAAATATTTATAACGGGTTACTCACGTAATTTTTGTCGATTTTTGCTCGACATGTTTCGATCAATTTACGATGATCATTCTCACGAGCGGCCTTCCGCGACGGCAGCGCGTCGGCTACTGCGCGCCTGCGCGCGGTGTGCCCTGCTGCTGGTGGCGGGAGGCGGCGGCGGTGGCGGCGGCGATGTTGTGACAGATCTACCCTCATCCCCTTTATCATTTTTGCCGAAATGTTTGCACACTACACTCACGACGTCATTTGCTAAAGGCACGTTCACACTGTCCGACACCGACGTAGTACCCAAGACCGTTCTCCAACTAGGGGGCAATGACCAACCACCATCACGATTGAAATTCGAATGACGACTTATTTCTATAACATCGCCGCCGCCACCGCCGCCGCCTCCCGCCACCAGCAGCAGGGCACACCGCGCGCAGGCGCGCAGTAGCCGACGCGCTGCCGTCGCGGAAGGCCGCTCGTGAGAATGATCATCGTAAATTGATCGAAACATGTCGAGCAAAAATCGACAAAAATTACGTGAGTAACCCGTTATAAATATTTTTAATATGTTAGAGTCTCACGAAAGTTTTTCATTATTGTCTATGCTATATGACGTTGCTTCGTGCCAAATATCAAGTTTCTGAGTTCACGGGAAGTACCCCGTAGGTTATGCGAGTGCCTAAAACTCTAAAATTTGCGGCATAAACGACTGTATCTTTTAATTTCATTGGCTTTTAAATTTGATTTTTTCACAGCTCCAAAGGACAATAGACCTGAGTATTTGATATAAATTTCAGCTTGATACCTCTACGCGTTCCTGAGAAAAATGGTCAGGCGGACAACAAAGTGATCCTATAAGGGTTCCGTTTTTTCCTTTCGAGGTACGGAACCCTAAAAATTACATTGCATTATTTAGGGTTCTTTGGTAATTTTTCGGCTCGTTAGTAAAAACTATTTTCCAATGCTTTTTGAACGGCTTTCTTACATTCACCCAGGCTTAGATGGTAAATACAACAATCTGCATTTAGTTTATCAAAAGGTCAAATAAGCTCAATAAGACCAGAGTTGTGGATTGAAAATGTCGTCGCGATCAATAAGAGACAAATCAGATCATAACAGAGACAAAAAAAAAAAACAGTCGAATTGAGAACCTCCTCCTTTTTGGAAGTCGGTTAAAAAGACTTGTTAGACTTGTTAAGTCTGTTAAACTCTCCTATCTCTCTGACCTAGCGTCCGCACGGCTTTTTTTACGTATGGTTAAAGTTCAACTGAACAAAGAGTTACCTCCAGAGGGTCCAAGTAGGCAGTGCCAATAAGCCTGTTCCTCAGCCAGGTGAAACCAGTCTTAGCGGCCACCCAAGGTGCATACTCGGTCTCGAACTCCAAGAAGGACAGAATTTTCAGAGCCTTGGTGTAGCTCATGATGCCACTACGAGCGAATTGGAAGACATCGTCGACGATCTGTGAATAGTATAAATACGTTGTTACATGTTAATTTTCAGTTAGACCACATTCATTATTGCCTAATATATTGTTTAGTTCGTCCGGCGGCGTAATAGCCAAAAGCCATAAAGATAAGCTAATTAGTCATCTATAAAAGGCTAACGTAAACGTTTGCAGTTAGGGTTCAATATCAAATGGCATGGCTTAAATTGCAAATGCAATAACAAACATCTGGAGGGTAGGGCTGCAACAAACGGGAAAGGTCCATCTAGTATTCCGTTGGAACTGATGTAACTAGTGATAACGTGTTTATACTATTTAAGCTGTTTTGGTAAAAATGTTTCGTCCGTGGGTAGTTAAAAAGAAAACCAGTACAAGTGCTCGAACGCATTTAAACAGCCAAACTAAGCAAATAGTCAAAAATGTGTACAATGGACTTTTTATTGGAATTGGACCTACAGCATTAAAAAAACTGCTTTTTAATAAAGTAAATAATTTATGTTGTATTATTTTTACTCCATTCCAATGTTAAGTACATTTTTGACAACCCTATGCAAAAGTGATGATGCCTTTTGTTAAAGAAACATAAAGTGCATTATAAGCTGTAATAGATGTGGTTTGGGTCGAATCTCACTTTGTCGTATTACGACTTCAGACCTTTTGAATTTTTTTTTTTTTTTTAATTTATTGAATAAGAAATAAGTAATTACAATATTATATATTACAAGACCCATCATTGGCAAAACCTTAGAGAGGTTTGTGAAATAAAAATGCCATTGTAACAAGTTTTATGGCTTTTGGCTATTACTCCGCCGGGCGAACTATACCTAAGTACTAATAATCTCCTTAACATAATAATACTTTAGGTACTGTCTTTCAAATAGTTTTTTCACACCTCCCATTCGTATACGGGCCTTTTCTTCCCTCCTAGGAGGGAACAAAGTGGCACTTTTCTGTTCTAGGACATTACTTTTTTTTCCAGCCAGTCCGCCATGGCAACAAAATGTCTTATTATATTAATCGATTACACTTTCATTATAATCGATTATGTGTATACATTTTTTATATTTATTACTATTTATATACGTTATGAAATTCTGTTTTACTCATATTTATCATAAATATACTTCAATTCAGTAGGTGCGTTACTATAATGAATGATTAAAAATAGTTAGCATCATTATAGTATTATTTTTCCAAATCGATTTTTTATTAATAACGAATAGACGTAGCAATCGATTCGATCTAAGTATACGTTGTCTGTGGTGTGGTCTGATATTTATTCTCTGTTTTATTATTATTACGATAGTTTCATGCATAAAATGATGAATATTATTAAAGAAACTGCACATTGTACAAAAGTAGTTAAATTGGAAAAAACAAATCCCGTGTTCCTGCATCCTGTGTTTGCAAGTGATTCAAGTATATTCCCTGTACGGATTCAGGTGAAAAAATAAAATGTATTCGAGCGATAAGACATGAAAACATGACGCCGGAATTTATAGAATGAATAAAAACGCAACATTGGTGCGTAATATGGCCAATTTGTTGCCATCAAATCTAGACAGAAGGATCTAAAAGCACACAAAAGGAATACGAAAAGTCGTTATATTTGAGGTTACCTAGAGACATAAAGATTGTTCTCAGAATCGGTATTTGTGGTTTAATTGCAAGGATTTGCTACCTTCCAAGTTCTACCCTGAAGCATGTAGGTACTCCATGTCAAAAATAATGATAATTAAACAAAAGTAACAACATTTCTGAAATGAATTTCTGAAGGCCACCGAACGAAGAAGTTTCAAGTTTTGATTGCAAATAATATCAAAACATTCAAACACAGCATTTGATTTCAATTTCTCTGCCTATGAATGTAAGTAAATTGACTCATTTTATGCTTACAATGCCTGTAAACAGTTCTTGATTTTTTTTAACTTAAGATAACTCTAACTGTTAGAGTCTAATGAAATCAAAAACTAATTCTAATTTCATAACCTAGCAATGATTTTGTTATGTTTATCTATGTTTGTAATAGTCTTGGGGACTCGCCAGTGTGTCCACAACACTCGGCTTAAGCAACTTGCACATTTTAAATGGATCACTTTCTGGACGGCTATTAAGGTTATTTTAACTAATAACTATAACTAGGTAGTATAGTTATTAGTTATTAACATTGTGATCAGTCCCAACAGTGCAATCAATTAACATATTTTTTGTTTTGTTTTAGGTTGTTCTTATCTCATGAGCTCAGCGGTGTTTGTCGAGTAAATGGAGTCTGGACTTACTAACTTCTTCCGATAATGCCAAACACCACCTTCACCTTTACCAGGATATTCTACTGATGAAAAATTAAGACTAACTTCAGTATTGCCAAGATATTTTTTTATAGAACTAAGACTGCCTTAACCCGTGCCGACATTATCCTACTGATACAATACCAAGAATGGCTCCTCCTATATCAGGAAGCATACTAAGCACAACATTATGTCGTATCAAGAGCTAAAAACATTAGCGGAGAACAGGACTGAATGGCGATTACTCCACCAACAAGAGCAAGGCTCTTAAGATGATGATGATGATGACTAAGCACAAATGTATAAAGTGAAAGTAAATATGATTCAACAATAACGTCTTTTATTTTCGTCTATGGGGGTGTGAAAAGCAGTATGTGTCACATAGGAGCAAAATTATTTTCACCTTGGGCGTTAACACTTGAATCCCTCCTTACGCTCAGGAGTCTATTTTAGAATCCCTCGCTGCGCTCGGGATTCTATTATAGACTCCATCGCTTCGTTTGGGATTCAATGTGCGCCCTCGCCGTAAATATTTCATTTTGCTCCCTTGTTACACAATCTACTATTTGTACCTGCGCCTTATTGAATTCGTGGATCTGGGTTCTCTCCTCTCCTCTCAGGGCATTAGTGATAAGATCCCAAGTGTAGTCGTCATAGTTAATGCGGTAAAAACCTAAAATCAAAATCATATTTAAAAAATTCCTATTTTTGATAAGCAATCTGATTTAAGGATGATTCACGGTGTCGATTCCCCGGTCCGATCCGACACTTCCGATACTTCATTTTGTATAGAAAACATCACGTGACCTCCGAGTATCGTGAGACACTCGTTACGTACCCGGAACGTCGATGGCACGGTCATGTTTAGTTGTTAAATTGAATAATATATTATATTATAATAATATATAATATTCTCAAAACAACAGTTTGGTTTTAGGTCTGATAAATCAATTAGATGCCGGTAGATGCTGTATAGGAGTTTTTCTTGATCTGGCTAAGGCCTTCGACACTGTCTCGATTACCATTTTACTTAGGAAATTAGAGGCCATCGGCATAAGAGGCTCAGCTCACAACTGGTTTTCTAGCTACCTAACTAATAGAAAACAAATAGTAAAAATCGGAGACGTAACGAGCAGCAAATCACACATCCACTTTGGCGTTCCACAAGGCAGTATTCTCGGACCAACGCTTTTTATCACATACATCAACGATCTCCTTCAAATGACTATTCCAAACTCTGAAATTATCTGCTATGCTGACGACACAGTAACCGTCTTTAGTGGTAAGACATGGGAAGAAACCTACCAGTTAGCTGAGACGGGACTATCAAAGGTGTCAAAATGGCTGGACAGCAATCTTCTCACTTTGAATGCTAATAAAAGCTGCTACATTGTATTCTCAAAGACTTCAGCATCTTCCCCTCCACTCACTCACAGCCTTAAAATACATTCTTGTGATTCAACTCACGCTGATTGCTCCTGTGGGTCCATAAATAGATGCAATACCATTAAATATCTAGGCCTTCTGATAGATGAACACCTATCTTTTAAACCGCACCTAACTAGTCTATCTAAAAAAGTGAGAAAACTTATCTATGTAGTAAAACGACTACGGGATTGTTCACCTCTATGTATTCTTCGCACTGTCTACCATGCGCTATGTCAATCTATTCTACAATACTGTATTGCAGTTTGGGGTAGCGCCGGAAAGACCGCGCTACTTGAACTTGAGCGCGCTCAACGAGCTGTCATCAAAGTAATGCTAAAAAAACCTTTCAGATATTCTACAGACTTGTTGTTCAGTGATACAGGGTTCCTCAGAGTTAGGCAATTATTTATTCTCAATGCAGTCATCAGGGTTCACAAAAATATTGGAAAATCAGCGCAAATAGATTTCATTTTGAGTAGACGTACATACAGAGTCCCTGTACCTACCGTCCAAACGGCTCACGCACAACGATCTGGCTACTATATTCACCCATTTACATATAACGCTGTTTGCAAAACCCTTGACCTAAAAACATGCACCTCGCTAAAAGTCAAATCAAAATTAAAAAAATGGTTTTCTACTCTATCATACAATGACACAGAAGAGATATTACATACTTACACTTGGTCTGTGGTCAGCTAAGACTCACACTCATTCACGACTCACAGGTACATACCCCTACTCACATACACACTTAAATACCCACACACAACTTACACACACACACACTTAGGTTAATCTTAGTTAATTAATTTTCATGTTTTTCTACTAATCATATTTCATGTTTTATAACTACAAAACATGGTGCATTCCAAGATACAGGCTTCAGCCTAGTTTGGAATGCACCAGACAACCTGGTAATCTGTTAAACTTTGTTTGATTAATAAATATTACTTTACTTTACTTTACTTTACTTTATATTTATATATTATATTTATTTATTGTTGTTGTTGTGTATGTTAAATTGAATAATATTAATTATTTTACAGTATTATAATGGTAGTCATTTGCACGAAATAATTTATTCTTATCATTGTTAATGTTCTTGTAAATGTTGCACAATAAAAAACCTGGAGAAAAAGAGGTTAGAAACATATGGTTTACGATATATAACGTACGCGCGTCACTGTCAGTTTTTCAATTGTCATGTATCTCTAACGTGATAATCAAAACGAAATTGTGTTTTAATTATTGTTATGGATTATAATCTGCAAATAATGATATTTATTTACAAACGTGAACTCTTCATCATGATAACTAATCGTTTGTTGGTGTGCTTGCAGTGTTTAAATTGAACATTCAACACACACAATGTCAGTGACAATGTCGTCCTCGAAACGTCGAAGGTAATTTAAAAATTATATACGCGGTTAAGTCCCGTTTATTACAAATAATTGTCAATAAATTGTATTTTAAATATGAGGGCATAGCTAATTCGCTGCTCGGTCAGTTTATAATTACTAGAAACAAGCAGCAGTGACCACGTGATGATGTGTCGGACCAAAAACAGCCCGGACTCGGCTCGCTTCGTGCCCGGAAGCTCGACGGGAGCTCTCATATATAACAGGGCGGTATCGGAAGGCTCGGCCCCGGAACCACCCGGTCACTGATCGTGTAGTGCTTGGAATACCCGGTATCGGCCCGTCGACGTGGCGGACTCGGGAATGGACACCGTGAATCATCCTTTACAGTCTGTTAATATATATTTAGAAACACACCAGTCTGTTGTTTGTTGAACAACACCCACTCGTCGCCAATAGAGCCGCGGTTGATCACAGTGACAGCCTTGCGGATGATGTGAGAGGGCTTGGTGTTGTCGAAGTCGGGATTACTGGCGCTGGAGAAACTGACCGGGATAACCCATTGCGTGTTGATGTTAGAGTAGCCAGTGTTAATATCGAATCGACGCTGAAAAGTTATAATCCAATCATCAGGGAATCCTCTCCATACATTGCCTTACAAAAGGTGGTGTAGTTTTTTTGTTAACAGGTATTGGTAGGCTACAGGGTAGTTATTAAGAATCTAGATTTTAGACTTTGAGGGGGGGGGGGAGCTTTGGCCGCCATCTTGGTTTAAAGATGGCAAAATTCAGTATTTAACCTTGGCGCTTAAACACCTATCAGTATGACTGAAGTGTCTATAAAACATATAAAGAATATAAAAATGTCTATAATTTTTTCATACACAACAGATCTGTAAGTCTTACAGATAGAAAGATACAGGGGGTCAAAAAGTATAATTCTTGAAAAATCATGAGAATTTGATTTATTAGTTTCAAAATTATGTGCTGAAGATAAAGAAATGAAATCTTTACCACAGTTTTATCATCAATGATTCTTTTAAAATATATTTAAAAGTTGAATTCACCTTGTAGCCTACCAATACCCGTTAACAAAAAAACTACACCACTTTTTTTAAGGCAATATGCTCCAAAGACTGATCTATTATAGTTACAATCAATATTGACATGAGTAGCTATGTTGAAAAGAAGACTAGTAGAGGAAACATACCTATGAAATCCACAAATTCGATAATAGGGGGCATTATGATATATTAGTAATACATAATAATAATATAGTGATGTTTTTGTATGTTTTTGATGTATTTTTGTATTTTACTTTTGTAAAAATATTATAAAACAACCTAACTTGAATGAAAATAAATAAAGTAGAAAATATAGTAGTGGTATAGTTTAGTTAAGATAGGTTTCTTAGGCAACTAACATAGTTTTAAATTTTTAAGTTGTAAAAACTAACATTCTATGGACTTTTAATTGTCTGACAATAAATAATTTTTATTTATTTATTTTATTTATTATAAGTTTATGCAAATCTATTTATTGAAGGAGTAACTTTCAGTATATTTTGACACTGAAAATACATTTGAAGACATTAAAAACTGTATGTATCCTAAATATTTACCTGTTGAATAGTCATTTCGCCAGTTTCGTGGTTAACCTGAACGAAAAGCACTGGGTGTCCGCTCTGGTAGGTAAAGGAGCGGTAATATTCAACCAACGAGAAGTCGGGTCCGTACTCTTGAAGAGCACCGGCAGCACGGCCAGCTTCTTCCAAAGCCGTAAATAGGTCGATTGGGAAAGCATTCTCAAATTGCCTGTTGACAACAATGTCAGTCAGGTCAAAAGTGAAATCACTTAAGCTATACAAACATTAACTGTGAAAAATCTTTGAATTCATTTCATTGTTAATTTCGTAGTATTTGGATTGAGTAAAACTTTAGTAGATATAATTCTATACTTAAAACACAACTCACTATAGTAAATATAAAAAACTGGATTAGTCATCTAAAAGTAAAAATTATTATTGTATTTCTTTTGTAACTTTCGTAAGTTCCATAACATACTTATTCCTCAGATAGTTCCTCAAACCGGCCCTGTGAACATCATGTCCTAGAAGATGTTCAGTCATCCTGATCACTGCAGCACCCTTGTTGTACGAGAGCGCTGAGTACATGCCTTCAATTTGCGCTGGGCTTCCAATACCAGTTGTGGACAACGCATGAGCATTGGCAACAGAGTCGCTGAGCAAAGCTGTGTGAACCGACTCTGTTATAAATTTGTTTTCTAAACCCATGTAATCCCCAACCTGGAAATATTATTTTATTGAGTTGTTATTGCAACTAAATATTATATCCAAAATTGGTACCTATTTGAAGAAATAAAGGTGGAGCTCACAACCAAGATTTAAAGTAAGAAATTAAATTTACAATCAATGGACCTGAAAAGTAACAGTCTTTTGTGTAGTCACTTTTTGACGGCCCGACCCCGACCACGTCACAGCGCTGCGACAACCGGAGCGGCGGGGTGCGACACGCGGCGCGCGGAGAGCAGCGACCGCATCCCCTCCACGCGCCCGGCCGCCATCGCCGCGCCGCGCCTATTTAACGCAAGCCCGGACCGTGCCGCATGGGCAAGAAGCAGGCGGCACCGCCCACCGGCGCCGCCACCACCCCGGTGCAGACCACTGCACCCACGGACACTGAGAAGCCGCCGGTACCTACCCCCTGCATCAACGCCGCCCCGGCGCAGCCCCCTGCGCCAACAGCAGCGGCAGAGAAGCAGACGGCACCGCCCCCTAGCGGAGCCGCCATCCCCCCGGCCCCTGTAACGGCCGAGCTTTTGGCACCGACCCCCGGCGCCGACACCTTGGCAGCACAGACCGCAGCAGCAGCAACCAACCAAATCCTGGATGGGATAATACGTGCACTCCGCCAGACGGCGGAAGGCCAAGGGCCAGAAGCGGCCCAACAAATAGACGCCGTGCTTCAACTACTGGAGCAGACAGCAAAGCAGCAGCAACAGAAAAGGGCTTAAGACAATGCCCGGCTTGGCCGGCATTCAACAGACCGAGCCGTTGTTACGGCTCGCGACAGCTGCAGCCACAGTAAGGCTAAAAGCCTAGAAATGGCCTCCTCACGCCCCCAGAAAGGGGAGTGTAAGAAGACAATCGACGTGCCGCATGGGCAGTCGATGTTCGGAGCCCGAGCACGAACAACGGCTGCTAGTCCTAGAGGGCCGCGCGAAATCACGCGTCGTTAGCCGGAGGACTTTCCCCTTCCCTTCTCTATGTAGGCTAGTCCTAGAAGGCCGCGCGAAACCCCGCGTCGTTAGCCCGAGGACTCTTCCCTTCCCCCCTGCAGCATAGCTTCAGAAGGCCGCGCGAAATCTCGCGTCGATAGCCGGGAGGTTTCCCAGATTATCCCGATACCTAAATAGAACCCAGAAGGCCGCGCGAAATCTCGCGTCGTTAGCCGGGGGTTTATTCCTGGATCCCGCCTGTTCCACGGGGAACATCCTGTCCCAGCCAGGGACCCCTTCTCGCGTAATCACGTATCCCGGATAAATACCGGGATTATATTAGCATAGCATCTAGCTCCCTTCCCGAGACCCGAGTAGCTATATTAGACTTAGGTTTACTTTAAATAAAGGGCATACAAGACCCAGTTATATTTATATACCATTGTGTTTATCTTTAACCCTATCCTCCAAACCCTGAGTTAGCCTGGAAACCTTCACAAAGCCCCTCAGGCTGAAGGATATGTGTGGTTGCCCTCACGTCAACCATTACAACTTTGATATGCTGATACGCGTGTTAAACAAATTATGATCTTGCATGGACATCCAGGTATCACAGGTTGGCAATTTGGCATGACAATCGCGGTTCAGACTCTTCTTAGAACTCTCACTCTCAACATTCAACAATTAACTTACTAATTTAAATGCTTTCACTTACCCTGTGAGTAAGGAAATTCGAGTAGTAACGGGCAAAACCTTCCTTTAGCCACATGTCACCCCACCAGTGGATCGTGACCAAGTTTCCGAACCACATATGGGTGATCTCGTGAGACAAGATGGCGGCGATACCATGCTTGAAGATGTTGGAGGTGTGAGCGGGGTCGTACATGAGATTGCATTCCCTGTAAGTAAGTAAGTGAGTAAGTAAAATCATTTATTTGTGACGCTCACTACATAACACTACAAATACATTGGGAGCCAATAACAATAAAAACAACAAAATATGAACGTGCATCACGAAATGGACCCAACTCAGCCTGTGAAATTATAAATTGGTAATATATGCGCTAATGCGGATTAAGAGTAAGCGTATTATAGGTAGATTTTACAAATAGATGTGCATGAGACTATAAGACTGTTATGTGATTATGAGCGCTAAATAGCATCACGAAATTTGGTAGCTGGGTAAGGCCACCAAAAAATGTAAATTTTCTACTTTTTGCATGTCCCCTAAAAGTATTTGTTAAATACTTAATAAATAGTTAACTAAAATATGTTAGCGTCGTACCACTATGTTGCGAGAAGTACATTTTAATATAAAATCTGTTTAAATTAGACAAATCGTGCCTATATTTAATTATAAAGTTTTGTTTTCTCCAATGCTAAAAATGCGTTTTAAAAACTTGAATTTTTACTACAGTGAAACGTTACCAAATATGTGTTTAAAATCCAGTAACCAAAGTCCCAAAACCAATGTTAATATGGCAACCCTAATACTCGTCCTGTGAGAAATAAAAAATAAAACAGACAAACAATATTGTCCGCCAAAACTTAATATTTAGTGTGTGAAGATCAAGGTGTCCACGCGAGTTTACTGAAATTTCTGATGTTAAATTGAATTTCTTAGTTCCTGTTTTTGGTTTATATAAATGATTTACCTTGTGTAGTACAAAACCTTTGTGGTATGATTTTGTTTGCCGATGATACATCTTTAATTTTCAAAGTTGAACGGCAATCCAATGATTTATCTGTAATTAACAATACACTAGCTGGCGTACTAAACTGGCTTACTACTAACAATCTGTTACTTAATGCTAAGAAAACCAAATGTATTCGATTTGTTTTGCCAAACGTTGCACAAATGGACACTAATATAGTTATAAATGGTAAATGTTTAGATATAGTAGATAAAACTGTGTTCAACGTTGGACAAAAATTTACAATGGAGTCCTCATATTCATATAAAAAACTCGCTCTTAGACTAATATTATATTTATTATATAATATTATTTTTGTTGTAAAGAATATACACACATTCAAGAAGAATTCTGACATTCACAGCTATAACACTAGAAATAAAAACAAGCTTGCTATCAGAAGATGTCGTGTCCGCAAAGCATATAAGTCATTTTTTGGTCAGGGTATTCATATTTATAACAAGTTACCCGTCGATGTTTTGAATCTATCATTTCCCGCTCTTAAGAAATACTTGAAAAAAACTTTAATGTCAAAGGGTTATTACAGGGTCGAGGACTATATGACAGACATATATGCATGGGCCAAACCAGAATCTATAAAATCATCTAGCATTTAGAGGACACAGTTCAGGTAAAAATGGTGCCCGTGGAAGTCACGGGACCGCTGGGTACAAGTGGTACAACACAAGCCTTAGCTCTGTTAGACGAAGGGGCCGCGCTTAGCTTGATTTTACATGAAAAGGCTGACCAAATAATGCCCCGAGAGCTGGGTGAATCGCTTGATATTGAAGGAATCGGGAGAGTACGTAGCGACCCTGATGCATGCAACGTGCGTTTCGCAATCCGCGGTTATTGTAGTAGGCACTTAGAAATGATGGACGCGCTTACCATTAATCATATAAACGTCGGAGCGCAAGGCGTCTCCAAAAAAATAGTTGAACAGTGCGATCACTTAACCAGCATTGCCGACGAGCTGTGTTACGATTCCGCCGCGCCTACGATAATTATAGGTCAGGATAATTGGCATTTGATAGTTACGCGTCAAATTATCAGCGGTAAATCGCACCTCCCGGTAGCCAGTTTAACGCGGTTAGGATGGTCATTGCACGGACCACATAAGTCACCACAGGCAACCGTAGCGTTCGTGGGCCACATGGGGCCTCGAACTGCCGACGATGACGCATTAGCTCTCATGAAAGAACACTTCCACATCGAGTCATTGCTCATTAGGGGTATTTAAGAAATTTCCTCGGGCCGATCCCGACCAAAGAGCATTAGAGATACTGGAGGCGACATGTAAAAAAATACCCGGGGAAAATAGTTACCGCGCGGGTTTGTTATGGCGTACCGATAACGAAGAATTGCCGAATAATAGAGCACACGCGTTACGGCGGCTATACACCCTAGAAAATAAATTGGATCGCGACCCCATTTTGAAAGCCGAGTATACTAAGCACATAAATAACCATTTAGATAAAGGTTACGCGGAAAAAGTAGATTCGCCGCCGCCACAGGACGCGCTTAGGTCGTGGTATTTACCCCATTTCCCGACGTTTCATCCCCAAAGAGGAAAATGCGTCTAGTTTTCGTCGCCGCAGCCACCGCGTACGGAAGATTGTTGAACACCGCGCTGTTAGCGGGTCCCGATCTACTAGAATCCTTATTCGGCGTGCTAGTGCGTTTTAGGGAAGGCAAAACCGCGGTAATTGCCGATGTCAAGGAAATGTTCCTTCAGGTAGAGATAATAGATAGCGATCGTGATGCGTTACGTTTTGTTTGGCGGGGGAGGACCGCTCAGCCTCTCCGCAAGAATATAGAATGAAAAGGTTAATATTCGGGTCAGCGGCTTCGCCGACGACGGCCTTATACGTCAAAAACAAAAACGCAAACGAACATGCGAAAGAATTTCCGATCGCTGCGGAGAAAACGATAAAAAATACGTATATGGATGACATGTTGAGCTTTTGACGAGAGCGGAAGTGACGTTAGACGTATAGTAAATGAAATTTACGAACTTAATTTGCGCGCGTCGTTCGAGTTCCGTGGGTTCGCCTCTAACAACCCAAACGTAATTTCAGACGTAGTACCTAGCAAAGAGGACACGTCCCTGATCGGGGGAGGTGAATGCGAGCATTGCGAGCGCACATTAGGTTTGAAATGGCACCATAAACGCGACACGTTAGGGTTTAACGTAAATTTACGCAACACGCCCGAAGACGTGCTCAACGGTATACAGTTGCCCACGAAGCGACAGGTGATGAGTAGCGCAATGTCTATATTCGATCCCATAGGTTATGTTAGTCCGATTTCTGTCCTAGGGAAGGCATTGATGCAGGAAGTCTGGCGAACAGGGATAGGCTGGGATACCACTATACTCGCCTCGCTCGCACCTGCGTGGCATTCGTTCGTGAGCAATATTCTCTGTGTGCATGATTGTGGCGCCATCTCTTGGGCAGGTGGTCAATCTCTTTTTTTCCTTTTTTATAAATAGGTTGTATTCCTTGCTTATATGAAATGTAACTGGCTGATTCACTATTTTGACAGAAGACAGGGGATTTGCAGTTTCATTTCTTGTCACATTGAGCACTGCGATCGTTCTCGTTGCCCTCACCATGCACTTCGCACATAGCGAATACAGCAACATAGGGAGCTAGAAATACCGCGATACGTACCTGCGAACAGTAGAGAGGTCGATATTCACATTTTCTGTGACGCTAGCGAAAAGATATACGCCGCCGCGATATATTTAGTTAGCGAGGGCACGGACGGCCAAAAGGTCTCAGCCTTAGTAGCCGCCAAGGCGCGCGTCGCACCGTCGTGAGTCGTAAGCATTCCGAGGTTAGAATTGCAAAGTTGTGTGCTAGCGACACGGCTAGCCGACACAGTAGTTAAGGAGTCCGATTACGTCGTTAAAAACCGGTATTCTTGGAGCGACGCGCGAACGCCGCTCTCTTGGATACGGTCAGATCGGATCCACGTCGGTATAAAAGCTTTATCGCACATAGAGTAGCCGAAATAGAAGACACAACTAAGCGCACCGATTGGCGCTGGGTGCCTAGCGCGCTAAGCGTCGCCGACGACGCTACTAAGGGCGTTCCGGCTGAGTTCGGAGCTAACCACCGGTGGTTTGTAGGCCTTGATTTTATACGTCAAAACGAGTAACATTGGCCGCGCGAAAAACTGGTAGAGTCCGTCGTCGAAACGGGCGAAGAACGCGCGCAAAAACCAATTTGTTCCGTTAATACCGTGAAAAGTAAGTTCGCATACTAAACTTACCCGATGTAAGTAGGTTTTCGAAATGCACTAGACTGGTCCTCGCTACGGCCAGAGTCTTGGTTGCTGCCGAGGTTTCAAAGCCAAATTGTCTGTTAATAAGAATCCAGAAACAGAGATGAATAATAGACACATAAGTCTGGCAGAAATACTACTGATCCGACGGAGCCAAAATGGGTAATTCCACGAGACTGTAACGTCAGTTACCAATTCTTTCGTGTGTTCGTTGATTAATTCAGCAAATGTAAGTTTTTATATATCTTCCCTATGCCTACAGGTAGATAAATTGACATTTAAATCAATCAAAGAATACACGAAAGAATTAGTAACTGACCTTACAGTCCCGTGGAATTACCCAAATGAGTCGTATCGTATTCTGAAGAGATACGATTGCTGGAAGCCGGGCGGGCTCTACCGAAGAAGTCTTCACTACATCGAGTCGCCATGAAGTTGGACAAGAACGGAATTATAGTGCTAAATGCCATAATAGACAGAGACGGCGCCCAATACCCGTCCTACACGCTAAAGAGGCATTTACCAAGCTATTGATCTACCATTTCCACGCTCTTTACAACCACGGAAATCATGCGACGGTGATCAACGAGTTGAAGGAAAGATATTACATATTGTAACAAGCGGTTTCCACGGCCGGCTATGACAAACGCGGAAATGCCTGTTGCAGTACTTAATGATATCTTAATGGTTACAAAACTAAATTCAAAAGTAAGGTACTAAGAGAGAGAGAGAGATCCATCAAATTCGGGTATTCTAAATTGGTGCTGAATAAAAAGGTTAGTATTTCTTGTGACTCATATATTTTATTTAGCGAAGGTATACAACAACAAGCTTACTGTGTAAAACCAATCTTATGCTATTAATATTAATTACCTTACGTTAAAGCTTAAAGCTCAGTGGTAGAGTTGGGTCGTTGAAGTTACATATTATTTTACACAGTGCCTATCAGGTGTTAATCCCTACCGTTTCAATGCCATCATACCACAGATTCTTTAAATTAACTATGGCCCTATGTTTCAGGAAAGAAAATATTCCACCAACCTCAGATCACACACATACCGCTGGGACCTGGGAGCTTCCAAGGCGACATTGACTGAGCTACCAACACGTGGCTCCTGCACCAGACAACACCGGCAGCTTCCCTTCACCGCGACACCGCCATAGGACCCTGGGCTGCAGCCGGTGGACTCCTTCCCTGCCTCACACGGCAGCCGGAAACTTACAGTGGCTTAAGGCCATTAGGCAAGCGAGAGACGCCGCCTTATAAAGGAGACCAATATGGATACAAATAAAATACACACCCGCCAGCTGAAAGAAGAAATTGTTTTCATTAGCCATGTGGCAGGATTAAACTCATTAAACTTGATCCAGCAAATATCTGGCTTCTTACCAGCAGGAGATACGAAACGTGTATCTAATTCATTGCTGCAGGCTTCCCTCCCTGCTCTCAGGAATCCCCACCAGCAGACTGGAAAGGAATGATGAGGTCAGAACAGTACTATGGGCACCAATGATGAAAGGAATTGAAGCAACACTATTCTCTACTTACAGCAGCCGCGACAAATACTTCAATCCATCAGCTATTCTGCCTCCGTGGCAAGGATCCCTGTATCCTTTTATCAAAAACAATCAATACATGTGAAGATGCACTTGGCTAGATACTCGAATACACAAGCAGCCTGTATCGGCTGAAGACAAAAGAGAAGTGACCTCCATACGACCTGATGCTGGGGATGTCAGCATCCAACCAAATTTAATTATGACACTAATTAACCATTTAATTATTTATCTTTATATTAGACATAAAAATCGAAAGTCTCTTTCTATTGATATTTTAACTATTGTTGCTATTTATAACCATGTTTTATTCCAATATTCTAAATACATGTAAGTTTATAAATATTTACTTTATTTTTAATTAGCAACCCCACTAATTACATTTTGTTTTGATTGGTTAATTAGTTGTCATTCATATTGTTGCCAGTTCAAGACATACTTGCTAGTTATGAAAACGAAACTATTTGAGAGACCTTTCAAAACGCATTAAAGATTGAGTGATCAAAATCACAACGTTACAATACCCCTCTTCCCGCTGTTGCAGTTTACCAAAGGTAAACTGCTCGCTGTCCTCAGCGATTTATCCAAACTGTAGAGTCACAACAAAAAAACAAACAAATAAAATATATATACCTCGACCATACCAAGTATGGGAGAACCCAAAACAAACACTAAAATATTTGCAGTGAATTCGAGATACTAACTACTCAACCGCTCAACCGATAACCGAAAAGCGAAAACTATCCAAACACTACATCTTAAGTTTTAATTTTTACAATAACTAACCAAAATAAATATCTCAACAACATCCTGTATTCTCGAACCCACGCAACACAAATGTGACCGCCGACTGACGGAAAAATGGTCACTTACTAAACACTATCCAGAAGACATTCCTTAGCTTTTCCAACACAACCAAGTAGTTGTGTTGAAAAAAACTAAACCAACTGCTAGGTCCGATGATCAGCATACTTCAAATATTCTCTACTAGACCGAGCAACATAAAATTCAAAATACTGACACTCTTGGGTTTACATGCATAAACTCTAAGAGGTATAAATCACTAAATTCCATTCCATAATACGTTACTTAATATGAGATGTCCTTGGTACGCAGCGTCCTGCCTACCCACAAAATATCACCTCATTTATCCACTGAAACGCAAACAATATATAATCCAAACCATAACTTTTGTCTACCCTCCGGTGTAGACAAGGGAAAACTTGTCCTACCCTTCAGGTCATCGACATACCAAACCAAACCATCTGAAAAGACCCATTCCTTCACAAAAAATCTTTCTACTCAAACCGTCGGATTGAAGACGCCGTATCGTCTCAGCCCTTCAGTATAAACTTCCAAATTCACAAACCAATACCATTTGAAAACCCATTCCTTCACAAAAAAAATCCTTCTACTTAAACCGTCGGATTGGAGACGCCGTATCGTCTCAGCCCTTCAGTATAAACTTCCAATTCACAAACCAATACCATCTGAAAACCCATTCCTTCACAAAAAATCCTTCTTCTTAAACCGTCGGATTGATGACGCGGGGGTTCGTCTCAACCCTTCAGTATTAACTTCCCATTCACAAACCAAAACCACAAAATACTGTCTCAACTCTCAACCTTTGTTTTGAGTTGAGTACAGTTTGACGTACTCAACCATGTAGGCTGAGTAGGTCCCCAAAATGTTTGGGCCTCCTCCAGCGAAGACTCCAAAACCAAAATCCGTGTTGCCGCACTGCACTTCCTAGGTGTGCATCGAATGTGCTCATAAACCAAAAAAACAACACGCCAAAAAAAACCACAAAATAGCACCAACTCAGCGCCAGTCGGGTGTGGTAAGTACCACGACAAAATTTGGACCGTACCGCGATTTGTGACAAAAAGATTGTTTCGCACCATACATTCATCCCTTTCTAATCGTTGCATACTTCATCTTTCAAACTAAGTGACGAAACAGCTGTATCTGTTCGCCACGACTCTTTCAGGTTCGTATTAAATAACTACCACGTTATTTAACACTACCAGCGAGAACAACTTGAGAGGAAATGTTAAATTTATTAAGCGAAGTGGTCGTCGTCTCCGAATGCACGGTGCCACGTAGCGGTTCCAAACCACAAATCATTTGAAACCGTGCTTTCCAAAATAACCTACGCACTTCTAAATCTAACACCAAATCTCCAATCTTAAGTACGACCCTAGCTAACAAGAACAACCCGTCTTGCTTAGCTAAATGTTGACGTTTAAATCTCTAAATAAATTTAGCGTAAACTAGCAAAATTTTAAAAATGTTTACTTTTAAATTATCAAAATAAAGAAGTAACTAATATTTAAACGTCAACTCCAAAACTAAATGCCAAAACTTCCAACAGAAAAACACAGTTGCAGTTCGGTCTGACTATGCAACTCGTGAAACGGAACGTACCAAACGTCAGTGTCACAAATGTCAAAATCACTAATGTCAAAACTTTTTAATACACCGACCTCCAAACATTTAGAATTTGATTTACGTATCAAAATATAACCCTGTTGTTGGGAATTTGCAGTTAAAACTACATACTGCACAAAATAACCTAAGTGTAGGTGTGAAATTCCTGCCTGTTACTCGCTGCATTATTACCTAAGTCGAAAAATCATAATTACAGGCTCAACTTACTCAACAAAATGGTTCAAATCATTCCAAGAAGAAACCTGGTTCTTAATGCCTGTATTCCACATCAAAACCTGAACAACAAACAACTGTGCAGCAGAACTGAACAAAACTACATCTGACATTCCAAAAGCAAGCTGAAGTTCCTCAACCCTTTCCAAAATGACCTCGGGTCTGTGTGTCCATTGAATGTAATCACCCATTTATTCTTATCACCGGAACAATGGACCTGCAGTTCCCTACCCAGAGTTGACTGAAAACCTGAAGACATGGCCGGAGTACTACTGTCCTCGGATCCGGTACCTGACTGGTCCGCACCAATCAACTGTGCTAACAAAGTATCTGAATAGCATCTGGCGGACACACAAGTACCAAATTCCTTAACTGCTTCCTCAAACCTGCTACATTACCAAGCGGTGTCTCACACCGGATTTTTACTTCATAATAAATCAGTTCATCGCACAACAAAAAAAATTAAAATGAACTGTAGTAATCAAAATGTAATACAAAGTGTATAATGGCAATGAATCACAATGCTTTTTGTAATGTACTAAATGTGTGACAATTCTAATAAAGTTTCCCTGCAAAGAATGTGTTTTAACTACTTTTTATACTTATTTGTGTATCTAAGCAAGTAACTCTCACAAAACTAGTTAGAAACTATTTGGATTTTAACCACAATTAATTATCATAATGTAATTTACAACTGAAATAAAGTAGGTACTGATTTGGGGAAATCTATTGACAATTTTTTTTCTTTGACAAGTGAAAGTTCGTTCACCCCTAATTCGTTCAAAAATACACCCCTATTACTATTGTATCTAACGATGACTCAAGCCATATAAAGTGTATTTAAAAAAAAAATTGTATGTATGTAATTCAATTAGAGGTTATTTTTATGTCACTAAGTACTTAAACAAAATCGCTTAATTTATTATTTGTAATTACAAAATCTCTACAAAATCTTTCACTTGTTTTTGACAACTAACACATTTCTAACTTTCTAATCTCTACAGGAACTCAATAGCACACCCAACTTTTCCAAATTTTCAACAAAGACCAATGTCACACTTGTAAATTGCACAATTTTTACACAAATTTAATTCAAAAATTATTATTATATCTACTTATAGCCTTATTAATGGTACTAAAGTTCTAAACTGCTATAAATAGTGCTTAAACTGATATCACAACTGAATGAAAGCTTAAAACTGCCAGAAATGTCAGACTGACTGTACTGAAAATCACTTCTAAAACATAACTCTTTAATCATAAATTTAGCTGTTTTAGTGCACAAAATTCGACTGATGTCGTTTTACAAAGGCTAAATCTAATGCTAAATAGACTGAGTGCTACAAAATAACAAGAAATGAGACTGTTTCTTGTTCACACAAGGACTAAAGTAAGTAACTACAATAAACTTTGCTCCTCTCTAAAAATGTATGATGGCACTGATTAATCCCTGAGTTTGATGGATTTCGCTCTTTAACACAAAATATTCCCTGGGCGCCAACTGTAACAAGCGGTTTCCACGGCCGGCTATGACAAACGCGGAAATGCCTGTTGCAGTACTTAATGATATCTTAATGGTTACAAAACTAACTTCAAAAGTAAGGTACTAAGAGAGAGAGAGAGATCCATCAAATTCGGGTATTCTAAATTGGTGCTGAATAAAAAGGTTAGTATTTCTTGTGACTCATATATTTTATTTAGCGAAGGTATACAACAACAAGCTTACTGTGTAAAACCAATCTTATGCTATTAATATTAATTACCTTACGTTAAAGCTTAAAGCTCAGTGGTAGAGTTGGGTCGTTGAAGTTACATATTATTTTACACAGTGCCTATCAGGTGTTAATCCCTACCGTTTCAATGCCATCATACCACAGATTCTTTAAATTAACTATGGCCCTATGTTTCAGGAAAGAAAATATTCCACCAACCTCAGATCACACACATACCGCTGGGACCTGGGAGCTTCCAAGGCGACATTGACTGAGCTACCAACACGTGGCTCCTGCACCAGACAACACCGGCAGCTTCCCTTCACCGCGACACCGCCATAGGACCCTGGGCTGCAGCCGGTGGACTCCTTCCCTGCCTCACACGGCAGCCGGAAACTTACAGTGGCTTAAGGCCATTAGGCAAGCGAGAGACGCCGCCTTATAAAGGAGACCAATATGGATACAAATAAAATACACACCCGCCAGCTGAAAGAAGAAATTGTTTTCATTAGCCATGTGGCAGGATTAAACTCATTAAACTTGATCCAGCAAATATCTGGCTTCTTACCAGCAGGAGATACGAAACGTGTATCTAATTCATTGCTGCAGGCTTCCCTCCCTGCTCTCAGGAATCCCCACCAGCAGACTGGAAAGGAATGATGAGGTCAGAACAGTACTATGGGCACCAATGATGAAAGGAATTGAAGCAACACTATTCTCTACTTACAGCAGCCGCGACAAATACTTCAATCAATCAGCTATTCTGCCTCCGTGGCAAGGATCCCTGTATCCTTTTATCAAAAACAATCAATACATGTGAAGATGCACTTGGCTAGATACTCGAATACACAAGCAGCCTGTATCGGCTGAAGACAAAAGAGAAGTGACCTCCATACGACCTGATGCTGGGGATGTCAGCATCCAACCAAATTTAATTATGACACTAATTAACCATTTAATTATTTATCTTTATATTAGACATAAAAATCGAAAGTCTCTTTCTATTGATATTTTAACTATTGTTGCTATTTATAACCATGTTTTATTCCAATATTCTAAATACATGTAAGTTTATAAATATTTACTTTATTTTTAATTAGCAACCCCACTAATTACTTTTTGTTTTGATTGGTTAATTAGTTGTCATTCATATTGTTGCCAGTTCAAGACATACTTGCTAGTTATGAAAACGAAACTATTTGAGAGACCTTTCAAAACGCATTAAAGATTGAGTGATCAAAATCACAACGTTACAATATTCGGACTTCGCGGTACGATTCTTTATATTACGAATAAGTGCCAATGGTGTCGGATCTATAAAGGAACTACCCTTAAGGTTCCTGTAGGCGACTTATTGCCAGAGAGACTCAAGGCAAATCAACCGCCATTTACCGCAGCAGCCGTAGATTTATTCGGTCCTATGCAAATTGTAATAGGCCGCCGACGAGAAAAGCGATGGGGCGTACTTTACACGTGCCTCACCACTAGAGCCGTACATCTAGAGCTAGCCGCCTCCTTATCGGCAGCCTCTATGATCCTATCGCTACGAAGAATGATATCTCGACGCGGCGCACCCTCCGTTCTATACTCAGACAACGGTGCAAATTTTTACGGTGCAGAACGCGAACTATCAGAGGCCAAAAACTCTCTGCCCGATAGTCTCAAACAATTTATGACCGAACGACGCATGATCTGGAAAAAGATCCCGCCTGGCAACCCCTCAGAAGGCGGGGCCTGGGAGCGTCTAGTTGAAGCGTGAAAACAGCTCTGAAAGTCACTCTAAAAGACAGAGCACCCCACGAGGAAGTTCTACACACGCTACTTCTGGAAGCCGAACTCGTGGTAAATTCCAGACCATTAATTGACACCAGTGAACCCAGACTTGAATGCCGAAGCGCCCACGCCGAATTACTTTCTCATCGGCCGTTCGAACGCTATGTCACCACTGGGAGTCTTTTCCGACGAGAACCTGAGTCTTTCGTCGTGGAAAACAGCTCAAGTACTAGCCGACAACTTCTGGAAACGCTGGATAAAAGAATATCGCCCGAACCTGATGCCGCGATCCAGCGCACACCAGAACGCGCAGAAGCTACACGTAGGCGACGTCGTTATTATCGCCGATGGAACTATGCCGCGAGGTACTTGGCCTAGAGGCGTTATCGCACAGCTCTTTTCCGGTCCTGATGGCCACGTAAGAGTAGCCATTGTACGCACTCGCGCAGGAGAAGGCCGCCGCCCGGTTTCCAGACTCGTCCTCATCTGCTCCACACCAACAGACGGTGCTGACGCACGTGGGGGAGAATTGTCGCATGTAGCTTAAAATACCATTGTTCTGTGTACCTAGTTGTAAGTTAATCACTCTAAAATTGTATTATTTCTATATGTCGAATTGATCATTAAATAAAACGTGCCACTTGCTATTTACAAATGTCTAGTTTTAAGTACTATTGTTTGCTCTGATTTTGCTATTTTATGTGTAGATAATAAGAAATTGTACTAATTATAAAACTTAAATGGCCTACAATAATAACAATATTACCCATCCCAAAATGATGTAACTAGGATAAGTTTATTGGTCAAATAAAGACAGGCATATTCGGTGCATAATAGTCACTAGTTGAATCGCCCCATTGCGTCCATAAAAGAGACCGGGCGATCCCACTTGTCACTACTTCTACCTCATTTTACACCAGCCGCCGCCGCGGCAACATGCCTCTACAAGCCTACTGAGATGTTTTATTCATCGCTGCCGTAGACCCGAAGATCCTGAGAGCGCCTCCCTTGGTGATCCCGGTCTGCACATTACAGTTATGTTTGTTTTAAAATTTGATTTGAAACGTAGCTTTATAATGTCTTGAGCGTTACCACTTGTCACGAACGTTAATTGTGTTACTGTCTCGAGAGTTATATTTACAATTTTTGGTGGCTCTACCCAGCTACCTTGATTGATTCGTTTTAAAAATCAAACCTGTATAATAAGTCAAGCTAAGCTAAGGCCATGGTTTTACCCGTATGCAACCAGTCCCCAGTTCTCCGTAGCACCAAGGTAGCCAGGTATAGCAGCCTGGGTCATCTTAATATTGTCATTTACACTGTAGAAGTCATAGTCAGTCTGGTAACTCATCTCCGCCAAAAGCTTCTGACCCACATCTAAAGCGTACTGGCCCTGGCCTGTTGCGATAGCGTTGGGACGGGCAATAACTTCGTACACAAGTTGATTATTGGCATTGTTTACGGTTAGACTGTCGTATTCTGCGACAATTAGAGCCAAGTTGTAAGTTGTCATGATGGGCGTCGTGTGGTAGATATCATCTTGGTAGCCACTGCAAGTAAACATATTGACTATGATGTAATAATAAATATCTAATAAGGCGTAGGGATGTGACGACCCCATCGCCCACTGGTTTTTACCAGCGCAATCAGTCAACGCAGGGCAGCTTGTGGCGAGCTGTTGGAGAGTAGCGACTCCACGTACCTGAGTGCCCCTGGGGTGCCCTGTCGGATGGTGGGACAGGTCCCCTGCCTCTGGCTTGCCTTAGCCGGCTGTCCAGAGTGGGGTCGTTAGAGCTGTGTTCTCGAGGGTAGATGTGGAAACCTAAGTGGCGAGTTGGCTATATGTTTAAAGTCCAGTGACACCTCTCTACCCCCAGCTCCCGCACCGGTGTTGCCTTTGAGCCATCTTTGATGTCGCTTTTTATGGGGGCCCATCTTGCGGAGAGCGAGTCACCGTCTGCCGGAAATAAAATTGGATACCGTTTTATTAGGCAGGCGTCCGGTTCTTCATCCAATAGCCCATTCATCAGTCCATACTTTTCACCCAATAGCCTAGTACACTTTAGACTCCATTAATTCTCAATAGTCCTTACACCATGGCGGATGCTGTCTCTGCGGGCGTCCCATGACACGGGCAGGGGCAACATCCGCTTAGTGTACCGCTCACTTTTCATTAAATTGTCGAAACGGCCTCTGCGCGTTGGCTTCGGCTCCGCATACGCCTCCCAAAGGTCCGGAACACCATTGTTCCGTGGTCGGGAAAGATATACAAAGAAATATGAATATTCAATATGTATTATAAATTTATAAAGGATACCTGGTAGATACTCGTTGTAGGCTTGATTCCATAAACAATAAGATTCAACTTATTGAAATTATTTTTTGTTATTCCCAGGAATCTTACATAGATAGCTACACTTGTTTGATTTATATCATTAAGATAACAGATCAAATTGAGAACTGAAGTAAAGTAAGAACATAAATACTTACGGGGTGTTAGCAGATTCTACAGTTGAAGAGATACGAGTGTTCGACCAGCTGCGGTACGCGGTAGGGCGTCTGATGGTGATGTCGAATGTTGCCTTGAAGCTGGGCTCATCGTAGCAAGGGAAAGCCCTACGGGCCGATGTAGCCTCGAATCTAGTGATAGCCATCCAGCTGAAATCAAATCTATCATTATAGCGTGGAATTTTAAAGCTACCCACTGTATGAAGTTCGACAGAAAAAAGCAGCATTACCTGACTTCGTCGTTGAAGTTATTCCTAAACCAACTTCTATAAATGCCACGCATGTCATCACGCATGGGAGCCTCGAAAGTGATGGTCAGAATATAAATAACAGGAGTTGTTGCATCGTAGGCAAGAGTACCAGTGCTGAGATTGATTCTCAGGAACTCGTATTCAGCTTCATACCCAGTGGTAACAGGTACTGCTGCGGCTGCTGTGCCTTGAACTAGAGATACAGTGCCGATGATTAAGTTCACACCAGACTGGAGAGTGATCTGGTTAACTCCACCTTGAGTTGCATGTAACTGAATTGCAACCGTTCCACTGAAGGCTTGTGGATTTGAGGTGAAGTCCATACCCCACAGGATATTGTAATGAGTAGGCCTAGTGGTGGTTGGAAGTCTGTATAAAGCCGCAGCTTCATCATCTACAACAGCTACGTTATATTTTTCAAAGATTCCTCCTGCTAGCAGCTCATCTCCAAAGATTGTGGTTCTATATTTCGGAGGTTCCTGTGGAAGCGCGTAAGCGCAGTAACACGCCGCAGTGAGAACTAGAAGCTTCATAGCCGCCATCTAAACATTTGGACAAAAAAACTATTCAAGTCTGTTATTATTATATACTTGTTCAAAATGTATAAAGTAGAATCTTGATTTTGATTGACTTGATTTTCTGACAGCGACCGCTGTCAGACTTTTCAACCTTGAGGGCAAAGGCATACCTTGTTGGGCTTAGCTCCGGTTTCCTCATTGTGTTTTTAAAATAAATAAATGAATAAAGCCTTTATTTCCTTAACTATAACTAATGTTTACATTCTAATTCAATTACAAAGTAACTTATTTAAGCTAAGGCCCCTTTCTGGGTATAGGCCTCCTCCAATAGCCTCCAAGATTTTCGATTTCCTGCTTTACTTTTCCAGTTTTGTGTTTTTACTTTACCTAAAAACACTGATAGTTCCAAGCTACCAAGGCGTTTATCTTTAATTCCTCACACACTGAGCGGTTTCAGATGACGTACCTCCCGCGTCCGCGTAACCTCTGGCCATAGATAACCTCAAGTCTGTGCCTCTGGCTGTTGAACTCTCTGCCAAGGTTTTCTTAGAGACTACAATAGTAATATGGGTTTCCTAAAACGAAGTTCGGCCTAGCCAGCAATATGAGCGGTCATATATTTTTCAGCACGATCGTTTTTTTAAACTTCGACTTTTGGTGTAGTTTTACTCCCAAGAACATAAAACATACTAATTAAAACACTGTATGGTACTGTTTTCTAGCTTAAAGTAGTATTTTTCAACAAAATATTTGGATATGTTTTGTTACATTTCCATGAGGCGTGTAATGCAAAAGTATGTGTAAATAGAAAATAAAATTCGTTTTATGGTTTCAATGTACTAAAGTAATGTACTAGTTTGGGACGCTACTTGCGTTGACACCTTGGCACCGTCCCATATTCCAGACACCAAAAATAATGCTGGCGCTGCGGCATCCTCGGCCTAAGACCTCAAGCGCCGCAAGTATGTTGCTCTAGGAAGTAGCTACATATTTGCGGCGTTCGGGGTTGAAACTTTGGGGCCGTGGGGGCCAAGCGCGCGCCGACTGTACAAAGACCTGTCGGCGCGCCTAATAGAGGCCTCTGGTGATCAGAGGGCTGGCTACTATTTTGCGCAACGAATAGCGATCGCAATTCAGCGTGGCAATACGGCCAGCCTTCTGGGCACCCTGCCCGTTGACAGTGATCTGGGCCAAATTTTTTATCTCTAGTTTTAAGTAGTTTAGATTGTTAGGGTATATATGTTTATAATGTTTTTATCTAAAGTAATTATATAAAAAACAATTAATAATTTTACGTGGCGATTTACTCAAAATCTTGTAGGCACGGCAGTAGTATTTGACTAGGGATTGCAACCCGCGTTTTTTCAGTATGAGGAAACCCGGGTATTTTCATACTAAAAAACCCGGGTTGCATTCTCTTAGTATTTCTGACCAATATTACATTTACGACATGGACTTGAATAAAGACCACGACAAAACTCACGCACATACGCTCACAACCGTGCTTGAGGATGGCTTCAAGTAATTATGGAACTAATCATTATCGCAAGATGAACGAAACGTATTAGAAACTGTGTGATTAAACTGATTAATTAAGAGTCCGGTAAACTTTTTTTTCGATTTCGCTCAACTTTTTGATGCTATTTTGCAGTAACTAACATAGCCTCTATAATTGTGTATACATATTATGAAAGATCGTTTTTTAATAGAATAAATATAACGATTTTTTTACTTTTTGCTTCATTTATAAATAATTCACCCTAATCTAACACCAGTTTCGCTTTTTACTTTTTACCCGTGGTACCACGGTTTTTGTACCACGGAGGACCACGGGAATTTTTTTTCCCCGTATTTTCCCCGTAGACCCCACTGCTCCAGTTTTAAGTATCTTTTGAATACGAAACTGTTCGTGGGCCCACGGGTCATTCCTCGAAAATAAATATTTCCCGTAGTTCCACAGCAATAGATATGTCATAAATTACGCCTCTAAATACTATTATTTTTAATAGGCAAGGTAGGTTTTGGTTTTTTTTTTTTTGCTGTGCCTTTAAATACTAGCAAATGAATATCATTCTCGAGCAGTGGGTCTATGGGGACAAAATTAGTACTCGTGGATCCACTGAGGGTCATAGCAATGGGACCACGGTTAATACCCGGTTCTTTTCAATTACCCATAGTCCCATTTCGGTGTTGTGGGTCTACGGGGATTTTTTTTACCCGTGGTCCCCCGTGGTACAAAGGCCGTGGTACCACGGTTAAAACCCGATTTTTGCTTAGAGAGGTGAAAAGAGTACTAAGGTTTTTATTGATTAAAATTAAGTTATACAAGTACGTAAAATATATAAATACACTATTAAATGAGTCGTCTGAGGAATAAATGTAAAAGTTTTTATCTTTTTTAACCGACTTCAAAAAAGGAGGAGGTTCTCAATTCGACAGATTTTTTTGTATGTATGTTACTCGATATCTCCTTGAATCGTGAACCGATTTTAATTTTTTTTTAATCGAACGGGTATAACCCCTTCATGGTTCCATTGTCACCAAGTCGGGGTCTGATGATGGGACCCTGGAGAAATCGAGGGAACTCTTCAACTATTATAGGCACACCTATAGTGATTTCACTATTTTTACAGCAACTCGGCCACTTCCTCTTGGAATAGCGGATCCTAAGTGAAGTCGGTTCTTTTTTTGTTTAAAATCATCATATATATATTTTTAAGGGAGAGTATGTTTTGCTAGAGCAATTTTGCTAAAAATTGCCGTAGTTTAGGTGATATTTTTGGGAGGATATTAAAGTATTTTACAAATATAAAAATACGAAAATAAACTTCACTTCATGTTTTATCCAGATAGTACAAAACATATTGGGGTCCATAACAAATAATAATTAAAAATCATACGACAAAATTGCATAAATCAACGTCCTCACTAAACAAGCTCTGTAAGAATTGAGTTTTAAGGTATTAAATATTAATATATTAGACCTAAAGTAATATGGAAATTTATTTATTGCAAAAATAAACTTATGTAAACTAACTTAAAACTAACCTAAAGTACTTTTTAGGGTTCCGTACCTCAAAAGGAAAAAAAACGGAACCCTTATAGGATCACTTTGTTGTCCGTCTGTCTGTCTGTCTGTCTGTCTGTCTGTCTGTCTGTCTGTCTGTCTGTCTGTCTGTCTGTCTGTCTGTCTGTCAAGACCATTTTTCTTAGGAACGCGTGGATGTATCGAGCTGAAATTTATATCAAATACTTAGGTTTATTGTCCCTTGAAGCTGTGAAAAAATCAAACCTAAAAGCCAACGCAATCAAAAGATACAGTCGTTTATGCTGCAAATTTTAGAGTTTTCGGCACTCGCAAAACCTACGGGGTACTTCCCATGAACTAAGAAACTTGAAATTTGGCACGAAGCAACGTCATATAGCATAGACAAAGGAAAAATTATAAAAAGTAGAAATTTTTAGTAAAATCATACAAAACTATATATTAAAATTTTAAATTTACTACCTTTTTCCTCGTAAACGCGTAAAGTTATTAAGTTGAAATTCATGTCAAATACTCAGGGCTATAGGACTTTTCAGATGTAGCAAAACCAAACTTTTATGTCAACGCAATCAAAAGAAATAGCAATTTAAGTTCCATATTTTGAAACTGAGTACTCGCAAGAAACTCAAAACCTAAAGGTTACTTCCCGTAAACTCAGAAACTTGAAACTTGGCACGAAGAAACTTCATGTAGCACAGACAAAGGAAAAATTACGAAAAGTAGATTTTTTTTGTAAAATCATACAAAAAAATATTTTTAAAGTTTTTAACTTACTACCATTTTCCTCGTAAACGCGTGAAGTTATTCAATTGAAATTCATGTCAAATACTCAGGGCTATAGTACCTTTCAGATGTAGCAAAACCAAATTTTTATGTCAACGCAATCAAAAGGAATAGCAATTTAAGTTGCATATTTTGAAACTGAGTACTCGCGAGATACTCAAAACCTAAAGGTACTTCCCGCAAGCTCAGAATCTTTAAACTTGGCATGAAGCAACGTCATATAGCAGAGACAAAGGAAAAATTATAAAAAGTAGACATTTTTGTAGAATCATACAAAAAATATTTTTTTAAATTTTAAACTTACTACCTTCTTCTTCGTAAACGCGTAAAGGTATTAAATTGAAATTCATATCAAATACTCAGGTCTATTATATCTTTCAGCTGTGGCAAAAACAAACTTTCATGTCAACGCAATCAAAAAAAATAACAATTTAAGTTGCATATTTTGGAGATGAGTACTCGCAAGAAACTCAAAACCTAAAGGGTACTTCCCGTAAACTCAGAAACTTGAAACTTGGCACGAAGAAACTTTATATAGCAAAGACAAAGGAAAAATTACGAAAAGTAGACATTTTTAGTAAAATAGTACTTAAAATGTTTTTTTTAATTTTAAACTTACTACCTGTTTCCTCGTAAACGCGTAGAGGTATTGAATTGAAATTCATATCATATACTCAGCTCTATAATATCTATCTGCTGTACCAAAACGAAACTTTCATGTCCACGCAATCATAAGAAATAGCAATTGTTTTAGGTTTTTACGGAACCCTCGGTGCGCGAGTCCTACTCGCACTTGGCCGGTTTTTTGCCATAACAAGACTTCAAGCTATTTTACCAAATGCAATTCATATGCATAATGTCATAAGCGATTTTCTTTTTCAAATTGTTACCGGACTCTTAAGTGTCATGGTTCACTTAATTAATGTGTACGTGTAGTTTCTTGATAGGCTTTTCTTAAAGCAAAAAATTGGATGGGATTTTTAATGTTTTACCATTATTATAGATACTCGTAATTATTATAGTACTCTTCCCGAAAATATTGATAAATAAAGACCAAAGATAAATATAGATAAATTGACCATCCCTTCCGTATCTCGGAAACCGATTAATCTATATTTAAAAAATACAAATTATAGTTTTTAACCTGTCGATTACAGAAAAATAAAACACTAAAATGTCTACGGTCAAGCGTAAGTTGGTCTTAAAAATACACATTGTAAAAATTGTGTGATGTATATGGAAACCTCGGAGCGCGAGTCCGACTCGCACTTGGCTGGTTTTTTATTTACTATAATGGCAAGGAACCCTAAAAACTCCGTCATCCTGACTAACTGGCCCCTATTTCACCACAGTGACAATTGTCATAATTTGTGACATATCCAAATTACTGACATCACAGGCGTCCACAGGCTAAAGTAACCACTTACCATAAGGTGGACTGCATGTTTGTTTGCCACCATTATATGTTTTTTAATACAATTATATTATATTTATATTATATCGTCAATAAATAGGTACTAAGTTTGCTGAAGTAATAAATTTAAAAAAATTAAAAACCCGCCTGCGTAAAAAACTAAAATGCCGAAAACAAGGCCAATACACGTTACGAATTTGTTATGTAATATTGAAAAGCATAAGATACATATTAAATTCTAATGTGGAACATAGCGGCATTAAACAGTCGGGACCCATTTGAAATCTAGATTGGCGCAAACCTTCCCTAAAATGGGTCCCGACTGTTTAATGTCGCTATGTTCCACATTAGAATTTAATATATATCTTAAGCTTTTAAATATTACATAACAAATGCGTAACGTATATTGCCCTTGTTTTCGGCATTTTAGTTTTTTACGCAGGCGGGTTTTTTACATTTTTAAATTTATTTTTTATTTTAAACTTTTTAGTGTCAATGTAATGTCTTGTTGGCAAGACTAAGAACAAATCCTGCTCACGTCTTATAATAAATATTTATCCTTTAGTAAGTAAGCACCTATTTCATACAGCAGTACTCCAGTAAAGATACGTTTTTTTTTTCAAACATTAATTTGTAATTAGCGATTTTTTTGTTTATAGGTATAGTTTTAAAATGTCATTCTAAGATGACTGAACGAAAAATCCTATAAACTTTCCATCGGGAAGTAAATATTCATCGAAATATATATGAAGGGTTTTGTTTGTCTCATTTTCCGTCATCCATAAATAACGTGTGTTAAGGAACCATAATAAATAATACAATATTTATATTTATTTAGGCTATTTTTTAGAAATTAATTAAATGAGGATTTTTTCATGTTAAATTATTTGTAGGATTTTCTGTCTACGCAATGATTAACATGACTTTTAAGCCATACAACTAAATACTTCTGCTATTTTGAATTATTTCCAAATTTGTAATTTTTCCCATATAACTGAAAATAAAATGCAGTCATTTTATTTTCACTACAGGTAAACATACAAAGTTGTCAATTCACTTAAATATATCGATCACAGTCACTACGCAGCGCCATAGATATGCCCATAGCCAATCTGAGTATAAACCACGCGCTATCTTTACTATGCCTAGCCTTTACATACTGGTTCTTTTAACGGATGTTATCAAGCACCGTAGTCGTTACAAAACAGAATCTCAAATGGAGTCGCGATATTTATTGCAAAAATGCTGTTATGACATTAGTGATTTTTAATGATTATTATTTATTGTTATAGCGATCTTTTATCTAATCCTGATTATTGTTCATTTTTATTAAATTTATTTTTTACTGTGACAATTTTTTTTTTGCTTATCGTTTAAATATTGAAAGTGCTCTTTTGTATAGGTCCACACATGCATAGAAAGTGCTTCTTTTCTTTTCCGCACACGTGTGGAAAAGTAGCTTTTTAATTTTCCATTTATCGAGTCCAACCCGAGTTATTGATCCATAACGAAATCTTAGTCCTCTACTTTGGTACCGTAATTTAAAACATTTAATTAAATAGATCTTAGATAAAGTAAACATCTCCTGAAATAATTGTTATTTGCATTAAACCAGAATGTATTATGTATTTTCCGGAAAGTTATAAACAAAAATATTGTTACTAATTTTTATCTCAAGTATGCCTCAGGTGTAATTAGGACCGCTACCGTCCAACGCGCATGTCCGCGCTCTGCTTGTTGGGTCTGGTCCAAACTAATGTTTAAAATATAATATCGTGGTATTTGTAGTTTTTTTACATGAATTCAATTAAAAATAAAGACAACCAAATTAAAAAGTAAAGTATAATATCCTGGGTTTGCATTATTTTATTTGGAATATAATCAAAATACAATATTAGTAATAATAAATAAAAAATATTTTATCTAGCATAAGTTTTCCTTGTTCAATTCGGACCGTTGGACATGAACATTTATTTTTAAATTTAAAAAGTTTTATCTTATGTTTTATGACCTACTGATTTCAATTGCTTTGCTTTTTAGTTTATAATATTTAAATCTACTACCTAAATCTATTTTATTACATTTCAAATTAAATAACACTAATTTCAATGCTTTGACCCAAGATTTGGCTGACCGCGGAAAATGTTTTCTTTATTTGAACTTATGTTAATGAGTTACAAGTTACGTTGCATGACTTTGGGTAAAAATTGTAATTAAAATAATTCGTGAGACGCTTGATTATACGATCTTAGTGCAGTTTTAGTCAGGTAATGGTACGATATTAGGTTTCGATATTATTAAAGTTTTATATTATTTGATATCTTGTGTAACTCATGCTCTAGAGCAATTATCTAAAAATGTAGAAATTTTAAAATAGTGCTTTGAAAAATATTTACGTATTTGAATCTTTTGCTGACAAATCATTCAATATAGAATTAAAGTTTAAAAATTCTGTGGCATATCGTAAGAGATGTAAATATCTTTTTAATTTGTACTTTGTAGCCTCCTGGAACACCTGGAACCAGCCAAAATAAAAAAATGCTAATTTTTATTCGAATATTGAATTAAAGTTTATTTTATCAAGAAAACAAAACTGAAAATCAACTGCTCAGTGTGGTGGAAAAAAGTTAGAAACCTGGGTTACGTGCTTCTTCAGATATTAACTTTTTGTCATTTATTTAAGTCAATATTGAATTAAAGTTCAAAAGAATCATAATGAATGTTTATAGTAATAAATTAAACCTTCATGCACAAATGTAGAACTATGAAATAACTGGAACACTAAAATACTAGGTATATGCAAGTATTGCATGTAAGTACCTGTTCCATTATACTTTACCGCGCGGCGCGTCGCATATCACGGGGCGACGACAAGGCCGCGCAGTGCGGGGGCAATATGTAGGCACGGTAGTGCGTTCGTCCGAGTTTGATAAATGAATAGTGTCACAGTATGTAGCTTGATAACGTAATACGCAACTAGTTCAAGTAATGTGTGAACACCGTATTTTTAAATTTCTTTAATTTATATGATAAATACATTTCTGCGCTTAAGTTGATTTACTAAAGGCACTGTCATTTTAATTAGCTTCTTCTTGGAGCTAATTAATGTCATACTTTTATCCGATAAAACCTCTACGAGTTACTAAACATGCATTTAATTATTCGTATAGTATAATCATATCAGTAATTCTGAAAAAATGTTGCAATGTGTATGTTGCTTATTAAAATGAAAAATCTGATTGTTACTAATACCTTTAGCATCATGTTGGTCATAAACCGATGATTTTTAGAATTTTCTTTATTGTTTTACTAGGATGTTATTACTGACTGTTTTTGAAATAAACATTTTAAATAAAAAAAACTGAATTGCTATTCTAAATAGACAGATTGTTATTTCTTCAGGTTTATGTTCGATCTTATACAGGGTGTTTTTTCAAAAACTTGCCATATTGTGAGAGGTGATTAGTTAGGTCATACTGAACTGAACAACTTTTTCTATGAGCGCAACCCCAAAATCTCAAAAAAAATTGGCGTCCTCATAGAAAACGTCGACGTCTGATCGGACCAAATATATGAAACAGAAAAAAATGTGATTATGGAGTTGGTCCCATCGAAAAAGATGTTCAGTATGGCCTACCAAATTACCTCGCAAAATATGGCTAGTTATTGAAAAAAATACCCTGTATTCAGATATAGGCCACTGAAAATAAATGTTCATAGAATTTCATCACTTATTCATACAAAGCATTTGAGAGTAAAAATAAGTTAAATTTATTTAAGTTATTTATTTTTATAAATTTTAGCGTTTTTGAGGATTCCGTAGTTAACTAGGAGCCCTTATAGTTTCGTCTTGTCAGTCCGTCCGTCCGTTCGCGGTCTAGCTCAGTATACTCTGAATAATTTGAACTGACCTCATCCACTTAGTGTCGTACCTTTTGTTGGAAAACTTTTGTGGCCACATGTAAGCGTTTATTGAATTTTTACTATTAACACCACGGAATAAGATTCAATATGAACTAATACAAAAAAGCTTTGTTCTCTACGGTTGCGCCCAGTACAAGCGACTCAAACGCTCTAGAACCAACGTAACTCGACACCGCGATCCGAAACATAATGCGTAATTAGAGATCGCGCTAGCACTGGTACTCCGAGCGCACGGCTAGTTAGCGCCTAGGAGGCAATTGTAATTTTCCCAATGGGGCAGGTAATCACAGGGTTGGATTCTGATTAAAACATTTGGCTGGATATACGATTTACAAAAAAATCATCATCATCATCATCATCATCATCTCAGCCATAAGACGTCCACTGCTGAACATAGGCCTCCCCTTTGGACCTCCATAAGTATCGGTCGGAAGCGACTTGCATCCAGCGTCTTCCGGCGACCTTTATAAGGTCGTCTGTCCATCTTGTGGGTGGACGTCCTACGCTGCGCTTGCTAGTCCGTGGTCTCCACTCGAGCACTTTTCGACCCCATCGGCCATCTGCTGTGCGTGCAATGTGGCCTGCCCATTGCCACTTCAGCTTGCTAATCCTGTGGGCTATGTCAGTAACTTTAGTTCGTCTACGGATCTCCTCATTTCTGATTCGATCACGTAGAGAAACTCCGAGCATAGCCCTCTCCATAGCTCGTTGAGCGACTTTGAACTTTGTGATGAGGCCAATAGTGAAAGACCACGTTTCGGAGCAAAAAAATAATTAAAAAAAATCTAATAGGTACATTTAATAGCTATTGTAATGTTTTTACTTTAGTTTATACTAATTTCAAACAATAATTACGATTTGAAGTTATGTGAAACGGAACGTGTTTTAATCCACCCATCAGCGTCTGGTTAAGTCACTCCAAATAAACAATAAACAATAAATAAACAATAAACTCCTGTTGTGAAAACTAAAGGGGTTGGCAACTGTCACTAGTTTTGTTCTATGGGATTTGGCTTAAAAGGAAAAAAAAAACCAGAATTTGACACTGTTAGCAGGTTTAACAGGGACGAACCAAGGACGAACAAATATGGCTAGTGACAAACATGAGTGACGTCACAGGAACTGTAGATCCATTTGGGCGCGAAAATTTAAATTGTCAGTTTGTAATGTAATTTTTTGACTACAAATTATAGTATTTTCATTTTTTTAAACATTCGTGGTCTATTCTACGTGCAATTCTTTTAAATGAAAACATAAATGAAAATATTTCATCTTGCCTTTAAAAAAACACGGAAGTGAGGCCTGATAAGAACTTTCAATGAAAACTATATTGAAAAAATCGATTGAGCCGGTTTTGAATTATCACTCAAAACGCGTAGTGAAAGGACGAGTGCTCGATAGTAAAATGATGTAAGCGCCGCCAAATATCCCTTAATAAATTACCTTTTAGCTGCTTTTAGGGTGCTGTTGGGGCTGCCTCGCTGGTGCAGTGCCTCGGTCATGTTTCTTGAGGCGAACACGGATGGCTTTAAAACTATATTGCGAAAACGTGTTGCCTCAGTCTTGTTTAGAGTGAGAGACAGTACCAACAGCCTCCGGAATGCCGTGCTGAACAAGTACGACTGTCCAATTGTGAGGCACTGGAATAAGGTGCACATGAGTGATAGGCCTGTTATTTTGGATATTAAGTAAGTAGGTATCGAATTCTAAGTTATTCTTTTTTTTTCATTTGTTAAGTTGTTTAACTTATTTTTTAAATAAATTTATTTATTTGATTTTATAATTTAATTTAATTTATCTAAAGTTATTGTTGAGTATAAACTTTATTTTTCTGTGTGAGTTAGATAATAACACTAACAACTAGAAATAAGGTATTACTGTATCACTATCATGCTTATGGGCCTAGAGCCTGAAATAAATAAGTAGTAACCTGAAATAAAATAAAAATTATAGGTTTTTTCAAACGCTCTAGTGACTAAACGGGAAAAAGGCTGAATTTATTTTCGATTATATATTACTAGACTATATACTCTTGTTTTTGGCACAAGCCGAAACACGATTGCTGAAAGTTGCCTCGATAGAAAAAAATCCGAAGTTGGGGCCTTTTCCCCTTATTTTTCTTAGCTTACGTAAACTATAAGAGATTAAGCAATATAACTAAGTAAAAATATAATACTTATCTAAAAAGCCACAGAAGCAAAATTAGACAAAACTTTATAGATTCGCTTATTTATCGTAGTTTGGTCAAAAAGTCTGATCCTTAAGAGCGCTGCATCTCTTTCTTTCGTGCACGGGAGCCATAAACGTGTATCTTATGGATGGGCGTGGCTTGTCCGAATCGAGGAATGGCCTTAAATGTTGTATTATAACAGGCCGGCAACTACGGAACCCTACACTGGTTTTTATTTCGGGGGTACCTTGTTTCGCCAAACAGAAATTAAAAACCGGCCAAGAGCATGTCGGGCCATGCTCAGTGTAGGGTTCCGTAAACTGAGACCATTAATTCAAAAGGTCGTTTCTTACGGGAAATTTGACGGCGCTTACGTCATTTTTACTTACGTCCTTTCACTATGGGTTTTTGAATGTTAACTCAAAAACGGCTCAACCGATTTATTTCAATATAGTTTTCATTGAAGGTACTCATTAGGCCTCAGTTTCATGATTTTTTTCAAAATTTTAGGACCCACGATTCAAAAGTTAGATGGGGGGGGCCGCCTTGTTTTAAATTTTCGGAGCTATTATTTCCAAAAGTATTAGTTTTATCCAAAAACTGTTTTAAAAGACCCTAATTCTTTTTAAAAGACCTTTCCAACGATACCCCACACAACTTGGTTGGAGCGAAAAAAAATTTCGCCCCCCACTTCACGTGTACGGGAGGTACCCTAACAAAACATATTTTTCGCGTTTTTATTCTACCGTTTTGTCGGCTTGGTTAATGCACATATTCAAACCAAATTTCAGCTTCCTAGTGCTAACGGTGACTGAGCTAGACCGCGGACGGACGGACGGACGGACGGATGGACGGACGGATGGACGGACGGACGGATGGACGGACGGACGGACGGACGGACGGACGGACGGACATGGCGAAACTATAAGGGTTCCGTTTTTGCCATTTTGGCTACGGAACCCTAAAAAAGATATGTTTTTTCAATATGCTGTGACATGAGACTTTTAGAGATTATAATCTCTACAATATCATGTTCTCAGTTTACGAATTTAAGTTTGAAGTATCTACATTATAACGCTTCGGCGGGGTGGCGGTGAGCGGCTGATCAGGGCAGTCTATACATTTGACCAAAGGGATAATTATAATTTGCATGTAAAAATTTGTACCGGAAAAAGCAGGTCCTTCATGATGTCACATTGGAATTACCGTATATTTCCTCCAGGTTCTCAACAACTGCTGCCAAGCCATTTCAACATACTTTCAATAGATACATCCGGCAGAAACAGACAAATCATTCAAATAAATTATTGTCCATCTCTCGTGGTTAGCCTACTTGAGGTTATCCCGAGTTACAGTAGACATAAAAAAAAAAATCCACTTTTGGACCTTATTACGAAGGAGTAAACCGTACATTATCTATGTTAATATTGTTTGTTGTTGTGGACATACTTGAATAATAATATCCTCAAGGTGCTGTTATTTGGCTGTTTTGCATCATTCTTGAAAAAAGCACTATAGTTGTCTCAGCACGAAGGGCCATGCATTGCTGGTTTCTTATTAAATTATAACTTTGTATTAAAAACATAAAACTCAGCCAGCAATGACCTCACTTCACCTCTTTAATCGCGTATACTTTATTCCTGATCTTACGGCACGTTTGAAACGTCAAGAAAACAATCAAAGTAAAGGCGATTAAATCCAGACTTTATTTAATAAAAAAATAACTGTCTATGGCCGATATATGTAGCTATTTATTTATATTAATGGGTTAAAATATTTTATAACATGTGTTTACTGTAAAGAAAAGATACATCTTGTTGTTTATATCAGTTTTTATCTTTATCTTATCATAAGTTAAAACTAACCTATTTTATATTATAAGCCAGAGACTTAGTTAGCTATTCATATCTGCCTTTAAATTTTCGCCTACCCGAAAAACAAATAAATCCTACTTATTAAATATAATACAGATGAAATTAAATAAATAAATAATTGCAGCTTATTACTTCTACCACAAATATTGTTTTTGCTCGATTTAGCGGCGGTACTACTGTGCCTTCGGATAAAACACAACGAACTGCGTCAACTGTGAAAATGCAACTAGGTAAGCGTAGTGATGAAATGCCACGATTTCACTTCTCGCTTGCACTCGTGATAACTTAGCTCTTGCTAGAGGCGCTCAAGGTCACGACCGTGCGCCGACATGAACGCGGTACGTGTTGTTATTTTTAGATTTTAGGATTGAAGTATTTTCTAGTATTTTCCATTTATACGTAAAACCCATAATTTAAATTTTCTATGTTTTTGGAATTTGGTTACATTTCATGTTACGATGATGTAAACTTATCTTTTCAAACTTTAATTCAATATTGACGCTACTGCACAAATAAAAGCATATATCTCTTGAAGCACATTTCAGGATGCTCTACATTTTTGATATGTATATTCGGATAGAGACTAAGATTTATTATCGTGTATTTTACAAACTTTAATTCTATATTAACAGATTGAAGGGCGAATTTTAATTTAACCGTTTATCCCGTTCGAAAAATGACTACAAATTTAATAAAATGTAGCGCTTAACATTTCAAACACAGTGAAAGTAAAATTTCAAACTTTAATTCTATATTCAAAGTTTTTTACCTAAAAAACATAAATACCTACCTTATACCTAAAGCAGCCTAGCTACATAATTGCCGTCATATACAAATATGCTCCAAAATAGGCCCTCTATACATATATGATGTCAAATCAAACTTTAAAATTGTCGAAACTTATCACGGAAAATACATGTATCTTTACGCGCCTATTTAGGATTCAATAAGTGATAAATTCAAGTGCCGTGATGTAAATACTTAACGCAACCGGAGATTTTACAAGAACCACCAAAAGCAACAAACCACCTCTTTCTTACACAGGTATTTTAGGTATTTTATTTCCTCGCATAATGCATTGTAAAATGTTGTATGCTACATTTGTATAAAACAAGTAATTGCGACTCGTGTCGGTGTTAAAACACTCCCTTCGGTCGTGTTTTAATTCGCACCGCCACTCGTTCGGCAATTACTTGTTTTCTGCACTTGTAGCATAAATAACTAGTCTAATGTCATAATAGAAATGAATTAAATAGTGTTTGTTAAATTTGTCTTTGTCTCCGTCTCGGTCCCGCGCGATTTCTGGCCAGTCGTTAAGAAATGCGTCCTGATCAACCCGCCGTCTCCACTTGGGCCTGCCCTAATACTAAATAGTGTTCTAATATTCTGATTTTATTTGGGTCAATTAGATGCAGGTTTTGTAGCAGACTGCATAAATAATAATCAATTTATGTTGGTAATTTAAGTAAGCGTTTTATTTAATAAATTAAATAATATTTACAATCATCACAATCTTAATCATAAGGCACATGACATTATTGGTAATGCATGACGTACCTAATTCGAAGCTTACAGATAAAATATTCCAGATGATACAGAATAAATTAGTTGTGTAAACTAAGATGAAGTTAACATTATAGGACGTAATTAAAGATGGCGGCCATGCCAATGATGGTCATGGATAAGAATGAGGTAACAGCAGAATCGGGAAGCGGAGGAGTTTCTGGCTGCGTCAACTCTGGCCTGGTTTCGAGATCTGGCGTGGTTGGGTCCGTAGGCGCAGGCGTTGTTGTGGTGATCACAGGCTGGAAGCCAGCTGTCAGGAAGTTGTCGACGTCATCAACGATGGAGGCGGTCCACTGGAGGGATTGTCTAGTGGACTCCGCGCTATTTATCACGGCCTGGTACGAGTTGCCCAGGAGCGCTTGGTTTTGGGTAGCCCATTGTTGGAACTGATAAAATAAATATTTCGGAATAAACAAGAAGGCAATTCAAACTAAAAGTTATTTGTTAACGAATAATAATTATAAATTAAATATAATCAAACAAAAAAAAATATAAATCTAATAGATTTTTGAGTAAATATCTACAAAATCATTTGTTGTTTTGGTAGCATATTGCTTACGTAACAATAATAATCATCCGTGTGGTAAAATGCTTAAAATGCCAACAAAACCAAGTTTATGTGGTTTTGTTATAACTTTGATCTTGACTAAGCATATTTTTTCTTATTTTGAACTACAAATACCAACCGCGTTAATTTCCGCTTCGGTCCTCAGCCTGCTTGACACGTAAGACAAGGGAGTCGCAATGTTGGCGAATCTAAAAACAAAATTGTAAGTTTTATTGCAAAATGAAAACTATTACAAGAAGTTAATGAATGAATTAAGTTAAATGAATTTTTTCAATAGCTGGCCATACTATGGGACCAACTCCGAAATATATCTCAAAAAAATTTTTGGCTGTTTCATACATTTCGGTCGATCAGGAGGGCTATTCGACTGTGCATAAATGACAGTGTCATGCAATAGCACCACAACACCTCCGCCATATCTCGCTTTTGAGTGACGCAAAGCTTCACTAAAGTGAGATAGGTACTTACGTCAAAATCACAGATCAGCAATGCGCATGTGCGAGCGCTGGTAGGACTAGATACGTGGTTGGACCTAAGATGCTTGTATCACTCTTGCGCTTTGCGCCCCGTTAGCGCCAGTGTCAGTTTGAGATTTGCGGAGCTAACATTATCAGATTCTAAGCAAGAGAATAATTTTATATAAATGGATGAAGTAGGTATATCATGACAAAAGTTCCATAAATACTCATTATTATACAAACCCTTGTTACATTTAGTTCTTGCGTAGTATTACTGCTGAATGATTAGAATGATTTTTCAGATTATCTCATCAAAATATGCATAAATGTATCGATCTGTGTACCCCAACGCTATTAGCACAGATATCTGACAGCTAAGGCAATTATTTGTCAAATATACTAACACGGTCGATTCCTATAGAAACTATAGACAAGGGCGCCTCTATCCTAAGAACGACTACGCATAAAGAGATCGGTCCTCTGTGAGCGATACCTACTGTTAATGTGACAGATAAAACCAACAGCAATACCATCGCAATAGAGCCGCAATACAATCGCAATAGAGGTGACATATGTTAGTGTTACACTTAGTCGAGTCGAATAGAGGTCCAGACATCGACACTCGACAGACGTCCAAATTTTTTTTTGCTATTTCGGGGTTGGTCCCATAGAATTGTTGTTATGTATGAATAACCTCTTAGAATGTGGCTAGTTATAGAAAAAGCGTCCTGTAGGTATAAGAAACTAAGAATAGGAACTTACGCATTGGCCACTAAATTGTAGTTGTTTTGGATGAAAGTGAACAAGACTTGAGTGTTGGCTTCGTTGCCAGAAGCGGCGGAGTTCAAAGCGGTGGTGTAATCCTGAGGGCGAATCAGTTGATTATCGGTGAAGATGTCGGTCAGGTACCTGTAATACAAAAAACAATTAGTTTCTCCTTATTCAATCTCAGAAAAATATGTGTCGGTTGACCAGATTACAATCTAGATTTCTAAAGGTTCTTTTTCAATTACTATTTCTAAGGTAGTTTTTATTTTAAGTACGATACATATCTAAAATAGGCACTGATTTCATGATAGCCAGCGGTACCATGTTTTCATCAAAAGTTATTTTTAATAACACACAAACTTTAGGAAATAACAAAATACTTACACATTGAGAGCATCAGCGTCATTAGTACAACCAAGAGTTTGAAGCAGGAGTATCTTCTCAGTGTACACGTTGTGCTGGACGAAACGCGTGCGCAGGTAATAGAAGTCTTCTGCGGTACCTTCACGAAGAGCGTTACAGTACACGTAGGCGCGGTTATCCGGATACACTCTGTAAATTACAAAATGTTAAGTCGTCATGTACTGGGGAATAAATGAAAAAAAAAGGAAACAAATAATAACACGGAAATTTAAAAAGGAAAGGGATTTAAAAAAGCAGATGGACTTTTGAATCTTATACCTACCTACTATAAAACCTCAAATAATAAGACTTACTCAACATTAGAAGTCCTTAAAGCGTTGAACTGGGTAACTGCAGCGGCACGGCAGCCATCTCTGTTAATTTGGCACATGATGGGGGCCAGTTGCCAACGGAGGTACGATCTCATGAATTCTTCATCGTTAGATGAAGGGTAGTAAGTTAGGTCGGTCATGACGTTGGTAGCCCATTGGAAGATCAAAGCCTAAAAAGCGGTATATAAATATGAATAAATCTTGTAGCGCAATTTCAACATAAATCAATCTAGTCCCATAAATAAGCTCGATAAGACTCGAACTGTGGATTCAAAATGACATCGCGATCAGTTAGAGAAAAATCAGCTCAAAACAGACTACCAAAGACTCTTCTACTGTTAGCAGTAGAAGGAAGGGAAGAGATAACTTTGTGTTATGGATTAAACCGCTGAGTACTTTCATCGCCTTAGTCAAAAAAAATGTCTATGCTTAAATAATGTTCTGTTTTCATTTTGCTTTTTGTCCGTGCCATTGTCCGCACGGCTTATTTTTACTTGTGGTTAAAGTTCAACTGAACAAAGAGTTACCTCCAGAGGGTCCAAGTAGGCAGTGCCAATTAGCCTGTTCCTCAGCCAGGTGAAGCCAGTCATAGCGGCCACCCAAGGTGCATAGTCAGTCTCGAACTCCAAGAAGGACAGGATGTTCAGAGCCTTGGTGTAGCTCATGATGCCACTACGAGCGAATTGGAAGACATCGTTGACAATCTATGCAATAGTATAAATTCGTTGTTACATATAAATTTCCAGTAGCTACACCATATTCATTATTGCCTAATATACATAAGGGATAATAATCACTTTCGCATAACAATACTTTAGGTACTATCTTTAAAATAGTTTTTTGTACCTGCGCCTTATTGTATTCGTGGATCTGGGTTCTCTCCTCTCCTCTCAGTGCATTAGTGATAAGATCCCAAGTGTAGTCGTCATAGTTAACGCGGTAATAACCTAAAACCAAAAACATATTTAAAAAATGCCAATCTGATTTATGCAGTCTGGTAATATTTATTTAGAAACACACCAGTCTGTTGTTTGTTGAACAGCACCCACTCGTCGCCAATGGAGCCGCGGTTGATCACAGTGACAGCCTTGCGGATGATGTGAGTGGGCTTGGTGTTGTCGAAGTCGGGATTACTGGCGCTGGAGAAACTGACCGGGATGACCCATTGCGTGTTGATATTAGAGTAGCCAGTGTTAATATCGAATCGACGCTGAAAAGTTGAAAACAAGAGAAGTAAAAGGTAACATACCTACCTACGCAATCCACAAATTTGATATAGAAGGCATTATAAGTTTAAGTAACTACTTATTGAAGGAGTAACTATTGAAAAAAAAAATATCCTTATTATTTACCTGTTGAATGGTCATATCGCCAGTTTGATGGTTGACTTGAACGAAAAGCACTGGGTGTCCGCTCTGGTAGGTAAAGGAGCGGTAATATTCAACCAGCGAGAAATCGGGTCCGTACTCTTGAAGAGCACCGGCATCACGGCCAGCTTCTTCCAAAGCCGTAAATAGGTCGATTGGGAAAGCAGTCTCAAATTGTCTGTTGACAACAACGTCAGTCAGTTCAAAAGTGAAATCACTTATTTACTTACTATACAAACATTAACTGTGAAAAATCTTTGAACTAATTACATTGCAAATATCTTAGATCTTAGTATTTGGATTGAGTAAAACCTTAGTAGATATAATTCTATAATGAAAACAGAACTCACTATAGTAAATATTAAATAGCTGGATTATTTATCTAAAAGTGTTAACATAACATTCTATGATTTTATTCTTTTTGTAACTTCCATAACATACTTATTTCTTAGATAGTTCCTCAGACCGGCCCGGTGAATATCATGTCCTAGAAGATGTTCAGTCATCCTGATCACTGCAGCACCCTTGTTGTAAGACAGTGTTGAGAACATGCCGCTGACCTGCGCTGGGCTTCCAATACCACTTGTGGACAACGCATGAGCGTTGGCGACAGAGTCGCTGAGCAAAGCTGTGTGAACCTGCTCTATTATAAATCTGGTTTCGAAACCCATGTAATCCTCAACCTGGAAATATTATTTTATTGAGTTGGTGTTGCAACTAAATATTATATCCAAAATTGGTATTTGAAGAAATTGAGGTGGACATCCAGGTATTACAATGTGGCAATTTGGCATGTTAATCGCAGTTCGGTTATTTTTTGGACTCTCATGTTGTCAATTAACTTACTCTTAATTAGATGCTTTTACTTACCCAATGAGTAAGGAAATATTGATAGTATCTGGCAAAACCTTCGTTTAGCCACAAGTCATCCCACCAGTCGTTCGTGACCAAGTTTCCAAACCACATATGGGCGATCTCGTGAGACAAGATGTAGGCGATAAGCTGCTTGTAGTTGTTGGTGGTGTGAGCGGGGTCGTACATAAGGTAGGCTTCCCTGTGGAATTATAAATTGATAACGAGAATGATGTAAAAACAAATCAAAAGTATCCAAGCGTTAGGTAGATTTTCCAAATAAGTGTGCATGAAACTAAGACTAAGACCGCTAATTAGTAGCATCACGAGATTTAGTAGCTACCTTCATTGACTCGTTTTGTAAATAAAACTTGTCAAGCTAAGCTAAGGCCATACTGGTTTACCTGTATGTAAGCAGTCCCCAGTTCTCCATAGCACCAGCTGAGAAGTCAGGAATTGCAGCCTGGGTCATCTTAATATTGTCATTCACACTGTAGAAGTCATAGTCCGTGTGGTTACTCATCTCCGCCAAAAGCTCCTGACCCACATCTAAAGCGTACTGGCCCTGGCCTGTTGCGATAGCGTTGGGACGGGCAATAACTTCGTACACAAGTTGGTTATTGTCATTGTTTACGGTTAGACTGTCGTATTCTGCGACAATTAGAGCCAAAAGGTAAGTTGACATAATGGGCGTCGTGTGGTAGATATCATCTTGGTAGCCACTGCAAGTAAACATATTGAATATGATGTTATTATAAATATGAATGTTCAATATTTATTTTTTCTACTCCTGCATTCTAATTTGCCAATAAAATGACTGACATGTAAATTCAAAGCATATACTTTATGAACGTTGTCTTTAGATGACTCAAGTCGATTCTTAGGGATATAATGGGTCTGTTTCCGAGGCGGGCCCCGCACCGGCGCCGCCCGCCGCTGTAGACGAGGCGGGCGCCGATGCAATCCGCCAGGAGATTGAAGACAATTGTATAGAGGCAGCAGGTCATTCGTCGAACTCAATGCTTACTGGCTTGCCTAGCACTCGTAGAAAAACTATGGTGTGCAACGGTACATAATTAGGTCTTAAAATTCTCGAGTCTGTTTTTACAAAATTCGGCTTCGCCTCAGTTTGTAACTTCGACCCTCGAATCTTAAGAACCCTTATTATGTAACTGTTGCACAAAAGACTATTAAAGAAGACCTGGTAGATACTTATAATGCTTTATTGAATCAAGCCTACTGCAATAAAATAAAACAAATTGAAATTATTATTGTTATTCTCTGGAATCTTACATAAATAGCTACACTTGTTTGATTTCTATCATTAACACAATAGATCCAATTGACTTTAAGTAATCAGTATCGCTACAGAAACTATGTTCTTTCCCTATTTTAGCTGTATTAATTAAATCGAGACCATAAATACTTACGGGGTGTTAGCAGATTCTACAGTTGAAGATATACGAGTGCACGACCAGCTGCGGTACGCGGTAGGACGTCTGATGGTGATGTCGAATGTTGCCTTGAAGCTGGGCTCATCGTAGCAAGGGAAAGCTCTGCGGGCCGCTGTAGCCTGGAATTGAGTGCTAGCCATCCAGCTGAAACCAAATCCATCATTATAGCGTAGAGTTTTAAAGCTACCCACTGTTTGAAGTTCGACACAAAAAGGAAGCATTACCTGACTTCATCGTTGAAGTTATTCCTAAACCAACTTCTGTAAATGCCGTACATGTCATCACGCATGGCAGCCTCGAAAGTGATGGTCAGAGTGTAAATGACAGGAGTTGTTGCATCGTAGGCAAGAGTACCAGTGCTAAGATTGATCCTCAGGAACTCGTATTCAGCTTCATACGCAGTGGTAACAGGTATTGCAGCGGCTGTTGTACCTTGAACTAGAGATACAGTGCCGATGATTAAGTCCACACCAGACTGGAGAGTGATCTGGTTGACTTCAGCTTGAGTTGCGTGTAACTGAATTGCAACCGTTCCACTGAAGGCTTGTGGATTTGAAGTGAAGTCCACACCCCACAGGATATTGTAATGAGTAGGCCTAGTGGTGGTTGGAAGTCTGTATAAAGCCGCAGCTTCATCGTCTAAAGCTACAGCTACGTTATATTTTTCAAAGATTTCTCCTTCTAGCAGCTCATCTCCGAAGATTGTGGTTTTATGTTTCGGAGGTTCCTGTGGAAGCGCGTAAGCGCAGTAATACGCCGCAGCGAGAACTAGAAGCTTCATAGTCGCCATCTAAACATTGGGACAAAAAAAAACCTATTTAATTCCGTTATTCATTTCTTATGATTTTATCATAAGTATTTTACAAAACGTTTTGTTAATTACTATATCGCATGATTGTTCTGTTATTATGATATACTCGTTTAAAATGTATGAAGAAGACTTATTGCATTACATTGCTAGGTCCTCTACGGGCTGTCTTTCGCCAGAAAGGATATTGCAGGTACTACTAATATATTTAAAGGGAAACCGAAATAAATTCCTGTACATATTTTACCGTAGGTATACATCGATTCATTCTTTACTGAAATCATCGCATTTAGTCTACCTGACAACCTTATCTTTATTAGTATGATTAAGTAAAATATTAGTAACGATAACATTAGCACTGACGTTAATACCAAGTTTATGTTCTGTAATTTTGCCTAACGTAACGATACGATCAAATTGATAACAGCCTTCAATAAAGTGATTAGCTATATAATCAATTGTTTATAGGTACAGTTGAACCTATCATTATGTTAAAACCAGTATTCAATTTCTTTAGTATCTCATTGGGTTATATGTGTTTTTTCTGTTGCCAAACATACTAGTACTTTGTTAGAATAAAAGTTAAATTTCGGGGAACAAAATGTGTTGCTGCTTTGAAACATATAAAGCTAGATGATACTGTCAAACTCTATGACAACTCATCTTGGTCATTTGCTACCAGGAACCTGCTAGGTGGCTTCATTTTGTATAGGATTTAGGGAATTTATTTTTGTATTAAGCAGAACGTCTGCTAACGATACTGTACGATATTGTGGATTTAGGTAACTTGGTGCTCAGTGTTAAATCAGTGTATATAATTTGTCACACAATTAAACAACTTTTGGCATCACACAGTGTTTTATGGAAGCCAAAAAAGTGACATCCCCATTTTATTACAAATTACTGTAGTTTAGAGCATTACAAACGCGAGACTAAAACTTCCGCGTTTCTAATATGTACGAGTATGTGTACTTTTTGAGAAATACATTTTTGAAACTCTTCTTTCTGACGCTCGGATATTACGAAAAATAATTCGAATTGCTCTGAACTTACAGTAATTTGTAATAAAATTGGGATGTCACTTTTTTCGCTTCCATAAAACACTGTACATCACCACAAAACTTATGACTTATAAAACTACACAAAATATGGCCTAAGTGCAACAAGTCACCGTATGGTCACAAACTAGGTGCGTTTAGTGATGATAAATACCACAGTGATTAAGAAGAAAGCAAAATTATTGAATAAACGGTAAAAAAATCTTGCGATGGATGGTCGATTCAACTTTTACTTGAGTAGTATTACGAGTTAAATAGAGAAAATTGATTAGCACATCGTGAATTTTTTTACGTTGTATCTACGAAATTCTAATCGCTCTTAAAAATTTGATGTCAGTTCCTATACATCTAAATATCATGTATTACATATTTTACCAAAGGTCGAATCTGGCTTGAACTAATTAAAAGAAGCGCCGAAATTTCAAAACGTAACAAATATAAAAGTCTCGGTAGAGAGTACCATTTTGTACCTTTTGGAGTTGAAACTCTAGGTCCATGGGGTCCCAGCGCACACAAAATTTTTGCAGATATCGCAAAGCGTCTGGTTGATGTAACTGGTGACCGAAGAGCTGGCGGTTTCCTCGCACAGCGTATCAGCATTGCGATACAACGAGGAAATGCCGCCAGCATCCTTGGTACAATGCCGCAAGGGCCTAGTTTAGATTTGAGCTAGTTATTAATTTAGTTTAGTATTAAATTTGTACTGTAGTACCTCTGTATATTTAGTTATGTAAATAAATGTTTTAGATGTAAAAATTAAAAGAAACTAATAGTGACTTCATTTAATTACTCCTGAGAGTGCGAATGGCGTCCTGTCATATCAACAATTATATTAATCTGTAACGTGGTATTTTGATGTAATTACCCCCAGTTCCTTCACGCCAGTTAATTTTGATTCGACCTTCACAGTATCCATAATGGACAAAGTTAATTGACAATAGGTATTTGTGCAACAAGAGAGGAAAGTTGGTTTTTCTTGCGAGTGTTGATTTTGAGTCCTGACCTGAGTAAGTGGAAGATTCTATAATTGAATCACTAGCGAAGCGAGTGATTCTAAGTTAGAATCTTGAGCGTAGCGAGGGATCTCCAGAACACGAGATGTAAAAAAACTTTTCTCTCGTGTGACACATATAAATATATAATTTTCACCTCAGTAGTGAGAACATATTAAAGTTAAAAATAACACATTTATTTACATTCCTGAATGAAAGGCTTCATCATTATGACGAAAGCTTCTAGAAACAGAATTTCACTCCCTGGAGTGATGAAAGTCGCACTTTTGTCACTTCAGGGAGTGAGGAAAGTAGGCTTGTTCGAACTGCTGAGGTGAAAAAGATATTTGCAGTTGCAGTTAGACCCCGTTCCCACTTGTCGGATATCGGGCCCGGATTTTAATCGGGTGTCGGCGCCTCATAATTTTTTTTGTCGTGCATTTGGAAATAGCTTTATATAAAATGTTCTGCCACTGGAACATCCGATTAAAATCCAGGCCCGACATCCGACAAGTGGGAACGGGGTCTAATAGTATATAAATAAAAAAAATCGTACCATTCCTCGATGAGCCGGCACCTTGCAACGGCTGAAGCTCGCGACTGGATTATTTTAATCTCAAGTATTAAAATATAGGTAATCATATTCGATATAATCAGGCTTCGATAGTGTATCACCACCATATTTTATCTACCGCCTGATCATCGATAGGTATACTTTTGTTATAGAAAAAACCTAATTATTTTGTACTGAAATTTTTATTTTACTAATTAGGAGCCACGTGTTTGAAAAAAATATAGTTTCCTCAAAAAAATTGGATTCGGAACTATCTTCCTAGTATTTGTACGGGCTACATGCCAAGGCACAGCTGAGTCTGGGGCGACTAAATAACCTAATCCCAAGAATTATCGTAGGCGCTTGATTTTATGACAGCGACCGCTGTCAGACCTTTTAACCTTGAAGGCAAAGGCATACCTTGTTGGGATTAGCTCCGGTTTCCTCAATATCTCTTTACTTACCTATAAGTCACTGGTACCAAGGCAGTTATCCTTAATTCCTCACACACTGAGCGGTTTCAGATGAGGTTCCTCCCAGGTACCCGAACCCTCTGGCTGTTGAACTCTCTGCCAAGGTTTTCTTAGAGACTACAATAGTAATTGGGTTCGTTAAAACCAAGTTCGGCCTAGACAATAATAATAGGGCTCACAAATAATTGAATAAATAAATATTATAGCACAATCTTAACCCCGCCGCATAAAACTGGCCCTTTTTGAGTCAATCGTGAAGTCGGTCCTACTTTTTGGTTGCGAGACTTGGAGAGTAACGCAAGGTTTAACAAACAAGCTACAAGTTTTTGTTAACAAGTGCCTAAGATCGATCCTCCGTATCTTCTGGCCAAACAGGATTCGCAACGAGGAACTGTGGGCCCAGTGTAGACAAATCCCGATGGGGCAAGAAATCGCAAAGCGAAAGTGGAGTTGGATCGGGCATACGATCCGCCGCGGCGATGATAATATCGCATGCACTGCCCTCAACTGGAAACCCCTAGGAGGTGTACGTAGATCGGGTCGTCCCGTGCAATCCTGGAAGCGTTCTGTTGAGAAGGAGCTACGTGACATCGGGATGAGCTGGAGTGACGTTAGGAGCGCTGCTGGGGATCGTGAGACGTGGCGTGACCTCGTGAAGGCCCTTTGTACCTCTGGGGTACCATAGGAACAACAACAACAACAACATAGCACAATCTTACAGAAATCAACCTAGCCTTACAGTAAGCTCAATAAGGCTTGTGTTGTGAGTACTAGGCGATGATATATAAAATATAATACAAAGAAACATCCATAACTAAGGAAACTTCTTTGAAGTGAAAACTTCTTTAGCCGCGCTGGGCACTTTTTGGTAGAGGGAAATCTTATGAGTTCGCGTTACCGACACAGTCACGAAAACAAAAACGCATTGCAAGATTTTCCTGGGGTTGGAAGGCTCGTTCGATAGTTAAACTTATAACCATTCAATAGTAGATTGTATTACAAGGGAGCAAAATGACGTATTTCGGTCGAGGGTAGCATGTTGAATCCCGAACGAAGCGAAGGATTCCAGAATAGAATCCCGAGCGTAGCGAGGGATTCTAACGTGGAATCCTGAGCGTAGTGAGGGATTCAAGTGACCCGAGATCGAAATAATTTTGCTACCGCGTAGTACACTCTACTTTTCACTCCTTCTATGAGAAAAACGAAAACAAAGGTACTAAACTAGCTATCTGCTAGAAAGAGAAGTTATATAATGTTGTCTCATTTTAATTGGTTGTAAAGACAAGGAAAATAGAAAAAAAAGCGCAGAGGGAGCAAAAGTCACTTTTGCTCCCTCTGTAAATGGGCAACAAATCGCAGAGGGAGCAAAAGTCATTTTTGCTCCCTGTAATCGCAGAGGGATCAAAAGTCACTTTTGCTCCCTGTAAATGGGCTACAAATTACCCTTTTTCGAATAGTAGGGGTGAAAATAAAGTTTTCACCTCACTCGCTCGGAAAACCTCAGTTTATAGTGCAACATCTGCGTGGAAAAGTCTATTTTATCCGCTAGCGTGCAAAAGTCGTTTGAATTTCGAATTCTCTGTGGCGCATGTAACTTTTTTTAAATTTAAAACTCCTTCAACGCGTGACTGATTTCATAAAAAATCACCACTGTAAATTGCCTGTAGGTACACATTAAGTCCTATATAAACCTTAGGTTAGTCTGTGGTCTGACGTTAAAGATAGGTCTACCAAATAATAATTACTAAACCCTGTAGATTACGGCATGAGTATGCTTTCCAAAATTATGTATTTTGAACCCACCACCACCACCACACCACGTCATTTTAAAAGTATTCATTATGATCTTACATATTTCAGCGTTTATGGAAAATGTGCATCATGCATTCTGATCAGTATGCCTTCTAAGCGTTATATTTGTTGATATTAGGTATAGTCTGGCAAACCAAAAGCGCAGTAACAGTCAGAGTAACATGCTATACCCATCCCTTTTTTAGTAGTGAGAGTACTAGCATTAGAAAAAGACAGTATGATTCTCCCTGTCTATGCTTGAAGTGGAACAAACTCTGGCCAAACTATATTTTGAACTTATATATTCCAATCGTATGTATTTTGACTTTGTACGTTTTGATATGTAGGTACCCGATCAAAATTATATGTATAATCGCAGACTTTTTTTGAACAATAAAATACATTATTATAAACTTAAATCGTGTATTCGACTAATATAAATATGCAATAGGAAATAGAATGTTACATTAATTTACAATTCATATTTTATGTACACAGATCTTATTATCTAGTAATAAATATAAGGTACAAAGAAATAGTGAAGATTATAATGCGACAATAGTTAATATTTGCAGATTCATCTTTATTCATAAAAATGTCTCTTTGCAAATAAATAAATTTACATTTACTGATAAAGTTCATTTTCAGACCCATAATACTAAAGAAGAATGTTTTTATATTGAAATATTTCATATTAGGTACAATAGCTAAATATTGTCCATCATATTTTTTTTATAATTGGTAAGAATTTATGATTATGATGTGAATATGAATTTATGATGATGAAAAACATCATAATCATCATAATAAATCACGTTTGATTTAACGTATAATGGAATAGATGAGAAAGAAAATCTTAATCCAAAACTGTGCATAACTTAGAAAGCTATCTAATCTAATGTAGGTACAGTCGACGTCAAAGCACTTGTGCACCTTATTACAAAAGCGTAAGGTGAAAAAGTGTAAACATATCTTTGACGTCGACAGTACATACAAAAGTTTAGTTTTGAAGAAGACTAGCTACGAGTTGAGGGTGTTCCAGCTGCGATCGCGCCACTACGTGCACTTCAGCTCGTTTGTGGTGCGCGTGCCGCGGCCGCTGCTGGAGACCATCGAGAGCGCAGGCTTCTGGCCGAAGGGTGTAGTGTTTCGGCGGTTCCGGGGAACGCTGCCAAATATTACACCAGAGCAGGTGGCACAACAGAAAACCGTCGTGTCACCTAAATAATAGTTTTAGTTTATAATGTAATATGTATGCTAGTCTTTAAGGTATTTATCTATGGGCCACTAGTTGCCTGAAAATAAACGTTTTTCATTCAAAAGTTGGTGTCATTACCTTCTATTTGACAATTTGATCACAAGATAACTAAGTACTGCTGTCCTAGTGTAAAAGGCAACTTTTGGGCGTACGTTGTTTTTTTTTGTCAATTTCTGCTAAACTCAATCCTTTTTTTATTTTTGTGTATGATATTCATGTAGGTATATTTATCACAACATATTACATATTATGTAGATACTTGTGTTTTTTTTTTCACCGCGATATCGTTTATTAGTTCTGATGTAGTTCTACGCTTACAAAGAACAGGGGCCGTATTCTAACTTTAAAACACGCACAGACACGATCCAACTTCAATGCAAACCTAATGCAATAACAACACAATACACCTAACGCCTACATGTCTGAATCAAAAATGACGGAATTTGCTTGAAAACTACTGCGATGCAACTACAATACAACTTCAATATTGGTTGATTATTGGTTGAGTGTTGGAGTTATGTTAGAGATGGATTGTGTTTTTAAGGCCGTTCTTCGATTCGGACAAGCCACGCCCATTCGTTAGAGACACGTTTATGGCTCCCGTGCACGAAAGAAAGAGATGCAGCGCTCTTAAGGATCAGACTTTTTGAGTAAACTACGATAAATAAGCGAATCTATAAAGTGTTGTCTAATTTTGTTTCAGTGACTTTTTAGAAAAACCAGAATACCATATTTTTTACTAAGTTATATTGCTTAATCTCTTATAGTTTACGTAAGCTAAGAAAAATAAGGGGAAAAAGGACCCAACTTCGGATTTTTTTTCTATCGATGCAACTTTCAGCAATCGTGTTTCGGCTTGTGCCAAAAACAAGAGTATATAGTCTAATAATATATATTCGAAAATAAATTCAGCCCCTTTTCCCGTTTAGTCACTAGAGCGTTTGAAAAAACCTACAATTTTTCAAAGTAGCCTCTTAATGTATTGTTTAAGTATTTTAAAATTAGAATACGGCACCAGGTAGCATACTATTTAAAACACATTACATTTAAGGTTTTCTAACTTAGAAATTTTTGGTTAGTATTTTTTCTAGAAAATAATGTATATTATCTTAATATTCAATTCGGTTTAAGGTTTCAATTTAGGTATTAAAAAAATAACAATGAATAATGCCGTGGCGATTTAACATAATTACTTACTTACTCAAAATTTCTTAATTAGTGTTAATAGGCTTTTCTTTAAACATGAAATTGGATTTGAGTTATTATAGAGAGTTAGGTATTTTTTTTCGGTCAAGGGTGCATTTATTTGGGGTATTACTCGAGGTTGCGGGGTAACAACAGGCTTGATGAATTTTCATGCATGGTATCAATCGATTCGTTTTGTTGTGAGGATGAAATTCTTTATTTTATTATTTATTTATTCTCCATAAAAGCTTACAGCTAACGCAAACACAATTATATGGTACTTAAAATATATAAGTGTGTTGGTGTATGGGGCCAATATGCCACTCTATATGGGGCCAATTGCCTTAAATCAACATAAAAGACAGAAAAGAGACTTAAAGTTTGAGATTTGCATTTGTTTCTCAAAACGCTCCTAACAAAATGATATGAAGCAGTGACGTCACAATGAAATTGCTTTTTTTTATACAGTGAAATATTGCGTTTATATATATGGTTGCTGCACAATTTATTTCACAACAAAATGTTAAAAATCGATTGGTACCATTGGTTTTTAAATTTCGTACTTTAAATAATCGAAAAAAAAAATTTTTGGTGCCTGATATCTTCGAACTACTTATTTCAATAGATTTTTTAAATGTTTACTTTATTTGGATATTTTGATCATTTTGCATGCCATCAACTAAATTTTATAGCATAATTTAATATGTGTCATCATCCCTATTGTTTTGCCCCTTACGCCTCTCAACGTAACCCTAGTTAGGTACAGTCGCCATCAGATATATCGGAGCGGCCATGGTGGTCACAAATATCTGAACAACGCCTTTATTGTCAAGGCGATAAAGTGCATGTTCAGATATTTTTGAGTACCCTGGCCGCTCCGCTTTCGCTTTTTACACTAGGACGGAAGAGTTAGTGTCCTGTTTTACTAACAAATAACATTTGCACTATTTTTGCCATCTTGTGTCTTAAAATAACCTAGATGTTCTGAATATCTCTAACATTAAATTAATCTCTTACTATTAAAAACCTAATTCGTCGAATATAATTGTACTTTTAACACTTATCGAGTTGGTGTACCTATTTAGTAAGTAAGTAAAATCATTTGTGACGCTCACTACACTACAAATGTATTTACGTCACCCTGGGTGGTAAGTGAGATTTGCCGCCCACGGGCGCAGCGGCAAATCCCACTTCACACCCATAAGAAGACGTAAAATTGTGTACACACCACGGGCGGTAATAAAAAAGGCCTCAGATCGCTTGTTTATGGCTCTTACCTTCGGTTCGGGCCACAAATGCCAGCGATCTGAGCCCTTCTTTATTTTACCGCCCTAGGTACGTAATGTACTATTGTGACGTCCCACGGGTGAAAGTACCTTATGGCGATTGGCGCTTACGTTGCGAAGCATTTCATTAGTATTGCAGCGTCGTTAGAAATAGCGTAAGCCCCAACCGCCATAAGGTACCTTTTCCCGTGGAATGTCATTTTCTCAGAGAGCCCTTTCTAGAGTTCCTACAAGATAGGTAGGTGATTTTGTTTTCAAAATGGCAACACAAAAAGCTCGAACTGTTACCTTCATGAAATTATACTTGACGAACATGATGAATTGTGCTTATAAATTGTTGAATTTCTTATTTGGTCCATATAAAATGCAAAATCCATTAATATTGCACACATAATGAACTTTGGTATTAATTAGAGTCCGTAAACCGATGAAATCCTTGACTAGTACAATATTACTAAACTGTGACTGATATAAGTAGAAAATTACTTTAATTACCTTATTCGTATATCTGACATTACCAAGACACATTGAGAGAGGCTTAAATTTGTCGCCCCAAAACTTTTGTCCATCGAGATAGGGGCATATTAGTGTCCTTGATGTTCTTTTTTCATTGCCGTTATCTACGTTTTGCATGGAGCAGCTTTTGAGATTCACAGAGATCGATTTCGCCTTGTCACGTATAACAGTCGTAAAAGCCTTTGAAAAAATTACTGATGTGCCTTCGGAAAGTTTCCAAAATTGCGAAATTTTCCACATATGAAAATTTCGGAAAATTCTCACATTTTTGTATGGAATTTGAAACTTTCCATTTCTTAAATTTCCAATTTCCTGTATCTCTTATGAAACTTTCTAGGAATTTCCGAGAATATTTCCAATTATTTGGAAAGTTTCCGCAACTTGCCCATCTGTAGAAAAAATCCATTCAATTGCTTACTGTAAACCCGTGCAATGAATTCCAAATTCAAACTACTCCTTTACAAACACTTCAGAAGTCAGAGGCTATTAACATTTTTACATTGTCTAGAATCCGACCAATCACGCTTGCGCGGCTTTGTCCTCAGCTAACAGCCAATCCACGATGGGCTGGTAGTTCCGCTGCATCCACTGTACGTTGGCCTCTGTCCGCTCCAAGACCTGCTGGACTGGGCGACCGAGCTCTGCGCAGTATTCCACCACAAACCTCTTCAGCTGCAAAAATAGAAAATCTTTTATTTACATAGTTATTCAGCTTGAGTGAACATGTTTGAAATACATTTATTTTTTAGCTTTAATTTCTGTTTTACAAATTTGAGTCGTTATTTTATTGGAACAGAATCCTTATTTGGCTTGGCTTGCCTTTATTAGATGTCGGCAGTGTATCTCAAAAACTCGAATTAAGTAAGGTTGAGGGGGCCTATCTCGACTGGGGGACAATTTCAACTAAGTCACAATATAAGATACGTGTTTTACAATATTGACTATAGTGCCATTTATAGAGCGATAAATTAGCTTTTCCGCTATCCGGCTATAGATGGCAATATAGTGAACTATGCAAAAGACATAAGATATTGCGACTTAGTTGAAATTTTCCCCCAGTCGAAATTGTGCCCTGTACCTTGTAAGAAATTTAACACAAAATAATGTTTAGAAAAAAAAGAAGAAACAAAATCATTGAAATATGTCTATAATATTACATTTCTGGAATTAAAAGTCTTTAATTACCTCCTCATATTCGTGCGGTTGATTCAATCGTCTCGTCACCACTTTTACGATAGAGGCGAGAGTTGCAGCCGAGCCGACACTATAAAAGAAAATACTGAGGTTTGATACTCGTTATCGCTAGTAAATAAGAGCATCAAAATAACGTCATGAGGAACACAATAGTTTATGTATATATTACGATGTGAGAGAAGTAGGTAATACTGATTACTAGGAATCTTGCTGAAATTTGGTATAGCATTGTTTTTGAGCACAAAACATTAGTCTGCAATCTAAGTCTAAAATCTAGATTTTTAATAACTACCGTTAAAACATTTTCTACACCACCTTCTGTAAGGCAAAATGCTCCAAAGACTGATCTAAAAGGGAAGATCGCAGATCGCTACGGAATAATCTCACGCGATTAACAAAGACTTAATGTGGGTTGCACCACGCACAATTAACAGACTCATCAACGTTAAATATGGCGACGGAGCTGTCATCCCATAGAAAACTGTCCAACTTTTTATACAAGATTTTTTTTACGATTACGTTTACGTTCACAGACAGTTTGGTGCAACCGGCCCTTAGGCTCCATGTGAGGGGCAGTCTCATCCTGTACTATGAAGGGAGTTCGTGGTTGGCGACGATTCTGACTTAAAGTTATAAAATAAGTTGGAAGGCATATATTTTACTTAGTCGTCGCGGATTATGTAGGTACTCACGATTGTAAACATTCAATAACATAAGGTTACAGATGTCGCTAGTGACTTGTTCACCATTACATGACTAAATTCGCTGTGATGGATAGAGTGTCTGGTGTCGGGAAGCACGTCGGACGGGCAATCCGCAGGACGCGAGTTCGAACGTGATGTTCCAGAGTTCTTCGCAGTTCATTTTTTCATTGTAATGGACATTTGTTTCTAATTGTGTTACTTACAATTCCTTTAGTCTCTGCCAGTTGGCGCGAACGAAGTTGAAAGCTATGGGCTGTCCAATAGCAGAACTGGCCACGGCCGAGAACACGCGTAGAGTATCTTGCTTACGGATGCCGCTGTCATTGCGGAGAGACAGCTCCAAATACCTGTAAGTTTCAAGTTATGGTATCTTTATTATCAAGCATTAAAAGTTTAGGTGGGATTAGGTTGCCAACCAGACTCCAGGTTCAAATGAGCCGTGGAAAAAAAACCGTAAATGCTAGGAAAATGAATTGAAATTATTTTAGGACTCTTAAAGAATTGATGATTATGCAGTATATTTGCTTGTCCACTGAACTTATCTTCGTACTGTCCCAAAGATTCTTAATTCCTTTATTAATTAAGCTCTGCGAGCTAATTTAATAGGCCTATACTATTAAATTAGCTCGCACTGTTCAATCTCGCTTATACTTTCAGTATACAAATTATGGTTCCTATTTTATTTGGTTTTTACAAAATTATTCGGGGAAATAATTCTTAGAGCATTCAGACTCTTGTTACTCACCGATACAACAGATATGGGGCTCTTGTGCAGCCCAACACGGATAGAAGCAGCTCGCGCTCCGACGGGGAGCTGGCAGCTCTAAAGCGGTCCCAAGCGAAGTCCCACTCCCGCGCATTCCCGGTTTGTACTCCCACGCAGTACACCGTGCTGCGGATGTCGGCGTGGATGCTGGGAATAGGTTGAAAAATTGCTTATGAGGAGTTTAATACCCAATCAAAAGCAGACTAGTTGCGAGATCTATGCGATATTTAAGTACCTATTAAGTAGTACATTCAATCAGCTTCAGAATATTTAAAACTAATATAAAGTATGTTTTCTTAAATAAGGTAAGAATACAGGATGTAACAAAAATACTGGTGATCCGTTTAAGGGCATATTTGGTATCGTATTGTAAGAAAATATAGGAGAAAAAAATTTTGGGCGCAAAACAATTTTTTTTTGTATGGAACACGTCGTTCCAGCCGGCTAACCCTTCATACAAAACCAAAATTTTTTTCGTGAAAATTTTTTATTTTCTTAGTTTCTCATAATTAGAATACGATACCAATAATGCCCTTAAAAGGATCATCAGTATTTTTACTACACCCTGTATAAACTGTTTGGATATAAAGTACTGAGTAAATAGGTAGTTATGGGAAGTGGATATACAGTCAGCAGAAAAAGTTACTAAGCGGGTCTGTAGGATGTTAAAAATGAGCTGGACACGACTTTATTCTTAAGAGAATAAGAGCGTGTGTAGGTAATTTTGAACACCCCGCCCGCTTAGTAACATCTACTGCTGACTCTACCTACCCTTAAGTACATGAAGTACTTTCTATCAGATAAAACTGCAATCAATAGTTTCAAGATACTATGGGAAACAAAGAAATTTCCAAGTAAATGGTAAATGGAAATCAATGTATTATGCCCCGAATTCCAAAGAAATGAGAACTTTCCATATCTGGAAGCAAATAAAATCGACCTCGTGTGAATATTATACGCATACGTAAAAAACAGAAGACCTGAATATGTCCAGCAAATACAATCTAGACCCAAATAAATAAACTTTGACTTACTCATTCAAAGCATCAGCATTTGGCGTCAGCATCCAATTCGTATACTTGATGACAGCATTCCTCAAACACTCTTCTTGTTCTAGATGACAAGCCGTTGAGAGCAAGTCGACGCGCTGCTGAGCCCGGACCACGCTTTCATTGGCCGAAACGTCCCAACCGACGTCGCTTACGGCTCCGTCCAGAAGTTTCAGAACGTAACGCTGAAGGACAAATCACTTATAGGGACATCACAAAAAAATTGTAAATTATTCATAAGATTTTTCGTGTTTCTAAGAGAGAGAGAGAGTTCCAGAGATTCACTAGAAGACAAAAGTGTTGGAGATATGCCAATGGAAGTCCCTTATTGGAGAGATATCATGATATATCGGCAAATATGTTGACAGCGAATTGGGAGAAGTCCCGCAGGAGCATTCCACGAAAAGGTAAACTTTTGTCGGGGACGTGACGCATATGGCAGCTACCTTAAAGAGCTGCATAAATCTGTAGAATATAACGTCGAACTTAAAGCCGAGTTATCAAATGTTATCACGCCAAATATCAGCTTCTTCTCATCTCCAGAAGTACTAAAAATGTAGCGTCACGTACCCGACACTTTTTGTGGAATGCACCCGCAGCTTTGCTCCATACAATCATAAAATTTCACCGCATATATATGTCGAGAAATGTTGACATTGCCCAGTTAAATCCCGCAACGTTTCTGATTCTGATTCTGATTATAGGTAAGAACAACATTGCGTTTTCCAGATTCGTTAGACAGATTCAGAATGAATTCCTGGGCCGTAAGATGTGAAGTCCAGTAAAGAGTTTTTTTAATAGTATATTGATACGTCATTATCTACAGTGTGTGTCTTTTATAACGACACTAATTTTAAGGGCTGAAAGTATAACTCCTAATGAACTGAAATTTGCATAATTTAGTTAAAAAATAAAAAAATACATACAAATTAATTAGGCACGCAATGTATGACTAATAAATTAAACTTAACAATTGACATGTGATTTGAAAAAGACATGCTGCGCCGACCCCAAGTAAATGGGACAAGGGCAAGCGAATGATGATGAATTGACATGTGATTTCATTGAAATTTCGCTCTTAGTGTTATTCTACCTTGTTCGTAAGAAAAGCTAAAGCTAAAGCCCTGCTATCGCGAAACACTTAGCGAAACATTGCTGCTCGAGATTTTTTTTAAATTAATTACTCTTAATTATAAAAGGTAGGTAATCGTTATATTCTTTTGATAAAACTGTTAACAGCACTTTAAACTATCGTTACTTAAAACCAATGTCGTTATGAAAGACACACACTGTATAACTTTCAATGGTATATTAACCATCAAGCAGTATCAAGTTAAAATTACAATCAATTACATTATTGATATGTTTCAGTACATAAAAAATATGAAATCTAGCTTACTTTGAAACAGGCGATGCCATCTATTATGAAGTCTTAAAACTATTTATCAGTAAATTGCTCTAATATCTCATTAACAGTTAAGATATGGATAAAACCTCATTGTCACACTTTATCGACTTAACAATCAAGTGATAACAGTAGATCCGGAAAAACGTGACTATTACTATAGCACTTTTGCTAATCGTCACATTGTTGATTAGAAGCTAGTATCTCTTCAGAAATTCATAATCTATGACTAACTGACCTAATTCCTGGTTAGAAAAAAACTAATCAAAAATATGTCTTATGCTCTAGGACAAAAAGCCCTTTCCCTTAAAGGGATGAGTTCACCTTTGTACGTATTTGCTGTGTTATATATCTCTCGTTGTGTTTTCTTGTACAATAAAGTGTTTTACTACTACTTTATATTTAAACTTACCTATAATTAATTAATTAACCTTAATTAGTACGGGTTAGCGCATTGTTTTTGATGTTATTCCAATATGACTTGGAACTTTGGTGCCGTTAATGTGTATATGCACTTACGGTAGATGTCGCTACACGTCTCCCTCTGACGTAAGCAAAAAGGAGTAACAGATGGAAAGATTCACCGGGGTTGAGTAAGCGTCGATAGCACAGTTGGCAGTGCGATCGGACCGGTGTTCCGAGAGGTCGCAAGTTCGAGTCTTGCTCGACGCGGTGAATTTTTCCATTTTTCCTTTCAATTATAAAATTGAAATATCGTTTGCAGACGTTTCTGCTTATAACAACAATTAATTAAACTTACCTTCCAAGGTAAATAGCTGTTCATGGTCCGTACAAGCTAGTCAAACGAGACAAACATTTTAGTCCACTAACTACAACACACCAATTACAAAATCAAGCGAAAACACACCTTGTACTCTAGATAATAAGCTCCTTTCGACAGCATCGTATCGATATATCCTAGAGCTACCAGCCCTGCTTTCCAAGGGACGTAGCTTCTCTCATGGACTAAATAGCTGGTTATGTCTAGGGCCGTCTTGTAGTCCAGTCTTCCAGCTAGGGCTAAGTTCATGGCGTCATCGACGATTTGTGCCCGATTGATTGGGTGGATCTCTTGGAAGCGTTTTGGGTCGTTGAGGATCTTAATCAGCATTTTCCAGTTGCGTTCGTCATAATTGATGCGGTAGAAACCTGCAATAATAAATCAGAATTCAAAAATCATTTACAGTCCGTGAGGTCTCAAAAGAACCTTCGAGTTTTAGAAAGAGACGTCGGGTATCAATCAACAGTGACACATGAAAAAGCAGAACAGCAATATTACCTTCGTGTGTCATCGCCGATCCCCGAAGGTTCTTCTAAAAGCTCACAGACTGTATGGGATATCATTAATAGTTTTTGAAACATATGGGAGCTTTTTAAGAAGAGAATAAAATGTACTTAATGTAAATATTATTTTTCGTATCACAATATACCTATCCTATCCGAAAAATAACATAATCAATCTTACTTAAAATAATCGGTAAAAGTGCAATCCTGACTTATAACGATATAAGGCTAATATCAATCGACCGATTCAATTAGCTTTTTTAAATTATGACTAATGTTTTGATATAATTACAGAGTCTGTGCGTATACAACTATACCTAAAGGGCACCGAATATTAGATCCAGACCAAAACTATTGCCTTACTAGAGCCCGTTTCTGCAGTAGATACCTATTATTTTAAATAAGCTTTTCTACTTGTTCATCGACAACTTTATCTTTTCTGAGAACGTTTCTGAAAAGAGTCTCTTCAATAATAAACAAAACTTGTACACAAGGAAAATATTTTCTGTAGAGATTGACTGATTATAATCGTATTGAATATAAACTTTCGTGAGCCATATTAACACTATTATCACTGCACAAGTGAGTACAGCGGCATGCAGTGATAAAAGCGCTTCTAAGTATATTACAATGCCTACAAGATATTGCTTGTTCTTTCACCTGTCTGCTGAATATTGGCAATCAACCAATCATCTTTCGCGATAGACATGTTCCTGACGACCTTCGACCTCTCCCCGCGCAACCAGAGCTTCGGCCTCGTGGACTCGAAGTCGGACTCGGAGGCCGTCGTGTACGAGACCGGGATCCACCAGACTGGGGACTCCTTGCTTTCGTTATTGTTGATCAGAACGAAGCGCTCCTGCGAAGTTTATGATGATATAGAAGATATTTGTACACAATAGTAGAAAATATGAGTACAACTTGATGGTTAGCTGTCTACTAAGAAGGCCATGGACGTGTTTGGTAAGTATACATATATATTATATCTTGCTCAATAAAATAAACAGAATTGGATTAAAGAAAAGTTGTGTTGTTTTGAGTTTTTACCATCATAATAATCCTGAGCATCAGAAGAATTTAGATAAAGATGAGATACTTCTAATGGCTATCCTCGTTATTCATATAACCTGTGTTAAATAAAGTTTCTTGCTAACAAGCACAACTATCAAAATTAAGGATACCTACAGATAAACAATTATCGAGAAAAGGTAGGTAGTGCCACACTTTTTCTTCATTCGTTTGGTGGGGACACTGCTGTAGGATGGCCCCAGATCCCATCAGATTAACGACATTTAGCTTTTTACAAACTTTTATGAAAAATGCCACAAAACGTTTAACAATAGGTACATTGATTACATCTGGAATAATTTTGATTGATCATAGACTTAGGTACAATTTTATTTACGTTAGAGGATTTACTTAATTAATAAATTCTTTTGACGCATAAAGATAAAAAATCGTCATTTTATTGTAATTGCTGATTTGGTTTATCATCTTGATTAACAATATTAAAATTTTATCGTTATCCACTACTATAATCTGCGTAAATATTTGGTAGAAATTGCTAGAAAGCCTAACATGTTGCAAACACACACAAAGTATTTACCATTTTCAACTTTCATGAAACCGGAACTTAGATCAAGAACTTTGATTTCAATTGAAATAAAAGGACATCCAAATTGTATGGTATTTCCTGTCCACCTCTAATAGTTATTTGTTATACAAGGGGTGAAAGTTGTATTTTACGTGCGAGTGTTATTTGAAACACGAGCTAGCGAAAGGATTCTATTATTGACCACGAGCGAAGCGAGTGGTTCAAAAATAGAATCCTGAGCGTAGCGAGTGCTTTAATACACGAGACGTAAAATAACTTTCACCCGTGTATAACACAAAACTTTTCACCTCACTACAGCGAGGAAAATAAGAAAAAGGGTGCATTTTGCTCGGTTTCCCGTAATTCCTCAGGTGTTTAATACTTCTTTATCACTCGAATCACTAATTTTTAACAAAACAACCTAGAAAAACATGCGAATATTTAACATTGATATGATGGATGAATTGAAATGAAAAGTTTTGACGTAAAAGGTTTTATTAAATGTCAGATGCGTTTTGTTCGTACGTAGACTTATTCGGCTGTCAGAACAATTTATCCGTTTTTACAAAAAGAATAAAGATTAATGTTGAATGCTGATATTTATGAATTAAAATAAAGTTGTAAGACTGTATTAAGTGTTTTTACTCGATGCAATTCATTAATTGCGATGTTAAAAATTCTGCACTTTTAACGTTTTACGTTTTGTTAGCTGTCAAATGTCACTTAAGCCACTTGTCACTTATGTCAAAACTCTTTCACCACATGTGGATAAAAAGCGATTTTCACAATAGATATTAAACAAACAAAAAGGGCTTTCCGAGCTAGTGAGGTGAAAACCATATTTTTACTAGCAAAAACTCAACCAAAGAGCAGAGCAGGTAGGTATTAAAAGTGATTCAGTTTAACTCAATAACTGACAGGAAATAGCTTAAGATCTGCCCCGGTTGCGTGTTCTCATTTAGGAGGCCTAGAACCTTTTTTTTTCTTCTCAAATATTTTTGTTACTCACCTGTTTAAAAGAAACGACACCAGTCGCATAGTCCCTCGTAATGGTCAGCACAGGAAAGCCAGTTTGCAAAGTCCAGGAGTCCATGACCACGGCCACGTCGGCGTCGAAAGCGCCTGTCCTCCTCGCAGCCGCAGTGAGGGCGTTCCACAGATCTCTCTGTTCCGCGTCTCCATACTTTTTCGCGTTTAGGTAATCCGTGATTCCGGCGTTAAAGGCATCGTCGGTTAGGAAGTGGTTCATCATACGGAGGATGGCTGAGCCTGGAAGAAGATTTTTTTTTAATTTCATAAACCATTGTTATGAGTAACAATTAATACTTAGATTCGTATTCTAATTATGAAAAAATAAGAAAAAAAATCTCGCGAAAAAGAACTTGGTTTTGTATGGAGGGTTGGCCGGCTGGAACGACGTGCCCCATACAAAAAAAAAATTCGCGTCCAAAAAATTTTTTCTCCTATTTATTCTTACTTGCAATACGATACCAAATATGCCCTTAAACGGATCACCAGTATTCTTGTTACACCCTGTATTTATACCTCACGCTATCATCAATCATCAAGATTCTTACAATTTCCATATCCAAAACGATAGGATCTATCCCAAGGGATATTTATTACGTAAAGGAAAAATATCACCACCTGGGGCGATATTAAAACTCGCCCATTTGTATTTTTTTTACTATGTCAACGTCGTCAATGGTCAGAGTTACTCTCATGTGAGCACCAAAGAATATTTAAGTAAATACGCAATTAATAAATGTACCTTTCCCATATGAAATCTTGTCAAATATAGCTCCAATTTCCTCAGGGTTGCCCACTTCCACGGAGATCTGATGCGAGGACGTCAAAGCATCGAGTTTGAATACGCTCTGCACTTCGTTTAGCACAAATACTTCCATTAACTTCCAAGTTTTTTCGACCTATGGACAAAAGTTATTATGTAAAGTCAGAAAGTGATATTTCTAACCGTGGGGCAAATGCAAATGTAGAAATACGATTAACCAATAATCATTTGCATGGAACTGCGTCATATTTGACTGAGGAGCAGAGCGTAGCGAGGCGACGAACGTCTCCGTTTTCACTGGTACGACGATTTGGCAGATTGATGTGTGTGTATTGGTTGGTTGGTTGGTCAGTGTCGGTCTAGAGGTCGCATTTTTCATCCGATTTCGATGAAACTTGGCATGTACGTTCCTTGATTTATTTGCCAAAAATTGTCGAGCCATTTTTTTGATTGGGGGGAAAATGAAGGGGAGAAGAGGGGAAGTTTGCTGTCGCGTTATTTATGGACGGATTTCAACCATTTTCGGGTAAAAGGTCAAGCCCACACTTCCTTAGAGATTGTTGTAAAAAAGTTTTGAGGGGGGAGGGGGGAGGGGATGCTCGAAGTCTAAGGTTCACAGAACTACTAGTTCTAGCTAGTTCTACTAGTTAATAGTTCTTTCGTAAATATTTTAGGTTATGTTATATGTATGGATAATAATTATGGCAAGTTATGGAATCAGGCGTTACTTTGAGGAAGTCCATATATTATTATTATGAACTACAATAATATTGTTTTGCTATTCCATAGCAATATTTATACCGCAGAATAGCAAAGCAATATTATTGTAGTTAATAGTTATGGTCTTGGTGAATTTGATTTAAGGACTATATTACACGCTGCACGCGCAATAGCGCGTCTAGTGGTTGTGATATCGCAAGAATAATAAAACATTCTTAATAAAATCGCAGTTAGAGTTTAGCTATTTGCGCTCAGATACCGTATAACAGACAAGATTACCAAATACAATAACCTTAAAAACAGAAAAGGGCAAGTTGGCAATATCTCGCCATATGTCATGCGTGCGTGTTGAATAAAGACCCTTGTCTACTGAAACATGTTATGGCTCCCATGAATCTATTACAAATAGGTCACCGCTGTCTTCCCATTCCCACCTTCCCCGGTTCCCATTCAAAATGAAAGGGCGAGTCAGACGGGTGAATTATGCATGTGATGAAAACTTGGACAAAAGCGCATAGTTAGGTTAATAGCCATGGCCGACAATGCGCTTTTGTTATCCAAAAGCGCATATCAATAAATTATAACAAGCGCACTTGACGTGAAAGCTTCATACTAACACTTTGCTAGCTATGTTTCAGAATATTTAACAAAAATCATCATCATCATCTCAGCCATAAGACGTCCACTGCTGAACATAGGCTTCCCCTTTGATAAAGGGGGGGTTTGCCATACGCGCCACGCTTGGCAGGCGGGTTGGCGCGCGCAGTTTTTTTTTGTTTATTGTTGTTTAGGCTTTCGAAAGATGCTGCTGCCCATCTCCCGGTATATTCCCTTAGCAGAGTCCTACTGCCGATATCCTCCCTATATCCTAGGGCCGATATGGTGGGGACAATTCTAAGGCCGGGCACCCCACGGCCTAAGAATATTATGTGTAAAACTGAGATCTTGTTTGCAACTAGCCGGCAACCCACCTACACTTTAGTCGGTATATAATTGCTATACTTATTACTTACTGCATGAACAGCCATATATTTCACGTAAAAAGCGAATCCTTCATTGAGCCAGATATCCAACCACCAAGCCGGGGTGACAAGCTTGTCGAACCACTGTTGAGCAATCTCATGTGCAACCTTCCGGCAACTCACCTACCCTATTCGGTGTATAGATGATATACTTACTGCATCAACTGCCACATACTCCACGTAAGAAGCGAATCCCTCGTTGAGCCAGATATCCGACCACCAAGCAAGCCGGGGTGAGAAGAGTGATCACGTGGGCAACCATCCGGCATCGGCAACTCACCTACCTTGGTCGGTATATAGTTGCTATACTTACGGCATCAACTGCCACATACTCCACGTAAGAAGCGAATCCCTCGTTGAGCCAAATATCAGACCACCACGCTGGGGTGACAAGATTACCGAACCACTGGTGAGCGATCTCGTGGGCAACCACGGCGGCAACCCGTGCCTTGGCTGTGGTTGGCGAGTTGCTGCTGTCGTAGAGCATGGCGATTTCTCTGAAATGTAATTAATTACATTACGTTCCTACTTTTTAACACATTATTTAAATATATCTCCCGATGGTGAGTAAAAATAAGCAATTAAAATCGCGTAAAATGCTCTTCTATAGTTTTGGTGGGGGTTTCTTACTTAAAAGCATAATCAGAGAGAATCATTCTATAACCCCAAAAACGGGGCGAGTAGTTGAGTATTTGTCATCTAAGTACCTGTAGTTTTTTCTTCTGCTAATACAAATTTGGTCAGTCATATTACGTAGGTATGTCTATATTGTCTACGTCACTGCCATTATAACCATATCAAGACGGACTACCCAGTATACCCACCAGCAGGCTTATGATGGCAGTAGTTGTCCGCCGATAACTTGATAAAAAGCTGACAACTTGACACATTCACACAGCAAAACATGACAATGTGTCAGCTTTTTATCAAGTTATCGGCGGACAACTACTGCCATCATAAGCCTGCTGGTGGGTATACTGGGTAGTCCGTCTTGATATGGTTATAATGGCAGTGACGTAGACAATATAGCCATCGCCTGCAGGTATGGTGTACAGGTCGTAACAAAAATACTGGTGATACGTTTAAAGGCATAATTGGTATCGTATTACGAGTAATAGTAGGGTTTTGTCTCAGTACAAATGCGAAAAAAATTGTGCGCATCGAGAAAAAGTTGTGAATTTTTGACCATAGATAGAGTGAGCAAAGATGAATATTTTTTAGTATTGGCGGTCTGTAAAATTTTTGGACCTTCACGTCAAAATCAGGGGTCCCGTGCAATATGTTATTACTCTCTGGTTAAGACTGCTAGGGGTTGTTTGGTATCGTTTCCGTGTAAAACAGACATGCAGAATTCATTTCTGATATTAAAAATGTAAAATTTCGTATTAAAAAAAAAGTTGTGCCGCGAGGAAAAACACAATTTCATTTTTATTTATTTAGAACGTCATATAACTAATTTATATCCTTTATTTCAAATAATAAAAAATATTATAAAGAAGCATATTTAATATAGATTATAGAAACATATACATTTTATACACCTTTAATACAAAAAACTGCTGGTTTTTTTTTTTACTTAAGTTGAGTAACGGAAAACAGACGTCGCGTCGTTTGAATTGTGACGGTTTATGTTAAAGTTAAGGAGGAAAAATATGTTTTTATTTATTGTATTTTTTTATTTCTGCATTTTGTGAAGTTATTATGAATAAAATTTAGTAATAACAAGCAATACATGCATTTTAAGGTCAATACGCTACGGATGTTCACGTTCACATTGATTATCGATACTTACTATGGAGAAAACATATACACCACGAAGCAAACATTTTTTTTCGCGTAGTTTTTGTATACTATAAGCCTAAAAATTGTATATATTTAGAAACTACATTAAATATGCTCCTTTATAATATTTTTTATTATTAGAAAAAAAAATTATATATATTAGTTATATGACGTTCTAAAAAAAAATAAAAAATTGTGTTTTTCCTCGCCACACAACTTTTTTTTTAATAAGAAATTTTACATTTTTAATATCACAAATGAATTCCGCATGTCTGTTTTACACGGAAATGATACCACACAACCCCTAGCAGCCTTAACCATAGAGTAATAACGTATTTCACAGGACCCCTGATTTTGACGTGAAGGTCCAAAAATTTTACGGACCTCCAATACTAAAAAATATTTATCGTGGGCCATTCTATCCATGGTCAAAAATTCACAACTTTTTCTCGATGCGCACAATTTTTACAAATTCGAGCTCTGCTATAAGGAAAAGTAGGAGAAAAAAAAGGGACGCGAAAAAAAAATTTTTTTTTCATACAAAACCAATTTTTTTTCGTGGATTTTTTTCATATTTTTTCATGATTAGAATACGATACCAATTATGACCTTAAAAGGATAACTAGTTTTTTTACACCTTGTATACATATATGTGACCAAAACCACTAAATAGAAAAACAGTCACTCCCTCACTTATCGAGTTCGTTCACACCAAATTAACATTAACCAAATGTAACAAAAAGTGTTATTCTAACAGTTGTACATATCGTAAACCATAGATTACAGGGGGTGTGACCGACTGTCATTCCAATATTCATCCCACCACTCGTAACTATCGGAACACCAATTTGAATTTGGAATTTATAGCGCGACAATAAGGTGTAGAATTGAATGAGGTTTCCATTGGTGGTTATGACCGTCAAGCTAGGTGGGGTAGATATTTGCCGATCGAACACAATACGGGAATAGATTGTGTTGTGGTCTATATTGCATTCTCGGATCATCTGTGGTTCAAGTGACAGGTGAAAAGCGGGTATATTGCTTCTATTGGCTAAATTAATCCATCAACGACCATACGCAGTAAATATATGTGTCTACGGACAAAGGGACCACTTTGTCGATATGGAGTTACTAGTACTTTCTAAAACTACGCAATATGCACTATCTTAGTAGTATATTAGTGAAAGAAAAAAGTGTCCTTGTAAATCGACAAAGTGGTCCCTTGCACTAAACTCGTCCACATATTTGAGTTTTCATTATTTAATGCATCTTCTACTTACTTAGTTTATTACACTCGATTATTTTAACAAACACGGGACTTAATCGAGTACACTTACGTTTAATTTTCCTGACGTTTCGACTCGTTTGGCGTTGGCGCGGCTAGGAGATGCTGATACGATTCCTCGCCAGTCTGCCTGCGACCACGAGCGTTATGACACGCCCGAAACGTCAGGAAAATTAAAAGTAAGTGTACGCGATTAAGTCCCGTGTTTGTCAAAATAATGAGTGAAAATCGTGTGAGTTTAAATCAGTAATTACACTCGATTTCAAAAAATGTTAGGCCCTTTGTTGACATTGATAAAATATAAGTATCGCGATATGTCAAATCTTTACACTGCTGCCCTCTACTAACAAGTAATTTTTTGCACAATCCTTTCAATATATTTCATTTCATAACTAAATATACCAAACATTTGATTAAACTGAAATGACAGGTCTACCTTGAATACTACTGTTTTTTTTATATTTAGTGTAGTAGTAGTAATAATTGTAGTAGTATTGTAATTTTAACGGCCTCCTAGCCTAGTTGGTAGTGACCCTGCATATGAAACAGGAGATCCCAGCTTCGAATCCTGGTCAGAGCATTTATTTGTGTGTTTATCACAGATATCTGTTCCTGAAGTATGGATGTTTTCTATGTAATTAAGTATTTATCTATACGAGCACAACACAAGCCTTATAGTGGGACTAGGTTTATTTATGTAAGATTGTTCCATCAATATTTATTTTATTTATTTATCTCTAAAATACCCGCTGGGCGAGACGTACCCTGAATTGGAAGCCCGCTAACACACGCGGTCGTGGCAAACCACCAATGAGATGGAAGGACGACATCTGTCAACAAGCCGGCGAGAATTGAATGCAATGGATCGAGTAGCATGGAAAAATGGAGAGAAGGCCTATGTCCGAAGATGGGCGCTTTAAAGGCTGCTATATATAGATAGATCTCTAAAATAGTTTTCATAGGTAGGTATGTCAAAAACTCACCTAAAACATGCCAGGTCCATAAAATGAATTCCGATTCAATTAAGAACATGACTAGGTATAATTGAATAGAATAGAATAAAATAGAAAATAGTTTATTCGTAGACACAGATACAAACATAATACATAGAAGAATAAGCAAAAAAAAAAGTGCCACGAAATGGCCGCATCTCAGCATGGTGCACGAACATGGAGCATGGTACAGCATGGTGCATGGTAATTGAATACACGAAACTATCCGGCATCCTGTCACTTGTGCCACACCACCCCAATAAGAGCGGGCATGATAGATGGCCCTTCTAATGAAGTGTCGGCCCTTTGTAAGGGCTCCGATAATTCGCACCCAGCTTGACGTTCGATGTGGACAGGGGGCCTATTCGACTTGTCAAGGTGCCTCCCAAACTATCGAAGCTATCTTATAATTGAAAGGAAATATCGTTTGCAGACGTTTCTGCTTATAACAACAATTAATTATCGAAGCTATCGTTAAACGTCTATGCCATATGCCGTATTGTTATTTATAATACCTACATAAACATAAACAGTTAATTAGGAGTAATGTTTTAAAAGATAGATTGTATTTTTAACATTACTCCTACATACAAAAAATAGTCAAACAATATTGAAGTTGTATTGGAGTTGCATCGGAACAACTATGGATGGTAGAAGGTAAGGATGACAATCTCTATGCTAAAAACTGTCCGTCAAAAGGCGTTAAATTGCTGGCGCCACAATAGCAATAGAATATATGGTAGCGCACTTCACTCCGTCTATAACTGCTAAGTTGCTATAGCTATACTAGCGCCACTCGGAGAGATTTTGAACTATTATTTATTGTTTACAGCTGGACACTGTTGCGACCGTTCTCCTATAAGAGATACTTATCCTCCTTATACCATCCATAGGAACAACTTTCAAACAAATTCTAATATATCTGATTCAGACGTTTAGGCGCTTGGTTTATTGCGTAGTTAACGCATGGAGTTGTATTGAAATTAGATCATGTCCATACGTGTTTTAAAGTAAAAATACGGTCCATGACTATTTTATGTTCATGTATCTTCGTTTTCTTTGTAAACTCTACAAAATATACTATTAACCTAACATAGATATAGAAATGTACGATTGTGTTGAGTCTACGATATGGTAATGAAATCACGTAAAAGATGAGAGTGAAAGTTCAAGGAAATGTCCTTGAACTACATCCGCTTCTTATCCGATGAGAAGTTTGTTTGACTTCGAATAGTAGGGACTATTTTCAGATATACTAGTAGTTTAACAGTATTAATTAACTCAAACAATGTTTAGTAGTATTTGCTTATCGTTTTTTGAGGTGAAATTTATGCCATAAAGCATTCTCTACCAATCAAACTTAGGGCCAAGCAGAAGGATTCCCGAATGTCCCCTTATGAATACCTCATCTATATAGGTTTAGCTGTTTTAGCATTAAAAAATAACATTCATACCGACTTACTTTCATATTTAAGTACGCATATAATATTTATATCCACATAATATTATTATGATACATCGGCTTCAATCGCTACTTTCTCAAAATATTCCATCAAACCTATGCCATGACTAGCATTTTTTGCTTAATCTGCTAATTGTATCGAATTCTACATTCTTTATAACTGAGATAGGGAAATGTAATAAAAATATGCACCGTTGATAAGTTTACTTACGTACATGCTTTTATCTAGTCTAGACTCAGTACAATTTAATTAGTTTTTTTGATTGATTTTGTAATCAATTATTGACATGTCATGGTCGATTACAAATAATCCCACATGATAAATCCGCTTAAGGCCCATGAAATAGGGTCACTTTGTAAAATACCATACCATAGTCATACGGTCAGATAATTAGTACTTAACGTTTGAGTGCTAGAAAATTATTTATTGCCGATGACTGCGTTCGAAAAACAAGTAATTCTTAGATTTTTTAAAATGCAGAATTACTAACTTTAAAAAGTAACATTAAGTCTTGTTTCAGCAAAATATCTATGATATTGAAGGTACTTTCCCTTGATGTCCCATAGTCTCGGAACGCCCTGTATATTATAATTATATCGTCGCCTAGTACCCACCCACCACACAAGCCTCATTATGCTTACTGTAGGACTAGATTGAGTTGTGTAAGAAGTTACCATAGACATATTTTTATATATATTTTTGACATAAGTATCATTATTTACCGTTTTTTAGGGTTCCGTAGCCAAATGGCAAAAAACGGAACCCTTATAGATCCGTCATGTCTGTCTGTCTATCTGTCCGTCCGTGTCACAGCCATTTTACTCGGAAACTATAAGACGTATCATTATCAAATTTTTACATAAAGTGCAACTTTTCTGAAAAAAAACATTTTAGGGGGTGTATACATGCAAGTAATTGTGAAAAATATTTTTTTTACCAAAAATCAACATGATGCACATCAATCGATAGGTCTTTAAAAATAACATTGAAAACATTTTCTTAAAAAAAATTGATTAAGTGGATATATTTAGAAATAATGACTCCGAAAGTCTTAAAAATTGTGCCCCCCACCCGTAACTTTTGAACCATAAGTCTAAAAATTATGGGAAAATTCAAGACGATACACCTTTGAATATTCTTACAACGTTACAACTTTAAATTTTGAACATTATCGTTTTAGGCGTTTTTGAGTTATCTCCAAAAAACTACGTACTTAGGCAGGTACGACCTTGCGATATTAATGTATTCGATAGTAGCTACTTTTTAACTGACTTCAATTCCATTGAGGAAGGAGGTTCTGCATTCGGTTTGGTGTTTTTTTTTTATGTATGTTCACCGATTACTCCGAGACCCGTGGTTCGATTTGGGTAATTCTTTTTTTGTTTGGAAGGATCTACATCCAAGGTGGTCCCATATTAATTTGGTGCTGTTCTGATGATGGGATCCATGAGGAATTGAGGGAACTCCTCAATTTTTAAAGGCACTTGTATGGTGATTTGGGTGTTTTCTTAAGCTACTAAAGCATTTTCTCACGAAAACCACCAATTCGATGGAGTGGACCTGATGATGATGATTGTTTTGATGATAATGATGAAGATTTTTTTAAATGTAGGATGTTCAGCGATTACTCCAAGTCCCGTGGTCCGATTCGAATGATTCTTTTTTTGTTTGGAAGGAACTAATTATTATAGATGTACGGAACAATTCATGCGCGAGTCCGACTCGCACTTGGTCGGTTTTATTTGTGTTCTACGCAATCAATTCGTCGAACCAGCCTAACGATGTTTACTCCAGAATAAAAACATTTAGGTGTATTGGGGTAATTTCGATAGGAAAAAAGTGGCGGGTAATTCCGAAAGTTGACTCTTATTACAGTGGGATACGAGAGATAATTGACATAATGATTTTCGGAATTACCCGCTTTTCGAAATTACCTCAATACACCTACTTAATTATGCTAGTTCAGCAGAAGGTACCTATCGTAACAAAAATACTGGTGATCCTTTTAAGGGCATAATTGGTATCGTATTCTAATTATGAAAAAACAAGAAAAAAATGGTTTTGATTGGACGACGTTTCCCATACAAAAAAAACTTTTCACATCCAAATATTTTTTTCAGACTCCTTACTTGCAATACGATACCAAATATGCCCTTAAACGATCACCAGTATTCTTGTTACACCCTGTATAGTTATCAAAATATTATAACTGAAACTATTGTTCAATTTTAACGGCCTCCTAGCGTAGTCGGTAGTGACCCTGCCAATGAAGCAGGAGGTCCCGGGTTCGAATCCTGGTCAGGTCATTTATTTGTTTGGATATCACGGATATTTGTTCCTGAGTTATGGATGTTTTCTATGTATTTAAGTATTTATCTATATCTATCTATTATATATATCGTCGCCTAGTACCCACAACACAAGCCTTATTGAGCTTACTGTGTGACTAAGTTGATTTGTGTAAGATTGTCCCATAATATTATTAATTAAAAAAAATCAAATATAACTCACCTAAATGTCAAAAGCCCCCAATTCTCCATAGCGCCGGCCTTGAAATCCGGCAAAGCAATCATATCTATCTTAGGCAGCGGGAATTTAATCTTATAGTAGTCTTCCAGGTAGCGCAGGATTTTCGGCCCGATCTCCAGGGCGTAGGACGCAGATTGGAGCGCCTCTTTGCGGGCCCAGACGGTGAAGTTGCTGTCGCTTTTTTTTCCGAAGTCGGTGACGGCAAAGGCGACGAGGTACGTCGACATGGGGAGGGATTCCGCGTAGTGGTCCCATGTGTAATCCTTTAGGGAGTCGCTGGAAATAAGAGGATTATCTATCAATTTTGAAATATAGTGCTATAAATGGTAAGTAAAATTTTGTCGTGTTTAGTCTTAGAGAATTCAACCAACCGGCCATTGACAGTTCCCCTCTGCTGAAAACATATGACCAGTGGTCATACTTATTGTATGGACTGACGTTTATCTGACGTGGCTATTTGTACGTTACGTATACATTTATTTGACGTTCCCCTGCCCCGCAAAAACGGCAGACTTTTTTTGTATAGAAAATGACAAACATGGCCGCTTACAAACAGGTTGAATTCTGTAAGTGTTTAGTACAGATTCCTATTTTTTTGCGTACCATGTTCAACTCTACTTGTTGAAGTTTGCTATGCCTATTAAATACTGGAATCATAGTTTTATTCCATGCTGAAATTTAAGGTCTACTTGTCTGTGAAAACAGCGGCGTTTAGAGAATTTCTCTGCGAAATGTCTGAACTATGAAGACGTGTTTTATTCACCTCAAAATGTAATACAGCTGACTTTTTGGTTCAAATTCATAGACGGCAGAAAGGCGACCATCAATTAGACATCTATAAGTACACACTAGACAGTTATTAGTTGGTCATTAGGTAGTATATCACAGTTATTATGCAAGAAAATATTAGACAGATATTAACCTTTTGACCGCCGTCGTCTGATCTGATATATGAGACAAAGTGACAACATGAATGACACCTTTCGTAAATTATGACAGATTCCAAAAGGGAATAAAGTTCAATTTTTGGCGTATGCGGGTCAAAAGCATAATAGCGTTTTTACCATTATTTTGGGTGGGTATCTAGATTTTTTTATTTAACAGATATGGTGAATATAAGCATGTCACTTTGTGTAGAAATTTCTGGAAATATACAAGTCTACACGTTAAAAATATTCGTCTTTATGTCCGACGAATGGGTAACTTATATATTACAATGTTTAGAAATAAAGGAAAAGTAGAAAAATCCACTGCCTCAGGCGAGACTCGAACTCGTGACTCTGGGAAACATGCCCATCGCTCTGCCAACTGAGCTACTGAGACTATACCTGATGGCTGCGAATTTCTCCACCACATACTTTATTTCTAAACATTGTGGTATCGTTAGCAGATGTTCTGCTTAATACAAAAATAAAAAACATATATTTATATCACAAGCCCATCCTCGGAAGACAGATGATTCAATTGCATCGTCTGGTTCAAATCAATCAGAATTATCATAGCAAAAGCATAACTTTTCCGTCTCAACTGGAAGATATCCAGCAACTATTACGATTACATATGAAATAACTATATTTAGAGTTTATGTAGGCAATAAAACATCAAAGATTCATAGCTTTCATTGATTTCGATGATAAAAAAATATTTTCTATAAATAACTTTAGTACGTAAACACAATTGGTAATAGCATTTTAGATTTTTTTCCACGTAAATTATTATATATTTTTTATATTCCAGATAAAATTAATAGTCAGCAGCACATGTAACTAATAGGATCAGATATTCGAAATGATCTTGAGACGAGATAAAATAAAACAAGGGCTTGTGAAGCTCTTCAAATACCTCGCCTGCTGAGCTAAATTGTACCAAACAAAATGTTGCTCTTCCAATGTCAATAGCTATAGATACACGCATAAATCTACCCGCCGGATTTGCTGGCGGATATGCCTGGGGGACAGATCCGTCCATGTATGGCGCTATTCAGATGTGTCCGCAGACAAATCCGTATACAATTCCCGACATACATGGACGGATCTGTCAGCCGGGCATATCCGTCAGACAAATCCGGCGGACAGTTCTCCAGATCTGTGCGTGTATCCCTAGCTAATAGTTAATTATATGCATACGTATTTACAAAGTCTTACTTTGATAAAAACGTATTGAGGTAGGTAAGGGTCAAATAATTAAAATACTAATAGAAACTACGAGTATATATATATGCAATTAGGCACTCATTTGGTCACATTAGCGACATCTAGTAATAACATGTAGAAGTTTTCGTTATTTATCATTGATATAATATCGTATCAATATCACGCTATCAATATTAACTTTACGATAGTATGTAATTGATAAAACCAAAACAATGTAAGTAAAAGGGTAACGATTACGTAACTCTATTATTTTTAGGTATATTTTTAAGTCGTTATATGTATCATTTTAAAGTTTGTAATTAAATGTACTTATTAAGATTATTTTTCAATAAATATTCTACTAGCATTTATTCTTGAACTCAAGAAATAACTCGAACCCATAAAACTTGTACAAAGTTGAATGTTGATCCGACATTAAAACTTTGACGCGAAGTTGTGCCCCGGGGGAGTACAACGGGATCTATATTTTAATGCTGATAAAATGTTATTTAAGTAAACATAAACTTCGTAAAATATGTCGTTTCTCCGTGTCTGGTGATCGTAATCACCTGACATTATTTTGAATAGTATGTATGATCATTTCCTTATACACATATTTCTACCGTAATCATAGAAAACGTCGACATCTGATCGGCCAAAATGTATGCAACAGTCAATAGTACATTATTGCAGAGGACGGGAAAGGGAAATTCGTGGATGAGCGATTTTTTCGGACGAAGCGCAGCTGAGTCCGAAAAAATAAGACAAGTCCACGAATTTCTATTCCCGCCGAGGCATATATAGTGCTTTTCTCTAAAAGTGCGAGGAAATAAAGTAAAGTAAATGAAATAAATTACAGATTTTGGTTACGTTATTAGCGTTCAATGTCATGAATTAGCTTCCCTCTATAATTTTTTTTATAGTATTAAGAACTATGTATACTGCCAATTTTCATTCAAATAATATTTAAAAAGAAATTTTCGTCAAAAGCTATTTAAGACAGTATTAAATATGCTCCTTTTATGCAACAGATACAAGATTAAACCTTAAAAATAGTTGTTTTGTCTATGATTGTATTAAGCCTCATTCGCACGATCAGACGCGGTGCTAATGACAAAGAACGAGACAACCAAGGTTTTTGATCTAACTATCTCGCTCTATCCTACAGTTTGAAGGGATTGCCGTTCAGACGGTGTATAGACGTCGCTTAAGTGTTGGCTGTTTGAAATGATATTTGTTAGTCGGATGAAAAGTTTAAAAGGTAAAAAACAATACAGTAATGGATTTTACTAGTCAACGCCTAAAATATGTATACACTTTGAACCTTATTACAATGGAGTAAGGTGCAAAAGTGTATACATATTTATGGCGTTGACAAATTACTTCACGGCCGCTAAAACAGGTAAATAATGATTTTGATTTTTTTTAATTCGTTTTGGTAAAAAATGAAGAACTTCACGTACTCATTTTGCTACAGTAAGCTGAAAATTTCCGAGCACATTGGAGAAAAATAATTTTCTGTATTTTGAAGTTGGTTCCATAGATAAAGTTGTTACCTTCCTAATACGGTATTATCAGACATTCCACCATCTCCTTACCATTAATGCTGAGATCTACGTACTCTCTTCCAGTTGCAGGCAGTTCTTAGGTTGCAGGTTCGCTCTTCAGGACAGTAACCGCGAACCGAGCTTATTTGGAGGAAAATTGCAGGGCACACGCCCAACAGTGGGCGCATACTCGCTGACACAGATAACCTCAACTACTAGATAGATCATAAGTACAACTCGGGGTCACCACGGATCTGTGCTCCCGTACTAATTTTGTATGAGAGCGCAATCGCTTTTTCAATTGAGTTAACGTTTTTGATCATTACTAGTGTGAATTAAAAATATCCACAAAAATCAAGTTACAGGGGTGAATCTGGAGTGTTATACTAGAAATTGGTGTAGAATACTATTGAGATGCGCTGTTCGAATCGTATAAATTTACAAATAAAATTAAGCTAATGTGTGGTGACCTCGTGCTCCCTGTGAAAGCTTAATGGTGAGGTGTCTGTGTAGTCTGTGCTCGCTGAAGAAGAAGAAGAAGAAGAAGAAGAAGACTCTCTTCCGAGCCTTTTAAGTCCTTCTGGCGGCGGTTACCACTAGTACAGTATATGAGGTAACTTACTGCGGCTGCGTTCCGACAGCGTTCATGTTGGAAACAGAGGTCATGTTCCGGGGCCGAGCGATGCTGATTGTGAAGCGAGCCTTGAGCGCCGGCTCGTCCCAGCAAGGGAACGCTCGGCGCGCGTCCGTCGCCTGGAACTGCGTTACTGCTATCCATCTGGAGAAACGAAGATTTAACACGTTGTTAAAGTCACATTAGTTATAAACAGAAGGCCAAGGAATACATTCGAACTTGTATTTTGTGGCCCACGAAGGTGTTTTTGTGCACGTATGGTAACAAGGATGTTGTATGTTCTTGAGAGAAATGTAGTTTAGGTAATAATGGGCTCTTGTATTTTATAATAATAAAGTATATACAGACTATACAAGAATGCATTTTTGAACGAGTTAGTATGGCAGCCATTTGAGGGCCAATTTCTGAGATGAGCTCTCGAATTCATGAAAATTAAGCTCGAAAATAATCGCACACAAAAAATTGTCGCAATTATTTTCACATTCAATTAATAGTTTAAATAATCATGGTTTTAAATTCCTATCGCTGTTGTTCCTGAAACACTATTTCATCGGTCAGACAGAGTTTTAAATGTCAGATTCAAGCCCTTGAATATCAAATATCACTTCCCTAATCCCGTGCCGATACGCGAAAATGGTTTTAGAAGACCTTTATAACTATAAAACTCTCGTAAGGCTCAAACATAATAAATGTATTTTCAGCGTGGTATTATCACGTATCCCGCTCTAATGATCGTCGTAAATTGATCGAAACATGTCTACCGAAATCGACTAACAAATAACTTACGTTTAGATGATCTTTACCAAGAAGTTACCAAGTTTCTAATTGGGTGAACTTTTACACCGACACTTTTCACGTCTCTGGCGTTACCAAAATTATAAATTATAATAGCAATCAACAAATCACGTCTCTAGTTGTCATTTTTTAGGTCTATCAGCTAGCAAATCACTTATTTTAACGTATAATATAATATAATATAAATGTAATGAAGTCACTTATTTTAGTTTAACCCCAAATTTCGATTGAATTTTAAATGTCGTGGACTTAGATTATTGTCAGTCTAATAGTTCATTAGGCCATTTATGTAAATGTCCTTCAGGTATGGAACACCAAATACTTGAAATATTTAACATTTTCAAAGGGCATAATTTTATGAAGCTTTTTCTCCATTTTCAATCATAGAGTCCACTTTTGCCACTGACTTTATTTGACATTGAAATATTCCTCCACTACTAACCCTATACCTGCTACACGGAAAAAAAAGCTTCAGGGATATTCTCAATCTAAGACATTATTATATTATGTTGAAAATATTTCCTCATTACAAGCATTTCTTTCCTTTAACGAAAATAAATTAAAGTTTTAAATATAACGAAGCGAATATATTCTTACAGATTTTCTAGTTTTCTTTTACCTAAGATAATACTTGTTTGATTAAAGTACAATCTCTCTTATTTACTCAATATACTCTTGAAACAATACATTTTTGTATCTCTATTTTAAGAAAACGTGGTTTTATTAAGCGAAGAATCATATTTTGGGCAAAGGAAATAAATACTTGTCACGAGGAATTATTTTCAAGAAAATAATAATGTCTTGGATTGAGAATATCCCGGAAGCTTTTTTTTTCGTGTAATTACATTAGTATGCTCAGCATATAAAGTATAAAGTACCTAGTGATATTGTTCCGCGTGCATTGATCCGGCACCGTGTTTTATGTGTTCGGAGCCGAGAATACTAATGAGGGAGTATGATTGTGGAGATGATTCAATAGTTTCAAATGTTAGTGCTAGCTGATTTTGGGTTTAATTTTAGTAAACTATACGAAGATTTAAATAAATATTTGTCAATTGTTAGAAAATATATGTAAGCACTACTTAATAACATTCTTGAGCAAACTGGATATATATTTTATAACTTACACTCATTTTGAAGACATTGAACAAAAAAAAATAGAAATTGATGGTGTATAAAAATTTAGGTAAACACTTGTTTGTTTGTAAAAAGCATTGTAGGTACCTATTGATTAAATTGTCGCTATTTGAATTTAATTTCAAAATTCAAATGAGACTTTGTTGATTTTCTAAGTAGAAGCTATTGTCCTTCAAAATAACATATATTCGTAAATAATTCTTAAAAAAACTACAAATAACTGGGTAACAAACAGCCGATAGATAACTAAATAATTACCTTCTTAATAACCGATAACTAAATAACTAATAAGATAGGCCTACATAATCATAATTTATCTATACGCTCGATATGCCGTTCTAACTAAGATTGTATCGGCTGTGTTCGAGATTCAATCAATGGCAAGGCCAATTACATTCTCATCGCCTCTGATTACCGTACCAAGCGCTGAGGCATTAATTAACTGGTATCACAGATGCTTTAGTGATGTCTTCTACTTTGATTTAATATCATGTATAGTGGACAATCATAAATATACAAACCGCTTTAATTCATAAACATTATAAAGAATTGTTATAAATATTTATAAAACATCATTAATCTGTCCAATGTTATAATTAATTAGTAGCTAAGCAGGCAATGTGTTCAGAATTATCTTGACGCACTCTTGTTAAGAAAAAAGTCGTGTTAAGATTATACTTATGCATAGGTACTTAATAATAAGGTAAGTACATTAAGTACACTTCACTATTGTTTTGTTGTAAATTCCTGTGTTGTTGGTAATAAACGTATTTTTATTTATTTTATGGATACTTTTTCTGCTGACTGCTCCTTACTTGTATGTGTTGTATAAAATGAAGATTATGAAGGTATATTCTATATGATAAAAAACATAAGGGTACATACTTACATAACAAATGTATTGTGTATTAAGTGTATTTAAGCTAGTGAAAGTTGACTGGTGATAAATATCTTTAGGTACGAGTATATACATTTTTTTTTAAAGGAAATAAATAAACCTCCTATGAATTACTTGACAATAAGAATTGTAGTAAGTACTCTAATCATTAGACTTTGTTGTATATGTCGCAGGGAAATGATTAAAACAGACATTTGACAACAAATTTCGTGAAATGAAAAAGCGTGTCGCGGTTATTGGCCGATTTTATCTTTTCACTAAACAAAGTAAGTGATTTGGTGAAATTACTGATTTTTTCTAGGGAAATGATGATGTGGATTCTCCATTTTACCGTCCTGGGTGATTTGATCATATCCCTTAGAGATTTGGTCAAATGTCTGTTTTAATCATTTCCCTGCGACATATCGACGAAATAATGGAAAATTAAGGAGGCCTAATAGTTTAATTAACCTCCACAGTGCATATTAGGTCAAGGCCAGCAAAATTAAAAGAGAGCAAGGCTGCTGCACTAGCTTGCTGAATTTTTGAAGCGACCCGCTCAATGTGACCCCGTCCAAAGCAGGGTCATGTTTAAGCAATAAATAATTAGCTAGGCGTTTTGTTTGAAGTGCTTTATTGTTACCACTGCGCCGCGCCGTGTTTTGAATGTTTTATAAAGCTACTAGTTTCTAAAACCCAATATTTGCAGCCCGTCCACAACAAATAGAATAATAATTCAATTGCGTGGAATGGTCTCCATAAATCTGAATTATTTTAGCAAATGCATAGCTTTATCCTTGCAAAGAAATGAATTTGCAATGAAAAGGATTAAACAAGGTACAAATAATCAAACATTTAAACATGCAAGGATTTATAGCCATTATTGGTAAAATAAGTTACCTACCCGAAAACTTTCGTAAAAACAAATTGGCACGGCAACATTAGTAAGTAAAAAAAACATCAATGTTTTGAAATGTAAAACTACTCGCACTAGAGCGACATACGATCTTTGGAAATCTTGTTTTGAACTGATATTAATTTGATATGATTTACAATACAAAATAAATCCTCACCTTTTAATATTCTTCTCTTCATATGAACTCCTATAAAATCCGTGCAGATTATCATTCAGTATTCCTGTATACGTTACGTTCAAGACATACTTTTTCCCTACATATAACGTATCATACAGTTTTAATATATGGAACTGCCGTGGCACATCTTCTGTTCTCTGATCAATCTTCAATCTCTTTCCTGTGTCTTTCTGATACAGCACAATGTCTTGAAAAGTTAATTCCACTCCATGAAAAGTCAACACACGCGTATTGTTTTTAACATTCAAAGTTATACTAGCAAATCCATCAAATGTGAAATTGCCTTCATAAATATAAGGCGTTAGCTTTAAGAAGTATTTCTCAGGTTTAACATAAGTTGGTAACCTTACGTCTTGAATAGTAGTTTCTTCGTCTTCAAATACTTCATTTGCTGGTGTGGTATCTAAAGGTAGAACACTTCTAGTATTTTCAGTTGTTAAAGGTATTACCAGTAGTTGATTGTTATGGTCACAGTGACTAAGTTCGTATTTGGTGACATTCGCTAGCTGGTCAGTTCTTGGGCAAGCGGCGAAGTTGTAGACTAGGAAAGAGGTGGCGACTAAAGCAAGGGCGAAGATGACTAGGATGACGAAAGCGAGGCTCTTGGAGAGGTAGACGCCACGCTTGGTCTTGGTGGAGAAGTCAGGGGGGTTGCCGTCCATGATGCCGAGGGGCTCTCGGGCCTGCGTCATCACATCACTGGCTGGTTTGCTGTAACAAAAGAAAGCGGAGTTATATTACGTGAAATTCAACAAATTAAAAGTTTAGTTACAAATAGAACAATGCTTGAAGAAATAAGCTATGATCTAGCTCAATGTAAAGAACGACACAAAATAACTACTTATTAATAAACAGAATGGATATTCATTATGATTACAGAATTGTTAAATAAAATCTTATTAGTTTACAACGCGTCTTTTTTTTAATGCGGTTTGTATAGTTGCTATTTAATATTGTTGCTGTTGCTAATTAGATCCGTTGGTGGTTTTTTCTGCTCTCTGACTTTCATAAGTGCATTGTAATTTGCCTAAGTTGAACAATAAGTATATTATCGTTATCTTTTATATTTTACTAACAAACACCTAACATTTATCTTATAATTTACAGATCCAGTCAAATCAAATCAGGCATTAAAACTCGTCCCTTGAGTAGTTTCTAAGAAGCTATATTTTACAGACCCCTAGTATACAGACCCATAGCAAAACATAATTCGGATAAAATATATTTTGTATTAACTCATACGTAGGCTGAAGAAAACGGCATCAAGTAACCACCAGTATATTCCAATATTAACCCTGAATAGGTACTTACTAGTTGACGCTAATGTGTTATGCTGAATGATAACTGATCATTGTATAATTCGTTGACATGTGAATTACTTCATTTCCAAGCTCAAGATCACTCTTACCTTTCCACACTACTATACAAAAGTCCCATTACACCAGTAAATCGCAAGAACTTAGAACCTTGTGGCTGCAGAGGCGCACAGTCGTTAAGGAAATCGTCACGTCCGATGCGCGAGCACGAGCGAACATCAATCCTTTGAATTATTCCTGATATTACTAAGGGTTCTTGACCTTTGGGCAGTCTAATCTAAATGTTTTGTGGGATTTAACGTATCGTGTATTATCTAAATGTCCCACAATTGCAATTATTTACCTAATTGTGGAACAGTGCGACAGCTACAATAACTATTTAATACGAGATATTTACCATGTAAGTTTGTTTTGATGAGCTTCCGATATTTCGGTTGCATGCGCCATTATCACGGAGTGACTGAAGTTACTGCGAGTGTCACACACCATAGCGATCTACCCATGACCATGACGATGTTAGCTTAAAAAGCTGAGTTTACCGAAGTGACTAGTAGGCAGTTATCCTTGTAAGTACACAAAGAGTGTTAATTAAATATATGTTATTATTTCATGGGTATTGTGTTTTTAGTATGACTTTGTAATTTGTAATTGATTATAATTATGAATTTATTTGAGTGTTGGTATGTTGATTAATAAATTAATTCATTGTTTATTTATGTTAAATGCTATTCAATTAATATTATTTCGTGCTGTTAATTGTATTATAGCGTAATTTTAAATTATTATATCTTCCCATATGACAATTAATTGAATGTAAATATTCCTAATTTAATGATAAGTACCTATAATTTTGACTTGTATATAAGCGAATTGGTATAAACTGTAATGCTTATGTATGTAAAATAAACGAAAAAAAATAAATAAAAAAAAAATCGTATACCTACCTCGTGTGTTCATAAGTTTTGAGACGAATGTAAACTCAAACAGTTCAGTTACTAAAATGTAATACGATTATATAAATATTTCAAATTAACAACCATGCTATAAGTAGTTAAAATATATTGAATTTATTTAAAATGGCCTTCTGTGTTTATCATTCTAGTCGTTTAATACTTTGGTATTTAGGGGGTGAAGTGAAGGCACTACGCCTAAAATTTTACGTTTAGTAGAGAGAAAGCAACGGAAGTTTAATAAAACTGTAATGGATGAAATATTAAATTATACACAAAAATATTGAGAAATAAATTGAGTTCTATGCTGAATAATCAATATTCTATTACCATGCCTGTATTGCGTTAGGGAGGATATTTTCATACGAAGGTAATTTTTTTCCTCATTTTCGAGGAAAGGTGCCCAACTGCCCAATTCCAAGTGTAAAACTGTCGGACAGACTATTTGTAGAAAGAAGCTATGGGCATTCATCTTTGATCAATAATATGAAGCAAAATAAGAAGAAAAATAATACGAAGCAATTCGATAATTATTTATTTAATTTTCATTACTTGACTTTATCGTCGTCTCAAAACTTATGAACACACGAGGTATAGTGCGACAGCTTATGGTTGCCGCGAGAAAAAGCGATTAACTGGTAAGTTTTATTATATCAAATCTTACTTCTATCTTACTTACTTATACGAAACCAAACAAACAAGAGTCAGGGCATTTTTAGTAAATAATAGTATGAAAAAAAGGGTAAATAAAAAATCAACACTTTTAACACTTACGACGAATATAATAGGAAATCAATTTATGGTATGAAATTGCTAAATAGAAAGTCTCGACATAATATCATGGCTTAATAAAAAATTTACTATCTAGCACAGTAAATAGACTTCATTAGCATAAGTACTTGGTTTTTTTTTACGAAACGTACCTAGTTTTTTAGAGAAATGTTAACAGTGGGTACCTTATGTATAAGTATATCAATATCATAATATTTTTTATTAAAAAAAGCGACAGTACAGAGTGACAAAACCAAATTAATTTGTTAACATCATTTTTAATTTCTGACGCTCAAAGACACCAGTCCTATACGGTAAGTATACGTTATTAGTATTGTAGTTGTAACCCTGAGCTTCAATCTGGTGAGTAGGGATGTCACGAATATTCGCATTCGCATTCGTATAATACGAATATTCGCATCATTTTTGACATTCGTATCAACATTCGCATTTGCATCAAATGATGCGAATATTTTTCGAATGCGAATGTTGGTAGAACACATCCTGTTTTGACCGCACTGACCCGGCCCATGGTCATATGCTTGCTCATACGCAGGAAGTGAAAACGACGGTATCACTTGACTCCTTTTGATCATTAATATAGGACTCATGTCATGTTCTGTATTTTTGAACTATGGAAGCATAAAAATGATAAGCAAGATTAAGTTTTTTGAATCTACTCCGTAAAATTCGTATTCGCATTCGCATTCGGACATTCGCATCCTGAATATTGGCATTCGCATTCGCATTCGCGAATGTGAGAAAAACGACATTCGTGACATCCCTGCTGGTGAGGGCCGATTGGCTACACCACAAAGAAACTAACTGCCATTGTGCAGATATCCAGTTGGAGGTCACAATCTGATCTAATGTCACTGAATGTCACTAGTGTGAAGCTAGAGATATAAGTAATAGTAATAGTAAAATTAACTCAAACTACAAATAAGTTTGCGTTCACATATTTTTGTTGAGTTGGACGCGTCGATATTAACGAACTCGACTGTAAATAAGGTTTTCTGGTGCAATCCAAACTAAGCGAACATGTATCTTGGAATGCACCATTTGTAGCGTGTACCAGTATAAAACATGAGTATGGTAGCAACTATAAGTCAAGGTAGCACATATTAAATAGGAATAGTACGAATTTTTACGTCACTCTGGGCGCTAAGTGAGATTTACCGCACTAGAGCGCAGCGGCAAATCTCACTTCACACCCACAAGAAGACGTAAAATTATGTACGCATCACGGGCGGTAATAAGGAAGGCCTCAGATCGCTTGTTTATGGCCATTACCTTCGGTTCGGCCACAAATACCCGCGATCTGAGCCCTTCTTTATTTTACCGCCCTAGGTACGTAATGTACTATTACGATGTCCTAAATGGTAACTAGTAAGAGAGATCATTCAACATTCGGTCGCGTGTAGCGAATAAAAATATACCTTCATGTTAGTTATACAGTATACCAAAATTCAAATTCAAAATTGTATATATTATTTTCAATAACCATATAAGTAGATATAATTGTTGTAAGAACATTTAAAATAATGACTTAAAAGGATGTCAACACCCTATGACCTTACAATTGAGCAGTAGTTTTTTAATTCACATTTTGCAAAATTTACAATAAGCTCCCATACTAATCGTAACGCAGTGTTTCTCTTTCACTCGCGCTGGAAAAGAAAGGGATGGAATTTAGCTGTTGCCATCCTCTTAAACCTGATCAATAGAATGTGTAAGTACCTAATAAAAATCCTTCCGTTTAATGTGTCATCAACTTTAATTTAAATGTACCATTTAAACGAGCGCTTAATTCCTGAGATTGGGCATGATTTTATTTTAACCGGTTGTCATTCTTCTATTGAGAATGATGGTGCCTCATTAACTTGAGATAGGGGACAAGAAGTTAACGACTTTGGAAATTACAAATGGCGTAAAAGACAGTTGACTTTTCAAGACACCGAAAAACCTAAATTTATGTCAAAGAAATTCATAATTTTGTAAATTCTCAAACAAATTCATCATCATCACTTACCATCAGGTGAGATCGTGGTCAAACGCCTGCCTATTCTGCATAAAAAAAAATCATCAATACTACATCAATAAATTCTAAATGCCTATACTAAAACTCCACAGTTTATAAAACGTAATCGTTACATATGCCATCAATTTAAGAACTAAATTTTCTATTTAGATGCCTAATTTTATTGTACATTACTTACGTTACTAAAATTTTGAAACTTAGTCACACATATGACGTTGAGACACTTTTCCATAAGGCATACATTTTTTTTACGATAAAGTTTTCATTTTACTAGTAAGTTATTATGCAAAATAAATGCAACGATAAATAATATAGAGAAACAAAACCTCGTATTTCTTTCATCCTACTTCCTCAATAAATAATTAAAATTAATAAACAGCCGTTTCTTCCTACTTCCTTGCTTAAGAAAATCCGGGTGGTCCGTGATCAAGAGTAGATACTCAAAGAACAATAAGCTATGAAAAACACGTGGTCGCATAATGAGTAGGATGTCTTGGCTGATGGTTTGGTAAGTGTTTACATATTAATTATACGTGTTCAATAATATCGATAGTGCTTATCATACGGCAGCCGTAATTACATTAAAAAACGATCCAATTTCAATACATTGTTTTTAATTGTTGTTTGAAATTTGTTGTGTGTTGGAATTGTGTTTGAGATGGATTGTGTTTTTAATGTGAAGTACATTTTTAAATATGAATACGGCAATCGGGAGCCTTTTGCTGTGAACCTAATTATTGTTTGCCACTGTAATGGTAACAAAAAATGTCCCAATTTTCACAAAATTCGAACATCTTAAAACAAAATGTACATAACAAAAACTATTTAAAACGGGATATTTACCATGTGAGTTTTTTGTTATGAGCTTCCGATATTTCGGCACAGTTGCATGCGCCATTATCACGGAGTAACGGAAGCTCATAACAAAAAACTCACATGGTAAATATCCCGTTTTAAATAGTTTTTGTAATGTTAATGACCATGTTAGCTTAAAGTCATATAATATGTACATAACCTAAATAATGACATACAACTGAGACAACGCACAATCCAAATACTTAAACCGTTGAAATGTAGAACATTGAAAATAGAACATTCTCAAGTACTAAATATCGTGGAAGTAAATTACTGAAGAGTGAATTTATTGAAATAAAACTCTTAAGGGTTGACACGAAGAAAAAGCAATCAGAGGCTAGTCTTTATTCGTATAAGAACACACTAAATTAACATAAGTCAACAGTATCGCAATCACGAAGTTTAATGAAATCTCAACAAGCTCGTTTCCCCTGGCCGCTGAAAAGTGGTTCGTTTAAACTTCGACCCAGTTCGTTTGATTCACTGCGATGGTAAAAACGGGGCATTTCATTTATACTTCGTCAGCGAAAAACATGGCGATCGTATAGAACTATAGATGGTCAGGTACACGAACAGCGACAATGCCGATCTATCATTCTATAAAAATACACAACTATATTAAAAATTTTTTGAGATTAGAAATTCAGTAAACATAGAAACAGAAGTTTCCAACCTGTTCTAACCTGTTCTGTTTGAATGTTCAATTTAAACACACTGCAAGCACACCAACAAACGATTAGTTAACATGATGAAGAGTTCACATTTTTGTAAATAAATAATGACAATTTTCAGATTATAATCCATAACAGCAATAAAAACACAATTTCGTTTTGATTATCACGTTAGAGACACATGACAATTGAAAAACTGACAGTGACACACGCATACGTTATAAATCGAAAACCATAAATGTTTCGAACCTCCTTTTCTCCAGGTTTTTTATTGTGCAACATTCACTAAAACATTAACAATGATAAGAATAAATTATTTCGTAATAATGACTACTATTACAATACTGTAAAATAATTAATATTATTCAATTTAACATTTACAAATACCTACACATGGCTTTGTTATAAATACAAATATATTTAAATATTTTTTATTGGCCGCATTGACACTTTGACACTTGTGACATGTATCATGCCGTATCGTGGCTGATAAAGAACCCTGTACATGCGCTTTTCAACTTTTTTCTAATCTAAACAAAACCGAACTATAGTAACCGGCAACAACAAAATTAGATAAATTAAATTACAAAAATGTTCTTAATATCCTTCGAATTATGTTTCCGAGGGTCCAAGACTTCAATTGAGAATTGGCAAAAGCCGGGACCGAAACCTGGTCGACCAGAGGCATCGAATTACTCACACCCGCGCTAGCAATTGGAACTACTGGCCTGGCACTTCGTAGGCAAACTCCACTACAAGGTTTCTGCAGTGTTTCGGGAAACTGTTAGATTAAACGAAATTCTGGAGCAGAGCCCGACTGGGGAAGTGCTTTTTTACAGTAAACCACGGCGAAAGAGCACTAGACTAGACCCTTCTCATAGCGTTGTGTTTCTGCCGGTAATTAAGAGAGCTCAAAGAGGAGCCAATATGTTGACGACGGGGTCCCTCTTGTTCATTTAACCGTCTACACAGTGAATCGACCTTTAAATTAAAGGCTGACAACGATGTGATACTTTTGGAGTTGCAGGCGTTCGTAGGCTGCGGTAGCAGCTTATCAGGCAGGCCATATACTTGTTTGCCACCGTCGTGGTCTTAAAAACCCTTAGGCTCCAATTAGCAAATCCGGGACAGAGAGACTGGTTAACCAGAAGGCTCGACTTGCCTACACTCGTACTAGCAATTGAAACTATCGGCCTGGCACTGAATAAGCAAACTCCACTACAAGGTTTCTGCAACGTTCCGGGAAACTTTTAGATTAAACGAAATTCTGGAGCAGAGCCCGACTGGGGAAGTGCCTTTTTACAGTAAACCACGGCGAAATAACACTAGACCCTTCTCATAGTGTTATGTTCCTACCGATGCCGGTGAGTACCTAAGGTTACCAGAGAGATCCGAGCAAGGACCGGAACCGGTTATCAATGAAGGGGTATTAGATAGGGTATTTGATACGGTTGTTTTTACAAATCCTATCAACTCGGTAAGTACATCATTGGCTTACACAAAGGTAAGCGCTTACCGACTCGAAAAACCCCAATGAGGTTACCCTATCAAGTGTTTTTAGAATAAGATCAAGCTATTGTAAACTCTATCGTTAAGACGTTTCGATAGGGAAACCACATTGAATATGGTTAACCCTATTAAAATGGTTACCGTAAAACGGGGTGACTTTAGGAAATTTTGGGGCTACTTTGATAGATTTCAAATGATCATATAAGCGGCATTATTTACAATTTTCTTAATCTATATTGGTAAATGGCTAGAATATTGTACATTCTTACATTTCACTAGATGTCTAGAGATTGAAAATCCATAATTAGACGATTAAGTCGATTTTTCAAAGTCGCCCCTGTATTTTAAAGTCACCCCGTTTCACGGTACCCTATCGAAAAGATTAATCAAATGAGGGGGTTTTTCGGACCCTGGATCCGAGTAAGACAGATAGAAAGCCGGCGCAGATGACGATGATGAGACCGGTTAGCCGGAGGTCTTGCCCACACTCGCGCTAGCAAAGGCAACTAATGGCTGGCACTGAATGGGAAATCCACTCAACTCGACCCTGGAAACATACAAAATTTCTGCAGCGTACCGGAAAACTCTTAAATTAAACGAAATTCTGAAGCAGAGCCCGCCTGGGGAAGTACCTCCTTACAGTAAACCACAGCGAAATAACATTAGACCCTCCTCATAGTCGTATCTTTCTACCGATGCCGTAGAGTACCTAAGGTTGCCAGAGAGTTCTAAAGCCGGCGCAGATGATGATGATGAGACCGGTTAGCCAGAGGTCTTGCCCACATTCGCGCTAGCAATGGCAACTAACGGCGGGCACTGAATGAGAACTCCACTCGACTCGACCCTGGAAACGTACAAGGTTTCTGCAGCCTTCCGGAAAACTTTTAGATTGAATGAAATTACGAAAGGTCAAGTCTTTTGCACTTTTTAATTGCAATTAAACAAAGTTTTTTTATGATGGTTTTGTTTTGAAAAATGTTTTCTCGTTATATTTTTTTTTACTATAATGAATATAATGATTAGGAAAATTAAGAAAACTAGGTACTTTCAGAAATATTTAAATCGTAAATTTATTTGTGCTAAACCTTTACTTCTTCGTCTCTAGGCCTAGTTGATAGCGACCCTTTCTACGAAGCTGGAGGTCCCGGGTTGTGTCTGGTCTATTTATGTGCTAATCTCAAATATTTGTTCCTGAGTTTTGAATGTTTTCTATGTGCATAAGTATATATTTATCTATCTAAGTATATGTATATCGTTGCCTAGTACCCATAGTACAAGCTTGGTTTAGTTTGGGATTAGGCTGATGTGTGTAAGATTGTCCCCAAATATTTATTTATTTATTTTTATTTGTATTACTTACTTACTTACTTATTTGACGCAACGACCCAAAATGAGTCTTGGCCTCCGACACAAGAGCACGCCTAATTTGTAATTTGTATTATGTTTTTTTTTTATTACTTATAACAGCCAGTCCTTGAGTGTATTGTCAAAATCTCAAATTTCGATGAGATGTATTGTGGATGTATTATACAAAAATTTGCGTACACAACTCTACTGTTATATTATGATGTGCCGGATGTGCCCGGCGGACAAATCCGTGCGTGTATGGCGCGATTTGGACACGGATTTGTCTGCGGACACATCTGAATAGCGATACACGAACGGATCTGTCCGCCGGGCATATCCCTAGCTAATGGATGCCCAGAAGGCAGAAGTCTTGATTATGCTTATCAAAATGTGTCAAATAAACTCTAGCTATCCTTAGTCTTTACACGGCTTACACGCAGTTTTATTTTATCCCACGCTGCGGCTGCCACAGATTACGTAACAATAACACTATTGATGTATTAATTACTTTAGCAGAGGCGCCAAAAGCGATGAACCCCCACTGTGTGTTACGCACATCAAGAGCCGTATGAATTAGGTCGCATATGATACGTCTCGTAGTACGTTGAGAAATCTGGCTTGCATGAACAATATCCATTACTTTAAGTTGATATTTGATTAAAGAGATGCCGAAATACCGTTTATTCGAGGTTGATGATTTTTTATATCACGATGGCGGCAAACAAGCATACGGCCCGCCTGATGGTAAGCATTTATTGAAGCTTTTTAATAAATGAAACCCTGAGTACTTAATGAACGGATTTAATTTAATGCAATAGAAACATCATCACTATTTTCCTAATTTTTTTAACATTTATCGATTGGTTACAGATTTTAAATGCAAAATGTATATTTTTTCTATTCTATGCAGCATTAATAAAATATACTTATGAATACATCCTTCTTTAAAATCTCATATTTAAATACTACCTTGTACCGATTCACAATACCGATTATACTTTGTATATTTTTCAGCCACAGATCACTACCTCTAAGCTTCAGTAAGAACTGTGTAAGATAAAATCAGTGCTACCTATATAGTATGTATTAAGACTATTAAGAGTGCCGTCAAGTGCTACAGCATTGCCTACGTTGCCCAACTTTGCCTGGCATGAAAAATATGGTGTTCTTCACCAAACAGCTATATACAGTGTGTTTCTGTAATAGGAGCAATAAATTAAAACATAGATTCTACTCCTCAAACTACAAAACTTTTGTTCAACAACTTGAAAAAAATATGTATTTTGTAGATTGTCTCTTTTTCATACAAACTAAATAGTATTTTCAATGAACGTTAAAATCCGTCTAATTGACATTGCTTGTCACCCTACAGACATAGTCAATTTCGGAATACATTGCGTGTTCGAAAAAACTTTAAAGTGTCCTAAAAATCAAACCATACGTTATTTTTAAAAGTCGCTGAACATACGTTTCCTGGTTTGAGGAGTAGAATCTACGTTTTAATTTATTGCTCCTATTACAGAAACACACTGTATGTCTTATATTATATTATATGGGAGAAATGCGGCTATTACGAGGAATTTAATATATATTCGGCAGGAGTAGATAATCACTTTTTCAAGCCAGGCCAAGTTGAGCATCGTTGGCAAAGTTATCAATTATGTCAGATGCAAATGCATTGTGAGACTCTCGTAACGGAATTAGTAATTTACAAGTAAAACAGCGTTCAACATGTAGAGTCTATGGGAGATAATCCTTGGTCTGTCTTGTTTTTCTCCGTCCAGAGTAGGAGTTTATGTAAAAATGCTTTCAATGTTATTGCTATTGAATAATATGAAGTAATATCGTAGTGGAATCGTTCAGATCTAAATTTAGTTTTACGTTCGGCGTATTTTATCTATCTCAACAGGTTTTAAAATAACATTTTAATATCATTCTTGGTATATGCAATTAGCACAAAGTAGAGAATAACTAATAATGGTCATATGTAGTGTCAGGGGTCTTACTTGATTAGTTCAGTAAGCATTACATTAAGAGTCCGGTAACGATTTGAAAACGAAAATCGCTAATAATGACATTATGCACATGAATTACATTTAGTAAGATAGTTTAAAGTCTTGTTATTGCAAAAAAGTACTTTAGGTCGATATATATTAATATTTAATACCTTAAAACTCAATTCTTACAGAGCTTGTTTAGCGGGGACGTTGGTTCATGCAATTTTGTCGTATGATTTTTTATTATTATTTGTTATGGACCCTAATATGTTTTATACTATCTGAATAAAACACGAAGTGAAGTTTATTTTTCTATTTCTATATTTGTAAAATACTTTAATATCTTCCCAAAAATATCACCTAGGCTTCGGCAATTTTTAGCAAAATTGCTCTAGCAAAACACACTCTCTCTTAAAAAATATATATAAAAAAGAAAAAAACTGTCACATTTATTCCTCAGACGACTCATTTTCCAATGTATTTATATATTTTACGTACTTGTATAACTTAATTTTAATCAATAAAAACCTTAGGGGAAGATGGGGAGGCTTCGTACACTTTTTTTTCGGAGCCTTGTAAAACAAAATGTAACAGATATTTTACAATGAAACGAATGCTATGTTATTGTCCATTTATCTGCCTATAATTATAGCGCATTTCTGGCTTGATATAAAGCAACTTAGCCAAGCTATAACAATTTTTCCAAAAAATGGGAACTGTACGAATTCACCCCACCACGCGGGGTAGCTCCGTACACTATTCGTTTCTCCCCGGGATTCATGATTTTACCAGCTATTTCGCCAGTTTCAATCACTTTTTAAACATATCTTACTGACCTGTTTTTGCAATTATGTTATTCTTGATTTTAACTTACATGGGGTGCATTCGTACAGTATGAAATTACATACATTTTTAGTGTACGAAGGTACCCCAATCCAACGGACCAGAAAAAAATCAAAATAAAAAAAAATCGTTAATATAATCCCAAAAGTATTGTTTAAATAACAATATTTAGCATATATTTACAAACAATACTAAAGCATTTTTTCTAAGTCCATCCAAACTTTTTGGAAACAAACGCATTCAAAGGAGAACTCAAAATTACTTGCGAGTGGCGAAAACACATATCAGCTCTTTCTGGCGAAATCTTGTACCGCACTGCCATTACTTTTGGAAGGTAGCCTATGCATGTAAGTAGCCGTGTTGCATACAAATATGAACGCTTCAGCGTGTTGGATAGCCGAGATATGACCACTGTACGAAGGCTCCCAGTGTACGAATCTACCCTGTCTTCCCCTACTCTATTCATCTCTCCAAGCAAAAATCGCGAAACAGGTGTTAGATTAGGGTGAATTATTTATAAATGAAGTATAAAATTAAAAAATCGTTGTATTTATTCGATTCAAAAAGAAACGATCTTTCATAATATGTATACAAAATTATAGAAGTTTTGTTAGTTACTGCAAAATAGCATCAAAAAGTTGAGCGAAATCGAAAAAAAAGTTTACCGGACTCTTAAAATAATTATAAAAAAATATACCTAATAATAGAATAAATGACACAAACTTTTTAAGAAAAGTTAAAAATAGTATTAAGAATTAATTTCATGACAAAAGGTTTTTCATGTAAGTTCACTTTTTTACGCAATTTTATTGAACTTGACTATTTGTTTGTTTATTTGTGTCATTATATGCATCAAATCTTGTAAGTTAAATTTCAACCACTTTCCGGTGTCCGATTGAGCTGAAATTTGTCAGCAATAAAACTGTGAACCAAAATAGTACATTACCTAGGGCGGTAAAATAAAGGACGATTCAGATCGCGGATATTTTTAAGCGATCTGAGGCCTTCTTTATTACCGCCCGTGTTGCGTACTGCGTACACAATTTTACGTATTCTCCTGGGTGTGAAGTGAGATTTGCCGCAGCGCCGGTGGGCGGCAAATCTAACTTACCGCCCAGGGAGACGTAAATAATTTTGGGAGTTCAGTACTTGTTACTTACTCGTACTGACAGAGTATTCTACGAGCAAAGACCTCACACGACACTTTCGCTTCTCCCTCGACTAAGTACAAGACATAATTACTAGTTGTTTGTCTCGGTTCAAAGACTATCTAGTAGGAAACAATGACAATGTTCTCACCTATACGATAGTTAGGCGTCGCAAGTAAAAACTATAAGGAAGTTCATAGTGATTCTATTTGGCGAGTACAACATTGACAACATTTCGTTATATCGCGCTTTTAATAGTATTTTGTGCAACAGTTACATAATAAGGGTTCTTAAGAGTCGAGGGTCGAAGTTACAAAATGAGGCAAAGCCGAATTTTGTAAAAACAGACCCGAGAATTTTAAGACCTAATTATGTACCGTTGCACACAATAGTTTTTCTACGAGTGCTAGGCAAGCCGGTAAGGATTGAGTTCGACGAATGACCTACTGCCTCTATACAATTGTCTTCAATCTCCTGGCGGATTGTGCCGGCGCCTCCCTTGCCTACAGCGGCGGGTGTCGGCGGCGCGGGGCCCGGCCCGGCAACAGACCCATTATATCCCTAAGAATCGACTTTTGAGTCATCTTATGACAACGTTCATAAAGTATATGCTTTGAATATACCTGTCAGTCATTTTATTGGCAAATGAGAATGCAGGAGTGGAAAAAGATTATAATGATTCAATTAACCATTTAGTTTTAATTTAATATATTAATGTGATTTTACTTTTTTGTTTATTCGAAAATACCACAAATTTAGGAATAGATATTATTAGCGTGTAGACGAATTTTTAATGTTTAGAGTGTATAGGAACGCCTTAAGCGTGATATTGACAGTAATGACAGTAGCTGTCAATTTAGGCGCGAAACGGTAGACTGTCACTCTCGCTTGGACGCCGGACGCCGACATTAGGCTGTGGACATTGTTTTATATTCTGATTTAGTATTTAGAGCTAATTCCTTAATTTCATTGTAAAACCTTTGATTATAGAACCCAAGTTTGATCTGGTAGTGTTTCTTTTCCAAAATCAGACGTGGGAAATGTACTTACAGCCTGCAAAGTGCAAGCCGTACGAGGCCGTACCTACTAAAAACCGCGTTAGTACAAGTTAGTTGCTTCGGCATCGTTTCTCATTGATTAAATCATAAACAAGAAAGCTTTAGTGTAAATGACCAGATTTCAATCACGAATACGTATCGAAGTTAACAATGTCCACATGCGTCGTAGGTTTTGGCGGCGTGATCAAAAGGGCTGAGCCGGACGTATCAAAAACGTCATTAGTACCTACAGCCTACGCCTAGCGCCTATCTGTCCTCGAAACATTTTGTTTTCAGCATTTACAGGTGATATCTAAGACAATCTGATTACTGAAATGTGCCGATGAAGTTTTCGAAGCCGTAACACATTGTGGAGCTGGAGATATCATGCCGTTGCTGCCTAGGTTATACCTGACAGGGATACCACGGTGGCATTAGCAGTCGCCGGCCACCCACTAAGTGGAGGATGTACAGTAAAGAATATCTCACGAGATTCTCACCTGCTGTCCACTTAGTTGTGCAACCAAGTGATCAAGTGCCTCTATCGGTGGAAGTTCAGTAAAGCATAAATGCAAACATAAAGAGTGCTGTGCCAATCATTCTTCCAAGGTGTATCGTGGCGTAAGCACTCCAGTAATGCAGGAATGGTCAGATAGAGGGTGGAGTTTCTCATGGAATGAAGAATTCTTAGTACCTACTAACACCCGGTAACTCAAATGTGAACAAATATATGAATGTGAAGGTATGGAGTAATATATTTGTCATGCGTAGTTCTACATGTACACTACTATCAGGTAAATACAGTATGCTAGTAAATGGTCACTTATTTTTAAAGTGGATATGTACTGTAGTGCTCTTATTTATCATTTTGTTTACCTAGTAAAGTTCATATTAGTGAAAAATCTTAAGATCTATTCTAAGGGCCATGTCTTTATTATTATGATGGTAAAGAGCAGTATCATTATGTCTAGCACCTACAGTAATCATTTTGCTTAGTTAACACATTTATTGCCGCACTCATAATAAATTGGTTGTATGTGCCCAGTACAAAATCCTAAATGAATGTGTTAAAAAATATTTTGTACTAATCATTTGTTATAAACCATTTTCACAGTTTAATTGGATTTTAAACTAGGAAAATGTTTAAAAGAATAGACATTAGATACCTAGATTCATAAACACTTGTTCATCCAATGGTTTTATTGTGAAATGTTATCGTTGTTTCTTATTTAAACAAAATCAACTTATGGCTTCCATACTTTAGCATAGCGGGCACTACTCTATGTTACTATTCCAACAGTTCATGCTCAGCGATATAGTGCTAAAGCATTAACCTTTTGGCCGCCAAGCGTTGAACAAAAATGACGCGCCACTGATGCCACTTAATCGCGTTTTGTCAAGCGAAATTGAACTTTGCGGAAGCCCGCGTGGGTCCCTATTGCACTGCAGGGCCTGTCAGCTGTTGCCGACTGTGGCGTCCATGGCACGACTTTTTGATGTTGGCCACAGCCGACTGTGGCGGTGAAAGGGTTAAGTAATCTCTTCTTATGCATTGTTGAAACGGATCAATATTGTAGGAGACATAAGTTTAAAATTTAGCTCAAATTATTAGAGAGTCCGTGGATGTAATTTATCCGCAACTGCAGGCCCAGAATACTGATAAGTTTTGGTATCAGATCTGTCAAATTTCTGTTCTTTTTACTGTTTTGAGGATTTAGTCAACTCTGCACAATAATCCTTACTATGTATAAATGTTAAGTTTTTCAGGTTGAGATTCACTCTAGTAGCATTTCAATAAGGTTCAACTTCAGATGTCAGCCTCAACTTATTGAGAAGAACTTATCAAAGAACTTATTGAGTGAATTAGGACTACCGAGTGTAACTAAGCCCACTTATATCACTATGGTGGCAAACAGGTGTACACTTCATCTCTTGAGTAAGCAGAAACTCCGGTGAGGATCCGGCCCGGTCCGGTGAGGCTCCGGCGTATGGCCAAATGCTACTCAAACATTATGATAAGTGCATTGCTGATCTTTTACAAGCATACAAGGTCAAATTTCAGTTGCTTTGGTAAAAACTAGTGCCTACACCAATTCATGGGATTAGGTTGCCAAACAGATTCCAGGCTCATTTCAGCTGGGACAAATGCTAAGACAAGGATCAGGTTCACCAAGAAGATTTATTTTACTAACATGTGTTATGCTCAGTTTTTGTGTGTGTGTGTTTGCTTGTATTATGTTCACAGATTTAAATAATATTCTGGTGATGAATTGGTTGATGATGCGTAATGAAATCAATAAGTGCATCACATTATTGATAGCTGCTTGGATGTATAAAAAGACAGAGGATGCTATTGAAGTAGAAGGACGTATAAAAAGACAGAGGATGCTATTGCCTATCTTACCTATCTACCTACAGGTATCCAGTGATATGTAGCCATACGATAAATAAATAAATTGAAGTTGACTTTTATATGTATGAGCTATGTCAACACATGTCAAGTAAGATATTGAAGCAGCGATAAAATGGTGAGCACGTAGGTATTTAATGTGTTTAGTCATAGATGAGAAGAGAGTAAAACAGGTGAGTGCTCATACCTTTGATTCATATTCACAATGTGGAAGTCATGATGGGCTATAATAGTCAACTGTACTCAATTTAGCCAATTGATGAAGAAAGAAAAGTAATGTTGAAGTTGAATAATAAAAACCGCAAGTGATTTCCACATAAATATTATTACTGACTATGACACTTGCATTATCTTAATTGAAAGTGTCTTTACTAGACATTTGTTTCAAACTCTCTGTTTATGGTGCCTAAATTTGAGAATGAGGCATTTTGGTTTAGTCCAATGATTCTTAGCCTTCCAGTGGTGAGAGGTTACTTGACAAAATTTATTTTGTCATGAAGCACCAACTGTTTTGAAATGATTAAAAGCCTGTGTTGTTCATTTGTGCATAAATCACTTCAAGAGCTTCCGGGGACTACCAGTGGTCCGCAGTCCACCGGTTGAGAACCACTGGTCTAGTCATTAATTCATTTTTGTCTTGTGAAATGGATGGTTATTAATGGACAAACGTTTCAGTCAACTTTAAACTAAGCTTGCTAGTTTGAGTACAATACTGTCCTGTATAAAAGTTAAAGTTAATTTCATTTTAATCTTTTACATCAAGGATTTGGCATGTGGTCAAGTGACTTTATTTTTAAAGCAAAACTTTGGTAATGTTACTAAAAGATTTAGTAGTTGACACTATACATGCAATGACTACTAAGTAAGTACATGATTTTTACATGATTCAGGTATGGAAAATAAATATTTCATTTGAGTGTAGGTACCTACTTATGGTCTCTATTGAAATTGTTTTATTTGAGAATATTCAAGAGTGTGGAGACCAAAGGAATTGAAATATTACAAGTAAGCAAGCAGGTTGAACCTACGACCTGTTTCATGACAATTTTCATATTTTGCCTTTTATGTGACTGGATAGCCCAGTAAACAAAGATGTTAGTCCAATCAATGACCATTCGAGTAATGTTATCTTTGCAGCAGTTTCGACCGTGTGTTAACTGTCGAGAATTAATCATGGCATCTAGTTAGTAATAACTGTTTATGCCCTTGCTTTCTGGCATTATGTTGAATTATTAATAAAATGTTAGTTTACTGTTGTTGGAAGTGTTGAACTACAGTATTGCCATGCATTATTTCTCTGAGAATTGGGAAGAATAGTTGAACTACTTAAGTAGTTAAACTACCCATTAGCATTCTAACTTGCCTACTTCTGGCTATGTGTGTGTTTTGGTCTTTTTTTTGCAGTTACTGAATGTTTGTGAATGGATGCCCCGTTGATGTTATTAGATTAACGACAGGCAATAGAAGGATTCAGTGACTACATTTTTGTCGTTGGACTTGTTGGTTATGTTGCTGCCGCTGGTAGCACGAGCTGGCATCAAAGATTGGAAGCTGTTTCATTGACCTCACTTTGGCAATTCGAGGAGCAGCAGGACGCCCATTCAGATGAAAACCCTTCTTGAACTTTTCAGGTTGAACACCTAGTATGTGCAATTACATTTTTGCAAGTGAAGGGAAGTTGGATCGAGAATCTTTGTATTCATCTGTTTGTTTGGAGGGCGTTATGAACTGTGGCTATTAAGAGGATCCTATGGAAAGTTCACAATGTCAGCCGCAGGAGTACTGGGTGATGTTGTGAGGAATGTGAGCCACAGGAGTTTCCAGGGTTATGCGCCGCATTCTCTGGAAACGAGTTTGTAACAACTCTGTCATAGTGCTTGAAAGTTGTGATTCTGTTTATCATTAACCTCCCTCTCTCTCTCTTTCTCTTTTTAATTAATTTGTCCCTAAATAAGATTTATTAAAACAAAACAAGCTGACCTGACAAAACTTACTACAGAACTGACGGACCATCCCCTTTGTGATAAAAGGAATTACAATACCAGCCACCTATATATGACTAGGAGTTTGTCATGGTGTGAGCAAAGAACCGGGGCATCAGGGGTGCGCTTTCTAGTGTGTCTCGCTCTGAGGGGGTTGTTCATTTATACCATGGGAGTTGAGCAAAGTACCAGGGCATCGGGGTGCGTTATTTAGCGTGTCTCGCTCTGAGGGGGTTGCTCATGAGGGTATGCGACTTACCGTTGCTTGTACCCGTGCGTTTGAGCAAAGAACCAGGGCATCGGGGTGCGCTTTCCAGTGTGTCTCGCTCTGATGGGGTTGTTCAGAGGGGTTGCGACTTAACGTTGCTTTTGCCCTAGCGCTAGAACAAGGTACCAGGGTATGGAGGGTATGCCGTTTGGGTACGCCTCTACTCTGATGGGATTGTTCTTTTACCAGTGTGTGCTGAGACGTCTCAATTAGGTGTCAATGTGAGGAATGACTGAATAATGAGGATGATTGATACCTATGGTGATGGATGTTTTGGTTACTGAGAAAAGTGATTGGATGATTTTTAGATGGTCAAACATTTATGATGAGTGATGAGGATGAGTGTAATTATGAATGGCCGAACGGTGATTGCAAGACAGTAATGTTCATTGCGTTATTAGGATGGTAGTTAAAACATCACTTTTCAGTTCCTCAGATGACGAACCAACAGATCCTGACGTTGGACCTTCTCAAGCCCTGTAGCGGGGGGCCACGAGAGCTAGGTGGGGAGCGACCGACTCCTCGCGTGTGTGCGACCAGCCACACATCGGCCAGGCAGTACCAGCTGAAGAGGCGGGGACGGAAGATGGCGTCGAGGCCGACTTATTTTCAGGATTGGCCGTATTAGCGTGTAGACGAATTTTTAATGTTTAGAGTGTATAGGAACGCCTTAAGCGTGATATTGACAGTAATGACAGTAGCTGTCAATTTAGGCGCGAAACGGTAGACTGTCACTCTCGCTTGGACGCCGGACGCCGACATTAGGCTGTGGACATTGTTTTATATTCTGATTTAGTATTTAGAGCTAATTCCTTAATTTCATTGTAAAACCTTTGATTATAGAACCCAAGTTTGATCTGGTAGTGTTTCTTTTCCAAAAATATCCAAATTAGACAAAGAGATACATTTCAATATATATATATGTTTTTTTCGTACTATTTTCGTACTAATTAGTTGGTTTTGTTAATCTTTGCTTGGTTTGGTTTTCTTAATCTTAAATGTTGCTTAGATAGCTGCAAAATTACAGGGAAACTTTATGAATTAATATGTCAGTGCACTTTCAGGTAAAAATGTCCTACTTTATTGATATGGTATGGTAGTTATTAGTACTTGCTAATACAAAACGTATTACATAGTGAAAGAAACCATGTATTCAGCTAAACTAACAAAGTAGGTAAGTTATAATTTTAAACAAAAAAAGAACCGACTTCATTTAGGATCCGCTATTCCAAGAGGAAGTGACCGCGTTGCTGTAAAAAATAGTGAAATCACTATAGGTGTGCCTATAATAGTTGAAGAGTTCCCTCGATTTCTCCAGGATCCCATCATCAGACCCCGACTTGGTGACAATGGGACCATCTAGGGGTTATACACGTTCGATAAAAAAAAATATTTGAAATCGGTTCACGATTCACGGAAATATCGAGTAACATAGGTACATACAAAAAAATGATTAAAAAAAATTCAGTCGAATTGAGAATCTCCTCCTTTTTTGAAGTTGGTTAAAAATAAAATGATTTATTTATTTATAAAATGTTCACGTACTTCTTCAGCTCAAGCTGTCAACATAGAAAATCTTTTAGATAAATACTGCAATGCGCATGTCATACATCTGAAGTAGCCAGCGCTAGAGCTATATAAGTATATATAGTCGCCATCAGATATATCGGAACGGCCAAGGTGGTCACAAATATCTGAACAACAACCTCTATTGCCAAGGCGATAAAGTGCATGTTCAGATATTTTTGAGTAGCAGTCGCCATCATATATATCGGCCAATTACAAAGATGGTTTATTAACATTTTGTTCTCCTATGTTTTAGGACTGAATATATGTATATATGTGACGTTTTCAATGCAAAGGTATATCGTTGTCGGTTGTCAATAAGGCGATACTGTCTTAAAAAACATTTAGAAATAAACTCTATTAACAACCGACAACGGTGTACTTTTGGCTTAAAAAGGTCACATATTGCTGATGAATTGGGCGGACGACGGATGCAATTTACGTCAAAATAACGTCAAACGATATACATAATGTGGAACTGGCTAGATGAATGTTTTTCATGCATGGTATCAATCGATTCGTTTTGTTGTGAGGATCAAATGTCTATATGGGGCCAATTGCCTTAAATCAACATAAAAGACAGGAAAAAGACTTAAAGTCTGAGATTTGCATTTGTTTCTCAAAACGCTCCTAACAAAATGATATAAAGCCTTGACGTCACAGCTTCATATCTGCCCTGTTTAAAGTATGGAAAAATTATGAAATTGCTATTTTTACAGTGAATTGTTGCGTTTATGTATATGGTTGCTATACAAATTATTTCACAATAAAATGTTAGAAATCCAATGGTATCATTGGTTTTTTAAATTTCGTACTTTCAAAAATCTAAAAAATTTGAATCTTTGAAGCCCGATATCTTTGAACCATTTCAATAGATTTTTTTAATGTTTACTTTATTTGGATATTTTGATCATTTTGCATCCTATCAACTAAATTTCATTGCATAATTCAACATGTGTCATCACCCCTATTGGTTTAAAAAAGAGAACATAATTTTCAAATAGTTATATATTTTAATTTAATTTTTATTTTTGAAGTAAATAATCATATATTTTTTCTATATTACATATAGAATATCAGACCAATGGTTTACTAGGTGCGTATTCGTAAAGTGATACTTTACCATTATTAATTATGAATAACGGTTTTTCGTTTCGCAAAAAAAAATACTTGAAAATTTGTACAAAATATTGAGCCTTTAGAAGTATCTTAAATAAAATCCGGTTTATCAAGTATCCATTTACGAATTGTGGTTTCATTGGACATAATTATTTTAAATTTAAATATTTAAGGAAATGCACATAAAGTCCCAACTGCGAATATTTTTATATACATAAATATTACTCGAAATTTTATAAAAGTCTTATCCACCTTATGCTTTCGTCACCATATTGCATCCATTGTCCGCCCTTTGCGTGATGATGATATAAATATGATTTATACAGAAACAAATGAAAATTAACATTCTTTTTCCCCGAGCAAGTCATGTTTTTACCAAATAATTATATCATTTTAACAGGTGGGCGTTGTCTTTATTCGCAACCTAGTAGTCCAGTTACAAAATCACGACATTTGACAATAAAAAATGTAATTATAGTGAACATAACTACAATTTATTTATTTAGGTATATGTATTATGTACTATGTCACGCGTTGCTTTAAATAGGACATCGTGCCAATCATAACTATGATGAACCTACTTTTTCCAAGTCATGACTAAATTAATACCAGTTACCACGATAAACTATCGACTTATGTGTCACGAGAGAAAATAAAGATAAATAACTAAAATCTTTGTAGATAATTTCAAGTTTCACTGCTGAGATTTAAGGCATATTTCACAAAATTACAATGCAAATGTGACAGAATGGAATATAAGCTACTTGTACATACATACATACATACATACATACATACAACATACATACAATAGTAGTGGTAGTAGTAAAACACTTTATTGTACAGGAAAACACAACAGAAATATCTAAAGATTTTTTAAACCATTGCCGTGCCATCTGAACGTATTAGTAATTAATTCAATTCAATAACATATTTAATTGTTCCTTTTTACCCGGTCAAGAAAAAATTGTAATATTTTCACAGTTCATAAGTATCGTACATTCATTAGTTTGTTATTAAATTATATACAAACTTAAAACAACATAGAAAATTATTAAATAAAAAAAGAATTTCTCAAATCGGACCACGGGTCCCAGTAATCGGTGAACATACATTTAAAAAAACACCAAACCGAATGCAGAACCTCCTACTTCTATGGAATTGAAGTCGGTTAAAAATATTTTCTATGTTTTCAAAGTTTGTATTTGATTTAATAACTAACTATTGTTTGAGTGGAATGCACCACTTAAAATCCAAAAATAATTATGTGAAGGGTACACGGAAAGAACATGTCTAGTCACTTTGACAACATTTTGAGTTACCTATAGCGGTTTTAAAGTTTGGAATGATTCAATTAACCATACTATTTCCGTAACTAGATGGTTTTTATGAGTTAAAAAGTAGATTTTGTGTTAAAAATTCCAGCTGTTACAGAAGTTGTTGCTAATAGTTTATTGCAAGCTCTATATTTTGATACAAAAATCTCATTTTACGAAAAAAGGGACTAGACATGTTCTTTCCGTGTACCCTTCATGTATCGTACATTATTCTATTATGTTTTTATTAATGCCACTATTCCACTATGGTAATTTTAGACAAGAGCCATGCCTCTGAATTAATTTTACTTGTAACCCCGAGCAAAGATTATCATTATTTAACGCCACTCAATCGCTTATAAATCGCTTAATATTAAAATGAGGCGTCAGTCATCAAATAAATACGATAACAAAGCCATTATTATTTCACTAAAAGGCCTTCCCAAGAGTTTCCACTTGATCGAACGTAAACATGGCCGCTTCAATGAGACGGTGAGTCCTTTTGACCGTCCTTAAACATTCCAAACATCTTGGGAGATCTTGGGAAACTATACATACTTTATGAAGTTTCTAGTTCATTGGTTCGGATGTTCTTTGATGTTGTTTTATTGTTACGGGATAGGTAATTTTACGTGTTATTAAATAAATATCGCAGCTCTAGGCGAGAGATACGTATTTGCGTCGTTTGCCGTGGAGACATTAGGGCCATTAGAGCTGAGCGTTTTTTTCAATAAGCGTTTCGAAAAACACTTTTTCGTACAGTAACGGAAAAACTGTTTTGTTGGGAGAACAAAAACAGTTTTTATAAAAACGATCCTACAGTTGCACGTAATTCACACGCAACGACGTAACGGCCGCAATGCAAAACTACACTACACTCAAAACTCAAAAACTATAACCTATAATTGTTTTATTCGTTTTGGCGAAAACGGGATGGACGTCTCGTTCGGTGACGACGGTGACGCACTGGGAAACTAGTTATTTTTGAAACTGTTTTTCAAAACAGTTTTGAGGTAGAGAAAAACAGTTACGTTTCGTTTCGCCTAAAACTCGTAACGAGCCAGCTCTAAGGGCCATGGGGGCCAGAGGCTCTTCATCTATTCAAAAAACTGTCCTATATGCTCATTCGCTCCACCGGTGACCAGAGGGCTGGCTCGTTCCTCGCTCAGCGCATTGGCATTGCCATTCAGCGAGGTAACGCAGCCAGCCTTATGGGCACCTTACCTAATAGCGGTGACATAGGGGACATTTGTACATATAGTTTAAACCACGTAGGCTAGGTAGTATTAATTAGTCTAAGTTTTCTATACACTGTTGTCTGTCCTTTTGTTTGTATTTTAATAAATGTTGTTATTGTTAAATAAATGTGGTAAATCGATCTAGTCTCCCGGGACACTCAATAAGATTTGTAGGCGCTATACGCTGCACCTACACTAGGCCTCGATGACATTTACACGGTATATTTTTCTATGCCACAACGGTGGCTTACCTCATGATAAGTAGCTACCAATAGACACCTGCAACTCTAGAGTTGTCACATGTGCGTTGCCGACCATTTATTATGAAGGAGTATTCCCTGTATTGGCGGTTAAAGGGACAAAAGGTCCCCCGTGGTCAACCCACAGCATCCTTTTCTTATGTAGCTCTACATGGTTTTGGCCCTCAAAAATACCAATAGATTCCTTGATATTTGCTTTCTAATTCTTGGGTTGCGACCCTCGAGGGTCGCAAAGCCTTAAAAAAGTACAAGATACAAACGGCGTAAAGTAAGTTACGTAACTTTTCTGACAAAGTACCTTAAAATTTGTTAAGTTAAATTAAACATTGAAGCCTCCTTGAACATTGAAGATCCTTGGCCATTTTCCAGGTCAAGTAAATAAATAAGAAACTAGTCAGAACTAGTTAGTCCATCTGTCCACCGGAGTGACGTTCCCTTGCTAAATTGCTTCAGTCCAGACGCTCATTGACTTACAAATTTCTTGTCCGCTATGGGCTAACCTGCTTCAATGAAGGCTTAAAGGCGAATATGTAGTACCTGGGACCTAGAAACACTAATACAGTTCGTTTTATACGACTTTTCCGCTTAAAAATTTTTTTTGTGATAAAAATGGCGTACTTTGTATTTTCAAAGTAATGGTAAATTTTACTAACCTTCCGGAAAATATGTTTCGATTATGTAACATTAGGAAATATGCAAATTGTCCTGGGATATCTGAGAAAAAGATTTTAAAACCCGCCTTTTTGCCTCTTATAATCTAGTATCATTTAAACTTTTCCTATATGACTGGAACATTAAAGATACATACATGACCGAAATCGATTGTTATTTTTCTAATCCTAAAACAACAAAATTTAAGTTAGAACAAATATCTTATCTGTAACGATGTTATTATTATCAAATAATAAGCAAAAATTCGATATCATTATGAAAATCCGGCCTGCTCCCCGACAGCCGGCACGCGCCCATCCAACCGCCGGCACGCGCCCCCAACCGACATAATCGAGTTGGCCATGGCGATGGCGGTGCAATCCGTGCAATGGCAGTCATTCATTCATCTTGCATGTAACACCTCTGCGCTTGCATGCGCCCAAACGCTAAGGTGGCCAGTTTGTCAGGTGGGCCGTATGCGTGTTTATTATACCACCAGTATAAAAAAGGTTTACCCTCTCCTCAGTCGGTTAAAAAACAGTTTTCCTCGTGTTTCTAGAAATCTCGTTACAAAAAAAAAACAAAGGCGCCTGAAGCTTTTATCCAATTAGTGTAATCTGAATGTTAATTTGACAAATTGTCCCACCATTGTTAGATAATTTCCTTATCTGATGTTTCCGTCTTTTCGTTTTTACTTTAACATATTATTAATGTCAGTATTTTTAACCGACTTCAAAAAAGGAACCTCTCAATTCGACTGTTTTTTTATTTATTATATTTTTTTTTTGAATGTATGTTACTACGATATCTGCGTGAATTGTGAACCGATTTTCAATTTTTTTTTTAATCGAACAGGTATAACCCCTAGATAGTCCCATTGTCAACCAGTCGGGGTCTGATGATGGGATCCTGGAGAAATTGAGGGAACTCTCTATTATAGGCACACCTATAGTGATTTCACGGGGAAAATGTACCTAGGATAGATAATCACGCCTCGCGATTTGATTTTATTTCATTTTAATTAAACCTCTTGTTGTTGGCCCAAACAGAGATGGCGGAACGATTTGGATGCTTTCCTCAGCACCTGGCCGGAAAAAGCGTGGGACCGAGAGTTGTGGAAGTCAGCGGGAGAGGGCCTTGGCCCAGCAGTGGGACACTACTTTAGGTTAATGAAAATTAAAAATTAAATAAAACATGTTATTCGTATATTAGAAACAAACAATTTTATTAGAGGTAGTAGTAAAACACTTTATTGTACAGGAAAACACAACAGAAATATATAACACAGCAAATATGTACAAAGGCGAACTTATCCCTTTAAGGGATTTCTTCCATATATGCATGGCCCAAACCAGAATCATCTAACATTTAGAAGACACAGTTCAAGTAAGAAAGAATATCAAACGTATTGCGAAGCAGTCAGATTTGGATTTTATTTTTATTTTTCATTTTAATTACACAATAGGCAGGTACATGTCTGTCTCTCAAGCTGTTTTGATATGCCTTCTTGAAGAACTACGCATTATTGTATATAGTATCTTTAATGTATTAGTAGTACTGTTTTGAAAAAATAAGTCCCGCCGAGTTTCTTGCCGGTTATAAGTAATACTTCTCGGGTCAGAGGTGTAGGGTTAGAACCGGTGGTAGTTTCTTTTTCTCTCTGACGTTCATAAGTGCATTGTAATGTGCCTAAATTGAAGAATAAATATCTTTTACCTTTTTTTTTTTGCTTCAAAAATTATAATTTTATTATTATAATACGTTATAACGTATTAACAGTTATTCTCGCCTGTGCAGTTAAATTTTTAAATGGATACTTATCCAAGTAATTTATTTAATATTATTATCTTTTTCCTTCTATTACCATACCGGTTCAAAATGACCCTGCATATAAATTATGCCTTTGCGGACCCAACAAACATCTAAGTTAATACTTTAATATTGTAAAAGTCGTTAAAATCTCGACTCGACACAGTCCTAATTATCACACCATATTGTCACCCCAAAAATACGTTACGTTCTCTGATCTCTAAACCATATTTCCATAATGACGTAAGCGCCTTGATAAAGCTATCAAAGTATGTCCATTTGGTCGCAGGCGCACGTTCTACGGCTACCCCTTTGTCACCGTCACGTTTCTAGAGGGAAGGGCCCTTCATAACAATGGGATAGAACAGAGCCAACTAAGGGGGCAACTATGAGGGGCACAGATAACACAGTATAAGTTAGCTGTGGCAGTACAATACATGGAAGGTTATTCGATAAAAACAATTTTTATTGGTTTGATTTGAATTTGATGTTGAACAGGACATTGCCAAAAGTGACATTAAGTTTAAATAAAATCATTTTTTTCTTGTTATCAATTGGTTATCAAATTCATGCAAAAAATATACAAAACATCGTTCAACAGTGGTATAATACAAGAATTTGTTTAGTTACATAGGTTGTCAGAATTTTAATTAGTTTAGATGTCATTTTAATGACAATAATTTTAAACAAAAAAAGAACCGACTTCACTTAGGATCCGCTATTCCAAGAGGAAGTGGCCGAGTTGCTGTAAAAAATAGTGAAATCACTATAGGTGTGCCTATAATAGTTGAAGAGTTCCCTCGATTTCTCCAGGATCCCATCATCAGATCCCGACTTGGTGACAATGGGACCATCTAGGGGTTATACCTGTTCGATTCAAAAAAAAATTTTGAAAATCGGTTCACGATTCACGGAGATATGGAGTAACATACATACAAAAAAAAAAAATTATGATTAAAAAAAAAAAAAAAAATCAGTCGAATTGAGAACCTCCTCCTTTTTTGATGTCGGTTAAAAAGTAGATTTGTTTTACATCAAATTGCAAGTTAAAAAAACGCTTTTTCTCTTGCACGGTAAATTCGTCAAAATATCTGGGCATGACCTTATTTATTTTGCAAAGCCATAATCACGCATGAAAATGGCTACATTAGTAAAAAAATCCTGTCAAGCTAACTTAAAAAATAAATACTAAAGTGAGTTCTGGTAAACTAAAAGTACATATTAACTTGAACGGTGTAGAACATATTTTGTGGGCCCAAATTGTAATTTTTTTTTGCAGGTATCCGAATACTGTGGCCGTAGTAAAAAGGGGTACAAGTCAAAATGGGTCAGAGAAAAAGGGTACAAGTGCCGTACCTTTTATAGGACTTTCGCCCTTTTTCGCTGTGTCATTTTGACTTGTACTCGTTTTCACTAGAGTCACAATCTACAACTATGTCATATAATTTGTCAGCAGTAGTCATGTCCTCTCCACAGCTATTTCAATTTTTCCACTGAGGAGCCGAGCGTAGCGAGGCGACGAACGACTCCGTTTTCAGTGGTACGACGGTTTGGCAGATTGATGTGTGTGTATTGGTTGGTTTGTTGGTTGGTCAGTGTCGGTCTAGAGGTCGCATTTTTCATCCGCTATTCGATGAAACTTGGCATGTACGTTCCTTGATTTATTTGCCAAAAATTGTCGAGCCATTTTTTTGATTGGGGCCATTGGGGGGAAAAGGGGGGAAGTTTGGTGTCGCGTTATTTATGGACGGATTTCAATCATTTTCGGGTAAAAGGTCGAGCCCACACTTTCGTAGAGGTTGTTGTAGAAAAAAAGTTTCGAAGGAGAGGCAAAGGGGGGGATAAGGGGGAAATGCTCCGAAGTCTACGGTTCACAGAACTACTAGTTTTTATCACAATTATTATCACTAATAACGAAACCTATACAGAGGGTTATTTTATTTTTGTCTTTTTTTATTTTTGAATGGCTGATTTTGTGTTCCAATCCTGGGCAAAGGGCTTCCCTATTTTACGCCACCCGTGACGGCTCAGTGCATGTTATCACCAGACACCACATTTTTCCCTCAAATCACAAAAAAATCTCTTATAAAATGCGTAGTATAGTTCAAATACTGTTCTACTTAGCAAATGAATAGACTGTGACGCAACTATTAAAAAGGACCCAACGTTTTGTATATCTTCATTGTAGTTGCCTTAGGGAGAGTTTGATAGGTTTTATTAGTTAGTTATCTTATCGTTTGAGCCTGATTTGGTCCTGTGGGACTAATGAGATTGCGTCGTGATCGTGACTCACAGGGTACTGGAGAATTAACTTACTAGATGTATGGTGGTTGCTCGTATCGTAAGTCGTAACACATATATGTATGTGTGTGTGTGTATATCTAATAAGATTTCTTGCGGATAATGCCATATACTTCCAGGCTTAGTATACAGGGTGGACTTTCTTTTTGGGTCAGTGAGGGCAGCTAAAGTAAGTTCTTTTTAAGAGGTCCGAATTGTAGGAAGAATTCTCCAGTTAAGATTCGGACAACTTAAAAAACTACTACCATACCAGATCCCGTGCTGCTACGTGAAAACAGTCTAAGGAGATCTTGCCTTGATTTCAAATCAATAAAAGAAAAATAACAGTAAATTAAATAAAAACATTATAAACATATTCCCTACCCTAACAATTTAAACTACTTAAAACTAGAGATAAAAAATTTGGTCCAGATCACTGTCAACGGGCAGGGTGCCCAAAAAGGCTGGCCGTATTGCCACGCTGAATCGCGATGGCTATTCGTAAAAGAATAGCATGTGAATATAAAAGTTTTAAACTTCTTACAAAATTTATGGAAAAAGTATTCCTCGATTTGTGGCTTTTCTAGCCAAATATTTTTAGTCCAATACAAGATTTTGATCCCGGATAGAAATGGGATCGAATAGCAATCGGGAAACCAGTTGGGAAGGTGGATCGTACTCTTCTCCACCAGGAGATCGAAGTTGTAATACGGGCAGGTTTCCGCAACTCGACGTCTGGCGCCTATAGGGAATATTACGCAAAACTCTGCGTAGGGGCGGCACTAGCACATCCAGAGGGCCTACCACGAAACACGAAAATAAGAATTTCGTTACCTGGTTCTCTGTCACTCTTTCATATTCGAGCGATAGAGAGGCACATGTCAAAATTTCGATTTTCTCGTTTCACGATAGGCCCTTTGTAAACAAACCGCCTTGGTGCGCAAATGACATATTTATTCGTTATAAATTATCTATGAAAACTTGTAAAAAAACTGTTTAAGGCCTAGTATGTATTAAAAACTCTATGGTTTACCGGTGTGCTAGTGCTGCACTCTGGTGGCAGAATATTGCAGTAATATCCCCTATTACTAAATTGTTAAAGGGAGCAGGTTGTGTAAAGCATTCGTTGAACTTAATTCTTACCGACTTGCCTATTTTATGCACTTATAGATAAAGTATTATATTCAATAGTGACATAATTAAGCTTTCCAATCACGTACCTTACTTAGGCCAGTCAGCAAGCTTCGTAGCCTAAACACGGTACTTGAATGAAAAGCTCTTCATTATGTCACGATCGTATAAAATAAGTACGATGTTTTGTTCCAAGATCTAAATTTTATTTTATTTGCTCAAAATTACGATCTCGTTCGGTCTATAATAGTACTTCTATTGTTTTACCATGTTCCGCGTTGTTTTTATGGCTTTGACGCAAAGGAAACTTTCAAAAAGTATGAAAATGTAGGGACACCATTTTATTAATCTCGTATAGCGATGTAAGGAGCTCATCATTTTGAGTACAGTCGCCATCAAATATATCGGAGCGGCCAAGGTACTCAAAAATATCTAAAAATATCATGCACTTTATCGCCTTGACAATAGAGGCGTTGTTCAGATATTTGTGATCTTCATCCATCTATCTTGGCTGCTACGATATATCTGATGGCGACTGTACAAACAACTTAAAAATTGCAGATAGGTACCATCAGTATAAAATGTGCACAGAAAAAATTTAACGGCCAGAAACAAATAAGTGTTTGCTTTTTTCAATCAAATCGAGTAACTCGGTTCGCATGGAGCCAGCAAAGTTCGATACTCAAATAAAAGAAGTCAAGTTGGCTAACGTATGTATGTAAAACTATAGGTACCATTAATTTTCTTAAAAATAAATAAGGGAATCAGGTTATATTTACTAGGACACATAATTCAAATTAGTGCTTGGTTAAAATAACCAAGAACGTTTAGCAATAATTGCTTGTTTGTCATTAACAAGGCTTTCTTCCGTGTTTTAAATGTCCTGGTAGTATGCAAACATATCTTAACCGATCCCAATTTTTCTGATAATAATCCAATTTATCAAACTGTCAAAAGTATGATGCTATGTCAAAAATAGATTAAACAGAGCAATAGTATTGTATGCAATGTTTAGATGCACTTACCAGCCGCCATTTTTGATCCAGTGGGGTGATGTTTAATGGATCTATTGTGCAATATTCCATTTTATAAATACTTCGAGGTTATATTATTATTTATTGAACTTTTGTGCCTCTGAGATTGGTTGTTTGTATACCCGTTATTATGGGGTTGTTAATAGATAAAAAGTATAGGATAGTGATAATAGGCAATATTACTTTCTAAAATGTAACTATTCCTGGTTAGTGATTACCTACACCTATATAGATATGCAAAATGGAAAATGTTTCAACCACTGCCAAATAACCATTAAGTACCGAACATAGGTAGCCAATTTCATGACCAAATCAGGATGCGATCATTTTAGGGTAACAAAAACTATTTAAAACGGGATATTTACCATGTGAGTTTTTTGTTGTGAGCTTCCGATGACCATGTTAGCTTAAAATCATTTTAGGGTTTCTTTGAAAATAGATAAAATATTTTAAAATTATTTTTTACCATAGCATCCATTCATGATTCTGTGTAATTTAATTTTAATATGAAACTTATTTTTAAAGCAATTACTTTCATAGGTATTATATACATACTAGCTTTAACCCGCGACTTCGTCTGCGTAAACAATTGTACTTACATCGCATTCTGACAAAATTACCAATAAATGTGAAACTTCATTAGATGAGTGATTCTGGGATAGACAATAGGTACCTATCCATGTCATCGTCTGACCATATATTTTGCAATTTCTATTAAAATCCGTTCATACACTATAACCCTTTTCCAGACCGCACCAATCCAGAAGATTATTTCCAAAATCGGAAATATATCTTCTAAATTGTTACGTTTTGATCAGTGTTTGTCGCCATTTCTGGTCAAAACGTAGTTCTGATGATGGGATCTATGAGCAAATGGGGAACTCCTTAAATTTTAAAGGATACCGTGTATTGTTTTTTTGTGTTTTTATCAACAAATCAAGCATTTTCATTCAAAAAAGTGACATTTGATCAAGTAGATCTGCTGATGATGATCAGAACGGAGTGTTTAGAAATAAAGGAAAAGTAGAAAAATTGACTGCCTCAGGCGGGATTCGAACTCGCGACTCATCTCATCCCATCGCTCTGACGAACTGAGCTACTGAGACTTACATGATGGCTGTGAATTTTTCCACCAGTCGCGAGTTAAAAATTTCACCTAAGGCAGCGGATTTATCTACTTTTCCTTTTTTTTCTAAACATTGTGGTACCGTCAGCAGAGTTCTGCTTAATACAAAATTGATCAGAACAGAACTCTTCAACAACACATACTTCGTTTGGCGATTTGTCCTCTTCGCTGTGTTTGTTAAGAAAGTTAGATTTTCAAGATAAATTATTGTCTAGCTCGAGTTCTGAGGATGGGAAATGGGATCCATGAAGAATCGAGGGAGCTCTTCAAATGTTAAAGGCATACATACTTACACTTAGTGATTCTAGGATTGGAATCAACAAATCAAGCATTTAGGTACATTTAAAGGAGTGATATTTGATGAAGTGGAACTACTGATGATGATCGGAGCGGATCTCTTCAAAGACACATAGTTCACGTTTGGTGATTTGTCTTCTTCACTGTGTTTGTTAAGCAAATTATTTCATTGTATGAAATCTAAGAGTGCACCATCTACAATAATCTTTCACCGGCCTCCCCCGTTGAAGTCGGTTTTTTTTTCTTAAAAAATATAAAAGATAAGATAAAAAGATAAAAGATATTTATTCTTCAATTTAGGCACATTACAATGCACTTATGAACGTCAGAGAGAAAAGAAACTACCACCGGTTCTAACCCTACACCTCTGACCCGAGAAGTATTACTTATTACCGGCAAGAAACTCGGCGGGACTTATTTTTTCAAAACAGTACTACAAATACATTAAAGATACTATATACAATAATGCGTAGTTCTTCAAGAAGGCATATCAAAACAGCTTGAGAGACAGACATGTACCTGCCTATTGTGTAATTAAAATGAAAAATAAAAATAAAATCCAAATCTGACTGCTTCGCAATACGTTTGATATTCTTTCTTACTTGAACTGTGTCCTCTAAATGTTAGATGATTTTATAATATATATATATAATAAGTCAATTAAGTATTCTACTATTCAGGGCAGAGAAAAATCCAAAATCGAATATCATTAAAATCGGTTCAGCCGTTCTTGAGTTATAAATGGTGTAACCGACACGATTATGTTTTAAATATTTATACTTATAGCTATGTCCGTGGTTTCACTCGCGCGTTTCAGTAGGCTTTATCACTTTTCGTTATCCTTAAACAGTCCATTGCTCAAAAGTAACGCATTCTACATGTCAAAAACTCAGTTCAGCAGTTCAGCTAAAATCGACGAAGGGCGAAAGCCATGGTCAAGGGAAGCGTGTGAGCAAGAAAATCTGCTGAGCTGAAAGCAGAGCTCCCCGTACAGCCGAACGTCCGAAGCGTCTCAGTAGAAAATGCTTCTCTTATCCAGAGGGATAGAGATCAGTGAGAGAAGTGTCTTATAAGCGAACCGAAGGGTTGAAAGCCCAACCGTAGGTGGTTAGGTCTGTGAATGTCGAAAGTTGAGCTCTGCGTAGAGTCGAAGACCCGAAGCGTTCCTGTGTAAAGTGCTTCTACGTGTCTTAAAAGCGAACCAGGAGGCCCGAAATCTCGATGAATAGCGATATTACAGTTTGTTTTTCCTATACTTCCTTCCTTTGTTTTTCCTTTTCCCGTTTGTGACCTAGTGAACACTCAATCAATACCTCCTCTTTTTGTTCCCGTCTTAGTCGTTCAAACTAACCATTTTTGGTATGAATAGAAATCGTTCAATTCTTCATTTTATGAGGGGGCCTCCGAGCCCCTGTTCACCCCCTATAAAGTGGTAAACACTACCAATACTCTTATTGCTCCCGTCTTTAACATTCTACCTAACTACTTTTGTTACGAATATACTTTTTTCTCCAGTCTTAAATATTCAACCTAAGTATTTTTTGAATAACTATAAATCAATCGGTGTGTTTTTTCTTTGGCTCTGCCCCCCGAGCCCCCTCTTTAACACCTTAAACGTGCTGCACTCCCGGACTCCGGAACTTATTGATCCCGTTTTAAACATTCAACCTCACCATTTCCGATATGAGTACAAATTGTATGTATGCTATTTCTTTGAGCGGGGGGCTGCGCCCCCCAAGCCCCCCTTTTACCGCGTATCAGGTGGAAAACTCTTTTTGCTCCTGTCTTAAACATTGAATCATTTTTGGTATATGTATCGATAATGCAGTGTATTATTTCTTCATGCGTGGACTTCCCCCCCGAACTCCACTATCAAGCGTATCACGTGGTGAATTCTATCAGTATTCTTTTTGCTTCCGTCTTAAACATTCAACCTCACCATTCCTGATTTGAATATAAGTTATATTGTGTTATATCTTTGAGCGGGGGGCTGCGCCCCCAAAGCCCTCCCTTTTACCGACTATCATGTGGTAAACTCTATAAAAATTTGCTCCCGTCTTAAACATTAAACCTGACTTTTGGTATAAATAGCGACAGTGCAGTGTATTTAACCTAAAAATTCTTGGTATTAGTGGAAATAGTTCAGTGTGTAATGTCTTTGTGAGTTAAAGCAAGACGCGTTTTAATCCCGCATATAAATACCGGTATAAATAGCGATCACACAGTATGTAGGTATTTCTCAGGCTTTGCGTGATAATGATAAGCTTTGCTTCCGCCTTCGCGCCTTTATTGGTCCGTCGAAGAAGAGCATGAGTTCAAGTTCGGTACCAGCGCTTGCAAAAAAACATGTCTGCAACGCAGCTTCGTTTCCCGAAGACGGAAACTCCGCGAGCCATCTACAGCTTTTCTTTTACATGAATTCTCCAAATAGATTTTTGAGTTAATATTTAAACATTTCCCGCCATCTAGGGCGCATGCCATGAACTTGAGTTGAATTTTGTATGCACCTAAATTACGAACTTTGTGACAATCCTGCGAGAGATAGCGTTGTGGTTCATTTCGCTATGTTTAAATCCTTTTCTTCCAAATAAACCGTAATCAATTTGTCAATTGACCTTATCACTCAGTGTATAAATAATTAATAATTACATTTACCATGTATATTTAAACCCTTCTTTTACCCCCTTAAAACCAAAAAGTTAATATTATTTATGGTCCGGCCAGGAGTTAGTTATCAAGCGTGCCCGCCACCCACCTTTTAGCAAGGGCGAACTGGACGAAAACGCTGCATTGTGTAGGTATAATAAACTAAGAATAAACCTGTGTAAATGCTGTTTTGCGAGCCACAAAGGCAAGGTTCAGGCTTGGAGACCAAGGGCTGACCCCGACGGAAGGACACAGAGCCTTCAACGGTCGCTCTTAAATGTGTCAAATCCAAGCAAGGACGCGATTATTTTCATAATAGGTAATTATTTTTAAGTTCTTAAATATGTAGAGGTTCGATCGATTTTAATGCCTTTTGCTACGCCGGTTATGAAGGAAATTTATTACGTAGCATGAAAAGCCGGCACAAACACTTAAAATACTATTATGAGCACCATCTACATTCAGGCCTCTGAGATGTGAAAAGCGGTAGAAAACAATGCAACCTACAGTTCAGTAGGGGGCACTAAAATAATAACGGGAACATTTTAATAATCTCTTTACTTTCATTACAATCCAGCCAGCCATAATTGCGTAAAAATATAACACATTAGCATCAGTATGTTTTAATGATTTTTATGTTTAGTGGGTCACTAAAAAAATTGCTACTAAATACAATACACGATACTAAGAATCTGTGGCGGCCTGGCTCGACCGCGCGCGGTTGCCTAGCAACGATACACACAACACTCTACGCAACCGTTGAATCTGAAAGTCGTTCCACAGATTTTCTCAATTTCAGTTATTTTATCATCGGCGTTGTAATTATTGTATATTATTATATATATAACCATTGTGTGAAAATAAATTGTAAATACTACGCCTGCGCATTTGTTACTTCTATAAACAACCTGCCGCCCAACTGCTGGTAGGTAACTACAACCTCGACACCTCTCTACCACAAATTTGCTACCAAGTACCAGAGGAAATAACTTCACATTAACTCACAAAGTTTCCACAAAGTGAAGTGCTGGTAGCCTTGCGGTAAGACGTCCGACTCTCAATCCGGAGGTCTCGGGTTCAAACCCCGGCTCGTACCACTGAGTTTTTCGGAACTTATGTACGGAATATCATTTGATATTTACCAGGCGCTTTTCGGTGAAGGAAAACATCGTAAGGAACCGGACCTAATCCCAAAAAGGCCTAGTTTCCCCCTGGGTTGGAAGGTCTGATGGCAGTCGCTTTCGTAAAAACTAGTGTCTATGCCAATTCATGGGATTAGGTTGTCAAGTGGACCCCAAGCCGGGATAAACGCTAGGAAGAAGAAGAAGAGAAGAAAGTTTCCACAAAGTATTCACGATATCACCCGAGTTAACCCCACTTGATTATCAATTAATCACAAAGATTCACATACACATATTTTCCACTAAAACTGTATCTCAAAGACCGTCTCAAAAACATAGATTAGCAGATGAAACGTACGATAGTGTTTGATATAAACATGGGGTTAAAAAAAGCCGCAAACAGCGATAAACATGGCAAAACACATAAACATAGCAACCGCGAATTTACGTTCATGCGTTGTGTGTAGTTTTATAGACCTTGATCACGTAGTCAATACTAATAATTTTTATACTCTTTAGAACGTTATCTATGAAAAAGTATAATACATTTTTATACATTAGGCATTTAGATAAAGATTTTTTTGTATTATATTATCATTAAATATTATTACCAGTAAATACCACAGCTAACTTATCGCCTTAGTATTAAGCACAGAGATGCGCGTAAAAATATTCATAATAATAAAAAAACCTAGAAACTACACCTTCATGTCCTAAACCTGTAAGACTAATATAATCGTGTCCTATAATTCGTATACCTACGTACTTTTCTACGTTTGTACATAATGATAATCCTGGCGGAAAAATGCAACGGGTTGGGGCAAACGATTTTGAGAAAATATAATGCTGTTCTGTTCATTCTTTTTCATTTAAATTTTATAGTGACAATAATAATGACAGCATAAATTCCAGTCCACAAAATCAGGCATTAAACTTAAAGATAAAAAAATGTTTTTAATATTAATAACCGAAAAAAAATTATTTGTAAAGCAAAAAAATATGTAAGTATAAAAAATATATATAATTATATATACTTTACCTAGTTATATTTACGTAATTAATAAAATTATACTTCTTCAGTCAATTGTGAAGGAAAAAGACACACGCGTAAATTATTAAGAAAAAGAAGATCAGTTATTATTGAGCAATTAAGTCGTGGACATATAACTATTGTTAGACGTAAGCCCAGTACAATAATGCCTATTTTATTAGCACAAACATAAAACAAAACAGATTACAACATGAAGTATCTTCTAAGCACATTTCAGTAACTAAAGGAAACATTATATCAACAATTATGTATTATTTTTTACCACCAAGTCTATATAAATAAGACGCAAGGATTTTATAGAACCAATGAAAAGCGCAAATTCATTTAATTTTAATAACGCCGATTGTACCAAATATAATAATATAAAATCGTTATATTTTTTTATATTTGACAAACACGAAACTCGCTACGACGCGAATTTGCGGACGCTAAAAATGATAGCAGCAGCACTTTCAATCTAACTCACCTCAATCTCGATCAGCGTGCGTAACCGCGCAAAAACTACTGACGCGGTACCATTGTTCTCACTTCTCAGCAAATGACTCGTATGGCGGGAACGTATAGCCGGCTCGGGAACGGGCGACGCGCGCGGCGGATGCGGCCACACTGCCGCGCTCCCTCCCGGCATGGGGTTTGGCCGAGATGCGGGGCTTGTAGGCCGAAAACCTCTGAAATTGGGATGAAAATGTTCACAAATAAGGGAAATAAATACTCGTAGGCTAATCATTATCAAATGTATCTACAAAGAAGAAGGTTGAGTACACTAGGTACCACAGCTTTTAGAGGTACTCGGAAATGACGATGCACAGAAAAGCAAACGTAGAACTGAATTTATAGTAGGACAAATATAACAAATATGAGAAATAAATAGAGATTTATTATCAAATGTATTAGAAATGTATTATAAGGAAAATACAATAAATGAGTACACTAGCAAGCTTTTAGAGTTACTCGGAAATGACGACGCAAATACGTAAAGTCTAGGTGAATAGATCGGAAATGGACTTTGGCAAGATCTCATAGTTTTACATTACTAGTCATCATCATTGGCTCTTGTCGGTGCAACAATTGTCAAGCCTGCCTGTCATTTTCCTCCTCATTGACAGCTTGATAAGACACGAAGTTAATTTGTCTTTGCTTCAGCTCTCCCTTTTAGGATGTTCTTTATAATTTGTCATTATTTATTTTCAAATACCTACTTACACTGAGAAAATGAAACAGCTAGAAATAAATAAGTTTTTGCTATGTACAACCGAGAGACTCGCTTCGCATGGAGCCTGCAAAGTTCGTTGCTAAAATCAAATAAGTCAACTTGGCTAACGTATGTATCTAAGTATGTGAAACTATACCACTAAATTAGTTAAAAATAAATAAGGGAATCAGGTAAGGGTTATATTTTACTAGGACACTTATTTGGATTTGAATTAGTACGTAACCAAGAATATTTAGCCATAATTGCTTGTTTGTCATTAACAAAGCTTTGTGGCGAAATGTAGGAAAGAGTGGCAATCTTTAGTGTCAGAGGCCATCTTCCTTGGGTCACTGAGCCAGACAATAAGTATTCATCCTATTAGAAATAGTGGAAGTTAAGTTAGAGGATACTTCTCTAATAATTATAGGATCCACGAATTTCAACCCTTCAAGCTTTAAGACATTTTCTATCAGCAATTTTTTGTTATCTAATATCTAACTCATGTGTTGGTGTGGTATATTGATTTGTAGCTCTCTAATTAATTGTTGTTATAAGCAGAAACGTCTGCAAACGATATTTCAATTTTATAATTGAAAGGAAAAATGGAAAAATTCACCGCGTCGCAAGTTCGAGTCTTGCTCGACGCGGTGAATTTTTCCATTTTTCCTTTCAATTATAAAATTGTAGCTCTCTGTTTTTCAACTGACAATTTTAATTCCGCCACTACCTATAAGTACATACGATTATGTTTTCTCATGCTTATCGCTACGTCAGTTTACAATCTAGAATTGCAGAACATTGAAGTTGAGTTATGCCGTTTTGCTTTTGAGATTAGTAGCTATAATAGGGGTGTATAAAGTTGTTCAAAGCACAATGTCACGGGTTTAAAAAAACGTTTTGTCAAATACTTTATTGAGGGATTATCGGTCGACTGACGTTAAATATGGCCTTATTTTAAAGGTAACAAGTTCTATTTTTCATTGGCTAGTGTATATTGGCTAGAAAGGATTGTTCTGAGGTTTTGAAAATGTCAGCTGCGTACGTGTATCGAACGATGACCCCTTTGGTATAATTTATCGCTATAATAGTTCAATTCGGTTGTTGTTTTACATTAATTCACGAAGTCATAATATCTTATTGTGTCTATCAGCACCGTATGCCTCAGAAGAATAAATTAATTTGTTTTCAAAATAGGTTTCTTATGATTTATTTAGGGATTTGTTATATATATATATATATTACCTAAGGCACCATCCATGACAAACGGACCCATTTTTTTATGTTCACGAATATTCTTGAGATTAGGTGGCCATGCGGACCCGAGGCTCCATTGTACCGTAGGCACAAGCCGGGATAAACGCTAGGATCATGATGACTCCTCTTCTTTAAGAACCCTATAGGTAGAGACTGGAACCAGTTACCAATAAAGAAGTATTCTCTTCTATTATTTAAAATTGTCGAGTGCTAATCTGAACAGTTCCTCAACGGTCTTTATCCCTGATTCCCCGTCCATTCCCTGATATTACGGAGCCAAGACATCTTGCGTGCTCCAGGTTGGCGCTTTCCGGACACTTTCCCCATCAAGTTTAAGAAGCTGACTGCCAACCTTCATTTATGGAGGGGCACCTGAAGAAAAAGAAGAGAAAGAAGTATTAGATCTGGTATTTCATTGTTTTTTTAAAACCCTATCAATTTATTTACGCTCATCGTTGACTTACGCAAAGGTAAGCGCTTACCGAAATCAAAAACCCCAAAGTAAAAGGTACTTTAATCCAAATCGAATATTCAAAACGGTTACCCTATCATTAAAGTCACCAAATTATATGGTAACCATATAATTGGGTTACCATTTAATAGGGTTATCCTGTCGAAATGACTTATAAAATAGAGGGGTTTTCCGGTCCCTAGTTCTGTCGTATGCAGGCGCGGATTCAGGATTTCATTCAGGGGGGGGGGCACTTTCCTTCACTACACTCAGGCTTACATCTCAGGGGTGTATTTATTTTATTCTGTTTTTTTTTAATTATTTCTTCTTATAGCGGCAACAGCAATACATCATCTTTCTGCGAAAATTTCACTGTCTAACTATCGCTTCATGAGATACATCCTAGTGACAAACGGACAGACAGACGGACGGACAGCGGAGTCTTAGTAATAGGGTCCCGTTTTTACCCTTTGGGTACAGAACCCTAAAAATTAGTAGGTACCTCAGTCCCGTGAGAACTGGAAGAAACATTGGTAGAAAACAAGATTTCAGATTTTCGACGAATCTATTTCGGGGCAGCCCTACTCTTACTAGGAGATGAAGTTATCGAAACCACAGATTTTGACGCCGTAGATACCACACGTATTCTCAAGTTGTCTATAAACAATTTTCGCTTGAAATCCGTCAAGTTTTCTTCACTTGAAGTACTCTCTTTGATTTTTGGATTTGGAGAACATTTACTAAAAGTATTGAGTAGGAAGTTAAAATGAACTCTATGGATTGGTAAATAACAACCGCCTTTGAGTCCTATATATCAATTTTAATTTGATATTTTTAAGAAGTCAATCTACATTACGAATAATATTAATAGTTCTATTCCTATGAGCAGAGAACAACAGCTTACTAATAGATTTAAAAGGGGGTTTAGTTTTATTTAAACATTATTTACTTTAGTTGTTAAGATTAGGGAAACTAAAGTTTAATACCCGTTTTAACATACTATTAATTTATCCATTATTAATATTTTAATATGTTACTTGATTTTTGAAATTAAGTACGACAACAAGGTAGACAAGGTAACAGCAATAATAAACAAGGCCTAGGCTAGAGATTTATTTAAATATTATTGATTCATATTATACTTATCACATGTATCACAAAGAAATTTACAAAAATAAAATAAATCTAAATAAGTAACACTCAAAGTAAAACCAGACTGAAATTAAAAGAGGTCACCGTGGCATGGCACCGAATATAGGTTACGATTTCATTAACCGACTTCAATTCCATAGAAGGAGGTTATGCTCTGCATTCGGTTTGGTGTTTGTTTTTTAAATGTATGTTCACCGATTACTCCGGGATAGGGAATGCAAACCGGTTATTTTTTGTATGAAAATAACCGGTTAACCGGTTAATAACCGGTTATTTTCATACAAAAAATAACCGGTTTGCATTCCCTACTCCGGGACCCGCGGTCCGATTTGTTTTAGTAGAAAATTTAATATGGAATTTGTCTGACTGTTGTGCGTTGTCTATTGCTTATGTCTGTGTCAAACGAAACCATCCGTCAATCGCGCGCCTTCAATTAACCCTACGGGTTTCCCGCCACCCTCTACAACCTTCAACGGAAATATACCTACCGTGTCGTAACGCTGCCGTCACGTTGCCGTCACGTTGTCGTCACGTTGCCGTCACGTTGCTGTCACGTTGCCGTCACGTGGATGTGTGACATTCGTGAATTAATCCAGGTTTAAATTCGCCCTTGCCTTATTTCTAATTTACTAATCGTGTCGTATCAAGATTGACGTCAAGTTATCGTCACGTTACGTTCTTTGACTATTAAAGCTCTAAGGTTACGTTAATTGTATGTAAAAAAACTAGCTTTCCTGTCAATCTCTACAATATTTGAATAGAAATATACCACGTTCACTGAAAAATATTAACAGCTACAAATAAATAAGTTTTTGCTATTTACAACCGAGTGACTCGCTTTGCATGGAGCCTGCAAAGATCGTTGCTAAAATCAAAGAATTGTTAAAAATAAATAAAAGGGAATCAGGTACGGGTATTAACTAGTACTAGGACACTTATTAAGTATTAGTGCTTGTTTAAAACAACCAAGAACGTTTAGCAATAATTGCTTGTTTGTCATTAACAATGTGAAGGTGCGGGCAGGAACCTCACTTAAGGATGTGGATGTGGATATCAAATGCAGGGATCAGGGTCGACGGTAATTTTATTATTATGATAAAAAGGCACCTGCAACAATGCAGACGTGAGATTAATCCTCTGATCGGATATACATATACACTGTGAGCTTTTAGAAGAACTGTGAGAAGAACCTCCGGGAATCGGCGATGACACACGAAGGTAATATTGCTGTTCTGCTTTTTCATGTGTCACTGTTGATTGATACCCGACGTCTCTTTCTAAAACTCGAAGGTTCTTCTGAGAGCTCACGCACTGTAATTACTTTTTTAACAATATGAAATAGACTTACAAATTTATGTGTATTTATGTGTGTTTACGTGTCTACCAAAATGTATTTTTACTGCATTGGTTGTCTGCGCATCAGCAACCGAATCGTAAGTAGTAAGTTTAATTTTATTTTATTTTATTTTTTTACCGTATATTTTTTATTTCTTTATAATACTTTACTATAAGTATATTATGTAATGGGTTTATTGCCTGAAATAAATAATTATTCATTCATTCATTCATTTATTATAAGTAGCCTGGGGGGTGATTTTTAAGATTCGAGCACTCGAAAGTGACATTTACAACTCAGAATAAAGCGATGAAATTATGTTTTAAAAATAACAGCGATAGGAATTTAAAATCATGAGTATTTAAACTATTAATTTCATGCGAAAAAATTAGCGGTAAGCTTTTGTGTGCGATTATTTTCGAGCTTAAACTTTTTGAATTCGGGAGCTCGAAAGTCAAAAATTGCCCCCCGGGAGAACTGTAGATACTTTTATTTGATGTGCACTTCTATAATGGTTTATGGTAAACGTTATTTAGAAAACAAGTCACTTTATCAGAGATTAATATCACAGTTACTTAGATAAAACAATTCGGGAGTAAGAAAATCATTGAAGAAATTAAAAGCTATAAATTATCGATCCGAGGTGTGATCGAAACTGAGAAAATAAAGGAGCTGCCAAAGGGTTCGAGAAGATAGATTTTGAATTTATAATTTAGATTGGTCATGTGCTAGTTAATAAAGTTGTTGGTGTGGTGTAACGTTTCATTTCACGCATCGTTACAAACAGAGCTTTATTGTTTTAAATATGTCTTGGTTGTATGCAACTAAAAATCTGAACCGAACCAAATTGGTTTCGTTGTCGTCCCGTTTCTCTTCACCTTTATACATACAGCTTCCAAAGGTAGTAATATTACGTCTCTTGACGCTGACGTCACAATTGTGACACTTTTTCGGAAAGGTACCATTTGGAGGAAAGCGCTTATGTTGTATGTTATACTTACATATTCAGTATTGTTTTCGTACCTGCAAGGTGGAACAAAACACAAAATGACCACACATATATTATATACCTACCTATTTATTTACATTTTACATATAAACTGACGCCTTATTTTCACGCTGTCACCTAATCAAAATGCGCCATCCGAAACTTTGCATGCAGAGCCATCTGTTGCAAAACGCTCGAACCACTGAGGCGATTAGCGCGCTTAGAGCGCAGATTGTAAACTCCGTGGAGTTTCAAGCTGTTGTGTCCGTATCTAGATATGACACTGAAACACAGATGGCGCTGTTTTAAATCGCACTTTCTTTTCAATACTTCGGTTACTTCGGTTCGGTATTATATTATAAATAGTACTATATTCACTAACGTATAATACCTATCTTATAACTCTTATATTTTATTGGAGTAATAATAAAATGCAGTTTTTTTTGTAAGTACATAGGTAGTTATGTTGTCTCCAGCTGTGTAATACTCCAAATAAAAAAAAAACAGTAAAGTTTTAACAATCTGTTATTATAAATGATTAGCTATGTGCACGATATGGCCCAGTCATTATTTGTAGACATCAAAAATAAAATGAAAATGTTGGCCACCACCACAAAAGTTAACGCCGTCGGGTAAAAAAATATATCTAAAGGACTATCATCTGTTAGGTTAGAGTGTGTATCCAATAAGAGCAATGAATTATACCATACTTATACTACTTATTAGGTGTTACAGACAGTCCCCTATGCCGAGGGTGCATGGAGACAGAAGAAACAGCCTCTCACCCGGTGCTGGAGTGCAGCGGAGTGGCCCGCTTGAGGAGATAGGCTGGCTGGACTAGCCGTCCTATCTATTTTGCGTGAAGGAAAGAACGGCGTTCACTCGAGTTCCTGTCAGAACCACCCGACGACACTACCCGATACTCATCCCAGACTACAGGCTGTCAAAGGTTCGGAAGTTCAGTATCATGGGGGCCAAATTAGATAACTTACTACCGAAGTCAATACTTGACTCTGCCAGTGACCACATTTTTGTACGTAATCTAAAAAAACTACTCCTAGATAAAGCATACTTCAAAATTGATGAGTTTTACACAGAAATGCAATAAACTGTGTGTGAGTAATAACAACATTAATAATACAAAATTGTACTAATTATAAATAAGTGAAAATTAGATAATCTCTGAATATTGTAACCTATTTTAAGACTTTTGACATGTAAAATATTATTTTTTACCAATAAATGATCTATCTATCTATCTAATAACTTTTACCAAATACCTAATTGTTTCGCAACCATTTCATTTGCCAACCCCATAGTTGGGAGATGAAAATTGCCTACCAGGTTGGGTTAGGTTAGGTTGGATTATGTAAAGTTGGGAAATGAAATTCGGCCAAATGAAACTTCTGCGAAAAGTTAACTTAGTTATAGTTTACCTATTAGCAGGGGGGTACAACTCAAAGAAAATCTGTCAAAAAATTTGAGTTTGACACGACGTATCCGATACGTTTGCATAAGTGCGAAAAAGAACTTGTCATGCGTTAAGAAGGGACAACATGATTTGTGACGTTACGTGACATTACAGAGGTCTCTCTGTATTATACTATTATTTTATTTACTCTGTGCTATTAGTTAAGTGTGAGTTACTATAAATGTATCTACTGCAATGTAATATAATATTTAACGTCACATCTGTTGCTCTCCAAGTAAATAAATAAATATAAATACAGAAGTCGTATATGACGAGTCAACAATACGGTTATAAAATTGAATGAGGTCCGCGATGGGAACTCTGCGGTTCAGCTATTCCGTTTATTACTTTTATGACTAATGCCCCATTTAGGCTAATAGGTGTTAATAGGCTAGATGACGCGAAGAAAAGATGTCTATATATACTTGTCCCACTCCGCGTGCATCCGTCTAGTTTTAACTACTTATGGGCTTTACAATCGGCGCAAAACTCACGCGCGATTTTGAAACATTGCCGTCTAGGTCTTAGAGCTTTGTAGGTAAGTAGGTGCAACGAAATCACTCGATAGATCAAAAGCCGTGTATTAAAAATCGCAGGTGACTAGTCGCTTACGTTTGTAGAGGCCTATTTATACAGATAATAACATTATAGGAACCGTGCATGTTGGAGAGTCAATGCCACTTTGCGGTATCCACGGAAAAAAAGGATATCTTCAGCCAGCCCTCTGGTCACCTGTATAGTCCCCGTGAGGCGTTTATTTTGTTTTTTTTTTGTTTTTCATGAGCTCCGGGTCCCTTGGGTCCGATGGTCTCGACCCCAAACGGCACAAATATGCAGCTAAAATCGATTGCTGCATATTTGCGCCGCTTGAGACGCTCAGCCGCTTCGGCAGCCGCTCCAGCCTTAGAAGAGGTTCCTGGAAGATGGGACGGGGTACCCTTGTGCCGTGGCATCAAACCGAAGGCAGTCCCAGCTCCCAGGGAACAAGAGTCATGCCATCAGGTCGTTTGCCATCATCCCTAGCTAGGCCTGTGGGTTCTAGTACGGCTGGGGTTCCAGCACTAGTAAAGGCACGATGCAAGATATCATTTATGCGTGATGCGGCCAGCACTCCTGCTGCAGGAGAGGCCGTGTAGGCCTGTGTTGTTGCCATTGGCACCACATTGGCACCAATGCGGGGCAACAGAGGGCACACCCAGGCGTAGAGTTGTGGAGAGCCTAAATGTTTCATTGTTTAATAAAGTGCCCAGGTTCTTGGTGGTAAGGCCCGTAACCAGGGTCCCGCTCGCAACAAACAAGGAGACGACCACGGAGCTGGTAGACGTTTCGTGCTTTGGCGGACCAATCAAATAACATATTGCTTACTATATTTAAAAAAATGTTGCCTTTAATTTTTCAGCCGAGTGGTACCTTTTAATGTAAACTTTCACACTAACAAGCGATAACTGTAGCTAAAATTACCCCATAATTATATTGGGAATTGGGATGATGGTAAAGGTTCCTGTCATGTCATTCATAGAACCACAAAATCCAGAATCTAGATTACCTAATGCTGTATTTTTCTAGCCGTCTAATAATAACCTGAGTACAAACAGCAACACTCCGGTGGGCCTTATTACAGAAGGCATAAGGTCCACCGATGGGCAGTTAGCAGTGTGGGCGACGGTACCACGCTAGGCTCGCGTGCCATACCCTTTGACCGCCGGGTCAACGCCCTATACCGCAGAACGCCTATGCGCCCTACTGGATTTAGTATGACACGACCCTTACAAACTTATGAAATGAGTTCTGAAGGCCATCCATGGTTGTCATTTTATCGCCTAAAAGTATCGCGTCGTCACTTTCGCACTTACATACTCGTTAGAAAATAGAAAGTAACAGATATACTGACAGGCGATAAAAATACGACCATATATTTTTTCTTGGATTGTAAGGATTCCTGGATACTTTTTGGATCGTTGAGCCAAAATAGTTTTAATATAATAGGCTAGCAGAGGCCGAAAACGGAGCGGCCATTGACAGGCGTTCCCCTGATTCCCCTCTGCCGAAAATATATGACCAGTGGTCATACTCGTTGTATGAACTGACGTTTATCTGACGTGGCTATCTGGCTATTATGACGTTACGCATGCATTTGACGTTCCTGTTTGTATAGAAAATGACAGACATGGCCGGTCCGGTTGGTTGAATAGTCTAAGTTCTAATTCATACCCCGTTTTGAAACAATAATCTTTTCGTAACTTATTATGAAATGAACTTAATAAAATGTCAAACTTTCACCACTAGGGTCACTATAGGCTACCAACGTCTAACGGAAGAAAACCCCGGACCTAACATTCGGATACCTATTCATTTATTTGTCAAATCCATAGACAAAAATGTTGGTATGGCATAGATATACCACCCATAGATCTGACACGGAACTAATAATACCAAGATTGAAAAGGATAGTCTTATTACACTTTCCATAGATATGACAGAGAAGGCGCTACTATCGTTGGTCCTTATCATAGACTCACCCTTGTGATTATTGCTTACTTCCATAAGGTACTAAGTACAATAGAAACGTTTATCACCCTCCACCGCTCTTTGAAGGGTAACAATGAAACCGACTAAATTATGTAGGCTAGCTACAGTATGCTATCAGCCATCTTGAAATGCGTTTCCAAATTAGTCGCGTTGTGTGTGTCCTATCCCTTAGGCTGGCTCTACATGATGGGCCATCATAGGGACGCAGCTATACAACGGAACGAGATCGAAATATCGTTAGCTCCCTCTAACGCATAGCTGCATCCCTATGATGGACCATCATGTAGAGGAGCCATTACGGTGATACGGGTGTTTCAGCTCTATGAGATACTTGCTTTTAATGGTATGGTAAACTTGCAACCAATGAGGGTTTCCGCCTTGTTTCCGCGATCGAATTTTTCATTAGATGGCAGCACCGTGGCGACAGGTCTTTTTGACAACAGCTGTCAAAATCCACCTATAAAAAAAAACATTTATTTGCCATATTCGATCACGGAAACCTTCATTATATTCCTGTAGGTTTTTATTCATTGACACTATCTGGTCATAAATAAACAGTCGCCAGTCGCGTCCACAGTTTCATATCTATAATGGCGCCTCTACATGATGGGCCATCATAGGGACGCAGCTATGCGTTAGAGAGAGCTAACGATATTGCCATCTCGTTCCGTCGTATAGCTGCGTCCCTATGATGGCCCATCATGTAGAGCCAGCCTAATACGCAAGAGAACCGCCTCCCTGATGCGCCGCGTGCAAGAGAGTGCCAACTGTCTCCTGAACCTGGTGGCAGAGTACCCGGCTGGTCCAATATGGAAGCACTGGAACTCCATCCACATGGAGTCCAGAGGCAATGTGTATGGGATATTTTAAGTACCTATCTATGTAGTAGAAAATTAGTTATAAGTATTAACCTAGGATGTAAGATTTACGCTTTATTACCTGCTAACACTATATGGACATGTCTGAATTAAATAAATTGAATTGAATTGAATTGAATAAATCATTAGCAAAAGCCGAATGAACCGAATCTATTATTTTTGGTAGATAATGCAAATAGTATCGTTCCATATTTTTATACTGTAAGCGTGACCCCACTTCAGTATACACCGTTCTATAGATTAGAGTGCTAACTCTTAAAACAATCGTGAATACAGCGTGAGCTAAAAGAAACTGAAAAATATTTGTACGTGAATTACTTTCTCATGAGAATGCCGGCGGTCGGAGGGCGCATGACCGCGGTCGGGGAGCAGGCCAGATTGTCATAATTTTATCAATATCGATGTTACAGATAAGACACTTGTTCTAACTTCTAACACTAGTAGTCCGCCTCGAACTGTGAACTCGCGATTTACTTGCAAACGAGTTGACCAATATAACAAGACCCTAAGGAGGATTTTTTTTCTCCTTCCAGCTCCATAACCACTTGATCGATCCTGCTCATATACGAACTTACAAATTTTATATACCTCTGCTATAGATCGCTTACGCTCCGCGAGTTCGAAAACAGTCTATTTTCATAGTGGTCATAACGTGCGGTTTTTGAACGCATCATGGAGGGATTGGAGGGTTTATTATATGGGTGTAGATAAACTAAAATAATGCTTAGCTGCGGTGTGATAATATACCATACTATGTACTGAGCTAATTTAAATATAAAAGATCATGCTATAATCTAACGAGCGGAGCGCTAGCGAAGCGAGTTCTTACAAAACAACTTCTCTTCTTCATCACATGGGTTTTGTTATATTGGTCAGCTTGTTTGCAAGTAAATCGCGAGTTCTCAGTTCAAGGCGGACTACTAGTAAATAAAAATAAAAATGTATGACGTACGATTAGCTCTCTTAATGACACTAATGAGCACACAAATCGGTGCACTATCGTCTAGCGAGCGCACCCCCGGTTCACAGCAAGGCGCACCAGTTCGCCTTGCCGCCGCGACCGCGCCGCCCGTGCGCCCGTTCCAAATTCAAATTTAATACTTCGACTTGTGTCGTGACATTTATGCCATAAGTGAGTATCCAGTGCCTTATCTGTGCCTTAAAAAAAAGTGACTCGAAAATACCGCTAAACAAATGAAGCGCGTTCCAAATTCGAATCGTTCGATTTGAATGGGATTCATTGTAACGTCGATAGATAATCGAAATGGAATGCATTAGCACTAAATACTAAAAATAAACGTTTCTAAAGTGTTTTATCTGGATCAATTTTCCGATAATTGTGTATTTAAATATTATCAAACAGTATTTGGATGACGTCCAGGTACGAAAATACAATACCTAACTGTCTCGGCGTTCGTCTGGGGGCTAAGCGGTTCATCCGGGACGACCTAAGATTAGGATCAGAATAAACTGGATGTCCTGTTGCCGTAAATATCACTTAAAACCAAGGACCATGTATGACTAGACTGAAAATGTCTACATAATCGCGCTCCCGTACTGAACGCACTAGCATTATATCTATACGATACGCATTAGTTTTTACTGTAATGTTATGTAAATATATTTCATAATGAAATAAATAAAATACAATCTATCGCTTTAGTAACGCCAATTATTTTATTAACGCCATAATTTTTTTCGATGCTTTGACGTCGTAATAATTTTAAACAAAAAAAGAACCGACTTCACTTAGGATCCTCTATTCTAAGAGGAAGTGGCCGAGTTGCTGTAAAAAATAGTGAAATCACTATAGGTGTGCCTATAATAGTTGAAGAGTTCCCTCGATTTCTCCAGGATCCCATCATCAGATCCCGACTTGGTGACAATGGGACCATCTAGGGGTTATACCTGTTCGATTAAAAAAAAAAATTGAAAATCGGTTCACGATTCACGGAGATATGGAGTAACATACATACAAAAAAAAAAAAATTATGATAAAAAAAAAAAAAAAAAATTTCAGTCGAATTGAGAACCTCCTCCTTTTTTGAAGTCGGTTAAAAATAACTTAACTTTTCAATAGATGCCGCTTCACCTGATTCGGAAAGATTTTAGGAGAAATTAATTGTGTTTGCATTAGTTTTGTTTTGTATAGATATTATTGTTTATTTAAAAACCTAGGTATTTATCGTTCTAGTTACAGCTGTCTCGTTCTAGACAGGTGAGTGTGAGAGGAGATAAGTTGGCAGCCAAGAAAAGCAGCACAGTGATAAATGATATTTGCTCTCATTTCATCGTAATACTTCATAAGCATTCGACATATTTATTTTAAATTTAGGAGTTATACATACGTATACAGGGTGCATGCATAAAGCTCTATACCTGGAGGACGCTTCGCCTCATCTTTCCAAGCAAAAAAGTCTGCCAAAATCTGAGGGGGGCGAGGTAGCATACGTATGGTATTTTCAATTTAAAGGTACATCATTGTCGGTTGTTAATAAAGTTTATTTCTAAATGAATTTTATGGCAGCATCGCCTTATTAATAACCGACAATGATGTACCTTTCACTTGAAAATATTACGCATATTCGACAGTAAGTCACGACACTAAATGGAGCAACAGATAGTCGACTTTACTAATGTTGAAATATGGTTCATTATCGGATGCAGTCCTTGCAAATGTCAAACAAAAAAGCCAAGGATCATTTTTGCTTGTATTTTCAAACAAAATATAGAAGGCAGCAATCCTTAGGGGCGTTAAATATGCATAAGTGTCAAACGTCAAAATAGTTACTGCACGTCAGAAAATAAACGATTATCTTTGAATCGATTCTGTAAACGACGCTTTATTTTCGATATGGATTAATTTTTTAATCATAATAGTAATGATAAAAAAAGTAAAACTATAATTACATGTGAAATTATATTTCATATTTTTGTAAACTAGACATAGTAGAACATTTTTTACACCTAAAAACAATACATAAAGGCATTTTCACGGAGCTCTTTACTCACTGAAAACGATGAACGTAATGCGTGTAATCGATTTTTGAAATAGTTTTTATAAATGTATTAGATTTTCATGCTAATAACTTTGACAGAGGGGAAATGTACCTAAGCTTACTCCATTGGTATATGCTCTAAGGGTGCATGGGTCGAAACAAGAGGAAATATATAAACAGACTTATGCTTTTATGGCTTATGTATAAAAACTCTCTAATGTAAATATAAGTTGTTACTTGTGAGTTACTTCTACAATTATAGACCTTGACATTTCAATATCGAAGCTCGTTAGTGACTAAAAGTTATCGGGCGCTGCTAATGTGTGTATTCAAGATTTATTGAGAATATTACTTAATATTAATATAAGTTGTTACCAACAAAACATATACTAAACATGGAAGTCACAGGGCTTTCTAAAAAAACTATAATTTAATTAGGTGATTTAATTGTTGTCATACCCCAATACCCAAAAAATAACTTCCCAAAAGTATCACTAGACTAGACTTTAGCAAAACATAGTCTCCCTTAAAAGATTATAATATTATATATAAAAATGAAAAAAACTGTGACATTTATTCCTTAGTCACCTCTTTTTCCAACGTAATTACTTATGTACTGAACGTAACGAAAAACCTTACTCTTTTCACCTTTCCAAGCAAAAATCGCGAAACAAGTGCTAGATTACGGCCAATTATTTATAAATGACACATAAAAAAAGCGTTACATTTATACAATTTAAAAAGAAACTTTATTTCAAAATAATGTATACCAAATAGGTACCAACTAATAGAAGTTTTGTTAGTTACTACAAAATAGTATCAAAAAGTTGAGCGAAATCGAATAAAAGATAAGATAAAAGATATTTATTCTTCAATTTAGGCAAATTACAATGCACTTATGAACGTCAGAGAGAAAAAGAAACTACCACCGGTTCTAACCCTACACCTCTGACCCGAGAAGTATTACTTAATACCGGCAAGTACTTAATAAACTCGGCGGGACTTATTTTTTCAAAACAGTAATACTAATACATTAAAGATACTATATAAAATAATTCGTAGTTCTTCAAGAATAAATAATTCAAATAAGTAAAAAAAAAATAAGTTAGTCTTAATTACTGCAAAACTAAGAGTTATCTCATCCGTCCTGACCTTAGGAGCTCTTAAAGTGTAATAACCTGCTTCCTAATACACATTTTTGTGTCAACTGTGACCTCAGCACATTACTAGTATAACTAGACCTCATAAAACATAGACTTTAAATAAAAAACTGTTCCTATAAAAAATGACAATTATGTATGAATGACAGATTTGTGAATACTCAATGCAAATATGGTAACTTTTTACGACTTGACATTTAAATATTTTTAGGTTCTATTTGACATACCAGACGCGAGTCATAAAAGTTAATTTATGTGTTTATAATAACTGGTTTTAAATAGGAGTTGATGCTGAGTGATTGTTTTTAAATGTCATTTGCATTATAAATATGTATACCTAATACGTAAACGATGAGCGACTAAGATTAATGGACACATTATTATCCAATCGCTACCTCTAAATATTTAGTTATTAAATATCAAACTCAATAATCGCCAACAAGAATTATAAATAAATAAATTTATAAATATTACAATTTTTTTATTGTTATTGCCGTATATGTTCATTTTCATATTCCCGGGCTATTTTTTTATTTTTTTAATGCTCTAAATTTAGTATTTTATTACCCACACATTAAATATATATAAATATAAACATAAAATTCATACAAAAAAAACTAAAAATACTTAAAACTAAAAATATCTAACTAGCTATGTACACATATTTACAGATAAAAAATGGGAGCTAACTCATTTTTTTAATTAAATATCAAAGTCAATAGGCAATAATCGCCAGCAAGTAAGATTTATAAATAAATTTATAAACAAAACATTTTTTTATTGCCATTGCCATATATGTTCATTTTCATATTCCCGGGCTAATTTTTTGTACAGTCCGTGTGAGTTCTCAAAAGAACCTTCGGGTTTTAGAAAGAGACGTCGGGTATCAATCAACTGTTACACCACGAAAAGGCAGAACAGCAATATTACCTACGTGTGTCATCGCCGATTCCCGAAGCTTCTTCTTAAAGCTCACGGACTGTTGTAGTAATGATTTAAATTTTACCTAGCCAAATTATACAAATTTTTTTTTCGGCAAATAAAAAAAAAAAATACAACGACGGTGTCACACAAGCATACGGCCCACCTGATGGTAAGCAGCTACCGTAGCCTATGGACGCTTGCAACCCCAGAGGTGTCACATGCGCGTTCGACCCTTTAAAAACAGGAGGATTCACTGTGTTGACGGCTAAAGGAACAAGAGAGGTCCCTCGTCGTCAACACACTGGGTCCTCTTTGAGCTCTTTGGCAACCTTACTCACCAGCAGGAACACAACAATATGAGTAGGGTCTAGTGCTATTTGGCTTTGGTTTTTTGTAAGGTAGAGGTACCTCCCCAGTCGGGCTCTGCTCCAGATTTGAGCGAGATGACATTCGCTGTGCTGTGCCCTACCACACATAGCGAGACGACATTCGCAGTACCCATACCTCTCTATTGGACGTATTTTAAGGATATACCCGTGCCCGGACGTAGTTTAAGGACATACCCCGGGTACAAAAATCTTGGGCTAGTCACACTTTGTGTGGTAGGAATTATAGTTTTGATACTTTTGATACTACAAAATATTTTTTTTATTTTCTGTGTTCTACCACTATGTAAAGTACAAGTGGTCACAAATATCTGAACAATGACTATTGTCAATGTTCAGATATTTTTGAGTACCCTGGCCGCTCCGATATATCTGATGGCGACTGTGCCTGGATAGGTGAAATCTTGGCCCAGTTATAGCCCAGTCCGCGATTAGTTTGAGATCACGAGTATCGTAACGTAACACTTCAATCATGCGCAGGGGCATCTCTGTATCATATACTCGTATAGGATTATCATATGCAGCAATATATTAATGTATTACGACATTGATTATTTGGGTTGTTTACTTTGGGTTTGAAGTGGTCTGACTATGCACAGAGAAATGCATTGTGGGAAAACTATTCTCAAACAGTCGTAACTTTTATAGACTAAGGTTTATAACAGTGGTTCTTAACCTTTCGGGCTTTAGGTGATGAGCGGACCACTCGAAAACATTTAAGTATACCGCGTCAGGGACCACCAATGGCTTGGAAGTACATACGTGTGACGAATAAAGTAAACAAAGGGTTTTCCTGTTAATTAGTTCGCGGACCACTTCTGGTGGTTCCAGGGACCACCCCTGGTCCGCGGACCACCGGTTAAGAACCACTGATTTATAAGATATAAAGTAATAATCTGTGAGTGCTCAAATAAATGTATATTAGTGATAGGAAAAATATAGAGTACCTACTTAATCGACTCACAATTTTTAAAAAAATTGCACCGCTGACTAAAAATCTAAATTTGACCTAAAACGCTTGAACTTCAGTAATACCTAATGATGTATTTAGGTGTAGACGATAATATTTCATAAAACTTTAATTTCATAATTAGGTAGTAGATATAAGGTACCTACCTCATTAAATAATTTCAAATATTGAACCTACCTGAATATGAAGTGTGATGAATTGATGAGGTTAAAAAACAAAATTTCAATAAAACTGTCAATGATATGGATTTAAAATTTTCGTAATAAATCCTCATTAAACTAATTACCTGCATATAATTTTTAGCCGGAAATTCCCATCGCCAGTATAAACGACGAGGTTATTCACCCCGTCCTATATCCACCGTTGGCCCATTAATATTTTTCCGCAACAAGGCCATTGTTTGACCTTGACTGAGACTTTCATCTGGGAGTAATGTGACTGTGGGCAATTTGATTTGTAGGCTGGAAGCCAATTTCGGTTTAAAGACATTTATTTCCCATAAGAAATTACATTTCACTTACATGAGAAATTTTTATAGCTAAATCTTAATTCTAGTTTATAGAAAGTGGGCAATCGGACATAGGTACATACCTTACAAATGATTTCACTTGAGAGTAGCACAATCACTAGACAATAATTAGCATTTAAAGGGCATACGATTACTTTCTTCACAACCACTTATTAACAATACATATTAATGCTAAACACGAGTAAAATGGTTGCATTACAACTAAGTACTTATATTATTTTAATAGAAAAAATTGCTCAAGTCATCCTGATTACATTTATTCGCCTACCTTAAAACTTAAAAGTGAGCATGTTTAATTTAGAGCGGATTGACCGCAATGTGTTTCTTTTATCCTGGACCTATGTACAGTGCCACCAAAAAGAGTAGAAATTAAAAAGTGGCAACATCGTAGTGTCGTCCCGTTTTTTTAAACGGCTATTAGACATTGCAACCTGCAGGGCCCAATCTGTTGTGTACCCTGCCTCTCCCTACCCTTCCTTTAGCTCCCTACAGGCCCTACCTTTAATTACACCTACCAACCTGACAGATTGGGCCCTGCAGGTTGCATAATGTCTAATAGCCGTTTTAGATTGATTTGAAAGGGACGACACTACGATGTTGCCACTTTTTAATTTCTACTCTTTTTGGTGGCACTGTAGATGACCCGATCTGAGCTTTTAAAATAAGTGTGAGCGCGAAAGAAAAGTCTTTACGTGAAGAATTTCATCTAAGTAATTTTAATTAGGGGAGAAATGATGTAATTGGAAAATAATTCCCCTAAAATACAGTTTCAACAATCAATAACTGAGCAAAGACACGTTTAAGTAGTTATAGTACTTACCTCTTCTTCTGAGTTAGCCACTTTCTGAGTTTGTCACTTATCACACAGTCTCACAGTGACAAAAATCCTATTCTTATGTGACAATAGCTATGGATTTAAGCACAGATGTGTCCGCCGGATTTGTCCGACGGATATGCTCGGCGCACAGTGCCGTCCGTGTATGGCGCTGTTTAGATGTGTCCGCAGACAAATCCGGTAAATATTACTTATATGTATTTTAGAAGCCCTTCGGACTATTTTGGTGACATAGGGACTTAGGGAAGGGACTGACAGATGGACATAGATACATTGGACAATAAAGTATCTGATAGGTACACCTTTAAGAATGCTGTTTCTTGTTTTTAACCGACTTCAAAAAAGGAGGAGGTTCTCAATTTTTTTTTTATCATATATTTTTTTTTTTTGTATGTATGTTACTCCATATCTCCGTGAATCGTGAACCGATTTTCAAAATTTTTTTTTGAATCGAACAGGTATAACCCCTAGATGGTCCCATTGTCACCAAGTCGGGATCTGATGATGGGATCCTGGAGAAATCGAGGGAACTCTTCAACTATTATAGGCACACCTATAGTGATTTCACTATTTTTTACAGCAACTCGGCCACTTCCTCTTGGAATAGCGGATCCTAAGTGAAGTCGGTTCTTTTTTTGTTTAAAATTATTACTTTTATCTTAAAATCACTTTCTTTATTTTAGTACCCAGCGTTAACTGACTTCGTCTTGGCGCTGCTATTTAATTATAATTTTAAACAAAAAAAAAAGAACCGACTTCACTTAGGATCCGTTATTCCAAGAGGAAGTGGCCGAGTTGCTGTAAAAAATAGTGAAATCACTAAAGGTGTGCCTATAATAGTTGAAGAGTTCCCTCGATTTCTCCAGGATCCCATCATCAGATCCCAACTTGGTGACAATGGGACCATCTAGGGGTTATACCTGTTCGATTAAAAAAAACCTTTTGAAAATCGGTTCACGATTCACGAAGATATCGGGTAACATACATACAAAAAAAAATATAATGATAAAAAAAAACACCGATTGAGAACCTCCTCCTTTTTTGAAGTCGGTTAAAAATAGGCCGAAACACGTCGACACAAGGTCGAAATTACAATAATCACGAATGATGGCTCTCTTCAGCCAATGTTTAATTGTTATGAGCTGACAAACTTTATAGTACGGGCGGCGGCCGTAGGATCTGCTACGTTAAATGATACAAAGATAAGCCCTATGGCACATGTTCTTAAAAGTGATGCTGATTTCCGAAAAAATAGCAAAAAAAATTTGAATTGGCCGAAAGCACAAAAAAGTACCACTTCCGGTGTAAAAATAGATGGTATTTAGCTATGTCATTGGATATAAAAATAACACTTGTAGCAAAAAAATATAATTTATTTTTAGGTACCAAAAAACCCAGTCTGCCAGTTCCTGCATCACCGGAAGCGCCCGGCAGACTAGTTTAAAAGTAGCGAATTTGACTCCAAATTTACGTCACATTTGAACCAGTCTGCCGGGCACTTCCGGCCATTCAGAAACTGGCAGACTGGGTTTTTCTGTACCTAAATACAAATTACTGTTTGTTGCCACAAAAATAGGTAAATACCATCCATTTTTAAAACCGGAAGTGGCACTTTTTTGTACTTTCGGCCAACTCAATTTTTTTTAACTATTTTTTCGGAACTCAGCATCACTTTTAAGAACATGGGCCATAGGGCTTATCTTTGTATCACGTTACGTAGCAGAACCTACGGCCGCCGCCCGTACTATTAACAGTTGGCGATATATAATTCTGGGAAGCTGTTAACTACTCGCTTGTTATTTTGGTGGACCCTATTGCCTAGACAATAAGGGGAACGGCTGTTAGCTAAATGTGATTTGAGAAACTACGGACGTGTTTGATAATTAAACCTTTTTATTACAAGGAAGTCTGATGTGACACGACACAACTGTATTGATAAGGAGGGTAAAAACGATAGTATGTTATACAATCGTGACATAATTAATAATAGTACATTACGCACCTAGGGCGGTAAAATAAAGAACGGCTCAGATCGCGGATATTTGTGGCGCGAACCGAAGGTGAGGGCCATAGACAAGCGATCTGAGGGCTTCTTTATTACCGCCCGTGGTGCGTACACAATTTTACGTCTTCTCCTGGGTGTGAATTGAGATTTGCCGCTCCGCCCGTGGGCGTAATATCTCACTTACCGCCCAGAGTGACGTAAATAATATTGTATGAAAATCATTTCTACCATCGCTAGCGATGCCACAATATTAGATATGCGATCATAAAAGATGGGGGTCAGAGTTACAGACCAACAAAGTTTTAGAGTTGGAAAAAAGTAACACCAAAATAGGTAAAGACTGCCGAAGTTGTATCATTTATACAGGGTGTCCCAGAAATCGACGTCAAGCCGAGAATATTCACGCCCTGGTCTCTTAACTTGTAGTAAATTTTTAAAGTGACCATAATTTTTGAAGAACATGTGATAGATTTTTTTTTGTATTTTTCTGATAACTTGGTCTATCATCCATTCACGGCTTGACGTCGATTTCTGGGACACCCTGTATAGAGAAAGACCTATAATTTAGCATTAGAACAAAAAACACTGTGTAATATGCCGGCAACAAAAACAGTAGGCAATTAACTATAAATTGCATTATACATCATTTGCCACCTCTTTCCCCAGCAGAAACTTCTAGCTATGATATAATCTAATAATTAATTCCATCATTTACCCATAATATTGTATCAAAACCAGAACACTAGGATTTGTTTTCTTCAATTTATTTGCATTATTTGAGCTCCACCACTTTACATCTGCCAGATGTCCAGATCTAGAAATAAGCCTAGTGTAGCAAACTAATGAGAGGGGCTCTCATTATTGTGTCATATCTGACGTGGCCAGCTCTCCGTCTTCCGCCGAAAAATTTCAAAATAACATTGATTCATTATTTTTGGCGGTTGACAGCTGTGACAGAGTCAAAGAGTAGTATAGAATAGACTTAGAAGTGACTTTTGGAAAAAAAAAGTCTAAGGGGGTGTCATCTCCTGTTACTCAATGTAAAAAAAGTGGATTCCATCTTAATCTTTTATAGCGTTGGGTTGGTACCTAAGTCTCGAAAGTAACTTCAAACACCGTATTTTGAAGAAAATATCTGAACAGTATTTGTTTTCCAGGTCAATAAACTACAACCATGGGGGACATGTTCAGGTCGGAGGAGATGGTGCTGTGCCAGCTGTTCGTGCAGCCGGAGGCCGCGTACGTCTCCATGTACGAGCTGGGGGAGGCCGGCATCGCGCAGTTTAGAGACGTGAGTGTAGTCGACCATGGACATGTTCAGGAGATGGTGCTGTGCCAGCTGTTCGTGCAGCCGGAGGCCGCGTACGTCTCCATTTACGAACTGGGCGAGGCCGGCATCGCGCAGTTTAGAGACGTGAGTATAGTCGACCATGGACATGTTCAGGAGATGGTGCTGGGCCAGCTGTTCGTGCAGCCGGAGGCCGCGTACGTCTCCATGTGCGAGCTGAGGGAGACCGGCATCGCGCAGTTTAGAGACGTGAGTATAGTCGACCATGGACATGTTCAGGAGATGGTGCTGTGCCAGCTGTTCGAAGCCACGTACGGCTCCAAGTAGTTTAGAGATGTAAGTACCTGATCTACTGAGTAAATCCTTAGACTTGCCAGGAGGCAAGAGAGGAAACATTCTATCAAAATGCATCCAAAAGAATTACCCAATTAAGAAAGAAGATCCTTCTGAGTAGTTGTTAGTAGTAGTAAACTGAGCAAAATTTACTTAACCCACAGCAATGTATTTGTATGTGCTATTCCCTGTGATATAATTTAAAACCACAGACTACACAGACACCTCATCATTAAGCTTTTACAGGGAGCACGAGGTCACCACACATCAGTGCAATTTTAATTAGTAAATTTCTACGATTCGAACAGCACATCTTAATAGTATTCTACACCAATTTGTAGTATAACAATCCAGGTTCACCCCTGTAACTTGATTTTTGTGGATATTTTTAATTCACATGAGTAATGATCAAAAACGTTAACTCAATTGAAATAAGCGGTCGCACTCTCATACAAAATGAGTACGGGAGCACTGATGCGTGGTGACCCCGAGTTGTACTTATGATGTATCTAATCTAGTGGTTGAGGTTATCTGTGTTTAAAACATAATGTTTGAAATAGTGCCATTGTTTTCCATTGTTGCTATTTATTTGGATATAATAGTCGTGACTTTCCAAGCGTATTTCTCATAATTTAAACAAGAAATTCTTCGGTGCCCTACATCCGACAATCCTGACGTAGGCAACCCAATTGTCAGTTGCTCAAGAATAATTTAAACTAAACGTCTTCAATGGCTTTCTTCGTCATTTTTTATCTGGCTAAAAATACTGACTGTTTAAGAATAGGCTCATTGGAATATCGCCTTTAATTAAGTCACATGAGGTTGATTTTTGGTGTGCTAGAAGCGAGGTCGGTCGAATGGGTATCAGTGTAGATGAGATGACCTTTGCTCCCGATAGCACAGTGAGTTTGTTTATCTGGATAAATATTAGTTTAACAGTTGTTATGTTGGTATATGAATGCTGATAGGTATTAAGTAATTATAGACTGTAGGAATAAGTTTATAAACATATTCAACTTTTATTAGATTTAGGTGCAATAGGTGCATAATAATGTAAAGTAAATGGTACCGTAGTCCCCGGGTGGCTCCAGGCCAGATTGATCATCGTAAATTGATTGAAATATGTCGTGTTACTGTTTTGAAAAAATAAGTCCCGCCGAGTTTCTTGCCGGTATTAAATAATACTTCTCGGGTCAGAGGTGTAGGGTTAGAACCGGTGGTAGTTTCTTTTTCTCTCTGACGTTCACACTTATGAAAACTTATTACAAGATGTTTATTCTTCAATTTAGGCACATTACAATGCACTCATTGTAATGTGCCTAAATTGAAGAATAAACATCTTTTATCTTTTTTATCGTGCAAAAGACTAAAATATGAATGAGTGACCCGATTTTCTTTTCGAGTCCTACAAGAGTTTTACAATTACAAACGTACACTTTTACTTTTTCTAGTTATGTTATACTAAATCTAGTTTTATAATATTATGGTAGCATAGATAACACTCATTAACGTGAAACCTAAGGAACTTAAAGCCGTCGTTTAGTGCCTGAGTGCCCGTTGAAAGTGCCGCAAAGGTCAGACTGCCATAGATAAGTTTATAAATGGTACAAAACGTGATTTGTACCACGTCTAAGATTGTGGATTTATGAAAATTTGCGGCTTAGTGTTTCGTTTATTACTGAAATTTGCATTTGGAGGAAAAGTTAAATCATATGAAATGAAGTACCTACTTACATGTATGAATATCTACATACTTATTCCTCTGGCACGGCAAAGCTATTCAAACTAATTCAAAGTGAGTCTTGGCCTGCAAATCCTGCAATATATGAATACCTTGACTTTAAATATTAATTTTGAAGCAAATTCTGATTATAGTTTACGTAATTTAATTATACTATAGCAGTATAATACATTAAGAGTCGCCAGGACGCTCGCGTTCCCATACAAACGTAGTTTAGCTCTCATTTTAAAACGACATGCTTTAGAACCACGAAATTTGGCATGGGTATTCTAGTAGTACAGATCTATGTCGGTAATTCGTTTTCGTTGATAAAAATTGTAATACAAAGAAAATACACCCAGATACAGATTTACATACAAAACTTATTTTTGCTATATTTTCTTTGTATTACAATTTTTAGCAACGAAAACGAATTACCGACATAGATCTGTACTGTTAGAATGCTCATGCCAAATTTCGTGGTTCTAAAGCATGTCGTTTTAAAATGAGAGCTGAATTACGTTTGTATGGGGACGCGAGTTCACGCGAGCGTCCTGGCGACTCTTAATATTATTATAGTATAGTAGTATAATGTTGTAACTGGAGTTGGTTTGGTTGTGATATTGTTTCCAAGGTAGAATACGGGTGCTATTCTTGACTTTAGGGAGGCCACCGACTATCAGTCCGTCTGCAGTCCGCCTGACGATATCGGCCTGTCAGTTGTTCGAAGCGGACTGACAGTCGGTGGCTGCCTTTAGCTGGAGTAACTGAAGTAACTACAGGGGCCGCATTCTGTTCATACCTACCTAGCCAATTGCAAAAAAAATTACCAAGCCCAACTATACCTATAGCTAAACAGGACACAGACTAACCACTATAAATGCCTCAAATCTGTGCTGTGGCCTCAAAATGCGAAATATGCGTCCAATCGATATGACAGGTCACGGCATGGACGCTCCCCGCAGCACGCAACCGAATAATGAGGTCTTCCACAGATTGTGATATCACATTAAATATGTAGCATATGACAGTCATATTTTTTTTGTAATGGCGTTTTTGCGGGTAGCTGGCTCAGGCTATAAGAAGGTAAAGTTGTATTACTACCTACCTACTATTTGTTATAAATTAAAATGTGGGACAACTCCTGAAACAGCATACCTAACCGATTGATAAAACATAATCTAGGATTACTCACTAGAAACCGTTTTAGCACAGTTTTTTATTGTTTTTACTTTTAGAAATCTTAATGAATAGTTTTGAAAGGGGCCTGCAAAGCACAAGTGCTTGGCGGTTAGAAATCTAAATTGTAGCTTTGGTCGTATGGTTCAACTTTTGGACCTTATTACAAAGGAGTTAGGTGCAAAATTGTAAACTTACGTCACTCTGGGCGGTAAGTGAGATTTGCCGCCCATGGGCGCAGCAGCAAATCTCACTTCACACCCAGAAGAAGTAGTAAAATTGTATACGCACCACGGGCGGTAATAAAGAAGGCCTCAGATCGCTTGTTTATGGCCCTTACCTTCGGTTCGGGCCAAATGCCCGCGACCTGAGCCGTTCTTTATTTTACAGCCCTAGGTGCGTAATGTACACGTCGACCGTACAAAGTAGAAACAATGTCACTAAAACATTTGACGTGGTTTATTAACTTGAAGCCTGAGCAATCACGATTTGACATGTATTTGACATGAACTTGATAATAAATTTATAACAAGAAAAGAATGATCTGATGCCAAAAGTCATCAATCCGTTCAATAGCTAACTTCAATCATAACAAAACAGGCGTGGATCCAGAATTTCAATCAGGGGGGACTTTCCTAGAAAAAATTCTTTCGGTCCGCACCGCCCCCGTAGTACTTATACAAAACTTGCGTGTCAGGGGGGGATAGCCCCCTGTTGACCCCCCGCCCTGTATCTGCGCCTGTAACAAAACCTGATTATATTATTCGAATAGATCGAAACTTGGAAAGACCCTAGCGACTGCCAAAAAACCCAATTAATATGCAATTTACATAATGAATTCTACAATTCAAGCAGATCTAAAATTAGCATTCGCGTACCCACAGGCACGCACTTGGCCCATTTTTCGTGTTGGACACGTGTGTGACAGAAATAGAGAGACATGTCACAGCATATCGGGAGGGCGTTGACCCCGGGGTCGTGCGATTGTGGATTTGAAGGGTCAAAGGTTTTCAGATACTCCCTGTGGGTATAGATAAAAACTTAGATAAAGCATTTTTATTTAGTGTAGCGTTCAGACAGGCATTCCATTTTTTTACCGACGTCAAAAAAGGAGGAGGTTCTCAATTCGACTGAATTTTTTTTTATCATTTTTTTTGAATTTTTTTTTGTATGTATGTTACTCGATATCTCCGTGAATCTAGAACCGATTTTCAAATTTTTTGATTTTCAGATTTCAATATTTTATTCAAAACGAATCTTAAGTCTTCATTTAATTTTTTTTTTGTATGTATGTTACTCGATATCTCCGTGAATCTAGAACCGATTTTCGAAATTTCGAATGCGCGTTATTTTTGTAATTTTTTAATTCTTTGGCGTCCCAATATTTTTTGCTTATCCAATTTTTGGACTAAAATATTTTTATCCCGGATAACATCCAAATACCTACAGGGTGTAACAAAAATACTGGTAATCCGTTTAAGGGCATAATTGGTATCGTATTGTGTTGAAGAAAAAGGTCGAGAAAACATTTTTGGACGCGAAAATATACTTTTTTAAGGTACAAGTGGTCAGCCGCCTAACCCTCCATACAAAACCATTTTTTCACACGTATAATTTTTTTTCTTACTTTTTCATAATTAGATCACCAATTATGCCCTTAAAAGGATCACCAGCATTTTCGTTACGCCTTGTAGGTTTAAAACCTTGGTACAAAAGTTGTCAACAAGGCGATTACAGTAGCTAATTCCATTTTAATCAAGTACCCTACTATTAGCTGGCCTAGGCGGCCCAAGGTGATCTTTTATTCAGCATTTCGGTCAGAATAGGTTTGAAAGGGCACGTTAATGCCAATCGATGACTCCAAGGGCTTGTTTTGAACTTTTGAGCAGGCTTGGCTATGATTTTTTATTTTTTATGATACTATACTTATTATTAGTTAGGCCAAAGAGTGTACAAGGTGTAACAAAAATACTGGTGATCCTTTTAAGGGCATAATTGGTGTCGTATTCTTATTGTGAAAAACTACGAAAAAAAAATTTCTCGCGAAAAAAGCTTTTGATTTTGTATGGAGGGTTGGCAAGCTGGGACGGCTCGGCCCATACAAAAAAAAAATTAAGTCCATAAATTTTTTTGTCCTACTTTTTCCTACTCGCAATACGATACCAATTATGGCCTTAAACGGATCACCAGTATTTTTGTTACACCCTGTATACATACTTGCAGGTTTTTATACCACGTTGGTGGCAAATAAGCCTGATGGTACACGGTATACAAAACAACATTGTTTTGACGAAGAGGATTTATCTTCGATGAAGAATTCATGAAATTACTTTTTTCCGTGTAAGCAGCTGGACGCCTGCAACCCCAGAAGTGTCACATGCGCGTTGCCGACTCTTTACAAAGAGGAGGATTCACTGTGTTGAAGGTTAAAAGAACAAGAGGGTCCCTCATCAACACACTGGATCCTCTTTAAGTTCTTTGGCAACCTTACTCACCAGCAGCAGCACAACACTGTCAGTAGTGTCTACTGTCTAGTGCTATTTGGCTGTGGTTTTCTGTAAGGTGGAGGTACTTCCCCAGTCGGGCTCTGCTCCAAATTTGAGCGAGATGCCATTCACTGTGCTGTGCCCTGCCCCACATAGCGAGATGACATTCGCAGTACCCATACCTCTCTTTTGGACGTATTTTAAGGACATAGGTACCCGTGTCCGGACGTAGTTTAAGGACATACCTGTGTCCGGACGTAGTTTAAGGACATACCCGTGTCCGGACGTAGGTTAAGGACATACCCGTGTCCGGACGTAGTTTAAGGACATACCCGTGTCCGGACGTAGTTTAAGGACATACCCGTGTCCGGACGTAGTTTAAGGACATACCCGTGTCCGGACGTAGTTTAAGGACATACCCGTGTCCGGACGTAGTTTAAGGACATACCCGTGTCCGGACGTAGTTTCAGGGCATACTCGGGTCCAAAACAACAAACGGTACTATTTAAAGCCTGACCAGAAATATATGACTATTGTCAAGAGGGCGCTTTTTTCGTATGTATTGGTATAGTGACAGTTCAGTTTAATATGAAAAATTAATTCCGCAACATGGCGCATGGTCATATATTTCTGGTTAGGGATCAACTGTGTCGATAAAGACGTTTCCAGTTGACAGTTACCTTACATCATTCAACCAACTTACATCATTCTGTCACAAAATCGGTGGGTTCTGCACTGCTAATTAGGAAGATGACGTTATGGACCGTGCGATTGATGCGAGCGACGAAGTGTCTACGTTTTAGCTTGGACAAAAATGCATTTGTTTGTCCAGATGTACGGCTGTTTTCGTGGCATTCCTCAAACGATTCTCGTGAAGTTTTGTGAGACGGTTCCAGAAATACGAGTAACCGGGGGGCCAATTTTTTACTTTCGAGCGCCCGAATTCAAAAAGTTAAAGCTCGAAAATAATCGCACACAATAGCTTACCGCTAATTTTTTCGCATGAAATTAATAGTTTAAATACCCATGATTTTAAATTCCTATCGCTGTTATTTTTAAAACATAATTTCATCGTTTTATTCTGAGTTGTAAATGTCACTTTCGAGTGCTCGAATCTCAAAAATCATGTTCGTAAACAGATTACAAACCTCATTTAACTAATACTTAAATAAAGGAGAAAATAAATAAATATACCTACATTTTATTATGAGACAATCTCACAAACACCGACCTAGTGACACAGTAAGCTCCATAAGTCACATAAAAATTGCTGTGGAAACACACATAAATGCTCTTGCCACGATACGAACCCAATTTCAATGTTCAATTTATTTAATAAACAATTAGCACTAACAATTCAACCTTACATGCTAATCGATACTTATATGTATTTAATATGCAACTAGTCCTAAATTATTTAACATGCAGTTACTTACAGTAAATAGTCTTAAGCTATTCAGTACATTATTATATTAAAATAAAATAACAATAATAATTCTCTTCATAAAATAATAATTCACTTATAAATACAAAAAGGTAATATCAACAATATAATTTATACTAATTTATACAATAGAGCTAGGGGTTACAATGGACTCTAAATAGCGACTAGCTGCTGTCAAGAACTGATTTTCAGAGCTGCAAAGAATATCAAGCTTGCTGTTGTTCAGTAAAGGAGTCCCAGGACTTCCTGCTTCATAAGCAGATTCACTAAGTTTTTTCTGTGAAGCTTGTACAAATTTGTAAAAATTACATTTTTCGAACAAAGGACTTAAGCGCTAATTGGAGACGCTTTTAGAACCTTAGTGAGTTCGATGTGTTAATAAAACTAATAATTTTAAACAAAAAATGAACCGACTTCACGTAGGATCCACTATTCCAAGAGGAAGTGGCCGAGTTGCTGTAAAAAATAGTGAAATCACTATAGGTGTGCCTATAATAGTTGAAGAGTTCCCTCGATTTCTCCAGGATCCCATCATCAGACCCCGACTTGGTGACAATGGGACCATCTAGGGGTTATACCCGTTCGATTAAAAAAAAATTGAAAATCGGTTCACGATTCACGGAGATATGGAGTAACATACATACAAAAAAAAACATAATAATGATAAAAAAAAAAATTCAGTCGAATTGAGAACCTCCTCCTTTTTTGAAGTCGGTTAAAAAATCTATCTCTAAAATGGGCCCCTGTGGCATCGTGCCGAGGACGCTGGCATCATTTCCTCGCTGAACTGCAACGCTTATGCGTTGAGCAAGGAAGCTGCCAGCTCGTTTGTCCAAAAAGAAATTGATATTTTTATAAATCTGTTTCGTGGGGCAGCTCTTAGATTAGCTAGTATGAAAGAAATTCAAAAAGACTCCCATCAGTTGTATATTCCTGGTATTTTCCACTTTGTACTGGTATTTTCCAGTGCCATTGGCTACTTTAATATGTTTATTCTTAACTGGGACAGCTGAAGCTTGCCACCCGGTGTCGTTAATTATGAAAAAGCTCAGCGTAATCCTCCCTCGTCACGCATGGCATGACATCGCTCGAGCTCGGCTCTGCAGTTAACGTCTATTTGTTTTATAAAACTGTCTTAGACGGAGAGCTAGCCACGTCAGATATGACGCAATAATTAGAGCAACGAAACCGCTCTAGGCAGGTAAAGTGGTGGAGGTAAAATAATGCAAACCACTTCACGAAAAAAATCCTAGAGTTCTGGTCTTGATGCAGTATTATGAGAAATTATATAAATAATTAGATAATATAATTGCCAAAAGTTTTTTTGAGGAAAGTAGTTCCAAACGACGTATAATGTAATGGATAGTTTGTCGCCTACTGTTTCTGTTTCTGCTATAATTATGTTTTTTGTTCTTATGTGAAAATATAGGCCCTTTCCTCTATAACTGAGACAACTTAGGCAGTTTTTAACTATTTTGGTAGTACTATTTTCCAATAAAAAAATTTTGCTAGTGTGTAGCTCTGATCTCCACCCATTAAAAGCTGCCAGATGCCCGGATCCAGCAATAAGGGTAGGGGAGAGGGGGGCATGTTTTAACAAAATTCAAACTTTTGCTCATAGCTCCTAAAATTGTGAACATAACGTTAATGTTCTTTTACTTACGTGTCGGAAATTTATTCATCTTTTATATCTATATGCAAAATACCACACAGATTGCCTGGTTTCACAGGTAGAAACAGTTTTGTTCAAAAAGTCAGCGGTTAATACTTACCCCATTTTTGGGGCAAATATTAACAATGAAGGGGTAAGAATTAACATAACTTTAGCCGTGTAAAGTAATTATGTTTGTCGAAAATAAAACGATTTAAATTTTTGTAATATTTTATTTATTTATAATCATCATGTTGTAATCTAATAGAGTAAAAAAATAGAGATCTTCTCTCAGACAATGACCAATCAGTCTTAGGTAGCAAGGTGTCCTATTGTAACATCACAATTAGTCCTTAAAATATTTAGAGTAGCATCATCATCCCCAAGTCGTTCCCTCAGTGAAGGAGGCAACTGAGGATCGTGACATCATGTCCTTCTGTTGAAGACCAGGTTACTCCAGAGGCTTCTATCCCTCGCTACGCGCATGGCTTCGTGCAGTTTAAATTGGATGGGTGCAGTAATTTGGGCACACCATCTTGCAGGGAGAGGCCCTCTAAGTCTCGTGCCTTCAACTTTTCCCGTCATTATAATTCAAAGCAATCCGAGGGGCGTCGAAAAAGGTGTCCGAAGTAAGTTAGTATGTGGTCCTGGCACGTCGTCGACAACCGGCGTTTTATGCGTAGCTCATCTAGTAAAGACTGATTAGTGCACATCGCAGTCCAAGGTATCCGTAAAAGCCGGTGCCAACACCACATTTCAAATTGTTAGAGTAGCATAAGTAGGGTTAAGACTTGCCCCTTCATTTTGTTAAAACTAGCCCCAGAGATACTTTTCAAACATAAAAAAATATTAAAAAATAACTATGCGTAAATTTCAGAAAACAACTAGCAGGCGTAATAGCCCATTAAATAAGTGTTCAACATACACTAATGCGTAATCAGTGGACTTATTAATAAAGGCATAAATCAAAAAAATCAGGAGGTAAAAAAGTCCGCTGACCTGTGTTTTTACACGCACGTGCCATAACTATGCAACGCGGCGGCCGGCGGGAGACTTGGCTGATCGGGACTCGTGCCTACCCTCGCCCGAAGTTATAACCCTGAAATTGGTACTCTGCCGTGCATAGTTTTATAGATAGAGGCTTGTTAATACCTACCCCCGTTAAAACAAGCCCCCCTCTCCCCTATTAAAGCAATCTAACCGGGTTTTGTTGCTCTCATTATTGTGTCATATCTGACGTGGCCAGCTCTTAGTCCATTTGTGGGTAGGGTACTGTATTCATAGCATACGTTTTATTCGTTCATGGTTTCAACCAATTTCACCTTATACCTCGAGTAGGAATGGCGGAGGGTGTGCCTATGATTAGGGCTGCCATCTCTAAATTCGCCGAACCCGGACAATAATTTAAAAAAAAAACCCGAACAATTGGCGTAAATCTAATTTTTTCCCCGGACGTGTCCAAAGTCCAAATCAATAATGGCACTAAATAAAATTCAGTGGGTTGTTTCCTCACATAAAAAGTGTCCGGGTTTTCCCGTTTCAAATCCGGGGAAACCCGGACGGATGGCAGCCCTACCTATGATACCTGCCTAGCCTCTCTCTAATATTATATTCGTTCAAATATTTTGTCATATTCTCTGTACCCTTTTAACGTAGTGGTGGAACTTTCCTGCTTTTTGGCAATCTGATGAAGTGATATCATGATATGTGAAATCATTAATTCTTTCAGGGTTTCGTATCAAGGAAAAAACCTAAAACCTGATAGGATCATTAGCTAGGGATACTTGCACAGATTTGCCTGCCGGATTTGTCTGGCGGATATGGCCGGCGGACAGATCTGTTCATGTATGGCGCAAATGGGACACGGATTTGTCTGCGGACACATCTGAATAGCGCCATACACAGATGGATCTCTCCGCCGGGAATATCCGCCGGACAAATCCGGCGAGCAAATCTGTCCGTGTATCCCTAGTTATTCTCTAACTTTCTGCGGTGTGTGACTGTCATTATGCTTTAACACTACTATACTGTTGAATTGAACATACGACACATTGGAAACAGACGTCCATTACAAAATGTAAAATTAGATAACCACAGGAATCGAACTTGTCTCCTCTTCTATGATACCTAAAACTAGAACAAAACTAACTCGCGTCAGTTTTAAGTGGTCTAGATATAGTACGGTTGCTATGGCCTGGCCCCTCCAGAAGGACAAATGCTCACACAAGCCGACGCCATATTTTAATCAATTTAAAACGTCAAGTTTATGAAGTGGGTACACGGCCGCACGTTAGGCCGTAGTTACATGCAATATTGTGCTGTTTTCAACCGACTTTAAGATTTATTTTGCAATTTTTTTTATGTGTATCTTCAACGATTATTCGAAGACGGCTAGACCGATTTGGAAAATTCTTTTTTGTTTGAAAGAGTATACCTACTTCAAAGTTGTTCCATTGTCACCGGGTCCAGACCTTATAACGGGATCCTGGAGAAGTCGAGGGAACTCTTCAACTATTATAGGCACATATTGATTTCACCATTTTTTTCGGCAACTCGGCCATTTCCTCTTGGAAAAGCGGAGCCTAAGGTGAAGTTGCTTATTATTTTGTTTAAAATTATTATTTGCATTAAATAAAATGGAATATACATTATATTATATTTATATTTATATTTATATTTATTTAAGGAGTTCCAACAGCTAACATATATACAATAAGCATCTTAGGTAGAAATACAGAGCCAATTACAGGAACTCACATATAGAAAACAGGATATGATAGTACTTATACAATACACACTTTGTTACTAAAGCACATGTGACTTAAATATTACAGTAGGAAATAAGGAATATTCCGATACAAAACAGGCTATTTAAACTCATAAGTTATTACTTGTAACACACAGAAATTAAAACTATAAATGTATTCGCAACACCGGGCAAGCCTAAGAAAATTAGGAGCAAAATCACATTAATTCTTACTAATGGCCGCCTTTCTCCCATCTACTTAATAAGATATGTATAATCATCTGTTTCGTGAAGATAACCGTGATTTGAAAGGCAGGCAAATATGAAGGAATATTCTTTCAGTAGTTTCTGAAGAACCTGAGGAGCGACAGAGAAGTTTCTTTGAGGAGCATAGATAACATTTTTCTACAATTAAGCTGAGGATGACTTTTATAAGATCTTTTGTTCATTAAATGCAATAAAATGCATGAGTAATGAGGTTTGATGATACAAATGATAATTCTAAATGGTACTAAACTAACACTGAGAAACTCTAGTATAATACACTTGTATCAACATCACCTTACACTTGTACGCGCGTATGAAAATATTGTTTTAATTGAAATGACAATGGACCGCGTCACCCAGTCATGAGGGTACAGTCACCAGCAGTAGTATCTTCCTATACGAAGGCTGCAAATATATGTGACACGCTCTTATGGCCCTACAAATAAGAGTGTGTCACATATTTTTGCAGCCTTCGTGTAGGAAGATACTATTGCCGGTGACTGTACTTGTACACACAATAATGCCCCTAACAGTCATCTAAATAGACACCAAAATCGCAGGATTGTAAACCGGTGAACCATTTGAAATTAGACTTTATTCTGTTGGTCATAAGGCTGTGGTCTTCCGCATTTATAATTTGATGACATAATTTTACCGTTAACCCGTTGGACTTTAATTCTTGGTACTTGGTGATAAGGTTCTTCCTAAACGCATTAACAATTTCAAAGTAATTCTATACTATACGAGGCCATGCTGTTGCAATTTGGTCTTTAGTCCATGAGAAATAAATAGCTTTTTAGTTGCACTCTAAATTAGGTATGATATTTTGGTTGAAGGGAATGATCATGTTGGTGTAACTGATAGTCGGCACTGGCAGTTAATGAATGGCGAATTCGTCATGTCAGAGGTTAAAGTGTTATGTTATTGTTTGTCATGTGGGGAATGATGAGGCAGGTTTAATTTCAACCGGACATATTATATTATATGTGGCAGAAATTTTCCTTGTAAAATAGGTACCTCCCTTTATCTGAGACACGTAAGAGTTTCTTTCTTTAAATAAATTAGAATTATGTAAACTGCGACCTTAACCTTCCCCTCTGTGTTTAGACTTAGACACCTTAAGATACAGTGTTGGAGAAACATGCTCCGTATGTCATGGACCAATTTATAAAATAAGATAATATAAGATAAAAAGTCTAGTGGTATAGACAAGGTTCGGGGTACAAGGTAGAACAAACAAAGCCCGTACATGTGGCCTCCCATGCGGTCTAACCAGATAAAATATGCTGTCCACATCCTTGAACAAGTTTGTCAGAATTATCCCCTCAGCGAGAATGGTAAGAAATTATACAGCGAGTAAGATCTTTGATACCTGAACACTGAAAAGAGTGGCTATGACTGAGAATAAGAGATTCAGAAATGCCCTATCCCTAAAGACCGCAGCCATATCCATCTTCTTCTCCTTAAATCGGTCCCTCACTGCTGAAAATTATGGCTCCAACGGACACGTACCATCATTGGTGGCTTTTCCCAAGTTAATAAGGTCTTCAGCTTGATGGAATGCCTGTGACATCTGATCTGTAGTTGTTATTAGTGACCAAAAATTACAGATCAGATGTCACAGGTCAAGTGTGATCGGAAAAATTATGGCTCCTACATTCATATAATATTTTGATATCCTTGATTGCGAACAGAATATGAGCTAACAGAAGAGCCTAATAAAACGGGAGGAGACTCAATAACGGCCGCGACCAATTGATGAGCTAATTATAGCCGAGGTGCGGCGTGTCATAAAACATTCCATATTTATCGCCTTCCGCGCCCTGTCGATGGAATAACTTATGGGTGTTGTGACAGGGAGTCCCACTAATTCAAGGCCGTCTCGATAGCCGTAAGAAGTAAACTATAGTATCCGCAGAATTAAGTGGCGACTGATGTCATAAAACTTCTCTTTCACACTTGCACCGCCACGGCAAGAGAGGAGACAGCGTTATGAACTCAGTCGCCACTTAATTCTGCGGAACTATAGCTGTGAACGAGGTTCGGTGTGGGATTTGGTCTTTGTCATTCACCGGATTAGGAAATGTAAGCTTGCAAAGTATCAAATCTATATTTCATAGTCATAGTTCAGTCGTAGGAAGTTCAGAAATTTCGCATTTGTGTATGACCTATATCTACACATTTTTTTCGTAATGAAATGGTCTTCGGCTTCGTCAAGTTGGATAACAGACAGATGAACTAAATACTTACCTGGCTATTATGTACGAGTTGAAGAAAATATCCAAAACCCAGGAAAACTGTCGAAACTTCTAAGCAGTTGTTCAGAAGATCATCCATCTAGAAGATATTTTCATGTTCTTTCATTATTTCTAGAAATTTTTGCCCGAACATCAGATCTATACATATACATAATGACACAGTGTGGAATATTGTCCCATAATATTTTTAAAAAAATGCAGTCGTCGGATCATCGCACATACAATTTTAACGTCATTGGAATGTATTTATTTTAAATTATTTACTTACAGTCGACACCAAAGATGCTTAGAGTACCAAAAGAGTAAGGTCCAACAGTTAAATTCGACTGTACTGCACCTGTACTCAAACCCCGAGTGCTGCAAAATAGCTCTTCGTAAACGCCCTCTCCGTCTCCGTTACAGATGGTCAAATTATCCGCATCCTGGATATGCTGACACGAATACACAATAGGTCCAATAAACCAATGCAACGGGTGTACTCTACAATGTATACTGACAATTTTTGAACCTTATTGCAACGATATAACGTCTACCAACGTTCAGGTCTGGATTTTGTTGTAAGTACGAGCGTACTTCCACGGACACCGTACTTGTATATTTCTAGCGGTGACGTTAGAGCGATGGGATTATTTAATTGATGTAAGCACATGACATGAGTTTGGTAGTTTTCGCACTCATTGGCTTTATTAGGTTTATTTTGTTACTAAATGTTGGTACATGAAGTCCGCGTGACTGTGCATGGAGCATAAACATGTGGAATACCTAAACATTACTAATTATCTTATGCTCAATAGCAACGTCAATTTAAGTCAATTGCGAAGTCAACAAAGAAAAAACATGGTCTGCTTAAATAATTAATTACTCTGTGCGTCAGTCATGTGTTTTCAGAGTGGTAAATTCTTTGATGTAAAAGATAATGCCTCAGGTCATACAAGCATGATCTGATGACAAAGTAGTTACTAGAAAAAAAATTAAATAAGTTTACACCTCTCTGACAGGTGGCAGAATAATAGATACTACAGATATCCCAACTAACAGCCATTTCCTTGTTCACAGCTGAACCCTCACGTAAATGACTTCCAGCGTCGTTACGTCACAGAAGTGCGGCGTTGTAGCGAGATGGAGCGTAAGCTACGGTGGGTGGGCTCGCAGCTGCCAGAGCCGCCTCCACCGCCTAAACCAGGGCCTAGGAACCTGACCCCGAGGGAGATCAACATACTTGAGGTACCCTTTTTCTTTCTTTCAATCCGGACGTCTCTTATTCAAACTTCAGCTCGCGCAGTTTTTGAAATATGTGTACGAAATATCATTTAATATTTACCAGTCGCTTTTTGTGAAGAAAGGCACCTTGAGGAAACCGATTCTAATCCCAATAAAGTTTCCCGTCTGGATTGGAAGGTCAAATTACAGTCGCTTTCGTAAACACTAGTGCCTACGCCAATTCGTGGGATTAGGTTGAGGAGCGGGTGTATATAGCTTAAAGGTGAGAGGAGGGACTAATGCTAGGAGGATGGTCTTGACTCTTTCCTTAAATCTTGCAAGCTCGTCATTTGTTGGAATCTATCCTGCATTTAGTCTTGTCAACATTTTTTTTCGTAAATAAATATATCTAACAGATTTCCCTTTAACGAGTCGATACTATGGATATAAACTTGTAGAAAATGCTCATAAATGAACTATTAAGTCAGCACCAGAAGTACCTAAGCTGGTGAGGCTTTGAAAACAACCATCGCACGTTCTTCTTTAAACAATAGAGTCTTATAAACGTAATGTTAAACACCTCACCCATTTATAAACTTAGATGTAATATATATAGATAAAATAATTTGATTGGTTCTTCAGTTGTATCTTGTACCTCACCCACTTAGGTAGTTCTGGTGCTGGCTGAACGATTACAATAATCACATCAATTAAACAATTAATCTTTTTTTAGGAAAGAATCGACTACATCGAATCAGAAATCCAAGAAATCACCCGGAACGCGCAAAACCTGAAAACCGACTACCTCTCCCTCATAGAGCTGAAACTCCTGATCGAGAAGATGCAGACCTTCTTCCAAGACCACAGCGCCCAGAGGAAGATATCGGCTTCAGTCCAGATATATAATGGAGAGGGGGTGTTGGCACATCTTGGGTTTATTGCTGGTGTGGTTGCCACGCACAGAGTGCATTCATTTGAGAGAATGCTGTGGAGAATCTCGCATGGAAATATTTTCTTTAAGCAGGCGCATATTGAGCAGCCGCTTAGAGATCCTGTGACGGTGAGTTGACTTTCTCGTATAGTTTATCAGTCTACTACCATGTAGGAACAACCGTATGATAGTGCCATTCGAAAGCTCGCGCAATTTATCGTAGCTAACTTTCATAATAAATTAAGTACTAAGTTTTGACATGGTGATTAGATTGACTAATGTGAGCTCACTCACTGACATTCTAACTTGTAGATTTTATTTATTTTATTTACTCTATCATCATTAGCCTGCAACGTCTATGACAGACGATTAGACGCAATGTCCACAATCAACTTAGACACTTCCTTTGGTGGCTGTACAAACCAATACGGGACTGGCAAGCGCGCCCACATTTTGCAGTTAAATGTTGCAACTGATGAGCTAATGTTACAACCCTGCCGTCTCGCCCTCTTGTCGGCTAGTTTGTCGAACTAGATCCCATCATGCAGTTTCTGGCCTTCCTTGAGGATATGACGCCACTGGTCCCTGTTGTCAGCAAGCTTCTCCCAATCTCCATGCCCGATGGTACATGAGATCAGGTCACTCTTAACGCAGTGTTTAATTTACTCTATATTGCACACAATACAAGACATATGGCGAACTAAATGCCAAATGGCATTCTTTTACAATGAACCATAGTGCAAGACAGACATAATAAAGAGGTGCAGAGAAAAGTAAATAGATTTTCTTGGTTTTGCAACCAAAAAAATTCAAAGCAAAATAATTCAGGGACGTAATAGTTATTTGTTATACAAGTGGTGAAAGTTGTATTTTACGTGCGAGTGTTATTTGAAACACGAGCTAGCGAAAGGATTCTATTATTGACCACGAGCGAAGCGAGTGGTTCAAAAATAGAATCCTGAGCGTAGCGAGTGCTTTAATACACGAGACGTAAAATAACTTTCACACGTGTATAACACAAAACTTTTCACCTCACTACAGCGAGGAAAATAAGAAAAAGGGTGCATTTTGCTCGGTTTCCCGTAATTCCTCAGGTGTTTAATACTTCTTCATCACTCGAATCACTAATTTTTAACAAAACAATCTAGAAAAACATGCGAATATTTAACGTTGATATGATGGATGAATTGAAATGAAAAGTTTTGATGTAAAAGGTTTTATTAAATGTCAGATGCGTTTTGTTCGTACGTAGACTTATTCGGCTGTCAGAACAATTTATCCGTTTTTACAAAAAGAATGAAGATTAATGTTGAATGCTGATATTTATGAATTAAAATAAAGTTGTAAGACTGTATTAAGTGTTTTTACTCGATGCAATTCATTAATTGCGATGTTAAAAATTCTGCACTTTTAACGTTTTACGTTTTGTTAGCTGTCAAATGTCACTTAAGCCACTTGTCACTTATGTCAAAACTCTTTCACCACATGTGGATAAAAAGCGATTTTCACAATAGATAATAAACAAACAAAAAGGGCTTTCCGAGCTAGTGAGGTGAAAAGTAAATTAACGAATGCATGAGACTTATAACGTAACGTTAAAAAGGGGAAAATTCACTGCGGAAGACTGCGGGTTGTAAAAATCAATAAATATTTCTGTTTGACATGTAATTAACACACACTCCTGCATTTTGGTGGCAATAAAGTTAAAAGCAATATGAAATTTTGTGTTTTTTCTACGACAATGTCTGAGATTCGTATCTGGTTCAAAACTACTGCCATTAAAAGGCAATCAGTCCGTCAGAAATTGTGACCACGTCAAATATGCTTTAAAAGGTACATATCGGCGGAAGGCGCTTACGTTTTCGAGCAATAAAAACGTAAGCGCCGACCGCCAAATGGTACCTTCTGATCGGTACTGTCACATATTGCCTTTAGTCCGACTCGCACTTAGCTAGTTTTTATTTTATAATACCTATTATTACATTCCTTGCCGATTATTTACAATTATGGCTTAGTACTTCAGTATTTAATGAGATAGACATAGACAATAGATTTACTTATTTTTAGATAAAACAAATTTATTCCGTAGCATTCCATTGCAAACGCGACTCCCATAACAATGGAGATGTAAATAAGTGGTCGTTAATAAGTATACCTACAGTTAATCATTAATTATCTAAGTTTGTGCTTAGAATTACACACTTGGAATTAGTAAAGTACATACAAACTAGGCTATAACATTACATATCAATCAAATAATTTACAGAAAAAAGAACCGCATTCCATGAGCAAAGCTACACATAGACAGCCATAGCCTAAGAACTTTTTGAGGCTCCGAGTATTTAGCGCCATCAATGACGTACTAGTAGTACACTAGTCGGTACTAGGTGGCGCTGATTTTATCTCATACATATTGGCTCTGCTTAGGTGGCTCTGAACTAGATGGCGCTAAATACTCGGAGCCTCAAAAAGTTCTTAGGCTATGGCCGTCTACTATATAATTAAGTCTATGCTACTGTAAATAATGCAGCATTCCCTATTAGTGTGCCTAATTGGCTATAATATTTAAAGAGTTCCCTCGATTTCTCCATTATCCCATGACAATAGGAATAAACTGTCAACTATCAAGTCAAGTATACTTCTTGGAACAATTTCCAAATTAGCAAAAAAGCTTATACAGCCTTAGCCAGAAGTGTTGAGCACCAATGCGATTTTCATACGAAACTGGAAAGTTTAGTCCATCGTTTCCATCTTTGTTTAAGTTATTTCGTCAATTAATTTAAACTAATAGGCATGTTTTGTTGAAGTTAGTAGTAACTGCATAGAATATTTGCAATATGTCGCACCGACTTAAATTTTCATTTTTGGTACCTTCGGTTTTCATATTTTTTAAGTACCTTGAAAGTGTTATTAAGTGAAGTTTTCTATATTTATAAATAAAATATAACATTTACCGTTACCGTACATTGTTAGGATAGGGAAATAATGCTTAACATCAAAATTGTAAACAAAAAACACCTATGCTCAAAACTTCTGGCCAAGGCTGTATATTCTCGCCGAATTGAGAACCTCCTCGTTCGATATCTTGCTGTGGATTGAAAATAATTTCAAAACGTATTTCTTGAAAGTATCTACTGTTTATTTATAGGTTAGTTTATTCTTCCCCATACTCAACACTACCTATAATGACGTAGAAGGACGTTCACCTGAGGGGTTTTTATTGATTTTTTGAGTTATGTCGTTAGCCTTTACAAGCATTAGAAGTTTTATGTCTTATGTTTGTGAAACGTTTTACGCGAATCACTGGGTTGTGCTTAAATGAGTTTGGGATGATAATTTGATGGGGAAATGAGAGCTTTGTTTACTTTTACAGTATCCGGCTAAGAGTCCCCAAAAGAATATACAAAGAAAGCAATAAAATTAATGTAATATGCTGTATTGTATTTATTATTTGCACTAGGCGTCGTCAGTTGTTCATTCGTGGTCATTCATTATTTTATTCTTTTGAATAATATCCCTATTAATGTATACCACGTTTTCATACTGCTGTTATTCTTGATAATTATCTTTGTAATTATGTAATGTAGTGTAATAACTTACCTGTTTATTCCGCTGTTTTACATTGTTTTACATAATAACGAATTGCCTTTATGCATTATAAAAATTATAGACATTTAGCAGTCTAGTTTGTGCTTAACTTAATACTAATTCTCAAAAGTTTACAGAATGTTTCATTCGAAAAAGATTTTCAGTTTAACCACCTGTGGCCGGTTTTATAAAGCTACAAATTACAATTTACAAACGGAAGTCTCTTTCTAACACATAGGGTTAGAAAGAGAGTTCCGCTTGTAAATTGTAACTTTATAAAACTGGCCTCAGTTCACAAGATATGAACTCAACTATAAACTTGCTTATCTATCTAATGAGCATTTATCAATCAATATTTGTGACATTATTCCGGTAAAGGTTCCAACCAACTGGCGACCGTTTACGCTTTTATTGCTCGGATACAATTTTGAATTAATTCATCGCACGACGTAAGCGCCAACCAATAAATGGTACCTTTACCGAAATGAACTTAAGGGTTTTAGGCTTTCTCTATCAGTCAACGATAGGACCTCGCAAAAATGGAAATGTCACTATCTGACCGTTTTTTGACCGTATGGCGGAAGATTCTGTACATATCGCTCGGCTGTTCAATTTAACTTTATTTTCCAACTCCCAGGGTCACGAGCTCCAAAAGACCGTCTTCGTGGTCTTCTTCCACGGCGAGCAGATCAAGTTTCGCGTGAAGAAAGTATGCCACGGCTTCCAAGCGACCCTCTACCCTTGCCCAGCAACTTACAAGGAACAGCTGGACATGCTGGCTGGTGTGGCTACTAGGATACAGGACTTGGATTTGGTAAGAACTATTTATCCCGCACGATAGTAATATAAAGTTTTCAGGGGACGCCATACCCTTAATATATGTCCGGCGGACAGATCCGTCCATGTATGGCGCGAATTGGACACGGATTTGTCTGCAGACACATCTGAATAGCGCTATACACGGACGGATCTGTCCGCCGGGCATATCCGCCAGACAAATCGGGCGGGCAGATCTGTGCGAGTATCAACAGCTGGACAGCCCAGTAAAATTAGCCGAACATTTTTTTACGTATTTATTCCGGAACAAAATAAAAATCAAAAACTGCGAAGGGAGGCAAAAGCCGCAAAAGAAGGTAAACGGTTAGGGTGCTCAAAATGAGCTGGACACGACTTTATTGTTAAGAGAATAAGAGCGTGTGTAGGTCATTTTGAACATTCTACCTGCTATTATTGAATTTAAACTTTCGTGAGACATATTAACACTATTATCACTGCATGCGGCTGTACTCACTTGTGTTTAGTCACTACGCGCGACATGTTTCGGAGAGCTTAGGTCTCCATTCTCAAGCACTAAGAGTGCTAGGCGAACCGATTCACGACCCCGACGTTACGGCGCCGCGCCATCGACTGACGGTGGCCGGCGGCGGTCGGCGCGACTCGCCGCTCTGCGTGCGCGCTCTGATAGAGCTTGTTGAGGGTGATCCTGCGTAGTGACTAAACACAAGTGAGTACAGCCGCATGCAGTGATAATAGTATTCTACCTGCTTTAGCTAGTTCTGCTGCTGAATGTACTTGTTAGAACTCACGTCACATCGCTCGCTCGTTCTACAATTTATGAATCAATCAATAATATCTTCATATTTACAGAGTGTTATAAGTGCAGACACTTATGTAGTTAATCAATTAATTTACACCATAAATAGTTACAGTAGCACGTATTTTTACGCTTTTGGTAAATTGTGTCAAATATTTCATGGACACAAAATACTTAATTATATCATGCATTTAGCAATTCTATTTATTTTTCTCAGTCATTTGATTAGTATTTTATTTTCCTCGTATTAACAGTCAGTGAGTAATATACATACCCTTATGCGACTATTTCATAATTCCTTAATTTTCATATTTTGTCAAGGATAATGAAAACGGGCTACATAATTTTAATAACTACTTTTAATAACATGGAAGTGCCAAACAAGCATACGGCCCGCCTAATGATAAGCAGCTACCGTAGCCTATAGTATCAATATTAAGGATTCACTGTGGGTATTTAATATAAAGGTCCTTCGTCGTAACACACCGCATACACTTTAAGCTCTCTGGCAACCTTACTCACCAGTAGGGACTCAACAATATGAGTGTGGTCTAGTGCTATTTAGCTGCGGTTTTCTGTAAGGTGGTCTATATCTCCAGTCGGCTTCTGCTCCAGGGGGCCTACCGCGAAGTCCGTCCCCGATGGTCCCGTCTCTATCGCTCTTGCTTATACGAAAGAGAGTGATGCAAATAGACGATTCGATGAACGAAGTGCTTCGCGGTTATAGGCCAGACTTGAGCGAGATGACATTCGCTGAGGAGTCCTACAACACTTACCGAGCTGACATTCGCAGTGCCCATACCTTTCTTTTGAATGTACCTATTTTAAGAGCATGATAAGAGCTAAATTCTCTCCCTATCTTTTTCAGCGCGAGTGAAAGAGAAACACTGCGTTACGATTAGTATGGGAGCTCATTGCAAATTTTGCAAAATGATGAATTAAAAAAAACTATGCATTAATTGAGAAATATAAAGCAACCAAGTTTTTAGTATTAGTGTGGTGGAATTTTGTCCTTAATTACAGACGTATAAGGCAAGAAACTAAAGACGTGCAATTGCTTAAAGCTAATTTTAAGATGTAACTTTGGAATTATTTTCTATCGAGCCGATTTCGTCCAATCGTGTATTGGAATTAACGAAGTCCTTTTAAATATAATGAATATTAACATATATTTTTTTTACTTTTTCAAAACAAGTAGTTATAGCTATATGACTGTTTAAGTAAAGTCAATTTTAAGGTCATCGGGTGTTGTCATACCCGGGTCCATCGTATTTCATTTCTTTATAAAGAGCCCTGTAGGTATTCTGCTGAGTTAACTGTAGGTACGTTTTCAAAACTCATAACAGTTCAATAAAATACATATTATTGGTTACGTTTTACAACCGATACAAAAAGGTGTGACTCAATATTGTAATGAAATGAAGCCGTCTTGGTTGATTTAGGCAGAACAATTCACAATAGTGAAAATAATATAATATATAATTCCGATAATGTTTTATTTACAATATGACGATAAAAAGCGAACGCAACACAAGCGTAACATAGTAATATTATAAACTCTCGATTGCGTATGAGTAAAAATACATTACAGGTAAATAGTTACTATAGACCATAGAGATAAAATGGCGCTCGCTGACGCTCGCTTAAAGAGACGGGAAGTGCGCAATTGGCTGTGTGCATGAGTGTGGCGCCATCTCTTGAGCAGGGGGTGAAAGGGTTTTTTTCTTTTTTATTAATGGCATATACTCTTTGCTTATATGAAATGTCACTGGCTGATTCACTATTCTGACAGTTGACCCTACGGGGAATGTCAAATATTTTGAAATGTGATATTGACAAGAGCCCAATTTCTTGTTACATTGTGCGCTGCGATCGTTCACGTTACACCCACCATGCACTTCGCACATAGCCAATAGCGCATATGAACATTCCACTAGTGCGAAAGAGATACACAAGTGTTCCAACTTTTGACTTTCAGAAAACACCACAAACATCACCGTCGCGACAGCTCATATTTTATCGCGTAAAATATCAAACAATCCAGAACAAAATCACTTGAAATAAAAAAGTAGAAACGTGGTATCGTATTGTGTACCTGATTCCAACATTAAACACAAGAAAACCCAGGAAATTACTCATTTCACAGGCAAATATGATATTCCGATCGATGTCTTTGAAACCATATTTTACCGAATTAGCAAAATAAATCTTGAAAGTAAGCACTTTGAAGTTCAAAATCAAAAATTGATTGTCACCTATAGATGATTTGATCAAAATTAGTTTAGAGACGATTCTAAATATTCAGCTAAGTGAGCCTTCCTGGTCTCAGGCGTCCCTCCCTATTCGGTTCGGGGGTTTAGGAATCCGCAAAATTTCCAGTGTGGCTTGCCCAGCCTTTTTGGCATCCACCCATAGCACGTCTGGTCTCATAGGAAATATCTTAAGGGCTTTGCCCACAAACTATGAGATTGCGGGCTTTGAGGATGCTAAAAATGCTTTTAAAATTGCTTGCCCGGGCAAAACATTCCCTGACAACCCAAAATCACAAAGGAGTTGGGATAATGTCTATTGTGATTTAAGCTACAATACTCTTCTAAACAACTGTACAGGTCCAGATCGCGCGAGGCTTTTGGCGGTCGGAGCCCGGGAAGCTGGTCACTGGCTACATGCCCATCCTTCTCCTAATACTGGTACTTTCTTGGATCCGACCTCCCTTAGACTGGCGACTGGTCTGCGACTCGGGGTTTCGGTGTGTACGCCACACATATGCTGTTGTGGCACAGACGTGGACCGACTAGGACACCATGGACTATCTTGTCAAAAAAGTCATCATCATCATCCTAGCGTTTATCCCGGTTTGGGGTCCGCTTGACAACCTAATCCCATGAATTGGCGTGGACACTAGTTTTTACGAAAGCGACTGCCATCTGACCTTCCAACCCAGAGGGGAAACTAGGCCTTTTTGGGATTAGATCCGGTTTCCTTACGATGTTTTCCTTCACCGAAAAGCGACTGGTAAATATCAAATGATATTCCGTACATAAGTTCCGAAAAACTCAGTGGTACGAGCCGGGGTTTGAACCCGAGACCTCCGGATTGAAAGTCGGACGTCTTACCGCAAGGCTACCAGCGCTCTCTATCTTGTCAAAAAAAGTGCGGGCCGTTTTTCAAGACACGCGTCGCTTAACGACATAATCCATAATGTGCCTGCTCTTCTTGAGCCGACTGGCATTATCAGGGATGATGGCAAGAGGCCTGATGGGGTGTCTTTGGTTCCTTGGAGCCTGGGACGGATGTTGGTGTGGGATGCTACCTGCGTAGACACACTGGCACCGTCCCACCTCCAACGGACTAACGTAAAAGCGGGCGAAGCGGCGGAAAGCGCCGAAATTTCAAAACGTAACAAATATAAAAGTCTCGGTAGAGAGTACCATTTTGTACCTTTTGGAGTTGAAACTCTAGGTCCATGGGGTCCCAGCGCACACAAGTTTTTTGCAGAAATCGCAAAGCGTCTGGTTGATGTAACTGGTGACCGAAGAGCTGGCGGTTTCCTCGCACAGCGTATCAGCATTGCGATACAGCGAGGAAATGCCGCCAGCATCCTTGGTACAATGCCGCAAGGGCCTAGTTTAGATTTGAGCTAGTTATTAATTTAGTTTAGTATTTGTACTGTAGTACCTCTGTATATTTAGTTATGTAAATAAATGTTTTATTCCTTAGTTCAAAAGCGACAAATTGCACCTGTTGCAATGGACAATCAACGGTATTTTAGACGCTAGGCCGTTAGTTGGGGTTTAAAGTGGTTAATGCGTCAAACTCAGACTTAATTATATAATAAGTCATCAAATTAAGTAATGAACATTTTATAACTTCAACAAAAAAATACACTATTATTTTACTAATTCTAACATGACGTTTAGCGTAAAATATGAATATAAATTTGGGTGCATCTTATCGATAAAAAGTCAAATGTCGATAGATAATTAACCTGTTGTACTTGGCTGCACTATTTTTACACTCACATAGACAATTTACCCACACACTTGCATTTCTTTTTTTGTTACACTTTTGATCATTGTCAATGGATCTATACTACGAGTATACTATATCTGTGCTATAGACACACTGGAGTTTTACTATTTTTTCAAACATGCAATGAAATATTCCCGTTACGTTCTTTATAATAGGCTCGGAAGTATCCTGTTTCGGGCACAGCAACTTGAGGAATATCAAGGGGCTGTAATGGGATTTCATACAACTTTTCAGGCCTAAGCAACCTTGACGTCAAAGATGGTCCCTGGTTTTAAAAACAGGGTTTTTTTGTGTATTACTAGCGGCTTCGTACGGATGCAATTAATACATGTAAACCTTCCTCTTGAATCACTCTATCTATTTAAAAAAAACGCATCAAAATCCGTTGCCTAGTTTTAAAGATCTAAGCATACATAGGGACAGACAGCAGGAAGCGACTTTGTTTTATACTATGTAGTGATTTTGTTTTCTTCGGACGATAGTAAAGTTATCGTACATCTGGTAAATAGAAGCTTAAGGGTAGACTGTTGCCTTTATGAACGAAACTTTTACTTTTTAATAAGTTTCAATGCATATTTGAGAAAAGCACTATACTTCTCTGTGAAATGGATTTCCGGCCTCGTATTCCTATCCAGCATCGCTACGCTCGGCCGTCTATACCTACTTGTCTGGTGACCTCTGTTTTCCCGAGTTCTGCTCGAATGTACTATTGCATTGCAATTTATAGTCCTTAATACTAGGTTCAAAAACAGTTACTGGGCCGTCCATATTTGGAATGTTATTTTTTTTATGTTTTACATTATCGGTGACGCATACTGCTACCTATTGATTATTGAAAACATGATCACTCTACTTAACAAGGCATTGTACAGCTACTCGTCTTTCTCTTATCTAAATGAAGACTTGAGGTCTTATCACTTTCGTATTTATCCTTTCATTTCTCAAGAATTGCAAAGTGGTTAGTCGATGTTATTTGAGAGCCTGTTGTTGAAGGTTTATCATCGAGCTATCTCGAAATGCAGCTCGTCTCAGCATTTAAGTACCTGTGTGTAGGTATGGTTGATATTTTGCACATAATGCCAATAGAATGGTATTTAGATGTTGTTTATGTAGGTACAAATAGTTGGTAACATGTGGTAACATGTGGGTAGTAATATGACTAAATTCCTAATGTGAAAAATTCCTAGTGTTCCAATCTTCGAAGCATTTTTTGTGCTTAGTGGAGCAGAAAAAGGGTCCCACTACAAAGTGGGACCCTCCCTCCCTCCTTTGACATGGAGCTAAAACAAAGAAACATAAGCTATCTTTTAGTGAAATAATAGAATGTCCGTGTAAATCCACAAAGTGGGCCTTTTCACTGAACCCTTTCACATGTAGATATAGTATTTTATACAATAGTGACATAATCAAGAGCTTTACAGTCGAGTACCGCGTTTAGGCCACGAAGCTTGCTGAGTGGCCTAAGTAAGGTACGAGATTGAAAAGCTTAATTATGTCACTATTGTATACAATACTTTTTCTACAAGTATTAAGTAAGAATTGATTTTCTTTAATTATTTCTAAATCTTTCCCAATCAAACGTCAAACACTATTTTTCAAACCGGAAGTAATTGTATCTGGGCATTCGGTGCTACAGACACTACCGAAAAGAGATAGACATATAATTGTATCGGTAGTAGAAAGAGACGGCTAGAATAAACTGAGTCCAAGATGTCGTTGTAGTTGTGATTGGTCTTTTTATAATCCAATCACAACGTAGAAGCAAGTTTAAGTAGAAGAAAATTTGACAGATTAAGTACGTTCGGAAATTATAAAGTTGAGTCTGTCCGAAAAGAAAAGTGTCGTACAATGTATGAGCTCCCATATAAACCACGACATTTTTCTTTCCGGACAAACTCTACACATTTTACCGAGATGTGAATGAAATTCTCTTTTCAAAATTATTTTAGTTTAGTGGCGGGTTGTTTAATAAATATATTTAATGATCCCGGAAGTGTCATAGACTATCCAACATTTAAATGTGTAAGGTTTAAGTCTGGTCTATAAAGTCCTAATACACAGATTACAGTCGACGAGTAGAAAAAATTCATTATGTCGACCTCCCCAACAGTTCAGTTTCTTTTGATTAACGGTCCCACTTCTGTATACGAGCCTCCGGTCAGGCGGTCAATGATGTACAAAACTTTTTTTTTATTATGACTCCTGCGCATGACTGGGCAGATACTTTTTATTTTGGAAGACACATTAATTTCATTCCAATATTTCCAGGTGTTACAACAAACAGAGAACCACCGTCGCCTGGTCCTCCAGAACATAGCCCGCGACATCAGCACCTGGATGGTGGCAGTGCGGAAGGAGAAGGCTATCTACCACACGCTCAACATGTTCAGCATGGACATCGTCAAGAAGTGCCTCATAGCCGAGTGCTGGGTGCCGCGGACGGATCTTGGTATACTGCAGAAGGCTTTAGATGATGGCGTGGTAAGTTTTGAATGCTAAGCTGGAAGGGCTGTCGGTGAAGACTATGTCATCCTGGACAATTTTAGATTATTAACTTTGTTACCTAACTATGACGTCATCAACTTGGCAGCTGCACTGTCCCACCTACCTCACAGCACTCACTGGATTTTTTCACTATCTACTTTCCCACTACTAATACCCCAGAGAAGACATGCCTATCTATATCCAGTGGCATTTAGCCATACGATAAATAAATAAATGAAGCAAGGTGGGGTAACTTCCTGGATCGGGCCATTTGATAACTCGTTTTTCCATAAATTTTTTTAAGCCAAGATATAGAGTATCATTGCAAGTTTCTGCATTCGCTCAGTAGTTCTAACACTTATTTAATTTAATTTTCAGAGAGCCACGGGCAGCCTGATCCCCTCGATCCTCCACCACGTGCCCACGCTGGAGATTCCACCCACCTACAACCGCACCAACAAGTTCACATCCGGCTTCCAGACCCTCATTGATTCCTATGGAATTGCGAGCTACAGAGAAGTCAACCCAGGTAAGGCGATCTTAACGATATAAAGATCTCTCTTCAAAAGTAAAAGTGTAGTTAACGTGTAAACAACATTATGATTGTAGTTCATTATTCTTAATTAGATACTTATATAATTTTCTCTGAAGAAAGCCTTTGTATTCTTTTCAGCTTTATACACGATCATTACATTCCCCTTTCTCTTTGCCGTGATGTTCGGCGACGTGGGTCACGGCATCATAATGACCGCCTTCGCCGCCATCCTCGTCATCATGGAAAAACGCTTCCTCAAGATCAAGAGCGACAACGAAATCTGGAACATCTTCTTCGCTGGACGCTACATCATCCTCCTGATGGGCATATTCTCGATATACACTGGCTTAATATACAACGATATGTTCTCTAAGAGTTTGAATATCTTTGGGAGCAGTTGGAGGAATTTGTATGATGCACAGACTTTGAATTCGTCACATGCGTTTTCATTAGAGCCTGCAGAAGCTTATGTGCAAGTTCCGTATCCGTTTGGGTTGGATCCTGTGTGGCAGGTCAGTGTTTAGATATAGGAATTTACCTACCTAGTTGTGTTACTTGCAAATGAGTGTACCTACAGTTTATCATATTCGATTGAGTACTAGTAGGGTTTGATGAGGACCAGGTTTGGTATGTTAACAAATCATTATCCATTACTTATTTTCGTCTTTTGCGATGCAAAACACATACAAGGTGTGACAATAATGTTAGTGATCATTTTAAGGGCATAATTGGAATCTTGTTCTAATAATAAAAAACTACGAAAAAATATTGGTTTTGTATGGAGTTGGCCGGCTGCGACCACGTGTCCTATACAAAAAAAAACAGTCCAAAATTTTTTCTACTTTTTCTTACTCGCAATGCGATACCAATTATGCCCTTAAACGGATCACCAGTATTTTTTGTTACAGCCTGTATGTGTAGGAAAAAAAACTTTTTGAAGAATAGTTAGTTGATCCTAAGGACAGACAGGTATGATAATTTTGAAGACGGTTTTGTAAATGTAAAATTTTAATGGCTCTTTTAATATGAAAGTGCGGTCCTCCATAATATTTCTTTTCTACCTATTTTATTTTCTTATATTTGTCTTAATTTTTTTTGTAAATAAGTTCCAATATTTTTAATTTTCTTTCGAATTTTTAATACAAAATTAATTTTCCAGTTTGCAGAGAACAATATAATATTCCTGAACTCGTTCAAGATGAAACTGTCGATCATATTCGGAGTGATACACATGGCGTTCGGTGTAACAATGAGTGTGGTAAACTTCAAGTAATTACTGTATTCATAGAAAACTAGACCAAATATGCTCGAAATCCTCTTTGAACACCTACATCTCTCGATAAATTATTTGGCCTTTTCATTGGAAAAGTAATGATTGTTTAAATTAAGTGCATGCGTGAAGATAATTAAATGTGGTGGAGGAAGGAATGATGATGTAATCAACAGATTTAAGATATTTTCAAAATTCAAAAACGATTCAGACACAATCAATATCAATGATTTTGAAATGAGCATAACAAAATTGAAAATGGTGTTCAAAGAGAATTTTGCGTGTAGTAAAAATGTTGTTAGTACTTTAAACATGACAGCAGAAGTGATAGACATTCTTGCTTTTCAGCTTCCTGAAGAAACAACAGATGATATACTTGCAATACATACCGCAGATCTTGTTCTTGCTGCTGCTGTTCTGGTATCTATGCATACTAATGTTTATGAAGTGGATCATATATTCGGCAATTGAACCAGGTACGTAAATAACATAGTTAACTGTCGTCGCTCAATTACTTTGGGCTTCCAAGTGATAGCGCTTTTAATTTTAGTGTAGAAGATTTAGAAAAAAAGATACCCATCACAAGCATCAGAAAAATATACGAAGGTTAAGGCTTGGCCTAACTGCCGGCGGGACGCAGTACCGCGGTCGCGTCGCGCGACCGCGGCGTCCTTAAATACATGCTAACAGGTCAGCGACGTCAAACACACTGCGTCCCGCCGGCATCGCGCCCCGCTTCTGTCCCGCCCCGCGCCGCGCGGCCCCGCGCGTCCACTCGGCGCGGGCGCAGCGCTGCGCGGCGCGGACGCGGCGGGACGCGGCGGCACGCTGCGCCCCTCCCCGCGCCCCGCGCACCGTCACAGTCGGTTGGACGCGCGTCCGCGCGCGCCTTGAGGGCGTGTTGAGAGCGCGATCCACGCGCGCCCTGTTTGAACAGTCATCGCGTCGGCGTCACGCGCTGCGGACGTCGCGCTGCGCCCCGCCGGCGGTTAGGCCAAGCCTTAAAGGGGGAATGTTAAAGTTAGACGAGAGTAAAACATGTGTAAAGTTATATAAATATTTTTAATTGAAGAGAGTAATCTGACAGCTCCTGCCGTAAATTTATTTTATTTATCGTATGGCTTATTGGCTACATGTCACTGGATATAGATAGGCATTTCTTCTCTCGAGTAGTAGTAGTGGGAAAGCAGATGATGAAGAAAATCCAGTGAGTGCTGCGAGGTCCAGGTGGGACAGTGCAGCAGCCGTACATTGTAAACCACTTTCTATGGTTTACTGAAATGTTTACTCTTCTGTTTGGTTAAGGTAGAATATCCAATGAATAATAACATCTAGGTATCATATTCAAAATTGCAATGAACTGTAAGTTGATCATTACCATTTAAGGTGACCAAAAACCTATGATTTCCAGATCCCGCGTACAACACGCACTGCGCACCTTCCGTGCTCATTCTGTTCATCAACATGATGCTCATGACTGAGACGGTGGCCAAGCCGCCGTGCCAGGCCTACATATTCCCCGGCCAGAGGGCGCTGCAGTCCGCGTTCATTACAATAGCGCTGCTGTGTATACCGGTCATGTTGTTTGGGAAGCCGATATACCATGTTATTATTGAGAGGAAACGAAGGGTAAGTGTGAATTTTAGCGCTTTAGTTTAAAGGAGCCTGTTGGTGTCTGATTTTGATAACTTAGGCCCAAGTAATGGCACAACCACTGGTTCTTACATAACTGACTGTCATCACCATACATCGTAAACTGTGAGCAAAATTCATTGAAGTACTAGGGTTGTTACTGGTTGTCATACGTCATTTCAATGGATTTCGCTCGCAGTTTACGATGTATGGTCATCACTGTCATATCTGATCTTCCAACCCACGGATAACCTTGGCCAGATTTCTTGCTATGATTTGTTTGAAGTGTGCATCCGGTTTCATTGATACGAGCTGGTAGTACGAGCTCACGTATTCAACTTCTAGTGAAACATTTTTCGCGTTTAATATGTTGACATTCAGAAGTCCTCAAGGCTCGTGATCGTCTGGTCCTTGATTTATTTTCCTTTTTTTTCAGAAATACCAGCAAGGCGTGGAAAGCGGTGAAGCGACTGAGAAAGACCCTCATGACGGTGGTATGGGCGAGATGCTGATCACACAAGCCATACATACGATCGAGTACGTGCTGGGCACCGTTTCCCACACGGCTTCCTATTTGCGGTTGTGGGCGCTCTCGCTCGCGCATGCGCGTAAGTGTACAAAGCCGTTACAGGTCTAAAATAGGTTAAAAATGAGCTGGTCAAGAATGGTTTTCCATATCAAAAGCTATCAGTAGCCACTCCCTCAACAGGATTTGGAAAATTGTCAGAACTTACAATATAATGTATCGGCCTCTAGGACAAAACATGTTAATAGAACCTCAACTACTTAACATGGAACTATAACATTTTGAAGGCAAATTTTATCCCAAATCGTGGATTTTAATATGAAGGTCACCAGTCACGAAGCTTATATTATTATGTTATCCTATATTTGGTGGTTCCATCTGGATAACTGAGCTGGATCTAAGTACGTTTATATTTGTTCAAATAACAACAATAAATAAAGCATTTGCCCATTAGTGAGATATTTTCTCAGGCTTTCAACTTGTATTGTTTTTGCAGAGCTGTCAGCAGTCCTCTGGCAGCGGGTGCTGGTGATCGGGCTGGGGAGCTTCCCCGTGAGAGGGATCGTCATGTACTTCATCTTCGCCATCTGGGCGTTCTTCACGCTCGCCATCCTGGTGCTGATGGAGGGGCTTTCAGCGTTCCTGCATACGCTGCGATTGCATTGGTAAGAACTGGGTCCACGATAATATCTATGTAGCCGAAATCGAGCGTTTTAAAATTTCATTGAATTCAAATTGCCTGTCACGTTTTTGGAGGTGTCCTGATGGGATTGTCACTTAAACTCCAAATGGTAGAGAATTGTAAGTTTACCACGTTAAGTGCCGCAGTTTACTAAGAGCTACGCTGGTAGGCTGGTAGCCGATTCCAGCGTTTTTCCGCTTTGTATTTTAAAGTCGCTAAATACATAGCCGACCACAACCACCTATTGGACACTTTAATGTGTTCAAAAATAAAATTATACAATTACTTATTTATTATTTATGTTATAAACAGAAGCAAAAGCAACTATAAGTAAAGATTAAGACCGGTCAGCCACTTGTTGGCCTCATCACTAAGGGTGATCAGGTCTTCAGGGGGTCCATCTGCATAGCGGGTTATAGGGCAATCCAAGTTTTTTTTTAGCGTGACACCCACAGTTTTTACCCATTTCACCAATATACTTCTGTGATAAGTACCATATTATTAACAAACAGCAATTTGGTTTCCAAAAGGAAAAATCAACCACATTGGCAATCTACTCTCTGATGAAATTAATACTAACTGGTATAAATAATAAAAGGATAACCACAGGGCTTTTCTTTGACTTATCGAAAGCCTTCGATCTTGTTTCTCATGACCTGTTATTAAAAAAAATAGATAAATACGGCATAAGAGGGCTTCCTCTCCAGTGGATATCCTCATACCTGAGTAACAGATTGCAATGCGTCGAAATAACTAAAATTGATAAAAATAGGGAAAAAAAGAAATACTGTTCCGACTACAAACTGAGTAAATACGGCGTACCACAGGGCAGTATATTGGGCCCTATACTTTTTCTACTATACATAAATGACATTACGGAAGCTACCCACCATCAGTGCATCTTATTTGCCGACGAGATATCTATAATTGTGACATCCAAAAATAAAATAAGTAATAGTATTACAGTAAATGAACATGAAACTGACATTAATTGTACAATCGAAAATATTATTAAATGGCTTCACATGAATAATTTAGATATCAATTTAAATAAATCAAAATATATCCAATTTAATCAAAATGACTTGGATCTTAATGTGACTCGAATACATAAAGCTACCCAAACTACATTTTTAGGCATAATAATAGACGAAGACTTAGACTGGAACGATCATATTCATACTGTGTGTGGTAAAGTAAATAGATTTGTATATGCACTTAAACGTGTGAGTAAGGTTACATCTGTTGCCACCGCCATTTCAACATATCGTGCATATGTGGAATCCACACTAAGATATGGTTTGCTAGCCTGGGGAAATGGTACTGCTAAGAAAAGGCTATTTATCGCCCAAAAGGACTGCATACGAGCAATCTGCGGTCGACCACGTTGGGATAGGTGCAAACCTTTATTTAGCAAACTTGGCTTACTACCGTTACCGGCACTCTATATGTATGAGATATGTATGTTTATAAGGAAACATTGGCACATGTTTAAAAAGGCAAGTGATATCAGCAAACGTCCTCGTAGATACCCCAATAGGCTCATTTTAGATGCCATACCAAAATCTGGTCTTTATAGTAATAGTTGCCTAAGCATGACTGTTAAACTCTTCAACAAAATGCCTGAGGATTTTAAAACACTAAATGTTAAAGCACTAAAACCGAAACTGTATAAATGGCTAACTACAAATAATTTTTACAGGATAGATGAAATATTAACCTTAGAATAGTTTTCAATATTTTATTTTCTCATTAGTTTCGATTCGAAGCCTGTATGTAGGTACTGGTCTTTTTGTAGGCTTTTGTATAGCGCCATCTGATGTACATATAGTTATTAAGTGCACAATAGTAAGTAAGGACTACCTAGGTTTAAGTCAAAATGTTTGCATGCTACTCTGTAGTTAATCATGTGATACTAACCAAAATGTAAGAACCATTGTACCATGTTTAATGCAAATAAACATCATTCATTCATTCATTCATTCAATACTATCGACGCCAATGACTTGCCATAAGTTCGCTGTTAGATGTTTCATTAATTATCGCGCTTACTCTAAATTTCTTTTCTTTTCTTCCAGGGTGGAATTCATGAGCAAATTCTACGACGGGCAAGGATATCCGTTCATGCCGTTTTCCTTCTCCGCTATTCTGGAGAATGAGGACGATGAGATGGGGCAGGGCAAATGCGAGCCCCCGGACTCCCCCGTCAGCCATTAGCATAGAGGCACCGGGCTGCCACCGGTCAGCTAAACTAGGGAAGAATATAGGCAGAGTAGTTCTGGGCTATTGAGAACTTCGAAAATTTAATTAGTATGTTTCCTTTGGTCTCGATTAATTTGATAGGGGTTAGCCTACAGGTTGTCACAAATTCCTCTTTTAACAATGAAGTTGAAAATGGAAAACTACGTATTGAACTACATTACATAAATGGGGTAACAGGCTAATTCAATTCCTATAAGTCAACTTGTACAATTTTATGTAACTTTTGAAATAGGTAGATTTAAGGTGCGCCTTATGGTAACCCATCAAATACCACCAATTTCTGATTTAACGCTATACCTACGCTGCATCTGGCGTCAACTTTTTGACGCCATGACAAATGTCAATGCAATAATGTATACGCCAAACGTATCTTATGACGGATATATCCGTCGTTGGTTATCTTATCATGAGACGGATCTCTACAATTAAATACCTAATATCCGGGTGACTTGCATCCTATTGGGATATATTACAAGGATTTTTCTTCTAAAGCTGACCGGTTTAGAAATAAGCATATCGCTTGTAAAAGACTTTCTAACCTTAAGTTCTTCAAAAACACCGTTGATAACACAACGAAGTTAGGTAGGTACAGTCGCCATCAAATATATCAGAGCAGCCAAGGTAGCCAAAAATATCTGAACATGCACTTTCTAGCCTTGTCAATAAAGGCGTTGTTCAGATATTTGTGACCACCTTGGCCGCTTCGATATATGTGATGGCGTATGACTGTACGTGCTCATATTTTCGGTCAAAACAATCCTCGAAAAACTGTTTTTTTCCTACCATATCTAGGTCTAAAATATGGGAGAAAAACATGCAAACACTAACTTTAACATAAAGTACATTATTAAATGGATGTGTAGATATTTTTGGCCCTTAGTCAGCATAATTTATGACCTACTATAGGTACATACAATAATTTGAGAAAGTTTTGTTTGAACGGAAATCATGAATGGAATTATTTTTTAAGCAAAGTTATTGTTGAAAAGACCCTTTTTTACTTCTAGGCTTAGAGTTTCAAACTTTGAACAAATATTGCGATTGATTATAATATATCATTAATATATTTTAGTTTATAAGCTTATATCAACGATATAAGAAATATATCTTAGAATTTAATATCGTAAGTTAAAAAGTTTGTTATTTTTGTTCAAATCTATTTTATCGTTTGAAACCAAAGATTTATTGATGAATTTATATTTTTAAATACTTTATATCATTTAGTGCCTTTATATACAAAATATAAATAAAAACAGCTAAGAAGACTCGACTATTCATTTGGTTAAGATTTCAAGTGCCTTATACTTGAATTGTACGGTCGACGTCAAAAATATGGTCACATATTGACCATACACTTTACTCCTTTGTAATAAGGTCCAAAAGTGTGAACATATTTTATATGTCGACTGTACCAATATGTAAGTGTTAAAAAGACCTGACTACGGATTTTCATTGCATAGAAGCTCTTTTTCTCGATGTCTCGATGTAAACATATGTCTCCCTTCTTAGCAAATTTCTGCAAGTCTTTCATTTTCAAAGAAACCTAAGCAAACCAGCTTTCGAGATAAAGTTGTACAGTCGCCATCAAATATATCGCAGCAGCCAAGGTAGTCAGAAATATCTCAACATACACTTTGTCGCCTCGACAATAGAGGCCGGTCCGATACAGCCTTGGCCAGAAGTGTTGAGCATAGGTGTTTTTTGTTTACAATTTTGATGTTAAGCATTATTTCCCTATCCTAACAATGTACGGTAACGGTAAATGTTATATTTTATTTATAAATATAGAAAACTTCACTTAATAACACTTTCAAGGTACTTAAAAAATATGAAAACAGAAGGTACCAAAAATGTAAATTTAAGTCGGTGCGACATATTGCAAATATTCTATGCAGTTACTACTAACTTCAACAAAACATGCCTATTAGTTTAAATTAATTGACAAAATAACTTAAACAAAGATGGAAACGATGGACTAAACTTTCCAGTTTTGTATGAAAATCGCATTGGTGCTCAACACTTCTGGCCAAGGCTGTATATCTGATGGCGACTGTACAATAATAATAAAAACAACAATAATTAGCAAACTGTTTACGACTTTTATTCAAAGTTTATCTATAGTTTAATAAATAGCACAATGACGTGACACATCAAATTACTATACAGACAATATATCACTTATACATTTCACAAATCCATCAATAAACAAAATTAATATATGGCTGTGTTTTATTTATTGATACCCCTTACCTTTAAAAGGCTTTTTAGGCAATAAGTTAAAAAAAACAAAGAAATTTTTCGATATCTGTATGAAAACATACGTGTCTAAATCTATACATGTCAATAGACATTACTTAATATTAATTACGTACTAATAAACAAACAATAATTATTAATATAAATAAAAACGGTCGATGTTGCGTTATTGGTAAGTAAAAATATGGTCAGCAGACTCCTAAAGACAAAATAATATAAACAATAAGTAGTTAAAATCTCATAGGCGTGTCCCATTACTCCCATTCCTTTGCCTATGTCATCAAATTGATATGGCAAAATATAGGTATACCACTTATCTAGGCCGGTTTTCTATCAGAAGGAAGCTTCGATTTGTGACTACATTTTAAGTAAGTAGTAGTTTTTCATACTTATTTTACATAACGCAAATCGGCAGCCAAGCCAAGTCGTACATAACTATAACTTCTTGACCGCTTTAGTCAATGTCGATAGCCCTTTTTCATAAAATTTTTGGGTCGTAGAATTTGATGAAAACAGTCGAGCAAGCGTTACTTTAAAACTCCGTAATTATTCATGTAAATCCAGTTTAACCTAGGCACCATCTGCTTATATCATATCATATTAGATGATATCCCCAAAGTCAAAACTTTACAAGAACTATGCACGAATTATCAAGAGAAGAAATTATCAAATAATAATTTGAATGATTAAATTCTTCTTCTGGTCCTTTACCTAAACGTGTCTAAATGTCTACCTCTAGCTTACAGTTAACAAAACATACATTTTACTAAATGATTTATTTATTCGAATAACATGAAAATGTTTACAAACTTTTTCTTAGAAGACCAATCTACAGCCTAATGTATTATAAATTTTACTTCAACTTTAACCGTCGATCGTTTGTAAATATTCTAAAACTAACGGCACTATAAATATTTGAGTATAAACTATCCGTTAGACAGAGCCAGATGGTGCCTAAGTCCTGAGTTTCATGAGTAGCGCATGCAGTGCGCCGGCCCTATGCTAGGAGCAGCCATGGCGTTGCATCCAGCCAGTGTATCTGGCGACATCAGCCTGCGAGACGGTACGACGTGTCTTCTCTGCGGCTGTGATGAGATCGTCTTTGGATACTGGAGCTTCCAACTCGGAGCGTTTGAGGTGGCGGATCTGGTCAGGGGACTTGCCGGCGATTTTGCGGCGCATTGTCATCATTGCTGCGTCTCTGGAAACGATATTACAGAGTACTCTTCTGATTTAAGGCACAAGAGACCGTTACTATCGTAACGTAGTCTGACGATGTTTAATAATGTGACTCTGTAAGTGACTCTTCTTGATAGTCCAAATAGTATATGAGTTGAGTCTGTGGACTCCAAGTCTAGATGGTCATACTTAGTCTTGACATTTACCCCGTCTTGATTTTTTTTTATAAAGCAAAAAGAAGCTTCAGTCAGGTAATGATTGTAATGAACCAAATAGAACTTCATTCATCGCATAATAACGATTTGAAGAAGTTAAATTAATCTACGTAGTTAAAACGTGGGGTGGGGTTTAACGGCCTCCTAGCCCAGTTGGTAGTGACCCTGCCTACGAAGCAGGAGGTCCCGGGTTCGAATCCTGGTCAGGGCATTTATTTGTGTGTTTATCACGAATATTTGTTCCTGAGTTATGGGTGTTTTCTATGTATCTAAGTATATATTAATATTTATCTATATAAGTAGGTATATCGTCGCCTAGTACCCATAGTACAAGCTTTGCTTAGTTTGGGACTAGGTTGATTTGTGTAAGATTGTCCCCAAATATTTATTTATTTATTTATTTTATTTATCTAACTACCTGCAGAGGTTGCAAATGTCGGAACCGCTGTAGCCGTCCAGCTTAGCGGCCAGCTCCGTGAGGTCCACGTCTGGTGACAACGCCACCTCTCGCAAATTCAGCTTTAGTAATTTCACGCGCGTGGTCTCTGTAAGAATAATGTATTTATTAACCCTTTGACCGCCAAAGCCGTCATATCATGCGCACGGTCCGCACGGAAAGGTGTGCCGTCAGCGCCACGACGTGATATCACGTCCAAAATATAACCGGTTTGCCTTGCGCTCGCGCGCGCTGGCGCTGAGGGCACCATTTTTCCGACCGATGCTTGGCGTTCAAAAGGTTAACATTGCAATCATCTGCAGTAAAGATGGAACAGTCAGTAATATGCAGCAGTTAGGCACAAGTCTCTCTTGCGGACATACCCATAGTTGCGTGGAACATTATCAGCATAAAGGGGTACTCCATTACTGTTAACCGTTGTAGTCAAATTATATTAATTGCCTGCTACAAACCATTAACGAGTACCAATAAATTCAATGTTTTTTGAGTACAAAGTAAAGTCCTTGCCCCGAAGTCATTAAAATTGGTAAAAGGAGCTTGGAAGGTTAATTTCATACCATCTGGTAGTCCAATATAGATCCTCTTCTCGAACCTTCGGCGGAAGGCCTCGTCGATGTCCCAAGGATGGTTCGTGGCTGCGAGCACCATTATGATTTTGTCACGATGGCTGGAACATAACATTATCTCGTAGTCCATGGACAAAATTGTACAAAATAGTCTCTTAGTCAAGAAGTTAGTCAAAATAGTTCTTAAGAGGCCTTAGTCCCGTGAACGTTCCTCAATTTCACGATTTCTTACTCGATAGATGGCGTTAGCGCTCAGTACACGGCCGCTGGCAATAACAAGGACGATACGCACGCTCCAATAGTCTTGATCGTTTTCAGCTTCAATTAGAAGCAAAATTATTTTTACGCATAAGTTTTACAGACTTTTTATTTTCTTTTACATGGAAGAGAGAATTATACGCAACTAAAATCAATAGGCCTGTTGGAGGTACAGTCGCCATCAGATATATCGGAGCGGCCAAGGTGGTCACAAATATCTGAACAACGCCTCTATTGTCAAGGCGATAAAGTGCATGTTCAGATATTTTTGAGTACCTTGGCCGCTCCGATATATTTGATGGCGACTGTACAGTCGCCATCAAATATATCGGAGCGGCCAAGGTGGTCACAAATATCTGAACAATGCCTTTATTATCAAGGCGATAAGGTGCTTGTTCAGATATTTTTGAGTACCGTGGCCGCTCCGATATATTTGATGGCGACTGTACTCAAAAATATCTGAACAACGCTTCTATTGTCAAGGCGATAAAGTGCACGTTCAGATATTTTTGAGTACCTTGGCTGCTCCGTACTGTCACCATCGCGTGCATGTACAGTCGCCATCAAATATATCGGAGCGGCCACGGTACTCAAAAATATCTGAACAAGCACCTTATCGCCTTGATAATAAAGGCGTTGTTCAGATATTTGTGACCACCTTGGCCGCTCCGATATATTTGATGGCGACTGTACTGTCACCATCAGATATGATTGAGCGGCCCGACCAGTCATGTGCATTTTATCTAAGTTCGCTATTATATCTGGAGTCGTTTTTTTAATACATGGTGGCAAACTAGCGCACGGCCTGCCTTATGGTAAGAGGTGAGGGTAGGGACTGGTAGTTGTTTTCGGCTAATTTGAGGGTGTGAATTTTAAAAATGATGTCTGTTTTAAAATCCAAGATGGCGGTCATACACTTTTTGTGAAAAATCGTCATCGTAGTCGTTTTCTGCTAATTGATGGGTGCAGATTTCGAAAATAATGTCTGTTTTCAAATCCAAGATGGCGGTCGTACACTTTTTGTGAAAAATCGTCATGGTAGTCATTTTCTGCTAATTGATGGGTGCAGATTTCAAAAATAATGTCTGTTTTCAAATACAAGATGGCGGTCATACACTTTTTGTGAAAAATCGTCATGGTAGTCGTTTTCAGCTAATTAGGGGCTCTAGATTTCAAAAATAATGTCTGTTTCAAAATCAAAGATGGCGGTCATACACTTTTTGTGAAAAATCGTCATGGTAGTCATTTTCTGCTAATTGATGGGTGCAGATTTCGAAAATAATGTCGGTTTTCAAATCCAAGATGGCGGTCATACACTTTTTGTGAAAAATCGTCATGGTAGTCGTTTTCGGCTAATTAGGGGCTCTAGATTTCAAAAATAATGTCTGTTTCAAAATCAAAGATGGCGGTCATACACTTTTTGTGAAAAACCGTCATGCTAGTCATTTTCTGCTAATTGATGGGTGCAGATTTCGAAAATAATGTCGGTTTTCAAATCCAAGATGGCGGTCATACACTTTTTGTGAAAAATCGTCATGGTAGTCGTTTTCAGCTAATTAGGGGCTCTAGATTTCAAAAATAATGTCTGTTTCAAAATCAAAGATGGCGGTCATACACTTTTTGTGAAAAATCGTCATGGTAGTCATTTTCTGCTAATTGATGGGTGCAGATTTCGAAAATAATGTCGGTTTTCAAATCCAAGATGGCGGTCATACACTTTTTGTGAAAAATCGTCATGGTAGTCGTTTTCGGCTAATTAGGGGCTCTAGATTTCAAAAATAATGTCTGTTTCAAAATCAAAGATGGCGGTCATACCCTTTTTGTGAAAAACCGTCATGCTAGTCATTTTCTGCTAATTGATGGGTGCAGATTTCGAAAATAATGTCGGTTTTCAAATCCAAGATGGCGGTCATACACTTTTTTGTGAAAAATCGTCATGGTAGTCGTTTTCTGCTAATTGATGGGTGCAGATTTCGCAAATAATGTCTGTTTTCAAATCCAAGATGGCGGTCATACACTTTTTGTGAAAAATCGTCATGGTAGTCATTTTCTGCTAATTGAAGGGTGCAGATTTCAAAAATAATGTCCGTTTTCAAATACAAGATGGCGGTCATACACTTTTTGTGAAAAATCGTCATGGTAGTCATTTTCTGCTAATTGATGGGTGCAGATTTCGAAAATAATGTCTGTTTTCAAATCCAAGATGGCGGTCATACACTTTTTGTGAAAAATCGTCATGGTAGTCGTTTTCGGCTAATTAGGGGCTCTAGATTTCAAAAATAATGTCTGTTTCAAAATCAAAGATGGCGGTCATACACTTTTTGTGAAAAATCGTCATGGTAGTCATTTTCTGCTAATTGATGGGTGCAGATTTCGAAAATAATGTCGGTTTTCAAATCCAAGATGGCGGTCATAGGTACACTTTTTGTGAAAAATCGTCATGGTAGTCATTTCCTGCTAATTGATGGGTACAGATTTCAAAAATAATGTCTGTTTTCAAATCCAAGATGGCGGTCATACACTTTTTGTGAAAAATCGTCATGGTAGTCGTTTTCGGCTAATTAGGGGCTCTAGATTTCAAAAATAATGTCTGTTTCAAAATCAAAGATGGCGGTCATACACTTTTTGTGAAACATCGTCATGGTAGTCATTTTCTGCTAATTGATGGGTGCAGATTTCGAAAATAATGTCGGTTTTCAAATCCAAGATGGCGGTCATACACTTTCTGTGAAAAATCGTCATGGTAGTCATTTTCTGCTAATTGATGGGTGCAGATTTCGAAAATAATGTCGGTTTTCAAATCCAAGATGGCGGTCATACACTTTTTGTGAAAAATCGTCATGGTAGTCATTTTGTGCTAATTGATGGGTGCAGATTTCGAAAATAATGTCTGTTTTCAAATCCAAGATGGCGGTCATACACTTTTTGTGAAAAATCGTCATGGTAGTCATTTTCTGCTAATTGATGGGTGCAGATTTCAAAAATAATGTCTGTTTTCAAATACAAGATGGCGGTCATACACTTTTTGTGAAAAATCGTCATGGTAGTCATTTTCTGCTAACTGATGGGTGCAGATTTCGAAAATAATGTCTGTTTTCAAATCCAAGTTGGCGGTCATACACTTTTTGTGAAAAATCGTCATGGTAGTCATTTTCTGCTAATTCATGGGTGCAGATTTCAAAAATAATGTCTGTTTTCAAATCCAAGATGGCGGTCATACACTTTTTGTGAAAAATCGTCATGGTAGTCATTTTCTGCTAATTGATGGGTGCAGATTTCGAAAATAATGTCGGTTTTCAAATCCAAGATGGCGGTCATACACTTTTTGTGAAAAATCGTCATGGTAGTCGTTTTCGGTTAATTAGGGGCTCTAGATTTCAAAAGTAATGTCTGTTTCAAAATCAAAGATGGCGGTCATACACTTTCTGTGAAAAATCGTCATGGTAGTCATTTTCTGCTAATTGATGGGTGCAGATTTCGAAAATAATATCGGTTTTCAAATCCAAGATGGCGGTCATACACTTTTTGTGAAAAATCGTCATGGTAGTCATTTTCTGCTAATTGATGGGTGCAGATTTCAAAAATAATGTCTGTTTTCAAATCCAAGATGGCGGTCATACACTTTTTGTGAAAAATCGTCATGGTGGTCATTTTCTGCTAATTGAAGGGTGCAGATTTCAAAAATAATGTCTGTTTTCAAATCCAAGATGGCGGTCATACACTTTTTGTGAAAAATCGTCATGGTAGCCGTTTTCGGCTAATTAGGGGCTCTAGATTTAAATAATTATGTCTGTTTCAAAATGCAAGATGGCGGTCATACAGTTTTGGAAAAAATCATGATGGTAGTCATTTTCTGCTAATGGATGGGTGCAGATTTCGAAAATAATGTCGGTTTTCAAATTTAAGATGGCGGTCATACACTTTTTGTGAAAAATCGTCATGGTAGTCGTTTTCGGCTAGTTAGGGGCTCTTTTCTGCTAAACGACTCCTTATACCGAAGACATTGCTAGTCACAAAAGGACCGACTAAGTGCTTTGTTAAAATAAGATCAGCTTAAGTAAGACTACCAGTATGAGCATGAATGCTACCAATATGAGATCAAGTTGTAGATACCATAAATTTTACAAGTTACACAAATAGATACTACAATCAAATAGTAAAAAGAAAAACCTAAGTGTGAGTACGATACATAACACAGGGTTCCGTACCCTCAATGTGAAATAAAGTGGACGGATGAACGGATAGACAGATGAATGGACGGATGGACACATAGACATAATTTTGACTATACACACGTAGGTATTTCTAGTGACCAAACCCTGACTCCATCATGAGACACTGGACCCGATCTCAAGCGAAAGTGCTCGTCAAGCTAAGGCTAATGAGCCCAAACACGATGGAGTTGTGATGGTTACATAGGCAGTTCTGGTGACCAACTCCTGGCTCCATCATGAGACCTTGGACTTCATCTCAAGCGGAAGTGCTCGTCAAGCTAAGTCTAATGAGCCCAAACACGATGGAGTTGTGATGAGTATATAGGCAGTTCCGGTGACCAACTCCTGACTCCATCATGAGACCCTGGACCTCATCTCAAGTGGGAGCGCTCGTCAAGCTAAGTCTAACGAGCCCAAACACGATGGAGTTGTGATGAGTAGATAGGCAGTTCCGGTGACCAACTCCTGACTCCATCATGAGACCCTGGACCTCATCTCAAGTGGGAGCGCTCGTCAAGCTAAGTCTAACGAGCCCAAACACGATGGAGTTGCGATGAGTAGATAGGCAGTTCCGGTGACCAACTCCTGACTCCATCATGAGACCCTGGACCTCATCTCAAGTGGGAATGCTCGTCAAGCTAAGTCTAACCAGCCCAAACACGATGGAGTTGTGATGAGTATATAGGCAGTTCCGGTGATCAACTCCTGGCTCCATCATGAGACCCTGAACCTCATCTAAAGTGGGAGTGCTCGTCAAGCTAAGTCTAACGAGCCCAAACACGATGGAGTTGTGATGAGTAGATAGGGAGTTCCGGTGACCAACTCCTGACTCCATCATGAGACCCTGGACCTCATCTCAAGTGGGAGTGCTCGTCAAGCTAAGTCTAACGATCCCAAACACGATGGAGTTGTGATGAGTAGATAGGCAGTTCCGGTGACCAACTCCTGACTCCATCATGAGACCCTGGACCTCATAAATAAATAATAATAAATAATAATGGGTGCAGATTTCAAAAATAATGTCTGTTTTCAAATCCAAGATGGCGGTCATACACTTTTTGTGAAAAATCGTCATGGTAGCCGTTTTCGGCTAATTAGGGGCTCTAGATTTAAATAATTATGTCTGTTTCAAAATGCAAGATGGCGGTCATACAGTTTTGGAAAAAATCATGATGGTAGTCATTTTCTGCTAATGGATGGGTGCAGATTTCGAAAATAATGTCGGTTTTCAAATCTAAGATGGCGGTCATACACTTTTTGTGAAAAATCGTCATGGTAGTCGTTTTCGGCTAGTTAGGGGCTCTTTTCTGCTAAACGACTCCTTATACCGAAGACATTGCTAGTCACAAAAGGACCGACTAAGTGCTTCGTTAAAATAAGATCAGCTTAAGTAAGACTACCAGTATGAGCATGAATGCTACCAATATGAGATCAAGTTGTAGATACCATAAATTTTACACGTTACACAAATAGATACTACAATCAAATAGTAAAAAGAAAAACCTAAGTGTGAGTACGATACATAACACAGGGTTCCGTACCCTCAATGTGAAATAAAGTGGACGGATGAACGGATAGACAGATGAATGGACGGATGGACACATAGACATAATTTTGACTATACACACGTAGGTATTTCTAGTGACCAAACCCTGACTCCATCATGAGACACTGGACCCGATCTCAAGCGAAAGTGCTCGTCAAGCTAAGGCTAATGAGCCCAAACACGATGGAGTTGTGATGGTTACATAGGCAGTTCTGGTGACCAACTCCTGGCTCCATCATGAGACCTTGGACTTCATCTCAAGCGGAAGTGCTCGTCAAGCTAAGTCTAATGAGCCCAAACACGATGGAGTTGTGATGAGTATATAGGCAGTTCTTGTGACCAAACCCTGACTCCATCATGACACCCTGGACCTCATCTCAAGTGGGAGTGCCCGTCAAGCTAAGTCTAACGAGCCCAAACACGATGGAGTTGTGATGAGTAGATAGGCAGTTCCGGTGACCAACTCCTGACTCCATCATGAGACCCTGGACCTCATCTCAAGTGGGAGCGCTCGTCAAGCTAAGTCTAACGAGCCCAAACACGATGGAGTTGTGATGAGTAGATAGGCAGTTCCGGTGACCAACTCCTGACTCCATCATGAGACCCTGGACCTCATCTCAAGTGGGAGCGCTCGTCAAGCTAAGTCTAACGAGCCCAAACACGATGGAGTTGTGATGAGTAGATAGGCAGTTCCGGTGACCAACTCCTGACTCCATCATGAGACCCTGGACCTCATCTCAAGTGGGAGCGCTCGTCAAGCTAAGTCTAACGAGCCCAAACACGATGGAGTTGCGATGAGTAGATAGGCAGCTCCGGTGACCAACTCCTGACTCCATCATGAGACCCTGGACCTCATCTCAAGTGGGAGCGCTCGTCAAGCTAAGTCTAACGAGCCCAAACACGATGGAGTTGTGATGAGTAGATAGGCAGTTCCGGTGACCAACTCCTGACTCCATCATGAGACCCTGGACCTCATCTCAAGTGGGAGTGCTCGTCAAGCTAAGTCTAACGAGCCCAAACACGATGGAGTTGTGATGAGTATATAGGCAGTTCCGGTGACCAACTCCTGACTCCATCATGAGACCCTGGACCTCAATTCAAGTGGGAATGCTCGTCAAGCTAAGTCTAACCAGCCCAAACACGATGGAGTTGTGATGAGTATATAGGCAGTTCCGGTGACCAACTCCTGGCTCCATCATGAGACCCTGAACCTCATCTAAAGTGGGAGTGCTCGTCAAGCTAAGTCTAACGAGCCCAAACACGATGGAGTTGTGATGAGTAGATAGGGAGTTCCGGTGACCAACTCCTGACTCCATCATGAGACCCTGGACCTCATCTCAAGTAGGAGCGCTCGTCAAGCTAAGTCTAACGAGCCCAAACACGATGGAGTTGTGATGAGTATATAGGCAGTTCCGGTGACCAACTCCTGACTCCATCATGAGACCCTGGACCTCATCTCAAGTGGGAATGCTCGTCAAGCTAAGTCTAACCAGCCCAAACACGATGGAGTTGTGATGAGTATATAGGCAGTTCCGGTGATCAACTCCTGGCTCCATCATGAGACCCTGGACCTCATCTCAAGTGGGAGTGCTCGTCAAGCTAAGTCTAACGATCCCAAACACGATGGAGTTGTGATGAGTAGATAGGCAGTTCCGGTGACCAACTCCTGACTCCATCATGAGACCCTGGACCTCATCTCAAGTGGGAGCGCTCGTCAAGCTAAGTCTAACGAGCCCAAACACGATGGAGTTGTGATGAGTATATAGGCAGTTCCGGTGACCAACTCCTGGCTCCATCATGAGACCCTGAACCTCATCTAAAGTGGGAGTGCTCGTCAAGCTAAGTCTAACGAGCCCAAACACGATGGAGTTGTGATGAGTAGATAGGCAGTTCCGGTGACCAACTCCTGACTTCATCATGAGACCCTGGACCTCATCTCAAGTGGGAATGCTCGTCAAGCTAAGTCTAACGAGCCCAAACACGATGGAGTTGTGATGAGTATATAGGCAGTTCCGGTGACCAACTCCTGGCTCCATCATGAGACCCTGAACCTCATCTAAAGTTGGAGTGCTCGTCAAGCTAAGTCTAACGAGCCCAAACACGATGGAGTTGTGATGAGTAAATAGGCAGTTCCGGTGACAAACTCCTGACTCCATCATGAGACCCTGGACCTCATCTCAAGTGGGAATGCTCGTCAAGCTAAGTCTAACGAGCCCAAACACGATGGAGTTGTGATGAGTATATAGGCAGTTCCGGTGACAAACTCCTGACTCCATCATGAGACCCTGGACCTCATCTCAAGTGGGAATGCTCGTCAAGCTAAGTCTAACGAGCCCAAACACGATGGAGTTGTGATGAGTATATAGGCAGTTCCGGTGACCAACTCCTGGCTCCATCATGAGACCCTGAACCTCATCTAAAGTTGGAGTGCTCGTCAAGCTAAGTCTAACGACCCCAAACACGTTGGGATGAGTAATTATGCCTAGTAGATAAGGAGTTTCGGTAACCAACTTCTATCCTCAGACCCTGGACTAAATCTGGGCTCAAAGTAATAATAAGAAAGTCAACTAAAATAAAGAAATCCAAATATCCTTTCAATTATAAAATTAAAATAAAGAAAGTAAGGATCTTGGTAATTCATTCGCAGTGCTGCATACTTCTCGCAACTATAGGGCAATGGAAACAGGTCACTACGTGTTGTCAATACCATAGAAGGTTACCCGATTTAGGTGACCTCTGAGTGTAGCTATGTGGCAAACTTACGTAATGCGCGCGGGACGATTTAACACAGGTCCGTCGTCTACGAGCTCCCGTTCCATACTGAGCCAGAGACGGCGGCGCGGTGTGTTTTGTCAAGTTTTGAGGGGATTTAGAGTCATCTTTAAAAAATTCTACCATAAGTAAATTTAGGGATACAGTAATGATTTTTTTTTTCGTGGTAGCTGCATAGTTGAACTTTGCTATGTTTATATTTTTACGGCAGAATAATAATAGGACATCCGTGAATTTTTTTTTATGTAACCGTGTTTTGATCAAAAATTTACAAGTATTCAGAAGGTATTTTCTCTATTATCCAAGATGAAATTTTAATTTTTTTTGCGGTGGCCGTCTTAAAAATTTTGTGCTGAATAAAATTGTATTCAAATTTTATAAGAAATGTTCTCTATGTTTGAGTTATCCTAAAACAAAACGACATGTATATCTGCAAATTCCGGAAAGGCCTTCCAAGAGAAGCCATGTTTTTCATAATTCTTGCTCAAAAATGTTATTTTTTTTCCGATGGCCGTCTAGATAAAGGTACGGACTATCATATACATAAAGAATTAAGTTAAAAGCACTAAGTATTTTTGCGATATCCTCAAAAGAAAATTGAGGTTTTCGCAAAATATGCGCGTATAGGGAATAAGGCCTCTTAACTTACCAAAACAGTTGAAAACGTAATTTTAATTGCTGCCAATTTAAAAGAACTGACCTTTGTAGAAAACGTGGCTGACCATGACGCTTGGTTTGGTTTTGAATCATTTACTCATGAACAGAGCATCAAACGCGCAACCTTTCTCTATCAAACAATCCCCTCATCACATTTACATAGTTGTTGAGTATAAAGTCCAGCTGCGTTTTAAAATAAGAATTCTCGTAAGATATGTCACACCGCTTGCGTGACGGCGCGTGACGTGTGCGCGTGCGGTTAGACGTGCCTTATGAGACTTCTTATTTCATAACGCAGCCGGACGTGCACGTGCACACGCAGCCGGAGTGGTTCGGCCTTAAAGTCAACACTCAACGCCTTTCAAATTTAATCTGTAACATCATGGTAGGTGCCCGTTGGGCACTCGTTTCCAATTTGACAGATGATTAGACTATTAGATTAGACAAGACTTACAAAGCAGCAGCGAGTCCATCCATCTGTATCAGCAGTTCAGCTTTAAACCTGCGCGAGGCTTCGTGCTCTGAATCGGCGCCTCTCACCGCGCACAGCGAGTCCACCTCATCGAGAAATATCGTGCTTGGTGCGTGGAAAGCGGCCTGTCAATATAAAACTTTAGGAAGCGTTTGGAACTAGGTAGATAGGTACAGTCGACTACAAAGAAATGTATCCATTGGACCTTATTACAACGCAATAATTTGTCGTCGACTGTACCTAACAATATAACAAGAACAGGTACCGAATGTTTATGAAAATGGTTGTTACAGCATGTTACGACCAACACAGTCATTTTGGGCATGATCACGTTCTGCTAGTTCAAGTGGTCTGAATTGGTTTTACAAAAGCACACACAGAATGCCTATGTTGACAGTGCGGTACGGTAAAACAACCCACAGCATTGTTATTTACCTAAAATTATTCTTTGTTCATGTATTACTCTATCTATGTTATTTTTACCACCTCTTTATTTATCGAATGGCTACAAGTTACTGGGTATAGAGAGGCATTTCTTCTTTCAGGTGGTAAAGTAGATGGTGAAGACATTCCAGTGAGTGCTGCGAGGTCCAGATGGGACAGTGCAGCTGCCAAGTTTGTTACTATTTTCGCACCACCCAGGGATCACGTGTATGATTGTCTAAGGTGTTTCCAACGAACCCAGAGTAACATTGATCCTCCTCTTTACAATGAACTAAACAGAATAGTAGCAAGTTTGTCTATAAAACCTACCTTTTAGGGCTTAAGATGACACATTATTATCCACTTGCTCGTGAGCGCAGTCGACGATTTATTGACTTAAGAAGAGTACTTAGTCCGGTAGTCACGTCGCCCACGCCAAGTTAGTCACGGCTGGCCTATTGCTCAATACTCCGTTATATGCTTATCAACAATTTGCAAACGTACCATATCGAACAAAAGCCGGACGAGCTTCTCCGAATCCCCGCGGTATTTTGAAGTGAGCGTGGCTGAAGACACGTTGAAGAAGGTAGTTCGGCATTCGGTGGCCACAGCCCGAGCGAGCAGTGTCTTGCCCGTGCCCGGGGGACCGGTCAACAGCACGCCTTTCCATGGCCGACGAATACCCTGTCATAGTTTAAAATCGATATAAGTTTAAGTAGGGATGAATCTTAGTAATGGCTGAAGACTGATTACCTTTCAGTACAGTCGCCATCAGATATATCGGAGCGGCCAAGGTGGTAACAAATATCTGAACAACGCCTCGATTGTTAGAACGTTAAAGTGCATGTTAAGATATTTTGAGTACCCTGGCCGCTCCGATATATTCGATGGTGACTGCACTGCGGGACCGCACTATATGATGTACCGTAACCTCGGGGTACTTTAGCCCTGGAGGGTAACTTTGGCCTTTGGAATTTACTTGGTTCAGGCTACATAAAATAATTGAATTAATGGCAAATTGCCATGAGGCTGATTAAAACTAACCGATAACGTATTTATCTTTTTTATTAGACTCTTCTATATGTGATTTTTATATGGGCCAAAGTATCCTGAATTTGGCCAAAGTACCCCGAGGTGACGGTATATAAGAACCTTATAAGCGTTGAGGCATACACTTTTATTATCTACAATTAAGCGACATTGAAAAAAATCCAGTCACGCGATCTAAATCTACTTGCTGACTGTATATTATAGTTAAATACCGTATTTTGTCTACATTAATATTTAAAGTCTGACTATGTAGGTACTTAAATCAATTATAATCCAGACAAGGCAACAATACAGTACAGGCACATTCATATAACGTGGTAAACAAGTAGGTATTGTCAACATTATTTTTGTATCTTACTATAAATTACTTGATTATCATCTTATCCGCTCTAAAATTCAGGGTTTTACCCGTGGTACCACGGTTTTTGTACCACGGGGGACCACGGGATTTTTTTTCCCCGTATTTTCCCCGTAGACCCCACTGCTCCAGTTTTAAGTTATCTTTTTGAATACGAAACTGTCCGTGGGCCCACGGGTCATTACTCGAAAATAAATAATTCCCGTAGTCCCACAGCAATAGATATGTCATAAATTACGCCTCTAAATAATATTCTTTTTTAATAGGCAAGGTAGGTTTTGGTTTTTTTTTTTTTGCTGTGCCTTTAAATACTAGCAAATGAATACCATTCTCGAGCAGTGGGTCTATGAGGACAAAGTTAGTACTCGTGGATCCACTGAGGGTCATAGCAGTGGGACCACGGTTAATACCCGGTTCTTTTCAATTACCCATAGTCCCATTTCGGTGTTGTGGGTCTACGGGGAATTTTTTTTACCCGTGGTCCCCCGTGGTACAAAGGCCGTGGTACCACGGTTAAAACCCGTAAAATTCTCCTTATTCCTATTGGGAAATACGAATATTGTGTAAGCGTGAATGGGTAAACTCGAGCCAAAGTTAGGCACGATACCATCTAACACGCAAATCTCTAATTTACCAGAAAGTAGGCTACAATTGCTGTTTCTTTGGGTCATTACGAAAAATTCGAATGGGCCACTTTTGCGAAAGATATTTTATGTGGACCACTGCATAATATATAACTATATGTGACGTCCCACGGGTGAAAGTACCTAATGGCGGTTGGCGCTTACGTTGCGAAGCATCGCATTAGTATTGCAGCGTCGTTAGAAATAGCGTAAGCCCCAACCGCCATAAGGTACCTTTTCTCGTGGAATGTCACATATACCCTCTTACACGCAATATAACTTTATACCCTCTTACATGCCTGAAAAAAAAGTTTACCTACTTAATAACCACTATTTAATTGAGCTTACCTTAAAATAGTCGGGCATCACCAGTGGCAGCACCATAGCCTCCTGCAGAACAGATTTCGCGTCATCCAAACCAATGACATCCCTCCAACGCACATCAGGATTCTTCTGAAGAATGTCCCTTTCCAAAGTTTCTACGAGATGCAGCTCATACCCCGTAGCATCGAAAACTTTCTCATCCTTCTCTAGAATGGTTACATCCCCTCCTTCATTGGGGACATCGTGTTTCCGGACCATTGGCTTGATGGGCACCAGCTGTCTTACTCTTGAGGTTTTTGGTATTCTTTCAACTGATCGTGTCTTCCTCCCGCTGCCTACGGATGACGCTGTGGATGTTTTTCTAGAAGTCATTATAGATGGTAATGTTGGTTGTAAATCGGGGTCTCTGCGGCGTAGTGTTCCAGCCCACCTCTCTGTGGTCGGGTCTACCTGTTTGGCCTGATCCATTGGCTGCTCTTGGAACGCGTTGACGTTCGTTGGTCTTACCACTGCAACAAAGTGTCAGATAAATTCTCGCTATAGAGCCGAAACACGCGCGTTCGTATCTTTGTAATAACCAAGGAATTTTTGCATGTTATCTAGCAACGTGAGTGGTAAGACCGTGACTATTTGAAAAATCCTGAAGTTCATATAAGTGGTAACAAGAAAATGAAAAAATAAGAAAAGTGACATACTCAGTAAGCTTCAGAGAAATGTCCCTCTCTCCTCGGGGAATTTGGATTAACTACATTGTTTTTTTTTGTACTAGCAGTGGGATATTGTCATGATGGAGAAGGGACAGAAGGATGGGAGAAATCAGGAGAAAATCTCTGGACTACCTTGTGTCGGCGGATGCCTGGTTCCATTAGCAACGTGTGTGTCTGGCTGGCCAGCCCGCTGTCTCCGAGTGTCGCTCCTCTCCGTCCTGAGACCATCTCTGGGAGGTTCCTTGTCTCCTCGCCGCGTGCTCATGCGAGCGAAGCCGAAGGGCTGGAGACTCTCGTGCATCATGCGGTCCATCATGCGGGCCATGTGGTGGAAACTGGTTGATGGGCTGTTAACAAATGAAAATGGACTGAAATAGATGTTTATACTTCAGGAAAAGTAACCAAGTCCTCCGGTGTTCGGAGGATAACTATAACTACTAAAGTAATTTGATTTGCTTCAAGATTTACCGATTAGAACTATTGACTACTGGTACATATATATTCGATACTTGACTGCAAGCGCACATTGGATCAAATTAACTATTTATTACGTATTGTTAACAGTATTAGTTGTACTTCTACGAAGTTTTGCTTTAAATTGGTATGATTTTTTTTCTGGACAGGTGCCATCAAATATATCGGAGTGACCAAGGTGGTCACAAATATCTGAACAACGCCTCTATTCTCACGGCGATAAAGTGCATGTTAAGATATATTTGAGTACCTTGGCCGCTCCGATATACTTTTCTACACTTACGACTAGTATGAAATATACAATGCAGTAAGATACTGTTAAATTTTAATACTCAAATATTTACCAACAGTTTAATTACCTTTGCGGTTCATGTTCGAAATATTGCCTCAGCCCCCTGACATTTGGAAACAAAAAGTCACCGAAGCCGAAATCCATCGTTTTTATCACAATCCTCCGAAAGCTTGCTAAAATCATCGGTAAGACCTGAACCTACATTCGTTTAGTTTTATTGTCATAAAAACATTGCTTTGGTTATACGGAGATTGAGCTGTTGGGTGTGTTTGACAGTTTTGTTTGATTGCCGTTGCCTTGACAACTGCGTTGCGGAAATGTTCCTTGACGTTGACCGTTGCGTACAATCAGCCTTACTGCCTTTTTAACCTTTTTTTCATGAATTTGTACTTTATTAATATAGGCATAAGAGGGCTAGAAATATTGATGGGGTGGAGATTAATTTTGTTTTGTAGTAAGGAGGTCCTTGACTGGACTAGTTACGGAAAAGTAGGTGAGCATAATTTATCAGATCATCATTACTATTTGTTTGTGGTAGGTTAACACGATTTATGTTTTTTTTTATCCCCCGACGCATAACGAGGGTTGTATGTTTAACTGCTATTATGTGTGTCTATCTGGCACCGTAGCTTTCAGTGAGTCGACTTGGGTGCGTTTTCAACAGACTTCCAGAATTCGAAGGAGAAGGTGCTTAATACGTCGGGATCTTTGCTTTTTTTAATATATGTTCATTTGTTTTTTGTTTAAAATTATTTACTAGAAAGCAGGTGTTGCTTTTCATGAAGAGTGAGAAGGATGAGTAGAGGAATAATGTCATTATTAATGACAGTGTGAGGATCGCTTATGGTTGTTTAGGCTACAAACCACTAAAATGAATGACTATCAGACATATTGGCTCCTCTACATGATGGGCCATCATAGGGACGCAGCTATGCGTTAGAGGGTGCTGACAATATTGCGATCTCGTTCCGTCGTATAGCTGCGTCCCTATGATCGCCTTATAGTAATCGCAGTCCTGTAGCAATCGTCTAAACGAAAACTTTTAATACCTCAAATTAACCTTTTCCACGCCAAAGACGTATATATCGGCACCACAGGTCCAACGCCAAAGACCGATGTATCGGTCACCGACCACAGAGCAAAATAGACCTACATGCACACGCATAAAGTTCAACTTAATTTTTGACATTTAGATGTCGTGGCGTCTGAGTGGTAGGTTTTGCGTTTGACATGGCGTCGAAAAGGTTAAAAACAGATGTCCTTATTATAATGAAAAAATGAACTGTGAATAACTCTGGAACATCACGGGGTTCGAACCCGCGTCCTTCGGATTGCCGGTCCGAGGTGCTTTCAAACTTTGAAACCAATTTGTCACCAAAAGTAAAATTACAATGTTATTGAACTAACCTTTGAAACACAAAGCTTTCAAGGCTCTCTTCTAGGTCAACTGTCAATGGTCATTGATTGAATGCCTAATGATACGGTCATTGGAACCCTTCTGTGTCAGGGGTTGACGAAATTTATCCAGGATTACTTCGATTATCTTTACTGACATAGTTAAATTTGTGAGTCATTAATGATCAAATCATTTAAAACTTCTATTCTACATTCTACATATAAAACTTGTATTCTAAATTATGAATTATCCCTTAGTCATGGCTAGAGGTCTCTAGTCTTAATTTAAATTTTACATCGCTCCGGGCGGTAAGTTACATTTACCGCCTGCTTCTTCTTCTTCAGGTGCCTCTCCATTACTGAAGGTTGGCAGTCAGCTTCTTAAAATTGTCTTTGTCGAGTGCTAATCTGAACCGTTCCTCAACGGTCTTTATACCCGTCCATTCCCTGGTATTACGGAGTCAAGACATCCTGCGTCCTTTGGAAAGGCGCTTTGTCACGTTGAAGGTATCACGAGTCATGCACTTATGAAACCACCTACTTCATGATGATTTCATAGCTAATAATTTCTAGTTTTCACTCAGGTATAAGTACAATATCATATAAATTTTTGGATTAAGCAGAACGTCTGCTAACGAAACCACAATGTTTAGAAATAAAGGAAAAGTAGAAAAATCCACTGCCTCAGGCGAGACTCGAACTCGCGACTCTGGGAAACGTGCCCATCTCTCTGACCATAGAGTATATTGAATGCTCTGACTAACTGAGCTACTGAGGCTATACGTGATGCAGGGCCGTAGCCAGAATTGCAGTTAAGATAGGGCAGTGCTAATTTAAGGTAGGGCATTAACTTTATTTTCATAAATTTTTGACCCGATTGTAGTTTTTAAGGTAGGGCATTAGTATTTTAAGGTAGGGCATTGCCCCCTAATGCCCCCCCCTAGCTACGGCCCTGACGTGATGGCTGCGAATTTCTCCACCATATCCTTTATTTTTATATTTGCGCCTTAGGGTGACGCCTAGCGACATCTGCCGACGAAGTCTTACACTTCTTAACCGGCCATCGGAGTCCCAAGTTGTATTGAGAATTCACCGATAACGATGCGCTAACCCATGCAATTCAGTAGCTCAGTTGGTCAGAGCGATGGGCATGTTTCCCAGAGTCGCGAGTTCGAGTCTCGCCTGAGGCAGTGGATTTTTCTACTTTTCCTTTATTTCTAAACATTACAATATCATATTATCTGTGCCTCAGGGTTGGACGGTCAGATAGCAGTCGCTTTCGTAAATACTTAATACTTAATGGGATCAGATGGCTGGGCGGATCGCAGGATACATCCAACTGTGGCAAAAGCCGGGATAAACCAGGGGCGGATCCAGGGGGGAGGGGGCAACAGGTGCAATTGCCCCCCCCCCCCCCCCTGACACGCAAGTTTTGCATACTATGGGGGACATACGGGCGGACTGCAAGATTTTTTGTGAAGGAAGTGCCCCCCCGCTGAACAAAATCCTGGATCCAGGCCTGGGATAAACGATAGAAAGATGACGACGGATGACGTTGTGTGACATCGGTATACCTAGCCTAGCCGTTGTCAGTAGGTATGTACTATAATTTTTATGTAAATAGTTGCAAGCGAAGCGATGCATATGCACCACGCTCATAAAAATGCAAGGCAGTTTCAAAACCCATAACTCCGAAGAGCACCGTAAGTAACTTCAAAACTCATGTCGATACGACCCTCTTCAGAAGTCATGTCCTTCCTTGAAGGCATCGATTGTATTAGCTATGAATGAAGGTGCAATGACCCGCGTCCAACGACCTTTGGCACAGATACGGTGTAAACAGAATGGGGATGCGGCAATGTCGATCAGTGGGTCTAGGGGTTGCCTTTGAAAAGCTCGCTTGAACTATGAAAATCTGAGTCTTAATTTTCAAATTATGCCTTGAAAGAGAGAGCCCGGAAAATACGACACAATAATAAGAGCAGCGAAACCCCTCTAGTTAGCTAGCTATACTATCTTGATTACTAGATCCGAGTATCTGGCAGATATTTATCGGTTGATATCAAATAGTGCAAACCACTTGAAGAATGTAATTATTATAGTTCTGGGTTTGATGTAGTACAGTCTATGCACCTACGTATACTATGTATAATTATGTAATTAACAAGAAATACGTAATATTTATTTGAATGATTGTTTTGTTCTTTACTTAAGTATGAAATGGAGAGTTTTGTTACTTTTTCGGGTACGTATTTAAAAGTTAAATAATAATCGTGGTGAAACCGATTTTCAGCGAGAAGGTATATTATATTAGGTATGTGTTATAAGGCCAACTGTAATCCTTTCAACAATTTACTTAAGTAGTTTACATTACGCTACAACCTTCGTTTAATAAAACAATTGTACATGAGAGGATATATATTATTTAATATATACTTATAAATAATCATGCGTAACGCATGAGACACCTTATATTAGAAAATAACACAATTACAAGGCAGAAGTGTCAATCCACTAAAACAAGTGAATAACGAGGCCACATACTATGAAAAACGTGCAAAACACAATCTTATTTCATCGTACTAAGGTTTAAAAGAATGGTCGACGATGGTCCATTAAACTTGACATCCATCCCACGGGACAATCACGATCTTGCTAAATCAAAAACGTCGTATGTTATTATGATCTGTATATCTAGATACGAGCTTTTGTAATAGCATGCTTGACCGTCAAGGATTAAGGTTTTGTACGTCGCTTTAATACAAATATTGCTTTATGTGACTGTCTTAAGGTGCTTTTTGCTGTGGTGTGTATAGTCGCAATGATGCAGAGGTGGGCGTAGATGACTACGAATGAATATATGACTACGTCCAAAAGAGAGATATGTAATGCGAATGTCATCCCGCTATGTGTGGTAGGACACAGCACAGCGAATGTCATCTCGCTCAAATCTGGAGCAGAGCCCGACTGGGGAAGTACCTCCACGTTAGAAAAAACCACATCAAAATAGAACTAGACCCTACTCATAGTGTTGTGTTCCTGCTGGTGAGTAAGGTTGCCAAAGAGCTCAAAGAGGACCCAGTGTGACGACGAGGGACCTCTCTTGTTTCTTTATCCGTCAACACAGTGAATTTTTAAAGGGTCGGCAACATAAGTTTTCTATGTATATCTGTATCTGGCTGTATTTTCTTTGTATTACAATTTTTAGCAACGAAAACGAATTACCGACATAGATCTGTACTACTAGAATGCCCATGCCAAATTTCGTGGTTCTAAAGCATGTCGTTTTAAAATGAGAGCTAAACTACGTTTGTATGGGAACGCGAGCGTCCTGGCGACTCTTAACATGTGTTTTGAGATTGAATCCTCACAAACGTCTGTGTCTCTAATGTGCCTTATACATTTGCCAAGTCCAATTTGTTCATTATAACGTAAATTGCAATGGAACGGGACAAAGGAAAAATAAATGTGCACTTAGTCTGATTAAACTACGTTGTTATTCCCCAGGAGAGCAGAGTTAGGTGTAAACGAACGTGTTTCGTACAATCACCATCAGATATATCGGAGCGGCCAAGGTGGTCACAAATATCTGAACAATGCCTCTATTGCCAAGGTAATAAAGTACAGATATTTTTGAGTGCCCTGGCCGCTCCGATATATTTGATGGCGACTGTACCATATGACTTTATCTGCAACTAGAGGTAGGTACAGTCGACGTCAAAGATGTGTTTACACTTTTGAGCCTTATTACAAAGACGTAAGGTGCAAAAGTGTAAACATATCTTCGACGTCGACTGTACAGCGCGCTGCGAAATTGCATACCCATGAATGAATTCATTTATAAACTGGGTAGGCAATTCTGCAGCTGATAGTACACCTAGATTTTTATTGATCTTCAAGAAACAGTGGGAAATATCTTCGTTCTTCTTTTCATCCTTTTACCCACTGCTGGGGTATAGGGCTCGAACTAAATTCTTCCACTGGCTTCAGTCCAGTGCGGTCTGGAACACCTCCCATCCCATCCCCCATACATCTATCTCTTGCTCCACGGACGGTACGGCGCCAAGTAAATAATAAGTGGGAAATATACCTACACACAAATTAAGATCCCGATCTTCAGCTCTCATTTTAAAACGACATGCTTTAGAACCATGAAATTTGGCATGGACATTCTAGTAGTACAGATCTAGGTCGGACATTCGTTTTCGTTGCTAAAAATTGTAATACAAAGAAAATACAGCCAGTTACAGATTTACAAACAAAATTTATTTTTGCTATATTTTCTTTTAATTACAATTTTTAGCAACGAAAACGAATGTCCGACCTAGATCTGTACTATTAGAATGCCCATGCCAAATTTCATGGTTCTAAAGCATGTCGTTTTAAAATGAGAGCTGAACTACGTTTGTATGGGAACGCAAGTTCACGCGAGCGTCCTGGCGACTCTTAAATGGAGCTTTAGTAAAGTTATAGTTACTTTAGGAGTTTTAAACAAAAATAAACTCGACCAACAGTGACCATCAGTCATAATTTCAAGGTTCTCGGAGCTGTCAGAGGCATTCGTTTACAAAACTAACATCAAGGCTAAATTTCCACGCAACAGCCTATACCGGGTGTACAATCCAAATGGGTCAGTATGGAGAAGTCGGAAACTATGAGAGATAGCGAGATCTGATCTTAGGAACCATGACGTCGATTTTAGATTTAATAATAATTACATTCAAACTTTTTTATTAACTCTCATACATAACCGGGAATCGAACCTGGTCAAAATCAATGTGTATAAATTCTGGCTACCATTTTGAACATTTACTGAAATAAAAGAATTATCTTATTGGTGGGTTTTTCTTTCAATTATTTAAACAAGATTCCATTAGTGTTGTGCTTCTTGCGACTTACAGAATTTATACGCATTGATTTTGACCAGGTTCGATTCCCGGTTATGTATGAGAGTTAATAAAAAAGTTTGAAAGTAATTATTATTAAATCTAAAATCGACGTCATGGTTCCTAAGAACAGATCTCGCTATCTCTCATAGTTTCCGACTTCTCCACACTGACCCATTTGGATTGTACACCCGGTATATTTAGTATTGCTACACACCCTATATTATTCAGATCAGATACGATTGATGTATGGACACCCCTTTCACGTTCCAGCCATTTAAATATACGCTAAAAGTTAGAACCATTTCGTTTTCATACAAAACATTCGTAGCTAAGAGATTCAGCATATTAGTTTACTGTGACAAAGTTCTGTGTGTGGTATTTCGGTAACAAATGGACGTCTAGACGGCTAATGGTAATAAAAGTTGGCTGTGGATCATTATATATGGTCAAATAAACATGCAATTGTGGCTCTTGTGTTGTAGTACATAAGATCCAGAGTTAATTGGTAGGTGGTGTAATTTGGAAAATGTGTATTTTATATTTCTCTGAATGTTGATGATTCATGGTCTTTTATTTCATGAAGTTTATTACTTTCGAATATAAATATCAATATATCTAAACAAGGTGGCCAAAAAAGAACTAAATTCCCGTTGGCTGCAAGGTTTTGGGACGCTACCAATCCTCCCTAGATGATTTTGGAACCTCTCAGATCGATTTGATTTTTGGATTTTTGTATGGCTATTGAGCGGCGGCGGTGAGTAATGGTTATTACAGATTTAATTGTAGCATTCAAAGTACGTAACTAACGTAAGTGGCACCTACAAGTAATTTCAGCCAACTTCCGCTTGAAATAATTACTAACAGGGCTGGCCTCTTTGCAAACCCTTTGTCCAGTTTGGAAGGGTTATGAAATGTGAAACTTATGTTAAGGGAATAAGATTGAAAATTGCATTAAAATTCGATTTAACCCGCGTCCTACGAGAAATGAGGAAGCACGCGATGCCTGAAGGAGGTCAATTTGAGCCCTGTTATAATTATTTTTACCTACGTTTATATTACTTAATTTTAAAATAAAGAGAGCACTGACTCCATTTTCAAGTTTATTTTATTTTATTCAATGTTATGTATGGGACTCAACCGGTTTTTTTTGTTTTTTTTTTTTTTGTCTTTTGTTGTCTTACCAGCCAATGTCCCAAGCTGAATGGAAGGCCGCGGGTGTGCCCCCATGGCACCCAGCAGGACCCCGAAGCTGAACTCTACCTTCACATACTTAGACTTCCTCAGCCAGGAGCCCCCGGCTCCCGGGCCTCTGATCCAGAGTCTATAAAATAATGACTTACCATCCAATGTCCCAAGCTGAATGGAATGCCGAGTGCGACCCCATGGCCCCCAGCGGGACCCCGAAGCCGAACTCTATCTTCACGTCTTCAGACCTCCTCGGCCAGGAGGCCCGCGGCTCCCAAGCCTCTGATCCAGGGTCTATAATATAATGTCTTACCAGCCAATGTCCCAAGCTGAATGGAATGCCGGGTGCGACCCCATGGCCCCCAGCGGGACCCCGAAGCCGAACTCTATCTTCACGTCTTCAGACCTCCTGGGCCAGGAGCCCCGCGCCTCCCGGGCCTCGCCGCCTTTGTCATCGTTCGTCATTTTGATGTCGTTGCGATTTTGTTTTTATTTTTAGAGAAAGATTAGTCGATTTTCAATTGTTTGAGAGCAATGTCTTTTTATATTCCGTACTTCTATGCGATTATAGTTTTTATTTATAGCTGCAGTTTGTTTCTTTTTACGATATTTGCCTACTTTAACTGTGCAGGTACAAAAATGCTTTTATTTTACTATTTCTAGTCATAACATTAAAAAAATATACAAAATTAAAATTTAGTTTTTCACATTACACTTTAATTGTAAGCAAAATATTATAGTTCGCAGTAACAGTAATAACTTAAGATTTTTTTTCATTCAATTCGCCGTGAAAACGTTCATCACTCGCAAATAAAAAAATACATATTAACAATTTTTAATTCAGAATTAGTATTTTTTAGTTTAATGAGACTCAAAATATAACTACTCGAATTCGTAGCAACATAAACCAAGGTATCTAATTGTCCGTCGAAGCCTCCCGTTCGTAGCGTGCTACGCCGAGCGTGCTAGGCGCTACGCGAGCCGACACTGACTGAAGTCTGGGGCGGACGATGACCGCTCGGCGGCGCCGTTGCATGGCGGGTCGAGGTGCTGACATTTTCCAAAAATACTAGAGTTTTAGATTTATTTATTTATATATATATTTATTTATTCATTACATTACATTAGTAGGCCTACAGTATCAAATCGCGTACAATGCTAGAAATTTACTAACTAAGATGCACACTTTTTTCCTGACTCTCTGCAAAAACGAGTTAAATAGGTACAATTTTTTCCAAGAATCTGAGTTTTAAAATATGGTTAAATGATACCTCATCGCCTAGATTTTCTGTGGCCAGTTATCCTTACCATTCAAACATAACAAAATATCAGGAAAATTATATGAATACCTGTGTCAAAAACATGTATGTATGGTGTGGTATGAAGTGGCTACATATTTTTGTCACATTAAATGTATCCATATTTTCAGACGTAACGACTAAGACGTACACGAATAAGTTCCGTTTTAAAATAAGTACGATAGATAATGTGAAAGTAAAATTTAACTAGAATAACTAAAACCGTGTTTTATATAAAATGTAGTTTTCGTTTGTGCCAATTCCAATATTCACAAATGTTACAAAACTAAAATTGGTCCTGCGAAACTAACTAAGTATTCAAGTCTATTCATGTGTTCATAAACGAAACTCTAGTCAGTTCAACAAAATTCCTATCCCACATGTTCCAACTACAACACAATTACTATTTAACACTCGGCCCAATTTTAGAAGCAACGTCCAAGATACCGCGACAAGCGATGCTAAACCTGGTTACATATTAAATTCTCAAGTCACTTCACAAACAGACCAGAATATATAATTGTTGTAACTTGGTTACCTTATTTATGTGACAGTGATGTAATTAGGCCTTTTTAATTTAATTGGTCATGTCACTAAACTACGCATTATGTGTTTTATTTGTTAGTGTATAAACATATCAGTGTCAGGAGCAAAAGTTTATTACGAGTAGGCACTAGGTAAGATTGTAATGGGCTGAGGTGGGGGTGAACAAAATTTTAAAGTTATAAAATGGTAGAGGAACTAATTTAGCCCAAATCTCAAAGTTAGTTCAGAATCCCCAATTTACACCTACTGCAAAAATATGTTACAAAATGTGCTCACGGCTTAAGACTCTATTAGGTCGCGGGTAGGCCTCCCTTGGAGCAAGGAATCTAGATCCAGTATTTAAATTAGGACGCCCTAGATCTTAGAACCTTGACAATCGTATGACAGATCCAAATAAAAATGCCGATTTTACATTAACTTATTTTTTATTTATTAAGGTCACATAACACACCACTATCCTTAAAGATTTATATCCCTAAACACTGCTATCTCGCACATCAAGAGATACACAATTTAAATATATGAGCTTTGACAACTAATGGTCACCGGCTATATCCACGACATAACTTTTAATGGTACAGGTTTAAGGTTATGTTAATCTATAAATCTATAATTAATAACTACATATTATGGAGGCAGGCCGCTGCATCAACCACCTGCCGTTCCAGCTTTATAACAAAAGATACATGTTACACGGGGTGTTCCCGGGAAATACAGCCTTTAAACAAGGACGGTCCGTTTATAATTAGATAAAATTAACTTACAGTTTTATCCGGCTATTAAAGCGGTGATTATTTATACTACGGCATTTTACAACGAATGCTCGATGAACCGGGATGCTCTTTGATATCTGGGGCGCGTCCGGCCATCAGAGTGTAAGTCGTCGGTGGGCCAATCCCGAAAAATAGGAACTTGACTAGGAATACGGAACCGAATCTGGAACTTGAGCCAGGAACAGGAACAAAGAACTGGAACCAGAGCTCGAAATAGGAACCACATCAGGAACTAGGATCTGTAATCTGGAACTTGAACTTGAACCCTGGAATGAAAATATTCCAGTTACAAATTTGTATCTTTCAACAAGTAATTATTTTAAATTCTTCTACACGAAAACCTAAAGATCAGCAAGAATAGTTTTATTTCACTTACCCGGTTCACGGGGTTCCTTTAAATGTTTGCCGTCGTGCGCCACGCGGCGAATGAAGAGGTTACAATTCTCAGCATCGACATGGCTCGAGATTGCTGTATATGACAAAAAAAAAATGTTTTAGGTTATGGAACTACGAAGAAAATCACTTTCTACTCAATCCGTCACTTTAAACCACGAAAGTAACTTACCAAACCAAAAATATGTAGGGTAAGGCGAAAGGAATGTGGGCCGACATTGGTCAGGCGAGCCACTCCACTGCGACAATGTTTAGCCAGGCTAAAACCAAGAAAACGAATATGATTAATAACTGATCCAAGTATGGAAAGACAACGTTTCATAAATTCCAAAATTCTCACCATTTTGACCACTTCCACGCCGGTTTAAAAGAACAAAATGACAACTGGCTTTCGCCGTGAATGAACTGAACCGAATGAACGAATGACATTTGGATGGCGAGTTTGGATGAGACACACGTCTGAACTATGTGCTCGAAAGTTTATTTTATTAACACACTAATAATTGAATTAAAATAAACCTTTTAAAAGGTAAAAATATAAATTTAGCAATTTACTAAATAATTCATTTCTTAACCGACGTTGCGTGAACGCGACTAAACTATTGACTCAAACAGCGCTGGAACAGAGCTGTCACCGATGACAGAAACGGGACATTTCACGTCAAACCAGCCACTAAAAAAAGTTGACCTCTCTGATTTGAGTAATTTTTGGATATGTTATACACACATATGGTGTCTGCTCAGACACGAATTATTTTTGCAATATGTTGCATAATGTCAGAATTACAGGCCTGTAAAGTTTTGAGTAACCGGCAGGCACGCACAACTTAGAACGTCATTATCCAGTTTTTTGCAGTATTAATTAAATAAAAAAAGTATAAGGTTTTTTATGTCATTAAATAACCGTTTTAACGGCATTTATTAAATAATAAAAAAATATTTTTTTCTTATAAAAAAATGAAATGAAATTTTTTAATTCGAATTTTAACAAAGTTGGACCATTTTTATTTTTTTTATTTTTTTTCCAAATATGGCTTATAGCCTATAGATTATGCTTGCCAAGTTTGAAAATGGGCGTGAAAGTAGTTTAGGAGCTATATCTGTTACAATGCTAAAGCGCGTCACCGAGACGCAACGTAGACGCGCCTGGCGCCAACGAGCGCAAGACAACTGGCTACATAATCCTTTATTCATTTTGGTGTACTTGAAAAAAAAAACAGTATACCTAGTTATATTATTTACAGATTTATTTACACATTCATTTCAGATTTATTTATACATACACATTTATTTACATACTTTTACAATTTTATGGGATTCACTATTGCTTGTTCGTTTTATTACGATACCACCAGCAGTAGGAATAAACGCATGGTATTTTTTTGTACCAGGTATAGTAACTGCTGAGTCAAATCTGTTTTTTAGAAAAACCCTGTTTTCTTCAATTTCTTCTCTTCGAGCGTAATATAAAGATGTTTGAGGCATTGCTGATTTCGCCCATTTATATAAGGCCTCGGGTGTGGTGATTGCCTTATCGGGTGCAGCCTGTAAACTTGCCCGGGTCGCCAAGCGTTTCAAATTTCCACCAATGCCATCACACGGCCCTTTGCCATGTGAAGTGGCGTGAAAATGAAACTCCGCATCTGCTTGGAAATCATCTTTGAAACAAGATAAGTTTATAAAATTGAATCGATTCTTGAAATGTTGCGATGCGCCGTCCGTTATATATATATATTTGCTGGTAATGATGTTTCGTTCTTGCAGATGATGATGCAATATATTTTGATACGTGTAGAAGGTGGCAGTGTCATGCTTTAAATCATTTGAGACCATGACAACACTTCCGTGCTTTAATTCCTGTTCTTGTTTATAATAATAAACAGATGTAAGGAGAGTGGCTTGGTCGTTATTCCAGTGGAATGACTGGGCAGCATCTTGGACGACGAAGCTGTAGTTTTCAGCAAAATCACATTGGGCAATCACGTCTCCTTCTACAATGGTGTCCTTTAAAAATCTGAAATATTGAGCTTGCTGTTCCGCTATATAAGCATGGGGTTTTAAAAGCTCTAAAGCTGAGCAAAGGCTGTCAATGAAATCGTCTGATGCCAGAACTTGAGATGCAATGGTAAAACGATCCGTACCAATCCATGTATTGAACTGTATATTTGTCACTTGATTATCATCAAATACTTTTAAAAGATGCTCTCGAATTTCATCTAGGCCAGGACAATTCTCGCAACGTTCACTTGCTGGTGATTTTTTTGACATCAAGTGGCAGATTGAGGTCGGATTAGGACACATCATCCTTTGTAAGCAGTCCTTATATGATGTTAGAGGGATTACAGTATTTTTAGTAAGACCCGGAATGTCAGCCCCTTCTAACATCAATTTTACATTTTGATGGTATACACAAACGCACACAACATGGGTACCCGAATCTCCTGCAAAAACGCATTGCTTTGGTCGTAATGAGAAAAATTTTGTAAGACCTACTTTTAATCCAGGGTATTCTTGTTTAAATTGCTGATAGAGCTCGTCAATGTTACACATAAGCAGCTGCTTTTGTAAATGTACTCGTTTGCCATCATCTAACTTTACAGACACAAAATCTTTCTTTCCGGGCATAATTCTAGAATTATCTTCTCTTAAGTAAAATTTATTCACTAAATCAAGTGTTTCCGAAGATAACTTACGCCCCTCTCGTGGATTTGGTGAAGACAAAATTCCATTTTTTTCAACCAGTTCCTTCGCCTTTTTCGCTTGCCATCTCGATGTATTAAACTCTTCAGCAAGTCGGCGTTCACTCCACGATTTTGGGGCTACAGTGAGAATCATCGTTTTTAGCGACACAGATGTTGAGGGGTCATTAAACTTTGCTTTTAACTGTTCCAGTATTTCGTTATCGTTATTTATTAAATCCTCGGTCTGTGTTGATTTAGTAAGCACAATTTCTTCAGGAGCATAGCAAGAGCCTTGTGAAGCTTGAGTTGATAACTCACTGGATTGACTACTTATGGCCACATCCTCATTTGTTGTTGGAGGCATTTCACGAGTAAGTCGCTCTCTACACGTCTTACAAACGTAAAAGTTTCTACTAGTAGCAAATGACCACTTTTCTGCTAGCACTGTAGTGAGTTTTCTCAAGTCCTTAGTTTTTCTATGCACAGGTATATTAAACGGATTAAAACAACGGTCATTGTACGGAGCCATATCTGTTTTCAAAAGTTTTAATAAGAAAACAATATCACAAACACAACACAAAAACGTTCGTCACACGTCCGTTTAAGCACGTAGTTGCCAAGCTACTAACTAAAATAATAACGGCCAATTTTAAATACAGAGCGTCATTGCTCTGTCTCTTTCACCCTTTTAACGTAACTTTAGTAGCTACGTTCAGGCACTAAGTATTTCAACACAGAAATCATAGATGGCGCTACAAAGTCGGCGTCTTAGCATTGTAACAGATCTAGCTCCTAAACTACTTTCACGCCCATTTTCAAACTTGGCAAGCATAATCTATAGGCTATGAGCCATATTTGGAAAAAAATTAAAAAAAATAAAAATGGTCCAACTTTGTTAAAATTGGAATTAAAAAATTTCATCTCATTTTTTTATAAAGAAAAACAATTATTTATTTATTTGATAAATGCAGTTAAAGCGGTTATTTAATGACATAAAAAACCTTATACTTTTTTTATTTAATTAATACTTCAAAAAACTGGATAATGATGTTCTAAGTTGTGCGTGCCTGCCGGCTACTCAAAATTTTACAGGCCTGTAATTCTGACATTATGTTACATATTGCAAAAATAATTCGTGTCTGAGCAGACACCATATGTGTGTATAACATATCCAAAAATTACTCAAATCGGAGAGGTCAACTTTTTTTAGTGGCTGGTTTGGCGTGAAATGCCCCAAACGTCATCACCACAACCTAAACATTGGAAATTCGATACAAACAATTGACCGAATTAGATTGAAAACAACCCTTATAATCAAGTGAAAATATCTAAATAATGTGTATGTGCCTCGACAAACACGTAACGTACTTCGTACCGATGATTGCAGGCGTGAGTACCTGCAACACAATAGAAAGTGGAAACACCAAATGATCTATACTTTTACGTAAGTATCTTTGACCTTTTTCATCTTTCGACCTTCGATCTGCCACCTATTTAATGCAGAGGGTCCATACCTATCCATGAACAACCAAATTACCACTATACATACCAACTATCCGCTAGAAATCAGTCAGTTTATAACCTATGAAAATTCCATCTAAATTACATACTAAAACCAGCCATTGAACACTCTAAAGTGTTACAGTTCCCCTTTTGTTGGGTTAAAAAAAAATTAAAATTTAAAATAAATTTTAATTTTTTTTGTGGAGTCTGAACTCTTAACATATAACTACTAACTAACAATTATGAAAGAAACGTGACAAAGCATGCGACACGCCAATCTATTCTAATAAAACTTCTATCAACTAGCAATGAGAAATATACGATTTACTTCCTAACAGACAAAACTTAACTACTAACCTGGTGAATCTGCAGCTTCTACCAAAGAATCTTAAATTCTAGACTTGGATGAACCAAGACGACCTTATTTCTATCTTTTATGACTATGGGAGCTCCGTTACAACTAAAGAAATCTTAAGGACTACGGAAGGCAAAACGGCTTTGACTTTATTAAAGATATGCCTGGCTATTTACAACCGAGGTAGTATTGGAAAAGCTATTCTCATTAGCGAAATCACAATTACTAGATCTCGAAGAATTGCTTGTCAAAGACAAACTGGACTGGAAGAAGGTTTCTACCATACACTTCTTTCAGTAAGAACATCTCTTGGCAGAGAGAAACTCAAACGACGACGAAGAGTTTCCTCCTGAGAGATACAACGATAAAAACAAATTGTACTGCAACAGTATTTGAATATTTAGTATATACGTCTTTATAAGGACATAATAGTGACTAAAGGTTGGTCCGTATGCATCCGGTACCAAAAGTAAGGTAAATATAATCTTTAAGATTTATATTCCTTAAAGGAAATTAAAAAATGTCACGAGGCGTAAGGCGGTTCCGTTACGATGACGGTTCGACTTCGCCAGGTCGGACTATATCTTTTATATGAAAGTTACCTAGAAGTTTTCCTTCTAAGGATTTTAAAGTATAGACAAGTGGTCCTAACTTTTTGTGAATAACACATTTATCATAACGGGGAGCTAGCTTTGCAGAAAAATGCTTAGCCGCATTGGACAATGGAAAACATCTTTTATAGACGATTTGACCCTCTTCTAGATCTACGTGACGCTTCCTCATGTTATAATACCGTGCATTACGCTCGTGGGAGGCAATCAACGAGTTACGTACTTTCTGGAATACAGATTTGAGCTCTATAAGCTTTTCAGAAAAAGCACCACTGGTATCCAGTTGTAAAGCGTTTTGATCGATGGGACCTTCGTCATTATAAAGAGAACCTTCTAGAATCATTTGACGACCATGTGTTAAGAAGTACGGCGTGTGTTTGGTGACCTCGTGTCTGGCGGTATTGAGAGCGCATTGGATCTCCGCTATGTTCTTATCCCAGTTACGGTGATCAGAACGTACGTATGATGCAATGGTTCTTACCAGCTCGCGGTTCACGCGTTCCGTCTGGTTAGTCTGAGGATGATATCTAGGGTTATAGAAGACATGTGGGACACTATATTTCACCATTAGGTCTCGAAAATCTTTTGAAGTAAATTGCGCACCATTGTCGCAGAAAATATATTTGGGTACCCCGTGTACCAGAAACATTCCTTTTTCCATGCACTTAACTATTGCCTTCGCAGTTATTGTGCGCAATGGGAATAAAGTAACATATTTACTGAAATAATCAGTACACACAAAGAGGTACTGATTTCTCAAATATGAAGGAGGAAATGGACCTAAAATGTCACAAGAAATTGCTTCGCCTGGTGACGATACACGTCTGGGAGAACCCATAAGACCAGGTCGAGCTAAATTTACAGGTTTATAAGTCCTGCATATTTCACAAGAATCTACATATTCTTTTACATCTTGGAAAAGAGTAGGCCAATAATAAATATCAGCTATTTTAGAATGGGTCTTAGCCACCCCAAAGTGTCTAGCGGTAGGATCATCATGATACTTATTCAGCACCTCTTTCCGCTCCTCGTAAGGTAATACCAACTTCCAGTCGAATTGAGCTGTCAGGCGATATTTATTCTTAGAGTAACGGTAGAGTCTTTCGTTCTCTATTTTAAAGTTTGGAAATAGAGAAGGCTTCTCTGAGACTTTCTTATATAGATCTACATACCACGGATCTTGGGAGGTAGAGACATCAATAGCTCCAAGATTAATACGGGAAAGACAGTCCGGTATGACATGTTCTTTATCCTTTCTATGAATAATTTCAAAATTGAATTGGCTTAGTCTGCAAGCCCACCGGTTTAAACGACCAGTTGGATTTTTCAAATTAGAGAACCATTTTACAGAAGCATGGTCTGTTACAATATAGCACTTCCTACACTCTACATAAGCTCGATATTGTTCTAACCCGTATATAACAGCCAAAAGTTCACGTTCAGTGGCCGAGTAATTAGTTTCAGGCTTGTTAAGTGTGCGACTTTGCACCCAGCATCAAGAAAATCCATGTTTAATTATTTATGTATAGTGTCAGAATAAGGTACAAATGATATTAAGATTTTATAAGATCTTAAAATGTGTTTGTTCGGAAAATATTTCCTTTTAAAAAATATAAATATAAGTTTTATGACTGTGCTAAATTTATAAGTTTAACCGTCATTGTTTAAGTTTTACAAACACCAAGTACAAACATCAATTGGCATCTCTTAAAATAAACTTAAATTTAAAAATATCATTTTAATTATTATTTGAAAATGTCATACTCCAAAAGGCCCCACGTTGGGCGCCACTGTAATGGGCTGAGGTGGGGGTGAACAAAATTTTAAAGTTATAAAATGGTAGAGGAACTAATTTAGCCCAAATCTCAAAGTTAGTTCAGAATCCCCAATTTACACCTACTGCAAAAATATGTTACAAAATGTGCTCACGGCTTAAGACTCTATTAGGTCGCGGGTAGGCCTCCCTTGGAGCAAGGAATCTAGATCCAGTATTTAAATTAGGACGCCCTAGATCTTAGAACCTTGACAATCGTATGACAGATCCAAATAAAAATGCCGATTTTACATTAACTTATTTTTTATTTATTAAGGTCACATAACACACCACTATCCTTAAAGATTTATATCCCTAAACACTGCTATCTCGCACATCAAGAGATACACAATTTAAATATATGAGCTTTGACAACTAATGGTCACCGGCTATATCCACGACATAACTTTTAATGGTACAGGTTTAAGGTTATGTTAATCTATAAATCTATAATTAATAACTACATATTATGGAGGCAGGCCGCTGCATCAACCACCTGCCGTTCCAGCTTTATAACAAAAGATACATGTTACACGGGGTGTTCCCGGGAAATACAGCCTTTAAACAAGGACGGTCCGTTTATAATTAGATAAAATTAACTTACAGTTTTATACGGCTATTAAAGCGGTGATTATTTATACTACGGCATCTTACAACGAATGCTCGATGAACCGGGATGCTCTTTGATATCTGGGGCGCGTCCGGCCATCAGAGTGTAAGTCGTCGGTGGGCCAATCCCGAAAAATAGGAACTTGACTAGGAATACGGAACCGAATCTGGAACTTGAGCCAGGAACAGGAACAAAGAACTGGAACCAGAGCTCGAAATAGGAACCACATCAGGAACTAGGATCTGTAATCTGGAACTTGAACTTGAACCCTGGAATGAAAATATTCCAGTTACAAATTTGTATCTTTCAACAAGTAATTATTTTAAATTCTTCTACACGAAAACCTAAAGATCAGCAAGAATAGTTTTATTTCACTTACCCGGTTCACGGGGTTCCTTTAAATGTTTGCCGTCGTGCGCCACGCGGCGAATGAAGAGGTTACAATTCTCAGCATCGACATGGCTCGAGATTGCTGTATATGACAAAAAAAAAATGTTTTAGGTTATGGAACTACGAAGAAAATCACTTTCTACTCAATCCGTCACTTTAAACCACGAAAGTAACTTACCAAACCAAAAATATGTAGGGTTAGGCGAAAGGAATGTGGGCCGACATTGGTCAGGCGAGCCACTCCACTGCGACAATGTTTAGCCAGGCTAAAACCAAGAAAACGAATATGATTAATAACTGATCCAAGTATGGAAAGACAACGTTTCATAAATTCCAAAATTCTCACCATTTTGACCACTTCCACGCCGGTTTAAAAGAACAAAATGACAACTGGCTTTCGCCGTGAATGAACTGAACCGAATGAACGAATGACATTTGGATGGCGAGTTTGGATGAGACACACGTCTGAACTATGTGCTCGAAAGTTTATTTTATTAACACACTAATAATTGAATTAAAATAAACCTTTTAAAAGGTAAAAATATAAATTTAGCAATTTACTAAATAATTCATTTCTTAACCGACGTTGCGTGAACGCGACTAAACTATTGACTCAAACAGCGCTGGAACAGAGCTGTCACCGATGACAGAAACGTCATCACCACAACCTAAACATTGGAAATTCGATACAAACAATTGACCGAATTAGATTGAAAACAACCCTTATAATCAAGTGAAAATATCTAAATAATGTGTATGTGCCTCGACAAACACGTAACGTACTTCGTACCGATGATTGCAGGCGTGAGTACCTGCAACACAATAGAAAGTGGAAACACCAAATGATCTATACTTTTACGTAAGTATCTTTGACCTTTTTCATCTTCGACCTTCGATCTGCCACCTATTTAATGCAGAGGGTCCATACCTATCCATGAACAACCAAATTACCACTATACATACCAACTATCCGCTAGAAATCAGTCAGTTTATAACCTATGAAAATTCCATCTAAATTACATACTAAAACCAGCCATTGAACACTCTAAAGTGTTACAAGATATTCAAAATGATTTTTACATAGGGCCGCATACTCACTTTACGAGTATACCAAATACGTGGCACATTCATTTGGTGGTCCATAAGAGCCTGTCACATATTTTTGCTGCTTTCATTAAGAGGCTGACAAGACCCGATGACCTTCAAATTGACTTTATTTAAACAGTCATATAGCTATAACTGCTTGTTTTGGAAAAGTAAAAAAAATATATGTTAATATTCATTATATTTAAAAGAACTTGGTTAATTCCAATACACGATTGGACGAAATCTACTCGATAGAAAATAATTCCAAAGTTACATCTAAAATTAGCTTAAAACAATTGCACGTCTTTAGTTTCTTGGCTTATATGTCTGTAATTAAGAACAACATTCCACCACACTAATACTAAAAACTTCGTTGCCTTAAATTTCTCAATGAATGCATAGTTTTTTTTTAATTCATCATTTTGCAAAATTTGCAATGAGCTCCCATACTAATCGTAACGCAGTGTTTCTCTTTCACTCGCGCTGAAAAAGATAGGGAGGGAATTTAGCTCTTATCATCCGCTTCAGGAAGATAAGACACATGAGACGTACCGTGGTTTTTACAATCCATGATTTTATGGAAAGGACTACGAAAGCTTTTTTGGAACCGCTAGGAGTGTGCCATTGAATATCTGCCCGTTCGACAATTTTGGTCAAGTCGGAATAAAACAAATGATAAAGTTGAAATAAAAGCTTTAAATAAATGTTACAAAATACAGTTAATAAATAATATAAAAGGACATTACAAAACCTAATAATCACAAAACATATATATCTATATAACGAAGATGGATTTCAATTAGAGCAGGTACAACACCCATACGTATCACAGAAAGATGGATTGTTACTCGTATTGACAAGACGCGAAATTATTCTTAAAATCATTATTGTGAATAATTCTCCGTCTTTTCGACAGCGGCATGGAATAAGCTAAATCGATTTAAAGATGTATATCTTAAACGTTAATAAGATTGATCGGTGTTATACGAACAACGATAATCGAAGGTTGATGAAATAGTCTAGGGACTGTCCAGCCATATCATTTGATAGATCTTAGAGACCCCTTATTGATGTTTACGTTTGATAAATTCTTCGGAACAGCATGAAAAAATCCTTTTTTTTTATAATATGCTTGAAACTAAGCTCCCTATCACAAATAGTACTATACTGGGGGTAGTATTTGATGCTCCGCTACGTGAAAAAAAACTTCTATAGTTCTTCATTAGGGGGGCGTATTTGTTCAATATAGCCATAATAGGCGCAGAATCTGGCGTGCCGATTTCTTTCAGTTTTTGAGTTTCAGTTGGTTCCTTAGGAAGCTCCTTTTTTGGACTTGGCTCATTATTTGTAGGTTCCTGTATTTGTTGTTGAGATTCAGGGCGCAGCTCTCGACGAACCTAAAATAATGTTTTCTAAAATGAAACTTGTATAAACGTCAGTAGTTTGTATAAAAATCAATTTTGACCAAGGTGAAGACTTAGAAGAAAAATTAAAGAAATAAACAAGTATGTTGATAATTATGACTTATGTTCTGAAATTAGTTGTAATGTAATGTAGAGTTTGTCCGGAAAGAAAAGTGTCATGGTTTATATATGGGAGCTCATACATTCTACGACACTTTTCTTTCCAAACAGACTCGAACTTGGGTCTATATGAACCTTGCTAGAAGATGGTGGAGATGCAAGTGCTTTCTCCATATGTTCTAACGCTTCTTCCAGTTGCCTCGCTGTTTCAGCTGGAAATAAAGAAGAAACAATTAATATTATAGAAATTATCAACCGACTTCAAGATCTTTGTTTTTGCTATTTTTTTATGTATCTTTTTATGTATTTTTTATCGACCGATTTGAAAAAATATTTTTTTTGCTGGAAAAAGTATACTTCACAGAGGGTTCCATTGTCACTAGGTCAGGATCTGATGATAGGATCCTGGAGAAATCGAGGGAACTCTTCAAATATTATAATTTATAAGCACACTTATAGTGATTTCAGTATTTTTTACAGTAGCTCGAGCATTTGCCTTTGGAAAGGGGGAGGCTGAGTGAAGTTGGTTCTTTTTTGTTTAAAATTATTCATCAACAACTAATTCCCACATTGTTGTAGCTGCCTGCCTACACCAATTCCTGGGATTAGGTTGATGACGAGGAGAACTAACGCTAAGTAGATGATAATGAACATAGCTACGTAGTTACCATAATATCATTTTATTTTGCAAAAGTACTATGAGCCCCTTTGAGAGGTGACGACCTTTCACATTTATTTCTTGAAAGGTGATTCTGTACCCCTGGACTACCTTTATCACGGAAAATGGTGATTCCTTATTAATTTCTTAGTTTTGTTATAACTCTGTCAGCAGGAAGGGTGGATCTTTATTAAACTTATCCGAAAATATCATTGATTCCACATTCTATGTCTTACTTACGGTCTGACGGATTCTGATCATTCTTTTCACTTAAATCTAGCAGTCTTTTTAGGATGTTGTTTTGAACATAGGGAGTTGTAGTTTCGACGTCTGGGACTGGGTTAATTTGATTAGCTTCATTGCCACTTGGAATTGTAGAAGTTGATTCAATAATGTAGGATGAAATTGTCGAACTTCTTGGCGCCAATGTAGTTTCTGTTGTGCGTTCTGCAATTACAATTTCAAATCTAGCATCAATTCTGTCTATATATTCATGACTATAGTTTTCCAAACTTTGAAAATGTTTGTGTATTATTACTATTTTTTGTCAGTAATAACACTAATCGATTCGCGGTTGTGAGAATTCTCGTTACTTAATATTGTAATGTGGAAAAATATACGGACCTATTTTAACAGGCGCCGTTTCTGCTGTTACATTGCTTTCTGACGCAGATGCAATATAATCTCGGTAATTTTGCTCTGCTATAGCCATGTCATCAGGCCCATAATCATTGTAAACATCATAATTTTTGACAGTGACTGGCCTTGGTGTTCTATCTGTAACAATGGCAAAGTCATCATCAGTCACATCATATCCAACATAATTAATTAAAATTACAATTACAATTCTTCATGTAACTTACATTCAGATTCGTTCATGACTACATTAAGCTCCTCTATGTTATACGACTGTGGCCTTCCGACTGTAATTGATTTTTTTTTAGTTACTGAAGCTGTAGATGTAGATGTTTCATTTATCATTTTTTCTATTACATCATCAATTATATTTTTATTATTATCAGTAACATTTAGCGTGTCTTCCTTATCATCAGTTTTTGCTTCAACCTCGTCAATATTCTCTGTAGAATCATTTTGGTGTTGCTGTTCAGTCTTGTTGATGCTTGCAGCTATCATTTTAGTCAAATATATTTGGTCCAAGCTGCCATGGTAATTCAAAGATTCGTTTTTCTCTATTTCCAGGATCGTATCCAAAATAGATTGTTCTTTTAATACTGTGACATTTGTGACGTCGTAAGTAAAAGATACGTAGTCATCTAAAAAAGGAATGAAAGACAAATTCTACGTACATCTTTCGCCAATTTAAACTTAACTTAAAAACATAAACATATTATACGTAAGTATTTAATGAAATTCAGAAAAAAACGGGAAAGGTACACAAATTAACTAATAACGCAGGATAAGGCTCAAACTAGTCAAACAGGTGAAAATGGACGCGCCTGGAGCCTACGCTCCAGCCGGCGATACTTTTTGTTAGTAGAGCTAGAACTCATGAAAAGTGCAAATAAATCATGGAATCAGGCACCAGACGAGTCTGGGTGCGCTCATGTAGGCACTAAGGACGGGAGCCTCGGCTCCTGGACATAATCTACGTATACCTTCATCAAGGAAATAACATAAAATAGCGGTTTCACCCACTTCCACTATAGCTACTGACTTTTAAAAGACCAACTCTTCTTTCTCCTAGCGTTTGTCCCAGCTTTTTGCTATATTGAGCCTAGGGTCCACTCGAAACCCCAGGAATTGGCGTAGGCACTAGTTTTTACAAACACGATTGCCATCTAACCTTCCAACCCAGAGGGAAAACTAGGCCTTGTTTGGATTAAATCCGATTTCCTCACGATGTTTCCTTCACCGAAAAGCGACTGGGAAATATCAAAAGATCAACTGTTGGGCTTGATAAACGCATGACGCGATCGGAGTAGACTGCTTGTCCTAGTCATCGTCTGTTATGCGTAACTAATGTAACTAGAACTCACAGAACGTACAAAGCCAGGCAGGTGGAAGCAGTAGGGGATCTTGTAGGCCATAGTGGTCTCCGGTGTCCATGCGGTGCGAAGTCATGCACTGTTACTATCAGGGATGTCACGAATATTCGCATTCGCATTCGTATAATGCGAATATTCGCATCATTTTTGACATTCGTATCAACATTCGCATTCGCATGAAATGATGCGAATGTTTTCCGAATGCGAATGTGGGCAGAACGCATCCTTTTTTGTCCGCGCAAACCCGGCCGATGGTCACATGCTTGCTCATACACAGGAAGTGAAAACGACGGTATCACTTATCTCCTTGTGATCAATAATATAGGACTCCATCACATATCATGTTTTGTATTTATGAACAATGGAAGCATAAAAATTATAAGCAAGATTAACTTTTTTGAAACTACTTCGTAACATTCGTATTCGCATTCGCATTCGGACATTCGTATCCTGAATATTCGCATTCGCATTCGCGAATGTGAGAAAAACGACATTCGTGACATCCCTGGTTACTATGTAGAGATGGGAAATTTTCTCTATCTATAACATTAATACGGGCGCAGGTACATGCGGTTGGAGCGACTTCTCTTCTGGTCCGCGTTAACGACTGTGAATGTGTAACTAGGACTCACGGAAAGTACACAGGCCGGGAAGTGCTAGGTCAGGTGCTGAGCGCGCCGGGCAGGCGGACGCAGGCTGGCCGGGAGTCCACAGCGGACCCTCAGCGCGCGGCGCGAAGTTACACACCAGCCGCGTTACAGTGCGGAGACGGCCATTTTGCTCTATCTATTACACAACACTGATCTCATTTATACATCATCGGTGCATCAACGTCATCGTAACAATATAAAAGTGCGTTTACATGTTTGGAACCATTCTCATCTTCATTATTCTTCATCAATCATGAGAAAGTATGCAGCCCGCTGGATGTGACCACACAAACTTGGGAACGGACATTATATCGTAACAATAGCGTTCACGTCTACAGCGATGTAAAAACCGACCATTTTTTATCATTTGAAACTGCTTAGGTACTTTTTTTTTCTAGTAAGGCTTCCGCGATCTTGCGAATTAGAAGTAATTATATCTCTATCTACGTCACACTTTGACTATTTATCTCTCCTGGAAGAAGAAGAATGTCTTAGCTTAGAAATCCGCGCTAATGGTTCCCTTTCACTATTTAGAGCTGCTGTGTCGAAAGGAAGGTGATTGCTATGATGATTGCCGAACTGCGTTAGCAGACGGCAACCAAAAAGGATAAAGATTTTGTGTAGAAGGTGAAGATTCAAAAGCTCGGCTTTCAAAGTTCACGGTAAGCTCTTAGTTATAGGAACCTTCAAAAATCTTACCATAAATCGGCTCCTTGCGCAGCCAACTAAATAAGCATACGCCCATAACATTTGCGCGAAGTCCGCAGTAGATTTCTGGACATCCCTATACAAACATAATGTTAGAAAAGTTGTTTCAAGTTATCACTAAAATAATCAACCCAAATTATATACCTATCTCTTACAGGATTAATTTAATTTTTTGAAGAATAAAACCAAAGCACATACAGTCTTCCTTCGGAAAACGGTGACACATGAAGATAATACTGCTGTTCTGCTTTTTCGTGTATCACCGCCGATTGATATACCCTACGTCTCTTTCTAGAACACGAATATTATTTTAAGTGGTCACGGACTATATGCAAACTTTTAAGGTCTTGAAAACAGCTCATGAAAACCACTTCAAGTGGTAGCTAGTAAGGTAGGTAGATGATATTGATGATGATAATGTGTACTAAAATCAAGTAAAGCCATCCAAAAATAGCTGTAAATTAGCTCGTTTTAAAGATGAATGTTCCGGTCCTTACTAACTGTAACATAGGAGACACAGTAACTTACGTGCTGTGGATGGAGTTACTTTGCCGACCCTGTAGGTACCACATGTCGACCATAGACTCAGGACGGAGACCGGGCGCTTCTCCCACCACTGACGCCACGCACTGACCTACTGTTATTGCAACTAAAACAAGAAGATTTATTAAGCTAAGAAGTCTACAAACTTTTAAGTGCGAAATGCGGTCATATTTCATGTCGTCACGTTGGAATTGTTGTACCTATCTCCAAATTTATTCTCTTGACAGTATCTCAACTGTTGAGACTCAACAGGTGCTGTCAAGTAAATTAAACGTTACTATATTCCTTTCAATGTAATCGCCCTACAGAAAAAGAAAAAAATGCAAGAAGAATGGGAAATTAAATGCAAACTCCATCACGGAGCATGTTTAATTTTTTCCACTAAATCAACCTTAGGTAGTTATTTTTGCAAGACTGAAACGAGCTTCAGAGGGACAGAAAGCTCAAATATAGGTATAGAACTTACACAAATACAGTCTCGAATGCCTTTTAAACTATCGCAAGTGCTATTGGCGAGCTACAGACGGAAATCCCCGCCGTCACAGTCAAAAGTCGATGCAACGCACTTAATACATTTAGGTTCCTCCTTTGTGACTATCATCTAATCGGATGGCTATGAGATTTTCCGCATAGATATGATTAATTTAGGTTCTTTTCAATTTAGGTAATAATTTAGGTAGGTAATTTAGGTAGACTTACTAAGTTAATACTACTAACGCATAAGAAGAAACCTCGTATAAAGTCAAGCTGCGAGAATAGCCGCGCATCTGCTGCAGAATTTGGCTACGTCAGACAATTAAGAGCGCACCAGCATCATTCGCAGTGGTTGAACGAAGCTACTAAAAGCAAATTAGCTTACACAGATCCCTGCACGTATCATGCTCCTCGGGGGAGCTGGGTGGGCTACACTGATCCGCCCATATTTGCGCTTCCCGAGCCAATTCTTCCACCCAACGCTGCAAAAGATGAGTGATCGGTAAAACGTGATTTCTTTTCTGATATAGTTTCCACTTTCCACCTCGTTCTAAGAAGTCAGATTTTATTTTACCTACTTTGTTTAAATACAGCATGATCATCTAGCTAGGACCACGTTTTGGACCATGACATTGTCAAGTAATAGGTCCCACTTTGATGTTAGATTGCTTAGGGCCGCGGTGTCCACTTCTTAACAGTTTTTTTGATGAACTTTCTCCAAATTGCTAAGCTAGTCTTTGTTGTCAGTGTTAGTTCGTGCAAGGAGTACCATTATTTACAAGTCTGAGCGTGTTTCTAAGTAACCTCACCAGTCACCTACCAGTTTAAGCATGTTGCTAGCCGGCGGTAGCTGCAGATTACCTAGCGCCGCTTCGTTCCGCCGGAGGTTCATGCGACCAATCACGCGGGCCTTCTCTTCTCCCGACAGTCGATCGTCTATGTAACCGGAGCATCTGGGGCCTGGGCCCTCCTGTAAACAATGAAGCTCAAAGATAAAGGGTCACCTTTCACAGTTTTTTATACTTAGTGAGCAGTACTTATTAAGTTATTAATTTAGTAGTACCTATTGCAGTGAAACAATTACTTTCTGCATAATACGTATAATTTTTCACTTCACAAATAATTATCAAAAAGTTCACGTATAAAATTTCACACTGTATAAAAAAATATTTTTAACCATGTATCATTAATCAAATTCACTCACTGTATATATTAACACACTATATATTAACACAGAACACAATTTTAGTAAAATATTTTAATCCGGACAACGGGGAATATTGCTTTCTGCATCGAGAGGAGGCTATTCTGTACGAAAAAGTGACACGGTTGAAAATGTACTCATAAGAGATTAATGAGAATGGGAAGCGAAGCGAGTGAAATGAATGATGATTATTGTTTCGGTGGGTGAAAATATCCTAAATTTTAAACCGAAAGTCTAAAAAAGGCCCGACAGACGAGGCAAATAGAATTTGCGTCCCGAGCTGCAAGCGAGGGACGTAAATATGCGATCGAGGGCTTTCTTTATTACCTCCCGTGTTGTGTACATCATTTTATGTCTACACTTGGCCAGAAAGCGTCTTTTTCCGTACGCGCAGCGTGCGGAAAAAGCCACTTTATGGCCAGGTGTGGCATAAAAGGCCTTTTTGCACCTCTAGGGGTCCAAATACATACAGTATACTGACAAAATGTGTGAGCATTGGACATTCCACACATCGCCGCCCCGCAATAGTCCACCGCCGCGCCGGAACTATAGATGAAAAGAGCAGCCAAAACAGCCGCTAGCTCGATTGCTAACATCTCATCCTAGACATGTTGTATGGTAATTTTAATTTTGGGAGTTAGTTTGGTAAGAAAATTTGACAAATGTCAGTTTTGGCTGGTCATTTTGAGGCGGAGAAAAAAGTTCATCTATCAACGTTTTGTCTTCTACCTGTGGATCTGTGGATGCTCGAACCAAGATAATCCTGTGAGCTTTTAGAAGAACCTTCGGGAATCGGCGATGACACACGAATGTAATATTGCTGTTCTGCTTTTTCATGTGTCACTGTTGATTGATAGGTACCCGACGTCTCTTTCTAAAACTCGAAGGTTCTTCTGAGAGCTCACGCACTGTATGTTACTCTTTCATCTATTTAAGAGCTTTGCTCTTGTTGGTGGAGTAACCGCCACTCATCTCACCTCTCCGCAATTGTTTTAAGCTCCCGATAAGACACTACATTAGCCTTTTCCTTAGCCTGAGTTATAAACACCCGTCTAGGCCTCCCACGGCGCCTTCTTCCTTTTATTTTCCCTTCTATTATAGTTTTAATGTAATCGTCGTATCGTATTAGGTGCCCTAACATATTGCCTCTCCTGTTCTCAATCGTCTTCATAAGAAATCTCTTCTCTCCTGTCAAATCTAGAACTTCTTTATTCGTCCGTCGTTCTGTCCAGCTGATGCCTTCCATTCTTCGCCAACACCCTTAGAGCATCCAACACCACATCTCAAATGCACTCAGTCTCTTTCTGTCTCGCTTTGTTAGAGTCCACGTCTTGCTTCCATACAGCGCTATGCTCCAGATGTAGGTTTTTATAAATCGTTAACCGTCGTTATGTTACTCTTTACTCTATGATATTTTCACGAGAGTTGAAGTCACGCACACAACAACATTGTCATTTAATGACAGCGGGATTTTGAAATTACTGTTTTTTTTTTTTTTTTTTTTTTAATGGCATCGCGCTCCTGGCGCATTCAGCCAAACAAGTAAAACGGGGAAACGGAATTAAGGAATAAATAAAACGGAACAATCGGAATAAAAAAAAAAGGAATGGATCAGGAAAGGTATTACAGTTTAATATCATTAATTGAAATAAATGAATATAATGCTTTGTATATAGATGAAGAAATAGATATATCGTTAATATGGAGGAGTGCAGAAATACAGGTGGGAAACGGAACTTTAAGGTTTGACAGATGGCTAAATAAAACAGAGCGATTATACGAATCACAATTAGATGCAAAAAATATGTGATTAAAATCCGCAGGATCAGCTCCACAATCACATGCGGAACTGGGCACGCATTGCAGTCGTGCCAAATGTTCTGGTGTACATGCGTGACCCAACCTCATTCGAATCAACATACTGGTTGCAGGTTTTGATAATGAAATTTGAGCAAACCAAGGTTTAGTAGGAATAGTTGGTTGAATGCGCCTATAGTGCAAAGCCGTCCCAGCATCAGATGCCCACAGTCTCTTCCATGTCCTTCGTAGGTAAAACCTTGGTAACGCTAATAGGTCTTCAGCAACATTCTTATATGGAAACATGTCCCCACAAATAATAGCATCTCGAGCTAACTCATCCACCCTTTCATTGCCTTTAATCCCTCTGTGACCTGGGATCCAGGCAATGGAAACAGAATATCCTTTAAGGTGACATTTTAACAATAAGTTGCGGATCTGATAAATAATTGGATTATTAGATTTAGATTTGAATGGGAATCTAGATATTGCTTGAAGTGCGCTTAAAGAGTCTGAAAATATAATTGTTTTATTAAGGTGCATAATAATAATGAATTCTATTGCTTTCAGGATTCCAAAGCATTCACCACTGTACACTGATGATTCCGGAGGCAACTTTATTTTTTGAGAAATTACTGTTCTTTTATTGTACCGATAGCAAGTTCAACAGAGAATTGCAAGATAGACCAAAAAGTTTCTTTAACCTATTTGTTAATTATAGTTTGGCCAGAGTTTGTTCCACTTCAAGCATAGACAGGGAGAATCATAGTGTCTTTTTCTAATGCTAGTACTCTCACTACTAAAAAAGGGATGGGTATAGCATGTTACTCTGACTGTTACTGCGCTTTTGGTTTGCCAGTCTATATTATCGACCTCAAAAAAATGCCATATTATGATCAATTTAAAGGTGAGATATGCGTAGGCATATGGATATAAAATGAATCGTAGAAACCAAAGATAATAAATAAGTAATATATCGCCTTGTTTTTACTTATGTAGCTGTTAAAATTGTCTTTACTTATATTTTCATTACTTTGTTATTTCATTATCAATCCTCTTCAAAGATGACTGAACTAACTGGCACTCGTTACATGGTTGTCATACCTTATTGACAACTGCATTCTAAGGCCTTGTACGCACCACGATTTTTTGTTTTCGTTTGTTTTTTGTTGTTGAAAAATTGTGGTGCGTACAAGGCCTTAGAGACAAGAAAACCTACAGATTCTTATTAGAATAACTACGGAGATAACGAATAATGCTAAGTGACGATGGTTTATAAAACTATTTTTTTTACTGTTTTTTATACCTATACCTATTAATTTTTTTTTATTTACATTTACTTTCATTCACTCACTCATTTAAATTCATTCATTCACTTTTTTTGCAATCAGTACTTCATGTAGCTGTGTGTGTAATCATTCACTCTCGTTAAACTACCTTATACCAGGGGGGTACAACTCAAAGTAAATCTGTCAAAAAAATTGAGTTTGACACGACGTATCCGATACGTTTGCATAAGTGCGAAAAAGAACTTGTCATGCGTTAAGAAGGGACAACATGATTCGTGACGTTACGTGACATTACAGAGGTATCTCTGTTATACTATTATTTACTCTGTGCTTATACCCATATTTAAAAAAAAAAAAAAAATATTCATGTATTCATCTGTTATTCATTTTTGATTTCATTTTGCTTTACAATTTTATTGTCTTATTTCATTTTATAGTTCGGTGATAGTTCGGTGATTTAAATAATGGCCCCATCACCAGCAGTCAAACGAATTCAAAGGGAATTCAAAGAAATCATGGAAAGTGAAGAGGTGAGACAGATATTTTATTATCTAACACATTTACATGACATTACAGTAAAAACTAATTTAATGCGTCATGAAACTAAACTAAATAATTAAATTGCTACAGTGGGAGGCTTTTTGTCCATCACCTCACAGAATCTCAGGCATTCACTTCTCACAGCCGCCCATCGCCAAGCAATCAGATCGCACTCTGGTGATGACGACAGGATTAATAAATGACCGTAATCAATCGTTAGCAATAATAACCTCATGGAACCAATTATTTTAAAAAACAGTTTTAACATAAACCTATTGAATTGACGGGTGGCGGTACCAAATTTTTGAGAACTGACCAACATGTGTCACCATCCCTATTGTTCTGCACTTCCAGACGGCCGCAGGCAGGATGACAGTGGCGCTTGTAAACGACAGGTGGACACATCTGCGCGGCACCATTGCCGGGCCGCCGGACACGCCGTACGAGGGCGGCACCTTCCAGCTAGAAATCAAAGTGCCTCGGAAATATCCATTTGTCCCGCCTAGGGTACCTTGACATTATTTACTTTTAAACGGCTATTAGACATTGCAACCTGCAGGGCCCAATCTGTTGTGTACCCTGCCCCTCTCTATCCCTCCTTCAGCTCCCTACAGGCCCTACCTTTAATTACACCTTCCAACCTGACAGATTGGGCCCTGCAGGTTGCAATGTCTAATACCACTTTTAGTAAAATCATTCACTTTGCACACTGGACAGAGCTGCGCGGCATCATCGCCGGGTCTCCCCGCATTGCCGGCCTTAGGGGTAGGCCTCAAAGCTAGGATTTAACTAGAGACCGCATTCGCGACCCACACTAAAGGACAGAATACACGCAACGCGACTGATTTTAAAACACGTTTCAAGATGGCTGATAGCATACCGTAACTAACCTACATAAATTTTTGTCGGTTTCATTGTTACCCTTCAAAGAGCGGTGGAGGGTGATTAACGTTTGTATTGTACTTAGGGCCTTTTGGAAGTAAGCAATAATCACAAGGGTGAGTCTATGATAAGGACCAACGATAATAGCGCCTTCTCTGTCATATCTATGGAAAGTGTAATAAGACTATCCCGTTCAATCTTGGTATTATTAGTTCCGTGTCAGATCTATGGGTGGTATATCTATGCTTCAAGGTCATTTTGTCTCACTCAGTGAGCAAAATCTAATTTTGCTCTCTGAATTTAAAGCGGTATTAGACATTGCAACCTGCAGTGCCCAATCTGTCAGGTTAGAAGGTGTAATTAAAGGTAGGGCCCGTAGGGAGCTGAAGGAGGGGAAGGGAGAGGCAGGGTACACAACAGATTGGGCCCTGCAGGTTGCAATGTCTAATAGCCGTATTAGGCAGCAAAGAACCATTGTTCGAGCTGCTGAGGTGAAAAAATATTTCTAGGCAAACCGAAGCTAATTTGGTTTTCTATTTCTCCAATCTGTATGGGAGTTACCCAAGCGCTTATTAATTAGGGAAGCCGCTGGGAATCGGGATCTATGGACCCGCCGCTGGTAAATAGGTACTGATTAACACTGTGCGGGCTTACTCTACATTTGCCTCCCAGTACAATACAGTTGTAAGTGAAAAGTTGCAGGTAGGTAAATACTTCACATTTCTTAAAGTGCATTTTACTTACTAAAGATTAAATATGCGTCAGTTTCGTGACATAAACGATTTGAATTAAGAGTCGCCAGGACGCTCGCGTTCCCATACAAACGTAGTTTAGCTCTCATTTTAAAACGACATGCTTTAGAACCACGAAATTTGGCATGGGCATTCTAGTAGTACAGGATCTATGTCGGTAATTCGTTTTCGTTGCTAAAAATTGTAATACAAAGAAAATACAGCCAGATACAGATTTACATACAAAACTTATTTTTGCTATATTTTCTTTGTATTACAATTTTTAGCAACGAAAACAAATCACCGACATAGATCTGTACTGCTAGAATGCCCATGCCAAATTTCGTGGTTCTAAAGCATGTCGTTTTAAAATGAGAGCTGAACTACGTTTGTATGGGGACGCGAGTTCACGCGAGCATCCTGGCGACTCTTAACATTCCAATCTTCAATTACAGGTTCGGTTTATCACAAAAATCTGGCACCCGAACATTGATTTTAACGGCTACATCTGCTTGGACACCCTGGGTGACCAATGGGTCGCATCGCTCACGCTGCGCACCGTGCTCCTATCCATCCAGGTGCTTCTGTCCGACGCGGTACCCGACGACCCAGTCAACACCGACGCCGCCGAGCAATACTTAGAGAACCATAACCTATTTACCGTCACAGCGAAAAATTGGACAAACATCTTCGCGGGACCCACTGCCAGTGTCAACTACGACGGCGAACAGAAGAAACGAGTCCTCGTAGACATGGGCATAACCGAGGACCAGGCTACAGAAGTGCTGTCCGACTGCGATTGGAGTCTTGAAGGAGCGATAGAAGAGACGGTCAGACAGAGAAGAGAAATGGAGTTGCAGGAAGCCTACAATATGGAGTTTATTTATTTAGTCGGCGGTGCCGCCTCCGCGCTGCCGCGGTCGCGTCGCCGCCGCGGGTCTCATCTCGACTCCGACACCACACCGCCACCGCGCCGCCGCCGCCGCCACCGCACCTCTTCGCTGCATAGATATTAGCGACGCGTAAAGCCTGCCACTACACGCGCCCTACGACTACAATTATACAATAAACCTAAATAAAACAAATATGTGTAACGGCTTTTTCACAAGATGAAATAGAAGAAGCGAAACGCTATACACATGCATAGCGCTATCTCGCTCGCGCACCGGCGCCGCATGCGGATCCGTCGCCAGTGTGATAATCGCCTTAGAGGTTGTTCCTAACTCTTTCCGAGAAATTTCGTATCGTAGAATGTATGCGCTCCCATATAAACCACGACACTTCTCATTCCGGACAAACTGTACGATATACAAAGGCGCTATCTGAATCCAGTTCCCAATTCATCAAATCATAGACAATTGTCTATAGTTGCGGAAATTTATCTATGGCCTCCATTTAAGGGTCAAAACAGACCTAGCGGAATTCCTCGCGGAATTAGCGGAAGTAGCGGAAATTTGTCTATGGTAGCAGATTTTTTGTATGGAAGCCATAGACAAATTTCCGCTACTTCCGCTAATTCCGCGAGGAATTCCGCTAGGTCTGTTTTGACCCTAATACAGCAGCTAGGATTGAAGACAATCCGCAATCAATAGACAATTTTCTATGATTTGATAAATGCAGTCCTGAGGCCAGTTTTATAAAGCTACAAGTTACAATTTACAAGCGGAACTCTCTTTCTAACCCTATGTGTTAGAAAGTGACTTCCGCTTGTAAATTGTAACTTGTAGCTTTATAAAACTGGCCTCTGATTGTCCTGAATTCATTCAGATCTAGTGTTTTTGATGTGCCTAATGGCTGCTCTAGGTATGGGTACGTGATGTTGATGTGCCATAATTGGGACGCAGCTATACGATGGAACGAGATCGCAATATCGTTAGCTCATTCTAAGGGCCCAGGCAAACGTTCGGTTTGTATGTCAGGTCGCCGTATACGGTCGCCGCGTCAGGTCGCCTGAAGGCGCATTTATCATACTAAATGCCAGTTCCCCGCACACATACGGTTCGCCACCGTACGGCATAAAAACCTAATGTCATGTCAAAATGTCACAACCGGACGTGTGCGTGTGTGATTCGGTCGGGTTACCGAACCAGGCAGCCGTGCCGTCCACCGTACGTTTGCTTTCACCCTAAGGGCCCAGGCAAACGTTCGGTTGGCATGTCAGGTCGCCGTATACGGTCGCCGCATCAGGTCGCCTGAAGGCGCATTTTTCATACTAAATGCCAGTTCCCCGCACACATACGGTTCGCCACCGTACGGCATAAAAACCTAATGTCATGTCAAAATGTCACAACCGGACGTGTGCGTATGTGATTCGGTCGGGTTACCGAACCAGGCAGCCGTGCCGTCCACCGTACGTATGCTTTCACCCTAAGGGCCCAGGCAAACGTTCGGTTTGCATGTCAGGTCGCCGTATACGGTCGCCGCGTCAGGTCGCCTGAAGGCGCATTTCTCATACTAAATGCCAGTTTCCCGCACACATACGGTTCGCCACCGTACGGCATAAAAACCTAATGTCATGTCAAAATGTCACAACCGGACGTGTGCGTGTGTGATTCGGTCGGGTTACCGAACCAGGCAGCCGTGCCGTCCACCGTACGTTTGCTTTCACCCTAAGGCGCTTATCACACTGGCGCCGCATGCGGAAACCGCAGCAGTTTGAAAGTCGCCTTAAAGCGGTAGTAGACATTGCAACCTGCAGGGCCCAATCCGTCATGTTGGAAGGTGTAATTACAGGTAGGGCCCGTAGGGAGCTGAAGGAGGGGCAGGGAGAGGCACAGCACACAACAGATTGGGCCCTGCAGGTTGCAATGTCTAATAGCCGTTTTACGCATAGAGCTGCGTCCCTATAATGGCTCATCAATCTCATGTAGAGCAGCCATAAGGCTCTCTACCGACGTAAGCGATTACTAGTCACCTGCGATTTATAATACATTGCGGTTTTTGATGCATCGATTGATGTCGTTGCACCTGCCTAGACAGCAACGTTTCGAAATCGCGCATCAAAATTGCGCTGATTGTAGAGGCCTTAAGTCTATGGGCGAGTACTATTGTCACTATTGTCACTTGTCAGAGGAGAGTTGTCTGTGTCAGTGTCAGTGAACTGTGAAACGTCAAACCAAACGCAAACCGCCGATTGCGCTCGACAACGCAACTAAAATTAAAACTTAACAAATTACAAAACAAACAATCAAGTTTTCCTCCATAACTGAATGAAAAGTGCTAATGTATATTGTTAAGAGTTCAATGAAAACGATTATGTACAGGTGCTAACAGCAGTTTTTAATATGGAGGCATCACACTTTCAAGTTACACCAGTATTATTATTGTTGGTGGTTTTCCTTGCGCAAGCCCGCTCATTAGGATATGATGGTATGGTATTATTTTACAATGTTTTACTTATAAAGCCGTAAACCCAATGAGAGTATTTAGAGGTTATGTTTTCATAGGGCTTAACTTATTTTGCTTTAGCTTGACTTTTTCATAGACTTATTTTGCAACTTAAAAGTCGTTTTCGTTTGTAGCTCATACGAAACACAGAATATCCTAGCAATTTTACAAAAATTATAAAGTTTGATACATTTTGATATTGAACTTTTGTGGTATATACAGCATTGGCTGAAAAATATGTAAATGTGTGTGTTTGGACCCGGGTATGTGCTTAAACTATAGGGCAGAGAATATATTGTATCTTTAAGTCTATGGTATGGGTACTGCGAATGTCATCTCACTAAGCATGGTAGAACACAGCAAATGTCATCTCGCTCTAATCTGGAGCAGAGCCCGACTTGCAAAGTACCTACACCTTACAGAAAACCACAGCCAGCACTAGATCGTACTCATAGTGTTGTGTTTCTGATGGTGAGTAAGATTGCCAAAGAGCTTAAAGAGGACCCAGTGTGTTGAAAATGAGAGACGCTCTTGTTTCTTTAGCCATCAACACAGTGAATCGTCGTTTTTGTAAAGGGTCGGCAACATGCATGTGACACCTCTGGAGTTGCTGGCGTCCATAGGCTATGGTAGCTGCTTACCATCAGGCAGGCTGCATGCTTGTATGCCACTGTTGTGGTATTTTTTTTTATATGGATTATACATTTAATTTTGTGCTTTTCTTACAGTACATTGGTTGAGCGGCTCACAAACCATAGACAGAGATATATCGTCTACGAAACAAAACATAGACATTTACTGTTACCGGGGCACACCTAAGAATATCTTGGCACTGTGGCAAACAGCTAAGGTGAGTTTTTAAATGATTTGTGATTATTATATAGTTACCATCAAATATATCGGAGTGCCAAAGTAAGTACTAGACGTGTGCGCCGCCACGCCGCGCCGCCACGCCGCGCCGACGCCGCGCCGATGCCGCCGGCCATTTTGCCCACGCCGCCTCCGCATCGGCGTGAAATCGGCGTGGCGGCGCACACGTCTAGTAAGTACTCAAAAATATCCGAACATGCACTTTATTGCCTTGACAAAAGAGGTATTCAGATATTTGTGACCACCTTCGCTGCTCTGATATATAAATATGATGGCAACTGTATATTTAGGCTATATCACTATGCAAGCTACATATTCCACTATTCCTACTGCTGGAGATCAGTCCCTTCTTACAAATAAAAGGATCCCTCCTTGTAAATACAAGAAGGATGTCTCGAAGATTACACGTGAATCCTCAAGTTTGACTCTGGAAAGTTCACAGACTACACCGACACCTCATCATTAAGCTTTTACAGGGAGCACGAGGTCACCACGCATCAGTGCAATTTTATTCTAAAATTTCTACGATTCGAACAGCACATCTCAATAGTATTATACACCAATTTGTAGTATAACAATCCAGGTTCAGCCCTGTAACTTGATTCTTGTAGATATTTTTAATTCACATGAGTAATGATCAAAAACATTAACTCAATTGAAATAAGCGGTCGCGCTCTCATACAAAATTAGTACGGGAGCACTGATGCGTGGTGACCCCGAGTTGTACTTATGATGTATCTAGTGCTTGAGGTTATCTGTGGGAAATTTACATGATTATGAAAAAAAATCTATAAGTATTTTATCTAAAAAGATACAAATCATTATTTATAATGTTATATAAAATATGAATTAATTCAGCTTTAAAGTTAGTACCTAACTATTACTTTTATATCAAGAATTGTGTTACAGTTTCACATAAGGATAAAGAATGACGAGTTCAGCCAATACTTCGGCAGCAGCCCTGACGAGGTGTACCAGGGATACACAGAAGATAGCTACGGCTGGGCCGTGGTCAGCCCGTTCCATAAACGGACCCACCGGACGGTGGCCGTAGACCTGTTCAATACGACTTGTATGGCCATCAATACTAAACATAGGCATAGTATTGAGTTGCAGATTATTAGTAAGTACTATTGGGTCAAATATGGTAATTTGTCTTATACAAATATTCAGCTGAATTTATTTTATTTAGGAAAACAAACAGACAAAGGCATATTTAATAAAATCCCAAAGTCGATGCAGGTAGAAACAAGTGTACAGTCAACGTCAAAGATATTTTTACACTTTTGCACCTTACTCTTTTGTAATAAGATGCATAAGTGTAAACATATCTTTGACGTCGGCTGTATATAATTTTAAAATGCAATGAAACAATTAATTAGCAAATAATGCTATAGTATTGAAGAATATATGAGTGAAAAATAGATGTTTAGCTGCATAAGTTACTATTAATATTTAGTTGAGTGCATAGGTTGATGTTGCTATACCCTTCCAGGGTTCATGTTGAGACTGTAATTACTTTTAAGATCTATGCAGACATGAAATGCATTAAAATATATGAATATGACAAAATGTACACAATACTTGAGAATAAAATGAATTACATTTAGTGACACAAAAATAACAAGAAACCAGAATTGGTAGCTGTTTTGAAGACCATCATAATATAATAGTATTTTATGCAATCATGTCATAATGAATAGCTTTTCAGTCGAGTACCTTGTTTAGGCCACGAAACTTGCTGAGTTGACTGTCAAGGATATTCTATTTACAATTTTGTTGTTTTTCTTTTAATTTTAATAAAATAGTATTTTTCCAGGGGTGGACATATGGCGTGTACTTCTAATGTTCCTTGGCGTCTGCACTGTGTTCTCATCACGAGCCCTGAGCGGGAACCCGGTGTTCTTCTACCTATGTGGGGTTCTTGTGGGCGTCTCAGCGTCGTTCATGGTGCTGGTGTATTATATGAGCAAGCTGCTGCCTGGGGTAAGTAACTAAATATTAATCTTTTAATGCAGAGAGCTTCTAATCAATCCATACCCATACTAATGTTATAAATGCAAAAGTGTGTCTCTCTGTCTGTCTGTTCTCTTAACGCCTAAACCGCTGAACCGATTAAGATGAAATTTGGTATGAAGATAGTTTGATTCCTGGAGAAAAATATCAATATATCGGGGCAGCCAAGGTCCACAAAAATATCTGAACATGCACTTTATTACCTTGACAATAGAGGCGTTGTTCAGATATTTGTTACCACCTTGTTCGCTCTGATATATCAGATGGCAACTGTACTATCTAAGTTAGTAACATAAATATTGTCTCGTCATTGTCTGTCTCTCAAGGGATCATCCATTCATTACGTCACACCAATTTCATGATTTTTTGACCCCTCCCTCCCCCTTGCCACTCTTCGTCACAATTAACTGCACCCTCCCCCCTTAGTGTGACGTCACATTTAGATTTTTAGTTTAGGAAGGTAAAAATTACAATATCACTTTGAAACTAAGCTTTTACTTCCTAGTAAAAGCTTAGTTTAAGCTTTTTTTAGGTTAAGCTTTAGTTTTAGTTGCTTAAAATGATTTATAAAATTAACGAAGAGAAAATCAACAATAATAAAAAAATATTAAAAACTTATTCTTCCTCCTTATTTTGGATCCACTCTTTCATGTTCTGACACATATCAGAGACGTTTGTCACACTCTCGTCAGATTCTGTTAGATTTTGTAAAAAAAAATTGTATGTGAGGATTGTGAGGTCACAAACATGGAACTCCTCCCTCCCCCGTGTCACGATATGTCACATTTTGTAGACCCCCTCCCCACCCCTTGGGGTGTGATTTAATTAATGGATGATCCCCAGCCGTTCAGATATGCCGTCTTGAAGAACTACGCATTATTGTATATACTATCTTTAAGATTTAATGTATTACTATTACTGTTTTGAAAAACAAGTCCCGCTGAGTTTCTTGCCGGTAATAAGTAATACTTCTCGGGTCAGAGGTGTAGGGTTAGAACCGGTGGCAGTTTCTTTTATTAAATATCTTTATCTACACCCATATCATAAACCCTCCATGATGCGTTCAAAAACCGCACGTTATGACCACCATAAAAAGAGACTATTTTGTTAGAAGTTAGAACAAATGTCTTATCTGTAACGATGTTATTATTATCAAATAATAAGCAAAAATTCGATATCATTATGAAAATCCGGCAGCCGCGCCGCGCGATCCTCCGACCGCCGGCACGCGCCCCGCCGACACAATCGAGTTGGCCATGGCGATGCAATGTCTGTGTCTGTGAAATGGCAGCCATTATAACAGTTTTTGAACGCGTCATTTCGGGTTTATAATATGTATGTAGATAAAGCAGTGTATGCAACTGTACGTAATTAGGCCTTAAAACACTCGTGTGATCTTATTATGAAACTCACTTCATTCGTCTCATAAAACCACACTCGTGTTTTAAGGACCCCTATTACGTAACAGTTACATAAACTACTATTATCTTTTCATCATATCTCTTCCAGAAAACTTTGACATATGGGGTTCTAATAGGCGGTTGGACGGTCGGCGTCTACATCTTCCAGCAAATATGGGAAAACATCCGCAGCATCCTGCTCTCATACCAGACGTACCTGTTCTGGTACGTGCTGGTGGTGGGGTTCGTGAGCTTCCTGGTGTGCTACCGGGTGGGGCCGCCGAGGAACGAGAGAAGCAAGAATCTGGTCATGTGGACTCTGCAGGTAACCATGTGACGACTATATTACTGTCACACCAGACGTTCCTGTTCTGGTACGTGTTGGTGGTGGGTGTGAGCTTTCTGGTGTGCTACCGGGTGGGGCCGCCGAAGAACGAGAGAAGCAAGAATCTGGTCATGTGGACTCTGCAGGTAACCATGTGACGACTATATTACTGTCACACCAGACGTACCTGTTCTGGTACGTGCTGGTGGTGGGGTTCGTGAGCTTCCTGGTGTGCTACCGGGTGGGGCCGCCGAAGAACGAGAGAAGCAAGAATCTGGTCATGTGGACTCTGCAGGTAACCATGTGACGACTATATTACTGTCACACCAGACGTTCCTGTTCTGGTACGTGTTGGTGGTGGGTGTGAGCTTTCTGGTGTGCTACCGGGTGGGGCCGCCGAGGAACGAGAGAGGCAAGAATCTGGTCATGTGGACTCTGCAGGTAACCATGTGACGACTATATTACTGTCACACCAGACGTTCCTGTTCTGGTACGTGTTGGTGGTGGGTGTGAGCTTTCTGGTGTGCTACCGGGTGGGGCCGCCGAGGAACGAGAGAGGCAAGAATCTGGTCATGTGGACTCTGCAGGTAACCATGTGACGACTATATTACTGTCACACCAGACGTACCTGTTCTGGTACGTGTTGGTGGTGGGTGTGAGCTTTCTGGTGTGCTACCGGGTGGGGCCGCCGAAGAACGAGAGAAGCAAGAATCTGGTCATGTGGACTCTGCAGGTAACCATGTGACGACTATATTACTGTCACACCAGACGTTCCTGTTCTGGTACGTGTTGGTGGTGGGTGTGAGCTTTCTGGTGTGCTACCGGGTGGGGCCGCCGAAGAACGAGAGAAGCAAGAATCTGGTCATGTGGACTCTGCAGGTAACCATGTGACGACTATATTACTGTCACACCAGACGTACCTGTTCTGGTACGTGTTGGTGGTGGGGTTCGTGAGCTTCCTGGTGTGCTACCGGGTGGGGCCGCCGAGGAACGAGAGAAGCAAGAATCTGGTCATGTGGACTCTGCAGGTAACCATGTGACGACTATATTACTGTCACACCAGACGTACCTGTTCTGGTACGTGCTGGTGGTGGGGTTCGTGAGCTTCCTGGTGTGCTACCGGGTGGGGCCGCCGAAGAACGAGAGAAGCAAGAATCTGGTCATGTGGACTCTGCAGGTAACCATGTGACGACTATATTACTGTCACACCAGACGTTCCTGTTCTGGTACGTGTTGGTGGTGGGTGTGAGCTTTCTGGTGTGCTACCGGGTGGGGCCGCCGAGGAACGAGAGAGGCAAGAATCTGGTCATGTGGACTCTGCAGGTAACCATGTGACGACTATATTACTGTCACACCAGACGTTCCTGTTCTGGTACGTGTTGGTGGTGGGTGTGAGCTTTCTGGTGTGCTACCGGGTGGGCCGCCGAGGAACGAGAGAGGCAAGAATCTGGTCATGTGGACTCTGCAGGTAACCATGTGACGACTATATTACTGTCACACCAGACGTACCTGTTCTGGTACGTGTTGGTGGTGGGTGTGAGCTTTCTGGTGTGCTACCGGGTGGGGCCGCCGAAGAACGAGAGAAGCAAGAATCTGGTCATGTGGACTCTGCAGGTAACCATGTGACGACTATATTACTGTCACACCAGACGTACCTGTTCTGGTACGTGTTGGTGGTGGGTGTGAGCTTCCTGGTGTGCTACCGGGTGGGGCCGCCGAGGAACGAGAGAAGCAAGAATCTGGTCATGTGGACTCTGCAGGTAACCATGTGACGACTATATTACTGTCACACCAGACGTACCTGTTCTGGTACGTGCTGGTGGTGGGGTTCGTGAGCTTCCTGGTGTGCTACCGGGTGGGGCCGCCGAGGAACGAGAGAAGCAAGAATCTGGTCATGTGGACTCTGCAGGTAACCATGTGACGACTATATTACTGTCACTCCAGACGTACCTGTTCTGGTACGTGCTGGTGGTGGGGTTCGTGAGCTTTCTGATGTGCTACCGGGTGGGGCCGCCGAGGAACGAGAGAAGCAAGAATCTGGTCATGTGGACTCTGCAGGTGACGTATAGACATACCTACTGGACTACAGTATTATTTGAATTGAACCATGTCTAAATTGATGAACTCGTAATATTAAAATATTAACTTTTTCGACCGAGCGACCGGTCTTACTAAGAGGATTAGAGTGTTTTGTGCTTACAGCAAAGACAAAGTAACCTTCATACTTTTAAGGTTAATATTAGCTGAATTGAGTGTGAATGAAGTTTTAGCATACATGACGTATAGCGTTCAAAAAATCTTTTTCGACCGAGCGAAGAGAGTTCTTGCAGTCAACCTGTAAACATAAAATATTGTTGTCAGGGTGTGGGTGTGCTGATGGCGTTCTTCAGCAGCGAGTACCAGGAGGCGTCGACGGCCGTGGTGGCCGTCTGTCTGTCCGTCAAGTACTTCCCGCAGTCTGTGTTAAACGCCGTACTTGGTTACTGGTAAGAGTACATTAAGTTAAAGTATTAAATTATAAGTAGTTTGGCCAGGGTCTGTTCTACTTCAAGCATAGACGAGACGGTGCCCAAGGCTGCTGGTCAGTTGGTTAAGGCGTCTGCCGCGTATGCAGAAGACGCTGGTTTGATCCCAGCCTTGGGTACCCGAGGCGGTCACTTTTGCCTTTGTATATAACATCTATAATAGTCTAGTACTTATTTTTTGTTTCATCAGAGTTAATAAAAAAACCCTGTTACACAAAAAAAATAACATGGGTTCAACTGTAGTTTATTGACTGAAGAGCCGAGCGTAGCGAGGCGACGAACGTCTCCGTTTTCACTGGTACGACGATTTGGCAGATTAATGTGTGTGTATTGGTTGGTTGGTTGGTCAGTGTCGGTCTAGAGGTCGCATTTTTCATCCGATTTCGATGAAACTTGGCATGTACGTTCCTTGATTTATTTGCCAAAAATTGTCGAGCCATTTTTTTGATTGGGGGAAAAATTAGGGGGAAAGGGGGAAAGTTTTCTGTCGCGCTATTTATGTTCTCCGAAGTCTACGGTTCAAAGAACCACTAGTATAAGTGTATATTTACAAACATACTGGTACTAATGGTATAGAGTACTAATGTCTTGTACCGTGAAGCACGCCAAAATATCTAAAATGACCTCATTTTCCCTAAGAGCGTATTATATTTTGGAACGCTACATCATATAAAATTATTTATTCGTAAATAAAACAAGCGTATAAAAGTCTACGCATTCCAAACACTCAACTTTCGACTCTATCCCCTCCCCTTACGGTCTATTTGCAGGCGTCGCAAGTTCCCGCCAAAACCGCGACTCCTCACGAGCGAGGAGTACTACGAGGAGGGAGCGAGAGAGACGAAGCACGCGCTCGAGAACTTGCGGAAGTACTGCTCTAGTCCCGACTGCGCGCAGTGGCGGATCATGCTGCAACTTAATGACTCTAAAAGGTAGGAATCGAACCCGGGACCATGATATCAGTAACTATAGATATGTTATGTATGCTGCAAAACCCCGACTCCTTGCGAGCGAGGAGTACTACGAGGGAGCGAGAGAGACGAAGGACGGGCTCGAGAACTTGAGGAAGTACTGTTCTAGTCCCGACTGCGCGCAGTGGCGGATCATGCTGCAACTTAATGACTCTAAAAGGTAGGAATCGAACCCGGGACCATTCAGGTTAAGGGTTTATAATGATAAAAGACTTTTACGTCACTCCGGGCGGTAAATGACATTTACCGCCAGCACGCGTAGTGGTAAATCCCACTTCACAGAAGAAGACCAAAATTGTTTACGCGCCACGGGCGGTAGGTAATAAAAAAGCCTCAGATCGCTTATGCATGGCTCTCATCGAAGAGACTGGTATATCAAACGATATTTCGTGCATAAATTCAGAAAATTCAATGGTTCGAGCGGAGGTTTGAACCCGAGACTTCCTGAATATTAGTTCGACGTCTTTCGCTAGGTTACCAGCGCTCCTATGGTAGGTAGTACTAACATAATATATGTATACGCTTCTAGACCAAATACAATAGAAATTACTTATTTTGTTTTTACACAGTTTTATTTAGCTTAACCCCGTATATTTGATTATTTGTTTGTTTATGTCATTATACAGGGTGTAACAAAAATACTGGTGATCCGTTTAAGGGCATAATTGGTATCGTATTGCGAGTAGGAAAAAGTAGGAGAAAAATTTTTTTGTATGGGGCGAGTCGTCCCAGCTGGCCAACCCTCCATACAAAACCAAAAATTTTTTTCGCAAGAAAATTATTTTTTCTTAGTTTTTCACAATAAGAATACGATTCCAATTATGCCCTTAAAAGGATCACCAGTATTTTTGTTACACCTTGTATGCATCAAATCTTGTAAGTTAAATTTCAACCACTTCCCAGTGCCTGATTGCGCTGAAATTTGGTATACTTCCGTAGTTTACATGACAATGCTACTAGGTACAGTCAGCAATAAAACTGTGTACCAAAAAATAATTTTACGTCACTCTGGGCGGTAAGTGAGATTTGCCGCCCACGGGCGCAGCGGCAAATCTCGCTTCACACCCAGGAGAAGACGTAAAATTGTGTACGCACCACGGGCGATAATAAAGAAGGCCTCAGATTACTTGCTTATGGCCCTTACCTTCGGTTCGGGCCACAAATGCCCGCGTTCTTTATTTTACCGCCCTAGGTACGTAATTTTACATACTTACTTTTAATCCCATTCCCTCATTATTGTTACAGATTTGCGTCGTTCGTCGAAGGCGACTCACATCTCAGCGATGAGGAGATTTTAGACTACGAAGCCTACGCGTTTTCGACAGAGTACCGGCGGAAACCCGTCGCTAACTCTACGAGAATAGCCCCCCTGGACATATCCGACGATGAGGATATTACGGACGATGAAATTTGATCGTGTAAGTTATAAGACTGAATTTTCTTTTAGTTTTGTAGTAAGGAGATCTGCTAACGATATCACAATGTTTAGAAATAAAGGAAAGAAAAATCCACTGCCCAGGTCCGACTCGAACTCTCGACTCTGGGTACATGCCCATCGCTGTGACCAAATGAGCTACTGAGACTAACCTGATGGATGCGAATTTCTTCGTCATATCCTAAAGGTAGGGCGCCGTGGGGTGCCCGACCATAGAATTGTCCCCCACCATATCGTCCCGTGGTTGCAGTAGGAGTCTGCTAAGGGAATATACCGGGAGATGGGCAGCAGCATCTTCCGAAAGCCTAAACACTGCGCGCGCCAACCCGCCTGCCTAGCGTGGCGCGTATGGCAAACCCCCCCTTAAAGGGGAGGCCTATGTTCAGCAGTGGACGTCTTATGGCTGAGATGATGTCATCATCTTCTCATATATGATCCTATAGGTATGCGGCTTGTTCGATTCTCGCATTATGCAGTTTATTTTTCTACTTTTTCTTTCAAGTATAACAATAATATTACTTTGCTATTCCGCGGTATAATAAGTAATAACGTGCTAAATGATTAGTGACAAGGGATCATCCATTGATTACGTCACACCAATTTTATGATTTTTTGACCCCTCCCTCCCCCCTTGTCACACTTCGTCACAATTAACTGCACCCTCCCCCCTTAGTGTGACGTCACATTTAGATTTTTAGTTTAGGAAGGCGTTGTAAAATGAGCCTTATCGCCTTAGTAATACATTCGCTATTTCGAAAACAATAAATCGTTAAACTCGGCCAGAAAAATAGTATCAGATTTATAGGGAACTAAAGTATTCCAACAAATCCGAGTATGTAGAAAATTAGTTTAGTACAATGTTTGTTAACAATTGTTTTTTTTTTAAACTTAGATTTTTGTAAAAATAAATTATACATGTGAGGATTGTGAGGTCACAAACATGGAACTCCTCCCTCCCCCCTGTCACGATATGTCACATTTTGTGGACCCCCCCTTTTGAGGTGTAATGTAATTAATGGATGATCCCCAACAAGTTATACTTATTTGCGTATTAGGTTGTCACTTATGAACTAGCAGTTAAGCACGTTATTATACCGCGGGATAGCAAAGTACCAATATTATTGTTGTAGTTAATAATATGGATTTCCGCAAAGTAATGTCTGATTCCATAACTAATTATTTATTTCTAAACAGTGTATTTTAACCTTTTCGCCGCCAAGCGTTGAACAAAAATGACGCGCCACCGACGCCACGTAATCGCGTTTTGTCAAGCGAAATTGAACTTTGCGGAAGCCCGCGTAGGTCCCTATTGCACTACAAAGCCTGTCGGCTGTTGCCGTCGTTGGCGTCCATGGCACGACTTTTTGATGTCGGCCACAGCCGACTGTGGCGGTGAAAGGGTTAATTGTTTTGTAATGTAGCTAGTTGAGTCTAGTCGTATTTTGTGTCGCAACTAATGCATTTGACTTTAGTATTCTTAAGCTCCTATTTTTTGGAAAATGAAATAAAGGTCTTATATTTTTTGATAGTTTCTTCATGTATTACGGTTCCTGTCTCAGATACCTATTTTTTTTTGTCAATAGAATCTGGGTATTCTGGGTCTGGGCTTGGCAAACATACTGCCTAAAATTGGCGTAGGCACCGCCATATTATGGTGATGTCCCAACCGGGTTAGTAACTAAATGTTCCATCACCGAAAAGCGACTGGTGTAGATAATAAAGAATATTTCATATATATGTAGAATGACATGAATAGAATTCATTTTGAATCTCGAGTTTTGAAGATATTTGTGGGCGTTTTTGCTCCAGTTCAATTGGAATGGATATAAACTTGTATAAGTTTCTCAGTTCTCGTTATATAATAATTTTGTCATTATACCTTGTGCAACTTAAGAAGCGGTTTTTGACACCTGTCATCTCAGTACATTTTATAACCTAAAATCGATTTTAGGTTATAAAATGTACTGAGATGACAGGTGTCAAAAACCGCTTCTTAAGTTGCACAAGGTATAGCGTATTTGCTTAGTATTTAACCTTTTTTAGCTTTGTTGCATTTTTTTCCTCTCCGGCATTTATTAGTAAAAAATGCGATTTTTGCTTCTACCGTGGCTTTTACAAGATTTTATGTTTTTTTTTTCATTGCAACCTTGTGGTTTTATCAAATGGGTTTTATTAAACAGTATATGTAATGTAATGAAATAAGCACATATCGTTATTACATAGAAAATAAAACAAACATAAGTAGTTAGTAATAATTTAATTGTATAAAAAGCTTGTTGTTTTTGTAAAATAATTTTGTCTTAGGCTAGCACCATTTAATTATAGGAATAATTAATTATTATTTCTCTTAAAAATATCTTGTCAAGTGCACTTCAATTGATCCTCATTATTAATAATTAATAATATCTCGTGTGGCATTGTTCAATTCGTTCTAAGGTTTTGTATGTTTCATCCAGAATAAAGTTATATTTATTCAAAATATTATCTTTTTTTATTACAACACAACCAACATAAAATATTTGTTAAAATAATTAATACTTTCAGTGATTATAATTAGTTAGATCATTTTAAAGGCAGTTTTTAAATATTCTATACTTACTAAAATTTCATATCCAGATGCTGCATGGTACCTAAGTTCAACTTGTGTGCCGTCGCCATCAAATATATCGGAGCGGCCAAGGTACTCTATATCTGAACATGCACTTTATCACCTTGACAACAAAGGCGTTGTTCAGATATTTGTTCCCTTGGCCGCTCCGATATATTTGAAACCATCGTACACACTGTTAACCTTTTCCACGCCAAAGACGTATATATCGGCACCACAGGTCCAACGCCAAAGACCGATATATCGGTCAACGACCACAGAGCAAAATAGACCTACACGCATAAAGTTTAACTTAATTTTTGACATTTAGATGGCGTGGCGTCTGAGTGGTAGGTTTTGCGTTTGACATGGCGTCGAAAAGGTTAACTGGAAAAATAAACTTTTTGCCTAGTAAGGTTCAAAATTTGTCAGATAAAAAAATACTTAAGTACTATACAACATTCACTTACGTAATTACGTTATCCATTCAAGTTAATTATCTTATATTGAGATGTTATGGCACACTTTTTCTTTTATTTCAACCAACCAAGCAAATTTGATCCTTCTCTACAGTAGTTACAGTTCATATTTAACCTTTTGAACGCCAAGCAACGGAGGGAAAAATCGGCCCTCAACGCCAGCGCGCGCTCGCAAGTCAAACCGGTTATATTTTGGACGTGATATCACGTCCTGACGGCACGACTTTCCGTGCGCGTGATATGACGGCTTTGGCGGTCAAAAGGGTTAAAAATGAAATCTAATTACTGGGCAGAAGGTCCATCCTTTTTAAGACCTCGCCCGACTAGCCTTCTTGCTCTTATCAAGCGTCTGCGGCGGCGGCGGCGGGCGAGCTGACACGTGCCTACTGTACAACACGCGGTAGGTCTCAGACTTCAGGTAGTCTAGTACGTGGCTGGGGCCCAACTTAAGCTGGTCCTCGATGGGCGGCACCCAGAAGTTGCCTTCGAGGCGGAGGACTGATTTGTTGCTTGCGAGATCCATGCTTCCTGTATGGGAAAAAGTAAGATTAAATCCAGAATGACTTACACAAAAAAGTTTTTGTACTCAAATTGAGATTTATGATTAAGTTTGAAACAAACTTCAAGACATTGTATTCTCATAAAATGTACGATTTCTACAAACAACAGAAGTATTTAGAGACATTCATTCTTATTTAGATGGAAATCCAAAATATTTATGACGAAGTCGTTATCACAAAACTCGAACACTTAAACCACTGAACCGATTTAGATAAAATTTGGTATGATGATAGTTTGAGTTATGGAGGAGGACATAGAATAGTTTTTATCTCAGAAATCATTTTTTAAGGAGGTACAAGGGGGGTAAAAAGTTTGTATGGAATTGTTGCTCACTGTAGACGTAAAAAAGCATATACGTTAAATTAGATTTTATACGTTAGAGAGGTAGAGAATTTTATTTGGATTACTTAAGTAGAAGAACATTTTTTTAGTGGGGGCCACCGTTTACGAGTTATTTAAAAAAATCTACAAAACGGGTCATTTTTGGCCGCTATCTTGAATATCCCACTTCCGGCCATATTTTCTTTGAAGGGAACCGGCAATTTGGATACAGCAGAGTCTAAAGCGGGTAAAAAGTCCGGTTGCTCAAAAGTAATATCCAGAGCTCGGATTTTTCACGGCAAAACAAAACACTAGCGTAATTTAGCCAGTGCTTGAAATATTATTTTATCGATATCGATAATTCAGAACTAGAAGAAATAAAAGTCACCAAATAAAATTAATATGTAATAAAACTAATAAAAACATTTGTATAAAGTTACTATATATTAGAAACAGACGCAATTTCTTCTTCAAAATCTACGTCAGTACACACAGCAGCACCAGACATTTTATTTGGGTAATAGTGATAGGAGTAGATGATCATTATCTTTTCAACATTCTCTGGGAGTAAACAGTTGCGTTTATCGCTATAAATCCATTTATGTACACTAAATGTACGTTCAACTTCAGTTGACGTCAAGGGAGCAAATTTATAGAATTCATTATCAGTTCGGGTAATATTTTCAGATATGTCTCTTAAAATTTCGTAATCAGGATTTCGTTCGAGCACGGCTTCAAATTTACGTATCACTGGTAACAGTTTACTCCAGTTTACGTAGCAACGAACAGTATCCAGAATGAGGAAGGATTCCGCAATGGATAAAGTCGAACATTGCAATTGTTCTATTGAAGAGGCTATTACTTCGTAGTTGTCGCGAATGAAATTTAACTCCGGTCGTAGTTTGCGTGTTTGAAAACATTTTTTTGCAGCTCTTATAGCTGCCGAGTCATTAGCAAGTATGGAGACGACATCACGTATTTGCTCATAGTATTGCGCGTAATATACCGCAGCAGATATCCAAGTTCCCCATCTGGTGATAATTGGCTCGGGAGGTAGGGGAATGGACGGATATTTTGCCTTAAAAAGGCGTACACGCTCTGGAGATTTTAGGAATATCTTTTTGACATTCGATATCAACCCATCCACACCTTTGAAATTATCTCGCACTTCTTCGGCAACCCGGTGCAGACCATGAGCTAAACACGTAATGTGTTTCATACGAGGAAACGTTGCTTTTAAAATACGACCGGCTTTAAGCATATATGCGGCACTATCTGTGCAAAGTAAAAGCAAATTGTTTACGTTATCATTGAAAGAATTTTGAAACAAAAAATTTAATTGGTTTATTATTAGGTTTGCTATTGTTTCCCCATTTACCTTCTCTAAAACCTTCGACCCCAAAAGATAAAATTGCTTAGAACAATTTTTTTGCAAAGACCGAATCACCACGTTTGTCACACATTTTCCCATGAAATCTGGTGTTTCGTCTATAGATATCCACAAATAATTGGTTTTGTTTACCTCTCTTATACCCTGTATAGTTTTTTTGTACACGAGATTTAAATAAATTTTTCGCAGGGTCGATTCGTCCGGTAAAGAAGTCATAGAGCAGTCGCAACATAAATACTTGTTAAAAAAATGACGAAAATTATTGTTGTTGACTGTTGCCCATGGTATGTTGCATGAAATAAGGAAAATAATTAAATCGAAATAAAATTGATGTTTCCTATTTGGTTGCCCCGAACGGTAATTGTGGCGGTTGCTTTTCACATGATTCTCAATATTGCATTTCTTCAGTTTTAGATGCATATCGCACATAGAGCAGTATATAGTGGAGGTCACTTCATTATAGACTAACTCAGGGTGATTTTCAATCCACGTTTTGATCCGATCTTGTACATTACTCATTTTTGTATTAATTGATACCTTGCAATATTAAGTTATTATACGTATATCCAACACGTCGGATTCAATGCGTTGCGAAATAAATAATACCTAGATGCAATTTACGTTTTATACGTAATGAAATGACAGTTAAAGTGTGAATGTCATATGTCATGTGAGATGAAATTTGCAGTCGTTTCTATCATTTTAAATGAGGTGGTATAGTTACTTCGTTCTAAGTTGTACATGCAGACCTACCTCTTTGTTGCTCGACTATGGCAAAGCTAAAATGAAAAGTTATTTTATTACTTATACAGGATGTCCGGTAATTAATGCACAACCTTCTAACCCCCAGTAGGTCACCTTAGACTGGTCAAAAATATTGATTTTGAGCTCTAGTAAGTCTCCTGTTTTTCGAAATTTTCGCACGTTAGTTTTTAAATTTTGACATTCACACTGATAGGTGTACCATCGAATAAAAAAAGAAAAAATGTACTGAGGCAATACCTGTCATATACTCTAGTAAGACTCGATAGGTGTCGATAAAATAATATTTCAAGCACTGGCTAAATTACGCTAGTGTTTTGTTTTGCCGTGAAAAATCCGAGCTCTGGACTAATATCGTTTGCCTCTCGCATCGAGAAGGAGAGCGAATTTGAAATTTTGTGACCTGTCTAATAGACTCGTTTCATTCACCTATCCTCGCAAAGCGCAGCTAATCTCTGGTGGAAATGCAGGCAAGTAGGTATGTGTTATTTTGCTTACCTATCTCGGGAGGCAGTACTACCAAGCGGTTGCCCTGCAAGTGTAGCTCACGGAGGCGTGCTAGTTGTCCCAACTCCCGCGGGACCTCAATCAGATCGTTCTCACGCATTGATAGCTGAAAAGAAAATGAATTCGTAAAACTTATTGTCTCTAACAGTTTAAGTGCTTAATCTTTTAAATACCAAAATGAAATAGAACAAATTACAACTAGGTACAGTCGGCCAAAATGTGGTCTACCACCCTACGGTTGAGGTTCGTTTGAACGTCATGAGACAACAAGGTCGTGCATGTTTTAAACTCCGTTAGAAAAAGTCAACCTTAGCAATTGTTAGAACTCGCAGAAACTTGTGTCAAAACTGGTAGACCACTTTCTTGGCCCACTGTACATCAGATCAGTCTTTGATAAATTTTCGTGATCAATACTTTTGACCTTAACGGTTTATTTAGGGATTATTTTATAGACATAAAGGACGAAACTTATAAAGTAGAGATTGGAAGAGACAAATTAAAATAACTCACAATCTGTAGATTCTTCAGGTTTCCAATTTCAGCCGGAAGCAGCTCAAAGTCATTATCCCCCAAGTACAGAGCCCTCAAACTTTCCATCATGAAGAAATTCCCCGGCAACGTCTTCTCATTCAAGTTATTGTATGTAAGATCCAATATTTCCAGCACGGGAAAGGCACCGAAGCCCCTCGGTAAAGTATATAGTCTGTTAAGTGAGACATTAAGGATCCGGAGCTTGGGCAATGAGGAGAGGCTGACGGGCAGCTCTTCGATGTGGTTGTTGGCAAAATTGAGGATCTCGAGGTTCATCAAGTTGGCGAGGGCGGCCGGGACCGTGGAGATCTTGTTGTGGCTCAGGGATAGACGGGTGATGTTGGCTAGTGTGACTGGAATTGTATTCAAATATAAGAAAAAAATATAATTTGTAACAATGGGGTTGGCCGGTCGGAAGTCTTTACAGATGGCGCCAGCATAGCTTGTACCTGTCAGTCCTACCAATTGTGTCAAATTCTTCGTTTTTTTTTGTAATTTTCTGACCTGGATGGCCTGGCCTTTAAGCCAAATCCCATACAACAATACTAGTGACAGGTACAAGCTATGCTGGCGCCATCTGGCCAAACCATTGACAGTTGCCAACCCCATCAGGTTCTTTTGTGGTTTACCTACAAATATGTTTTCAATGTTTTTTAACTGTATGACCGTCTGAATCTGAACCCAGTGTGAAGATTCATCATCTCAGCCATAAGACGTCCACTGCTGAACATAAGCCGTCCACTGCTGAACATAAGCCTCCCCTTTAGGGGGGGGGGGGGGTTTGCCATACGCGCCACGCTTGGCAGGCGGGTTGGCGCGCGCAGTTTTTTGTTTATTGTTTGTAGGTTTTCGGAAGATGCTGCTGCCCATCTCCCGGTATATTCCCTTAGCAGACTCCTACTGCAACCACGGGACGATATGGTGGGGGACAATTCTAAGGCCGGGCACCCCACGGCTAGTGTGAAGATGCTGACAATATTATGTGGAAAAATAACTATTTAACAAGTCCTACTAGAAATAAAGGTTTGTACAACTAACATGCATAATAAAAATACCTCAAACTTCAGATGTGAAAAATACATGTTTTATAGAGGATACCCAAGTGAAGGGAAAAATATCCCTGATCTATGAGAAACTAAAAGATGATAAATAAATTGTTAAAGATAAGACATAAGTACAACATACAACTGGTTTAAATAATGTGTAAATATTTTAGTTGTTAGGTAACCCTCTTAGTTTTGTTTTGAAGTCAACATAATGTTTCTTTTGTAATTTTTGTTTCATATTAGAATCTGCTTACGTTAGAGTGGGTGTTACAGCACTAAATACAGACACACCCAAATGTCAAAACTACAGTACAAGCAAAACGAATGAAAGCAAAAGTGCCTAAACTGGTTCTATAAAAGGAAGATTAACAGTACTCACACAGGCCAGGAATCTCCTCTAGATTGGAAATCCCTTTATCCACTAAATCTATCTCGGGATTATTTATTTCCCGAGCTTCTTCGATAACTTTTTTAGCCTTCGACATCTTGGTAGTGTTTGGAATACAGGAAGGGTCGCCACACACCTAGCGGTTTTCCTCGCGGAATTACCGGAAGTAGCGGAAATTTGTCTATGGTAGCGGAAATTTGTCTATGGTAGCAGATTTTTTGTATGGAAGCCATAGACAAATTACCGGAAGTAGAGGAAATTCATAGACAAAATGCTTAATTTGTCTATGAATTTCCGCTACTTCCGGTAATTCCGCGAGGAAAACCGCTAGGTGTGTGGCGACCCGAAACTGGTGGATGGTGACTCATTGTAATATTTTCCTCCTACAACCAAAAACACGTTTAGCTCAAACTAATTTTACTAATTTCGAAACTTTTAGGTCAAAAATAGTTTGTATTTGCTACTCGAATATAAACTACAAGCTTTTGTGATAAGGTTTATTTTTCTTTGTTTATATTTATTATATTCATCACTTAAATTCATCACTTAAATTCACCATCTGTCATAGATATACCACCCATAGATCTGACACGGAACTAATAATACCAAGATAGAACGGGATGGTCTTATTACACTTTCAATAGATACGGCAGAGAGGTGCTATTATCGTTGGTCCTTGTCATAGTTTCTATTACCCTCCACGCGTTACTTCTAGCAGTGGAGGGTAACAAACAGATATAATGCGCGATTTCTTCAAGAATTTCTGTGATTGCTACGAGAAAAGCTGTTAGTTTTCCTAGAAAGTTGTGTCAGCTAAGGAAAAGATTGGTAAATTGTTCTGTTTTATGCTGTAGAGGTGATTATGGGCATCTATATATCTATCCCATACGGGGGTACACGGGTGCGGGCTCTAGTTAATACTTGCTTTGAGCCATCTGTTAAATTTGCGTGGGCTATACTTCCTCCTATTTTATACTTTACTAAGTCGAGATAAGAACGAATTTCGCTTGTGTGTAACTATGTAGCGTAGCTGTCAATGTCATAATTGACACATATTGTTTCTAAACGAAAACTATAAAATTACGGTAAAACTTTCATGTTTATTACGTGAATCCTTCCAAAAATATCCCAAATATTCGTCACAAAGATGTTTTGTCTTTATATTGTAATTAAAACTGTAACTAGTCGTATTTAACAGGAAAAAAGTTTGAATCTTTTGTTTCTGGACGAATCAAACGTTGACGTTGACACAAATTTTCTCACATCACAACAATTTGGCGCAATCATCTGTGTGGCCAAAAGAAACCGTAATACTCTTATGTTAGGTATAAAATCGATTGACATTGACATTACCTACAATTACTAGGTAAATAGACAAACTAGGATCACACGCATTGCACAAATTATCTCGTATCATTTTCCATTTGTTTATTGGTCGGCCTTTGTTTCAATTAAAATATACGTATCTTTGTGGACTTTACAGTTATTTTTATCTAGCTAGCTAAGCAAATAGTACGTCTTATCTGAGTTATCCTAATATCATGTAGATAGTCGTTTAAGCTCAGCTCATTTGGCAGGTGAAGTGATTGAGAGATAGCCGGGATAATCAGTGATAATAATTTATTTAAATTAATTCAAGTAAGTACGATGAGCTCAGCTGATAATAATTGACTTCATCATCATCATCATCTCAGCCATAAGGCGTCCACTGCTGAACATAGGCCTCCCCTTTAAAGGGACTTTATAATTGACTTAATTGTTTTAAATTATAAAATTAATTATAAGAAGAGTATATAATCGGCATTCGTTGGTGGTTACAAATAAAAAATATTACATTTAATTTTAGAATATCAGTGCAGTATTTAGGTACTTATAAGTAGGTACATTTTAGGGCTTGTTATCCAGGTAACCATTGTTAATCGTGATGCATTGAAAAATGTAACATTCTTTAAAGATAACAAGTTAGCAGTGCAGCCGAACTCTAATTATTTCCAAGTTCATTGATTTGATGTTAATTACTGTTAGTTATCATTTCTAGTCTGTATACTAGTGTTCTTTTTTCTTTTTTTGGTTACCTTTTTGAGGCTAATACATGTTTGTATGATTATGAAACTAAACTTTGAGAAATTGTAAATGAATAACTAGGGCTGCCATCCGTCCGGGTTTCCCCGGATTTGTCCTAGTTTGGAGGCCGTGCGGGGTGCATCCGGGGGGGTTTTCAATAAGTGTCCGGGGAAAACCTGGACACTTTTTTATGTGAGGTAACAACCCATTGAATTTAATTATTTAGTGCCATTATTGATTTGGTACATGTCCGGGGGAAAATGCGATTTACGCCAAATGTCCGGGTTTTTTTTAAATTAATGTCCGGGTTCGTTGAATTTATGAATAACTAATATTTTTGTGGTATGAAAAGGACTGTGTTCATTGACAAAGAAGACTGTATAGTCTGCATTCATGTAACTGCATGGTATGTATGTATGTATGTTTTATCTTTTGCAAGGTCTACAACCTTTGATAAGTTATGTTATGATGTATGAGGTGTTATTTAATTAGTCTTAGTTGTGAGAGTGATATGTCACTTACGGTACATTTTTTAATAAATACAATAATAAACTTAAATGCTAAATATATTGCCATACAAAACTGCAAGTACTCTTTGAGTATGGGATCTGAAGTCTCATATAAAAATTGTTATGTTTCTAAGCCAAACAAGGGTCCAATTCAATTGTAGTCGGATCCCTTACATAAGTATCTACTCTCCTATACAGCTTGTATGTAAAGTCAACGTCAATGATATGTTTACACTTTTGCACCTTATTACAAAGGATTAAGGTCTAAAAGTGTAAAGATATCTTTGATGTTGACTGTACTTATGCCTAAACAACTTTTTCTATGGGTCCAACTCAGGAATCACAAATAATCTTACACTGTTTCATACATTTCAGCCAATCAGATGTCAACATTTTCTATGGACAAACGAGGTTTAGACTAGCAAGAACTTGTGGCAAGTAGGGACGCAGCTATATGCTAGAATGAAATAGTGATATTCATGTCTCATTCTGAACTATAGCTGCGTCCCTACTTGCCGTAAGTAAACTTGCTAGTCCAAACCTCGCTTAAGGATGGTTGGACCCATAGAAAAAGATGTTCAGTGTAACCTACGTAATCACCTAATATGGCTAATTTTGAAAAATAAACTCGTATTTGTTTCAGCCATGAGTGAGCGACCTCAGCCACTGAAGGCTATAAACCGTCTGTTCGAAGGCCGGGAGCCATGGCAGATCATCACCATGACCGCCTCCTCGGTGCTGGCGCTGGTCTGGGCACACAGTCTCTACAATGCTCAAGAACGTGAGTAAAAGAAGAAAATAGAGATGCAACGGATAGTGGCTTGATTTATTATATCAGTACAGAGTAACTTCTTTCAAAATTACAAACATTGGAATTTGTAGTTTGGAGTGCTTGATTAGACATTGTTTTAAAAAGTTAATGTAATTTAGTTACTGCTGCGGTTTCCGCATGCAGCGCGGGTACGCGAGCGAGATAGCGTTGTACATGTGTATTAGACATGTAACGAATATTCGCATTCGCAATCGCGAATATTCGCATGTTTTTAGATATTCGCATTCGCACAATTGAATGCGAATATTTTGCGAATATTTTAGCACCTTATTTGTGCCGAAAATAGAAGATAGTATTTCACTATCTACCGCTATGTCGGTAGGCTTACATTTAAAACCCTGCAATAGATAGATAGCGCTCTGCATGTGTATAGCGCTGTCTCGCTCGCACACCGGCACCGCATGCGGATTCGTCGCCAGTGTGATAATCGCGTAAAATACGCCGCCCGGTTATGAACTGCGTCAATAAAATGTTACCGCGATACAAGCAAAATGTGGTGAAATTACGAAATGTATAAAAACCCAAATATTCGCATTCGCGAATATTAATTACAAATATTCGCATTCGCATTCGCATTCGCGAATGTTCCAAAACCGACATTCGTTACATGTCTAATGTGTACAGCGCTGTCACGGTTGCAACAGCATGCGGCGTCAGTGTGATAATCTCTACTGGACTTGGTGTTTCTTGGAAACATTAAAATAAATTTACTAAGAGTTTTGTTGTATCTTAGTGTAACCTAGGCTTAAGGGGCTACTTTGAAAAATTATAGGTTTTTTCAAACGCTCTAGTGACTAAACGGGAAAATGGACTGAATTTCTTTACGAATATATATTACTAGACTATATACTCTTGTTTTTGGCACAAGCCGAAACACGATTGCTGAAAGTTGCCTCGATAGAAAAAAAATCCGAAGTTGGGTCCTTTTTCCCGTTATTTTCCTTAGCATACGTAAACTATAAAAGATTAAGCAATATAAATAAGTAAAAAATATGGTATTCTGATTTATCTAAAAAGTCACAGAAGCAAAATTAGACAAAACTTTATAGATTCGCTTATTTATCGTAGTTTGGTCAAAAAGTCTGATCCTTAAGAGCGCTGCATCTCTTTCTTTCGTGCACGGGAGCCATAAACGTGTCTCTAACGGATGGGCGTGGCTTGTCCGAATCGAGGAACGGCCTTAAAACATTTTCCTTTCTTATTTTCAATTCAGTGACCTTGAAATAACTAGTAGTCCGCCTCGAACTGAGAACTCGCGATTTACTTGCAAACAAGTTGACCAATATAACAAGACCCCAGAGGATTTTTTTTCTCCTTCTAGCTTGCCTTTCCATAACCACTTGATCCATCCTGCTCATATACGAACTTACATAACATAACATAAATATTCTTTATTGCACACCTCAAATTAAAGAAACAGTATACACAAGTTACAAACAGAAAAGTAGAGGTAAAACAATTGGCGGTCTTATCGCTAAAAAGCGATCTCTTCCAGACAACCTTTGGGAAGCGGAAACCTTTGTAAATTAACAAACAAACACAACAACAACAACAAATTTACAAATTTTATGTGTCTCTGCTACAGCCCCAAGAAATTTCATAAAGATCAGAAAAACGTTACAAACTTAAGTTATCGTCAGACAAACTATTGAAATTAAAAAGCCATCCAAATGCCGAGACGTCCCAGTAGCCAGGCGAGAGTTCGGTCTGGAGTTGTTTGTAAGAACTCACTTCGCTTACGCTCCGTGAGTTCGATTACAATGTGTGTCGTAATGTTGGTGAGTTTCATGTTGTGCTTCATAATTTCCGTCATTAGCACGTCTTAATGTTTTAATTACCCAATTAACCTACTTTACTTTTTTCACAGAGCTATGTCCAAGTCAAATTATTTAGGTATCTGGGTATAGTAATGTATTGAATGTAAGTTTAGTATAATTTAGCGACTTTCAAAAATAGTCTATTTCTTTTAGAAAATTGTCAGTCATATCAAAACATTTGCAACTAAATGGGATCTCGGGCCCGCAGACCCTATGAATTGGCGTAGGCACTTGTTTCTATGAATGCATCGGCAATGTGCAATTCAAATCTGGAAACTAAGCCTTATTGGGATGAGATCCATGTTTTCCTTTATCGAAAGCGACCCGTAAATATCAAATTATATTTCGTATGTACATTCCGAAAAGGCTAGTGGTACTAGCCGGGGTTTGAACCCGAGACCTCCAGACGTTTTACCGCCAGGCTAACAAGGCTTATAGGCACAGATGTTTCATTTAAACATGTCGTTAAATAAAATTTCCAGCCGTCACAAGCAGACTCCGCAAGGAATTCTTCAGATGGTTGCGTTCCGTTCCGTTCGTGAGACGCAAGATTGATGAAAAGATGGCCGAAATTAACAGGGACTTCAGAGCTGACGTCACTAAGAGACTCGCAGGTAATCTATACAAGACTACTAAGAGTAGTCGCCATCAGATATAGCGGAGCGGCCAAGATGAACACAAATATCTGAACAACGTGGCGAAAGTGAATGTTAAGATATTTTTGAGTATCTTAGATGCTCCGATACATTTGATGGCATAATCATTGCAACGAAGCAAAAAATGGGTGCTGGTTTATACCGGTTTTCTAAGTAAATAACAAAAAAGAAAGTTTATATCCTGGTCACGGCACCAAATCTAACGTTGTACGCAAGGACTGTGCATATAGCTACATAGAGAGAGTAGATTGAAAACCAGCCGCCATAAATAAAAGATAAGATAGATCAAATACTTATATATGTACTATGTCCTTTCAGGGACTTAAAACTATCTGCATACCAAATTTCATCTAAATAAGTTCAGCGCTTTAAGCGTGAAGAGTTAACAGATAGACAGACACACTTCCACATTTACTATTATATTAGTATGGATATGATAACAAATATCAAATGCGTTATTTACATACCTCTATACCTACTTACATAATGTACTAGACAAACGTACGGCCTGTATGATGGTTAAGATATAGCTAACCGTAGGCTTGTGTGCTTTCTGGCGAGGCTGTGGAAGTGTGCTTCGGCGTCCCTGTGGCCTCGCCTTATAGCGTTGTGGCGGCAAATAGAGGGGTTTTTTGTGGGTACACCATGGGCCTCATTAGCCCATATGGGAGTCCCACATAACCACTGGAGCCCGTCCCCGCGCTTCAGTGGTATGCGTAAAGCATTTTCCCCTCTTAAAAAAAGGCTTGTGTGCTTTGTTATATTTATAGTTTTGTTGTGTTGCAGGCACGACTATCAGAAGGCAGCTGCCAGAGAAAGGCCTAACTGCAGAGCAGGTGGCGGAAGAAGTCAGGGATCATCTTACTTTGGGTAACACCACGTTTTTAGCGTAACTCTGATCCACCGGCTATACTTGAAATAGTATATGAACATTATTGCCAGGGCCGGACCTAGGGTAGAGCGAGTGGAGCGGGCGCTCTAGGCGCCGGATGGCAGGGGGGCGCCAAAATGGCCAAAGAGAACAAAAAGTTTTAAAGCAAATGTGGCGCAGGCGCAAAATATGTACGTTAGGAGTGGAGTGGCGCGACGGTGGATAGTACCTTTACCTTTTGGTATATATTTTATTGGTATTTTTGTTATGTCAACTTGTTTTATCAGGCGTGACTTGCTACTTTCAATCATGAAGGGCGCGAATAAAGGCGCCAAAACGATACTTTCTTTATATTTTTCTAAGCGATTGGGTTTATCAGGATTGCATTCTATTATTTAACGTTCTTTTTTAGATCGTTGCTCTTGATCTTGAAAGGCGCGAAATAAAACCTGATAAAGGCGCCGAAAAACCTTATAATTTTCTAAGCGATTGGGTTTATTAGGGTTACATTAATTATCTATTTTTTAAATCGCTGCTTTTGATCTTGACAGGCGGGAAATAAAGGCTGATAAAGGCGCCGAAAACGTAAAGAAGGCAAAACAAATATAAAGATGAATGACCCCTAGAAGATGAACATTTGGCCTTAATATTGTTTTTTTTTTAAATAAAACTGCATCACTTTCTTGTACCATTTAAACTTCTAAAATAGTACATCCAAGTTTGAGGTCGTGAGAGCTTGCCAAATCTATACCTCTCGCCAAATTGCCCTTTGTAATGGAAATCATATTTAGTATTGTGGCTCAAAATCGATATAATTAAGTATAAATTTATAAAATTTAAACTTACTTGATTTTGAATAGCATATTTTAACTTATTTTATGAAATATTTATTGTTCAAGTCATGGTTCCAATATTGTGTGATTTTTGCAATAGATGAGTAGCGTTCAACGTTTGGGCCTGGGTTAGTATTTTCAAATACTTTTATAAATTCACATAAAAAGATACACCATTTATGTCTTAAATTGCTTTTTATGCGCGAGTCCGACTCGCACTTGGCCGGTTTTGTTCCTTGATTTTATGACTAAAAGATGAAAAAAAACTTTTTTTTACCACTGTGATATTATCACGGGGTTTACTTTAATATAGAAACTGGATTGTTCACCTAACAACAATTGAGAATTTACTAGTTCATCTTTTAGGCGGCATTCCAAAACATGAATTTTGCATGTTTTTTTTACTTAAAAATCATGAATATCGTGGTGAAAGCTTGATCTAACTAAATTCAGTGTTTATTAAATTCGAAAAAGTTGAAACCATTTTAAATTGAAACAGTTGAAATACCTCTATTTACTTCAATTATTGCACAAAGCTAAATCAACCCGATTTCCTAATTTTGCTTGTGCGTCAAATCATTCGTTTTTGGGTACTTGATTTTGCTTTTATATTGGTTCATCTTTTGAATCAAACCGTTCATAATCAGGGCACTTTGTTCATATTCTGGGCGAATTTGCCTATTTTGGCACAAACATTCTTATAAGAATACTGTACAGTTCTAAGAGGGTTTGGAATAGCTTATTCTAAAGTAGATTATATGCCAAATCATATTAAAAACTTGTTTAAAATTGGTTATAATTATAACATACATAAAGAAATATTAAAATGGGGGTAATAGCTCAAAAGTTCATTTATGACTTTACCCTATTTCTCTAACGCTTTGGGTAAAAAGCTTCAACGAAGGGCGCCAAAACCCGATTTCGCTCTACCCTGATCGAGGGCTCGGGCCGGCGCTGATTATTGCAAATTATAGATTTTAAAGAGTGCCCAAAAATTAAGATATTGATTTAGACTTTCACGGTTTTTACTCATAATTATTTGTAATTTAAAAATTATATACGCGGTTAAGTCCCGTTTATTACAAATAATTATAATTAAGATATTGTTTATCTAAAATTGTTACTAACAATGTATGTATGTTATATTGAGATATTTTACTTAAATAACTACGAAATCTGGGCACAATTTGTGATATTTTCATGTCAAATGTACATCATTGTCGGTTGTCAATAAGGCGTTGCTGCCATAAGAAAATATTTAGAAATAAAATTTATTAACAACCGGCAGTAATGTACCTTTGACTTGAAAACGTCACATTTATTGTTAAGATCCAACAACGAACCAATCCAAATAATCTTATAATAGAACACCGGAGGCGGCCATGGAACTCCTAAATAAAACTATATACGCAAATTATTTTTGGAAATGATTATTTAAAAACACAGACGACGATAAAAGCTTGAATCAGAAATTATATGTGGACGAGTTTAGTGAAAGGGCGCACTTTGTCGGTTTAAATGGACCAGGGATGTCACGAATGTCGTTTTTCTCACATTCGCGAATGCGAATGCGAATGCGAATATTCAGGATGCGAATGTCCGAATGCGAATGCGAATACGAATGTTACGGAGTAGATTCAAAAAGTTAATCTTGCTTATCATTTTTATGATTCCATAGTTTATAAATACAGAACATGATTATGTAAAGGAGTCCTATATTATTGATCAAAAGGAGACAAGTGATACCGTCGTTTTCACTTCCTGTGTATGAGCAAGCATATGACCATTGGCCGGGTCAGCGCGGTTAAAACAGGATGGGTTCTGTCCACATTCGCATTCGGAAAATATTCGCATCATTTCATGCGAATGCGAATGTTGATACAAATGTCAAAAATGATGCGAATATTCGCATTATACGAATGCGAATATTCGTGATATCCCTAAAATGGACATTCCATTCTTTCATAGAGCTCCATATCGACAAAGTGAGACCATTTTCTCTGGACTGACACATTTTTTCTATTTTTTAGGTGCTTATGACTGGAAGAGTGGCACAGTCTCTGGCGCTGTATACCATTTAAGCCAAGAAATTTCGAAGGTGAGTGAGCTGTATATTGCTACCAAAATCACTCATCTATTTACAATCACACCGTATGTCTACTCATAAAGTTATTATGTACAGTCGGCCAATAATGTGGTCTACCACCCTACGGCTGAGGTTCGTTTGAACGTCACGTCATGAGACAACAAGGTCGTGCATGTTTTAAACTCCGTTAGAAATTAAGTCAACCTTAGCGATCGTTAGATCTCGCAGAAACTTTTGTCAAAACTTGTAAACCACTTTCTTGGCCCACTGTGCATTCGCTATCAAATATATCGGAGCGGCCAGGGTACTCAAAAATATCTGAACATGCACTGTATTGCCTTGACAGTAGAGGCGTTGTCCAGATATTTATGACCACCTTGCCTGCTCCGATATATCTAATGGCGAATGTACTCCGTAGAGCACTTTTCGACCAAATCATTACTCAGATCTTAACCTATTCAGTGCTAACGACGACACGTCGTCACGGCTTTACGAAGCATTTTCGCTACATAGCGGGAAACCCATGTTATCGGGTACGGCGTAGCGCTACGCGCGTAGCATAGCCGTGAATGTGTTAATGTTAACAGGTGGCGTGCGACGCGTACTCCCAAACCGCGTACACCAACCCGCTTCACGCCGACGTGTTTCCTGGTATCAACAAGATGGAAGCGGAGGTCGTGCGCATGGCCGCCAACCTCTTCCACGGCGATGACGAATGCTGTGGCACTGTAAGTTCTTGAATACTGCTGAGAAATTCTTAATTTGAATTTATTTTTATTTATGTATTAAGCAGAACGTCTGCTAACGATACCGCAATGTTTAGAAATAAAGAAGCAGAAAAATCCACTACCTCAGGTGAGAATCGAACTCGCGACTCTGGGAAACATGCCCATCGCTCTGACCATCTGAGCTACTGAGACTTACTTGATGGCTGCGAATTTCTCCACCATATTCTTTGGATTTTTCTACTTTTCCTTTATTTCTAAACATTCTTAATTTTAAGTTTCACTACGCTTGCTATTCTTTCGTACCCTCGCTTCGATCTACCATCTTTTTAGGGTTCCATAGTCAACTAGGAGACCTTATAGTTAACATTTGGTTATACTGTAGGGTTCCGTTTTCGCTGCTTCGATTTAGAAGATTTACCCGCTTTGATAAACGTGTTTCAAACCTCATTTAGTTAAATTATGTTTTGTCTGTTTCTAACGAACACAAATGTTAAAGTGACAGATAAGGACAAACGATGATATAGTTAAATGATGTTTGAAGTACGTTTATGAATAAGCGGGTTAATCTTAGAATGATCAACTTTCGCTTGTTTGTTAAATAACTATTAAACTATTTAATTTTTTTTTTGAAATAAATGTTGGTATTTGAGACGTTTATATAAATCCCCTTTTATGTGATATGCCGGGCAATATAGTTTGTAATTTTGTATTACATAATTTACCCCCGCAATACATGCACCTCTGGCGGTGGGTCAACATTTTCCTTAGGCAGGCTGGTGCTGAATTTGGCTTAAAATTTCTTCATGAGCTGTAGGAAAACTGCTCAGGCACCTTAAACTAAGGCAACCCGACGGGAACCGTGTTATATGGACGGGCCGCCACTGGTGCCTACCAACTATCGGTCTAGACGTTAAAAAAAATTGCAGGTAACCACGGGCGGTACAGAATCCATAATGATGGCGTGCAAGGCCTTCCGAGACTTCGCGTACAACCGGGGCGTCACCAACCCGCAGATAGTCGTGCCGTCGACGGCACACTCGGCCTTCGACAAGGCGGCGCAGTATCTCGGCTTGGGGGTCGTCACTGTCAAGGTAATACATAGTGATGGCAGTGGCCTATTTAATAAAGGTACAATTGACAATTTACAAGCGGTAGTCTCTTTCAAACACATGGGGTTAGAAACAGACTTCCACTTGTAAATTGTCAACTGTAGCTTCATTAAATAGGCTACAGGTGTTCTACAAATATGAAAATAATATTAGATACACGTACAAAATAAATTTACAACTGACTTCCAGATTTACAGACTTGCAAACATATTTACAGACTTGCAAACATATTTACAGACGAACTTACAAACAGACTTATAAACAAACTTACAGACAGTCTTACAAACATACTTACAGACAGACTTATAAACAGAATTACAGACAGACTTATAAACAGACTTACAAGCATACAAACTGATTTACAAACACTTTCAAACAAAATTACAATCAAAGAAACGAGCTAGTTTTGGCATTATTTGTTACAAAGACAAAATTCAACAGGGGTTGGCTTAGGTTCTTACTAAAGTGGCTTTCCCCGACTCAGAACAATATAAAACTTAAGGACAGACAACTAGGACTAGGAACTTTAGTTTGAAATAATATTTATTCTTTAATTTATAGGTTGACCAGAAAACGATGACAGTCAATGTTGAAGATGTGAGGAAAGCAATTGGGAGGAGGACTTGTTTGGTAAGAAAAAATACTTCTTTTTAGTAGTCATTTTGCTCAGTATTTTTTATAAACAGTCTTATTCACCGAAGTTCAACAAGCTTTGGTAGCGTAATTGGTTAAGAGAAAGTGACTACCGGCGTATTCCAGAACCTATCGAATTCTAATCTCAAATTTTTAATTTTTTCCCCTTAAAAATAATATATTTTCGTGTACAGATAGTCGGCTCAGCGCCCAACTTCCCCTACGGAACTATGGACGACATAAACGCCCTCTCCAACTTGGCTCTAGAATACGACATTCCTCTACATGTTGACGCTTGTCTCGGAGGATTTGTAGCTGCCTTCATGCCGGACGCCGGACATCCGGTGCCGGTGTTTGACTTCCGGTTACCGGGCGTGTCTAGTATGTCTGCTGACACACATAAGGTGCGTCAATAAATTATTAAACCATTTAAACACACATACCAACTTACAAACAATAACAAACGAAATTACAAACAAACTTAAAAGCGCTTGGATGTCTAGGTGAAAAAATTATAATTCAATAGATGTGAGAACTTACAAACAATATTACAAACATTGTTACAAACAAACTTACAAACAGTGTTACAAATTTACTTATGAGCACTGTGATGTGACCTCATCATTTTAAGATAAAAATGTGTTTTAAGAAGCGGCAATTTAGGAATTGTATCAACATAATACCCTTTCCAACCTGGATCTAGAATACGATGTATCATCAATAGCATTATTTCATCACGTGTAGCGTAGGTGCTTTGTTTTGATTTGATTGGCTTCAGGCTACCGGAGGTGTCTATTTAGTATATCCGCTGATACTCATAATACAACATAACATAATATAGCGTAGATAAATTAATAAATAAAAGATATAAAAACTTACAAATAATTATGGCGTTGTTCAAAACGAACGTCAAAACAGTATTACAAACAAAGTACAAACGCGGTTCCACAAAAAATTAGTTGACTTATTAGAAAACATGTTTTAACTCCTTGACTGCCAAAGCCGTCATATCACGCGCACGGAAAGTCGTGCCCTCAGCGCCAGGACGTGATAACACGTCCAAAATATAACCGGGCACGATTTTTCCCTCATATGCTTGGCGTTCAAAAGGTTAGGTAACGGTAAACTTTTTTTTCTCAGTACGGATTCGCGCCTAAAGGAACCTCAGTTGTGCTATACAGGAAGCCGGAATATCGGCACTGCCAGTACACCGTCACTACAGAGTGGCCGGGCGGCGTATATGGCTCGCCTACTGTTAACGGTAAATATTTTACTGTGTTATCTATTCACACAACTGGAGATGAGGAAGGAGACACAACTACCCTTTTCCTAAAAATCAAAATTAAATTTCTATCTCTATTAAATTATAGGCAGTAGAGCGGGAGGCCTAATCGCGGCCTGCTGGGCCACCATGATGTACGTCGGTAAAGCACGATACGTCACCATGACGGACGAGATCATGCAAGTCACCAAATACATCGAGGCTGAGTGAGTATTCATATATCTATCCTGGAGGATCCGAAGGAATGCCGAGTTGGTGGCCGGACCCAATATTATCGGCGAAACAAAAGCTCACAGACTTCGCTGGTTCGGTCACCTACAGAGAATGGGTGAGGCTCGGGCTGTCAAGAGAACGGTTCTTGGGACGACCGACTGGTCGCCGGCCGGTGGGGCGGCGCAGCTGTTGGGGAGACAGTGTGGCGGCGGAGCTGCTGCAGCGCGCGTCACAACTGGCGAGAAGTCGCGCAGGATCGGGACAGGTGGCGTGCTCTCATTTCGGAAGCCAAGATTCTCTTTGAATCGTTGAGCCAAAATAGTTAGTGAGTTCGATTCGTCAAGTAATAGTGAACAAGCAACATAGTTTTTTTTCTTGATTTCGTGATATAATAGTATTTTATATTGTAATCGTAACAAAATTAAGAGCTTTTCAGTCGAATACCGTATTTAGGGCACGAAGCTTGCTGAGTGGCCTAAGTAAGGTACGAAATTCATACAAAATGGAATTGTATAACCGACAAAATAGTAGTTTAAAATATAAATCCGTTACAAATGAATAAATGTTGTTTGTCCAGACTACGCAAAGTAGAAGGTATCTACATCTTCGGCAAGCCTGCGACCACGGTCATCGCGTTCGGCTCCGATCAGTTCGACATTTTCAAGATGGCGGAGCTACTGCACAAGAAGGGGTGGAGTCTCAACGCACTGCAGTTTCCTTCTGGGTGAGTATTATTTAAATAGAATATATTATGAATATGTAATGTAGAAGATATCTACATCTTCGGCAAGCCTGCGACCACGGTCATCGCGTTCGGCTCCGATCAGTTCGACATTTTCAAGATGGCGGAGCTACTGCACAAGAAGGGGTGGAGTCTCAACGCACTGCAGTTTCCTTCTGGGTGAGTATTATTTAAATAGAATATATTATGAATATGTAATGTAGAAGATATCTACATCTTCGGCAAGCCTGCGACCACGGTCATCGCGTTCGGCTCGGATCGGTTCGACATTTTCAAGATGGCGGAGCTACTGCACAAGAAGGGGTGGAGTCTCAACGCACTGCAGTTTCCTTCTGGGTGAGTATTATTTAAATAGAATATATTATGAATATGTAATGTAGAAGATATCTACATCTTCGGCAAGCCTGCGACCACGGTCATCGCGTTCGGCTCGGATCGGTTCGACATTTTCAAGATGGCGGAGCTACTGCACAAGAAGGGGTGGAGTCTCAATGCACTGCAGTTTCCTTCTGGGTGAGTATTATTTAAATAGAATATATTATGAATATGTAATGTAGAAGGTATCTACATCTTCGGTAAGCCCGCGACCACGGTCATCGCGTTCGGCTCGGATCGGTTCGACATTTTCAAGATGGCGGAGCTACTGCACAAGAAGGGGTGGAGTCTCAATGCACTGCAGTTTCCTTCTGGGTGAGTATTATTTAAATAGAATATATTATGAATATGTAATGTAGAAGGTATCTACATCTTCGGTAAGCCTGCGACCACGGTCATCGCGTTCGGCTCGGATCGGTTCGACATTTTCAAGATGGCGGAGCTACTGCACAAGAAGGGGTGGAGTCTCAACGCACTGCAGTTTCCTTCTGGGTGAGTATTATTTAAATAGAATATATTATGAATATGTAATGTAGAAGGTATCTACATCTTCGGTAAGCCTGCGACCACGGTCATCGCGTTCGGCTCGGATCGGTTCGACATTTTCAAGATGGCGGAGCTACTGCACAAGAAGGGGTGGAGTCTCAACGCACTGCAGTTTCCTTCTGGGTGAGTATTATTTAAATAGTATTTATTATGAATATGTAATGTAGAAGGTATCTACATCTTCGGCAAGCCTGCGACCACGGTCATCGCGTTCGGCTCGGATCGGTTCGACATTTTCAAGATGGCGGAGCTACTGCACAAGAAGGGGTGGAGTCTTAATGCGCTGCAGTTTCCTTCCGGGTGAATATTTTATTTGAGTGGAGCCAATTTTTATGAGATAGCCTATTTCAATTTGGCAAACGATGGACCAACTCCAAGTGGGTAATTTCCCTTGCAAGATTTGATTACAGACAACGCAGTAACAACTAAATAAAAGCTTACCTTCCAGCTTCATCATCAGATCAGCTACATGCCATCATGATATTGCTTTGTCATGCACACCCGAGATGCATGTGCGTGTAGTGGGGCAAACCGAACTTGCAAAATCTGTTTATAGACAACGGGACAGTTGAAATTAAATAAAAGCTTATAAAATACTTGTTACGGAGGCCAGAAAGATGGACGAGTCAATTTGAGCCCTTTACCTTGGATTTGCGATTATAAAGGGCCTGCAACCGCATGCGGCAACGGTGTGTAAGCGCGACAGCGCACACGTAGAGCGCTATCTCGCTCGCGCACCGGCGCCGAAACCTGTGAAAGCCTTAGAGCATTTAATGCCACATTACCGAGCGTAAAAAATAGAGTAATTACACTAATTACATTCTTAATGATTGTTCTAGGATCCATATCTGTGTAACGCACGCACACACACAGGCAGGGGTAGCGGAGCGATTCGTCGCCGACGTGAGAGAGACAGCTAGTTCTTGCTTACAATCCTCCACCGGCCCCGTACAAGGAAAGGTAAGCTCTATAGCTTGTGCTTTTCTAATAGACGGAGAGCTGGCCACGTCAGATATGACACAATAATGAGAGCAACGAAACCCCTCTAGTTAGTTTGCTAAACTATGCTTATTTCTAGATCCGGACATCTGGCAGCTGTAAAGTGGTGGAGGTCAAAGAATGCAAATAACTTGAAGAAAACAAATTCTAGAGTTCTGGATTCGATCCAATATTATGAAAAATTATGTCATTAATTAGATTATATAATATCCAAAAGTTTCGGTTGGGGGAAGTGGTGCCAAACGATGTAAAATGTAATTTTAGGTTACTCGCCTACTGTTTTTGTTTCCGCAATAATACACAAAGTTTTTTGTTCTAATGTTAAAAAATAGGCCCTGTTCTCTATAAATGACACAACTACAGCAGTTTTTACCGATTTCGCTATTACTTTTTTCCATCTTAAAAACTTTGTTGGTCTGTCACTTTGTGCTCCACCCATTAAAAGCTGCCAGATGCCCGGATCTAGCAATAGGGAATGTTATGCAATCTAACTGGACTGGTTACAAAACTCTCATTATTGTGTCACATCTGACGTGGCCAGCTCTTAGACCATAATGTGACGCAAGTAGGACTTACAATCCCGATATTTCAAATAGTAACTTGTATGGAATAGGCTTGATGATTTTTTTCATGCATGAATCGATTCGTTTTGTTGTGAGGATCAAATGTCTATATGGGGTCAATTGCTCTAAATCAACATAAAAGACAGAAACGAGACTTAAAGTCTGACATTTGCATTTGTTTCTCAAAACGCTCCTAACAAAATGATATCAAGCAGTGACGTCACGGCTTCATAGGTGCCTGTTTAAAGTTATGAAATAGCTATTTTTACAGTGAAATGTTGCGTTTATGTATATGTTTGCTTTACAATTTATTTCACAATAAAATCTAAAAAATCGAATGGTATCATTGGTTTCTTAAATGTCGTCCTTTAAAAAATCGAAAAAAAATTGAAATTATGAAGCCTGATATCTTTGAACCATTTCAGTATATTTTTTAATGTTTACTTTATTTGGATATTTTGATCATTTTGCATCCTATCAACTAAATTTTATTGCATAATTCAACATGTGTCATCAATCATCATACCTATTATTCGGATAATAGCCATGTTATGCGGATAATTAAACGCCCTAGACGCAAGATTGAGTAGCAGAACCAATTGTCGCGCATATTCGCAAGACTGATCAATTTTTGAGATATAAGCGCTGGTTACACCTACGGAGTACAGTGGCGAGTCAGTACTCTCGGCTGAGTACTCGCAAGGTGTAAACACATCGAGTACTGGGCCGGGCCATTTTACTCTCTCGGCCGAGAGGCATTTTGCTGTCTCGCCACTGTACTCGTTAGGTGTAACCAGTACGTCTAGCATGACATACTTCAGGCGCGACTCGGAGTATGGAGTCGCGCGCGACAACGCATGTCATGCTAAGGCGCCAGTCCTTAACATTTAAAAGCTTTTCTAAAAACCAGGACATGATTTTTTAGACTTAGTTATTTCGATTTCGCGATTTCGTGGTTGGTCCCATAGTAAAAGTTGGTTAGTATACTCCCAAAATCTCCCTGGCAACGGAATAACAACCCACTACAATTTCAGTATGTATTTCATGGTAAATAAATATTTTTCACCTCACTAGCTCGGAAAGCCCTTTTTGTTTGTTTAATATCTATTGTGAAAATCGCTTTTTATCCACATGTGGTGAAAGAGTTTTGACATAAGTGACAAGTGGCTTAAGTGACATTTGACAGCTAACAAAACGTAAAACGTTAAAAGTGCAGAATTTTTAACATCGCAATTAATGAATTGCATCGAGTAAAAACACTTAATACAGTCTTACAACTTTATTTTAATTCATAAATATCAGCATTCAACATTAATCTTCATTATTTTTGTAAAAACGGATAAATTGTTCTGACAGCCGAATAAGTCTACGTACGAACAAAACGCATCTGACATTTAATAAAACCTTTTACGTCAAAACTTTTCATTTCAATTCATCCATCATATCAACGTTAAATATTCGCATGTTTTTCTAGATTGTTTTGTTAAAAATTAGTGATTCGAGTGATGAAGAAGTATTAAACACCTGAGGAATTACGGGAAACCGAGCAAAATGCACCCTTTTTCTTATTTTCCTCGCTGTAGTGAGGTGAAAAGTTTTGTGTTATACACGTGTGAAAGTTATTTTACGTCTCGTGTATTAAAGCACTCGCTACGCTCAGGATTCTATTTTTGAACCACTCGCTTCGCTCGTGGTCAATAATAGAATCCTTTCGCTAGCTCGTGTTTCAAATAACACTCGCACGTAAAATACAACTTTCACCACTTGTATAACAAATAACTATTATTAATAACATTTGTCGTAGATGGCGATATACGGGGTGGCGCAGGAGATCTCGGACCGCAGCCTCGTCTCCGATATCACCAAGTATTTCATCGACTCCATGTACTATCTACCGACGCCCGAGGAAAAACTATAGACAACATTTTAATCCATAATTTTAAACAAAAAAAGAACCGACTTCAAAGGGATCCGCTATTCCAAGAGGAAGTGGCAGAGTTTCTGTAAAAAATCGTGAAATCACTATAGGTGTGCCTATAATAGTTGAAGAGTTCCCTCGATTTCTCCAGGATCCCATCATCAGATCTGGACCGGACCTGGTGACAATGGGACCAACTGTGAAGTATACTCTTCTAAACAAAAAAAGGATTTTCCAAATCGGTCCAGCCGTCTTCGAATGACATGAAAAAAAATTGCAAAAAAAAACAAAGATCCCGGCGAATTGAGAAATTCTCTCTCTCTCCTTCTCCTTCGAAATCTTGAAGTCGGTTGAAAATTGAGTTACCAACTGAGTTCAAAGATTTATTATGTGGCCCTAGCGGGGTACACGTCAAAATGGCTCAGCGAATAAGAGTACAAGTGCCGTACATTTTATAGGACTTGTGCCCTTATTGGCTGATCCATTTTGACTTGTACCCTTTTTCATTGGGGCCCCACTATTTTTGTACGATTGACTTTAATTGTGGCCATTTACGGTTCAATCCGTTTTCTTTAGTACTTATTCTATGAAATAGTTGGTACTCTATGGAATGTCCAAAGTGCTCTACAATTAAAGTCCTTGACCGTCAGTGGCGGCGCGTCCATAGAACACTTAAGATACATAGAAGCTTAATTATCGGGCACCAGAGCAGTTTTCCTACACCTCGTGAAGAAATCTTAAGCCAAATTAAGCTCCGGCCTGCCTAAGAATTTTTTTGACTCGACGCCACTGGTGACCGTACAAAAATTATCTCTTATACCTGGTGTTTCCTGTAATAGGAGCAATAAATTAAAACGTAGATTCTACTCCTCAAACCAGACAACGCTTGTTCAGCAACTTTTAAAAATTACTTATGGTTTGATTTTTATTTCACTTTAAAGATTATTCGAACACGCAATGTATTCCGAAATTGATTATATTTTGTCTGTAGGGTGACAAGGCTGACAAGCAATGTCAGTTGGGCGGATTTTAACGTACATTGAAAATACTATTAGTTTGTATGAAAAAAAGACTATCTAAGAAATACATATTTTTTAAAAGTTATTGAACAAAAGTTATATTGTTTGAGGAGTAGAATCTACTTTTTAATCTATTGCTCATGTTACAGGAAACACTCTGTATACCCGAAAGGCACGGGTTGACCTATAGACATATAAAGTAGGAAGACGTGGTACTGTGAAGACGAAATTGTGATTCCAATAGTGAGCCGATTTCCTCGTATTTACGCGCGACACGCACAGATATACAACTCGTGGACGAGCGGTGATTGGTTCAAACGTCAAAAGTGAGTGAGTGCACGAGACCGCGGCTTACTATGGAATCAAAGTTTTGTCTTCGTGGGATCTCGTCTCTTATTTTATATGTCTATGGTTTAAAAAAAAGTTTCCCAAAGTAGTTTTTTAAGTATATCGAAACTACGGACAAATATCACAATTGTTTATAATTTCCAGGAACAGAAAATCAATACTTACCTACGTAGGACCGTTTGGTTTAAAAAAATATTAACCATTACCTTACGGTACTCAAAAATATCTGAACAAGCACCTCATCGCCTTGACAATAAAGGCGTTGTTCAGATATTTGTGACCACCTTGGCCGCTCCGATATATTCGATGGCGACTGAAGCAACAATTCTTTCTTAAATAAAATTGTTACACAACAATAGTCCGGGACTCAGCAAAAGGATCTAAATAGAGAAATTAGGATTTAAAATTGGAATATTTTGTCCAAAAAATATAAGCCATAATTGCAACAATTTTATTTGCGTGCGTTTCTTTTAAGAAAATTAAACTTTTGTGCTATTGCCATATTAACATGTGAAAAATGTAAGTTTCCAATACTTAAGCACAAATTGTCTAAAGGTAAGGTAGACTACTTCATTGTAAATCTTTATAATTTTTATAATTTGTATAGCTCTTTAGGTTTTTATGCCATTACCAGAGACTATAGAGATATAGACGGCGACAGCCTAAGAACTTTTTGAAGCTCAAGTCAATTGCGCCCTCTGTCCGAAAGCCGCCTAAAGATACCGAAATTGTAAGAGGAAATGTCACCTGCACTGCTACTCCACCTACACACAGGTACATTAGTAGTTACTAGGTGGAGTAGCAGTGCAGGTGACATTTCTCTTACATATTCGGTATCTTTAGGTGGCTTTGACATAGATGGCGCAATCGACATGAGCTTCAAAAGGTTCTTAGGCTGTGGTCGTCTATATCTCTATAGTCTCTGCCATTACTCACTCCTTGTAAACATTCCTATTTAGCATTGATTATTTTTACGACTTTTAATTTGTATATATTTTAGTGGGACTTGCGGCCATCTTGTCGAGCAAGGTGGTTTGGTTTTGTGATTAACTTCTTATTTTTTGTTCATTCTCGTGATTCAGTATGTAATATATAGCTTATTCTGCAGTGATTTAACGAACTAGTGTGCAACTAATGAAGAATTAATCTCAAAACAAGTGTAACCCCTGTTTGAGTTAGATATCCGTTAGTCCACGTGCTGTTTGTAGGGAGTAGCTATCTCCTTATAAAAAGCCTAACCTCACCGTACAACGTCCAGTTCTTGGAGCGAAATTTTAACTAATTAACCGTACACTTGTCGTCTCTACTTCGACATTGGCAAAAATTGTCCCAATATTATGGACAGAATGCCATTTATTTTAAAAAATGAATTGAATATATTTTAGTGGAATAATGGGATTAACGATGTGTAACTAAATGTAGTATGTACTTAAGTTTTTCTTACTAAAATATTAGATAGACGCATGAGCATCGCAAAAAAAAAACAGTCGAATTGAGAACCTCCTTCTTTTTTGAAGTCGGTTAATAAGCCATAAGTCTCTAACGTGCCAATAATGACAACGATTAGGTACTTGTCAGTCTGTATTTCAAAACAAGTTTTGAAAAGTTCGGATTTTTAATAATTATATACTAGCTAAATCAAATTACTTACATAATAAAAATCTGTTGTTATTTATTGTACAATCAGCAGCAGAAGTAGTTAAGCGGGTAGGGTGTTCAAAATGATCTACACACTCTTATTCTCTTAACAATAAAGTCGTGTCCAGCTCATTTTGAACACCCTACCCGCTTAGCTACTTTTGCTGCTGACTACAGTCGCCATCAAATATACCTGAGCGGCCACGGTACTCAAAAATATCTGAACAAGCACCTTATCGCCTTGATAATAAAGGCCTTGTTCAGATTTTTGTGACCACCTTGGCCGCTCCGATATATCTGATGGCTGTATTATTTTGATATAAAATGGATGACTATTTGGTTGAACCTTCCAACGTTTTTATCGTATTTAACCTTTAGTTTACTCGCTATCTTGTCAATAATAATAATGTTGGGGTTTGTTGTGAAGAAAACTTAAAATTTTAAAAGAAACAAATTTGTAAAACCTAATTTCGTCAGTCTGGTACTAAATGTATTGCTCTAAAACTGCTTATCTTAGACGATTGTTATTGTTGAAAATTATATACCTACTTATCAGTGGCGGCGGGTCCATAGAACACGATTCCCGTCGGCTTGCCTTATTTTCAGGCACCCGTGTAGTTTTCATACAGATCATGAAGAAATTTTAAGCCAAATTAAGTTCCGGCTTAACTAAGAAAATGTTCGACCCGCCGCCACGCTACTTATATGTAACTAATTGACTGAGGAGCAGAGCGTAGCGAGGCGACGAACGTCTCCGTTTTCACTGGTACGACGATTTGGCAGATTTATGTGTGTGTATTGGTTGGTTGGTTGGCCAGTGTTGGTCTAGAGGTCGCATTTTTCATCCGATTTCGATGAAACTTGGCATGATTTATTTGCCAAATATTGTCGAGCCATTTTTTTGATTGAGTGGAATATGAGGGGGAAAAGCGGGGGAGTTCGCCGTCACGTTATTTATGTTCTCCGAAGTCTACGGTTCACAGAACCACTAGTTTGTAAAAATACATAGGTATATGTATATATTCACGTATAACCCCGACAACTATTCTCTTTGACCCCGATCACAACGAATAACTACTTATTACCTGATTTTGTAATCACAATTTTTATCTTTTTATACTCGGCGACTGTAATACTCGAATTGAGATTGTGGTGGCGGAACTACTAGCGCATACTTTTTGATAGAGCTTCTATGGTCGCATATTGTAGCATCCATAACAATCACAGAAAGGATTTCCATACAATATTGTGAAACTGTTGTCGGGCCCCGCATTGCGTGTCGCCGCCGGCACAATCCACCGGGAGATCGAACGTTACGAGATTACATAGAAGCAGTAGGTTGTGCACGGCTTTCGTCAAACTCAATTCTTACCGGCTTGCTTAAGCACTCGTATAAAAACTATTGTGTGCAACGGTACATAATAAGGGTTCTTAAGATTCGAGGGTCGGAGTTACAAAATGAGGCGAAGCCGAATGCAAATAAGCAAGCCGGTAAGAATTGAGTTCGACGAAAGCCGTGCACAACCTACTGCTTCTACGTATGTAATCTCGTAACGTTCGATCTCCCGGTGGATTGTGCCGGCGGCGACACGCAATGCGGGGCCCGACAACAGTTTCACAATATTGTATGGAAATCCTTTCTGTGATTGTTATGGATGCTACAATATGCGACCATAGAAGCTCTATCAAAAAGTATGCGCTAGTAGTTCCGCCACCACAATCTCAATTCGAGTATTACAGTCGCCGAGTATAAAAATAGTTATTTGTTATACAAGTGGTGAAAGTTGTATTTTACGTGCGAGTGTTATTTGAAACACGAGCTAGCGAAAGGATTCTATTATTGACCACGAGCGAAGCGAGTGGTTCAAAAATAGAATCCTGAGCGTAGCGAGTGCTTTAATACACGAGACGTAAAATAACTTTCACCCGTGTATAACACAAAACTTTTCACCTCACTACAGCGAGGAAAATAAGAAAAAGGGTGCATTTTGCTCGGTTTCCCGTAATTCCTCAGGTGTTTAATACTTCTTCATCACTCGAATCACTAATTTTTAACAAAACAACCTAGAAAAACATGCGAATATTTAACGTTGATATGATGGATGAATTGAAATGAAAAGTTTTGACGTAAAAGGTTTTATTAAATGTCAGATGCGTTTTGTTCGTACGTAGACTTATTCGGCTGTCAGAACAATTTATCCGTTTTTACAAAAAGAATGAAGATTAATGTTGAATGCTGATATTTATGAATTAAAATAAAGTTGTAAGACTGTATTAAGTGTTTTTACTCGATGCAATTTATTAATTGCGATGTTAAAAATTCTGCACTTTTAACGTTTTACGTTTTGTTAGCTGTCAAATGTCACTTAAGCCACTTGTCACTTATGTCAAAACTCTTTCACCACATGTGGATAAAAAGCGATTTTCACAATAGATATTAAACAAACAAAAAGGGCTTTCCGAGCTAGTGAGGTGAAAATACTATTGTATTATATGTACCTAATAACTAATGTTTTGTTATTTATTACTTGTATTTATTATGTGATAAAAATATAGAGAAATGTTGTGTAACTCTTGTTTTATTTACACATAACAACAGAAGTCTAAAACTTAACGTTTTTAACGAAGACTGTACTTTTCATGTAAAAATCTTCTACTGCTTAAAGAGTTGATTAGAAGCCACAAATGCTCGTACAGTCGCCACCAAATATATATTATCTGAACGGCTAAGGTACTCAAAAATATCTGAACATGCACTTTATCGCCTTGACAATAGAGGCGTTGTTCAGATAGGTATCTGTAACCATCTTGGTCGCTCCGATATATCTGACGGCGACTACTCCGCGTGTTAGTTGTCTAACACTCCTGATGTTCCGACTCGGGCATTGATATCTTAAATTTAGCAGCATTGTATATTATTTGAAGAGCTCCCTCGTTTTCTCCAGGATCCCATTATCAAGGGCCTGACCTGATGACTATGGGACCAACTATCAAGTATACCCTTTCAAACAAAAAAAGAATTTTCCAAATCGGTCCAGCCGTCTTCAAAGAATCGGTGAACACACATAAAAAAAAATTGCAAAAAAGATCCCAACGCGACGAATTGATAACCTCCTCCTTCGAAATCTTGAAGTCGGTTGACAAAATCAACTTCTTTGTGTAGTACACGCATTACAATTACGAAAGCGGTTAGAATAGAAAACACAGTTAATGTGGGGAACACCGTTTTTTTGCTAACCAGGCGGTCACTCATGCGTGATATCACGTTATGTGTCCATCATTCATCATCATCATCTCAGCCATAAGACGTCCACTGCTGAACAAAGGCCTCCCCCCATTAAGGGGGGGGGGGGGGGGGGGTTCCATACATATCCGATTATTTTTAATTTTGTTTACACATGAAATTGATGGAGGTATAATCATTATTGTGGTAGGGATAGTTACAGTCGCCATCAGATATATCGGAGCGTCCAGGTTGGCCGCTTCAATATATCTGATGGCGACTGTACATAGATACAGATAGCTGATTGGGCATGCAATACCACTTCATCATCATCATCATCTCAGCCATAAGACGTCCACTGCTGAACATAGGCCTCCCCTGGGGGGTTTGCCATACGCGCCACGCTTGGCAGGCGGGTTGGCGCGCGCAGTTTTTAATAATACCACTTACCAGTACATAATATGTATATGATACCGTAAAATGGGGTGAGTTGGCTGAAATTTGACTTTCAAACCTCGATAAAATTTTATTGCTATATGTGAAAACTGAATGGTGTATGTATATAATAAGTGGTTCGGACGTTTGTATTTTTATTTTGGGTAGTTCCATTTCATAACTTTGACGATAAAGAGGAAAACCCACCTCACCCCGTAGTGCCTCGTATTTGGGGTGAGAGGGTTTTTCATACAAGTGATTTTGGAAGATTGTTGGATCGATTTTTTTTTATTATGCGTATTACTATAACCCTATTTTAAATTGGAATACATTATTTTTGTAGCAGTAGCCTTAAAATGCCTTCTCACCCCCCTCTCAAACCTTCTCTCCCCATTCATAACCCAAACTCTCCCCGCGAAACCTACTCATCCCGTTTTACGGTAGATACCTACATATTTTGAGGATGTAGGTATAGATGAATTATCGAGAGCGTGGAATTGCATATGTAGTAGTATTGTTTGTGTACAGGCATTCTATATTTGAATCCGCACACAAAGAGGCACAACACGGTACAACCACTACATATGCAATTCCACGCTCTCGATAATTCAACTATAATTCCTAATCGGTATTATAAAACATATTTTCAACCGACTTCAAGATTTCGAAGGAGGAGTTTCTCAATTCGTCGGAATCTTTGCTTGTTTTTTTTTTGCTATTTTTTATGTAGGTATGTTCACCGATTATTCGAAGACGGCTGGACCGATTTTGTTTGAAAGAGTTGGTCTAACTGATCTGATGTGAATTATACTCTCAGTCTTGGACTAATAAAGGATAAGGACTAGGCATCTCCGTACAGCCAACTGTGATCCAATAATGGCGCCCGAGTTGAATGTGTGCGTAGAGACCAGTGTTGCCAGTAATACAAATTTTCCCGATTAAGTGTAACATATTTTTGAAAGGAAAAATAAAACAGATTATAATTTATGTTCTTAAATATAATTAACACGCACCTGCCTTAATAAATCTGATGAAATATATTTCTGAAGAGGCGGATAAATGATTTTTTTTTTAAATCTAAAGTAAAACTTATTAAAAGTATACGACTACCGTTGAGTGCATATGGCCCATAGACATAGGATGGTATAGACGGGGCATGGTCATAGTAATACCAAGATAAAACGGGATGGTGTTATTACACTTTCAGTAGGTACGGCAAAGAGGTGCTATTATCGTTGGTCCTTGTCATAGTTCCTATTACCTCCCCGCGTTACGAGTACTTCTAGCAGAGGAGGGTAACAAACAGATATAAGTTGTGCGCAAAAATGGTCTTACGTAACATGGACGACTTCTATACTAAAACCTTCTCCAGAGTATAACAAATACTTTTCTGAAAACAGCATCAAAATCGGTTCAGCCAAACGCGAGATTATCGCGAACAAAGATATATACAAATATAATTTTTAATGCTTATTTATAAATTTTATTGGAAAAAAAATAGGTACTAAAGAATATAATTTGATTACAAAGACATAAAAGTTATTAGCTCTTAGCAAAGAGAATTAGGGTGACAACACACCTAGCGGAATTCCTCGCGGAATTAGCGGAAGTAGCGGAAATTTGTCTATGGTAGCGGAAATTTGTCTATGGCTTCCATACAAAAAATCTGCTACCATAGACAAATTTCCGCTACTTCCGCTAATTCCGCGAGGAATTCCGCTAGGTGTGTTGTCACCCTAATTCTCTTTGCTAAGAGCTAATAACTTTTATGTCCCTTAAGTACCTATAGAGTGTTCTTTCCGTACATGGCTAAATGCGTATATGTAATAAGTTTTAAGCGAGCTTTGCTAAAAGTTATTATTCAAAAGATTACAGCTTAATACGTATTACGATTTAAGTGTGCTTAAAACTTAGTATAAATGAGTTAGACCATAGCTCCCATACGACTTATTATTTAATTAGTAGTTTTGCTATGTATGGAGTTAGCAATCTATCTACTCATTTATCTATGCTCTTAGGCAATGTGTTAATATTAATTGAAAACGTGCGTGAAATAAAACATCAAGTTGGGAGCGGGACGTCAACATCGTGTTGACAACATATCGTGGCTATTGTAGACCCCTTTACGTTCGGGAAGTTTCCCTGCTCTACCACCTGGCAACACTGCTGTCGTGAAGTTAATAGTTTACGAATTTACAGATTTTTAATATGATTACGCATTAAAATGTTTATTTATCGATGAAAGGTGACTCCATCCGGTTTTCTCTTACGACCGGTGGCATTTGTGCAGCATTTGAGGACGTACGCCGGCATATTTTAATTATTATTTGTCCGCTCTTTACTGCTTTGACGTTTGGATACGACTGGCGGCGGATGGGCACAAAATTGCTGTGCGTATGTGTGTGTAGCGTGTAACTACGTGGGCACGGGCACAAATGGAATCACAGTTTGTTGTTAGCAGTGCGTAATCTGATTAATTATTTAAATCTATGCTCTCAGTTAAAACTATAGACAATCTCTAATACTAAATATAAAATGTTTTATCTTAAACTACTTAATATCAAACAGATCACTCACAGTGTAAAATGACTGTTTTTGAGCCATTCTTGAAGTTGCGTTTTAAATTTCGTTATGTTTTCCGGGAGGGCATTAAATATTCTCATACACAGGCTTATCAGCTTTAAAACAAAGGGGAGTAGCCATTGACAGGCGTTCCCCTCTGCCGAATGAGTATGACCAGTGGTCATACTCATTGTATGGACTGACGTTTATTTGAAGTGGCTATTTTGACGTTTCCCAAACATTTGACGTTCCCCTCCCCCGCAAAAAACGGCAGACTTTTTCCGATAGAAATGAGAGCGCGTCTCGCATCCGGTTGATTTAATAATCAAAGTACACAGGTGATAACAGTTTTTCGGGTTCGGAACAAAATCTAATACAAGATAAAGATAAAGAAATTTTTATTTGGCATATTTTAAATGATTTACAATTTTTAAATAAACTTATGTTATAATAAAATACCAAAATGGGTGCCGCTCAGCATTTGCCATGGCGCTGGTTTTCAGGACAACCATGTAAAACAAACAAAACAGAACAATTAAAATTAGGTTGCTAATAACTAAGGTAGAACAATGTACAGTCACTTCATAAAGAAAAGCTTGCGAACACATGGAAGAGATAGATAATAAAGAGTGGTCATCAAGGCGGAGGTACAAGCTTGTCGGGTTATTTTGTGTTTCTATTAATATACATCTTTAGCCGGTATTTTTTTACAAAGACCGCCGGCGCAGCCTCAATTGAAGTTGAATAACGAGTACAAACAGGACTACCTTGAACTTGGAACTGACGATCGGACGAATGGCCAATGGTGGTAACAGCCATACAGCTGATAGGACACTTGTGATGATTTAGGTATAAATATAACTCGTAAAACAAGTAAGTAAATGAATACCGCAAGTCATGATGAATTCTGCAAAAAGATGCTGTATGTAAAAACAACACAATAAAACAAACGTAGGACAACAAAGGCGAACTTATCACTACGTTGAAAAATTATAGTTTTTTTCAAACGCTCTATTGACTAAACGGGAAAAGGGACTGAATTTATTTTTGAATATATATTAAAAGATTATACCGGGTGTTTTCTGTAACAGGAGCAATAAATTAAAACGTAGATTCTACTCCTCAAACCAGACAACGTTTCTTCAGCGACTTTTAAAAATGACTTATGGTTTGATTATTAGTACACTTTAAACTTATTTCAAACACGCAATGTATTCCGAAATTTATTATGTCTGTAGGGTGACAAGACTGACAAGCAATGTCAAATAGACGGATTTTAACGTACATTGAAAATACTATTTATTTTGTATGCAAAAGAGACAAACTGAAAAGTACATTATTTTAAAAAGTTGTTAAACAAAAGTTGTGTTTTTTTTAGGAGTAGAATCTACGTTTTAATTTATTGCTCCTATTACAGGAAACACTCTGTATACTCTTGTTAATGGCACAAGCCGAAACACGATTGCTGAAAGTTGCCTCGATAGAAAAAAGTCCGACGTTGAGTCCTTTCCCCCCTTATTTTTCTTAGCTTACGTAAACTATAAGAGATTAAGCAAAATAACTAAGTGAAAAAGATGGTATTCTGGTTTATCTAAAAAGTCACAGAAACAAAATAAGACAACACTTTATAGATTCGCTTATTTATCGTAATTTGGTCAAAAAGTCTGATCCTTAAGAGCGCTGCATCTCTTTCCTTCGTGCACGTCTTTAACAGATGGGCGTGGCTTGTCCGAATCGCGGAATGGCCTTAAAGGCTATCTTCCAGCTAACCTTTGAGTAGTTGAAAACTGAAAGCGAATGGGAGACAAATACAGCTCTGGCTGGATGCTGTCCGGCGTTATTGGGTAAATATATTTATTTAACGTCAGAAAAGTTGACTAAATAAGATTTGGTGCCTTTAACTAAAGCTATCTTAAACTGTAACTAGATATATTTATACATCTAATTTCGGCTCCCACCCGGTCCAAAAAGTGCCAAAAATGCTGGCAGCATTACCGCGTTGCACGGCCAATTTAAATTGTAGATTGCGGGGGACGATTATGATTATTAGTCTGAAATACCTAATGGCTCCTCTTCATGATGGGCCATCATAGGGACGCAGCTATGCGTTAGAGGGAGCTAACGGTATTGCGATCTCGTTTCCTTTGTATAGCTGCGTCCCTATGATGGCCCATCATGTAGAGCCAGCCTAAGGTGCATCTAGCAGGGGTCGGCAACCCGTAGTAGCGAACGAAATTAACGTGGAGCGCATGTTGTTTTTAATTTGTGACTTTATCAGTCAAAAGGTACAACATTCTCGGTTGCCAATAACGATGACTTCTAATATGAGGCTCGCGAGCCCCCTTGTTGCCGACCGCTGGACTACGAGACTCATCAAGTCGAGGAATAAAATTGGTTGAAGTTAAATGGCATGGACCTTAATGGATCTCTAGGTCAAATGGTTTGCTCGAACTCTACATAAGATGAGAATCGCAATAAACGCCTTTAAGATACGAGCATGATATGATCATTTTAATGGCGATAATCGTGACAGGCAATCTTTTTTATCAACGAATTTCTGTAGAGCGCGTCATACATGTTTACAATCTTGCACCATAAGTATTACAAAGGAGTAAGGTGCAAAATTGTAGACATATTTTTGACGCCGGCTGTATAATGGTCTAAGAGCTGGCCACGTCAGATATGACACAATAATGAGAACAACAAAACCCGTCTGCATGAGATTGCTATACTGATCTTATTGCTAGATCCGGGCATCGCGCAGCGTTTAATGGGTGGAGGCCAGAGTAACAGACTAGCAAAATTTTTGAATCAGAAAATAGTTCTACCAAAATACGTAAAAACTGCCAAAGTTGTCTCAGTTATAGAGAACTGGGCCTATATTTTCACATTAGAACAAAAAACATTCCATATTATTGCGGAAACAGAAACGGTAGGCGAAAAACTATCCATTATATTATACGTCGTTTGGCACTATTCCTCCAATAGAAACCTTTGGCAATTAAATAATCTAATTATTTATATTATTTCTCATAATATTGCATCAAAACCAGAACTCTATGCCTTGAAGTGGTTTGCATTCTTTGACCTCCACCACTTTACAGCTGCCAGATGTCCAGATCCATAAATAAGCATAGTATAGCAAACTAACGAGATGGGTTTCATAGCTCTCATTATTGTGACATATCTGACGTGGCTAGCTCTCCGTCTATAAAGTATCTGTATAAAACGTAAATGGAGAGGCAGAAAGCGTTTAGTTGTTTTCTAAAGTGTCGTGCAGTGCGCTGTGTTAGTGAATGTATTACAAATGGCTCCCGAAGTGAAATATACTAAGGTATGTGAACTCATTTAAGTTATGTAAATAAATGTTATCAATTTTTTTTGTTTACTTTATACGTAGGTATGTTGTTTTTGATAAAACTCTACATAAACATAGTGAAACAAGAATTTTTCGGATATTATTATAAAAAGTTGGAAACGTCTGGAAACACAAGTAATTTTTTTAAATTAATCGTGCCATGGTTTATGATAATTATATAACTAGTAGTTCGCCCCGAACTGTGAACTCGCGAATCTTGTGTTTCGCCATAAATGTGCAATAGTAGAATTACTACAAATACCAAAAATAGGTATCGGGTATTTTTTCTCAACTAACCATCACGGTGAAACTAAACGTCCATATTAAATTGTGCGGTTAATTGATGCGCAAAATTTTACCGCGACGAAATCGCTTCAGATTTGACAGTTTTTGTCTCATCTAAATTTAAATCCACCTCTCACATGCCTCTCACTCTGTTGCTTTGACATGTCGTTCTCATCTGTGGACCACCTATATAGGTTTCGGTCACCATCATTATGCGTCTATGGTAACTCTCTCTCTCTCTAACTATACTCTAACTAATGTGTTAATGTCAGTATTATGGATGGTAGAATAATAATACCATAGTCAGTATGCTGATGGCCCTAGCAGCCAAAGCTCTAATAAATTAAAAAAAAAGTCAGTTGTCAAAATATTTACACCAAAATCAAAATATAATTGAAAATATTTTTGAAATCAATTTTATGTTGCTAATTGTTATGAAACAGTAAGCAGTTAATAAGGATTTGACGAGAGTGTTAATCAATACGTTTCGTTTTATACCAAGCTCAACCATACTTGCTCGTAAAAGTAGCAAATAAGATGACCAATGTAACAGGACCCCTTTACAAAACCTTTTTAGGCCTTCTAATTTCAGAACCCCCGTCTCAATCCAGCTCATATACGAACTCGCAAATTTTGTTGGTCTCTGCTACAACCCCAACAAATTTCATAAAGATCGGAAAATCGTTACTAAAGTTATCGTCGGACAAACTATCTAAATCAAAAAGCCATCCAAATGCCGAGACGTCCCAGTAGCCAGGTGACAGTTGTTGTTTGTAAGAACGATCTTCGCTTACGCTCCGCTCGTTCGAAAAAAGAAAAAATGTGTTGCTCCGAAAAAAATATTGTGTAAATAATTCGCATTAAAAATATGTATTGCCTAACCACTACTTTATACCAAAAATGCGATTTTTTTTACAAGAGAAATCTTCTGAAACGTTACATTGGTTACACATTAATTTAAAATAAATCATTTCTTAATCAAAAAATCTCTTTTTATTTATGTGTAATGTTGCTGATTTAGAAAATTTACAGTATTATGAAACTGTATTCAAAATATTTTAAAAAAAACTTTATCATCATCTCAGCCATAAAACGTCCACTGCTGAACATAGACCTCCCCTTCGCCGTGGGGTGCCCGGCCTTAGAATTGTCCCCCACCATATCGTCCCGTGGTTGCAGTAGGAGTCTGCTAAGGGAATATACCGGGAGATGGGCAGCAGCATCTTCCGAAAGCCTACAAACAATAAACAAAAAAACTGCTCGCGCCAACCCGCCTGCCAAGCGTGGCGCGTATCTCCTTAATGATAAGTTACAAAAAAGCTTACCATCTTAAAATTATTTGTTTTGCACTGACCGTGACGCGCAAATGGTTAGAGCAAAGTGTTTCTGAAGGCCATTATGAATATATATAATTGAGTGGTTGTATTTTTCCAGTTGTTCATCAACAACGAGTGGGTGGACTCGAAGAGCGGCAAGACCTTCGAAACCTACAGCCCTCATGACGGCTCCGTCATCGCCAAGGTTGCCGAGGGTGACAAGGTACTCGTAAACTCCTCAGCTTATTAACGATATCGTCAAAAATATCTGCAAAAATACACACTATGTTTATTGATAATAGAGCGTTGTTCAGATATTTGTGACTACCTTGGCCGCTCCGATATATCTGATGGCGACTACGGTACGTTAGCGAAACACGTATCGAGGAAACTAATGCCATATATGTAGTAGGTAGAGAATAATAAGGCAGATCCGTACCTACTGCTATTGATTTTATAAATTGAAGAAAGAAGGAACCACAATACAGAAGTACAGTCACCGGCAATAGTATCCCACACGAAGGCTGCAAAAATATGTGACACGCTCTTATTTGTAGTGCCAGAAGAGCGTGTCACATTATAAACTTGTATAGATGTCATATACAAAGGAAAAAGTGACCAACGCCTCCGGTGCCCAAGGCTGGATTCGAACCAGCGTCTTCTGCAGTCGCGGCAGACGCGTTAACCAACTTCGCCACCTGGCCACGAAAGCACCGGTCGAATTTTCCCGTGTATATACAATCTTTGTAAATGCTAAGGCGCATATGGCCAAGGTACAACATTATGAGTCATAACCTCCATTCTTGAGCTCTTAGCAGTTCATAGAATGCGAGAGAGATGGCGCTGCCAGTCAACAGAACTGAAATATTCATTAAAAATAATTTGATTTGTTCTTTCAGTTCAGCGTGTCACATATTTATGCTGCCTTCGTGTAGGAAGATACTATTGCCGGTGTAAATGCACCACCATTAACTTTCCAAAGTGTGAGGTTGAGCGGTACACTGTGATGGTCTGAGCTGATGGTAGACCTTGCCATAACCATATCGTTATTAGTAATAAACAAAAAAAGAACCGACTTCACTTAGGATCCGTTATTCCAAGAAGAAGGGGCCGAGGTGCTGAAAAAATAGTGGAATCACTATATGTCTGCCTATAATAGTTGAAGAGTTCCCGTTATTTCTCCAGGATCCCATCATCAGATCCGGACCCTTTCAAACAAAAAAAGTGTAGACGACGCAAACAAACTGGATCACCTGAAACATAAAAACTTACGAATTAGTGTATATTTTGGTTTAATTTAATAAAATAATATGTAGGTACTTACCACCGTTGATTTTCTATGTATGTGTATAATAAAGTGTGCGCGAGAGTATGCATATGTGTGCATCGCCCATCGACCAATCAAGCCTCAGTTGCCCTATAGCTTCCGAGCGACACACGCATGTACATGCGCTCTAACACTTCATATAGTAGTACTCCGTTGTTCTTATTTCGCTCCTCTGGACCACTGCCTGCTCCCGTTGGCTACAAATGGTCCTAACGAACCGGATCCTGAGAAGCACCTGATGAAAGGACATGGAGGAATGTTCAACACGCCGCTACCGCACGAAATGGTTAAAACGCGGGGCGCTCTCGCGAGAGAAAAGTTGAAGCTGGCCATGGATGGCCAAAGTGAAGTGCATTCGCATAAATCATGCCCAGGGAACTCCAAAGTAGAAGTTGCGGATCACATCAGCCAGTTCAGCGCAAAGGCACTCAGTTTAAAGGAACAGATTAAGCCCGCTAAAGAGGGTAGCATAAAAACTGAGACTGAACCGCCTGGTCATCCCCGATCCAATATTTCCGGCAAATCTTCAATGTCGTCACTACAAGCAAAAAGAAAGCAATTACTGTTAGACGCCGCTGAAGCCAAGGCTAGGATTGAGAAAGAGTTGATAGACAAAAAGCTAGACGCGGCACTCGCGAAGCTAGAGGAAGAGTATTCTCAGAAGTCCCATTATAGTGAAGAACGACGATCTGTCTTGTCTGAAACATCTCATAAAGTCGAAGAGTGGCTCGAAAAAAGTCGCCAAGATGAGCAAGAAGTACGTGATCTCACGACGCCGTGGCAAGAACCGTACCCCGGTCCGAGTGGACTTCAGACCTTAGCTCAAGCAATGGAAAAACTGGCTACTACAACTCAAAGTGCTAATACTCGCCTTTTATCCCGATTAGCCACGTCTAAAGACTTACCGTTGTTTTCTGGTGAATCGCTCGAGTGGATTCAATTTAAAAAATCATACGAACAATCCACAAAGTTATGTAACTATAGTGACACTGAAAATATCGCAAGACTCGAGAAATGTCTCCGTGGCGAGGCAAAGGAGACGGTCTCATCTTTATTTACGACCGATACCTCACCACGTACTATCCTAGAAGCATTGGAACTACGTTTCGGAAGGCCCGACCTAATTATAAACAAGATTATAACTCAATTAAAGAAATTGCAACCTTTACCGCAAGCATATCACATCGAGTTAGTGAACTTTGCTGTCAAAGTAAAGAATTACGTGGCAGCCGCGGAATCCATTAAGCAGACAGATCATCTACGGAGCCCTGAGTTACTAAATATCGTTATATCGAAGTGTCCTAGTGCGCTTATCAACAAGTGGGCAGACTACATATACGAACACAGCGATACAAACAAAGCTAAATTGCAGTTATTCGCCGAGTTCCTGCACAAAGAAGCTACAAAGATCGCTGCCGCTGGTGTAACTCATATCCATTCTCAAAATGAAAATAAGTTCCCAAAGAAGATGGACGATCGAAAATTTCAAGTTCATGCCATATCAAACAATGAAAGTGATAAAAAGTGCAAATTTTGTAAGGTGTCTTTTCATCCACTAACTAACTGTTTCAAGTTCAAACGTGCGCTCCGCAAAGATAAATGGCGCTTCGTTAAAATAAATAGAATCTGTCATAAATGTCTGTTGCTAGGCCACGGGAAAGAAACATGCCCGGCCGCGTCATGCGATATCGACGGCTGCGGGCTACCCCACCACCGTCTACTCCACTGGCCGAGCAAGCCCAGCGAGAGTACTTCGACTCACAATACTAGCGCCAATGATGACTCAGACAAATCAAACAACACGTCCTCGTTAGCTACATCGTCGGAACCTGTAAACACCAACCCCACGACCGAAGTCGTAAATAACACTATCGTGGCACCCAGTGTTAGTGTTTACCTAAAGACAGTGCGTGTGAACATCCATGGACCTAGTGGTATCATAACTACATACGCCCTGTTGGACGATGGAGCTGCAGTGAGCTTAATATCAGCTGACCTTGCTAACTGTGTCAACCTTCAAGGTCAGCCAAAGACATTACGTATGAAGGGCGCATGGAAGTCTAGTATCGAGTGTAAAAGTGAAATCGTGAACTTTAAACTTTCAAACACAAATGGTGAAACATACGATTTACGTGCGCGCAAAATAAGTGAACTGGATTTACCTACTCAGGACCTATCTAAACTGAACTTAGACGCTTACGAATATTTAAGTGACTTAAAAAGTGTTTTACCCCTGTGCAACATGGAACCAAAGTTATTAATCGGACAGGATTATTACCATCTGATCATGCCTCAAAAAACTATTTATCGAGGCGACTTTGAACCTTGTGCTACGTTAACAAAGCTCGGTTGGTGTTTGAACGGAAATGTACCTACAACTGCATTCGGCCGACCTTTGACCGCTGAGCATGCCTTGACAACAACGCTGTATGAGCGCGCTAAACCAGCGACCGATATCTGCAGCGCCTGCACGCCGCCCTCTATCGCCACCCCCGCGGACATCCTTACCGCGCGGCGGGAGACGCACACATGCGCAGACGCAGACACACACTCATCACAACAATGGTCAAGCGATGCACTTAACGACAGCGCAGATAAACAGCTGCATGAACTGGTTCGCCGATCGTTTGCGCTCGAATCAATAGGAGTGAACTCTAAACCACGTGTAAATAGGGAAGACATTCGTGCAGTCAACATCATCGATAACTCTGCAAAATTGATAAACGGGAGTTATGAAGTTAGTTTACCATGGAAAAATGATGCTCAACTGCCCGACTCGTATCCTAATGCTTATAGAAGATTCCTCGCCGTGGAAAGAAGAATGATGTCAGATGCTGGATACGCCGAGAGGTATAAAGACCGGATTAATCATCTACTTGAAAGTGGTTACGCTCGATTATTATCAGATGATGAATTGTCAGCTCCACATAAGCGCACATTTTATTTAGCGCACTTCGGAGTAGATAACAAAAATAAGAAGAACTTGAGACTCGTGCATGATGCTTCAGCTGCCACCGCTGGTCGCTCCCTGAACGATTACCTACTCCAGGGTCCTGACCTACTTCAATCTTTATTGGGCATTATGCTACGCTTCCGAGAGAAACCTGTTGCAATTATGGGCGATATAAAAGAATTTTTCCTTCGTATAAAAATTAGTAACGAAGACCAGCACGCATTAAGATTTTTATGGCGCGAAAACGTAACTCATGAATTGAAGACATACGCTATGACGTCATTATTATTCGGAACTAACTGTTCTCCGTTCATTGCACAACACATCAAAAACAAGAATGCAATGAGATTTCAGAACGAGATGCCTGAAGCTGTCGAAGCCATACTAAAGTCTCATTATATGGATGATTATATCCAAAGTGTGGACAATGAACATCTCGCCATGAAGCTCATAAAAGAAGTTTCCGAAATTCACAAAAAAGGTGGCTTCGAAATAAGGAACTGGATATCTAACAAACCAGATGTTTTGGAATGCACGCCAAAAGAAACCTTAAGTGATAAGGCAATAAGGTTCAAAACCGGATGCGACGACTTACCTGAAAGAACGCTCGGGTTGCTATGGTACCCGGCCAGCGATACATTCGGCTTCGATTTATCACTAAAACGCATTCCTTCGGAGATAATAACCCTGCAAAGAAAACCTACCAAGCGGGAACTCCTGCGCATTTATATGTCAATATTCGACATTTTCGGTTTTCTCGCACCATTTACGGTTAAAGCAAAGATAATGCTAAGAAATATCTGGAAAACGGATACTAAATGGGACGACGAGATTCCGACAAATGAATACACAGTATTTCGCAACTGGATAACGGAATTACAAACCTTGCAACGTCTGCGCATTCCGAGATTTTATTTACGCGACGACCAAGGTACGAGCGAGCGCGACTGTACTGATAACGCGCGCCGCAGCTGTAACTCCTTGCGCACGAACGAGACAACTATAGAACTTCATGTTTTTTGTGATGCTGCTCCTACCGCATGCGCTGCTGTCGCCTATTGGCGTAAGATATGTAACAATGAAGTAAGAGTTTCATTCATCGCCAGCAAGTGTCGATCGTCACCTGTAAAGAAATACATAACTATACCTAAACTCGAGTTGGAATCAGCTGTTATCGCCTGCCGACTAGCGAGCACAATAGCGCGCGAACACCGGCTAACCGCCTGCAAGAGGTACTTCTGGACGGACTCTTTAATTGTTTTGTACCAGATAAAAAACTATACGCGCGACTATAAAGTATTTGTTGCCAATAGACTCGGCGAAATTGATGACTTATCGCAATCTCGCGAATGGAATTACATACCTACCAACGTGAACATAGCTGACAGAGCTACAAAACTAAATACTTACGAGTTGAGTAATGACTGTGATTGGCTCCGCGGCCCTGAATTCCTGTACAAGCCGCAGGAGAACTGGCCGAAATATGATCCTGAAAAACAAAAAATAAACAATGATCAGTTGTTGCAAGTAAATATGATACATAAAATAAACGATGAAGACTTACCTGTCGTTCCTGATTTAAATAAATTCTCTTCGTGGACCAGATTATGGAGGTGTATGGCGAACGTTCTACTGTTTATTAAAAGGTGCAGAAGAAGCCCTGGAAATGCTCAGATCGATGCCAACACCATGCAACGCGCTGAAATTGAGCTATTACGTTACTCGCAGATAAAATCATTTCCTGAAGAGATTTTTGCCCTGGAAAACAACACGGCGATTGACTCAAGCAGCCGATTACGCAAATTAACGCCGATAATAGATGATCACAGATTACTTCGCGTCGGCGGGAGGATAGACGCCGCATCATGTATCGACTTGAACTTGAAACGTCCCGTTATACTTGACGGACATGATTATATAACGAGATTAATAATAAAGCGCTATCACGAGATGGCTGCGCACGGCAATAATGAAACCGTAGTCAATGATATCCGTCAAAAATATTGGGTGGTCAATTTGCGCCCTACTGTACGGACAGTCGCGGCACGATGTTTATATTGCCGAATTAAAAAGGCAAGACCTAGTAACCCACGGATGGGAGACTTACCGGCGGCGCGACTCGCTCATCACCAACGACCGTTCACACACTGCGGTGTCGACTTATTTGGACACATGGAAGTGACAGTCGGCCGTCGCCACGAGAAGAGGTACGGAGTTCTATTCACTTGTATGACAATACGAGCCATCCATATAGAAGTGGTACCATCGCTATCAGCGGACTCCTTTATCATGGCCTTGAGACGAATGGCATCACGACGAGGCTGGCCATACAGAATGTACTCAGACCATGGTACAAACTTTAAAGGCGCTGATGCTGAACTAAGAAGATCGTTTAAGGAGATAAGTGACCAGACCAGCGTCAAAGATCTTCTGTCAACTCGTGAACTTGAATGGCACTTCATATCCCCAGCAAGCCCACACATGGGCGGATCCTGGGAGCGGTTAATTAAAAGTGTCAAGACAGCCCTGAAGGTGATTTTGAAAGAACGAGCGCCACGCGAGGAGGTTCTGATCACGCTGCTAGCAGAAGCGGAAAATATGGTCAACGGGCGTCCTCTAAGCTACGTATCGTCAGACCACGGTGACCCGGAAAGTCTGACACCAAACCATTTTCTCATCGGCTCCTCCTCGAACCTTCCAGTTCCTGGTGTATTCGATGATACTGACCTGTTCCGGAAGAAGATGTGGAGAATTTCACAAAGACTGAGTGATGCGTTCTGGCGACGTTGGACACGTGAGGTCCTACCAAGTCTACTACCACGACAAAAATGGTGCCAAGAAGGCAAGCAACTTAAAAAAGGTGACGTCGTGGTCATTGTAGACCCAGCCATGCCTAGAAATGTCTGGCCCAAGGGACGGGTCCATGAAGTACACGCAGGTGCTGACGGCCGCGTTCGAATCGTCGACGTTAAAACGCAATCCGGAATACTTACCAGACCAGTAGCACGTTTAGCGTTGCTCCCCACAGCTGATAATGATGATTGTCCTTGACGGACAATGGGGCGGAGAATGTAGACGACGCAAACAAACTGGATCACCTGAAACATAAAAACTTACGAATTAGTGTATATTTTGGTTTAATTTAATAAAATAATATGTAGGTACTTACCACCGTTGATTTTCTATGTATGTGTATAATAAAGTGTGCGCGAGAGTATGCATATGTGTGCATCGCCCATCGACCAATCAAGCCTCAGTTGCCCTATAGCTTCCGAGCGACACACGCATGTACATGCGCTCTAACACTTCATATAGAAGTACTCCGTTGTTCTTATTTCGCTCCTCTGGACCACTGCCTGCTCCCGTTGGCTACAAAAAGAATTTTCCAAATCGGTTCAGCCGTCTTCGAATAATCGGTGAACATGCATAAAAAAAAACAAAGATCCCGACGAATTGATAACCTCCTCCTTCGAAATCTTGAAGTCGGTTGAAAACACCTTTTTGTTCTATTTGATATTGCATGCTGATGCTCGATTAGTTTTCATGCGTCGTCTATTACAGGCCGATATCGACCTAGCAGTGCGAGCAGCCAAAGCTGCCTTCCACCGCAACTCAGAATGGCGTCTCCTCGACGCGTCCGCGAGAGGGCAGCTTCTCTGCAAATTCGCAGACCTGGTCGAAAGGGATTTCCAGTATCTAGCTGAGCTGGAGACGTATAATAACGGCATGCTGTTGAAGTTTGGCTCGTGGGTGATCAAGGGTGCGGCGAAGGGTATTCGCTACCTCGCGAGCTTAGCGGATAAGATACAAGGAGACACTATTCCTACTGGTACGTTAACCAATAATATTGCATTATTTTTCGACTAAACACTTTATATTTCTGAATGTTTGTTAGAGTTTCGACTGCTATATTCGGTTGGCTAAGCAAATTATATGAACATGTATTATGAAAATATTATAAACTATTATCAGTGGTACTTGTCGCTATTATTATGCCATGAAATTATTAATTTAATTAATCATGATTTAAAATTCCTATAGCTGTTTTTAAACTACCTTTTTATTTTTTTGGATACAGTTTTAAATCTCACCCCCTTGGTCTGATACTGATAGTTTTTTTTGTGTAGTTAATATATAAGTACACATAAGTTTTATTTAGAAGTCGCTTTTATTTACTATTAAAATTATTCTTCTTTTTCTTCTTTGGCCTCGCCTTATCCCGTTACACGGGGTCGGCTTTCCCAATCATGCGACGCCACTTGCTTCTAATCTATTCTGGGCGTCCTCTGCCTTGAGGCCCATCTCTTTCATGTCTCTCTGGATATATTGTTATAATTTATTGATTATATAATAAAATGGTTGTCGATGACCTGAAATATGTGTGTCAACAGATGGCGACATATTCACGTACACACTGAAGCAGCCGGTGGGTGTGTGCGGCCTCATTCTGCCTTGGAATGGGCCCGTAAACATGTTCATCAACAAAGTCGCCACTGCACTAGCTGCAGGCAAGTAATGCAATAATGTTATTATAGCAAAATTTTCTTAAACGGAAACTAACTCAGCAATATCGTAGTATATTAAAAAACAATTGAAATCTGTTTATTGAAAGTTAGAAATAAATAAGCAATGATAATGAATTTTTGATTGATTGGATAATACATTTTTATTTTTCGCTTTTTACTCTAAAATAAAATGTATGGATAGCCTATTTTACTTACTACACTACACTCAAAGCTATCTGTAGTCAAACTATGCGGACTCTACCCCTACTTTGTTAGTGTCTAAGTGTGTAAAATCAAGATAAACGTCAAACTTAAATGAAAAAAAAAACACGTTTTCTGTGTGTGCACGACAAATTGGTGCCGTGACCAGGATATAATCTCTTCTTTTGATATAAAACATAATTCTGTCTTGAAGGTTGCACAGTGGTAGTGAAGCCAGCAGAACAGACGCCCCTGACTGCGCTGGCGCTGGCCGCTCTGCTAGCCGAAGCTGGGTTCCCCCCCGGCGTCGTCAACGTTGTCAATGGGTACGGCGCCACTGCTGGAGCGGCGCTCACGCAACATCCGGACGTTGCTAAGATCTCCTTCACTGGATCTGCTCAGGTAGGACTTAGTAATCTTATGCCATCGGCCATCGGGCCTATATCAAATGGTTGTGTCTGATTCGACTGGAATGCTCCCCAACCATATGCTTTAGTTTCATTATTTCAGCCTTTTATCATCCACTGCTGAGCATAGGCTTCATGTACACCTATGCTCAGCAGTTGTCCTGGTCTGAGGCAATTTCATCCAGAATTGACCCGCAACCTTCCGAATGTCGTCTAGCCATCGAGCTAACGGAAGCCAGGGGCTTCTTTCATCTGAAAGTGGCCACCATTCTGTCAACATTTTAGTCCACCTGCCATCATCACTTTAGTTTACCCTTTTGTAGCTAAGATCTCGTATTCTGAATCTCTTGAAATAATAAATGTAATTAGGTTACATTTTTTTTTTTTTCGAGTTGTCCATGGATGGGTTTTAAACCTTTCCTGTCTTATTCGTTGGCAGGTCGGCAAGATCATCCAGTCAGCGGCTGGAGCCAACAATCTGAAGAGGGTTACCCTGGAGCTCGGTGGCAAAAGTCCCCTTGTTATAATGGATGATGCAAATCGTACGTAATGTCTGTGTAGCTATACCTAGGCCTATATTCCAATTCTTAATACCTACTGTTGGACATAGCTGTTGGATATGGTTGGTTGTAGCGTCAAGATTTTGTACATGTTGCTAAAGCCAATAATCATCTAAGCTTAGATTCGATGCTAATGGTCGATATGCATAATTTGCTCGGATACTGACTGTGACTACCGAGTACAATACATGTCCGTAAAACCAACGTGAAGACTTAAAGGGCTATCAGATAAAGCAAACTTGACTCTACTGAAAATGACATTAGCCACACCATTTAGCACTCTAACCATTTATTGTAGTGGACGTAGCGGTACCCACGGCGGCGTTTGGCGTGTTCGGAAACCAGGGACAGATGTGCATCGCAGCCTCCCGTCTGTTCGTGCAGTCATCCATCTACGACAAGTTTGTAGAGAAGGCAGTCCAGTTCGCCAAGAACATCAAGATTGGTCACCCGGCGGAAACGACCACGGAACATGGACCACAGGTATGATTTACAGATACCCTTAAAAAAACGACAGTCCTTAAGTTAAACGCCAGTGATCGACATTCTGAAGCCCAATAATAGTTTAAAGATGACATTTGCGCGTACTTGTAAAGGTTTTCAGACAAAAGCGTTCATGTAAATTAAAACTTATTGACGATGATAAATAATGAATCTAGTTATGATAAAACATATGTCCCTTTTCTCATAATTGCATTAAAAAGAGCATGGTCGTCTGCGAATGAACATGAAAACGAGTAAAATAGTCCATTGTATGAACTCACAAATTACAGATACCTATACTCGTACCCAATAAGCACCAGAAAGGAACTTGTTATAGAAAATAAAGTGAATTACTTACAGATAATTAATAGGTGACCACAAGTGAGATTGATCATAGAAAAATACTAGTGAATCGATGAACTCGTTGGTACAGTCAACATCAATAGTATGTTCCTACACGAAGGCCGCAAAAACATGTGACACGCTCCTATGGCTCTACAAATAAGAGCGTGTCATATTTTTGCGGCCTTCATGTAGGAAGATACTAATGATGTTGACTGTACGAGTTTCTACATTATTTTCACATCAACAGGTTGACGGAGCAATGATGACCAAGGTTCTGGGCTACATTGAGAAGGGCAAGAAAGAAGGAGCGAAACTCTTGGTCGGCGGCCAACGAGTGGGAACCAGTGGCTTCTACATCCAGCCTGCTGTGTTCAGTAATGTTACTGATGACATGACTATCGCTAAAGAAGAGGTAAGTATTAGAAGTATAATCTGGAAAAAAATTGTGTTCGTAGCAGTAGAATAATAATTTTAAACAAAAAAAAAATGACTTCACTTAGGCTCCGCTTTTCCCAGAGGAAATGCCCGAGTTCCTGTAAAAAATACTAAAATCACTATAGGTGATGTGCCTATAAAAGTTGAGTTCTCTCGATTTCTCCAGGATCCCATTATCAGATCCGGACCTGGTGACAATGGAACCGACTGTGAAGTGTACTCTTTCAAACGAAAACTAATTCTCTAAATCGGTCCAAATGTCTTCAAATAATCGGTGAACATACATAAAAAATAGCAAAGAAAAACATAAATCCCGATTAATTGAGAACCTCCTTCTTCGAAATCTTGAAGTCGGTTGAAAATATACTTACCTACTCGTTTCATGTTTTGGGGAGATAGCTCTAGCGTAAGTGGAAAACTCCATGATCAAACTATACATATACCTAGCGAAGTAATAATTCAATAAAGTACAAAATTTGTGTTGGTTTTGGGGTACATTTTTTTGATATACTCGTTTTCTTTGTAGATCTTCGGGCCAGTCCAGAGTATTCTCAAATTCGATACGCTTGAAGAAGTGATCGACCGCGCCAACAACACCAACTACGGGCTCGCAGCCGGCATCTTCACGTCAGACATCACGACAGCTCTGCAGTTCAGCAAGCATGTGGAGGCTGGCACTGTTTGGTAAGTCACACTTGAAGAAGTGATCTAACGCGCCAACAACATGAACTACGGGCTCGCAGCCGGCATCTTCACGTCAGACATCACGACAGCTCTGCAGTTCAGCAAGCATGTGGAGGCTGGCACTGTTTGGTAAGTCACACTTGAAGAAGTGATCGACCGCGCCAACAACACGAACTACGGGCTCGCAGCCGGCATCTTCACGTCAGACATCACGACAGCTCTGCAGTTCAGCAAGCATGTGGAGGCTGGCACTGTTTGGTAAGTCACACTTGAAGAAGTGATCGAACGCGCCAACAACACGAACTACGGGCTCGCAGCCGGCATCTTCACGGCAGACATCACGACAGTTCTGCAGTTCAGCAAGCATGTGGAGGCTGGCACTGTTTGGTAAGTCACACTTGAAGAAGTGATCGACCGCGCCAACAACACGAACTACGGGCTCGCAGCCGGCATCTTCACGTCAGACATAACGACAGCTCTGCAGTTCAGCAAGCATGTGGAGGCTGGCACTGTTTGGTAAGTCACACTTGAAGAAGTGATCGAACGCGCCAACAACATGAACTACGGGCTCGCAGCCGGCATCTTCACGTCAGACATCACGACAGCTCTGCAGTTCAGCAAGCATGTGGAGGCTGGCACTGTTTGGTAAGTCACACTTGAAGAAGTGATCGACCGCGCCAACAACACGAACTACGGGCTCGCAGCCGGCATCTTCACGTCAGACATCACGACAGCTCTGCAGTTCAGCAAGCATGTGGAGGCTGGCACTGTTTGGTAAGTCACACTTGAAGAAGTGATCGAACGCGCCATCAACACGAACTACGGGCTCGCAGCCGGCATCTTCACGGCAGACATCACGACAGTTCTGCAGTTCAGCAAGCATGTGGAGGCTGGCACTGTTTGGTAAGTCACACTTGAAGAAGTGATCGAACGCGCCAACAACATGAACTACGGGCTCGCAGCCGGCATCTTCACGTCAGACATCACGACAGCTCTGCAGTTCAGCAAGCATGTGGAGGCTGGCACTGTTTGGTACGTCTTGTTACTAGTAACATTGCCTTTCCACTGAGGAGATGAGAGGAAATGGAAACAATGTATTAGCATCATCCGCCGCTTATCCCCGCCTTAGTGTTTTCACTAATTGCATCCTAATCATCCTAATTGGTTTTGCACTGAGGCGGGTAAAAAACATTAGAAATAGGGTATTTACAAAGTACAGGGTGTAACAAAAATACTGGTGATCCGTTTGAAGGCATAATTGGTATCTTATTGCGACTAAAAAAGTAGGAGAAAAAAATTTTGGACGCAAAAAAAAAATTTTATGGGACACCAATCCTCCATACAAAAGCAATTTTTTTCGGGTGATTTTTTTTTTCTTATTTTTTCATAATTAGAATAGAATACTACTATACTGCTAATTGTGCCCTTACAGGGATCACCAGCATTTTTGTTATACCTTGTATATTTGTTTTTGTGAGTCCCGATATTTCGGCACAGTAGCATGAGCCATCATTACGGAGTAATGAGAGTTTTTAACAGCAGTGGTAGCCGTACGTATGTGGCATTGAAAAACCAGTTTGCATGAACTTGAACTTGATTGCGTGAGAAAATGGGAAATAAATGTTAGAGTTAAGTACACAATGTATCATGCATGCATGTCTTGTGTCACTTGTGTATTGTGTTTTGTGTTATGAAATGAAAAACGTTTGTTTTCAGGCGACTAATGGCCCATAGATAAATACCTTAAATACTAACATACATTATTTTTATTTATTATTTATTAGCCTGTAGTGTCCCACTGCTGGGCAAAGGCCTCCCTCTCTTTCTTCCACGTGTCTCTGTCTATGGCAATATCAGCCCAATCGCCACGAAAGACGTCAAGATCGTCCCGCCATCTCCGCCTAGGTTTGCCACGCCGCCGTTTCCTGTTGGGTGCCCACTTAGTCGTTCTCTTGGCCCACAATACTTCTGGCACACGGCAAACGTATCCCGCCCAGTATAAAATACATATTAGAATAGAATAGAATAAAATTTTATTCAGACAACACATCATTACAGAGCAAATTTACAAAAATGTTACATAACAAAAATTGTGAGGCTGAAATGGTCTCCACTCAGCAATGCAGTTGGCAACTTAGCGATGTCAACGGCGCTGGTTTTCTGTGGATATTATGAACCAAGAGTTTCTCTGTTAGGTTGTCATAAAAGGTATGATTACGCACATTATGTAACAATAATTAACATTTTTTTTTATTACAGGGTTAACAACTATCTAACATTCAACCCACAAGCTCCATTTGGCGGCTTCAAAGATTCTGGTATTGGACGCGAAAAGTAAGTACACAACGCAAATCAAACCATAATAACAACTCGGTCCAGTTTATAGTGAGGATAAATTATTACCAAATGTGACCTTTTCAAGCAAAAGCGATGGCGAGCGTCAGTTGTTCGGAACCGAACGTGACGTTTTCAAGCAAAAGGTACCTACATCATTGTCGGTTGTGAATAGAGTTTTTTTAATGAATTATTATTATATTTTTTATCTTATTTATTAAGGTTCTTCAACAATTGTTGACATCGACACATTGTTCAAAACTTACAAGCTAACACTTTTAAGAAATGATGTCACAATTACTTATAGGTAAACACCGCATGCAAACAATTTGGGTATAGGTAGACAACTATAACAATGGATAAAACTTGCTAACATATTTATAAATTTTAAGAACTAATTGACAAACAAAATTTTAACTATTAATAATTACTATGGCACCTTATTGACAACCGACCATGATGTACCTTTTACACACCTTTTAGGTAGGTATTTGAAAACGGCACAAATGCAAAAGCAACACATACACTCAGAAATAAGAGTCAGGCTCACATAATACGAATATATTTACTAGGACACTTATTTGGATTCAAATTAGTGCTTGGTTAAAATAATCAAGAACGTTTAGCAATTGCTTGTTTGTCATTAACAAAGCTTTATTCCGTGTTTTAAATGTCTTGGTTGTATGTGTATGCAACTAAAAATATATTATCTTAACCGAGCAGTGGCGGCGGGTAATTTTCAGGCAGGTACCAGAGTAGTTTTCCTAGAGCTTATGAAGAAATTTTAAGCCAAATTAAGCTCCGGCTTGCCTAAGAAGATGTTTGACCGGCCGCCACTGTAACCGAGCCAAATCGGTACTTTTTTAAAACATTTTTTTTCTGCGTATGAACCTTATTTATGTAATTGTTTCAGCGGCATGGAGTGCGTCAACTCTTATTTAGAGGTCAAAACCGTGACGATTGCTCAACCGAAGAAGTTTTAACATGATTTTTGGACCCGATTGTTCGCCACCTAACTTTATACCCCGTGTATATTTGATATTACCACAAAAGGAAACCAGAAGCAGGTTTTGATGTTTTAAATCGACATTGCAATAAATATTTAGAATTGTTAATTAACATCGAGTAATTAATTTTTTAATTTATTTCACTCAGCAATGTACTGCGTATAGGTACAGTACAATGTGACACATATCAATTGTGACGTTTTAAAGGCAAAGTAATCAGGTAGGAGCAATACATTGCGTGCTGAAATATTTTATATGGAAAAATAAAAGTCGTAAAATTTTAATATGACATATGGAAGTATGTTTATTAAGGTCTATACTTACTACCCATAGCTTATGTGGTAATATCAAAAATACACGCTGTATTTCGTATACGTTATGTTTAAGATGCCAAATTGATTTATACTGTTTATATTAATAAAATTCGTTGAAATCCTGTATATATGGTCTTTTAAACAAAGTCTCACTAAAATATGTGGTACAGTCAGCATCTGAAGTAGCTCAGTAGATATGATGTTTATATTCAAAGCCATAGCCAGATTTCCGGGCAACTAGTGGCCCATAGACAATTGCCTTTAATACTAGCATACATAACATAAGACGGCAAGACGAGTTAAGATAGGTCAGAAACAATTATCTGTGATTAAGAGTCGCCAGGACGCTCGCGTTCCCATACAAACGTAGTTTAGCTCTCATTTTAAAACGACATGCTTTAGAACCACGAAATTTGGCATGGGTATTCTAGTAGTACAGATCTATGTCAGTAATTCATTTTCGTTGCTAAAAATTGTAATACAAAGAAAATACAGCCAGATACAGATTTACATACAAAACTTATTTTTGCTATATTTTCTTTGTATTACAATTTTTAGCAACGAAAACGAATTACCGACATAGATCTGTACTGTTAGAATGCCCATGCCAAATTTCGTGGTTCTAAAGCATGTCGTTTTAAAATGAGAGCTGAACTACGTTTGTATGGGGACGCGAGTTCACGCGAGCGTCCTGGCGACTCTTAACACAGAAATACACACTAAATATACAATAGTGCCCCTTAGTCTGTCTTATAGTTTTCTCTCATTTGCTCAAAGCAGAGACTAAAGAGATATAGACGACCACAGCCTAAGAACTTTTTGAAGCTCATGTCGATTGCGCCATCTATGTCAAAGCCCCCTAAAGATACCGAAATTGTAAGAGGAAATGTCACCTGCACTGCTACTCCACCTAGTAGCTACTAGTGTACTACTAGTACGCTATTTGTTACTAGGTGGAGGAGCTGTGCAGGTGACATTTCTCTTACATATTCGGTATCATTAGGGGGCTTTGACATATATGGCGCAATCGACATGAGCTTCAAAAAGTTCTTAGGCTGTGGTCGTCTATATCTTTATAGTCTCTGCTCAAAGGTTAACTGGTCTTAGAGGGATAAGTTCGCCTCTGTACTTTGTTTTTCTTTTCTCATGTTTGTATTGTGACATACATACATAAAAATAAATACCCTGACCAGGATTCGAACCCGGGACCTCCTGCTTCATAGGCAGTCACTACTAGGCTAGGAGGCCGTTGATAGCTTGTTAAAAATAAGAACACCTGAAGTAACAAAAATCCACAGGCTGCAGTGACCGCTTCCTATCACGCGAGCTGTACGTTTGTTTTCCACTGACGGTAAAAGTGGTATCCTGCCTTTTCGCCGAAAATTGTATTGCAGAATTTCATTTGCCAACCAACTTTTCGCAGAAATTTTATTTAGCCGAATAACTTTTACCAATTAATTATTTCGCAACCATTTCATTTCCCAACCCCATGGTTGGGTAATGAAAATTGCCTACTAGGTTGGGTTAGGTTAGGTTGGATTATGTAAAGTTGGGAAATGAAATTCGGCCAAATGAAACTTCTGCGAAAAGTTGGTTGGCAAGTGAAATTTGGCAATATGATTTTCGGCGAAAAGGCAGAGACCCGGTAAAAGTACTCAAATACTAAATTGTTGCACGTCAGCGTAACATTAGATGTACTTTAGATAGCAACCGATGGATATTGGAAAGTAAATATGAGCTCGTTAATGAGAGCGCGCGATTACAGAGTGTTACTGAGCCGTGTAAACGAGCCGGATAATTGGGAACGGATTAAAAGGGTGAAGTGGGGTGGCCATGATGTTGGAGTTTGGAAGAATAGAATATTATAGAAAAAACTAAAGTGTTCGAAACGTCGGGATGTAATTTAAATTCAGTATACGCGATATAATCCGTTCAAAGTTGTTTTATTTCATGAATAAGTATCGCGGCAACGGAAAAAAAGCTTCCGGGATATTCTCAATCCAAGACTTTATTGTTTTCTTGACAATATTTCCTCGTGACAAGTATTTATTTCCTTTACCGAAAATATGATACTTCGCTTAATAAAACCACGTTTTCTTAAAATAGAAATACAAAAATGTGTTGTTTCAAGAGTATATTGAGTAGGTAAATAAATAAGAAAGATTGTACTTTAATCAAACAAGTATTATCTTAGGTAAAAGAAAGAAAATCTGTAAGAATATATTCGCTTCGTTATATTTAAAACTTTAATTTATTTTCGTTAAAGGAAATAAATGCTTGTCACGAGGAAATATTTTCAACATAATATAATAATGTCTTAGATTGAGAATATCCCGGAAGCTTGTTTTCCGTGTAGACAATATTATTATAGAATCATTATATTATTTTAAATCTGTCAAACAAACAAACACAACTTAACTAAGAACAGACATTGCTGCCGTTCGTTGTCGTTACCGGTGCAAAGGCGCCCATAACGCTAGCGGCATTACCCCGCTGGATAGCTACGGATAACCTTTGCACTAGAAACGATTCGTAGCGGGGTTCCTCTCCCTTTTGTCTAAGTCTTTTGTCAAGTTTTTTTTACCCTATTTTCGTGTCCCACTGCTGGGCAAAGGCCTCCCCTCTTCTCCTCCATTCAGTCCTGTTTGTAGTATTTTCCCGCCATTCTATAAAGAATGCGTCCAGGTCATCCCGTTATCTCCTTTTTGGTCTGCCTTTACCCCGGCCGCCGTCTATGGTGTCTAGTGGGTCCCACTCAGTAGCCATTTTGGCCCACCGTTCAGGATGCATGCGGCAGACATGCCCGGCCCAGTCCCACTTTAGCTTAGCGGTCTTGACGCCCTCATCTACAATGCGATTTGTCAAGTATTATAAAATAAAATACAAATTATTTATTTGCGCGTAATTAAAAAACACTACAGAGTAAAGACTGCACTGTATTGCGTTCGTTGAAAGCAAAATAAAGAAAATCATAATAATACATCGATATAATTCTTGCGTAAAAATCGTCCTCAAAAAAATTCTTGGACCGCAGGTATGTACAATGAAGGATGGTTCACGGTGTAGCGTTCCAGGTCCTGTAAGACACTTGTGTACGACACTTTCGATTTTTCATTTTGTATACAGAATATCACGTGACCTCTGAGGATCACGTGACGCTTTCTATGCAAAATGAAGTGTCGAAAGTATCATGTAGGACCCGGAATGCTACACCGTGAACCTTAATTGTACATAAAGATATATTATGCATTGGTAAGTATGTACGTTGGGTTTTGGTATGTATGTAAGTATTGATAGCGGAAGAATTTGAGCTTTTAGGGCTATTTATGTATTAATTATCTTGCCAATGTACATACAGGATCGTTTACAAAAACTGATATAAGTACTTACTCAATAGTCCCACTTACCTCGTAAGCTGGTATACGTTACTAAAAACGAAGTAAAGAGATTCTCTCCGTGTGGTCACCGCACAACCCAACCAACTGAAAGTTAGCATTTTTGTCCAATAAAAGCGGCAAAATCACGGCGTCAGCGGCGCTGATAAAAATCGCTAAAACGCTTAAACCCTCACAAACGGAAAGGGCGAGAGGGCGAGTCGCGATTATTTGCATTGCGGCCATTCGGCCAGTTTTGTCGGCTTATCGGGCGTTGTTTATGCTTATAGCGATTTTTATGAAAAAATATGTGGATAAGTATTGCTACAGTCGCCATCAGATATATCGGAGCGAACAGGTGGTCACAAATATCTGAACAACGCCTCTATTGTTAAGGCGATAAAGTGCATGTTCAGATATTTTTAAGTACACTGGCTGCTCCGATATATTTGATGGCGACTGTGCAAGCAACAAATTATTTAGCTAACGAGAAGAGAGCAATGGGATACGTTAGGTATGTTACCAACTTATCATTAAACTGTACCTATTAAATTAAAAAGTATTTAGACTTCCATATGTCGATTTAGTAGACATTTGGTTAATTGCTTTCCTTGATTTGTAAGCTCTTTTATACAATACAGATATAATTATAACTCTAGGTCCATGGGGTCCCAGCGCACACAAGTTTTTTACAGAAATCGCGAAGCGTCTGGTTGACGTAACTGGTGACCGAAGAGCTGGCGGTTTCCTCGCACAACGTATCAGCATTGCGATACAACGAGGAAATGCCGCCAGCATCCTTGGTACAATGCCGCAAGGGCCTAGTTTAGATTTGAGCTAGTTATTAATTTAGTTTAGTATTTGTACTATAGTGCCTCTGTATATTTAATTATGTAAATAAAACATACTCAAATGTCATTATAATGATATTTTAATATATTTTCCACTAATGGTTTCACGGACATCTTTTTTTTGTACGAATTCCTAAGATTCACTTTTTTGTATGAATTCCTATGTGGTCGATAATTTTCACGGTTCCGTAATAACTACTACTACTACTTTGCTCCACAATTGGCTCTATTTTTAGGAATCACTAAACTATATAAAAAAATAATTTGCTGCAGGTAATGAAGCTATATACAAGCAGTTACTTAGTAGAACTTTGTTGCAACTATAGTTAGTGAAGTGAAGTTAAACTTTTAATTAATGTAATTTATGGGGTGACTTTGCACGTTCAATACAATTTGTATGAATTTAAGTCGCATTAGATCTTATAATATTTATAAAATGTTTTAAATAAATAAGCCCCAAACCCGATAGCCCTTGCCATAACAACTTGCAAATCACACTGTGAGTGTATTGGGATACTCGTATTTGGGATTTGTCCTGCATATTCAATAAATAGTAAGTCAAGAATTTAACCGTTTATTACCATTTTGTAACAAAAAGTAATGTTCCAAATCGGTTCTACAACTCTTCGTTTATCGGCTTGTTTCCTACATCTTTTGTTTTGCCTTTTTCTTCATCTCCACTTCCTTGTACTTCTCCACGGCGGCTCGGAATTCACGGGCTTCTTCAAGCTGTTTACTCTCTTTCTTGCCCCAAACTGTTTTCTTTGAGTACCATTTCAAGTATTGCTCGTAGTCCTGTTGGTTAAATTGAAAGCAAAAAAATAATGGCAGTAATTACGTAAACGTGAAGTCAGAAGTACCTACTCAAGTTTTTTACAAAAAATTGTTATTCTATTCGTATTCAACTTCCTTGAGCAAACATTTAACGAAATGTGTAAAAAATAATACATATAAGTAATACGACTCCCACTTGTATCGTTCTTCACATGTTCAGGTAGCCAGGTTTGCTAGGTACCTTCGACCTGAAGTTTTACTCTGCATAGGTACATAATATTGATAATCTTTTGAAATACTGAAAAAGACGTGACAAAATTAACTTACTTACCTGTTTTTCTACTCCTTTTTGAACCACATAGTCCAGGATTTCTTTTGTATTGAGGCCATATGCCGCTATTCTGTAACAGAATTGAGTAAAATGTAAAAAAAACCTAGAAAAGTAACTGAAAAGGACTTTTTAAACACAAAACTTCCGTGAGAATCAGACATATTAAATAAATCACGGTTTACTCACGTCTTTTAAGTCAAAAAAGACTTTAAAAAAAGACTTGGCGTAAGTAAAATAGAGCTCGCTAGGTGTAATTTTAAAAATGTGAGTAGATAAAATAAGGACCGAGATTTTGGCTATGATAAATTGATAATGCATTGTTTATACATTGTGCGTAAACAGAATACATGTTATTTCTATTTCGCTTTTTACGGTTAATTAAAATGTCGTTAGCTACGTAGGCCCTTACTTGACGATGCGATCAGGCGTAAGAAACTCCTGCAGCGTGGCTCTCAGGAAAGCGAAGCCGTATCCTCGGAGCAAATGGGCCAATGTGTTGACGTCCAGGTCACGAGGAAGACAGCGGTTCCTGCAACAATTTGAAGTTATTCCTCCATCTTGTGACCTCATATCATTACTAATAAGGCCATATTTCTGAACAATGTTTTACACCTTCTTTTGAAGAGGAACTTAGGGTAGCAACAATACGATAAATAGATTATTTCTTGCCATTTAACTTGCTATGTAAGAAGTTTTCGCTCAGGCAATGAGCAATGTCATCAATCAGTCTTACCTTATTACCCAGTTGTTTAAAAGTTGAACAACTACAGCATAAGACGTGTCGGGAAGGAGGATTACTTCGGGGAACTGCTTGAGAAGTTGTGCGGTCGTCAGCCAAGGTTCAGAGCAGCTAGCTGCAAGATATTTTTAATTTTGACACAGTACCAGCAGTTATTGCTATTTTCTATACCAAAATGATATTACTAATATGCTATCAGGTTGTTGATACACCTACTTAGAAAAAATCCTTTTCTATTTAGTTCTAAAATAAGTTAGGTAGCTAAATGTAGCTCTGTTAAAAATTCAAAACTTACCTACAATCGTTATATTGTCAGATTTGTTAATTCGTTTCATAAGTTTCTTAATTAGGTATCGTTTTATCAATTCCGCATTTGGGAAACCTCCAACAGATTTCTTTTTCTGAAATACATACTAATAACTTTAATACAAATAATTATTTTGAAGTTTCATAACGTAGTAACGTAGCAGAGGATGCAATCTGGATCAATGCTTAAAGGAGAAAGGAAGTTGCTAAAAACCATGTAATGGTTTATAATACTATCAAAAATTACCTTCTTGTAAAAAAGTGGATGCACATTCCGAATATAGATGACTGCGGGTTGAGCAGCACGGCCGCAGACTAGTAGCGCATCTAATAGATCTTGCAAGTAGCTCTCTGTTACCAAGTCTACATCGATGGTCAAGGGGTCCACCTCCAAGAGTGTTGCATCTAGAAAGAGTAGGTAAAAAGATAAGAATTGTGGTAGCCAGGCATCGTATGGGCGCTAGCAGTTTTGCCGATTGGTTGGTTCAGGATGAGAAATATCATATTCGCTGTAAGTTGTACATTTGTTCACAACGATCGATTGTGGTGTCCTACATACTTAATCCAAATGCTTTTTTGCAATCTACCTAGTCCTGCTTGCACCAATAAACATTGGTCCATATTTCTGCTTTTACATATACCATTGAGAGAAGCCAGAGCGGTAACCAGCGTGGATCGCCCGCTGCCCGACGGTCCCACAAAGAGAATCCTGTGGAACCCGTTGTTCAATTCTCGGCACCGGTCCCACCAGAGGCTTCTTACTTCACCAGCATATGGGTTCGCTTCTCTGCAATGTAGTGGATGTAGGATTAATAAGAAGAATAGGTGATGCATTTTAAGAGTTATATGATTAAGAGCAAGAAGAAATGATGAGTGATTTAATACACTATCTAGTAACTAAATTTGATAGAGATACCTGAATCTAAAATATCTAAATTCGTGAAAAAAAGACTAACAAGAGCATTATTTATAGGGCCTTGGTATGGTAAGACGGCGATGTTAATTTATTAGACGAAATCTTCAGTACCAGAGGGAGAGAAATGATAACAGACGAAGATCCCAGAAGATTATGCTCCTCGGATCATTAGATTAATAATAAACCCTAGGATGAAAGATAATGAGTGGGTTATAAATCAAGGTAAGAACTTACATGTCTAAGCAACGACAGTCGTCACCGACCATATTGTGATCTCCGTGGAAGTCTTCTAACTTAGTTTGAGGATCCTCTTTGAGAAAACCATTTTCGGCCAAGTACTGACAGGGAAGGAAAATATAAATTATTCATTTACATTGCAAATTAAGAGTCTGACTGGTTATACTAATAAACCAATTAAACCATTATGGTTAAAATTACTTATATGGAAATCTAGTTTAACCTTACTTCATTGTTTTCTAGAACTGAAAAAGGATTATAAATTATAACATTACCTCCATTTTTTCTGCAACAACTTCATTGTCAGGAAGTTTGGTAACTTTTTTCTTCTTTGTTCGCTTGTTCTTTTTTTCTGGCATCGGTTCAGGCATTTCTTCTTGTGCATTTTCATAATCTTTCTTTAAAGCTTTTCTAAGTTTTTTCAGTTCTTGTCTATAGGATGGAATTAAAAAATCTTTAAACCATTCATTTTAATTTAGAGTATTAGTAGAGTATTACTACGATTATTAGTTTATATCTCCAAGTAATATTATTTTGGATTTAATAATTTAATACAGGACCAGTTCTTTCTTAATTAATTACGGAATAAAATGTTAAATTACTTCATATCGTTATCAACTTGAGTGGCGATTTCTAGTTTCACATCTGCGAAGAGATTCTCTTCATCTACTTGTTTGATATTTCCTTGTTTCACTTCCATAGATTCTGTTTCATCTAATTCATCCCATAAATCGTGGTAATTATCTAAAGCCTAAACACATGCAACGGTATTGAAATGATGATTTTTATATAAACTATCCTAAACCTTCTCAAAATTTTTCTTCAAAGCTCAAAAAAAAAATACAGAAAAAAATAGTGACTCTCTACCAAACAGCGCGGTGCTTAGCAATGCGGTAGTAATACGAGATTTTTTACGATATATTTCTTTCCATGCAAATATTCAATAATTTCGTATCTTCAATAATCAAGCAATGTAGACATCAATTTAGATCTATTCTAATTTACGTACTGACTTAAGTAAAGACGAACCTCAATTATTTTTTGAAATTTCGTTGATTCCGGGTAATTATATCCTGGGTGCATATTAGGATTTTTCATCATCTTCCTCTTTAATAGTTCCTCAAGTTTTTTCTTCCTATTCTCTTCAGATTTCAGTTTTTTCTGTTCCATTAAAGCTGCCTTCTTTTCCAACTTTGCCTATAAAATAGTTAGGTTATACTCAGTTATTGTCAAAAGTTTCATTTTAAATACAAGCTTTTATATGCGTTAACTGTACTTGTCTACCAAAAGTCATCTACTGCTAAAGGAAATGATTCTAACAAGTCCAAACACAATGAGCTTCCATTGTTTTATCACGGAGTTTTTGTCATCATCTTTGGTGTCCACGATTAGACCAGCTCGATGGTATCAAAATATTGAATTGTCATCCAAGTAACGCAGGTATGCTAACTAGTTTAAATCTGGCTTGCAAGATTTTACCAAAATAAACGGTAACAAACTAGGTATCAAACACGATGAGTTCAATAAAAGCTTGTAAAGAAAATATCTCTAGGTGGTTTTAGCCTTTAGGTTAAATATTACATATATTATTAGTAGTAGTAGTAAAACACTTTATTGCACAAAATAAGAAATGACCATTAAAAACTAAGGTAAGTGTGTAAGCTCTTCATGCACAAAGTTGACTCAAGCTGGAGCAAAAAGCTTTGGAAACTTAGCAGAAGAAGGCTCCAAATTATAACAGGGGTTTTCACGGGCCACTACGCTGTGAAAGGAGTATTGGCCAGAATGGGATTGTCAGATAATACTGATTGTGGATGTGTGGTGAAGAGGAAGAGACAATGGAACACTTAATGTGTGAATGTCACGCTCTAGCCAGACAGAGAATGAAGGACTTTGGTACTGGCTATCCAGATCCAGAGGAATTCAAAGCACTGCCCTTGAGCTCCATCATCCAACACATGGAGATGGTTGAGAAAGCTCTCGAGTAGGTGTACTAGGGGGCAACTACACAAAAGATCCCTTTGGGTCGAAGTGTATCCTTACGGGCCCCCGAATACAATAAGATAAGATAAGATAAGGTAAGTGTGTACAAAGGCGAGTTTATCCCTTTAAGGGATCTCTTCCAGCTAACCTTTAAGCAACTGAGAGAGATCGGTCGGATATGGTAGACAAAACATAAATCCTTAATTGTTGGGGTCACCGTTATCGAAATCGATATGGAGGGCTATTATATGTACCATTCATAGATTGCTAACTCCATACATAGCAAAACTACTAATTAAATAATAAGTCGTATGCGAGGTATGGTTAAACTCATTTTTACTAAGTTTTAAGCACACTTAAATCGTAAAACGTATTAAGCTGTAATCTTTTGAATAATAACTTTTAGCAAAGCTCGCTTAAAACTTATTATATATACGCATTTAGCCATGTATGGAGAGAACACTCTAGGTACTTAATTCTCCTTGGTACCATTGTAATAGAGCACATTACCAATTTATGAATGAATTCATTTCTGAACCAGATAGTACCTGTTGTGATGATTTGTTTTTCTTTCTTTGTTTATTAGCAATATACTCTTTGTATTGTTCATACCACTCTTCTGGGGGCGGTATATCTCCACGCCAAATACCGACTGAGCCACCTTTCTTTATGTGCGGTATATTATGAAAAAGTCCAATTTTTTCGTACCTTGACAAAATTAAAATTATGCAATGAGTGCCGGCTTAACAATTTTTTTCGTAAGTATTTGTGTTAAAATATTGCATTGCATTGCATTACATGAGGACAAAATGAGGAAGGTAGTTTTTGTGTTTGAAAGAAGTTTATAACTAACTACTCGTAAACTATATTACAATGGCTGCTAAAGAAGTTTACCAGTCTTGGAACCAATCTCTGATGCTATCTCGATAATGTTCTCTAATTTCATCTTGTTTTCTCTTATAAAAGTCTTCTTTTATTTGCACGCATTGATTTTTCCATTCATTTTCGATTTGTTTGTATTTTGCGATCCGTCGGTCCTTTACCTATAAGATTGCGTGAGTTATAATTATCTTAGAAATTTTCTAACATACCCATTTATCTTTTAAGTCATTATTTATTACCTGTTCTACTTTGGCCCTTTCATTGTAGCAAAACTCACCGCATGGTCTGATTCCGAGTATCTCATTTGTTCTACATTCTCTTATTTTCTTCCTTTTTAATTCCATGTATACCCTAAAAAATGGAGCGTTATAACACATTTTCGTTTCATCATAATGTACTCGGTCGTGTGATGTTTTCGAAAAATACCTGGTCACTTTTTGTATTATTTGTGCAGCTCGTATTTTGATTTCTACTTTGGCTTGAGGCGCGAGCGTTCCTAGTAGCTCTTTTTCCCAGATCTCTCTTTTTTGTTTCCTATGTAAGTTTGACTGTGTCACGTTTCTAGAATTAAGTCATAATTTTACTATTTATTTTAGGTAAATTTAAGAAAAAGCTGTGACCCCTTATGCACAGTTATGGTTTATTTTTATAACTACCTAGTTTTTTCGTGAGCCTGTATCAAAGCTACCATTTCTCGTATCTTGAGTTCTTCTTCGGAAAGCTCCTCGCCTTCTTCATATTGCATAAATTTGTCTCCAGTTGTTGCATCATTATCATTTTTATCATTATCAACATCCCACCACGCATTAATCGACTCTTTTTCTGAAATTTCTTCTTCTTTCGCTGCAATATTATTTGCTTTGGTATATTTAATAGACTAAGTAAGTAATTGGCCTAATAAATAAATATATATATATATACACATGTATATATATCCCACAATTACTTTGAAGTAATTTGAATACGTTTTGAAATGTCATGAACTGTAAATTAATACTTAGTGCCCACTAGTTATTAATTTGCCAGGTGCCCACCTGGCCTAGAGACAAATATTGAGTTTAATTTTTAGGTAGTTTTATATATTTTGTTTAATTTTAAGATTTATTATCAGCAATTTCTGTATTAATTTGTAAAATAAATATTTAGTGTAGTTTTCTGCATCCAAGGTGTACACACGATACAAAATAGAACCATTTTTTTTAAAACAGTTATTTTACATTAGTGTTGAGATCACGAAACGAGTATCTTACCTAGCTCTAACTCTCTTTGAATTATCTTCTCTTTAGCTGCATTAAATGCGTGAGTTATCATCACTTTGGTTTCTTCATTCCTCTCCGCTTTGACTGGAATATCTGCGAATTCTACATCGTCGACGGTCAAATGATGTCGAATGGCACCTTTGCTCATGAACTGAACCTGACATCCTTCCAGTTTTCTTAGTTGGTGTTTTAGTTCAAGGATCCTGACAATGAAAATTATTAAAATATTAAAATTTATAATTTATTGTCAAAAATTTAATTACGCTCGTACGGTCTAAAATATTTTTTACAAATTTACAGCGTATGTGGAAAGGATCATATTATCTCACCGATCCACTACCGCATATAGAACAGCATGAATATCCTTCGTCTTCTGCACCTGCAAGTTCTGCTTTGAGCACTCCAGCACCTCGTTGTAAATGGCGATGTAAGCTGCCAGCATCCCGGTGAGGCGCTCGACGGCCTGGCAACGTCGCTGGTCGTGGGCTTTGGTGACCTTGAAAATAACAGCACCGGTGATTCGAGGAGTACAGTATAATGGCTCCTCTACGTCCTTATGATGGCCCATCATCCATCATAAGGACGTAGCTATGCGTTAGAGGGAGCTAACGATATTGCGATCTCGTTCCATTGTATAGCTGCGTCCCTATGATGGCCCATCATGTAGAGGCAGCCTAATGCTGGCCATACACGATCCTTCCTAGTATCTACTAAGTATTTACCTGATATTCTTGATCAATTATCATCAGAGCTTTTAACTGAGAAAGCACGGCCTTCCATTTTTGGAAGTAAAAATTACTGGACATGATTGATTTAGAAAAACAATTCTACATAATATTGTGCCTGAAGTTGGCTCTGTCTGACTTTATATCGAGTTGGCCGTGCGCGTGCTTTACACATCATAGGATTAATAATTAATAATATATATCATGCATTTCATGAGACCATGGCTTGAATAAATTGTACGCTAGCTGTGACATATGTATGATTATCTGTGGGAGCTGGGTCAGAGGACAAATGGCGACAGACAATATAGTGCACATCAATAACAAATAATCTTTTATTTAATTCCTGCCCTATTACATATAATACTTATATGTAACATGGTGTCAGGTGTAAAAGGAATCATCAAAAACCTAAAGTGGTAGTTTATTAAAGTTAAAAAATATAAAAACCTTAGTGGATCAAGAATTCAAGATGCCGGACGAAACGGGGGCAGCAGCAAATGTCTTGGGATTACAACCTCCCAAAGGAGGAAAAATAGAAGACGCAGAGGAATGGCGAAAATACAAACAAATGTTTAATTTATATATTAAGGCCACGAACTTAGAAAACGAAGCGGATGACAAAAAGATAGCAATTTTCCTCACGTGCGCAGGGGACGACATTTTGGAAATTTATAATGGTATGACTGGCAATTCTTCTTTAAAATGGGATGAGCTCCTCATTAAATACGATGACCATTTCAATAACAAAACTAATACAGTAGTAAATAGCTACAGGTTCTATAATTTGCGTCAAGAGCAGGACGAGCCAGTGGAACGCTTTGTGATGAGGTTAAGAAATGCGGCTAAAACTTGTAATTTCAAGGAAGAGAATAGAATGATAAGGGATATGCTCGTAATTGGAGTTCGCGAGGGCAGTGTAAAAGAAAGAATGTTAAGAGAAAAAGACCTAAGTTTGGAAACGGCAACGGATTTATGCAAAGCCGCTGAATACAGCAAGAAGAACTTGAAGGAGTTGGAAGAAAGAGTGCAAACAGTGGATGTAGTGAAAGAAAGCTCGCGTTCCAAGAAGGAGCAGACTCTATACAGCTGCGGCAAGTGTGGAAAAAAGCATGAACCAAGGAATTGTCCTGCATATGGACGAAGATGTGTCAACTGCAAGTTCTATAACCATTATGCCGAAATGTGTAGGTTCAAAAAGAAAGAAGAGAAACCACAGCGACAACGACAACAAAGATACACCAAAAAAGTTGATGGTATCAATGAGTCTGCACAGGACAGTGATTGTAGCTCAGAAGACTTTGTTATTGACTCTGTAAGTAGTAGTAACAAGTTACAATGGTATGAAATGATAAATGTTGAAGGAAGTGATATAAAATTCAAATTGGACTCCGGGGCTGAATGTAGTACCTTACCATTGAAAATGTTGGATAGCTTAAAAGTAGACAAAGGTAAACTTAGGGATCCTACAGTGTTAGTTGTATATAATGAGGAAAAAATTAAAACGGTAGGAAGTATTGCTTTAAATTGTATTGTTAGAGGGCAAAAGGGGTCTGTTCGATTTCGTGTTGTTGATTTGCCAGTTAAACCTGTGTTAGGCTTACCAGATTGTGTCAAGTTCAATTTAATTAAAAGAGTAGATGCTTTAGTCACAGAAGAAAAGAATAAATTTGTACAAATAAATCAGGATGTGTTCACGGGGCTTGGCAATATAGGTACATACTCAATAAAGTTGAAAGAAAATTCGGAGCCGGTAGTTAAGCCAATTAGAAGGGTACCACAGACTATTAAGGAAAGACTTAAAGAAACATTGAGTAATTATGAGAGTAGAGGAATAATTGAAAAAATTGAGGGTCCTACAGCGTGGTGTAATAATCTTGTTATTGTTGAAAAACCAGATAAGTCACTTAGGTTGTGTTTAGATCCAAAAGAATTAAACAAAGCTATTCTCAGAGAAAATTACCAAATTCCTTCACCTGAAGAAATATACAATTCACTTGCAGGTAAAAGTGTCTTCACAGTACTAGACTTGAAAGATGGGTTTTTTCAAGTAAGCTTGGATGATGATCAAAAGCTCTGCACCTTCGGCAGCCCCTTCGGCAGGTATTTCTTCAAGAGAATGCCATTTGGCATCTCATCGGCACCGGAGGTAATGCAAAGAATTAATACAGCTATATTTAGTGATATACAAGGGGTACATGTGTATTATGATGACATAATTGTTGCTGGGGACAATCTGGCAGACCATGATGAAATATTATGTAAAGTAATAGATAGAGCAAGAAAATTCAATGTTAAGTTTAATCCAAACAAATTGCAATACAGAAGTGATTTTGTTAAATATGTGGGATTGTTAGTGTCAAAATCAGGCATTAAACCAGACCCTGAGCATGTTAAAGCTATTGTGGACTTGAAAGAACCAAAAAATATTAAAGAACTTCAAAAGTTTCTAGGTATGTGTAATTATTTAAGTAAGTTTATACCACAATACTCAAAAACAACCGAAAAACTTAGAGATCTCTTAAAAAAAGATGTATTATGGGACTGGGGTACGGCACAAACTCAAGCGTTTGAAGAAATAAAAAAGAAACTTAGTACAGCCCCAACGTTAGAAATTTTGAAAAAAGAAGGGTTAATAACTTTACAGACAGACAGTTCAAAAAGTGGAATGGGAGCTTGCTTACTACAAAATGGCAAACCAATATCCTTTTACTCTAGATGTTATACAGAGTGTCAACAAAGATGGGCCCCTATTGAGAAAGAGCTCTTTGCAGTTTGCCTGTCCATGGAAAAATATCATCAATTTGTATATGGACGCAAAATTGTAGTTGAAACAGATCATAAGCCTTTAGTGGCGATAATGAATAAAGACATAAATACAATTTCAGCCAGACTGCAAAGAATGGTTCTCAAACTTTTAAAATATGAGTTTGATATTAAGTACATACCTGGACCTCAAATGTATGTTGCTGACTATTTGTCTAGGCATTTTAACTCAACAAATGGGCAAGTGGAGCCATCACTTAAAGAATTAGTACATTGTATAGAAGTAGAAAAAGTGTATGGATTAGATAAAGACTTACAAATATCAGATAGTAAATTAAAAGAGTTACAGGAGGAAACAAATAAAGATGGTAATTTACAACAAATAAAAATATGGTATAACTCAGAATGGCCTAAAAATGATAGAAATATATATGGTATAGAATTGAAAAAATTGTACAAGTTGAGAACTGAGTTGTTGGTTAAAGATAACATTGTTTTCTTTGGAAACATGGTCCTTGTCCCTAAAGCATTAAGAAAGGAAATGTTAGATATTATACATTCAGGGCATGCAGGTGTAGTAAAGTGTAAAAAGAGAGCCAGGAAAATACTGTACTGGCCGGGAATGTCAAGAGAGATAGAGGATCATGTGTTAGCATGTAGAGTTTGTGAAAAGTACAGAACGTCAAACTGCAAACAGCCAATTATGTCTCATGAAATTCCCGATCTTCCGTACATTAAAGTTGGTATGGATGTAGGACATTATGCGGGAGAGGATTTTTTAGTGGTTGTCGATTACTTTTCAAAATGGATAGAAGTTTCAAAATTAAAAAACAAATCAGCCACTAATATCATAGTTGAGTTAATTAAGATATTTAGTACCCATGGAATTCCGAGACAAATAGTCAGTGACAACATGCCGTTTGGTAGTTTTGAATTCAAAAAATTTGCAAGAGAACATGGTATAGAGTTGGTGAAGTCAAGTCCACATTATGCACAATCAAATGGGTTAGCAGAGAAAGCCGTTGGAATTGTTAAAAATATAATGAAAAAATGTAAAGAAACTGGAGCAAATTTTGATTTAGCTATGTTACATTATAGGACCACGCCAGTAGCAAATTTGGATTATTGCCCTTCTGAGATGTTAATGAGTAGATTATTAAGAACGAACTTGCCTTGCTCAAAAGAAGTGTTAAAACCTAAGTTATGTGTAAATGTCAAAGAACAAATGTTATTTAATAATGAAAAATCTAGGACTGGCTACAATAAAACTTCAAAAGTTAAAAAATCATTCCAAAAAGGGGAAGATGTAATTATTCAAGATGTAAATAGAAGCAAATGCTGGTATCCTGGTAAAATAGTGGAAGAGGCTACTGGTCCTAGATCGTTCATTGTTAAGAATGAAAAAGGTAATTTAGTTAGGCGAAATGAAAAACATATCAGACCTAGTAGAAATAAGTTTATTGTTAGAAATGATTATTCACTGGACTCATCAAACATGAGCCAAGCGGTGCTAGTGAATGAGGGTCAGGAAAGGCAGGATGCAGAGAGGTATTCTGCACTAATGCATCATGCACCTGAATCCCCTCCATCAGTGCAGCATGTACCTGCACCTAATCCGGATCAGGAACCATTAGATTTACCCGTTGTCACAAGGTCGGGTAGGCTCGTGAGAAAACCTGCTTTCTTGCGGGAGTTTGATTTAAGTTAGTTTTAGTGACTTGAAATTTTATTAGTGTTTTGACTTAACATAAGGGGGGGATGTGACATATGTATGATTATCTGTGGGCGCTGGGTCAGAGGACAAATGGCGACAGACAATATAGTGCACATCAATAACAAATAATCTTTTATTTAATTCCTGCCCTATTACATATAATACTTATATGTAACACTAGCTCTTTATAAACTTTAGATATCCTATTGAACTAAGTATTTAGGAAAAAAAACAAAAATGAAAAATAAGTAAGTCAATCATGCTTTAAAATGGCGGAAAAAATAACTATTTATATGCTTATGTCGTCTATGTACAAATTTTTCTTCCAGAATTTTGATAAAATGTAAGTTATTTTGTTTATAGCCGTTTATCAAAAAAGATCGAAGATAAATTAAAACTAATGCTGATTTTATGACCATTTCAAACCATCAAAGAAGCCCCAAATGTTCCACTCACCCGTTTGATCATTTTAACTACTACCAGAGACTATACATATCACAGCCACAGTCTAAGAACTTTTTGAGGCTCCAAATCTGAAGCGCCATTTGAAGGAGACGTACCCATTGTTTCCATACTTAGTCATCATCTCAGCCATAAGACGTCCACTGCTGAACATAGGCCTCCCCTTTGGACCTCCATAAGTATCGGTCGGAAGCGACTTGCATCCAGCGTCTTCCGGCGGCCTTTATAAGGTCGTCTGTCCATCTTGTGAGGCATACTTAGCCATCATCATTCTCTCCACGCCGTATCCGGCGACAGCGACTCCGTCAATTATTTCTTGCAGGATTATGGAAGGCTCGGGTATGACTTGCAAAGGCATACTTTGTATTACCGTAATAATACGATTAGGTATATTCTTCTACCACCAATAATTTTGCACGTGTATCAAATTCATCAGAGAGCCTACCGCGAAGTTCGAAAATCGACAAAACGATGGTCCCGTCTCTATCGCTCTTGCATATACGAAAGAGAGCGATGGAAATATTCGATTCGGTGAACGAAATGCTTCGCGGTTATAGGCCTGTAATACAATACAATTTAAATAATCAATTTCGCATAACCCTTCATTCACCACAGAGCCGAAATAATTTCGAATCAAATTCTCTCTCCGACGTTCACTAAGATAACACTCCAGTGCATCGTGATTCCACTTATTCGTTTAAGTTAAATATTCGCCAAAGTAAATTGAAACGTAAATTGCTAATCAGTAAGCTGACAATAGATCAACTCGTTATTGTGTATTTAATACAACTTACTACACGCCGGCGCTGCGCTTGGAGATAAGAAGGCATAGTATACGCAAAATTATCAGAACAAAATGTCGTTTGGCGGGCGTTCACCACCTGAAGATAAATCATTGTCTAATCCTGATTTATCAACGAACATTGAGGATTCCAATGTTAACACTAGAAAACGCAAAGGACATACGGATCTACATGATATGACATCACTTCAATCTGAAATTAAAGACATGTTAAGTAGCTTCAAGGCAGACAGAGAAACAGAAAATGCTAAGTTTCATATGGCGATTGAAGAATTAAGGGCACAAAATAAAGAAATAATCAAGACCAATAATAACATAGAAAAAATCTTAGAACAAACTACTGGAATGTACAACAACTTAAAAGAAAAAATTGACAAGATCTCCACAGAACACGAAGACGCTTTGGTTAAAATCAACAGCCTGGAAGATCAAGTAGAAGATTTGCAAAGGGCTCAAAACGCTTCAAAGGTTGAAATAAGAAATATCCCGATTACTGAAAATGAAGATTTAAGTGGCATATTGGACGGCATACATAACTCATTGCAAGTACCATTAATTCCGAATTATTTGAAACAGGTCCGGCGACTAAAAAATAAACAACAATCTATTATTGCGGAGTTCCAGACCAGCCAGCAAAGTACAATGTTACTAAATGCAGTCAAACAATATAATAAAAAACACCCGGAAGACAAATTTAACACTACGAGCCTTAATTTGGAGTCGGACAAGCAACCAGTTTTTATTTCGGAGTCACTAACGCCGCGTGCCAGAAAACTGCACTTTTTAGCTCGAGGCTTGCGCAAGGACCATAACTACAAACACTGCTGGACTTGGCAAGGAAAGGTGTTTGTCAAAAAAACGGACGATTCTCAAATAATCTGGATCAAATCGGAACAGCAAATCGAAGCTCTTAAGTCATCTCCTCCGCAATGACTATTTTATAAGACTTACTGTAAGTTTATTGTAATCTTAAAATATATTACATTACACACACACACACCATACACACTAAACACACACACTAATATGCCAATTACTAAAAATCTATCATCTGAGCAGCATTACCTAAACTACAATTGCCCCAGTTTTACGTACCTACTTGAAACCCATTTGTTTATTTTTACGTCCTTCCCATGACAGATATAAACATACTATCGTCTGATATTGATAATACTATCAATATCGGTAATTCTGTGGCTGTAGACACACCGGAATGCTGTAAAGATTTGTTCATAAGTTCAAATGACCAGTTTAGGGTATTAACACTTAATATAAGAAGTCTAAATCACAACTTTGATGAATTGCAAGTCCTTCTCAAAAGATTAGATATAGAATTTGATGCCATTGTGTTAACAGAATGTTGGCTCAGCGGAGACAAGCCATTGCCTACCTTATCGAATTTTAGAGCTTTCTCAACGATGCGTAGCTTTAATCAAAATGATGGTGTAGTAATTTATCTTAAAACTAAACTACCATTTAAAACTACAGAACCTGAAGACATAAAGGATGCAAACTGCCTTGTCACTACACTCGGAATGGACTACGCCATTATTTCTTTATATCGGCCTCCCTCATTTAAACGACTGGATAACTTTGTGTCATCTTTAGACTCAGTACTACTTAATTTGAAGCGATACAAAAACATTATTCTTCTAGGTGACATCAACATAAATATAATTGATATTAATCAAGACGATAAATCATCTGATTATTTAGATATGTTGGCTTCTCATGGACTATTACCTTCCCATAAACTTCCAACGCGAGGTAACAGTTGCTTAGATCACTGTATGATTAAAACTAAACTACCAAATACGACACTAGTATGTGATACCTCAATAACAGATCATTCCCCAGTTTTGTTATCCATTTCTAAAGCCTATAAGCAGAATCCTCAACCAATTCGAACTTATAAAAAAGTGGACTATAACTCTGTTATAGTAGAATTAAACCAAATAGATTGGAATGCAGTCATAAGTGGATCAGATGTCAATTATGCTACCAATGTGTTCCTATACCTAGTTAACAAAACGATAAATAAATATACTAAAGTATTAACTGCTTCACGTCGAAAACGCAACTTAAAACCCTGGATTACACCGGGTATCATACGTTGTTTAAGACACCGGGATAAACTCCACCAAAATTTAAGAAGTGACCCTAACAACAATATTATTAAAATTACCTATAAACGATACAGAAATACATGCAATCGTATGCTTAATTCACTTAAGCGAGCATATCAGAGGTCCTTGATTAAGAGTCATCACAACAATCTAAAAAAACAATGGTCCATTATAAAACAAATTTGCAACTTCGACAATACAACCGATAATGAGAAACATCTTCTCAGATTAAAGTCATCTCCCCAAGAATCCCTTAACCATGCAAACTCATATTTTATAAATATTGGTAAACAATTGGCAGATACTATTATTCATGAAACGAAGTTATCTCAAAATGATCGATTAAAAAACATTAACCCTGCTATTGCTCCCTCGGATTCCATGACAATATTACCTACAGATGAGCAAGAAGTAAGAGCTACAATTCTATCACTTAAAACTAGCTACTCTACAGGCTGGGATGGTATCTCCTCCTATTTTTTAAAGCTTGCTCTTAATAACATTACCTTCCCAATTACCAAGATCTGTAACCTTAGCATAAATAGTGGTAAATTTCCAGATGCTTTAAAAAAATCTATTGTTTTGCCTATTTATAAAACTGGTGACAGAGACTGCGTCGAGAACTACCGGCCAATATCACTGCTACCTACACTAGCCAAGGTCCTGGAAAAAATAATTAATAAAAGGCTGAAATGTTTCCTGGAAAAAAATAAACTTTTAAGCTCCAACCAGCATGGGTTCAGAGAAGGTAAATCAACTCATGGCGCTGTACAACAATTAACTACATTTCTTGTTGATAAACTAGACAAAAGCAAAAAGGCACTTGGTATATTCCTCGACTTAAAAAAAGCTTTCGATACGGTCTCCCTTCCAATATTAATAAAAAAGCTAGAATGTTTAGGTATACGAGGATTACCATTACTTTTGTTTCAGGATTACCTTAAAAATAGGAAACAGGCGGTAAGGGTAGGAGAACACTGCAGTGTAGAAGAAAATATAGATTATGGGGTGCCTCAAGGCAGTGTTCTGGGGCCAACGCTCTTTTTAATTTATATAGACGACCTTTGTAGAATAGTTCTCAGAAACGCTCAAGTTATAACATTTGCTGATGATACGGTACTGCTTTTTCATGGAAATTCTTGGCCAGATGTCAATAACTTAGCTCAGGAGGGATTTAATGTAGTAACTGAATGGTTGAGCGCAAACTTACTAACACTTAATTTATCTAAAACCAAGTTAATATCGTTTAGCATACGAAATAAAAATCGACCCTCAGAAGGAACCATTAAAGTTAAAGCCCATTCATGTCAACTCCGAACTAACTGCAATTGCCCTGTTATCTCAGAAACGCCCTCTATTAGATACCTAGGAGTTCAGGTGGATAAAAATCTTAATTGGCACGAACACATTAGTAGCCTTACGGGAAGAGTGCGTAAATTGATCTACATATTTAAAACCTTGCGGCACATTTGCGACAAAAAACTGTTAATTTCTATCTACTCTGCGTTGTGCCAATCAATTACAAGCTACTGCATAAATGTATGGGGCGGTGCTCCCAAAACAACATTACTTAAACTAGAAAGGGCACAGCGCATAGTACTTAAAGTCATGACATTTAAACAATATAGGCATCCTACTACAACCCTATATAGCGAGATTTCAGTTCTAACAGTAAGGCAATTATTTATTAAACAATTGATACTTTCACAGCACAAAATTCTTCCTGACTTCGGTGATTCCAAAAGAAGAAAAGACATTGTTTATTCTATCCCATCCCATAATACTAAGTTTGCAAAACGCTTCGCAAATATTCTCGGCCCAGCGATCTATAACAAAATTAGTAAATCTATAAATTTAAGAACCCTGGCTATGTATTCTTGCAAATCTAAGTTGGATGAATACCTAAAACTGTTAAACTATGAGAACACTGAACACTTAATTAAATTAAAAAGTTAATTGGCACAAATAATAAATTAGAAAATCACACACGTACATTCCCACATTCACACATATACCTACTTACAAACACACACACACACATACGAACATATATACCTACAGATTATATTATACCAACATTTTGGTATTTTTTTTTTTTTTTTTTTTTTTTTTTGTAATAGGATTTAAAGCCTATACTATTACACATTATTATAATCAAACCCATAGTAAATAAAAAGCTGTTGTAGGTCTAAACTTAGACTAGAGACCATTGAATAAGATATTAGATAAATAAACACATATTTTCTTTATATAAACGATATTAATAACATACTTAATAAATATATCACGTCACCATTAGGTTATGGGTATACTAAGCTTAACGTAATTAATCATAATTCTTAAAAACATCTGTACAGTAACGTAAAAATTCTAAGATTGATCTGTGTCTTTTGCGTATACTACATGTTTGCACTTCAAACTGCTACCAACATCGGAATGCGTTCTTTTGTCAAGCGACCCACGTGCATGGCAGATAATTTAACTTAAACTTAAAATGTTATTGTTTTGTTTCGCCATAACTATTATATAATAAAGAGGATAGTGAATCCTGTTCCACCGTGATACAGTTTAATACTAGTACGGGGAACGGAAGAAGCTTACTCGCATTAATTACATTATACCTGCATTAAAGCAGTGGACTGGCGCTGTAACTACTGGGAAATTAAGTTTAAACTGTAAGCTAAGCTATGTCTTACTTTAATGAATAAAGTTATTTTATTTATTTTTTTTTTTTTATTAAATCGCATCGTATTGAACTCATCGTCGAAATATTCAAATACACCAACACACACACTTTTCCCATTTTCAAAAAAACTTATAAACTTTATGGGTTTGGTAGTAAGGAGTAAAATCGCTTGTATAAATGTTTGACAAGATAAAATATCGCACGGCGTACGCTAATATAACCTGTCACGTATCAAGTCGTCTCTCGTTTGATGTAAAACAGTATTTTTTTAGGGTTCCGTACCCAAAGGGACCCTTTTACTAAGACTCCGCTATCCGTCCGTCCGTCTGTCTGTCTGTCTGTCCGTCTGTCACCAGGCGGTATCTCATGAGCCGTGATAGTTGGACAGCTGAAGTTTTCACAGATGATGTATTTGTGTTGCCGATATACAAATACTAAAAAAACATAACAAATTAATATTTTAGGGGCTCCCATACAACAGATATTTTTCGCCGTTTTTGTCTGTCACCAGGCTGTTTCTCATGAACCGTAATAGATAAACAGTTGATCACAAATTTTTCTATTGCCGCTTAACAACAAATACTATAAAACAAAATAAAACAAAAATTTAAGGGGGCTCCCATACAATATACATGAATTTCTTGCCATTTTTTGTAGATAATGGTAAACCCTTCGTGCGTGAGTCCGATTCGCACTTGGCCGGTTTTTTTTACTTATTTCGTTTCGTGTCACCCCTGAGATGTATCGAATTTTTATAAGGTGCCTTATGAGCGTTCGACAGTTCCATTAGAGTTAGTGTCGGTTACGCCCTTGGGATTGGGGCAAATTTTAAAATTTTCAGAGTGACATGTAACTTGAGTGTAATGAAAAGTGCCGTAGACTTTTATAACGGGTATATCTATGTGTAAGTACGTGGCTCCGAATTGGGAATGACGCGAGACATATTTTGCTGAAGTTGAAACTGTAATAACTAGTAGTACGCCTCGAATTGAGAACAGGTTCTATGGGATTGTTTTAAGCACTACAAAGGAATTCGTGTCACCTGCAGAGACCAAAGATGCGTACCGACCGATAAATGATTGTTTTCATTTATAAATATAATCTATGATAGATGGAATAAAGTTTTTGATCTGGATTATAAATAAAAATAAAAAAAACCAGATAAAACCAAAGGTATTCTTTAATTAATCATGTAGGTATGTGAAACACCTTACATGTTAACATTTTAAATGTCAGTAGATAGATACGGTTTTTGTAAAACATCATGTAGGGCAGCAACACTAAGCAAAATGGCGCATAATAAAGTAAATTTCACAAAAGCAAACAAGACATAATCATCAAATTTAAGCACCAAACTTAATCACATCACAGAACCCGTAAAGATAGCAAACCGCAGATTTAAAACCGCATAATGAACTCCAAACCGCAGTGAAAGGGCAAACGACCGTTCCGTTATCAGTCGGAAAACTTTACATCATACCCAATGAGGGAAATAACCGATCTGTGACAGCAATGCTCGCTCTATTCCTCTTTTGACGCCCTTAACCACCACCTTTTACTAATTTAAACTGGACCTTAATATCTTAGTTTTAAGATGGTATATCGATCGTGTTGTAGAAGGACGCCATTGCAATTTGGCTAGGTGTTTTATCGTGCAGCGCCACAGTTTCCGGACGGCGTGGTGAATGCCGTCTTGTCAGCGGAAGTAGTAAAGCCTTCCGCAGACAGCGAAATGTGTCGCTGTGCCTTTTTATTTTGCTTTTGCGCTCTTATTTAGATTTTGTGTTGGTTTGGATGTTTGGTATTTTTTAGTTTACATGTTTTAGTTTACATGGTTAAATGTGAATTGTGCGGACGGAAAACAAATAAAAGTCTCACTATTAATACCTACCCAAATCTTAGATTAGATGTCACCATAAAAAAATGTAAACTCCTTTTGTCCATGATAAAGTGATTTAGACTGCTTTAATAATTTCCTAATCTGTTTACAAATCACAAGTAATATAGACAAATACAATACCTTAAAAACTAACACCCTAAAAGGATATACAGTTCAAAATAAAAAACAATGTTATATTTAATTTAGTTACGTCAACACGAATTTGTAATGCCTGGGCGCAGACTCTCATAGGCTACAGTAACCGCAAACATCAGGCTGTATCCTTGTCTGCCACCGACGTGGTTTAAAAAACCGCCACAATTAAAAAACTGAACGGACTTTCAGCCAGAGTCGAGCCATATATGCAGACGTTGAGTAGCGTTGTATCAAGTTGCCGATAGATGTCTCTGGGGGCCTCGTAATACCGAGCTGAAATGGACTGCTATGATGCAAAATGCAGTGTTACGATGGGCAGTACTTTAACTATTTTATTTTATTTAGCAGCTTATACTCATCGTCGTCACTTATAAAGATTTACTCAAAATATTTTTGTCGTCTAAAAGTTTACTTCACTTCCTCAAACTTTACTTAAAGGTCTCAAAGTTCACTTCACTTATTTGACAATTCATTCATTATGTGATAAATCAAAGTAGTTCCAATTATTTCCAAGTGCAAAGAGCACATGACTTTGCTGTATTTTAAAATACATAATTAATGATAATTTACCTAAAATATTTACAAATAGAGAAGAAGAGAAAAAGATAAAAATAAAGTCGACAGACACAAAACATTTTTTTTGTGTTTTTTAATAATCAAATATCGTTAAAAGGTAGTGATTAAAATACTGAAAAATATTGTAGCTGTGACGTCACTTCGCATGTCCTACTGAACGGCTGCATTGGGAATACACCTACCGCGTTATGAACCTAATTATACAGCTTGCTGTATTCCTCTAGGAGGCAAAAGAACTTGTTAAAAAATTGTGAATTTTGTTATTAGAACAGTTTAACAGAAGCGCTGGTAGCCTTGCGGTAAGACGTCCGACTTTCAATCCGGAGGTCTCGGGTTTCAAACCCCGGCTACCATTGAGTTTTTCGGAACTTATGTGCAGAATATCGTTTGATATTTACCTGTCGCTTTTCGGTGAAGGAAGACTTCGTAAGGAAACCGGACCTAATCCCAAAAAGGCCTAGATTCCCCTCTGGGTTGGAAGGTCTACGCCAATTTATGGGATTAGGTTGTCAAGCGCACCCCAAGTCGGGACTAACGCTAGGAGGAAGAAGAAGATATTACAATGTAAATAATAAGCGTCATATTTTCATATAATTTTATCTTCATGCTGACAAGTCCATACATTGCGCTCATAATGTGAACATACAGACACTGGAAAAATCCAATCACTCCACAAATATGGAGCTAAAAAATGCTGTAGGTATTCATGATATAGTGACAAGAAATTATTCGTTATTAATTATTCATCGATGGTTGGAACATAATGACAGAAACATAACCATACAAATGCTAGATAGAAAACCGTTCCATTTGTTCTTGCTGTCAGTTGAATAAGCCTCATCGCGATCGCTAGTGACCTCCGAACAAAGAAAACAAACTAACCCCCCTTTAAAACTCACATTAGGAGCCGCAGCGGAGCTAATAAAAGAGATAACAGCGGTAGATCACATTTTAGAGCAAAGTATCGCGGGCGACAAATCGGCCGAAATGAGCCATTCGGAGCTGGAAGTACTGCCATTTATAAAGAGCGCGCACTTATGACCTGTGCTGCAAGGAACGAGAGGGTAGAGTTTCAGAGCCACACCAATGCGGTAATAGCTAGCAATATCCGAAGGACAAGGTTGAAATCGGGCACAGATGTGTCTGCAGACAGATTTGAATAGAATATGACGACATTCGAGGGACGAGCTTGTGCGTATATGGCTATCTATTGCCGATATGAGATGGGTTCTGAATGTACGGCCTTAGTAGCAAACATTCGGCCGTGCATTCGGTGCCGTGACCAGCATTGCGTTGAGCTTCCAACTGGAATAGCGTTCACTGAGATCACTCCCAAACGCTTTCATACGTTTCAGCGTCAAACGTTGTACTGGGCTGCTGCTTGAGCGGCCACTTCATTTACACCCTAAGGAACAAGGCGTAAAGCACTAGTAAAAACTGAAAATCATTAAACACTTTTGTGGCATACCAAATGGGCCGTGTGTTGACGTGTCCCTCATTATGTTGTAATGGGCTGGTTTTACTGCATACAGTGTTTTATTTGCGTATAAATAAACATCAATAAATCTGTATAAAATCAATATCGCGCCTAATCTGTTGGTCACAAAGTCTATTTTCATAACACGATGGTCTATAAAGGTAGCGCACGTCCCATTTGACGCTGTTGCTTGCAACTGCAAAGCTGTCAGTCTTATGGGGCCACCCACTATCAGTCCGCCTGACGATATCGGCCTGTCAGTTAAAACAAAAATTTAACAGCTCCGAACAACTGACAGGCCAATATCGTCAGGCTGACTGATAGTGGGTGGCCCCATTAGGGTAGACTGGTCCTCCCGCTCCGCTCATAGCTTGGGCCATGCCGCCTACAACAATATTTCAAGGCGGCGGACATTTTTATAGGTATTTAGCGAAAACGTCGCTCCTACAGGCCAATTTGCAAGTTGTTCGCGCGATAAATCGCTGCGAGCGCACTTTGTTGCCGCGCAGCAAAAAGTGCAATTTCTATTTATTAACCTATAAATATTAATACATTTAAATGCTTCTTGTACCAACACAGTAGCAAGCAAAGCGTATATTTTACGCCGTAGCCTTTGAGATCTGCAATTCCAGAGATTTCAGGTAATCTGTGTTTTTTATAACTTTTACCAATAAAGTCTGTATTTCTGTAATCTATATAAAAGCGTTTTGCCGATCATATAATTCGCAACCATTGATGTATGAAATATTACGGATACCTACCAAGACAAAATTTTGACATGTCCGCGCGTTTTGCATGCACACATATACATATCATAAAGCCGAAAATAACTCTACCTGTCTGTACTTAAACCGCTGAACCAATTTAGACGGAATGATGAATTGTGATTATTTTGAGTTTCGGGGAAGGACAATAGGTCAGTTTACACGTAAATCGACCCTTAAAACAGGGGTTTGGGGTATTGTTTTACCTCTACTTTTCTGTTTGTAACTTGTGTATACTCTGTTTCTTTAATTTGAGGTGTGCAATAAAGAATATTTATGTTATGTTATGTTATGTTATGTTCCCCAACCTTGTACCCTATGCGCCTCACCCAATGTTATGATAAAATACTAGAACCCCCCACAGGCCGAAATGGGGTCAAAACCGCCTCTCGCTGTGCCCCGCTTGGATCACTCTACGCCCCGTTTGGATCACTCTACGCCCCGTTAGGATCACTCTACGCCCCGTTTGGATCACTCTACGTCCCCCAAGTGGGGCACGCCCCATGCATCGTTTGGAAAACGCTGTCTTAAAAAGAAACATGAATTTTATGTGCTCTAATTTAAAAGCTGGTAAGAAATAATCAGCTCCTGCCGTAAAAACTGGTTCAACTTTGTATTTAGGAGATGTCATTTTCAATACCGTCTTTACCAAAAGGCACACGGGGCCCTTGCCCAGGGCCCCCATCCTCAGGCGCCCCGAAAGATCTTAGACGACGTTTTTTTTACAGTCAACATTGTCCGTAGTTGAGCGCCTGATGGGTGATGGCCCCTGATTTTCAAATGCCCTAGGGCCTTGTCATGTATTAAGAGGGTCTCGGTCATTTTACTGTACTCAATTGAAAATATTACTTTAGGTCATAATATACCAGTTCAGAGAGTCAGAACTCAGGCTTTATGAATGAGAAGGTATAGCAATATTTCACCGCAAGATGGCGCGAACTTCAACACTCGCAACTTTGTAAGATAAACTTGGGAGATAATGTGTAAAAACTGCTGCATTATTTATTAAATACAGCACTGTTTATTTGATGGCGTAGTTTTCGAGTC